>OY728166.1:855848746-858348746 GCA_963277665.1 Viscum album
GATAGAAGGTGGGATGGTAGTGTTTACAGTTTTTGTAGTAGATATGGGGTGGTAGAAGGATCATGAAGTGGGGAGGATGGGGCGATTAGTTCAACAACATGTTGAGCGGGGGCCTCATCAGCATCCTCCATGTATGTTGGTGCCCATCGGTAGATGTTTTCATCCTTTGTGAGTATCCCCATATTTTAGACCATTAGAAGAGTAATGATATTCATAAGGTCAAGGGATGTGTGGGGTTGACCGGCCTAGAAGGCACTAATATGCCTAGCCAAATGGGTGATGAAAGATCCACCCATCAACGCGCCGTGAGTCTGCTTCTCCAATGTCCTGTAAAACTCACTAAATTGTTTAGCCATGTTGATAGTGTGTCTTCCCATGGATGAATATAGAATGAGGACCTAGATATGGATGACCCCTCAGTAGGCATCACCATGTGCCAACCAAGCATGAGCGAGGGCCCTATGTAGGATTTGGAGGGTTACACCTCATAACACCGTGCTCTTTGTGGTGTGGGTTTTATAAATTCTATGAAGATATCTGGATATCCTGGCCCAAAGTTGTATATCCTCAACCTTGTTAGGATCGAGCCACAAAATTAGAAAGATGGGGGAAGCGACGAACTCAGGTGAGTAGATGCTGAGGCTAACTGAAAAATCACCCAGGATGAGGTCCCATGGTTGAACTTCAAGTCAGAAGTAGATGAAGTTGATTCCTATATCAAACGTGGCAAGGAACTCAAGGAAGATATTCCTATAAGTATCCTCTCACACCTGTGTGATTGGGGTTAGGTGAAAGTGGTCAATGAGGCGAGAGACCTCATGGTGAATGTGGATGTTCTCTAGAACCACTAGATCCAATATCTTGTTGGTCCACATTAGCTTTCCCTGGAGATGGACTAACCGGAACTGGTGTGAAAGGTTAGAGAAATGGTGGAATGGATGAATTTGAGGATGGTAAGGGACCTTCAAGCTTCCTAAGGATGACAATGAGTCCCCCAAAGTGGAAGTGGATGTAGTAGAGGAATCAAAAGATGAGGAGGATGAATTTGCAGGTGGTGGAGGAGGTGAGATCCTTTGCCGCTTGGGTGGAAGAGGTGTGTCCTCACACTCAAGTGTGAGGTTAGTGGGCAGGGTGAGAATGGTTTTCATTCGGTTCATTTGGATGGAGGGAAATGTGTGGGAGAGTAGAGGAGGAGAAGTATTGGATGATAGGAGGAGGCGAGGTGGCTGGTTGGCAAGGAAGGGTGTGTCGCACGTAAGAGGGAGTGATGGGGAGGACGGGTGGAAAGGTTCGGCGTGAAACCTAAGTTCATGGGTTTTAAAAACTAATCCAAAAATTTACATGTTGTGCATTTCATAGACAACATGAAAATCATGATTTTGAAAATGTTTCAGTCGCCCGATTTTAGACGCAGTGTATACCATACACGACATGTATTTGAGAAATTGTGCCCTTTTTAGATCAAGTCCTCTTGACATACTTCTAGAAACCCTCTAAACCTTATTAAAGTATAAAATACCCTATCCTAGCCTATTAAACCTACCATGGGTTTCCTCTTGTTAGTGATTTATTTATTATCTAGAGTTAGACATTTCTTAAAGAAGATTAATTTAACTTTGAGTTGATACTCTTTGTAAAACAATTCTTGAAGACAAAAGGATGAAAGGTTGGATGAAATATCTTATCATAGGTGCAGTACAATTTCCATTATTGTGAGAACTATATCCCTTATCAATAGAAGGTGGTATCTCATTATCATTCTTACCGGTCACATGGTCATATATCTTATTAGTAAGAGAGATGGTTTGACAATTTAATGACTCATCACTTTTATTAGCGGCCTTCTCCACATTGAACATAACTTGATCTTCACCAACTCTAAACATCAATCTCCACAAGTTAAAATCAATCATAACCTTCCCAATGATAATAAATAGTCTTCAAAGAATGAGGTGGATTTTACCTTTCTCTTTAATATCCAGAATAAGGAAATCAATGAGGAAAATTAATTTTTCAATTTTTAGTAAAAAGTCCTTGAGAAATCCTTGAAAATTCTTAACTAAATAGAGAGTGAGTTGGAGTGCCACCCTTGTTGGTTTTAGTTCTCCAAGACCTAGCTTCTTGTAAATAGTCATGGGTATTATATTGATACTTGCTCCTAGATCTAACAATGATTTTTCAAAAGTAAATGTCCTAATTGTGAAAAAATAAAAAAAATATAGGGTATCACATTTATAGAGAAAATTTATTCTAGACAACTATAGAGAATTATTTATTTAGATAAATGATTCTTAAGTCTTCAATTTTCTTTTTACTCAAGAGTAACTCCTTAAATAATCATGTATAAGTAGGTACTTGCGTAATTGCCTCCACAAAGGGATATTCATATGTTTAAACAATTCCATGTTTTTTTATATTTCCCCTCCATTTTACCTTATTGAATCCATTCAAGAAAGGGTAGAGGTGACTTGTATGCTAGTGGTTCCATGTAGTCACCATCCTTTTTAGATTTTTCCTAAACTAGAGTTTCCTCATATGGTTTTACCTTTTGAGTCTTCTCCTGATTATATTCATCTGATTATATTAAATTCTTTTCCTTAACTCCATGTAGTTGTTGAAAATCCAAAACATTTTCACTTTTAGCCATTATATCTTTAGCCTATTCCCTCAGATGAGCCTCGATATTACCGAGAAAAGTACATGATAGCTGATCAGATAAGGTATTTTAAATTTTTCCAATCTGATACTCCATGTTTCATAGTTCATCCTTGTGTCTTTTCATCTCTGTATCTTGGGTTTTCATATTTTGATCTACTTTCTATATGAAGGTATCAATTCATATTTTAAGATTGGTTTAGAGAGGTTGGGATTGTTGAGATGGTATTTTTGGGGCTTGTTGAAACTACTGCTATTGTGATGGTGGAAAATGTTGAGCTCTAGGAAAAGGTTGTTGGAATTATTGTTATGGTAGAGGATATAGACCTTGAGATGGGTATCCAGGTGGTCCCTGATTCATTTTTGGTACATGTTCACTCCTCTGCTAAAAATAACCTTGGTTTTGTTGCATATGCTACTGATCTATCCTCGGTTGGTAGTTTTTTTGTTGATACTATTGAGTCAACTGGTACTATTGGCCTTGTTGATTATAATTTATATAATTACAATCATGAGCTTTGGGTTCCTCCATATCTTTCCTGCAATCATGGTAAGAATGCGAGCCTCCACACATCTCATAGGATTGAATATCCATTACTAGAGAAGGAGGGGGTGGTGGCATAACAGGTAATTGAAATGATTCCATCTTCTCTGTCAGATCCTCTACTTGAGTAGTGAGGCAGGTAGCTTCTTCCACCTGATGAATTCCACACTGAGTCATTCCTCTATCACTTTTCCATATACTGGAATTGTGATAGACTTCATCTAAAATTTCTTGTCCAACTTACAGTGTCTTGAGCATTAATCCACCATCATTAGCGGTGTCTACCACAATTTGATCAATAGTCTGAAGTCCTTGATAAAATTTATGTAATTGAATACACACATCTAGTCCGTGATGTGGGAATTTGTAGGTTAAATCCTTGAATCTATCCCATGTTTCCCATGTTGATTCTCCATCTTCCTGTGTGAAGTTATGAATTTTGTTTTGGAACTTCTAAGACTAGTTTGGTGGGAAGTATTTGTCAAGATTTTTTTTCTAATTCATCTCAAGTAATGAATGACTTAGGAGCTTGAATTTTTATCCAATCCTTGGGTCATTCATGCAAGTAGAAAAGGAAGACTCTTAATCGAATGGTGTGTGATGATACACCTTTGTTGTAGAAAGTATCTTAAACCTCAAGAAAGTTCAAAATGTTATTGTGGGGGTATTTTCTTTGAATCCCACTAAGCTTCCCCATATTCTGGATCATATGAATGAGTCTAGGTTTACTTTCAAAAGTGTGTTCCTAAATAGGTGAGCGCACAATGCTGGGTGAAACACTACTAATGGATTGAAAATCATAGTCCATAATGGTGTGCTCCTACAACATTGATCACTCACCTTGATCTAAAGCTGGATCATATTGGGGGTCTTGAAGGTGCATTGGTGCAAGATTGTTGCACTCATCCATTGTGAAATAGTGGCATGCAATGATTGTTCTATCGATCCTAGGATCTAAGAGAAGTTGTTCTTGTAAACCTAGGCTTCTTGAGCGAGTCAAGGGTCATTGGGGTATGAACTAGCAATGAATAAAGAAAGAAAGAGAGAAAGGGGGAGTATAAAGGTTCCCATGAAGGAGAGTAAGAAGAAAAAGGGGAAGGAAAAAGATTAAAGGGAGGGGGTGTGGTAATTTGGGGTTCGATCCGAAGGTCACTATGGCTAGGAAATAGTAATCCCTAGTAAAAAATACAAAAACTGAGTCGCCCATATGTGTTATTGAATTTTCATGGGATGATATCATATTATAATTTATAGTCCCAAAATATAGTTACTAGAAGGGTGCAATAAAGTGGCAGTGCAGGGTGAATCCCACGAGGACTATCGGCAGGTCAACAACTAATCATATAAAACCCTTAAAAGGGATTCCTCACTTTCACTCTTCAAGTTTGGGTTTTATCTAAGATATGTAGTTTGGTTTTAAATTAGATAATAAATTAAGGGATCAAGGTCAATTCCAGGGCTCTTGACAAAATATAGTTCTAGATTTAACTTGGAATGGTCCTATGGATTAGACTGTGAAGTGGCACAAAAGTCACCAATTGGTTTTGGTCAAACCAATTGGATCTACCTATGTTGCAACTATCCCATATTTAGGGTATAAATGAAAACCTAGGTGCATTATTCTTGGATTATATGCATGAAGTGTTACAGAATAATGGTTATAGTCCTTCTAAACTTCAATTGGGTTAGGTTCGTTCAATCGCACATCCCATGGTCATGGTTGTGCGAAAGAATATGATGAAAAATTATTATTAACCTAATTACTATCCGTAGGGTTATTGAGGTTCAATATAAAGTTTCATTAGGTTAAGAAACACCCCTAATCTCAACCCCTAACCCTAGGTGGATTAGCCGCACATGTCGGTGATGATAAAAAGAAAGTAAATATTAAGCATGTTTTGTATAATCATAAAATAGTTACAAAAGAGACAATCCAGGATTAAACAAGTAAGAATCAATGAATTTATTTTGAAAGCAATGTAAATCTAACCAGAATATGAATTTTTATAAAAAAACAATAAAGAATAAGAAACCTAGAGTCAATACAGGTAAGGAACAATAAAAAACTTACTGTGAATGAAGAAATGTTAAATAATTATGCAAGCTTTGATGAAGAATGGCGTGCGATGTAAAAAAAAATGTCGATATTGAAAACGATATTGCAGAAAATGAAGAATGAATGTGGAATGATTAAAAAACCATAAAGATTCAATAATAAGATTAAAGTAATGAAATAAATATAATTTAGAATTAAAATAGATGAAAACATCAGAAGAAAAAGGAGAGAAACTAAAACTTTATGAATATCTATTGCGTGATAGAGCACTGGAAATATTAATAGGCCCAAGAAGTACATAGTGTGAAAGTCTTGCATGTTGTGTATTGGATTAAGTGACTTTAGTCCCGAAATCTACATGTCATGTAAGTTAGTTAGACATCATGTATATAAGATCCACTTTTCCCATAGAATAATTGGTTCATATATTTGACTGGGTGATCCTTCAAAACTTACACATCATGCAATCTATGAACGTCATGTAATATCTACATGTCGTGTATTCATTTCACTTTTTGTGGGATTATGATATTTTAAATATGCATATAGTGTACTAGATGTACACGTCATGTATTGTCTTCACATCATGTATTATATTCATGGGATAGCCCGTGGTCTTACAGTCATTCTGTGAATGAATCCTACACGTCATGTATATGATACATGGCATGTAAAGCCTATTTTTAGCACTTTTTCATCATTTATTCCTTTAAATACAGAATTCCTAATTCCTACAAGAAAAAAAAAACAAAAACTAATGCATTATTTAATTAAAAATGAATAATATCTTAATAAATGTATCCAATATATGTATATAAATTTAGCTAATTAAAAAATTTGATAGTTACATAGGCATCATTAATTCTCATTGGGTTACTGAATTTAGAAATTTATAACACAAAATAAAAAAAACTAAACTATATGATAGTATAGGAATTGAAAGTTCGATGTCGAACCCATAGAGACATGGTTAGAGAAAATACTAATTTAATAAAATAAACCTAAACTATTTTTTATTTTTAAAAATTAAATCTAAACTACTGAGATTTTGATTGGTGAAAAATATGGGAGAAGAAAATAGGAATAGGGTTTCATGAGGCAATGAATCTAGGTTCATGGGATAACAAGGTATAAAATAATCAATTAACAATCATGCAGTCATCAGAATCAGGTTATAGTGAGTCTAATGGACATGATAAATTCCCTTCATCCCAAACTCTCCTTTTCTCATGGTCAGGTACTTTGGATTGCAAAGAATGAGTAACTAGAAATCTTATTTAAACATTGGTCAGAGAAAAACCCAATGGTCATGGTGGAATTATAAATCCTATACCTCACATTAAACAATATTATTAAATCAACTCATGAAATGGTCATGCTCAAATAAAGAAATAAATTAAACCCTTTTCCTAACCCCACTCACAATTGTTATGCAAGAAGAATCAAGAAAGTGATCATAATGAAGACCAGACATGAAACCCCAACATAAATTGAATACAATAATAAAATACCTTAATTTTTCAATCCTCATTCATCACACATGCAACAGAATAAAGAAATCACCCCCTTATGCTAGCCACGATAGGGTGCAGAAAAAGAATAAACAAAATACTATAAAATGGCAGTGAAGTAGAGATCTGTGGTGGTGAGTGTATCCAACAGGCATTCATGAGTCTACTTTGATTCCAAATGATACCAAAGGATCTCAAAGGAGAAGCCGAGAAGATCATTTTATAAACCCTCATCAAAACCCTTGTAAATGTGTATCTAATTTTTTATATTCCTGAAACAGTCATGACATGTAATTTTACAAAATGTGCAATCCATATCAGCAAAGGATTTTTAGTATCTATCTCTATCAAAAACTTTCATGTAGTGTATTATTTACATGATGTGTAATTTATTTTCAATACATGTAATGAATTCATGAATTTTTCTGAGTAGAAATAGATTCTTCAGAATCACATGTCAGGTAATGAAATACATGACAAGTAAATGGTATTTTTCCATATCTCCAGCTTTCTCTACCTTAAAAAATCCGATGTCACCCCACAAGCAAAGCTCACAGCGTGAAGTGTATTTTAGCTCCAATATTCACCTGTTTTATTCCTTTTCCACTTATCTATTATTTCATTATATAAAACATAAAATAAGTTAAACCATCTCAAAATTGGAAATATTTATCAATTATTTACAGAAATCAATGTATTAAAATACTGACAGGATACCATGACCATTAGATCTGCATTATCTCCACTATGACACCAAACATAAATTAATTATTTTTTTAAATCTAATTACACTCAAACCCTGAAACCATAAAACCCTTACATGCATTTTTATTTTTTCAAACCAACCAATCAACCTAATTTGTTTTCATTTTTATTTCTTTAAATTAGTCAAACCAATATTTTCTCGCCTATTTCTTCAATTTAGTAAAATAATATTTTTAAACCTAAATAAACTAATTAACTACCTCTATGGGTTAAACCTCAGAATTTCAATTCCTATACCTCCCTATATTTTAGTGCTTTTTTTTGTTTCATGTTATAAATTTATAAATCCGGTAATACTACGGGAATTAACAATCCCCATGAATCAAACAAACCACTAAACTATAAGGTAGTTTAAGAATTTCAAGTCTGAGGTCGAACCCACAGAGATAGGTTTGAAGAAAATTTTAATTTAATAAAATAAACCTAAATTAATTTATGAAATAAACCTAAACCAATTTATTTAAAGAATAAATCACTACAAAATATTTCACTTTTTGCAATGGGGAAATATCTGTTGGTAAAAGTACATTTTATGTTGATAAAACATTTTACCAACATATATGTCCCCATCACTAAACTGTCTGTAAAAACTCTGTTTCTAAATGTTTTTTGCGATGGATAAAATTATTCTGTTACAATTATAGCAATACCAATAGATAATATATATGTTGGTTAAAATGTTTAGTAATAGGTTCTAATGACAAATTTTTCTGTTGGTAATAATATGACCAACATATAATATCTATTTATAAATTATATTTGAATAAAAATTATAATTTTTTTATTTCTAGTTAAATTTCATATTACATTTATTAATTTATCATATATAATACATCTGTTTTAATTATTAAAGAGAAGATGAGATGATTTTGACACATGTTCAAAATTTGAAAAAAAATTAATTATATTAATAATGAAATTTAATAAAAAATGAATCAATACAAAATCCACCCCCCCAACAGGATCCATCACACACCCCACCAACCCACAACGCACCCCCAAGCAAGTAGAGACCCATCCATGCCACACCAGGGACTAGAGCAACCCATCTATGCCCCAAGACCAGTGAGCCATCTCCAACCCATCTATGCCACACTAGGGACTAGTGAGCACCAGTAACCCAACCATTCCCTAGGACCAACGAGCCCGCTCCAACTCAAATCAGTGAAAAATATCAGCATGAATTGAAACCAAAATATAAATAAATGGAGGTATAAAAGAATTATTTGCATAGTGATCATTTTTAATCATCCTTTTTGGAATCTTAAGAATCTGGTAAGTGCAGTTATGCCCATTTCTTATAACCCCCTCCCACTGCACCATTTTTTCCATCTCCAACATTAGGTCCACCAGGCTAAACCTACAATAAAAAAATCACATCATTCTACCTCTCCAAATGAGTTGAAATAAGGCTATGTTTGATTTTGGAAAATGTTTAATAGAGAAACACTTTGAAGAATCCATGAAATGGGAAATGGAAATGAACTAGGCAATGGAAAATGGAATACCTGGGAAATAGATATAAACTGGGCAATGGGAAATGGGAAATGGAAAATAGGCAATGGGAATACCTGGTCAATGGGTGTGAACCGTGAAATGGTCAATAGGAATACCTAGGAAATGGGAAATGGGAATACCAGGGAAATGGGCATAAACCGGGTAATGGGATTACCTGGGCAATGACAATGGGCATGAACTGAGTAATGGACACACCTTCTATTACCAAAAACTGGATCATTAATTAGAAAATCAATGCTGGAAACATGGATGAAGTCACAAATACATGAATAATTTGTGAATGGTTCACACCTATCAACATCCATTTACCAAAAAAAATTATTTATGGGTAGAGTGAGAAAAACAGAGTCAATTAAACTTGATCTGAAAAAAAAACTAAACTAATAACTTAAAAATATTTTTTTGTTCACAAACTATTGATATATAAAATTAGTGAAAAATATTACCAATCATAGTGGATTCCAATAAGTCCGTGATAAAAAATACCACCCAATGACCACAATAATAGGATTTTCTAACTAATGGAAACAACAACCATAAGATAAAGAAAAATGAACAAACTTGGGTTGCATATGTTAGTACATTGAGTGAAACAAATATTTAATGAAACAAATATATGTATATAAAAAAATATATGCATAAAAAATAAAAATATTCAAACATCAGTACATTGAGTGAATGGCGGAGACGAAGAAGCAGCCGCAACTATGGTGGATGGAGAGCCACAAATGCCAAGCATGCTCTTTTGTGCTCCAATCCATGCTCACAGCCCTGGACGAGAAGGAAAAGGAAATATTAAGGTTGATAGAGGAAGATGTAGATTCATTTTCAAAACGTGCTGATATTTTCTAAAATAATCTTCCATAACTAATCTACATGGTGGAATTTTACCTGGACTATCAATCGTTGGCCGAGCAGTATGTCCAGGTCAAATCCGACCCAAGAAGCCGATTCAGGGCCATGATGACTTTCCCATTCTTCATAAAAAATTACCAATATGAGAGAAAAGAGATATCATATTTATTTATTTTTTATTATATAATTTGGAGAACTAAATGAATATCCAATGAATTTAATCAATGTTGTAATTGAAGTTCATTTAGTCAAATATCTTAATCAATGTGGTTAAAAATATTTAAAGTGCGTCATTAAATAAATATAAGTCATTGTATATACACGAAATGCCTAATATGTATGCTTATTCATGTAAGAAATTATATTAAAATTGAAAAAATATGTAGTTAATAAAGAAATTATTAACAGAATCTCAGGAATTTATTTTGGTTTAACAAAGCAGAAAAAAATTCAGAATAAACTACAATTTGAGTCTTTGTTTGAAAAACTTCTTAAAAAGGGATTGTAGAAATTTTTACTTCTAAGAAGCATTTTGAAAAAAATGTAGTGTTGTTTCTAATATTTATATTTAAATAGTGGTAATTAAAATGTTTATCAAAATTGTTATTGTGCATGGTAGAAAATTAATATATCAATAAGAAGTTTGGAAATAGATTTACAGGAATAGTTTCTATAGTAAAGTAATGGGATTTTATGAAAATAATTAATCATTACTAGTATCAATGAGCACTTATGATAATTAGTTTGAAATTAGTTGCTAGAAACTAATTTTTATAAAAAAATAAATATAAATAATATAAGAATGTTAATTTTCTATAAGAATTTAAAATTACATGAAGATTGTAGTTACCTCTAAATATTCATTCATATCAAGTAGAGTTTTTTTGTTCTTATAAAGTATTAGTGGAGTCAAATAAGCACTCATAATTGATATAGATACCGGTTTGATAAGATGGGAAGAAAACAAAGGTGTCGACCTGAAACATAAGAGCATTAATAAAAAAAATATATGAACATTGATTATGTAAAGTGTACCCAAGTAATCAGTTTCTTCCATTGAACTGAAGATAAAGAGAATGAATAACTAAGTATATTATATGCATAATGTATACAAGTATGAAATTTTTATAGCATAAATCACCTATATTTGAACATTTCCACAAATGGAGTGTAAGGATTGAACATTAATTCTGTATAATTCAGGCCTATAGTAACAATTATAGGATCTAAAAGATAGTACATGAAAAAAAATATAATTGAATAATTATTAAGGTGCATGATATTACTAAAAATAAATTAAACATTGATATTGGTAAAAAATTACCAATATGTTGTTTCGCATGAACCAATTGCGTCACTGAAATAGTGTTTGGTTGTGAATTGTCATTAAAGAGTTCATTTTTTCAAAAAAGAATCCTAGAGTGTTTAAATTATAGTTAAACCTCTAAAAAAATTATTATATAGAAAATAATAACGTTAAAATAAATTTTAAAGTGCATGCATGTTGAGAAAAATATGTCAATTAAATAGTCTTTCATTCTCCATAAAAATTTTCATCATTTTACCTATACTTCCTATCAAGGTTTCCTTGAATGATATTAATGTAGTTGGAAAAAAACTAAAAACCTTCAAATTCAAAACAGATCGAAACAAAACTTGGAAAATATTGAACAAGTACACCATCATATAGTCTATACTAATCATCTCCTTCAACAGCCATTTGAGACAAAAAACTGAACCTCAAAGAAGCACCAACTCCATCACATCCCCCCGCTAAATTCATTACGTGAAATAAAAGAATAACAACCCAAAAGAAGAATTGACCAACCACCCTTCACTTATAGGGATCTTGAGCATGAGTATTAGGAAGCTTCTAGAACCCATCTGATCAAGATGGATGGACCAATGCCTCTCTAGGATGGGAGGACCACCTTCAAGACCTAGTAGGATCACTGGAGATGACAACTGAATCCACCCTTAACAAAGACTGTCTTTTAGATCTTACCACTAAAATAAGATAAGAAATAGGGAAATTGAAACCAGTTAAATCATAAATAGACATAACCCAATGCCAAAAAGAGAAAGGGAAGATCAAACCTAGCCGAGAGTCAATATAGAATGATCAGGAAGAAAACCTAAAGAGAAAACACCAAAAGAAACCTAAACAACACCGAAATCACTATACGAGACTGAATCCGCACAAAAACATAAGTAAGAAGAAGAACACATCACCGAATGCAATAGAGGAGAGAAATGATAAGGTAGTGGGATGAAATGCAATGAAGTTCAGTGATGGAGAGGGCCGAATGAGGACAGTGGGGTTCTCCTGGTGGGGATGATAAGGACGGTATGATGATCACTGAAAGAGGGTGGTGGGTCACGGTTGAGGGGACCAGTGGTGAAGGAAGAGGGTTGTGGAGGAGGCAGTGGGGGTAAAAAAGGAGGTAGGTGGCATCAATTGAGAGTAGTGTATGATGCGGTAGGGGTTTCCAAGGGTAGTGATGGTCATAGAGGAATCAGGGGGTCGTAGAGGTGGCGACGGCAGCGGAGGGTGGTGGGATCACACGGTGGTGGGAATGGGGGCGAATTAGGGTTCGAATAAGGTTGAAATTTTTAAAAATAAAATAAAATAAATAAAATAACAGATATCATTCCTTTTTTAAAAATAAGAATATATTACATATATGTATGAATGATATAAAATTTTATGAAAAATAATAATTTAATTTTATAATATTAAATAAAATTTCAATATGTAGATATCAATTATTAATAAAATAATATAACTCAATTGATTGTTATTTTTCTTATTTATTAAATTTAAATAATTAATTTTTTGAAATTATTTTTGTTATATTTAATTATGTTTATTAAATTTAAATATAAAAATTAAATTATCATATATATAGAGATTATCAAACATATATGTAAATATATCAAATATCATAATTATTTAATTTTTTATAAAAAATATTTAAATTTTTATTAAATTAACAACATTAGAAAATATAAACACTATTGATATTTAGAGAAAATTAAAAAATAAAATGAATGAATGAGATATTTTTAATAAGACCTAAAAAAATGGATACTCACTTTGGTCGTAAAAATAATAATACATAAAAAGTTGGTTTCTATTAATTGGTTATTGATAAAATATTTGTGGTTATCATCGTAACATTTTTTTATTGATGGTAAATGATTTTTTAGTAAATATTATTATTACCAACAAATTCAAGTGTTGGTAAAAAATGATGGTAATAATAAGATAAAGCACTAGATTTAACCATTTGTAAAAGATGTGTTGGTATTGAATGATCAATATCAATAGATATAAATGTTGGTAAAAATAAGTGTTGGTACTTAAAATTAATACCAATAAAAGTTAATATCTGTTGGAATTATACACTTTTACCAATAGATATATTATCTATCGATAAAATTATGTTTGGTATAAATCAATTTTCTTATAGTGAATGATGATTGATGTGGATTTTAAGAAATTGGAAAAACGTTCTCGAAAATTTGAAATTTGGGTTCATGATTGATTAGGGAAAAAGATAATGGAAAATAAATCATAGGCGTTAGAACTGAGTTTAGTTGAATCCAATGGTCATGGTAGACAACCCCACAATCACCGATATTCCCTTTTCACAATAATCATGTTACTTTAGGTTTTTGAGGACCTGGTAACATATAACTATATTTAAAAATAGTGGAAAGTCCAACTAATGGTCATGGTGAGGAACATTCACTAGTCAATGCATTGAAATTATCACTCCCTCATTGATCATGAAATGGTCATGAATGATAAAGTGAATAATAGATTTAATAAATTAGTGTTGTTGCAAAAGATCCAAAATGAATTTCATTCCCATTATTTTTCCCCAATTAATCATGAAACCAGATTTACAATTGCTGAGCATTTTTTTTTCAATTTATTAAAATCCATATCAATCTCCATTTATTATTTCAATAAATTAGTTTAGGTTTCTTTAATAAAATAGTTTATGTTTATTTTATTAAATTGATATTTTCTCCAACCCTGTCTCTATGGGTTCGATCTTGGACTTTCAATTCTTATACTACCCTATGGTTTAGTGGTTTGTTTGATTTATGTTTTAAATTTATAAATTCATTAACCTTGTGGGAAATAATGATGCCAACAGGGCTATCAATTTTTTGATATCGTTGCCGAGGATAAAAGTAGATATTTTATTGGTTTAATAATTTAGACAAATTATTTCCTCAACTTTTCCATTTCTTGATTTTTCCCTATAATTTTTGTTTATTTAATTTTTTTTGTATTACTCTTTACTATAGTGGGTATTTTTATTTATGATGGCTGAGTTGCAGGGCATGATGACTACCAAGGATAGGTTTTTATTCTTGATGTAGGATATATTGAACCTACTCAATGGAAATAAAATAATGAAAAATCAATCCAATGAGTGCTTGTAACTATACCCAAGCTTTGAAAACACAACACCCCATAGACTGGAGCTAGAATTCAATAAAGAGAACCATGAGAAAAGGGGCATGGATAACAAAGAAAAGGTATATACCACTTATGAAGATGATTTTTATACTAATCATGGTTCCCTTGATTTTATAGGTTCAGAAGATGATAAAGAGAGTAACCTTACTATAAAACATGAGTGGGACAAAACACACTTTAGAAAACTAAAAGTAGAAGAATGTAAACAAAAATAAGAAATAGAAGATGAATAGACCTCAAAGATTGAGATGCTATAAATCTTCCTTGAAAAATTAGGACCACAAATAAATAAAGAATAGGAGGAAGAGGAAGAGATGACTGCCACATTTATAAAAAAATAAAATATATTAGAGCATTTTAAGAAGAAAAAGAATAACCAACTACACCTTATGATGACTACGCAGAGGAACAACAAGAATAAGCAATAACAAAAGAATTTGAAGAGTAGGTTGTCGAACCCATGGAAATCAATGAAGTAACTAAACACACACAACCAACAATTAATGATTTTTTACCAAGATTGGACATATGATGAAATCCTCTTGGTAGTATTCATACTATTTAGACTCTATTCACCACCTTCGAGTTCCACGCCAATTTCAACGAATTGAATTCGAGCTGATCTGGGTGGATTTCAATGTTAGAATTGGGTGAACATAAGATGATTAGCTTTACAACACACTCTAATTAGCTAACCCAGGTATGGTTGAGCTAAAATACCATTAAAAAAATAGCATCTACCAAGAGGCAACCCAATTTTTATTTATTTTTTAAGAATTTAGATTTATTTCTTTCTTAAGATTTAATTTTATATTATTATTTTATTTCAATTCCCCCTATTATTTTTTATCATTATTGGATGGGCCGACAATTTCACTTGTTTTTTTATTTTTTTAGGTCCAAGATAGAATCACTAGTAAAGAAAGCGAAAGGTATAAGGAAGAAAAGCTGCAGGACCATTACATGTCATGAACCACATTCACATCATTAAATCAACAAAATACACATCATGAATTCCATACACATCGTGAATCTGGTGCTTCCAAAACCTACACAACCAAATTTAAAGAAACACTAAAAAGTGGAGTAAGTTATTCAATTCATAATTTTTCTACTACATTCCCTATATTTAATTAGAGTTTTTAACTGCTAATTGCATGATCCACATTTTATTCTAACTTTATTAAACCAAACTAGGAGACATAAACTACTTATAACAATTACCATATTGTTAATTTAAATTTCTTTGTTAATAAATTTGAATGATAAGAATGTGGAAAATAATTAGTAGATAATCATGCGGATTAGGATTTGGAAAATCATGATTTAGGGGAGCATGTTGATCATTATAAATGAATTTTTTCTAAGATTTGGCCATTATTTTAATTTTTGATATTTGTATTAATTGATTTAATTATTTGTATTAACTACCATGAGTGATTGTATCAACCATTCATCTCATTCCCGAGACATCCTATGAGCCAATATTTTCCATTATTTTTATAGTATATTTCTTATGAAACTCAGTTATATTCTCTTCTAGAACTTTCTTTGCATTTGATCAAAGCTATGATAGAATAGAATCACTTTTAATATGATTGAGGCATATTTTGTCAGACCTTATCCAGAGACCCACCTTACATTAATCTATTTTAAAGCTTATAGAATCCACGAACAACCTTTCCAGGTAAGAGACATGTTATAATCCCATCTTATCCTTTCCTGGATTGCTCTAAATGTTTTTCATGAGTATCAAAAATAAGATTAGGGGAAATGGATAATGGTGGAAGGGATGCATTTTTTGTAATGAATAAGTTTGAGAGAGAAATTTCATTTGATTTGGGGAAGACACATTAATTTTATTTATTTTACACCCTCTTAAAAAAAGAAAAAAAGAAAAGAAAAAAAAGGATCGTGTCTAGGGCAGTTTAAAAATCACCATTTCTTGACTGGTGATCTTATTAAAACTATTATAAATAGTGTCATGAGAATATCATTTGGGGTTTGGTGGTGGATATGAGAATTATTCGTAACAATAAATTTCTAAAAATAAAAGAAAAATAATAACAATAAAAGAGGGTGTTTCATTTTTTTTCATTCCATATCTTTATAAGCCTACTCCGAGATACTGGGAAAAGATGAAACTTTCATTGAGTTACTTTTGATTATCATGAAAAGTAATTTAGATATAAAACATCATTTTGATCCTCACTTTATTTACAAAATTTAAATTCCTACCCTAAGACTCAAAGTCATTTGATCCTAATCGGTGAATCCCTCATGATTATTTGTTATTTTTTCTTTACATAGTGGAGATGTTATATTCCTTACAAGACTATAGTAAATGAAATTTTCTTGAGGTATGTACATCACTCTATTCATTTGTACCTTTATGATGAGAGAAAAAATTCACATGAGGTAAATTACAATTGGTATTCATATTAATAATTAATCAAAAAATGAAAATGAATGAATGAAAAGGCTTGGCTATTTCAATATGATAAGTTAAATACATGGTTAATTTTTATTTTTTGAAAAACAAGGCATTAATAAATTTATTATGTGTGACGCTTGAACATTTAACTTTCCATTTGATCAATTTTTTTATTAACATTGAATTTAAAGCATGGTAGAGTAAGTGTCCATTGTAATATGTAGAGATTCCATCCTTAAGGAAAAGTATGAATTCAAGTGTGTGTGTGTGGGGGGGGGGGGGTTGATAATTTCATTTATTATATACATTTTTTTATAATAAAATTCATTGATTCTAATGTTTTTTATTATTAATGCATGTCTGTACATCTGATGTTTTCTTTAATATTGGGCAGGATGTAATGTTTTGTGGGAAATAAGAAAAAGAAGCCAAAAACAACCATAGTTTTCACTAAAACATGGGTCCCATGATGAATGATGTCAATGAGAAACTTCTGGGGGTCAAAAATGAACAAAATATGTGAAGTTGAAAATTTACAGGCTGTGTAAATATTACAGGCTATTTAACATTACTGGTTGTGTAAATATTACAAGATATTTAAATTTACACATAGTGAATAGATTACACATGGTGAATAGATTACACATGGTGAATAGATTACACAGGGTCAAAATATTACACATGATGAACAAATTACACATGGTGTAATCAGTACACAATGTGTAAAGGTCATGATAGATAAAAAACAACCAGATTCACCGTATCTTTAATTATTGACCTGATTTATGACCTGATACCCACCTATGAACACCTTTTGATTCATCCTAAATGATATTTAGTACTACTAGATACCCAAGAAAGACTATAAATAAGAGGCCATGGTACCACTACATTTATTCATTTGGGAGGCGCCACCACTGGGACTGAAGACTGCTACTGCTATGATGAGTCAAATAGGATTTTTATTTTCCTACCCCATCATGGCTAACATGAGGGGGTAGAATTTATGTGAAACAATTATAATGAAGGGGTATTGATTGTTTGAGGTATTTTATTTTTTAATGTAATTCATTTTGGGTCTTTTTTTTCAACCCTAATTTCTTAAAAAAAGAGCTTGATGAAGAATACACCTTTTGAAGACTTGGTTTTAATACACTGAAGAACTGGAAAATCTTGCTTTTGGATTGAGAGATATTCCCAGAGGCATATCTTTTTGAGCCTTATGAAGTTTTTTTCATAAGTGATAATAGATTTATCCTCCTTTTATTTCAGCTCAAGGAATTCCCGCTCTGTCTTTGTGTGAAGATTTTGAGGAAAGATCTTGATGAAGAATACTTTTTTAAACACCTCCCATTTTTTATAGTCTAATTATTATTTTTCTATTGTATTCTTAATGAGAATCCACCATTTTCAAACCTCTTCTTCTAAATAAAAAATAGCCAAAATGAACTTCTTATTGGGACCATGTTGTTTAGAAGTTGGTTTTTAGATGCTAGAAGAATTGTTTGCTATTTATTTTGTATTTTGTTGTAATTACAAAAAATCATTTCAATTTGTAAGTTTTGGTGAATGTAAGGAGTGTAAAACTCAGAAGATTAGATGAAATATTATTAAGAAAGTCTATTAGATTCAGTTTTTTATTTTAACAGTCTTTGCTGGATGAAGTTGTCTTTCAGACTCATATTGAGTGAGAATTTGTATCGGATGTAGAATGTAATATAAGATGTTTGACATTAAATATGATGAAGATTTTCCATTTTATAAATTTTCAATATTATAAGTTGTCTAGAAAACTTGTGATCTAATATTTTTGAAATAAAATAGGAGAATTTATTTTGTAATTCAGATGCTGCTATGCTGATCCAATTGTTCTTAACATCAATTAGAAGTCATGATACAAGCAAGAGTTTCTAGAAGAAGGGATATTATAAATTCAAAGTATTCTGGCTATAGTTCATCTATGCGAGAATCACTAGATATAGATTTTTTTCTAAAGGTTGGGAAGTTTGAAGTTGTTATAGTCAGAAGTTTTTCTGAAGTACTGATCAATCGATCCATCGGACTGGCCGATCCACCCAACAAACAATTTCATAGGATCAATAATCAGTTGCAGATAAACTAAAATAAAGAAGTCACTATTGACAAGAGTCTATCGAACATTATGTGCCTCCAATCTATCATATGAGTTTTGATACGAATTCATCATAAAAATTATTGATATCAATAGGGCATCATACGTAGAGTTCTATTGGAGGAAAATCACATTTGTTTTATAAGGACAAAATGATAAGTTTTTTACACTTACAAGTAAGTTGGATTTGTTGGGATTGATGAATGATAAGAGATTAATAGTTCTATCTATCAAATGGGATCAAATACTAATCAATTAGAAAAAGTTCAACAATGTATTAAACCATATTCATAAAGCAAAAATCCTATTTGTTTTCAATTGGGTCAAGTAACATCAGACAAGAGTTGACACCGATACATCAGATATGCAACATGGACTGATCCATTAGATGCACTTGACACCAATAAGGAATTTTTGTTATGAGGAATTTTTGAACAATTAAAGAAAATTAAATTTGTTTTGAAGCTATTTCTGAAGTGTTTTTAAGGGGGTTTTGGAGCCTATAGAATATGCAATGATGTTTATGGAAAAACTAGTTCAGTTGGAGCATCAGAATGGGAAGTCATAAATTTTATATATTCTCAGGTGGTTCAAGAAAACTAGAATGAAAAAATGTATCAAAATGAAAATTTGTATCAGATTGAAAAATTATTTGTAAGTTTAAAGAGGGATGATGTTGTGGGAAGACTCAAAAAGTTTTGAGAAGAACCCAGAAGAGATGATAAGCACTGAAGTGGTCAAGTATAAATCATAAATGAAATTCAATTTCAAGTTTTTAGAAATTTTTTGTAGTATGAAAATAAAATTAGTTTCCCACCCATTCAATTTTTTGAGAACCTATAAATAGAGGTCAAAGTACAATGTACACTGACCCTATTCATGTGCGAGAGAGAGTGAGAGCATTAAATGTTTTTTGATAAAATTGGTTGAAGAAGGTTTTCTAGATATATTTTTCTTGAGGAAAATATCATAATAAAATAATCATGAGGAAGATATTTGATCTAGTTTTCCAGATCAGACTGAGTAATCAGACTGACATTTCTAGGGAAATAAAGAAGCAGATCAGAATTGTTTCTAGAGTATTTATTTAGACTTCTTTTTCGGACTGAACAATCGAATTGAGACATCAGACTGGGTTTTTATAAAAAGTCATGTTAAGTTTTTTCTACCTGCTACTAGGTAGGAATGTTAATAATTTTGTTATGAATAATTACAAATTGGAAGATATTGAATAAGCACAATGACATTTTTGGAACCAACTAGTGAATGTTTCTTAACTTTTTCACAAAACTAATTTTTCGTGATAGAATAAGTGCATGCACTTTTGTAGTGATCATAGTTACACACAAGTGTAATGGTATTTTCTACTTGTTGTATCCACACAAAAGAATTGTTTTCTAGTGGATTGTGTGGTATTAGATTATTTATAAACCATGTCAAGGACTAGCTACTCTTATTGAGTATTGAACCATATAAATAATTATGTTCCTGTGGACGTGTGAATGTCTTTTCCAATAAAAGTGATAATTATTTAATATAAGTAAAAGGTTTTTATTCAAGAAATATAACTTAAAAGAAAAATTTATCCCCGATTCACCCCCTCTCAGTGATACATTGATCTTGGTTAGGCATTTTTCACTTCTCATGCTCCGAGCACTAATTGATGAAAAATATCTTTTCCATCACACTGATTCATTGATCAATAATAAGTGGATTAGAATATCCACTGAAGGAGGGTGGATGCTTATATACACAGGATTCAATAAAAATATTCTCCATTTTTGTTGCTTTCGGGATTTCAATGTGATTACCGTTATTATTCATAGATTGTGATAGTTTCATGAGCATTGCTATGAGGTTTTTTACACCGACTCATATCCCATTTGGTATATCATTTGAAAATATATGCTTTATCCATCACACCCATTATTAGCTCAGTTCCTCCTTTTTTCATCCATTAATTCAAATAAAATAATGTTTAGGTATATAATTTAATAAATATATTAAGGGAAAACTATGAGTTTAGAATAAATAACTCATAAATTATTTACATAACCTAACTTATGAACATATATAATCCAATATAAGTTATCCATGGTCATTTCATTTTTAGGTTCTCTAACCTAAAAATATTCAAATCCATCATCGTGGTTCATAAATAAAATGTGAATTAACCAAAGATTATCTCTTGAGAGTTTCTAGCTAAGTGTGCAGTCTTATCCCCACTCATCTTTCATTAGGGTGATGGTCGAGTCAATGCTCAACGAACCCTTTTTGGGGTGATTACCCCTAGGTGCATTGGTTCCATATCCATATCCACTTAACAATATCTAGAAAATGATGC
The DNA here is from genome assembly GCA_963277665.1 of Viscum album. NCBI lineage: Eukaryota > Viridiplantae > Streptophyta > Magnoliopsida > Santalales > Viscaceae > Viscum > Viscum album. The sequence goes on from OY728166.1 coordinate 855,870,058, forward strand.
ATTGCTTAGAAAAGCACATAATCTCTAATTTACCAAAACATCAGGATGTTGTCCAATAGTTGGACTCATTCCTAGGGTTCTCACTAAATTTCTATTTAATCCCCAAAATAACTAAACCTTCCCTTTGATACCAACTACGATGGCCCTAAATAATCATAAATAAATAATAGTTAATAGTGGAAAAAGAGGGGGTGTGGGACAATATAATGTTGAAGCTCCTCCCATCCATTTATTTTGAGACAAGTTAAGAGTGATTTAAGGATTTTATTTTCTATTTTTTACCTTCTATCCAAATTAACTTTTAACCCAGTGATTAATTTTTAACCTTAATAATTAACATCAATGGAAAAAATTAAAATTTAATCCTTTTACCTAATTTGAACCTTCTGATTAAAAATTTAAAAATCATTTTAATTCATAAAATGTTTAAATGTGTGAAATGTTAATTTAAAAATAAACACACTTAATCACATAAAAATAGTTTTTATAAAAATAATTTTTTTATGTTTTAAGTTTATATGTAAGATATAATTATCTTGGATACTTATTTTAATGAAATAAATTGATATATAATAAGATAAATAAAATTTAAGAGGATTTTAAGGAAATCCAAAACCAAATTTCACTATCTAAACACTTAATTAGAGAAAAAGATTGAAAATATTTTTTTTATTAAAGTAACATTTTGATTTAGTTTTAAAAATATTGGGCATAGGATTATAAGTTTATATAATATTTTAAAATACATAATGTTTTTCCTTAAATATATATTTTATTACTTAAAAGGTTTTTTAATCTTATAGGACAATCTTACATAATGATAAAATGATAAAATCATAAAAAAATATAATTTTTACAAAAAACCATATTTTTTGACCGGAAATCAACCTTTTTAGAAAAATATCAAAAATTTATACTAAGAAAATTTTTATGAGAGGGATTTTGAAATGAATATTTTATAAAATTTAAATTCTAAAATTTATAAATTTATCTTTTAAAATAAAACACATAATACAAGGAAAATGGATATTATTGAAAATAACATTTTTAATATTAACTCATGTTAATTATTGACCTTCTAAATATTCAATGGTTTAACATATTAGTCTTTATCATAGGTCTATTAATATTTTTTTATTAATATATTGTGGTTTTTTATCATTAGGTGTAGAGTTTAACATAATTTATCTAACATAATATCAATTTTACAAAGTCTATAATTTCAGGTAATTATAGGTGTAAAGTCCAATACTCATTCAAAACAACAAAAAAGTGAAATTGATTTGATGAAGAATATAACTCAATAATATTTCCCAAATTATATTAAAATTTGATATTATTTCATTAAATAGAATGTTTAGAATAAAAATTATGAAGATAAAAATTATTGAAATAGAGAATTAGGTGAAAAATATCCCCACTAAGCCATTATTACACATATTTTTTAGAAGCACTAACTGGACCTTGGATTTTAACCAATTCAAATGAACTAAAGAGGCGTGTATGACCCTATATCCATTGTATATAATGTTATATTTGGATATTATTTTTTATTGTAGGGATTTTTACTGTTATTGGGTATAAGAAGATAGGGGGAGATACTATCCATGGGGAATTTTGAAAAAAGATCAGAGATTTGGACATACTTGTTACTTTATGGACAACATTGAATAACTAAATTAATTCTATTTTTTCCTATAATAATATTTGTAAGATACCAATATTTCTTGAGATGTGTCATTATTTTTTCAGGTATTTGAACCTGTATTCATGTATTTTAAGTATATATATAATGACTATGTTAAGTTTTGAGAGGTTCAATGGGGTTTTATCACGCTTTGGAGCCTTTTTTGGAAGTGTACAGTTTGAGAACAATTAGTATAAATTGTGCACTACATCTAGGAAACTTTACAAATTGTGACAAGAGAGACAATAGCTTTTCATGGTTTAGAAAAGTTATACAGATTCCTAGGGGAAACTATGTGAGGATGAACAGAGGGGAAAAACATGGTTGGCATAGTGTTTTTATAACCATACAAGCCAACCATGCGAGGGATTGGCTTGATATAGTAGCACTGCATGGTTGGAACATGGTTTGACAAATCATGCGGCGTACTGTTGGCAGCCATGAATTTATGGATCTAATTCGAATTAAAATCTTAAGGCCTTGTTTTACCCTAATATCATATATTTCTACACTCCCTTTTCTCTCATGGTCTGAGAGGTGATTCCCTTTGACCCGTGATCATGTTTTAGGTAATTCAAAGACTGTTAGAGATCCACATTCATCAATAAGTCTCTGTTATTGGTTGTTCATCCTATATCTATTCTTATCATCTTTCTTGGAACCTTAGATCTAATCTTATGTGAATATATCCATGTTCCTTGATGGTAATAGTGATGTTTTATGGTTATATCTATTAAAAGAAAGGATATCCAAGACCATATCTTTAGGATCATAGTACCTTCTTCATTTTTTCCAACTATTGTGATTTCAACCATTCTACCTCGAATCAAAGACCAAGGTTGGGAGGAAGTTCATCTGCGACCTTAAGGTAGGCAGTCTATATGCTAATTACCATATTATTGATAATGATATTGTGTTTATAGTTGCATCATTGAATTTCCATGTCGATTAATTACTTTTAAATTAGAAAATTTAATTGAATCTCCATAAATTTGAGATACCCTTTTTAGATCCCATTGTATCCATTGAAGATTATGAGACCGAGCATAATGGAAACCCATGGGGTATGATAATTTCCTTTAAATGATAATTACAGAAAGAAAATCATAATAAGAGGGTTTATGAAATTAAACCAATTGTGAATGTGTTGGAATGTTAACTTGTTATAAATATTGTTTATATTAACCTCGAAAGGTTAATGAGTTGTGAGATAAATCATGGTAATTGGGTTAAATGTTTAAGGGTTAAAATGATGTTATAGATTTTGATTGATAAATTAAATGGTTCACCGTGTTGAGAATGGTTTATAAAAAGGGTTAATAATGTTAAACCTTTATGTGTGTATATTATCAATGAGATGAAGGCATTAAACTGACGATCCTCATCCGTGGGTATCCAGACTAATTCTCTAGACCCCAATGCATGCATGAGAATTAGTGTTGGACTGATGCTCCAAATACCATAGATTTTGTTTCTAGAATGACACTCTAAGTACCCGTGATAATGATGCTGGACTGATGCTCTAAGAATCTATGATATGGTACCTAGACTGACACTCGAAGGTGTTGAAATTAAATTGTAATTAAATGAAATGAAAATCTATGTTAATTAGATTGTTGAACATATGAGAGATGGTTTAGACTCCAAAATGGGCCGAAGTAGGTATGATTGGATCGAGTATCTTCGTGAAACCAAGGGAAAATGTTGTTAATTAAATATTATTAAAAAGTGTTACCTGTTTACTTTTATTGACCAATTTATTATCCCTTATACAACTTCATACAATGATATAGAATGAATATTGCTTTAGACATTGTTAGTGGTGGCCTACTAAGTTATACTCACACCCTACCTAGACCGTCGATTGGTACCCAAGTAGAATTCATGTTTGTAGGTCAAGATAAGGGAAAAGAACCTATGTTTTATGAATAAGTTGGGATTCAAGATGTATAATGTATGAGGGAACCCAAAGTGATATTGGGACCCAGTTGGGATCTGTCAATTTGTATTTATTTTGGGTTTCTAGTTGATACTTATAACTTATATGGCATAAAATATATACTATTTTGGTTTATGGTTTCCCCCTATTTTGGGATTCTTCATGCGATGCTTGGTAATTATTGGTTATTTTTTATCATTATTTTGATATTTTTTTATTTATTTACACTTTTTAAATACTTTGATAAAGAGGGTATAGTATCCTCGTACAATATATTAGACCCTCACTACTAGTCGTAAGCCTCTGGCATATGGGGAGGCACACTCGAGGTTATGCACTAAACCATATTGGGGAACTGGTATGTGGCACCTAGGTTAGGACATTACAATATTTAATTCACTTAGTATTAAAGAACTAGTTGAATGATCCTTTATTATATTTAGAGAAGTATTAATTTTTAAGAGTGACTTTGAATTTTATTATCAAATGGGAAGAGAGATAATGCTAAGAAAAAGTTTAACAATCGGGGGTGAATACTTGAAAAAAGAGAATGGATTTAGAATTTAGGGGGATGATTCCATAGAAAAATAGATATTACCCAAAGGATGAGAAATAGAAATAATATAAGTAGTTTTGATGAAAATAAACGAGTTTTAATGAAAAAATCCAAAGGGGGAGATGTTACAACCAAAGTTTGTACTATTGTATTTGTTTTCAATAAGAATTTATTTATAAGGGTTGTGAAATAATTTTGAAGAAACTTATGTTTCTTCTAGAAATTGCAAGAAAAGGATAGTTTATGTCATGATTATTTGTATCACACCACAAGGATATATTTCATAAGGATAATTTAAAACTTTGTAAGGTTTATTCACACTATGAGTTCAGATGTCATTTCATGATGGTTTTTTCATAAGGTTCCTTACTTTTTCATAAATTGGTATTTCCTACTTCACACACAACACAATGTGTCACACCATGAACGATATTTGGAATAAATTTAGTGATTTTGGAAAGAGTTGGTGCACCGTGATATGGTTGTTTATTCCACAAAAGTGAATTAAGAAAAATTTAGTGATTCTACCTAATAGAGTTCCACACTATGAAATTTATATAACACCATGAAGAGGTAGAGATCACGCCGCAACAACCTAAAATAAAAATCCCATAGGGATTTGAAAAGTTTTTATCCATATTATCTTACTGCTCAAAACCGATTCACACCATTAAGTGATGTGTCATGCCATGATATATTTAGTAGTTGAAACGAGTTATAGGATAAAACAATTAGTTACACCAATAAGGAGCATGTCATGCTAAGACTAAAGAAATATTTAGAATTAAAATAATAATGTTTATATGGATTTCTCTTTATGTTTGTGTAATTATTTGAGAAACTAGTAAATACTTATTCAAATTCAATGGTGTAGATTTTATGGAAGAATATCTGAGGGCTATATTTGAATTAAAGTAAGTTAAAAGTTAGTGGTTGTTTGAATTTCAAAATCAAAATACAAACATCCTCTATTTTTAGAGGACCTGCTATGTAAAAATGGAAGAATACACACAAAATAGGATAGAATATTAAAGATTATAAAGAACCAAGTATCATTAAATATTTGTATTAGATAATAGAAGTGTTTGATATTTAATTTCATTGAATATCAGGATTAGAAAAATGATTTATGATTACCATTGAAGATATAGAATTTTAAGAACAAAAAACCATGTAAAAAACCCTTATTTTTTGGTGTTGATTATTTGATTTAAATATTTTAAGTTTGAATTGTGTGTTAATTAAATATTTGTACCCCCCTTGAAAGTAGTGTATGGAATAGAGGAAGAGGCCATGGACCTTGGATAAGCAGTTATATCCTCTTAAATCTTGTAAACATATACTAGTAAAATAATGGTTAATTATAATATCAATATATTATTGATACGTGATCCATGGATGTAACCTTTTATGGGTGAAACATGTAAAATAACATGTCCATGAAATTTATTATTTTTATTTAATTATATATTAAAAAGGAATTCAAGTCATATTTAACAATGTGAAGTCAATATTTGATTAATCTAAAATAAAGAAGAAATTTTAAGACAACCTGATTCACTACCCTTATTAGAGTGTACAATGGGACCAAAAGGTATGAAATATTACATAAGAATGAATGATTTAATATTATGCATTATATGAATATAGATATAAAGATACATGTGTTTGATAGAGATAATTCCAGATCCCTTTGTAGATTGAGCAGCACCGGTGCTTTTCTAGAGTCCCCTATTTCCTTACATTTATAAATTCAAGAATTTATATTTGTTACCAATTAAATAAAGTCTTGTTAGGTCACACTTTATGTTTAAATAATGAGGATTGAGTTTAACCTAAATAGATGCTCTAAAGGTGTTTTAGATTCTATTTAAAATTAGTTTTGGATGGATGTTCACAAGGTATTACATGTGATGTGATACAAAGTAAAGTTAATGATAATTTTCCAAAAGAGTGTTTGGGAAATATCCAAAAGTTTTTTTTGGGTATGATTTCAAAAGTTATTATATATTATACAATATAAGGTGAAATGGATTTAATTATTTAAGGCTTTAGTAAAATTAGTAGATTAAATGAGATATTTCCTAAATATCTTATATCATAAAGTATGATTGGGCTATAAGATATATCCATATGATAAGAGTTATGATATATTGAATTATAATATATGATTCATGTACAATATTATGATTACTTTATAAAATGAATGATAAACATTATTATTAAGGTATTCTTCCATGTGAAGCTATCATTAATTAAATGTTTCATAAGATGAAAAATATAGAGAATCATAGTTTAATTTATAAGATGAATACATGATTCATACATGGTCACAATGAGTTATAACCACACATAATAACTCTAATGATACATTAAAGTAAATTTATAATGTATTAAGGAATATCCTTGAGACTTATATAATAAGGTTTACACCATGTGGATTATGATCAAGCTTTCTTAAGCCTCATAGGGTGATTTTATCCATTATTCAAGGGTCTCTCATCCTCTTCCCTATACTATACTTGGTAGTAGTATATTGTGTGATCTAGGAGGGTCTTATGTATATGATGGGTGATTAGGTATAGCTTGTGGATACAACCTGAAGGATGAAGTCCTTTATCTATATATAATAGATCTTCATTAAGCATGTGGGATGAGGAAAGTGATAATAACATCTCTATGGTGAAAGGTACACAAATGTTCTTCATTTTATTTATGCATGGTTTTATTTTCACGCATGGTAGATATTGGTTTTTAAGGTTTCTAATCACTTTTTCTATGATTAAAAAGTTTTTTTAATCCTAATAAACTCTTCAACAATAAAAAAATATCCATACATAATGAAATTTTCAGTGATATTTATATAGTATTAAAAATAACTTTTAATCTGTATCTTCATCAGTCCATACACATACCTATGTATTATTTACAATGTTTTAAAAATCCTTACCCATTATTTATAAATAGTGTATTGGTCATTTTTCATAACAGAAACAATTAATCCATAACACAAGATTCACAATCAAATAGATATATCAATAAATCTTTATAATATTTTTGTGTGCAATGATCTAGGTTATAATTTTAATGTCAAGTGAGATTTTAATCATTAATTTTGGACTTTATATTTATTAGGTTATAAATAATATTATAAAGTTCCATCACATGTAACATTATAATTAAATATCCACACCCATAAATTATTTCATCCATAAAAGAATTTTTCCTTCATTAAAAATGAAAAGCACATATTTTCTAAATAATAGTTTGATATGAAATTCTTGTTTATTGAAGGAACATGATAATAGTTTTCATGTTACAATCACAACCCATTAGCAATAACATATATCAAATCCTTATAGTCAATGAAACAACATTTTATTTATTACTTATGTGAATATTAATTTATCCCTCCATCAACTATCTTATATTTATGATTCATTGCACATCCACACAAATGTGTGAAGCATAATTGAGATTTAGTGGTTAAAAACTAGGATTAGAAGGAATTTATTAAATAACTTAATATATAATGTGGACTCACAATTATTTTTTCAATTTTTTCTAAAAATTATTCTCAAGTTAAGGTGTCAGTCTAACAAATGTTCTCATTTAGTTATTCCTTCTCATACGTCGATCTTAAACATATACCAGAGTTATTGTTTTTTGTCCTAATAATCTATAATAAAATTATATTCCAAGTGTGTATCGTGTTTTCAATTGTTTAATAAGAGATTTATTGAATATACACTTATTATAATGATAACACAATTATCATTAAATTTTAGTGGACCTATATTTCATCCTGAATTTACTCAAATTAAATTGATTATTAAATCATGATTTTTTATTTAGATATGTAATGTAAAATATATAAAGTAAAAGTTTTGTATAGTTGGGTAGAAATAACCTTTAATGGACTAATCTTCATAAATCATCATAATTTCCTGAATTTAAGAATTTGATCCAATTAGGTTCACCCAATGAATGAAAATTCATTTATAATAGGGTACCAATTTTCCAATAGATGCTATTTTATTTATGAATGGATACCAATTCACCAATGATTAACCTTTCAAGAATATTTTCCTTCAAATTTAGTAGTGTGTACTCATTACCCATCATTATGTATGGAACATGTTCCTTTCATAATAAAGAGATCGATAAAGTTATGAAAATTCATTTTCAACCTTCCCGCATCAAATCCTTTCATTTCATCACCTATAAAATGATCCAAGGCACTTTCTAATTCTTTAATCACCTTTTACTTGCCATTTTTTTTAAAACTGTCAATTTTAAGAACCAAGCCTTGTATCTAGTTTTTTTCTCAGTTAAATATCCTAAAAAAACTTAAACCATGAAAATTTTATTAATCCAATTATCATGAAATTTATACACATGTATCTCATACATCATGTATAATCATATAATCCCCCTTTTCACTGCATTGAGTATAACTATGAGACATAGCTCATGTCAATATTGTTTAATTAAACTTATATATTCTTGATTCTTTGATTAAATATCAATCAAGACCAATGAATATATCATATGTCATTTATCTATATGAATACATCATATGTTATTTATCTAAATAGACGAGTGCATCACAGGTCACTCAACTGTGTTTGGTCATACACTTCCCTGGTATTTCTTATCGAGGACTTAAATATCATACCTGTCATATTATAGAAAAAATATAATATTAGATAAATAAAAACCACCATATGATTAAAAACACACACAAGAAATCCCTGTTTAGTTTAATTGAAATGTTAAAATAATAAAAACATCAAAGTGTGAAAGTTCAAATACAAGGTACCATATTAACCTCATATAATGGGGGATAATTTCAGACATACATACCAAGTATATCAATGAAACTATGTATTGTATTTATGTGATACACTTAAGTGATTCAATCTAAATGAGAAGTCACACCTGTGAAACTTTAGAAAACTTTGTACATCAATATGACCCCTTACTCACATTGGTCTTAACATATCAATGAAACTAATGTCTTTCCATGATGACCATAAACTGGGTATAACTTAGAGATTTATCTCTAAGAGGTTTATTATCATTGAAGTCTTGTGATTTATATAGAATACATGAATGATTGATGAATCATAAATTCTTTTTTATAACATGATGCACTTATATATATATATATATATCCCACATTCTTCTCAAGTACTTTAGATATCAGTAATTATCACTTTTAAATTAAACTAATATCTTATAAATCAACATTTAAATAATAATTTATTTTTTTATTTAAATTTTAACATATCCAAGATCAATATAAACTCTCATTGATCTCTTAAGAAATATATTTTCTCAAAATATTTAATTTAAAGATACAGACACTTTGTATACCAAAGAAAATAACTCTTATTTCCTTTATGAAAATTTCAAAAAAAAATCATAATCATATATCAAATGATTTAATTATATAACATGTGATTTTTATTTAGAGAAAAAATTTTAAAATAAGATTTTAAAACATGAATTGTTTTTACATTTTTAAAAATATATGGGAAAATTATTTTATTTCAATGTCAAAAAAATTATCACTTTCATCCATTTATCCTTTCAATGCTTTGTTACAAATTGTATTCTGAAAATATAAACCATGAACTTAAAATAAACTTTAATTTCATTCAAAACAACCCATGTTTTATATCAAGGTCTCTTATCTTGTTAGATAATATAAAATGAAATAAAATAACACATAACATTAGTTCCTTATCACTATAAGAAAATATATAAATAATGGAGGTTTCTACTAAATTTTTAACTAATTATATTATCATATAATTTAGTGATAGTCTTAAAAAGTTTCACTAAACAATATTATTACTAGCGGTTTTAAAAAAAACTACTAAATATTTGAATTAGCAGTGGTTTTCATAAAATAATTGTTGAGTGTTTTGAAAAAAAATAAAATTCTTTTAAATTTTAGTCCTCCTTTGGTCTTGAACCCCATTTTAATCCCTAGAAATATTTCATGATCACCTCCCCTCAAAAACTTCTATTTCCTCCCTTGCCTCTTGTTGCCACCCCTTCCATCACAATAATCCCCCTTATTGTGACCTCTTCCCCTGTTGGTTTGGTTTGTAGTTTTTTATTTTGAAAATGAATATGTGTAATTTTATAATTATATTATGATTTATTTTTTTAAATGTATATAATTTTTTATCATGCACTATGGATTTACTTAAAAAATGATACGATATTTTATTTATTTTATTTTAGGTTGATTAAATCTATATGAGTTTTATTTTTTTGAGACTCAAAACATGTTTTTTCATTGAGTATAGGTTATTTAAGTTAGATAACACATGTTTTTTCTAATAATAATAGTTATTGGTAATATATTTTTTATTATTATTTAAAATAGAATATTTATTATGTGTTTGTTTTAGAATTTAATAATAGTAGTGAATGATTTGAGAGTTTTGTTTACTTTTGTTTTAAAAGTGTCAAGTTAAAGAATTGAGTGTAATTTCTTTTAAATAATTTTAATAAAATATTTTTTTTATTGTGTTATATTTTATTTTTTTGAAATATATGATTCATGTAGATAATTTATAATTCCTTATTATCATATAAAATATTTTTGGGGTTTTTAAATATTTTTAAGTCACAGGATTCGAGTTTTGCTTTTTTAATAAAAATTATAATTAGAGAATATTTATTAAGATTTGGTAAAGAAGAAAATATATGTTCTATGAAATGTTAATGCATAATTGAATATAATTATATAAAAACCAAAACATGTGTTCATGTTCTATAAGTTCCTAAAGAAATTGTGTTTTTTATAATATGTCCTATTAAATGATTTTATAAATAGAACATGTTTTCTATGAATAATTCTTCCACATAATGATATCATATGTTCTTAAACTTGTGAAATATAAATTTTTAAGTATAAAATATTTTTTGTGGTATTTTTATGAAGTATTTGAATAAATTGTTTTTAATTTAATAGTATAATAAGTGTTCAATGTGAAAAAGAATGTAGTTTATTTATAATCTGATATGATAAATCGGTTTTTATTTTAGTTTTATTAAATTTGTATACATTTGATTTAATTTTTTAGTTTTATAACATGTGATTTGTTATTTGGGTTTATTATTTTTATTAGAGAATGCATTTTATGTTCTATAATAATATGTTTTTGATCTAATATATTGTTGATTTATATACATATATTTTTTACATGTTTGTTTTAGGATTTAAAATGTTAAGAGTGATATAATATCCATGTTGTGTAAAATATAGTACAATAGTGTTACTACATCACAATATAATAACATAAAAATTCCAACAAATAGATAATTTTAGATCATTCAATATTATTTCCATATGTGAAAAAATCATGAAATAAAACATGGATATATAGTTATGTATTATTTTCACCATGTAAAGTGTGTGTGGATAAGAGAGAGATATAATATATGGATAATGAAAGTGAATTTATAGGTGATTTATTATATATGGATAAAATTTGGATCATATAACAATAGAAAATTTAACTAAAATATACTATTTTATTCATATATGCTCGTATAAGTTTATTTTTTAATTGAATGTTAAAAAAATCAGTTACTTATAGATAAAGTTTGGAATAAATTATCTCATAACACACCTTAGTATGTTAAGGGTTTGGATATTTTTTTTGGATTTTTCAATTGAAAATTGATCCGTCGATGGGAGAATAAAATTTTCATGTCTTAAATGTAAATTTATATTATGGTTAAAGAGAGACAGAGTATTCCAGAGCTTGATAGTAAAATAATTTTCTTCTAAATATGTTTGATGGATTTGATATAGAGAATAAAATTTTATGGAAAGTTTGATCAGTTATGTCGAACATCAAAATGAACAAGTTAATATCCTATTAGTGGATAATTAAATATATAATTTGAAAAATTATGCTTTAATCTTAGTAGAAAATTCCATCAATAATTTAACACATCAGTTTATCTACTCATTAATGTTATGGGTATCAATGACGTTTTTAAAACTATAGGAGAACCTAGTCAATATGATAATATATTAATGGATGATTCTATGGAGAAAAATATAAGGAAAAACTTAATTTAGTTGAAAAATTCATTTTTAAATTAGTCAAATACGAAAATAAAGAATTGTATGAGGGATATGAAAAGTACCAAAAACAGTATTTTTCGTTGAAGTTATAAAGTGCCTATATTGAATTAAAAATAAATTAATGTTTATTATATTGAAATTTTTTCATGAGGAATTTGTTAAAACTATGATCCCTATATAATTTTATGAGACAAGGAAGGTTATTATAAATATTGGAATCAGTTATACAAAGATACCATTGTATATCTCACTCTATTAGGTGGTTCTGAATGACAAAAAACACACATGTATGTTTCTAACAGTTTGTTTTTATGTTTTTTAGTATTTATATTTTAAGAATTTTTTATGGAGGTTATAGACCATACAAAGATCTCAATAGGATCATTTTTTGAGACCCCCACATGCATGTGCCAATGGATACTTGGTGGTACTTGGAAAAAACACTAGTTCTATCTAGGGTCCACCAGCTAGTTGGTGTCACCCACCAGCTACCTAAGGACACCCTAACAAACAAAAAATTTATCTGTTGGAGTGGATCCTACTTGACTTAGTTTAGCCTCTGACAGATCTCTATGAACCCCAACACCTCCATAACATTCCTAAATAAATAGGAGGCTATAAATACACCTCAAAGGTGCTTGGAAGTGTCAAGTTACCTTGAAGATAAATTATAGAGACAAATTGTGTGTAACTGATCACTTTATTATACACTCTTATAACCGTCTCACCATCTCTAATTATTTTCTCATTATATATTTCTAGATAATTGTGAGTGTGATTCATTGGGATTATATAAATAAAGTTAGTTATTTTTTCTTTTCTCAGGTACTCACTACCATTGAGTGTGAGGGGATATGTAATCACTACCTTTAAAGTGAGGGAGATTGGGTTCCTATCCATAACCACTAAAATCCTAGCTTTTATTTGGGTTTCCTATTACCAACCACTAAAAACCAAGGGACTTTCATGTAATAAGTTTCTTTCCACAACTTATTAAAATAATGGTTTGGGTTTTTTAATAGTTCAGAACTTTCTGACCTTTAATTTGTGTTTTCCTGAGTCTTAGTGGTGTTAAAAAAGATTTTGGAGGATTTTGGAGGTCTTTAGAGACTCTATATCCAAAATGGGCAACATCATAGCCTGGTACAAGCCATGGTGGTCATGATGCCCACCTATAAAAAATGACAAGCCATAAAATGAACTGTCAATCCATTTTGGATGCCATTTAAGGGCCAAAACACCCTATGTTTGGACAATAGCCCTAGTGCATGCTATTTTAGGTTTTATGCTGAAGAACACTCTATCTTGGAATAGGGTGTGCTTAAAGCTATGGTGATGGTTGGATTTTCTTATAAAAACTGAAACCATATCCTTTATTCATGGATATCATCCATTTCAAAGGGGAAATGTGTGAATCATAAATGTAGGGTCTTGAATGTGGTTTTAAGTTGATTATTCCCCTATAACTGATCCACACCCTTCCCATCAAATTTCTTTAGTTTCTAGATTCATCCAAATAACCTAAGGATTGGTATAGTGATCTATAATGTTAGAGATCCATTGATAGAGGTTTATATTGGATAAGTGTTTTTTATACCTCCCTTTGGCACCCCTTGATCAATTCCTTGATTTTCAAACTTGGTTGTTGAGATTAAAACATTTTTTTTCAAGGCACATTCCTATTCTTCTTTTTATTTTCATTCAGCCTTTTGTTTTTTTGTTCACAGTGGCCAACCCCTTTGTTTTAGGTGTTGTTAAATGTGGTTTGATGTGGTTAAGGATGCTGGGTTAAAACTATTTTTCCTTCATCTTGAAGGTGCTTCTCCCAGTGGTGGTTGAACCTCATTCATATATTATTTTGTGAAGAAAATTGAGCTTGTAATGCCCCGACCCCAGTTACCCATAATCGGTACATTATTACATAACATTGTCATGATAACAAGGGATAAAATCCCAAAATACTAATCAGTTTAGTATCCTTGTAAGTACTAGACACATTCATAAGTTTTACATTACATCATGAAATAAAAACATTAACAATATTTTATCCCCTTTTGAACACACTTATATCCTTAGCCTATCCCTACAGGTCAACCATAAAATACTTCCTTTATCTAAAAAAATGAATTTATTCTTATATTATGTCTAATAAACACATAATATGGATGTTAAAATTATATAGAATATATAAAATTCAAATTTCAGTTAATACTATTCATAACTGCTTTTGAACGGCTAGTTTGGTAAGTCGTCGTGTGATCGAACTGTCACGACCCGTCCTCGGGGCCCGTGCCGTGACTACCCCAAGCCCACCTTCCATAGGCCAGGGGCTGGCGACTAGCACCAAGGCGTAAATCCCAACAAAAAGGGAAGGCATTGCCTTTGAAAAGTAAACAAGCACCACAGAGTAAGCAAGCGGAAAAGTAAACACTAAGTAAAAACGGTACAAGCTGTGCTGAAAGTAAAAGGGGCCGGAAATACAAGCCCAATAGTAAAGTACAACTGAAAGGAAATACAGCAACTGAAAGGGAAAACTGCAGTGTCGAGCCGTCCTCTGGGAGTCCCACCTGAAGGGTGGGTACAAATAGCCTCCACTGCTCCTCGGGTCCACCTGACCGCTCCGAGTACGTCCCGCCCAGTGGTCCACCTCCAGGTACCGTCCTGCTCCGCACGCCTCCACCACGATCAGCGCTGTCCGTCGTCTGCAACCAACACAACGTAGTGCGGGCAAAGCCCGTGCAGGGGTGAGTATAAGCTACTCAGTAGGGACCCCGAGACCCCCAAAGGTCTCCCAAAATCCACAAAGGATAATCCACAAAGGAAAGATACAATCACGAAGTAACATCTGACACGGCTTAGGTATATGCCCATACATATACCTAAGTCATCAATTTCCGTTCGGCTCCAACGTCCGAGCCCAAGCACAACCCAGTCCACACAGGAAAACAAAACGTATACCCACACAGGATAGCTCAACACAATCCACAAAGGAGAGTAAACAGTAAATCCACACAGGATAGCTCAACACAATCCACAAAGGAGAGTAAACAGTAAATCCACACAGGATAGCTCAACACAATCCACAAAGGAGAGTAACACAAGATTCAGCTCACACAGGTATACTTCTTCGGATGACGATAAAGATGATCACTGATCCATCTAAGTCATCGGACCCACGAAGGATTGATAGGTAACTAACCCCCGCAATGACCCACACAGGATCGGGCCCACACAGGACCTGTAGGTGTTGGCTCACACAGAACCGCTGAGCGCGGACCCACACAGGATCGGACCCACACAGGATCGGGCCCACACAGGACCGGGCCCACACAGGACCTGTAGCACTGATCCACGTAGGATCGCTGAGTGCAGTAGTCGTCGCAGTCCACTGAGGATCTCTGCACAGTCGTCGCCGCAGTCCACTGAGGATCTCTGCACGGTCGTCGTCGGAGTCCACTGAGGATCTCTGCACGGTCGTCACCGCAGTCCACTGAGGATCTCTGCACGGTCGTCGCTGTCGAGGAAGCAGTCGCAGCCATCTCTAGGGTTCCCGCACACAGCAAGCTCGTTCGGGAGGGTCCGCTCCACGAGCCGAGAGGCCGATACATCAACTGACACAAAGTCCGAAGTTGATGTATCCAAAAGTTCCGTATCGTCAACAGGAACTCAACGTCACAGACGGCGCGTCAATCGGACGCCCGGTCTGCGAGTTATTGGCTTTTTCGTCCCAGGGGCCCGGTTGGTTTTTAAGGCAAAACCAACCCGACCGTACTCCACCTATGTCCAAACCTCGGCCAGAGTATGCCAAAAGATCCGTCTCACAAAGAGGAACTCAACAAAGCTGACGACACGTTAATCGGACGTCCGTGGCTCAAGATATGAGCGTTTCCGCTCCGAAGGCCCGGTTGGTTTCGTGTACGAACCAACCCGGCCGAACTCAAGGTATTCCGAAACCTTGAGTACGATATACTGAAATGAACGTCTTGATCCAAGGATCGCATTGCCGCTGACGTCGAGTCGTTTGGAGGCCCGTAGCTCAAGTTACGGGCGTTTAAAAGAAAACCGTCCAAAGACGGGGGTCCGGGCCCGGGCCGACCCGGCCCGACCCCCCCCGGGAGTCGGCCGAACCGGGTCGACCCGACCCGGCCAGGGCGCGGCCCGGCCGGTCGGACCGGCCTGGTCCGGTTCGGCCGAGCGGCCGAACGGCCTGGCGCCGCGGGGCGCTGCCCCCGCGGCCTGGTGGTGCCGTGGCCCCCCGCGTGGGGCCGCGCTGAGTCGAGGACGCGGCTTCAGCCGCGTCCGAGGGCACCGGACCCGCGCGGCCGCGGGTACGCGGGTGTCGCCTTCGCCGCGGCTTCAGCCGTGGTGGCCTGTCCGGCGGCGCGCCGGGGTGCCGCCGCTCCCGGCTGCCGGCGCCGCCGCTCCCAGCTGCCGGCGCCACCGCGCCGGCGACCCGCGCCGCCGGCGAGTTCCGCGGGCCACCGGGATCGCTCCGGTGGTCCTATTTTATTCCCGTCTGCGCTGCTGCTCCTCCCGGGACTCGTTCTTCACTACGGGATCATCAAAATTCCGTTCCGGCACGTTCCGTCGTCGCCCGTCAAATCCGCACAAAATGAAGAACGACGGAGGGTCGTCGGGCCGTGTTCGTTTGGCCCGCACCCTCCGCGTTAGAGATAAACAAACGAGAGAATTTTGTTAAACACATGAACCGACAATTTTAATAAAATAAAATTGTTCATTTGAAACAGGTTCTTTAATTTTTAAAGAACGTTCACGGGAATATAAAGAGGGGTATTCCAAATTATAAAATCCCTACCTCGTTGGTCGTCGCGCGCGGGCATTCTTCGCGGAAAAGCTCGTCGCGGAAGAGGGGGATCGTCGCGTCGTCGCGGGAAGGCATCACGTCATCTCGGGATCCGGCGTTTAGTTGGCGAGCTCAACGGACCAAGAACAACAAATTTAAATTATAAATAATTAAATCTTTGTTTCGTTTAAAACCAAAAAGAACCTTTAGAGGAAACCCGAAATCACTCACCTCAAATGGTTGGTGATCGGAGATCGGGGCGGGGAAGAATATCTCGAATGGGAGCGTCGTCGATTTCCGGGTTCGGCGTTCTTCGCGTTCTTCGCGTTCTTCGCAAGGGAGAAGAAGATACAAGGGTCCTCTCAAATCTTCTCAACGCGCAAATAACCAGAGGTCGAGCATTTTCCTTATTTTATTATTACGCCAACGAATTTGAAAACTGGTTAAGAAACGATCCATAAATTCGTTGAATTAATTCAATGAAAGAAACAACCCATTTAATTCCCGAAATAAACCGCTCAATTAAATGGTCTGTTAAGACTTTAAGAAACGCACCAGTTGAATTTCATAATGACGGGTTTTCGCGGGTGCGTTACTTAGCGGAAAGAAACGGCAGGGCTCGTGCGGGACCCACCTCACAAATATCCTACCAAGGGGGTAGGATATTTCTGGATAGCATCCTATCCAGTTTAACTCAGTTCAAGCCGTCATTAAGTGGCTTCAAGTGGCTTCCAAGTGGCTTAAGTGAAATAAAATAAAGTTGTCGCAAAATTATTTTATTTCTTAACTTTAAGCCTGAAAATTAAAAACCACACCCGAGCAAACGCAACTCCGGAAGAGGCGTTTCTAAGAAAATACCAGCACTATGATTTCATCGGTGCCCTCAGAATTTGATTCCGGGCACCGGTTCAAAAGTTAGAAAAACCCGCTCGTCCGTTCACTGAACGTACCCGAGCCAAACTTCGGAAAATGATTCCGGGCACACCGGGCCTCGGAATCAGGTGCCGTCAGAGACTGCGCTCTTGTAAAATTCCAACGAAAATTAAGAAAAAAATTTCTTTGAAATTTACGGGTATTTACATTACCCCCACCTCAGGACTTTACGTCCTCGTAAAGTTACATCAAAAATTAGGGAAACAAATGTGGGTACTGAGCACGCATCTGAGCCTCCCGCTCCCAAGTGCTCTCCTGGAGGTTCCCGTGCTGCCATCTGATGCGCACAAGAGGAATCGATCGCCCATGTAGGACCCGCTCCCGTCGATCCTCTATCTCCACTGGGACCTCCGCAAAAGTCGCCCCATCATCCACGTCTAGCTCCCCATAGTCAATGATGTGCGTCGGGTCGTGCACGTATCTCCTCAGCTGGGATACGTAGAAGACGTCGTGCACCCGGTGCAACTGAGGTGGTAGAGCCAGGCGATAAGCCACCTCGCCAATCCTGCTGAGGACCTGGAAAGGCCTGATGAAGCGTAGAGACAACTTGCCGCCTCGGCCAAATCTCCGCAACCCACGTCGAGGTGAGACCCGCAAGAAGACGTGGTCGCCATCCTCGAACTCTAGTGGCCTCCGCCTCCTGTCAGCATATGACTTCTGCCGGCTCTGTGCTGTGCTCATCCGCTCCTGGATGACCTGGAACTTCTCTGTCGTGGCCCAGACCATCTCTGGTCCCACAAGTGCTGACTCTCCAGGGTCTGTCTAGCACAAAGGCGATCTGCAAGGCCTGCCGTACAACACCTCGTAGGGTGCCATCCCGATGGTGGAGTGGTAGCTGTTGTTGTACGCGAACTACACCAAGGGTAGGTGGTCCTCCCAGCTGCGACCAAAGTCGAGGACACATGCACGGAGCATGTCCTCGAGGGTCTAAATGGTCCTCTCCGTCTGACCATCCGTCTGAGGGTGAAAGGCGGTGCTCAGGCGTAGTCGCGTCCCGAACGCCTCCTGCAACCCCTTCCAAAGCCGGGAAGTAAAGTGAGCGTCCCGATCGGAGACGATAGTCGATGGTACACCGTGAAGCCGTACAATCTCCTGAACATAGAGATGCCCCAAGCTCTCCACTGAGCCCTGCTCTCGGATGGGTAAGAAGTGTGCCGACTTGGTGAGTCGGTCAACAATCATCCAAATGGAGTCGTGACCTCTGGAAGTGCGTGGAAGTCCAGTCACGAAGTCCATAGATATGACATCCCACTTCCACTCCGGGACCTCCAAGGGCTGTACCAAGCCTGCTGGTACCTGGTGCTCTGCCTTCACCTGCTGGCAGGTGAGGCACCGTGAAACGAACTCTACCACAGCCTTCTTCATGCCCGGCCACCAGTGCTGACATCTGAGATCCTGGTACATCTTCGCCACTCCAGGATGTACCGCCAAAGGAGAAGTGTGGAACTCTCTCAGCACCTCCTCTCGTAAAGCGACTGGTACCAAGGTACGTCCTCTGAAAAGGACATCGTGCTCTGCTCCAAGGGAGAAACCATCAGGTGCCTGTCCCGAGGATATCTGTGCACGTCGTGTCTCACAGTCAGCGTCCCCACGCTGTGCCTCTCTGACCCACTGTAGAAGTGGAGGAGAGACTGTGAGAGACTGAAGGAAGGCTGCTCTGTCTCTATCCACGAAGGATATCTGCAAGGCGGCTAGCTGCTCTGTCGCCTCCTCAAGCAGCTGGATGCCCGTCCTCCTGCTGAGGGCATCAGCTACCACGTTCCCCTTCCCAGGAGTATAGACTATCTCAAAGTCATAGTCCTGGAGGAACTCGAGCCATCGCCGCTGTCTCAGGTTCAGGTCCTTCTGAGAGAAGATGTACCTGAGACTCTGGTGGTCATAAAAGACTGTGAAGCGCTCGCCCATCAGATAGTGCCGCCATGTCTTCAAAGCGAAGACTACTGCTGCTAACTCCAGGTCATGGGTAGCGTAGTTCTGCTCATGCGGCCTCAAATGACGTGATCCATAGGCAATCACGGCCCGCTCCTGCATCAGGACACACCCGAGTCCGGTCCTTGATGCATCGCAGTAGACTACGTATCCAACTCCCTCCTCAGGCAACCTCAAGATAGGTGCGCTGGTCAACCTCTGCCTCAGCTCCTAGAAGCTCTGCTGACATTTGTCTGACCACATGAAGGGTTCCCCTTCTTTGTCAATGCTGAGAGTGCGGCCGCAACTCTGGAGAAGTCTGGCACAAATCTCTGATAGTATCCGGCTAGGACCAAGAAACTCCGCACTTCTGTCACGTTCTTGGGTGGCTCCCAAGCTAGCACTGCCTCAATCTTTGCGGGATCCACTGCAACTCCCGACTCAGAAATGACGTGCCCCAAGAAGTGGACCTCACGTAACCAGAACTGGTACTTTGAGAGCTTTCCATAAAGCTGGTGCTCTCGGAGTGTGTCTAGTACAACACGCAAGTGGTAGGTGTCCTCCTCCTCGGTGGTCGAGTACACCAAGATGTCGTCGATGAAGACTATGACAAATCGATCGAGGTATGGCTGGAAGATCCTGTTCATGAGGCTCATGAACACTTCCGGAGCGTTGGTCATGCCAAAAGGCATAACCAAGAACTCGTAGTGGCCATACCGACACCTGAAGGCCGTCTTCTGCACATCCTCGTCTCGAACTCTGAGCTGATGATAGCCTGACCTGAGGTCTATCTTCGAGAACCACCGTGCTCCCTTGAGCTGATCGAAGAGGTCATCAATCCTGGGTAGCGGATACTTGTTCCTCACTATCACCTGGTTCAGGCGATGATAATCGACACACAGTCTCAAGCTTCCGTCCGCCTTCTTGGCGAACAAAATCGGGGAAGCCCAGGGTGAAACACTGGGTCAGATGAACCCCTTGCCCTACAAGTCTTCCAACTGTATCCGTAGCTCCTGAAGCTCGGCGGGGGCCATCCGATATGCTAGAGTGGATATCGGTGCTGTCCCGGGGTACAATTCAATATAAAAGTCTACCTCTCTGTGAGGAGGTAGTCCTGGAACGTCGTCGGGAAAGACGTCCGTGTATTGATCCACCAGTACAGGAAAACTGGGACTCCGCACGTCAACTGCTCCCAGGATGAGGCTAGCCAACTGATGAGTGATGGGCTGACCTCTCCTCTGCGTGAGTCCATCCTGTGCTGCTAAGGCTCCCTTCTCTCCGGTGAAGGTGAACCTGCTCCCATCGGTGCGCACACATCGCACCTTGCGCCTAATGCAGTCAATCTGAGCATGGACCGTAGATAACCAATCCATGCCCAAGATGACGTCGTAAGGCCTCGATGTCGCTACAAGAAGATCCCAGCCGAAGCTCTCGCCTCCTAGAGTAAGCTCACACTGCCGATACCAGTGTGTAATCGTCGAGTCTGCTCCCGTAGGAGTCTCTAGCCGTAAGGATCGAGCCAACGGCTCTGTCGGAATCTCCGAGCTCCGAACAAGGGCAGTGGCTATGAAAGAGTGACTCGCTCCTGTGTCTATCAGAACTACAGCAAGGGTGTAATAGACACAGATCATACCTCGAATCATCTTTGGTGCGCCGTGGTCGTAGGCCTCTGCTGCCTGGAGCTGCGCCTGTGTCTGCCCGCCAGCTCCCTGTGGTCGGGGCGGGCCTCCTGGTGGTGGTGGTGGCAGAGCCTCAAAGCGTCGCCCACCACCTGTTGCTCGGCCAGCTCCTCTGCCTCGTCCGCCTCCTCCTTGCGGACCGCCACGATCGACCCTCTGCCTATGCCTGGGTGGCCCCTCCACCGTCTTCTGCCCCTCGGTACGGCGGGTCGGGCAGCCACGAGCCATGTGGCCCTGCCCGCCGCACTCGTAGCACTGCCTGCCTCTCGGAAGACTGGCTCCGCACTGAGTGCCCTGCACTGCTGAGCCAGTCTCCCGAGGTCGTCTGCCGGAAGGTCTGGTCTGCCTGTAACCCTGAGTCATCCGTCGGCTACCTGCTGCCGAAGACTCCGCCACCTGCCGCCCTGCGGTAGGTCTCGCTGTGGACTCAGCCAGGAAGCTCTCGATCGGAAGGGCTCGCTCCAGCACTCCTGCCTGGGTCGGGATGCTGAGGGAGATCAGTGATTCCCTGATCTCGTGTCTCAATCCCTGCTCGAAGGTCCGGGCCCGGAAGAAGGGGTCCCGTACCATGTCTGTCGAGTAGCGAGAAAGGTCGGTGAACCTCGCCGCGTACTAGGCGACCGTCAAGCTGCCCTACCGCAGCTGAAGAAGCTCCTGGATGCGCACCGCACGGAGGGTGGCCGGGACAAACTCTGAGCGGAAGAGGCTCTCGAAGTCCGTCCAGATGAGGGAGGCCTCATCGTGTACCTGGAGCATCAGGCTCCACCATCGCCCTGCTGCTGCGTGCAGTAGGCTTGCCGCGAGGATCACCATGAGGTCTGCTGGTGTCCTCACTAGCCTGAAAACTCGGACGACCGCCTCCAGCCAGTCCTCGGCTGCCTGGGGGTCCGACTCCCCACGGAACCTGGGTGGTCGCTGGCGCTAGAACTCGTGCAGAGCTCCGAGGCATCGTGCGTCGTCAGCTGCCAGTGCTGGAAGCATCAGGGGCTCAGCGGGTAAAGGTACCGCCGGTGCCTCTGCTGTCAACGGGCCCTGTACCGTGGCCTCGTCGCTCAGCGGGCTGTCGTTGCGCTCTACTCTAGGAACCCTAGCTGGCTGCTGTCGTCGTGCCATCCTGAAAAGGAAACAAGTGCGCCACGGTCAGAACAGTATACCTGGTGAGCTGACACAAGTAATCACGAAGAAAACTTGAAACACACATGCAATCAATGTTTTCGTGCATTAAGTCGGAAATCAGAAGTCAGGGTCCTGGTGTATGGATACGTCGGCCGCCGCACCAACACTGGACTCCCTGGACTGATAACCACACTCAATACGCTAAACACTATTGCTTCACATAGAAGAAAGATCAGAGTCTGCGGTAGAACCGACCACCTCTGATACCAATTTGTCACGACCCGTCCTCGGGGCCCGTGCCGTGACTACCCCAAGCCCGCCTTCCATAGGCCAGGGGCTGGCGACTAGCACCAAGGCGTAAATCCCAACAAAAAGGGAAGGCATTGCCTTTGAAAAGTAAACAAGCACCACAGAGTAAGCAAGCGGAAAAGTAAACACTAAGTAAAAACGGTACAAGCTGTGCTGAAAGTAAAAGGGGCCGGAAATAAAAGCCCAACAGTAAAGTACAACTGAAAGGAAATACAACAACTGAAAGGGAAAACTGCAGCGTCGAGCCGTCCTCTGGGATTCCCACCTGAAGGGTGGGTACAGATAGCCTCCACTGCTCCTCGGGTCCACCTGACCGCTCCGAGTACGTCCCGCCCAGTGGTCCACCTCCAGGTACCGTCCTGCTCTGCACGCCTCCACCACGATCAGCGCTGTCCGTCGTCTGCAACCAACACAACGTAGTGCGGGCAAAGCCCGTGCAGGGGTGAGTATAAGCTACTCAGTAGGGACCCCGAGACCCCCGAAGGTCTCCCGAAATCCACAAAGGATAATCCACAAAGGAAAGATACAATCACGAAGTAACATCTGACACGGCTTAGGTATATGCCCATACATATACCTAAGTCATCAATTTCCATTCGGCTCCAACGTCCGAGCCCAAGCACAACCCAGTCCACACAGGAAAACAAAACGTATACCCACACAGGATAGCTCAACACAATCCACAAAGGAGAGTAAACAGTAAATCCACACAGGATAGCTCAACACAATCCACAAAGGAGAGTAAACAGTAAATCCACACAGGATATCTCAACACAATCCACAAAGAAGAGTAACAAAAGATTCAGCTCACACAGGTATACTTCTTCGGATGACGATAAATATGATCACTGATCCATCTAAGTCGTCGGACCCATGAAGGATCGATAGGTAACTAACCCCCGCAATGACCCACACAGGATCGGGCCCACACAAGACCTGTAGGCGTTGGCTCACACAGAACCGCTGAGCGCGGACCCACACAGGATCGGACCCACACAGGATCGGGCCCACACAGGACCGGGCCCACACAGGACCTGTAGCACTGATCCACGTAGGATCGCTGAGTGCAGTAGTCGTCGCAGTCCACTGAGGATATCTGCACAGTCGTCGCCGCAGTCCACTGAGGATCTCTGCACGGTCGTCGTCGGAGTCCACTGAGGATCTCTACACGGTTGTCGCCGCAGTCCACTGAGGATCTCTGCACGGTCGTCGCTGTCGAGCAAGCAGTCGCAGCCAGCTCTAGGGTTCCCGCACACAGCAAGCTCGTTCGGGAGGGTCCGCTCCACGAGCCGAGAGGCCGATACATCAACTGACACAAAGTCCGAAGTTGATGTATCCAAAAGTTCCGTATCGTCAACCGGAACTCAACGTCGTAGACGACGCATCAATCGGACGCCCGGTCTGCGAGTTATTGGCTTTTTCGTCCTAGGGGCCCGGTTGGTTTTTAAGGCAAAACCAACCCGACCGTACTCCACCTGCGTCCAAACCTCGGGCGGAGTATGCCAAAAGATCTGTCTCACAAAGAGGAACTCAACAAAGCTGACGACACGTCAATCGGACGTCTGTGGCTTAAGATATGAGTGTTTCCGCTCCGAAGGCCCGGTTGGTTTCGTGTATGAACCAACCCGGCCGAACTCAAGGTATTCCTAAACCTTGAGTGCGATATACCAAAACGACTATCTCGATCCAAGGATCGCGTTGCCACTGACGGCGAGTCGTTTGGAGGCCCGTAGCTCAAGTTACGGGCGTTTGAACGAAAAACGGCCGAAGACGGGAGTCCGGGCCCGAGCCAACCCGGCCCGACCCCCCCGGGAGTCGGCCGAACCGGGTCGACCCGACCCGGTCTGACCCGGTCCGGCCCGGCCGGTCGGACCGGCCTGGTCCGGTTCGACCGAGCGGCCGAACGGCCTGGCGCCGCGGGGCGCTGCCCCCGCGGCCTGGTGGTGCCGCGGCCCCCCGCGTGGGGCCGCACTGAGTCAAGGACGCGGCTTCAACCGCGTCTGAGGGCACCGGACCCGCGCGGCCACCGAAATCACTCTGGTGGTCCGATTTTGTTCCCGTCTGCACCGCTGCTCCTCCCAGGACTCGTTCTTCACTGCGGGATCATCAAACTTCCGTTGCGGCACGTTCCGTCGTCGCCCGTCAAATCCGCACAAAATGAAGAACTATGGAGGGTCGTCGGGCCGTGTTCGTTTGGCCCGCACCCTCCGCGTTAGAGATAAACAAATGGGATAATTTTGTTCAACACATGAACCGACAATTTTAATAAAATAAAATTGTTCATTTGAAACCGGTTCTTTAATTTTTAAAGAACGTTCACGGGAATATAAAGAGGGGTATTCCAAATTATAAAATCCCTACCTCGTTGGTCATCGTGCGCGGGCGTTCTTCGCGGAAAATCTCGTCGTGGAAGAGGGGGATCGTCGCGTCGTTACGGGAAGGCGTCGCGTCGTCGCGGGATCCGGCGTTGAGTCGGCGAGCTCAACGGACCAAGAACAACAGATTTAAATTATAAATAATTAAATCTGTGTTTCGTTTAAAACCAAAAAGAACCTTTAGAGGAAACCCGAAATCACTCACCTCAAATGGTTGGTGATCGGAGATCGGGGCACGGAAGAACGTCTCGGATGGGAGCGTTGTCGATTTCCGGGTTCGGCGTTCTTCGCGTTCTTCGCGTTCTTCACGTTCTTCGCATTCTTCGCAAGGGAGAAGAAGATACAAGGGTCCTCTCAAATCTTCTCAACGCACAAATAACCAGAGGTCAAGCGTTTGCCTTATTTTATTATTACGCCAACGAATTTGAAAACTGGTTAAGAAACGATCCATCAATTCGTTGAATTAATTCAACGAAAGAAACAGCCCATTTAATTCCCGAAATAAACCGCTCAATTAAATGGTCTGTTAAGATTTTAAGAAACGCGCCAGTTGACTTTCATAATGACGGGTTTTCGCTGGTGCGTTACTTAGTGGAAAGAAACGACAGGGCTCGTGCGGGCCCCACCTCACAAATATCCTACCAAGGGGGTAGGATATTTCTGGATAGCATCCTATCCGGTTTAACTCAGTTCAAGCCGTCATTAAGTGGCTTCAAGTGTCTTCCAAGTGGCTTAAGTGAAATAAAATAAAGTTGTCGCAAAATTATTTTATTTCTTAACTTTAAGCCCGAAAATTAAAAACCACACCCGAGCAAACGCAACTCCGGAAGAGGCGTTTCTAAGCGAATACCGGTGCTGCAATTTCATCGGTGCCCTTAGAATTCGATTTCGGGCACCGGTTCAAAAGTTAGAAAAACCCGCTCGTCCGTTCACTGAACGTACCCGAGCCAAACTTCAGAAAATGATTCCGGGCACACCGGGCCTCGGAATCAGGTGCCGTCAGAGACTGCGCTCTTGTAAAATTCCAAAGAAAATTAAGAAAAAAATTTCCTTGAAATTTACGGGTCTTTACACGAACTCAGTGTTGTGTGAGGGGAAAGCTATTGAATTACTTTAAATAAATATCATACTATTAAACCTTGGGGTGTTACATTCTCCCCTCCTTCAATAATTTTCATCCTCACAATTTAAATTCAGGTTTGAAAACTTGGGTTTTGACATTTCAAAATATCTTAGTTGAAATCCCACATCGAAAATGGATTAATGAGGCCTCTATTTTAAAATAAATAAAGGTAAGTATAGAGGTTATTGAAAATAAAACATAATAGGGTTCTATGTAGGAAAAGATGGATATGGAAGAGAAAACTAATCATCAAGTTCTGATGGAGATTGATCGAGAATATTATTAGGAGAAAGTTAACGATCTGAAATCTATAAACTTATGATGGGTTGAAAGGTCTTTGATTACCCAGTAGGAAAAGTAAATGAACAACGGTTTTGTTTTAAGTTCCTTTTAATAATGTTGATGAATTTATTTATGAGATTGACTAAGAGTATAAGGATATATACTTACTTTACAAGTAGAGTTTCATCCATTAATAAATTTCTACCACAAACTCATCTTTTCTCCAAACGATGAGCATTCAAGATGACTTGGTTACACCCGAAGTGTTAGAATAAAATTATAGAGAATCACAAAATCCATAAAGGATGAACTATATATTTCCCTTGTCATTAAACATTAACCAATACCAAAATGTTTAGTCCATGATCAGATGATCCCCAAAAAGGAAAATCCTTTATAGAAAGAAATACTACTCTTAATCTCCAAAATTTAAACAAACAATACCCAAAGTTCAACAAATACCCTTCAATGAACAATTGTCCTTAAAATCCTTAAATATAATCCTAAATAAGATTGAAACCCAAAAATTAGATTAATTTTATTAAGTAGTCTTCTACATTAAATTGTATCTCCAAATAACATCGACTACTCTTAAAGTCAAATACTTAAAATTAATTAACCTAATCAAATATTCTCTATGATAGGTTAATCATTTCCATAAATAACCCAAATCTCTATAAATCCATAATAAAAACATAGAAAAATATCCACCATTAATCCTCACATGAAATCCCATAGTATTCTATTTTCCTCAAGCATATAGTGTTCCCAACAGAGCGAACGTCTTCCAAAATAACATTTATCACTTAAATCACCAAATCATTTTCCTATACCAAGGATATAAATTTGATAATACATAAGGTCCCAAATAAACTTAATAAAATCATTTAACTAAAAATAATTAGTCACACTAACCAGGGACTTCACGTAGTCTAGTGGTAAGCGATAAATCCCAATCGCACTCTGGTTGTGGGTTCGATTCCCACATCTTTGTTCGACATGACGGGTTGTCACACAGTCTGCATGTTGTCCTTTTTCAAAAACTATATTTTATTACATTAAAAAAATGAGATAAATTTTTCAAAATAACCATAACATAATTTAACCACAAATGTTATCTCATACCTTGCATTTTCATCAAAAAATTTAATAACTTGTAATTACCTCAAATTCAAGGATCATATAAAACCAAATGGTTATTTATAACTATATCCACAAGAGAAAAGATAATTCTTCCTCAAATATCATTTTCACATGAAAAACTATAGGGTTACACATACATGAGAGAAGTCTTCCAAAGTAATCCCATCAACAAAGAGCACTAATATTTTTAAACATTTCGCCATCCATTTATTTACACATAGCTTATTCCTTGACCAAGAGGATATCCTATAGTATAGGGTATTCACTCAGGTAATGACCAGGTACCCTACATTTATGGAAAATGAATGTAAATGGATTATTGGGACCATTTTTATTTTCTTCCATAATACTCTTCAGTTTTCCTCAGCAATTATTTACTTTATGTCCTTCTTTCCCACACATAAAGCATTTATTTGTTCCATTGAAACACTTTCCTGGGTGTATCCTTCCACATTTCCTGCATGATGGAAATTGAGGTTTCTTTTCTCCATGGTATCCACTGCTGGATCTCTTATAATTCATCTCATTTCTCTTCTTTTTTGAGTCTGGGAGTTGGTTAATATATATATTGTTGATCATATTTTTAGAAAACTGATTCGGCATGAACATGATATCTTTTACGCCTATCAACATTCTATTTTTTTCTCATTTCCACCACTGTTCCCACCTTTTACATCATGCTCAAAGTTACTATGACATCTTTGGAATCCATCCATTGACTAAAACTAAAAAGCAATGTGTGAGTAACAATAGTCATAAAATCATTTAGAGAATATCATGAAATCTTATTTTCAATTTGAAACACCTTAGGATTAACCAAGGTTATTTATTCTCATATTATATTAAAATCCTTTAAATAATTTTGTAAAGAAAATGTAAATTATCCTAAGAATATCCCCCATGAGTTTTGTAACCAAGAGTGCAGCAAGGCCCATTTTCATGTACCAGGATACCCCGGGTCAAGCCCGAAACTCTTTGTTAGAGTTTTCACTCCTAGGTATATTTGTGCCAAAGCCGCCTCTACCTAATCGTATCCAGACAGGGATGTATTTCTTGGAAAATACACAAAATATATACATTACCAAAATTCTAGGAAGTTCTTATATACTAATCCTCAAATTCTATCTTAGGGTAATGTACTGTAATCATAGTTTATCTAAATCTAGTTTCAAAGGTTTGTACTAAACTTTCTCTCATACCAACTGTAACGCCCTGAACCCAGTTACCCAGAGTCGGTGTATTATTACATAACATTGACACAATAACAAGGGATAAAATCCCGAAATACTGATTAGTTTATTATCCTTGGAAGTACTAGATACATTCATAATTTTTACATTACATTATGAAATAAAAACATCAACAACATTTTTTCCCATTTTGAACACACTCATATCCTTAGATTATCCCTGCAGGTCAACCATAAAATACTTCCTTTATTTGAAAAAAATAAATTTGTTCTTATATTATGTCTAAGAAACACATAATATGGATGTTAAAATTATATAGAATATATAAAATTTAAAATTCAGTTAATACTATTCATAACTGCTTTTGAACGGCTAGTTTGGTAATTCGTCATGCGCTCGAACTCGATGTTGTGTGAGGTGCAAGCTATTGAATCACTTTAAAGAGATATAGTACTATGAAACCTTGGGGTGTTACAGAGCTTATAAATCAAGGTAGTAGATTCATTGATTCTCTTATTATTTTATATACAATCATAAAGTCATCATGCTTAATCTCTTTGGATAATAGTGGAATAAACCTTAATTAATATTTAACCAGAAATAATAAAAGAAATAGTTTATAGTTATAGTGATCTCATGTGTTTACACCATGATAATGTTTTTCCTCTTGTTTTACAATTTAGTATTATATCTATGTAAATTTTAGGTTTATCATATTTGTTTATGATTTAGTTATCATTTTTGATATGATGAAAATGGTTAAAGAATGTAAAGCCGCTAATGGTTGCTGATTAAACAATTAAAGAGTCATGTTTAAATGAAACCATTTATTATAATATGATGAGAATAAAAGTGATGATTAATTTATGTTAAATGAAATCATTCTTTATTATATTAATGGAAATTGACTAAATAATGTGAATTTTTTATTCTTGATAATGAAATAATAAAGTGGAATGTTTTAATTGATAATTTTCTTCCTTATAGTTTTATAAAACTGGTAGTTAGGATTAAATCATGTTTAAATAATTCATGGATTTTAATAGATTATTCCTTAGTTTGAATGTGGTTGTAACCTATGATAAATGAATTAGTTAATAAAGGATGGAAATAAACCAGTTGTTTGATTAAGATAAATTTTTGGGTCTGAGCGAGCCTATTCAATTGTGAAGGGTAGATACCATTTTTTCAGGGCTTGGCTTCCTTATTGATTATTTGTTGTTTCCTTTCTTCCTTGTGTGTTTTCTCTATATGTGATCCTAATTATGAAATGTTATTCAAGCCTATGTTGGATAATGGTTTGAAAATACATGGGTGGGGAGGATCGGGTCTGTGGTAGAAGTTGGCACTAGTAACACCGAGATTGATGCATGGTGATATGAATGACGGTGTTGGGGATGACACTAGGACTGACAGAACATGTTAAATTTTGGTCTACCCATTTTTGTGACAAATAATTAAATTTTTTCTTATTTACAAATCCAATTTAAAGTCCGGATGACTGAGTTTCTTATTTACATGATTTTTCCCCACTACTTGAACCAACTGGCTGTGCATGGTTTATGCATATATTTTATGGTAGCTTAGGAAAATTACTAGAGTATATGAAATTATGTAATGATAATGAATAATAATTTTTTTAACCCATGGTGTTGGTAACATTATATAATTAAAATTATTTAAATATTGAGAAACCATGTAATCAATTGGTTAACGCCCAGAGGGCATGGGAATTAGTTGATGATCATGTTAAAGTAATTATAATGCAATATTAATGATTAATTGAATTAATTAATATAATGTAAAATGTTTAATGGAAGGAAATAACTAAATGTAAGTTTCATTAAATGTTTGTGTGATTATAGGATATTTAGTCCTTAGTAGTGGAAGACAGGTGTTTGAGAGATGATAGACACATTTAAGCTTAAGACTAGGTTTATTCCTATAGTGTGGTTGTGAGATATATTATATCCTATATGTTATGTGATTTCATATTCTACCCCACCATTTTAGTTAGGGTGACCAACACCTAGTGGACTCTGGGAGGATGTTTTCCCTAGCATCTAGGTTAGCGAGGAATGAATGGATGACTACCCACTCTTTTCCCGCTCTCTTCTCTTAGTAGTTTTTATGTGTTGTTATTCATGGTGGTTACCTTTATTATATACGTGTGAAGAGTGATGTAATGTATTGTGGTTATTTCACACACATGTATCTCCATATATAGTATGTTATGGATTATTATAGGAATTTCATGTATGATATTTGATGGATTAAGATATAATACTCGACATATGGGCTATGGTTGATTTTGAAAACTACTCGGTTACTATTTGGAGGTGTGGAATGGAGTGATGAGATGATATGATTCATGAATTGCATGGTATGTGATGATGAGATGATGCGATACATAGTGTTAATGGTATGATACATTAGCATAAGTTTCTTCGAACTGGATTACTTTTAGAGATAGATGGATCATGACGTGCGATATTAGGGCAGAGCAACAAACTAGTGTGGAGGGTTCCCTCTTTCTATATTATATAATATGAATCTTTTATGTGGTACTTGGTGATAGATCCATGGTAAGGATGGGAACTTAGTAGACCTATTTAGGTGAATAGTTGGTTTCACTTATTCTTCACTAATATTTAGTATAATTTATTTATCTTTTGTATGAGAGGCTCTTATGAGGATACTATTTATTATTCATTTTATGATAACCCTATGTATATATAAAATGTTTTTTAGTTCGGGAGGATCTAGATGGTAATCGGGCTGGAAATTACTAGCACGTGGGTTTTTAGGGAGCTGTTTTGGATTTTTTGGTCAGTACCAAGTATCATATCTAGGTATTTTTAGATTCTTTAATTTTTTTAGTTTTATTAAATTACATACATTTATCATGATCTCTTTTTTTTTACTTTTGTTATGAGACATAGTTGTTGTGTGCTTCAATCTTATCTTGAATTTCTTAATCTTAGAGGTTAATTCCTCCCATTTGTGTGTATTATGTACCCTTGATGCTTGTTTCAAACCCATGTAATATTTGAGGTATTATTCAGGCATAAATATCTTCCTTCTCTCATTATCATCCTAAGAGGGGTACCTATTGTGGGAGGGTGTCATGACAGAGTGGTATTAAAGGATCAGGTTAAGAGATAATATAGTGTTTGAAGGTAGAAACTGGTGAGGACTGCATGGGTTGGTAGTTTAATAGTGTTATATGAGTTTATTATGCAATATAATCAAATTATATTGACTATTAAATGGGTATTTAGGTCCCCATATGATCCATTGCATGAATCTTTAAGTTTACTGAGCCTACTAAGAGAAGTGATGCTGGTTATAGGGTATAGTCCTAGGAAAGGATCATGTATCATTATTCTTTACAAATGTTTTTAAATAGGTAGAACTTGGGTTTAGGTTAAAACCTAAATAAATAATTAATTAAGTTCATTTGAATCGATTTTCTTCTTGATTTTGGTATACAAACTTTTTATACTTAAGATGACATTTTTATTTAGAAAATCGTATTTCGTCGCATTTTACGGGTTTAATTTTAAATTAAATTATTCTAATTATATGAATTGAATTTGATAAAATGGTTTACATATTTTTAATTATCATAATTAATATTATTTATTAATTTCAACTTAATTTTTGATCATAATGAATAGTAAAAACAGTAAAATTTTATTACCATGGTTAAGGTTAAACCAAGTTTACCGGGGTGGGGGGTTAAACTAAAGTGATAAGGGTTAAAATAACCTATTTTTTTAAAAATCCTATTTTATGGTGTTATTTTGACCCTATATCATATTATATTTAAAAATGGTCTATTTTAGAGACGTTTTCTTGAATAATACCTTAATAATTTTTAATCTTTGGAAAACTCCAAGTGTGTTCTCTCCTAAACTTATAAAAGAACATCCCTCATCTCCTCTACATGGTTAAAGATCCATTTGGTTTAGATAATAATTTCCCAAATACCTTCTTAACATCCCACCCCACATCCTAGAGGATTTTTTTTGGAATAATACCAACCTTAAATGACTTAAGGTGTAAAGAAAAGAAGGTTGTTCGAAGAATAGTATAGATTTTAACCGAATGTTTTAGTTTTATTTCTTCTTCTACCTCCTTCAAAAATTTTATAAACACTGTGATATAATAAAATCAATATCTATAATATTATGATATGTTATTATGTTGATTTATTAACTTTAATCTATCTCCTTATTCATCTAATGGGAAATAAAACCATTGTTCGTGTGTAAGATGGACTACCGCATCACAAATCGATATAATTTATTTTCCATAACTGCCACTCACGTATGGTTATAATGATGGATTTAATGTATATATATGATATTATTAACATAATTATAATTCTTTTTAGATGATATACCATATATTTTCTTACCTTTCCACACATTGAAAAATGATAATGTCGTTCGTGTGTACATATGGATTACCACCACCAAAAAGCGATGTGATTTGTTTTTCATCACCACATAATGTGGATGGTATATATAAGTTTATTTAAAGACATAATATTATATTTATTATATAATAATAATTATATAAATATAATATTATACTTACTTTCTTTCCATCATGTTCATTGAAAAATAGAAATGTTACTCATGCATACATACGGACTACCGTCTCCATGTTGTAATATAATTTATTTTTCATAATAACATTATATAGATTCATATAAAAGTATATTTAATTTATAAAAATGATAATTATGAAAAAAAATTATTCTATAGATTATTTAATAATAAATTCTTTTACCACGGTAAACATTGCGAAGTTGTTTTGAAATTATGAACCAGACATCCTCAAAACACACGAATTGGACATAACAGATTAAGTAATTAAATATTTAATTGAAATAAATTATTTAATTTTAAATTATTTAATTTTAAATTATTTAATTTTACATTAATAAACCTTTAAAAATTAATTATTTAATTAAATAATTAATATAAGTTTATTATATAGGTATTAATGGACATACATAACAAATCCAGACTTGAGGTAAGGAGGTTTTTAACTCAATTTTCTTTAATTGGGTTATATTAATTCTTAATTGATTATATTATTCCAATATTATGTGTAAAATTATTTTTTTATTTATGTTATATTTACATTTTTTGTGTATTTACATTTTTACACACAATTTATCCTTTGATTAATTCTTAATTCAATGATATGATCTTTATAAGGGTTATTCGTCTCAAATTTTCATTCTTTAGGACATATTTTAATGTTATGAACCTATATTATTTATGAGGTGTATATAATTACCCTAGACATGTTATATCATTCATATTCTTATATTCAAGGTATTTAATGTTTCATTTTAATTCATTTATCTCATGGGCCTAAGATTAAAAAGTTACCAAAATGGTAAATATTTTTATGATACAATCTCATATTATTTATGGATTTTCCATATTTAATGTTACTTTGGGTGGGATCATATGATATTATTTTATAGAACCACATATATTTTCTTATCCTATGGTTATGATTTTTTTACATGTTTAATTTCCATTTCCTCCCTTATTGATTAAATAAACACTATGATAGTTGATTATAAGTGATACTGATCTTATATCTGATTTTAGATCAATAATATTTCTATTAATATCCATGTTTTCTAAAAAAATTTCAAGAATGTTATTATTTACACATAAATTATTTATTAAGTTTATTTTCAAGTATCTTTGACTTTATTTACAAATGTCTTAAAAAATAATATTTTTAACATTATTTATACGACACATTTTGATTTTATTTACCAAAGTGTGGAAGGAATGTTTTATTTTAATATATATGAATTAACCACCCTATTGTGCCGTCATTAATATTTTTTCATTTAATATTAATTTTAAATTTTCCAAGGTTATTTTAAAATAATTTTTTTCCTAATATTCTGGAATTTTTTATTTTTTAAAAGCAATTTTCAAAGTGGAAAGGGTATTTTTTTCAATAATATTTTTAATATTTTTAATATTATTTATATTAATCAATGGCAATAATACTTTATGTTACTTATGATTCATTGGGTATATGTTGTAATTATACCATCCTTATTTTCTTCTTGATGGATTATGATTGTTTTAAAGAGTTTGTCATGGAACACATTTCTTTTCCATGATAAAATCAAGCTATGAATGAACAATGGTTATTGTTATATTAAAAAATGTAAGCTTCTAATTTTTTTTATAATTCTATGGTACATAGAAATATGTATGGATGATTTATCAGTGGTTTTATTATAAACCAAGTATGGGTGGTTACGTTATAAACCAAGGATGGGTGAGTCCGTTATAGCCCTCAAATGTATTGGGTAAAGAGATGGAGTTAACCATTTATAGGTTTCTCTTAATAGATTGTTGTATTTTACTGGGTAGGTTATTCCATTCGTTATAGTGATTATAAGTGTGATATGATAATGATGTTCCAAGATAACGACACATTTTTTCTATGCTTCTTGTGAGTATCTAATGGGTCCTTTATTTATGTATTGTTTCACATAGACCATGGATGTTGAATTATATGGATCTTTCCTTACGTTAAATCTTTATACTATGTTTCATGATTTATGATCCTTGTTTTGATGGGTATGAATTATCTTATGTTATGTTTATGCACTTTGATTATATCATCATACCCTTATGCTCATATTATGATCACTAATGAAAATCAATTATTAAATCTTATGTGTACCCTTACTGAGTGTTTGAGCTCACCCTTATCATGTTTTCCATTTCCCCAGGTTATGAAAAATTATGTTAAATTAATTATGTCCAAAAAGGTTTCATGTGTGAACAATTTTATGAGATACATTTAAGTCTTTTTGTGAAATAATAAAAGTTTAGTATAATAGGATAAGTGATCTGTTGAATACATGGGTATTGTTATGTAAGAGTTTTTCCTAATTCAATAAAACACTAAACCAAAAAGTCCTTAGTCATGTAAGTGATCCAATATTTTGGTTTGATTTTGTACATTTTGGATAGCTAAAATTTGGTCAATGTGTTCTTATGGATTGATCAATGTTAGAAAACTTTTATGTCTAAAGAAGAAGTTGGTAACACACCTATTATTCATTTTCTAGAATAGGTAGTTCAACTCAAGTTTTTCAATAATGCTTCATGTCTTGGATTGGGTAGTGTAATTATATAGTAGAGATCAATTTTTTCTTATGGTACTCATTAGTTATATCCCCATGAATGTAACTATTCCACCCATAATCTTTAGTTGGAAACAACTGTGGTTTCCTTGAAGTTGTGGTGAAATTACTTCATCAATGAGTTCTTTGTGGTTTTCATTGATCAAAAGAGCCTATGATATGTATTATACTTGAATGAACTAAACTTACAAAAATGATAATAGATGAAATTATTATAGGAATATGAATTCAAGATTTCATATACATTGGGTAAGGGTAATATTATAGATGATGCTCTAAATAGGAAGTCATGCAATGATGTCATGAAAGAATCTAAATATTCTTGGAGAGTGATGTAAGAACTCTCTATGATGCATATTAATATGGGATAGGTTGGTGGAAAAGGATTTCTTTTCTAGATGATGGTGAAACTGTATTTAGTGCAGTTGGTGGAGGATTCCCATCTAGGTGATTCCGAGTTAGATATTTGGAGAGATTGAGTTGTCTATAGTGATTCCCTTGATGATTATTCTAAGTATGAATATCATCAGGTATTATTCTAGGGGTGTATTTTTGTTTCTTTGGTTATGCATGAGGTGGTTCTCTGTGAGTTCTATAGCTCACCCTTGATAGTGCATCCTTGTATGAAAAATATGAACTATGCTCTGAGAGGTCTGTTTTGTTTTGGCTTAGGTTGAAGTGTTCAGTTTCAAAGTTTGTGTCTTGATGTTTGATATATCAGAAGGTGAAGAAAAAAAACTGTTTTTTCAGTGGGTTTCTACATCCATTAGATATTACCCAATATAAGTGGGGGGACATTTTGATGAACTTTATTACAAGTTTATTTATATCTCAGGGAGTCTATGATTCTATATGGGTGATAGTAAAATATTTGATGAAGTCTACTCTCTTCTTAGTAATAAAAAGGTCATTCTTAGTAGAGTTTTTATTGAGGTAGTATCTAGAGTAGGTGGTAAGACTCCAAAGA
Source organism: Viscum album (assembly GCA_963277665.1). Classification (NCBI taxonomy): domain Eukaryota; kingdom Viridiplantae; phylum Streptophyta; class Magnoliopsida; order Santalales; family Viscaceae; genus Viscum; species Viscum album. The sequence goes on from OY728166.1 coordinate 855,907,398, forward strand.
GTTCCAAGGGTGAAAATCTATGATCATGATTCTAATTTTTCCACCAAGGTGTGAATATGTCTCTATAATGCTTTGAATATCAGTTTTTCCTTAACACTACTTTTCATTCATAGATGGACAATCAAATAGAGAGGACTATCAATACTCTTGAATATATGTTGCATGCTTATGTCCTAGATTTTGAAGTTTCATGGATGAGGAACCTACCATTGGTTGAGTTTTATTATAATAAAATTTTTCACTCCACTATTGGTATGGAACCATTTGAATCTTTCTATGGATGACCTTTTCATTCTCCATTGTTCTGTACAGAGGTTGAAGAGTCAGCAATTCTTGGTCCGAAACTCGTATATAACACAGAAGAGGTGGTTCAGGTGATTCATGAGAGGATAAAGGTAGTGTAGGATATTCATAAGTCTGATTCTAACCGTTGGATGAGACACATTAAGTTTGATGTTAGATATCATGTTTTATTGAAGGTGACTCCTCATTACGGGTAGTGAAGTTTTAGTTATGGGTGTAATATTTCTCCATAGTTTTTTGGGCCTTTTGAGGCATTGGATCATGTTGGATTCATTGTGTATTAGATGAAACTTCCCTCACATATGATCCAGATACATGAAGTATTCCATGTGTCATATAAATTCGCTGTTATCTTCATGATGACTCTTACATCATCGATTGGGGTGAGATTGATGTTTATGACAATGCAACCTTTGAGGAGTAACTTGTGGAGATTTAGAACTGTTAAGAGAAGGTGTTACACATGATTTTATTCCCTTGGTTCATATATTGTGGTGACATAATGGTGTGGAGGATAGAACCTAAGAACATGAGTTGTAGATAAATGTTTATTATTCCATGCATCTTGATATTTATACCTTCTTTTGTATCAATATTTTTTATATATTAACCTTTGTATTTTTTATGATATGGTTTTCCATTATTTTATTACTTATTTATGGCCTTGCCCTTATTTGAGAGTTATCTGCCATGGGTGAGTTTTTAGGAGCTATTTGATGTATAAATTTTCACTTTATTCCTCTAATTGAGGTGGTTGTGCTCTAGAAATGATGAGATTATTGAGAAGTATCACACAGGGTGGCTATTCAAATGACTCATTCTCTTTATTTTCTCTAGGTTTAGTTTTAATTTTTTAGGACACAAATTTTTTGATAGGTATGTAATTTAATCGTTTATACCTTCTAAACCTTTCCTTTGTTTTTTCAAAGTCTTAGTGGTCTTGAGGAGGATTTTCGAGGAGTTCGGTGGTCTTTAGAGACTCTTTCTATCCAAAATGGGCAACACCATGGCCTAGTACAAACTGTGGTGACTGTGGTGTTCTCATATCTAAAATAGAAAACCTCAAAATGTATTGTTAATCCATTTTAGAAGTTGTTTTGAGGGCCAAAACAACCTAAATGTGGGAAACTTACCCCAGTGATTTCCGTTTCTGGTTGCATACTGAAGAACACCACAACTTGGACCAAGGCATAGTACAAGATGTGGTTATGGCCGAGTTTTCTTAAAAATGGACGAAACTATCACCTTTCTTAATGGATATCATTTATTTCAAATAGGAAACAAACAATTTATAACTGTGGGGTCTTGATGTTGTTTTAATTCAATTAGTTTTCTCTAATAATAGATTTGTGCTCCTCCTCTTGAGTTCCTTTGGTTTCCAGATGAATCCAGTGAACTGAGTTCTTGGTCAAGATATCTCTTTCATTGGATCTCTATTGATATAATTTTCTACTAGATAAGTTTTTTTACCTTCCTTTGGCACCCCTTTATCAATACCTTGAGTTTATAACTTGGTTGTGGAGATTAAGATGTTTTTCATCAAGGAACCTTCTACTTATTTTCTCCCTTTTTTTTCATCCTTTTATTTAGATATTTATGTTGTTCAAGCCCACTATTTTGGGTGTTGTCAAACATGGTTTTATGGTGGTTGAAAATTCTAGGTTTTGGATAGTTTTCTTTCATCTTAGTGGTGCATCTTTTGGTGGTATTTGAACCTCATCCATTCATTCTTATGCAAAGATAATTGAGCTTCTAAATCGAGACATGGAATTTGTTTCTTCTCTTATTATTTATGTGTAATCATAAATTAATCATGATTAATATCTTTTGGTAATGATGAAATTAACTTTAATTAATATTTAATCATAACTAATAAAGGAAGTCATTTATATCTATAGTGATCACATGTGTTTCCATCATGATAACGATTTGACTATTGTTTTATTAGATAGTGTTCTATATATGTTAATTCTATGATTATAATGTTTTTTATGATTTTTTAACATGATTTATATGATGAAAATGTTTAAAGAATATAAAACTAGTAATGGTGGTTGGTTAAAGAATTAAAGTGGCACGTTTAAATGAAACTATTTCTTATAATATAATGGGAATCAAAGTGATGTTTAATGGATGTTAAATAAAACAATTCTTTCTTATGTTAAGGGGAATTGACTAAATAATTTGAAATTGGTAATATTTATGATGAAATAATAAAGAGGGATGTTTTAATTAAAAATTTTCATCCTTATAGTTTGATGAAACTAGAATTTATACTTAAAGCATGTTTAAATAATTCATAGATTTTAATAGCTAATGCCTTAGGTTTATTGTGTTTATAACCTATGATAAATGAATTAGTCAATAAAACATGGTAATAAAACTATTGTTTGATTAAGATAAATGTTTGGGACTGAGTGAGCCTATTTTCTTATGAATGTTGCATGCCTTGGTTTTTAGGGCATATTTTACCTGGTAACTATTTTTTGTTTATTTACTATATTATGTGTTTTCTTTGGATGTGATCCTTTTTATGTGACATGATGAGATCCTGTGATGGATTATGGTTTTAAAATATATGGGTTGGTAGGCCCATTTTTTTATAATTTTTCACCAATAATGGTTGGATGGATGCATGGTGGTATGCATGATTGTGTCAGGGATGGAACTAGGATTGATGGAATGGGTTGAAGCTATGATTTACCATTATTTTTTATGAAAAATTGTATTCTTGATTATTAATAAATCCCTTTTAAAGGCCATATGATTGATTTTCTTGTTTATATACTTTCCTTTCCCCACTACTTGAAGCAACTGGTTACAGAAGGTTTATGCATCTCTTTTATGGTATATTAGTAAGAGTCATAGAGCACTTGGAATTAAGGAATTATAATGAATAATAAATGTTTCAACCCATGGGATTGGTTACTTATTAGAGTGAAAATTATGAAAATCTTGAGAAACTGTGGTATCAACTGGTTAATGCATGAAGGTCATGTGAATCAGTTGATGATCATGTTAAAGTAATGTTAAAGAAATGTTAATGGTTAATTGAATTAATTAAAATAATGTAAAATTTTAATGTAAGGAAATTTCCAAATATAATTTTATTTAAATTCTTGTGTGCTTATAGGATATCTAGTCTTTAGTAATGGTAGTTAGGTGTCTAAGAGATGATAGCTACAGTTAATCCTAAGACTAGGTTAATGATCATTATGTGTTTGTGAGATATATTATATCCTATATGTTATATGATTTTATATGATACCCCACCCTTTTAAGTATAAATACTAACACCTAATGGATTTTGGGAGGGTTTTTCCCCCAATATATTGGTTTGTGAGGAATGGATGGTTGACTTCTCCCTCTTTCCTTGCTCTCTTCACCTAATAGTTTTTATGTTTTGGTATGAATGGTGGTTATCTTTCCCATATATGTGTGTAGAGGTATGTAATGGATTATGGTTATTTTACACACATGTATCTTCAGATATAGTATCCTATGGATTATTATAGGTATATCATGTATACACTATGATAGCTTGAGGTATAATAGTCAACATATGGGTTTTGGTGGCTCCCAAAAACTACTCGATTGCTATGTGGAGATGTGTAATGTAATTATTAGATGATTTGATGCATGAGTCAGATAGTGTGTGATGTTGAGATGATTTTATGAACAAGGTTCATGGTATGATACATTATCCCAGGCGTCTTCTGGATGACTTTCTTTTAGAGAGACATAGATCAAGTTGTGTTATGTTGGAGGATAGTGGAAAACTAGTGGGGAAGTTATAGTAGGATACCCTCTTTAGATATTATATTATATGATTATTTTATGTGATACTTGGTGAGAGAGACATGGTGAGCCTAGGAACTTAGTATAACTATTTAGTTGGTGAGTTGTTTTCACTTTTTGTTCCTCAAGATTTAATATGATTTATTTATCTTTTACACAAGAGGCTATGAGGAGGATCCTATTGAGTATACATTTTATGCTCACCCTATTTATATATAAACTATTTTTAGGTTTGTAGGATCAATTTTGTGATTGGCTAGGACATTACTAGCTTGTGAGTTGTTCAGAAGCTATATGTGATTTCATGATTACTACTGAGGATTATATTTGGCTACTTGTAGTTTCTTTCATTTGTTCAATTGTATGACATCAAATGCATATATTGGGATATCTTTTTTACCTTTTTTATGGCCTGGAGTTATTCGTTGTTTCTATATTATCTCTCATTCCTCAATCTTAGAGGGTAATGACTCCCATTTGTGTGTATTATATACCTTCAATTATTGTCATCAACCCATAACATATTTGGGTAGGATTTGGGAATCCTTATCTCCCTTCTATCATTGAAATCCCAGGAGGGGTACCTTTGGGGGGAGGGTGTCGTGATAGTTTTCTTGCTACAAATATTGAAAATAAAGGTTTAAACCATGACTTTTGAAGGTTACTTGAGGGGATAAGGCCCAGGGATCCATTGTGGATTATTTCCAAAATTCTTTACTAATTACTTGTGGTTTGTCTCTCAAATTTATATTTTTATCTCATTTAACTCTTATAATTTTATTTCATATCTTTCATTATTTTAATTACATAAAATATTAATTTTAATTTATAAAAACTTTTAAAAAGGAAATTCACCCCTATTTACATATTTACTCATACCAAAATTGGTATTAGAGATAACCTTTATTTTAAAACCTTAACTAGTTTCAAGGAGTGATCAATTAAAATATAACATCACTATCTTATATCGAAGGTGCTCCCAAGGGACATAAAATGGGTAAATCCGATTTATTTGATGGATTAAATTATGCATATTAAAAAATACACATGTCTGCATCTCTTAAAAAAACTATCTACCCCATTTGGAACATTTTTATGAATGGATATACACCTAACCATAGAACAAATGGACTCCTGATGATATTATTTCTTTTGATCTTGATGGAAAATCCATGATTTCTTTTTATTATTCATTAGATAAGAAGTAATTTAATCATATTTCCAATTGTAAAAATGATCATGAAATTTATAAGTTTCTTTAAGACATATATGAGAAACATATCAAGCAAGAATTCCACAATAAGAAGGTGAAAAAGAAAATAAATAAGGCATTAAAATCATTAAATTGGAGTGCAAGCGTCGATTCCCTCTCATCAACAAATTCAAGCAAGAAAATCCCCAAATGTCTCATGAGTCAAACAAAGGTTAGAAAAGAGTTATATTCTTATAGTTATTCATTTTCTTCAAATCATTTTAATTATTAAGGTCTCAAATATTCTAGACATAAATTAGAACAAGGATTTGGTAACTCGCCACAATTATCAAGGAGCTTAAAAATAAATACAACCAAGTGGTGGGTGAGAAATATATTCTTTCAAGGGAAAATTAAAAGCATAAATATGATAATGAAAGGAGTAGTGAATTTATTTATAAAAACAATAAAGATCCAGAGAAGATGTTTAATTTGGTTTTGGAACATATGACTAAAGTTTATAATCAATACGAAGATCTTAAAAAGGAAAATAAGAAATTTAAAATTAAATTTTGTAAGAATCCTTATTCGAGTCAATATTATGTTGATAAGTTAAAATCCACTATAAAATATCTTAAGGAATATCTTACCAAGTTTACTCAAGGTGATTTTTTTGATAAGATCTTGGGTTCCAAATAATGTGTGAAGGACTATAATGGGATTTATTATTCAAAACAAGATAACAATTATAGGAATACAAATTTTATAAAGGGTTTCTATCAAAATAAATTTTGTAATTATTTACATTTAGGAACATGATCTATGAGTGTAATTGTAAAAATTCCTAGCATGGTAGACCAAAATCGGTCCACCTCTCTTCAAATCTCTTATCTTGAAAATATTTTATTTCTTATAAAAACTCATATTCCAATAAAATACAGGTTCCAAAATCCTTATTAGATAAATTTATGTACCCAAGTTTTGGGTACCAAAACCTATTGTTACTTGAATGTTTTATAGGGAGTATGTCTCAAGAAAAATTCCAAGGATCTATATGGAAAATGATTGAGACACTTATTCAGTAGAACATTTTTATTGGTATTTATAGATTAAAATTATTTCATAGAACATAAGATAACTTTAAGTTTATTCATTCTTTATTTAAATCTTTCTAAATTCAAATTATCTTGAATCATACATTTAATATCTTTTAATTGTAAGTTTTGCATGTTATTTTATGAATAATGATTAAATAAATGCGATCTTTATTATTTAGGATATTTATTTATTTCATTTAAGTGAGTCTTTACTTGAGTTTTATTGTGATATTTATTCCTCATTTAATTTTTATGTTTAATATTCCCATGTGCACATTGGATAGCTGTTGGCACCTCACCCGATAGCCTTTGACCAACCAATGGCCCTCACCAGCTAGACAATAGGGTTGGCCCATCCCATTTATACCCAAATAGTGGATGAGTTATTTGAGTTTTCTCACCCTCTTCCCCACTCATACCTCACTTGAACCTTACTCCCTCTTAACTATCTCAAGCCCTAGCCTATTCTCTTTTACTAGATCTATGGTCCTTTATAAGTTCCCTTGGTTTCCCTATCTTTTTTGATCAATTTACTTGATTTCACCCCAAAAATACTTCTTGTTTTAAGTCTTTTTCATCACTACTAATCTCTTGATCAATTTTCTTATCCCATTTTACTCCCCTCTCATGAAATCATGTCGTACTCATACTACCTCTTCCAAGGTAAAAGGAAAGGCCAAATATCCCTATAATACAACTTAGGTTAAACCTATTGAATCGGTTTAGCTAGATAAAATTATTATTCCAAGTCACATTATTGATTTCTATTGGCTCAATTGATCTCGTATTGAGTTGTGAAGGGTCATTGAGTTCCAAGGGTAGTGGAAATTCTTTCAACTGCAACCTATAGATGTTCTATAACCCTTATTAGTCAAGAAATTTTATTCAAACCATGTATTTGACCATAAGTATGATTATGATACCATTTAATCAAATTCCAATGGCACATAATTTTCAATTACATCTCAATAAATTGTTGATTATATGAGAATTTAACACTTGGTTCCTCACTACTTAACCTAAGGATAATTTCCCATTGATAAAACTTTCAACCACAAAGATTCACTTTAAATTCTTTCCATTCAAAATACATCCACCATTATTAATGTCTCTAGTATTTCTATCCAAAACTATATTATTGAGAGAGTAATTCAAACATCCATAACCCCTAGACTTGGTGACCATGAAAACATCAAGTATATTGATATCCATGTCCTTTATTTTATAACTCATTAATTCCATTTCAATCTCATCTATTTTTTCTTATGGTCTATGTAATACATTTCATCTCACCCAAGATAGTCTAGGGAACTACCCTTTGGTTTTCTCCTCACTTGAATATTCTCCTATGTTGGCATTGGATTGGGGAACATTTCCTTTGAGGCACTATCCAAAGATAGCATTGTGAACCATTTTATGTTTCAACACATATTTATTCATTGGAATCCATTTATCCATGATTACATCTATGACTATATTTTCCTTCTAAAAAACTATTTACCCAAAACTAAGCCCAAAATTCCTAACATTATTATGCTTCCCACCACCATTGAGGCCTATCCTCTTGATTAGGATGAGGGAGAAAAAGAGGAATAAGATGAATAAAAATAATAAGTTATTTAATAGGGTGAATAAGAGGTCAAATGAGAAATTCAAGTTTATTTAGATGTTAGAGATGAGTACGAGGATGCTTCCAAGGGAGAGCTACCACTTATTTGTATATATTTTATAGAGGAGATGCAACATTTTCATTAGAGAATTAATCACCATATCACTTACCTTGAGACAACCATAGAAATGTGACTCACCAACATAGATCATACCACCTCATACCATGAGAAGATGGAGTGGGTGATATAGGATACCTGAGATCTAGTCTGATATATTTAGTGTGATACTTTAGGAAGTAGTCATCGCTCGAGTCCTACCCTAAGAGAATAAGATGTTTTATTACTCTTGTGTGGGATGTCATTGACATTATGTGAATTATGAATTTTTATGTATAACTCATTGTTATAGGATGATTCTTCACAGATGATCTTTTTATATTCCTTAATCATATTTTATATAGCTTTTTATTATGAATTTTTAAATAAAAAATGCTTTGAAATCAAGATATATTTTATTTTATCTCCTAGTTTTTTCTTTTTAGAAATATTGAGTTCAATTTTTTATTTATACATTTTTTAAAATCTATTAAAAGATATATCTCTATTAAATTTCTTATGATTTTCAAGTTTTAGTATTTTTTTGAAAAATATAAGTCTTTAAGGGTTTTCCACTTTTTTAAAATTTTTAATCTTGATTCATTTTTGAAGTTTGAAATATTTTCACCTTGAGCCTTATTGATTTATGAGATTCATTTTAAATCTTGAATTCAATGTTTTATTTTAACTTCAAAGATGAATCTTTAATAATTTGACTATATTATATTTTAAATTAAGATTTTAAAGGATTTTTTCTCTTTTAATCTTTAGAAAGTATGGAGTTTTACCCTTATTTTTAATTTTTCCTCTCTTAAGATTTTTTGGAATATTATTGAGATTTATTTAATTATGTTTTAGTCTTGAAAATAATTCATCATCTTCTTTTTGGAAACATTGATTCATTTTGAATCCATTGATCTATATTTATCTCTTGAGTTTATTGATCCCATTAATCAATATATTTTATTTAAATATTGAGATCATTGATTTAATTTTATCTTTTATTTAACTATTTAAGTGGTTGATATATTCATCTCACTCTCTTAGGTGTGTTTTTTATTTATTCATTGAAATTTGATATATTTATCTCACTCTATTAGGTGTGATTATTCTTTATTCATTGAAATTTTATATTGCATGTTTTTGTGTCCCCTTATACTTTTAAAAGTATGAATCATTTAAGGGGGATCATAACATTTTTTAATCTAAAATATTTCTTTTTAAAATTGAATTTCAAAGAACATGGGTATACAATTTTTGATTCTTAAAACTTGTTTTTAAAATTAGAATCTTTTTACTATTTGAAATTTGATTTTAAAATATGATTGAATGGGAATATTGGATTTTTGTTTTAATTATAAAATTGAGGGGGAGACAAATAGATTTTATATCTAAATCAATTCCTTTAGAGACACTGATTTTAGAACAAATTTTAAACATGTTACAATTTCAAAGTCAACTTTTCTTTTAAAATATACTCATATGTTTATTTTTTATCAAAATTTATTCAAAATTTTTGAAACTTTTAACACATGAAATGTAAAATCTTTAATTTTATAAATATATTTCTGAAAGTGGATTTTTTTTTTCAAGACTTAAAATTAATTTTTAGTTTTTGATATACCTTGAAAAACTAATTCCCATTTTTTCTATCTTATGCTTAGAACTCATATTTATTTATCTAACCCAAGAGATTTATGATAATTACATTTCAAGGAGAAGGTTATGAAATTAAAAGTTATAATTTTTCTAAAGTATGGTTATATATATTAAAATTATCTCAATCATTTAAATATATATGGTATTATAATTTAAAATTGGGAGATCACTTTGATGATATTAAAGGTATGTTTTATATTTAGAATATTCAAAATTGATTTTTAAACATTTAGTACACTAATATCAATGATTTTATTAAAGTTATTAAGGATTTTTGATAATAAAATATGGGGAGATGATCTTGTTAATAGTAATTAAAAGGTAAATTTATATTTAAAATAGGAAGAAGGTTTTCAATTTTGGAAAAAAATTTCAAGTTAATTTTTTTTGTTCTTGAACATTGAAAATTTTCATAAAAATATCTTTTGGATTTCATTACAAAATACTATTTTTTTAGTTATATTCATAAGAAATGAATCATTATTATAAATTACAAAAAAAAAAATTAATCATAAAAAGGTGGGAGAATATTGTATATCTCACCCTCTTAGGTAGTTTTTAATGATTACAAACACACATTTGTGTTTTTGATAGTTTATTTTGATGGGTTTTAGTGTTTATATTTTAGGGATTTTATGAAAGAGGTTTTGGACCATACATAGGGATAAAGAGGAGCATGGTGATAATTTTTAGAGCCCCCCACATGCAGGTACCAATGGAAACCCATGTTACATAGAATGAACACCATTTCTATTCAGGTTTCACCAGTGAGATAATGTGGTCTGGAGAGAACCATGGATCTGCCCAGGTGCCACTGGCTTCCTGGTGGCACCCATACAGACAAAAAATTTATCCATTGGAGTGGGTACTTATTTCCTTAATTTATCCTATAACAACTATCTATATGAAACATCCAGAACATTATTAAATCCATGGGAGTCTATAAATACACCCCAAGGGTTCTTGGAAGCTATTAGTTACCTTGAAGATCAATTTTATAGCTAAATTGCATCAAATTTATCTTTTTCTTATGATCTCTTACAATTGTCTCGCCTTATCTCATTATTTTACCATTGTATATTAATGGAGAAGTGTGAGTGTGATTCATTGGGATTTAATAAAGCAATTTTCTTATTTTTTTCTTTTCTCAGGTGCTCACTACCGTTGAGTGTGAGGGAATAGGTGATCATTACCTATAAAGTTTGGGAGATTGGGTTATTATCTCTAACCATTAAAAGGTTATCCATGTTTTGGGTTTCTTGGTACCAACCACTAAAAACTAAGGGTGTTACTTTTTTAATGGGTTTCTTGGTAAAATTGCTAAAAATAAAGGTTTAGGTTTCTTTTTATAACCATTGAAAAGCAAGGTTTAAACCAAAACCTCTCAAGGTTACTTGATGGGAGTAGACATAGGGATCCCTTGAAGATTATTATTGAACCACTTTACCAATTGATTATGATTTTTATATTAAATTTATATTTCTACTATATTTAAATCTTATAGTTTTAGTTCATTTATTTCATTGTTTTAATTACATAAAATATTGTTTTAATTTTGAAAAAAAAATTAAAAGGAAATTCACCCCCTCTTTCCATATTCACTTGGACCAACAGATACATGCATTCTCTAATGATTGTATGTTATACTAGGGGGAATATTAAAATAGAGAATAGTGAAAAATATGTTTTAATATTAAATACATGTAAATAAACAATGTTACTAGTTTGAATCAACATACTACCATGAAGAAACAAAAAAAATATCATGCATTTTTCATGTTACTTTCCTTTAAAATAGTGACTATAAAGATTATTTATATATTATAAAAAAGTTGAGTATATGAAGTTTCATGATTTGGATAATAAAACTAATTATTTCATGATAAGTAACACCCCAATTTTTTTTAAAAATAATACTATTCTTGGTAATGTGCTTAACACGCAACCCTGGGATTTAAGAAAACTGTGATATACTATAAAAATATTATCTAAATGTGACCATTAGAACATAGTTGTAAAATTGGAGGTATGAGTAGGAATAAAAAAACTATGGAATATATGTATAAATAGTTTTTAATGAAAATTTATTGATTAATACATAATAAACAAGTACTTAATTTTCAGCAAATTCATTTTATGCTTTAAAAATATGTTTTATTCAAAACTGATTTTAATGAATTTTGTACATGATAATTATAATTAATTTATAACTTATATATAAATTTTATTTTCAGAAATTAATAAAAAAATTTAAATAATAATTTCAATATTATATTAGGGTAATTTTGTTTGGATTTTTATTAAAAGATTTATTTTTTAGTGAATGGTAAAAAACCAATTTTTGTAAAACTATCTTTTTTTTCATTAAGTTAAGTAATTTAAATGTATAATTATGTTTTGAATTTGATATCAAAGTAAAATAATTATAATTTAATTATAAATAATCTAATCAATTATATTGTAATAAATATTATACTTGGTATAAGTTCATTTTTGGGCTTAAAAATGCATTTTTCTAAAAACTGTTTTTATGTTCACAATATGTTTTTATCATAATAAATTAAATTAATCCTAGTTGATTAATAATGATAATGAAATGTGTAGATTATACATTATATAAAATATTTTTAAATTCATCTAATAGTAACTTCGAGGCAATGAGTGAGAGAAAACTCATTTCTATGCTTAAAAATACAATTTTCTATAAATGGGTTTTATTTACATTTTCCACGCTAATTTAAAATTATTTTTTTCATTTATGAAAATTGAATTTGATAAAATGGATTAAATATTTTTAATCAAAATATCCAATTTTTTTAATGAGGCCAATTTCATTTTTAGACTTAATGAATAATAAAAAAGTAAAAATTTATTACCATAGTTAGGGTTAAAACGGGTTTATCGTGGGGTTAAACTAAGAGATAAGAGTAATATCTAAGATTTCCTTGTTAAGATAAATATATCACTGAGATTTGGAGGGGGTAAATCAATGATATCTTTTTTTCTTTTAAGTTTCCTTTCTTTTGAAACAACCTTCATCTCCTATTAAAAGGTTTTTACCTTGTTGAAAACAAAACAATCACACATTTAGAGAAACAAAAGAATTTACAAGGTTCACTACTCAAAAAGTGTAGTTATGTACTTCGTATGGTATGGAAACAATCCAATACTACACAATTTACTAGAAAAAAATCCTTTTTTGTGGATACAACAAGTAGTATATTACCTTAAACTCATGTAACACTATAATCAATACAACCGTGCATGTGATTTAAGTAGAATGGAATGATGTAATAAAATTTTGTGTAATAAGTTAAGAAAAATGTTACTATACTTCATTGTCAAATTTCAAAAATAATATCTTCCAAACAATTCTTCAATTTTTTACTCATTAGAAGGAAATAACTTATTCTGAACTTCGTAATGACACTCAGTACAATTCCCTAGAATGATTAATCAATATGAAAATATAATTATGTCAGAATACTACTAAAACAATTTCGAACTGATTCTGTATGAGTCCAGAAATCTCAGTCTGATTTCTCGATTCAATCCAAAAACTATGATTATGATATTGTCTCTTCTTATTTCCTTCTTCTATTTGGAAAAATTCCTCAAGAAAGCACATTCTGGAAACTTATTCTCCATAGAACTTTATAGCTTCTCTCTATCCTTTTTTGAATAATACAAGTTTCAAGAAAGTACAAAGTACCTCCTCTATTTATAGGTTACCCAAAATTGGTTTGGGAGGGATTCTAAAAAACTTTCCTACTCAACTAAATTTCCCTAATAGTCAAATTTTCTTAAATTTTGGATACATTTTTGACATCTTCAAGCTTCTAAACTCTTTTAAAACCTCATTCTATAGAATTTTTAATCTTTATTCAATCCAATTCCTATTTCTATTCCAATTTTTCTATTATATTTATCTACTATAATTGAAACACTAATATTCCCATTTTAATTTCTTCATTAAGATGAATAAAATAGATACGTCATTATATTTCTCTACAAAAAATGATAAGCATATGGAAAAAAAATTCATCTCATTATGATGCTTGACATAACTTCCTCAAACAAACACTTCTATTAGACTCCTTAAACTTCAAGATCCCCTTGAGAACACTTTTTAGGCTACATGAAACAATTATTATTTTATTCTTTTTACTCATACCAATGGATATGAATCCGATAGAGTTATTAGTGCCATCCATTATCTGATGGATTGGTCTCTTTTCACTCCAATCAATGTTAGATCCATTTTTATAGTCTTGACACAATAAAAAAACCAAAAATTCATCTTGATGAAAATGGTTGACTACATTTTTGATTATCCTATGAATTTATTTATCAACATCGGTCCTAAAAACTTGACTTATTTTCTTTTTCATTGGTCCCAATATCTCCCAATATAATGATTCTACCTCTGATGGATCGGTAGCACGCTGCGTCTGATGGACTGGTATAAGTAGCTTCAACTCCATAATTTTTTTTTCTAATTATAATAAACTCTAAATATTTAAATATTTTGGCTTATTAGTCTGACTAAAAACCATCATATTCTACTTATTACATTTATAACAAACCTTCCTAGCCTTTAAACAATCTAGAATCTAGTGATCTCACACTGATGAATTAAGACCAAATTTATTTACTTCATCAACTTCCTTATTCAAAAAACATCTATTAGTAAGCATGTATTCCTCATGAATTTTGATAAATTTTAATATCATCTTTAACATCATTTGAATTACATTAGGAATTATTATAAATTCATATTATTCTAACAAATTTATTTCTTTTGAATAATCCTCAATTTGATTGGTAGTATATTTTCTCCTCCCTCCCTTTATCAAGATTGCATCATAATTTTTACTGAGTACTGATCATTTATGAGAATTCCAATATCAGAAAATAATCATTAGGTTTCCATCAGAGCCAGGAAGACTCTGAAGAAAATTATCATTGTGATATTACTTTTATTCTGAACCTAAGGTGAGTCTGATGAAACTTTATTCCAAAAAAAATTATTCTCAAACTAATGTAGTTTCTTAAGAAATGTGAGTTCAATGTTATGAATATTATGGTTAGTCTAATCACCCAAAGGTTTTACAAATTGAGGTGATTTATTTTCTTTGAAAACAAAAACAACATACTTAGAACAACTTCTTTCATCTTACAAAAACCTTCTCCATCCTACTTGGTCCCAAAAATCTCCCCCTTCGGATGTTGTTGTCAACCAAAATTGATAAATCAACAAACCTTGTAACCTTAATAAATGGATTAATTATCAACAATTCTAATCCTACATGAAAAAACTAATTATAGAAAACCAAAATCATTGAAATAAAAACCATGTTGTCCAAAAGTAGTGACTCATGAGACCTCCTCATCTTCTTTTCACATATTTCTTCATTTATTTAACTTTCTTGAAAATAAAAGTTTCTTAAAACCACTCTAACAAACTGTTAGAATAGTTCACACACTTACATACTAAAATCATAGCTTACCCACAACTCCCCTATTTACATTCTTACTTTGAAGTTTTAACACATAATAATGGATAGATTTATGAAAAATATTCCCCCTTGAAAACACTATCCAAATATAATATGAGTGAGGGGAAAAACACATACCTCAACCTTGATGAGAAAGAGGTTGGAAACCCATGTTCAACCTAAATTTATAAAAATATTCCTTCAGTAAAGGTTTTTTTGAAAATGTTAGAAATTTTTTGTCAACACTTTATTCCAATGTCATCTTCAATTTATTCTTCTCCACATGCTCTTTGATGAAGTGATATTTGATATCAATATGTTCTTAATGATAATTTTGTACTAGATTCCTCATAAGATTTATTTTACAATGATTATCATAACCCAAGAGTAAGGGTAACTTCAATTCAATAATAAATATTCTAACTGAGTCTTTATCCATATAAGTTGGGTAGTAGCTTGAGTGAAAACAACATACTCAGCTTTAGACATGCTAAGAATTATGGAATTTTGATTCTTTGTATGCCAACTAAAACAATTTTTTTTCAGAAATAAAACTCTTCTAGATGTGGATCTTCTATCATCAATATTTACTGCTGAATAAATATCTGAATATGTAAACAAGTCAATAATTTTTGAGCTATCATACCTGATGCCAAAATTTGTTTTGCCTTTGATATATCTGAGAGTTTTTTTCTAGAAAGTAAATGTGATTATTTTGGAGAACTCTGAAATCTTTCACATAAGGTAAAAACATAAACAATGTTGGGTATTGAGGCTGTTAATTATAAAAAACTTCCAATCAGCTTTCGAAACTCCTTAGAGTCAACTTCCTTAACATCAATATCTTCAGAAAACTTGATTCCCACTAAAATTAGTGTGGAAAGTAGTTTTTAAATTTCTATGATGAACTTATTAATAAGTTACTTAGCATAATTTTCTTGAGAAAGAAAAATTTGTTTCTTCTTCTTTAATATTTGTAACCCAAGAAAGTATTTCATTTCACCCAGTATGGACATATAAAAAAATTCATCTCTTCAGAAAATCTTTCACAAGTTATTTCATCATTCCCAAAAAATATAATGTCACAAACATAGAAAATTATGTTAAGGAAAAACTCTTGAATTTATTTGATGTAAACATTTTTACCAACTCTTCTTTTATTAAAATTCATCTTCCTCAATAAAGTATCCAACTTGTAATACCATTCCATAGAGTTTGGTTTGGCCCATACAAGGATTTATTTAGATTACACACATAACTTTAATCTTTCCCAACAAAAAAGGAACATGATTTTTCAATATATACTTCTTTATTAAGATTTATATTTAGAAATACAGACTTCACATCCATATGAAATATTTTATAACTTCATTATGAAGAAATAGAAAGAAAGATTCTAATTGTTTCTAACCTTTCCACTGAAGAAAAATCATTATCAAAATAATTTAATTCAATTTGTGAGTTACATTTGCACACTAATATTTTTTTTCTTATCAATTCACCATCTTCATTCAACTTATTCTGAAAAAACAGTTTTGTACCAATAACATTTTTGTTATCTAGATTAGGTACAAGTTCCCAAGTATCATTATTTTCAATATGTTCCATCTCTTCATTCATTTACTGAACCTATTTTAGATTCTAAACAGCTTCATTAACATCTTTCAGATCAACTTATGAATATAAGGGAGTATGTGTAATAAATTTTGATGTTATTCTTGTTTGAACCTTTTGATGTTAATCACCAATAATGTTTCGGGCTTCCACTTTCTTCCTCATACTTGGATGACATTTTCAAGATTCTTCCTCATCACTTGAAATAGTTGAGTTAGATTATTCTTACCCAGAATAATTACCACTGTCAGCATCTTTATTATAATTGTTAACCAGAGTTATTTAATCTTGTTCACCTTCCTTATCTGCATGATTCTGTTTATCTTCCTCAACTTTTTCAATAACTTTCACATCAACATAGTTAACCAATATTACCGAATATTTTTTGAAACATTTGTATCTTCTTCCTTATGGATCATATCCAAAAAAAAATCCATCTTCACCTCTCTATTTAAATTTTCTAAGGTTTCAACCTTTCGTTTTTACAACACATGGAATCCTAAAGATTCTTAAGTGTTTCAGACTTTGAATTTTTCTATAAAACATTTTATATGGAGTATTATATGAACTCGGTCTATAGAAACATCCGTTTTGAATATACACATTCGTACTCATGGCTTTACTCCAATAGTAATGAGAGATACCATGCTCAAGTAACATAGTTCACCCCATTTCCACCAAACTTCTATTATTTCTTTCAGATACACCATTTTTTGATGAGTGTAAGGTGTACTGAACTCATACCTAATTCCATGATTCTCATGATAACTTTAAAATTATTCATTTTTGTACTCACCCCCATTATCAATTCTCAACTTATTCCCTAAATACTCACATTCCTTTTTAGTTTTCTTCCTAAAAATTTTAAACATTTTCAGAGCATATGTCTTATGTTTCATATACATAAAAAAAGTAATGTGAGTAAATTCATCAATGAAAGTAATGAAGTACTTATCTCTATGATTTTATTGTTTTCTAATTGGACCATAGATATCATAATGGATAAGTTATAGGGGTATTTTGAACAAATATCAACTTTATTATGCATAGAATTTGTAATTTTTTTCTTTCTGGTAAAATTTGAAACACCAATATCTTCTTCTTGAAATATCAGAAATAGCATGAAAACTATCTCACTTTTACAACTTGATCATGTTTCTATGACACATATTCGCCAACCTTTTATGCCAAAACTGATTTTATTCTACCATTACCAAGTAACAATAGTTTTGTATTTCAACAACTTGGAACAAGTTTTCTTTTGCGCATTGGCCTCTTGTGAGAATATCTTTCCATATTCATCTCTTTTCAAAACAAGGCCATATTTCTAAAAGTAACTTTATTTCCTTTATAAAAATGTTATGAAACACTTATCAAGTTGTGTTTCAGCTCATAAAAAAGCCTTTTTAGATTTCAAGTTTTCTTCCCCAATGATAGTCGATCCAACACCTTTGATTCTGAGAGATTCATCATTGACAAATTTCATTGTTACTTATTTGAATTATTTCACATTATTCAAAAAATTTAACTATTTGGTCATATGAGAAGAACACCCACTATATAAGATCTAAGATTCTTTTCCTTTTATAGCTTTTAGAGTGGTTTCAACAATATGATCTTTTTCTTTACCTTTTCTTCCTTCACATCCAGCTTCTGAGAATTTTTAAGAAAATGTTTTTATGTCGATAAAAAAACAATACATCCTTTTGCAAGGTGTACAGGTTTTTCACATCTTTCACAAATAATTTTTAGTGGTTGGAATCTATTTTCAACTTTCAAACCAACTTTCTTAGGTTTCTTCCAAACATACTTCCCAGATTTATTCTTTTGAGGAGATTAAATCCCCCTCAAACTTTGCCTTATGTAGTTTGTGGAATAGTTGTAATGTTGTTGATTAAACCAACACATATTTTTCATATGTATGAATCTACCATAATACTAGTAGTATCCATAAAAATAATATTTTCCTATGAAACTTCCACACTAATCAGAGTTGTGAGAATATTTTTTAGCAATCTTCTTATCTTTATTATCAAAACTTTTTTGACCACTGAACTTTTTATTATAAACTAGAATCTTCTTTTTTTGCTCAATTTTATTTTTAGCCTTTTAAAAACCAGAAGTAGTAGAAAAATTTTTAGACTCAATTTTTTTAAAAACTCCTGAATTCTCCACTTTGTTGGTTTTGGCCACATACATAACTTCCCCATCTTTATTCTTCTCAGAAACAATTTTAGATTTTTTATCAACCTTTGAAGGTAACATTTGATCCTTCTTAGGTTCACCCTTTATAGATCTTTCACCAGCTTCAGAGATAGAATTATTGAAACTTATAACCCTCTAATTAACTTTATAATGTTTTTATTAGAAAAGATCAAACTCTTCTTCTTTTTTCCTTCACCTTGTTTCTTCATTGATCTTCTCTACCTTCTATCACCTTCCTCACTATCCTCTTATTTATTTATTCAAGGATAATTAACTATAAAATGCCCAATAACTCTACATTTAAAAAATTTCAATGGAATTTTACCCTTGTATTTACCTTTACCTATTTTCATAATTTTAGAAAAAAGGTATAAAAATTCATCAATATTTTTACACACCTTATTTTTGGATTTAGAGTTAGAAACATGTTATTTCTCAAGAACTTTCTTGGAATTTCCTTACTTGACATCCTTGAAAGAAATTTCCTGATCAAATTTTGTTTTAACCTTCATAAATTTATCCATTATCATTTTTTAATTAATGATATTACAATGAAGATTATCCAGAGATAGTATTTTAGGATCTACATCTTCCAATGAGGAGACTTTGTCATTAAAATTGTCAGGAATAATTCTTAAGATCTTTTCAACAATAGTAAAAGCTTCCAAATTTTCACCAAGCCATCTGATAGTACTGACAATGTCATTCAACCTGGTAAAGAAGTCCCCAACAGATTCATACTTTCCCATTTTTAGATCTTCACACATCAACCTCTATATTTTTAATTTTTCCTTCTTAACTTTTTTATTACCTTAGTATATGTTTTTCAACTTATCCCATATACCTTTGGTGGTGACAACACCCTCCACTCTTAAAAAATCACTTTCAAAGAGTGATAAGAGTTAAAAATTCTCATCTCTTCCATTATTCTCAATATTATTCTTATAAACATATCTAAGAGGAAATTTATCATCGATGGGAGGAAATCCATCTATTGTAGCTTCAAGAACATCATACCAAATAGACATTAAATAAGGTAACATTCTATATTTCTAGATATGATAGTTCTTATCATTAAATACTGAAATACCCTTACTTTTCACACAATTTATACTATCCATCACAAATTTTCTTTAAAAACTTTAGTAAATAGTAATCGAAGTGAACCTTCAGCTCTGATACCAATTGAGATTTCCCAGTCAAGATCAATGTATCAATAAGAGTGGGAGGGGGTGAATCACTGATATCTTTTTCTTTTAAGTTTCCTTTTTTTGAAATAACCTTCACCTAATATTAAAGAGTTGTTACCTTACTGGAAACAAAACAATAACAAATCCATAGGAACACACAAATTTACAAGGTTAACTGGTCAATAAGAATAGTTATGTCTTTAGTATGGTATGGAAACAATATGATACCACAAAATCCACTAGAAAACAATCATTTTGGGTAGAAATAATAAGTAGGATATTAACTTATAGTCATGAAACACTATGATCAATAAAATAGTGAATATGATTCAAGTATCATGAAATTAGGTAATACAATTTTGTGTAACAAGTTAATAAACATGTTACTATACTGACTTGTCAACTTTCAAAAAGAAGATCTTCAAAAAATTCTTCACTTTAGTACCTATAAATAGGTAAGAAATTAATCTACACTTTATAATGACACTAATTTCAATTTACTAGTCTGATTCACTAGTCCAATTGCTTAATACAAAAATATAATTGAGTACCATTGAAATAATTCTAAACTACTTATATCTGAGTCCATAAATCTTAGTTCGATTTCTCAGTCTGGTCTGAAAACTCTAATTAAAATCTTGTCTCTTATTATTTCCTTATTCAATCTAGAAAAATTCCTCAAGAAAGAATAATATAGAAACTTCTTCTCCCTAGAACTTCAGATATTCTCTCTCTTCTTTTCTGAATTGTACAAGTGTTAGGAAAGTAAAAATTAGATCCTCTACTTATAGGCGACCCAAAAGTGGTTTGGGAGGGATTCCTAAAACCTTTTACATTGAACCTATTTTCCAAAAATTTTAAATTCCCTTGAATCTTGGATACATCTTTGACTTCTTAAATTCTTTTTAACTCTTCTTGAACCTTCTCAAATCTTTTCAAAACTTCTTCTTGCTTCAGAATTTATAATATTTCTTTAATTCGATTTTGATTTCCATTATGATTTTCACATTATGATGCTCCACTACAATTGAAACAATAATATTCCAATTTATATTTATTCATTATTATGAAGACAACAAATAATTCATTACATTTCTCTACACAAAATGATAAGAATATAGAAAACACATGTCTTCTCATTACGATTCTCAACATCACTTCTTCAAAAAAACACTTCTGCTAGACTGCTCAAACCTCAAGATCCCCTTGATAATACTTTTGAGGATACTTGAAACAATTATTATTTTCTTCTTTTTCCTCATACTGATGTCCCTACATCCTATAGAGTTATTGGTTTCATCCTATGTCTGATGGGTCAGTATATACTTTACTCTGACAATCAATGTCATCTCTAGTTTGATAGTCTTAAACTAATCGAAAAAACAAACAATAATTAATCTTGATGAAAACTGTTGACTACATTGTTGATTGGTATCTGAATTTATTTATGAGAATCAGTACCAAAAACTCCACTTCTTTTCTTCTTTCATTGGTCTCAACATCTCCCAATACCAATGATTCTTCCTTCCATAGATCAGTATCACACTGCGTCCGATGGACCGATATAAGAAGATTCAACTCAAGTAGCTTATTTTCTAATTATTATCATCTATGAAGATTTAAATATTTTGTATTCTTAGTCTGAATGAAAACTGACATCTTCATATTGTTACATTTCCAATAAACCTTCCCAGCCTTCAAACAATTCTGCATCTATTGATCTCACACTGATGGACTAAGACTGGAAAACTTTAACTTCATAAAATTCATTCTTACAAAAACTTATTCTTGTAATCATGAATTTTGATAACTTTTAAGATCAACTTCAGAATCTTCTTACTTATATTAGGAAGTATTATAACTTCCTATTTTTCTAGCAACCTTCTTTCTTTCCAACAAGACTCAATATGATTGGCACCATATTTTCTCCCCTTTTACTTTATCAAGATTGCATCACAAGTTATTCTGAATAATTATGATTTACTAGAAATATAAGTTAAGAAAAGCATCATCGGGTTTCTATTAGATCCATGAAGACTACAAAGCAACTTCTCATTATGATCTTACTTTCATTCCGGACCTAAGGTGATTCTGATGAACCTTTATTTTAGAAACAATATTCTCAAATTGATAGAATTTATTAAGTAATGTGAGTATGATGTTATGAATTTGATGGTCAGTCCAATCAACCAAATATTTTATATAGTTAGGTGATTTCTTTTCTTTAACAATAAAAGACAACATACTTAGAATGACTTATTTCAGCTTCTAAAAAATTTCTCCAACCAACTTGTTCCCAATAATATTTTCACATAAAATTATTTAGTTTTTTATTGGTTAATGGAATTTAGACCCTATATTATATTACCTTTGAATTATTTTTCATTTTGAGCTACTTTAATAAGAAAATGACATTATTTTTTAAAATCTTTTAAGTAATTCCACACACATCCTCTCCCTCACTTATAAAAGGACACCTCCTCTCTTAAATTATTCATAAATTTTGAGGCTTCTAGATCCAAAAATACCTACCACAATAAATTCCTATATTCCTTCCCTTAATCCTTGATCCCCTAGTATTCTCGTAAGACCAATCTTTTAGAGCATAAGGAGTAATCCAAAGGAGTTCTCTTAAAGAAGAGATATAAATATTAATTGAGATTTTCAATTTTATTTCTTCTTTAACCTTATATAAACCAATTGTATTTATCATAAAATGATTAATAAAATATAATAAATATATTTATATGTTATTATTATAATTAAATAACCATTTTACACCTCCTTTCCATTAAATGTGAAATGAAAGTATTGCTAGTGCGTACATGTGGACTGCCACCTCCACGTAGCGATATGATTCATTTTATGTAACCATATTTCATGGTTGATGATTATTATATATTTAATATTTATATATTATATGTATGAAATAATTATGATTATATAATTATAATATCTTATATACCTTTTTACCATCCCATTTTTTGGAAAATGATAATGTCGGCCGTGTATATGTGTGGACTACCACCTCCATGAAGCAATGTGATTGGTTTTTTCATTTTTGATTTACATGGATGGTAATAAGGATATATTTAATGAATATATATGATATAATAATTATTATCTAAAGCTAAATTATTATTTATCTTACTTTCATTCCATCCCTCAAAAAGTGGAAACGTCACTCGTGCGTACATACGAACTAGCATCTCCATGAATTGATGTAATTAATTTTTCATCATCGCTTTATATTAATGGTTATAAAAGTGTATATAATTATAAAATATTATAATTATGAATTTATTAAAAAAGATTATATGATTAAACCATGATCAATGTATAAGGACCATAATTACCAAACCAAAATATATATGAAAAAGGAATAAGTTATCACCCAAAAACTAAGATTTTAATAAAGAATTGTTAATAAATGGGTGTTTAAATGTTATAAGTGGATCATATATAATATTTAAAGTCTTTAAATAGTTATGGTATAGAATTATTATAGATATAAATTTATTACAGAGCTGGTTAGAGTTTTTATGAATCAATTCATACATAATATAAGGGTTCTTCATCTCAATATTGTTTCATTGAGACATGTTTGATGTTATGAACCTATTTTGGTTTATGAGGTGTATGTACCACCCCTTTGAATTTTTATATCATTTATACTTATTAATTAATTTTATTTAAATTTAAAATTCAAATTATTTCATCAAAGTGGTTTTTATTATAAATTTAGCTAAGTGGTAAGGGTTTATCATCTCAAATTGTTTTCTTTGGGATATATATTATGCTATACACATATCTTATTTTATGAGGTGTATCTACTACCTCTTTGAGATGTTGTATCATGAATATACCCATGTTAATTTTATTTAGATTTTCATTTGAATTTATTTATTTTATGGGTCTTATGAATCAAAAATTAACAAAGCAGTAAGGGTTTTACTTTACAATATCACTTTTTACCGGGATTGTTTATACTTAAATTTACAATGATAAAATTATATGATATATCACTCCCAAATATTATATCTTCTCCTGTCCTTTTATTATTTTTATATATTTTGTTATTTATTTTTATTTTCCTCTTCGTAAGTACTCAAAAGTCCCAAAGAATGTTTTTAAGGAAAACCAAACTTGTTTTTCTCTTTAGTTGGTGATATTATAATATTATGTCCATATTTTATTTAAAATGTTTTGAAGAAAGTTTTTACCATTATAAAATGATATATTAAATAAAATTTTACCCATTATTTACTTTCTTTAAAAAAATTAAAAGGAATTTTATTATCCTCTTCCGAACGAGGTACTATTTACCAAAGGTGTGAACAAAATCTTTGTTTTAACATATACTGCACGAATGGATTTTAACACCATTATGAATACTATTTGATTTGAATAATCCTTTACAATTTTTATTCTTTATTTTAAAATAAATATGTTTTCCTTAATATTTTTTAATTTTTTAGATTTTAAATAGATGATTTCAAAATGAAATGGTTATTTTCCTTAAGAAATGTTTCAGTGATATTTTAAAACCATTTTTATCTATGATAACATCCTTTGATGTTACTTATTATTCACTAAGGATATGATCCTATGATATCGTCATTATTATTTTTCTGAATGTTTTATGATTATGATGATGAAATATTGATGAAACCTATTTTCTTTTCAACAGGTTAATCTATGATGAAATGATAAATGTTTTCATGATCTTGTAGCATAAATATTAATGAATTATGAATTTTAAATGGATGGGTCCGTTATATAAATCTAATGCATTGGGTAAAGATTGTTGTTTTATGAGATTAAAGGGTACATGAGAGGTTATACCAAGCCAAAAAATAGGGTAAATGAGAGGTTATACATAGCCCAAAAAGAGGGTACACATGGGGTTATCCCAAGCCTGTAGTAGGTACATGGGTGGTTATCCCTAACCTAACATGTTAATAATATCTTGGTGGGTATCCTTGACATAATAATTAAATTATTATGATTATGCCACACTTTATGAAACTCTTTTATGAAATGATATTATGCCAATGTTATGATATCATGACACATGTTCTTTGATTCCTTTATAATTCTTGTCTTATAAATTTCCAAGATTTATGTCCTGACTCGTGATTATCATATATGAATTATTAGGTAGGGTTTTAAAATGTTTATCTCATGTTCTCATACCCATATTGTCATGTTATACTTAAATGATCATTAATATCTCCCTTATTTATCCTTACTAAGTATCTGAGCTCGCCCTTTATTATGTTTCCTTTACCATAGGATATGAAGAAAGATTTTAAGTATGATATTTCTAAGAAGTGTGATAACAGTGAAGAACATTGTGGGAGATGATTTAGATATTTTATGTACAAGTTATTTTTGTATTCAATTTTCCAAAGAAACTAAACCATTACACTTAAAGCATGGATCATAATTATATATAATGAATATTCGTCTAATAAAATGTAATATTTATGTATGTAAATATTAGGTTACCTCATTTGGTATCAAAATAATGTTTAGTTATTTTTAGAAACTAGGATGAGGAAACTTTAGTAAGAATATGTAGGATAAGCCTAATTATTGGATAATATCCTAAGTTATGGTAAAGAAATAAGTGTTTTTCCTTAGAAAATACATCCTTGTTTGGATACTAGAAAGTGAATGTGACTGTGTCATAGTTGCACCTTAGGGTAACAACTTTGAAAGAGGCAGGTTGGGTATTAATTCAATAATTTTTTATACCCGATGAGTGCTAATAAAACTACACACCTAGATAGACACTCTTGGGGGGGTATGATTCGGTTTATTCACATTTTCTTTATGAATTATTATAAATAATTTGAATAGATAATGACTATGGATGACCTAGGTTAAACTAAAGGTGTTATAGATTAAAAATAAGATTTCATGATTTAGAAATCCTATGAATTATTTTAAATGATTATATGATTAATGTCTATTATTATTGTTTCTTACATTTTTGCATTTCAATTTTAGTTAATGGATGAAACTTATAAGAATTAGGTTAAAATTTAATGCTATAGATGACGCAATGATTTTCCTCACAAGAAACCAAATTAAATAAGATATGGAGTGTGAAATATTTTGATTATTCCTAACCAACTATCTCTATATATGATTGAAAACCTGAACATAGGTGAGTTTACAAATTAACCAAATAAGAAAACATAGAGTTTCATAAAGACCATGGAGGAAAGAAGATTCAACTTGCTACATGTAATGTGGGAAGAATCACATAGGTAAATGACTCAAATAAAATAGTAGATGTTTTATGTGTAGAAAATAAGGTCATAATGAAACTAATTGCTGATGAAAAATGAAGAGTTCAATAGATAGAATAAATTTCATTTTAAGGCACCATTTATAGTTCAATGTATTATGTGTGTGGAATTTGGGAATTATTTGAGTTAATTCCCTAATCCAAGGGATAACTCCTAGACCAAGGAAGGGACTATGTCATTCCCATTATTGAAGTAGAATGATTAAAGTGTTTATTCATTGAGATTCAATAATTATGTTGTAGAAGTTTTTTTATCAATGATATTATAGTTATAATAATCACGAAACATATAAGGATTGTTCTATAGTAGTTTTTCTTTAAGAATTTGTAATAATACCTTGAATGGTACCAATCAATACTGGAAAAATGAATATTTGTGATGGGATTATTTTCTCATTGAAAATAAACATAAATTTGGTATCATTTGTGATGGGATACAAGTCCCATCGCAAAATATTTTTGTGCGACTATGATCCAAAATGTGGGAAAGAGTTTTTTGTGAAGGAATTCCAAATTCTATCTAAAAAAGTTTTGAATTGAAAAAAATAAAATTTTATTACAAAATAATAGTATTTGTGATGGAGGTAAGCATTCTGTCACAAATACTTTGTCAACAAAGTATATAATATGTATTTATGGTGGAGAAAATTTGTGATGGGCGAATAAATCCACCGTAAATTCTATTTGGATCATCGTCATAAGTGTAACTATTTGTGATGGGTTTTATCACAAATACTATTGTTTACAATGAAAATCCTATAAAAATAGTCTATCTTATATAATGTAACACCCTGGACCCAGAAAATTGGAGCCGATACATTATTTTATTACATTAAAATTATTACAAGGAATAAAATCCCAAAGGACTAATCAGTTTAGCAGTTTTCGAATGTAGAGACCCTGTTTTTGGCCTAATAATACTTTGAAATATTTCTAATAATATTTACAGAGCTAGGCACTAAGATGAAATACAATTCCAAGGCTCGATGTGCCCCGAATTATTTTTATAAAAATGTTAAGTGCTTTTATATTATGCATGCACGGTTAACTAAAGAAAATGAGATATATCTTAAACGGTTGATCAGATCAGAAATCTGAGACCATAGTTGGGTTTGGAGCGCAGTGTTTCCCCTAGGTGTGATATAAAATAACTCGGCGCAGGATGTTCAGACCCCTCGCTCATTGGCGGTGTATTAAATGGATAAATTAAATTATTAATTTATTCATTTAATAGTTTAAACCCAAATATCTCTCGAACAAGGGCTCAGATGAAAAATCTGAGGCCACCTATGAGCTCAGAACATAGGCTTTTCCCTAAGCAGGGTGTAACCTTTTTTGGCGTTGGGTGTTCGGCTTATGCGCCATCGTGGGAGAATAATTAAATAATTAAATAATTGTTTATTTAATTATTTAATTAATTTCTTTTAACCTAGAGAGAGGTTATAAATTATTTGTTTAGAGGGGGTTAGCCTCATAATTCATTTTGTCCAACGATGGTAAACCCTCCCTTCCTATCCTCTCCTATCCTCCTCTCCCCGTTGATGAACGACGAGTGATGATGAAGCCTTGGATCTAGGCGAATCGAGGCGCGATAAACACAACAACTTCTTCTCATCATTGTGCAAGTGCGATCTTCGTCAACACCGAATAGATCATGATGAATGCGATCTTAACCAACGATCGATCCAAACCTAAGGTAGGATTTATCTTTGTGTATTACTTACCCCGGTTTAATTTCTCATGATGAACGTGAATTAAATAAATTAATTCGCGGATCGATAAACAATTGATTGAATTAATTTTATTCTTGTTTATCTTGAATTTGAAATTATTAAAGCATGATAAATATTTAATTTCCAATTCCCCATGTTCTTGATTCTCAAAAACGATGGCCAAAATAACACAGCTATCGATCCACAATTAGACCATGATCTTTCCTTATTCATTGTCCGCGCATTCTTTGTGTGTTCTTCATCCCCAAATAATTAAGCATGCTGGAAACTCAATGTTTCATTGAGCGCGACATACAGACGCAAAGGTCTAGAACGAAGGATCATAGATCCACATTTGTCTCTTTTTTCTGAGTTAAATAGAAGCTGGAATGACGTGCGGAAGGATACCATGGCGTGGGTCCGACGAGGGTTTCAGCGGTTCAAGGCGGAAACACTTAGGCGGCGCGGCAGAGGCAGACTGTGTGTGAGGTAGAGGCGCAGCGGTTCCCGGTTCGTGGGGGTGCAAAATTTTGAAAGGAGGAGATTGATGGGAGAGAGTGAGGAATTATAAGATAATAATGGGAATAAAATTTAAAGAGAGGCGCGATTTGGACTTCCGCGCAGCAAAAGGGATAACTTGTGCGTGAATCTCAAATGAGATTGGAGAGATATTACAAGGTGATGAAATAATAAAAGAAAAATAATAATAAAAACCATAAAGGAATGGCGGTTTGGGGCATGCTGCATGGAGTCAAGGAGGCACCAATGTTGGTGGTGCGTGGAAGTTTTGGATGAGATAATTTAAGGAAATAAATTAAATTAAAAATAATAATAATATATAATGTTATTATGATTTTCGTTGGGAAAACCGTATTTTGACGGTATCTTCTTTGTGCGACCTCAGTTTCATGAACCATCAGGGGAAGTACGACCCTGACTTCAAGACAAAAATTATGAGTCCAATATTGGATGTCTTTTTTGGGTTTTCGGATTGGGTACCCGAAACACTCATGAATTAATAGATTTAATATCATTATTAAATCTTAGACCTGCTATAACTCATGCGTGCGACATCCGATTAACTTACCGTCAACGACGAAGTGACCATGTATTTAATACGGTCAATTCAAGTCTAATGTTGGATACAAAATTCTGGTTCATGGCTCGAGTCCATGAAACACCCAATAATAATAATAATAATAATATTATTATTAATGGATCTTGTATCCGACATATCTCCCTCATACGGTGTCGGAATGAAGAACCGTCTATGAGGTTGCGACCATGAAATTAATACGAATGTTCTAAAAACAATTTTAGATATTTAATTTGAGGTTGAGGTGTGGGCCCCATGAGGCCCGGTTCGCGTGTGTTGCGGTGAAATGTAACTTTTTCACTGGGTATCCATTTTGGACAAATGATTATCCCATCACGTGTGTTTTTCCATATGGATCACAATAGTGTGACCCATTTGGTTATCCGGTTCCATTTGAAGTACTACAAGGTTGGATCAAACACGAATCAAACTGGGCCCTCGACACTAAAATGCCTGTAACTTACAGACTGAGCGTCCGATTGATGCACCGTCTATCGTGTTAGAACCCCTATGATATGGAGATCCTTTGGGTTACTCCCTTGTGGAACTTCGTGGTGGTTGAGGTATGACCGATAACCTGAGGAGCCGAACCAGGGTGTTTCTTTTAGTGAGAGTTAGGATGACTACTCCCTTGATGACTCAAGGCGTGAGTATTCTTTACTCCTCTACTCCGGTAGAGACGAGACTCCCCACCTCATGAGTGAGGGTTAGTTTTCCTCTGAGATGGTTTTCCTATCTTTGGAGTCAGTACTCCACTACACGTCCAAGCGAGGCCAGTAACGTGGGTCACCCTGTGTACCGATTACACGGGTTGTCATACATGGGTTGAGGCTGTGTATGTGCACGTGGACATCATACATGGAGCGGACCCCAGATACTTTGACACGAAGAGTGATCCTTTCTACACGCCATGTAGTTTCGTTTTACACGACAAGCCTTACGACATGGGCCGTTGTACATGGGCAGTACCCAGGGTCATAAGACACGACGTGTGACATTTCTACATGCCATGTACTTTTCTGTACATGGCTTGATATTTTTGTCCACCGTATCTTGGACATGTTTCATTTGGGTTAGTGCCCATTTTTCTCGTTCCCCTAAAGGTCAGGAATTGTTTCCTTCTACAAGAGTATGATCCTTTCAGTAGGAATTTTTGAGATAGAGTCAGGTATCCCTCCGAGAGGCCTAGAGTGAGATCCTTTATCCATTCTTGACCCTAGGTAGAGTCAGTTATCGACATGAACAACTCCACCATGCGTTGATCCTCTACCTAGAAGGTGAATCCAGATGAGTCGCAGTATTCTCCAAGGCCCTATAAATGATCCTCATCCATGTATCATGATCTCTCTCTTCAACAGGAATTTCTGAGATAGAGTCAGGTATCCCTCCGAGAGGCCCGGAGCGAGATCCTCTATCCATTCTTGACCCTAGGTAGAGTCAGGCATCGACATGACCAAATCCACCGGGCATTGATCCTCTACCTTACAGGTGAATTTGGATGAGTCGCGGTATCCACCAAGGCCCTGGAAGTGATCCTCATCTATGCATCATGATATTTCTTCACTTAGGAGTGTGTTCTCCCGTAATGAGTTCATCTATCTATCGTGACCTTTCCCAATGAACGGTACTTCTCAGACGGACGACATCAGAGCTATCATACTCATGGAGTGAGTTCTACTATATGAGTGCTCTGTTGAATCTTAGAACTGGATCCCTAGCGTGGGTATGCTGTTGTGTGATTTGTCTCTAGACTATGGGTCTGAGTTATGAGTATATCTAGATGCCCTGAGTATATGTATGGGCATATACCTGGTGTGAGCTGTGTGATGGAGATCTCCTTACTCTCTCATTTGGGTTTCTTTGAGTGATCATATCTATTATTGGGTGGAGCTGTACTCTTTCCATTCACTCTTGTTGTACCTTGTTATCTCTTACTTCTCCCCTCTTTAGTACCTCTCTTACTGCTCCCTCGAGCCTTCGGGGCATCCTACTGAGTATTCTTATACTCACTCATGCTTGGAATTTTCCCACATTTGGTGTGCCCCTGCAGATGACAGAAAAGTTGATCGTGATATCATAAGATCCTAGGGATACAAGGTGCTTGGACCATGTATGGTGGTCGCAACTTCGGATTCAGGAGTGGGACTATTCCAGTTGTTTTACTTTTTCACATGTTTCTGGGTTATGGAACTTTTCTAGTTGGGTGTGTATTTTTTCCCCTTTCCATTTCAACTTTACTTTTCTTGTACTGGTACTGTTTAGTGGTCGATGCATTTTTGTTTGGTTCCCTTTTTATAGTAGCGTGGAACCTTTCTTTCTTTTTCTCGACACTTTTGCATTGAGTTAGTTTCATGTGTGTGTACAAGTTCTTAGGCAAAGGCCTCCCTGAGTTTGTTGTGCCTTCAGCGCTAGTCGCCTGCCCCTGGCCTATGGAGGCAGGCTTGGGGTAGTTGCTGCTCGAGCCCTGGTACGGGTCGGATTGTGACATCGAAGACCATATTACATTCATTATACTCATAATACACTGAGAAAGACCGAAAATAAAACATGATACCAAACAAAGTGAAATAAACAGTGTCCTTGAAAGATTATTCAAAGTTTTATTATTCATAAATTGGGGAAAGGAAACATAATAAGGGTGAGATCAAATTATTAGTAAGGGTTATATGAAACAATAATAGGTGAAGTAAATATAATAAGGAATATATATTATGGGAAGGTAAATATTTTGAAAAACACATGCCATCAATAAACTGAAAATGAAAATGTATCCATAGATTTTATCATAGTGAAAATATCATGGAAAGTTATAATTGAGTAATGAATTAAGAAAATGATTATTTAGTGGAAGTCATGTATCTAGTACATTAACCATTATACCATTAAGATGGTTTAATTCTGTGGGAAAAAACCTGTCTGATTCTATTTGGAAACAAACACGAAGGGTTTTTTGCCAACTGTTTTGTCTCATGAGACCTATCAATGTATCGAGGGGATATCGAGGGCCTCAACGGCCACTGCAAGTCCAAATAATACATCATACATAGATTTAATTCAATAAATATATGACTTACCAAAATATCTGTATTGATTAAAGAGTATAGATTCATCAATATTTCCCCAGTTAAAACAACATTCAAAATAAACACCATCTGTAAAATGATATACGACTAAGACAACAATCATATCCATGATACAAGAATATGGATATTTAATATAAATATATCATCAAATGAAAAATTATATAAAAGGGTAAATAGATACACCACATAAGGATGATTATGTGCACAATACCAAGTAAGTCTCAATGAAATGGAAATTGAGACAAAGTCCTTTACCACATTGTAATCAATCGAATCGTATAACCAAAATTTAATAATATTTAAATAAATCATTTAATACCCTGTATATAACGAGACATATGATATTATATATAAAATGTTAGTATACATACACCACATATAATAAATAAGTGGTGTATAATGGAATTCTCATGGAAATAAAAGTGAGATGAGAAACCCCTTACCTTATGTCCAAAAGTTTTTTGATCTTGATCTTAATTTACTAGATAATAAAATTAAATCCATTAATTAATTAATTTAAAACCTTTTATACATTTATTTTATTCATTATAGTTTTATTATGTTCATTTGTGGACTTTTTGATGAGTTATAGAGTTTAGTTTCATCGTTTGGGAGTATTTGTTTCCTTGGTTTTCATGATTGGTTCGCTTATTTATAAGTAATGAAGTTAAAGTAAAATGGGTATAATTATACAGAATTTAAATTATATGTTATTAATAAACATAAATAAGTGTAAATGGTTATATATATCATTTTTTTATATAGTATGAGGATGAATCATTAGATGAAATTTTCGTGATAATTGTTTAAATTATTTTGGCGTTTTTCCATTCATCAAGCATTATTTTTGTTTAATTAATTAATAATATGTATATATAATGGTTAAGAAACATTAAAAAGGATGTAATACATATTTTATAGTCTGGATAAATCATAAAAATGGGTTCATTACCTTCCTTTAAGGATAAATTTAAGAACACAAATCCGTTGCCCATGAAGGTTGTAAATCGGCACCTCACAGACAGTGATTTCGTTTTTAAAATAAAAGAGATAGGTAAGGATTTTGATGAAGGATATTCCATTAACATGATATCATTATAATATATTGATCATACTAGAGTTATCATGCTAATTTTTATATTGGAGGTGAGTAGAGGATAAGAAATGAAAAGGAAATGAAAAGGAAATTAAAAGAAAAAGAAAGAGGATTTATCTCTTGAATTCTCCTCTTTGAGTTAGACGTGGATTAGAGAATTTTAAAGATCATTTGGGAAGAATTTGGACAATATTCAAGGCTTAGAGGTGTGAGTAGAAGTGTTGGTGGGAGGTGATATTTATAGTGGAGCAGAGAGGTGATTTTTGAATATTTTATTCATTATTTTATTATTTTGGATCAAGCAAGAAATAGTGATGATTATCATGAATAAATATAGTAATTTCTACATTTGATTTGAATTAATGGGTTTTTAAATTTTCCATGACTCAATGAATAGTGCATTTAACTTATAATGTATATATACCGTAAATTACCGTATTTTACTATTAACAAAAATTCAAGTATTTCAGAAAAATACCAAAAATCCACACTAACCATTTTTCAATGTGTAGAATCAAAAAATGATCTCCATTTCATGAAAATAATTTTATAAATATGAGAAATTTTCTTTTTAATTAAAATCATCATTTACTCATAAAATACTGATTTTAAATTTATAAATGATTTTATAAAACTCTAAAAAATTAACTAAGCTCTCACAAAAATATCCTAAAATTACAAGACAAAAAAAATTATAAATACATTTTTTGAAAATTAATTTTCTTTTAAATCATTTTTTTAATTATAAAATTGTAATTAAATATTTATGACTTATAAAAACACCAACACTTAATTATTAATTTTTTAAAATATTCATTGACATATACTATGATATAATTATATCATACTTTCATTTATAATATGCCAAAATTTTATTTATACTTTTATGGGTGATTTTACTATTCATTTGGCCAATTTACTATTCATAAGGGTCATATTACTATTCCTAAGGTCAAGTTACTATTTCAGCGGTATAAGTTCTTTAACATCTAGAAACATCTTTTATTTTATTAATTCTTCATTTATAAAGTTTTTATTGGTGTCTCTATGTGATTTTATATGATTTATATTAAATAATTTTGTGTTCAATGTAAACTATCAAATGAATTGAATTTGTTTAAGATGATACTTACCATAAAATCATGGGGTATTATATTATTCCCTCCTAAATAAAATTTTCCTTAAAATTTTTATGAACATTGCCTTCTAAAAATGTGAGGGTGGTTATTATTCATAACATTCTCAGGTTCCCACATTGCTTCCTCTATCTTATGGTTTCTTCAAAGAACTTTGACCAGTCGAGCCATTTTATTTCTCAATACTTTCTCTCTTATGTTAAGAATCTCGATAGGCTCTTCACAGTAAGACAACATAGGTTCTAGTTCTATTTATTCACAAATTAGTACATTCTTTGGGTTTGGAATGTACTTCTTTAACAATGAAACATGGAACAAATCATGAACTTTGGAGAGACTTGGTGTCATTGAAAAATGGTAAGCCAAAAATCCAATTCCTTCTAGAGTTTCAAAAGGTTTTATGTACCTAAGGATTAGTTTATCTTTCTTACTGAACCTTAAGACACCCTTCCATGGAGATAATTTTATAAAGACATGATATACCTCTTGAAATTACAAATCTTTTCTCGTGTTTTTAGAATAACTATTTTTCCTACTTTGGGATACTTTAATATGGGCCTAAATTGCCTTTACCTTTGTTGTTGTCTCTTAAATATGTTCTAGGCCTATAAGTTCCCTCTTACCAAATTTGTCCCTATAAGTTAGAGTTCGACATATCTTTCCATACAATGATTTATATGGAGCCATTTGAATACTAGAATGGAAACTATTATTGTAGGAAAATTCCAAAAAAGGTAAGTACGTATCCCACATACCCTGAAAGCCAAGTTAGCATGATCTCAAAATGTATTCCAATGTTTTAATAGTCATTTTATACTATCCGTTTGTTTGAGGGTGATAATCAGTACTCATATGAAGCTCAGTATCCAAATCCTTAAGAAGAATCTTCTAGAATTTTTATGTAAATCAGGGATCTCGATCAGACATAATCGATAGAGGTGCACCATGAAGTCTTAATATAGAGTATTTCTCGGCACTATTGTAGAAAAAGCTTCCCTTATCATGAAGAAATGTGCATATTTGGTAAGTCAATCAACTATAACCCATATTGCATCATTTTTTTGGAGTCCTTGGTAGTCCTGTGAAAAAGTCCATTATAATAGCATCCCATTTCCACATAGGTATAGGAAGAGGTTGCATGACTCATTTAGGGTATTGTCTTTCAGCCTTCACTTGTTTAAAAACTAGGAATCTTGACACATAATCAAAAATTTATCACTTCATATTATTCCACCAATAATGTTCCTTCAGATATCTATACATCTTGGTACTACCAGGGTGTATGGAGAAATTTGAGTTATGAGCATAATCTAATAGTTCCATTTTATCTTCGGTTTTGATGGAACACATAACCTTTTATCAAATTTCATAATTCCATCCTCATACACAAAGTAGGCTAATCTCCCATCCTTAACAGATTTAATTTTATTTTAAAAAATCTCATCATTATAATGAGATATTTTTATCTTATCTAGTAAATATGGTTTAGAAATCATTTGAAAAAGGAATGATGTTTTCCCTTCCTTAAAAATTACCATATCTATCTTTACTAGATCTATGAACATAGGATCTTTCTCAATCCTCATTTGGGTAGTAAGTCCATGATATTTCCTACTTAATGCATATGCTACCTTATTTTTATTTCTTGGATGGTAGTGTATTGAACAATCATAATCTTTGAGTAACTCAAGCTATCTAGTTTACCTCATGTTGATTTGTTTCTCTGTAAAAATTTATTTCAAACTCTTTTGATCTGTATATATCTCAAATCATTCACCATAAAGATAGTATCTCCATATTTTCAAAGAAAAGATTATGGATGTTAACTCGATATAATGAGTTGGATAATTTTGTTCATATTTCTTCAACTGCCTTGATGCATAAGAAACAAATTTACCATTTTGTATCAGGATACAACCCAATCAATTGTCTGATGCATCAATGTATATAAAAAACCCATCATTTCTAGATAGAAGAGACAAAATTGGAGCTTTGACCAATCTTATCTTTAATTCTTCAAAACATTATATACATTCCTTTATTGATATAAACTTAAACCCTTTACATGTGAGCTTGGTTAGTGGGTTAGCCAATTAGGAAAAATTCTATACGAAATGCCAATAGTAACATGCTAAGCCAATAAAACTACATACCTCGATTATGTTTGTTGGAGTATTCCATTCTTGGATTACATTTTTCTTCGTAGGATCAACTAAGATTCCATCCTTAGAAAAAATATTACCCATAAAAGAAACTATTTGAAGCCATAATTCACACTCTCTAAACTTACCATATATCTCTTTTCTTATAAGAGTCTCTAGAACAACCCACAAGTGGTTCTCATGGTCCTCATATATTTTGGAATAAATCAAGATATCATCAATAAATACCATAAAACATCATCAAGATATTACTTGAAAAATATATTCATTATATCCATGAAAATAGAGGGTGTATTAGTCAGTCCAAATGGAATTATTGTAAACTTTTAATGTACATAACTAGTTCAAAATTATATCTTTAGAATGTCTTCCTTCCTCACACGCAATTAATGATATCCAAATTGAAGGTCAATCTTGGAAAAATATTGAACTCAATGAAGTTGATCAGATAAATCATCAATGCAAGGAAGAGGACACTTGTTCTTTATTTTAACAACATTGATTTCTCTATAGTCAATACATAGACTCTTGGATCCATCTTTCTTCTTGAAAAATAGAATTGGGGTTCCTCATAGAGAAACACTAGGGAGAATAAATCCATTATAACTCAATTCCTATTGTTATTTCTTTAGTTTCACTAATTCCACAATGGAAATTATATAGGGAGCCTTTGACATAGGTCTTATACCAGGAATTAAATCGATAGAGAACTCAAATTCCCACTCCGAAGGATTTCCAGGTAAATTCTATGGAAATACATCAATATATTCTTGCACAATTGGTACATCCTCAATTCAAATATTGAATTCCTCATCCTTATACGTTGTTTTCTCTTCCACACTAAGAATTTAATTTAATAGAGGCACTGGAGGTGGATCTAGATAAGAATTAGATGATGGGGTTTCTGCTCTAAATATAAGGGATTATACACCTTTCTCAAAAATTTCAACTTCCTTCTTCTTGAAATAAATTTTTGCATCTTATTTTGAAAGACAATTCATACCAAGGATTATATCAAAGTAAATCATAAGTATAATGATAAGGTCAGCAACTAAAGTACGTTTATATTTCATAAAGGGGATTGACTAACACATTTTTATTGCAATGATACTTCCCTTAAGAGTTTTGACTAACAAATAATTTATTAAATCAAAATAAAAATGTCTAATATTCTTGAAAAACTGGGAAGATATAAAAGAATTTGATGATACAGAATCAAATAAAGAATTGGATAAATTTGGGGAAATGATTAAAGTACCTACCACCACATCATTAGGTACTTCAACCTCAACAGTTGTGATCACATAATCTTGGCCTTGCTCTCTTGACCTTTTCTGAGGAAAGTTTTCTTGATGCTTAGAAAAATCATATGAATAGTTTCCCATATCCCTACATTTGTATCATTGAATATTATTTATTTGTATCTTACCCTTGCATTCATTAGTTTGATGACCCTTTTTTACACACTTATAACAAACTACCATTCCTTTTAATTATTTTTTATGATGATTCTTTCCACAGTTTTCATATAATGGGAATTGATTTGTTTTCTTATTCTTCATTAGCATTTCAGCTTTACATAGTTATCAGAAGACCTCTTTTTATCTTGATTTCCATTAAAAAAATTGGATCTAGAAAATTACTTCTCCTTTTTAATGGAACTTAATACTATTTTATCATATGATGAAAATGTTTGAGAATCTAGTGCCATTCAGAGACTTAGATTAAGGCCTTAAAATAAATGATCAAATTTTTCTTCTGAATCACGTATGAATCTATAACATACCTGAACAGTCTTGTGAAGGTAGCCTCATACTCTACAACACTCTCTTATTCCCTTTTCTTTAAGCTAAGAAATTTTCTCTTCATTTTAGTTCATTGCTCACGAGAGAAGTATTTATCAAAGAATGTTTCTTTAAAAGTTATTCAATACATGTCCTCTATTTTTTCTTCCTCATTAGTATTTTGGATCAATGAACACCATTGGTCAGTATCTCCCTTGAGAAAATATTCTTCTAGTACTACCTTTTTGTTTCCATTGCATCCCAATGCAAGAAATATCTTTTCAAGGGACTTGATCCACTGCTCAAATACCACTGGATTAGCAGTCCCACTAAAAGATGGGGGATTCTACCGCATGAAACGATCAAACATAGATGTAGTATGACTATTCATCATAACCAGAGTAACTTTTCCTAATATGGTCATGATCTTCTCAACTCCAACACTAACTATGTTGACTTTCTCAGTGTGAAATCCCAACATTTTATACAGGCATTGAGGCGCCATCACTAAACAATGGAATACTCTAAATTAGGTTATGAATCATAATGCATAATTTCAAAATAGCAAAAAAATTAATATAAATTGAAAATTTATGCATAGATAATATCATAATCGTAAACATGGTTTCTTTGAGGACATATTTACTTTTAAACCCTTCATACTAGTTTATAAAGAAAATGTTAATTAACCTAAGCATATCCCCTGAGAGTGTCAAACCAGGTGTGGATTAAGGCCCATTGTCATGTACCAGGTTACCCCAAGTTAGGCCCGGAACACCTTATTAGATTTTTTACTCTTAGAAGTATACATACACCACATATAAGAAGTAAGTGGTGAATAATGGAAATCTCACGGAAATAAAAGTGAGACGAGAAACCCCTTACCTTATGTTTGAAAGTTTTCTTAACTTGATCTTAATGTCATAGATGATCAAATTAATTAATTAATTAATTAATTAATAACGTTTTCTACATGTATTTGATTCATTATAGTTTTATTAAGTTCATTTATGGCCTTTTTGATGAGTTATAGAGTTTAATTTCATTGTTTGGGAGTATTTGTTTCCTTGATTTTCATGATCAATTAGCTAATTTATAAGTAATGAAATTAAAGTAAAATGGTTATAATTCTCTTGAATTGGAATTATATGTTATTAATGAACATAAAAAAGTGTAAATGGTTATATATATCATTTGGTTATATGGTATGAGGATGAATCATTAGATAAAGTTTTAGTGATAATTGCTTAGATTATTTTGGCATTTTTTCGATCATCACACACTAGTTTTTTTTAATTAATTAATAATATGTATATATAATGGTTACAGAACATTACATAGGATGTAATTAATATTTTATAATCTGGATCAACCATAAAAAAAGTTTCATGACCATCCTTGAAGTATAAATTAAAGAACGAAAATCCGTCGCCCATGAAGGTTGTAAATCGGCACCTCACAGATGATGATTTCGTTTTTAAAATAAAAGAGAGAGGGAAATAGATTGATGAAAGATATTCTATTAACATGACATCATTCTAGTATATAGATCATAATGGAGTTATCATGCTCATTTTTACAGAGGAGGTGATTAGAGGATAAGAAATAAAAAGGAAATGAAAAGGAAATTAAATGAAAAAGAAAGAGGATTTACCTCTTGAATTCTCCTATTTAAGTACCTCCTTAAGGGACCTTAGTTTTGTCTTTCGTTGTGATTAGAACCTTCTGGATGTGGGGGAGAGACCTGGCCAGAGCATTTGGGTAGAAATTGGACAAGCTCCAAGGCTTAGAGGTGTGAGGAGAAGTGGTGGTGAGGATGGTATTTATAGTGGAGGAGAGGGGTGAATTTTGAATATTTTATTCATTATTTTATTATTTTGGATCAAGACAAGCAATAATGATGATTCTCATGACTAAATACAGTAATCAGTACATGTGAGTTCGAACCAATGGTGCTTACATTAGCCATGACTCAATGAATAGTATATTTAACTTATAATGTATAGATATCGTAGATTACTGTAGTTTACTATCCCCAAAAATTCACCCTAACCATTTTTCGATGTGTAGAATCCAAAAATGAAATCCATTTCATGAAAATAATTTTTAAAATATGAAAAATTTAATTTTTAATTGAAATCACCATTTACTTGAAAATTTTAGATTTTAAATTTATAAATCATTTTATAACACTCTGAAAAATTAACCAAGGTCTCACAAAATTATCCTAAAATAATAAGAAAAAATATATTAATTTATGAATACATTTTATGGAAATATTTTTTCTTTTAAATCATTTTATTAATTATAAAATTGTAATTAAATATTTATGACTTACAAAAATACCAACACTTAATTAATAATTTTTTAAAATATTCATTTACTTATACTATGATATAATTATATCACACTTTCATTTATAAAGTGCCTAAATTTTATTTATACTTTCATGGGTGAGGTTACTATTTATTTGGCCAATTTACTATTCATAAGGTTCATATTACTGTTCCTAAGGTCAAGTTACTATTTCATCAGTATGAGTTCCTTAACATCTAAAAACGTCTCTTATTTCATTCATTCTTCATTTATAAAGTTTGTATTGTGTTCTCTATGTGATTTTATGTGATTTATAAAGTTTGTATTGTGTTCTCTATGTGATTTTATGTGTTCTCTATGTGATTTTAGAAGAGGAGTTTGTATTGTGTTCTCTAAATAATTTTGTGTGCAATGTAAACTATCAAATGAATTGAATTTATTTAAGAGGATACTTACCATAAAATCATGGGGCCTTATATATAAGGCCCCCACCCCATTCTTCCATCACAAGTTCTAAACTCCTCTTCTAATTTATCTTTAGTTTCTCTTTGTATAAGTTTTAATTTTTACAGAGAATTTTCACAGAGACGTCTTAAGGATTGCATCACTCTTTCCATTCTGGTAAAGTGTTGTTTTTAAGGCATTTATTTAATTTTTTTTAATTATTAGTCTATTTACTTTATTTTATGTTGATAATATTTAGGAATAATTAATAACAATCAGTAGTAATTGATACTAATTATAGATAATTAGTACCAATTAGTAATATCATGCCCCACATGTTGTAGTTGGGGTTTGGCTTAGTGGTAAGCACCCCGTAATACTACATGAAAAATGGGGGTTCAAAACCCATTGGGCACAGGTACTATAGCAGTACTGTAGCAGCGGTGGGTACTGTAGTGGCGGAAGGACACTGCAGTAGCGGCAGGTACTGTACGGTACTGTAGCAGTACTATACACAGAATGGGCCTTCAGCCAAGAATTTGGGCCTGCGGGCCATGTAATGGGCTACATGCCCACTGGGCCTTCAGGCTATGTAATGGGTCTCCCTCTACCCAGTTAAAAGAGGTCTTTGCTTTGCTTTAATAATAAAATGAGGCTTCGGCCCCAACCTTTTAAAAAAAAGTTCCAATTAGTAATAATTATCCATAATTATTAATAATTACTAGTAACTTGTTAATAATTAGAAAGAATTATTAATAAATAAAAATAATTAGTAATAATTAATAATAAAAAATAATAATTAGAAATAATTAAAAAAAATAGTGATAATTACCAAAAATTATTAAGAATTACAAATAATTAACAAAAATCAGTAATAATTTGTAATAATTAACAAAAATCAGTAATAATTTAAAACAATTACCAATAATTGGTAATAATTTATGAAAATTAGTAACATTTACTAATAATTACAAATTATTTTCAATGATTATCAATAATTATAAATAGCAACGATTACCAATATTTAGTAATGATTTGTAATAAAAAACAATAATTCATAACAATTTGCTATAACTACCAATAATTAGTAAGAATTAAACATAATTTGTAATAATTAGCAATAATTACCATTAATTAGTAATAATTAGAAATAATCAGTAATAAATAGCAATAAATATTAATAATTAGTAATAATAATCAATAACTAGTAATAATTACATATAATTAGTAATAGTTTGTAATAATTTGTAATAATTACCTATAATTAGTAATAATTATCAATAATTAGTAATAATTACCCATAATTAGTAATAATTAGAATTAATTAGGAACAATATGTAATAATTACTAATAAATAGTAATAATTAGTAATAATTAATAATAAATACAAATAATTAGTAATAATTAGTAATACTTGTCGAATTTTTTTGATAATTAGTAATAATTAGTAATAATTAGTAATAACTACCAATAATTAGTAATAATCAATAATAAATACCAATAATTACTTTTAATTAGTAATAATTAGTAATAATTAATAATAATTACAAATCATTACAAATAATTAACAATAATTAGTAAAAACTAATAATAGTTTGTAATAATTAACAAAAATTAATAATAATGATACAAATAATTACCAATAATTAGTAATAATTATAAATAATTAACAATAATTAGTAATAATTAGTAATAATTAGAAATAATTAATAATAAATACTAATAGTTACTAATAATTGGTAATTATTAGAAATAATTACCAATAATTGGTAATTATTAGAAATAATTACCAATAATTGGTAATAATTACCAATATTAAGTAACAGTTTGTAATAATCAATAATAATTACCAATATTATCAATAATGATCAATAATTTTTAATAATTACAAATAGTTACCAGTAATTACCAATAATTAGTAATAATTGGCAACAATTAGTAATAATTAATGACAATTAATAATATTTTGTCATAATTAGTTAAAATTAATAATAATTAAAAATAATTAGTAATACATAAAAGTAATTTGTAATAATTAGTAATAATTAATTAAAATTAGTAATATCTAACGAGAATTAGTGATAATTGCAAATAATTACCAAAAATTAGTAATAATTACAAATAACTATTAATAATTAGTAATAAATAGTTATAAATAATGATAATTACCAATAATTACTAACAATTACCAATAAATAGTAATAGTCAGTAATAACTAGTAATAATTAATGATAATTACCAATAATTAGTAATAATTACAAATAATTAGTAATAATTGGCAATAATTAGTAATAATTACAGATAATTAGTAATAATTAATCATAATTAAAAATAATTATTTATAATTAACAATAATTATTAATAATTAAAAATAATTAGTAATAATTGTCAATGATTAGTAATAACTGTCAATGATTAGTGATAATTAGTAATAATTAAAAATAATTAGTAATTATTAATGAAAATTAGTAATATTTAATGAAAATTAGTAATAATTAAAAAAATCATCAATAATTTTTAATAATTAATGAAAATTAGTAATAAATAACGAAAATTAGTAAAAAATAGTAATAATTACCAACAACTACTAATAATTAGTAATGACTATCAATAATTAGTAATAACTAGAAATAATTTGTAGTAATTAACAATAATTACAAATAATCAATAATAATTCATAATAATTCATAATAATTAGTAATAATTACAAATAATTATCAATAATTACCAATAATAAGTAATAATTAATAATAAATAACCAAAATTATTAATAATTAGTAATAATTAATGAGAATTAGTAATAATTAGTAATAATTAACACAAATTACCAATAATTATTAATAATTAACTATAATTACCAATAATTATCGATAATTACTGATAATTACCAATATTTATACATAATTACCAATAATCACTAATAATTATCTATAATTATCAACAATTAGTAATAATTACCAATAATTAGTAATAATTATCACTAATCGGTGATAATTACCAAAAGTTGGTGATAATTATTGATAAATGGTAATAATTACTATTAATTGGTCATAATTAGTTATAGTTGTTAACAATTAGTAGTAATTATTGATAAATAATGATAATTAGTAATAATAAATAATAGTTGTAGATAATTAGTAGTAATTTACAATAATTTATACTAATTTATAATAATTATTATGGAATCCTTTTATTCACTATTATTTTTTAGTTAAAAATAATTTCTGATATTTAGTTATGATTACCAAAAATTATCAATATCTAGTAATAATGACATGTAATTTGTATTTTTATAATTTTTTGATTTTTTCTTGGATCATCCCTTATGTTAGATTAATCATAAGAAATATTTTTATTTTATA
Organism: Viscum album; assembly: GCA_963277665.1. Taxonomy (NCBI): domain Eukaryota; kingdom Viridiplantae; phylum Streptophyta; class Magnoliopsida; order Santalales; family Viscaceae; genus Viscum; species Viscum album. The sequence continues at coordinate 855,952,170 of OY728166.1, forward strand.
TTTTTTAGAAAAATTTAAAACAAGGAAGTAGTCAACGTTTTTATTGTAAGATATCTATTGGATAAATCATCACAAAAATCAAAATGGTTATAGTATAAATTATGTATATATTGAAGGTATTGAAACATTTTTATCATTTTCATCATTAAAACTAAAATTTATTTCAAAATGGATAATTAAATATCCATGTAAGAAATGTGATATGAGGATATTTGAAACATTTGATAGCGTTGGGATTTATCAATTTTTTTTAGAAAGATTATGCATTTTGATATGAACATGGTGAACTCACTTCAGAAGAAGATAAAAATAATTTGGTTCCAGATCTATCATAATTTTAAAATTTAATACATGAGGTTATTGACCTATCTTTTTAACAAACAAAAACTCGTAATGATGATTAAACTCCCAATCTTGAACCATATCATTTTTTATGTTGTTGAAGTCTTATGAGGATGCCTTATATCCTAGTTGTTAGATAAGAAAATTTAAAGATTTTACTAAATTTATGAAAATTAAATTAGATAATGGAATGTAAAATAGTTGTTTTGATTAGATATTATTTTTGGTTAGATCACTGCTACATAAGGGAAATGTGTTTCTTATAAATTTTTATAAAAGAAAGAGGTTAATCCATAATTTGGGTCTTTATTATAAGATAATCCATGTATGTTCAAATGATTTCATCTTATATTATGGTGAAAATGTGTCATTTGTTAATTGTCCTACATGTTTACAGTTGGGGTAAAAAGAGGTACAACAAGGGAAGTCTATATTGGTTACTATTAAAAAATTAAGGTATTTCTTGCTTATATATAGATTTCAACATTTATTTATGTATCATAACACTGTGTCATTGATGACATCACACAAATCCAATATTTCCACCAGTAAAACTTTAAATCATTCTTGTGATGATGATTAATGTAGACATTTTGATATAGTGCATCTGTATTTTTCTTCAAAATCTCGTAATGTGCAATTGGGTCTTTCTACTAATGGTTTTTTTCCATTTGAATCTTAATATAGTCAATATTCTTATTGTCCCATATTTATAACTCTATACAACTTAACTCTATGGATGTTGATGAATGAACCATATATCCTTTTGACATTACTAATTACAAGACATCTAAAAATGAATATTGATATTTATTTGAATCCATTAATTGATGAGTTAAATTTATTGTGGAGTAATGGTGTCAGTATACATGATTTTGTTACAAAAAAAATTCATGCTAAAATCTTCATTAATGTTGAAAATTTGTGAATTACCATCATATAATTTTTTATATGGATGGAGTACATAAGGTCCGAAATAAATTCCATACTGTATGAGTAAAATCAAAGTATTTATTATTTTCAATGGAATAAAACCTTGTATTTTCAACTTTTATTGCAGATTTCTTCATAAAAACCATCCTTTCTAAAGTAATAAAATTAATTTTATAAAAGTTACAATTAAAAGTGATGAACCTCCAACAATGATATCATGTAATGATTTAAATCTACTATCTATTCATTATCTCATATTACCTTTGGAATGATTATAAACTAACACAAAATAGATGGCTTTGGGAAATATCACAATTGTAAAAAACAGAGTATTTTTTTGATCTTCCATATTGGTATAATTTGTTGGTAAATCACATGTTAGATGTCATGCATATTGAGAATAACTATTTTGATAACATATTTTTTTACAGTTTTGGACACACCTGGTAAGACTAAAGATAATGTAAATGCACAATTAGATCTTTCCCAAATTTATAGGCATCCAGAACTTGAGTTATTTAGAAATAAAAAATCACAAAATTTAATGAATCCATAAGAACCTTATAAAGTATTTTAAAAAAATCATTTATCATTCTATCAATGGATTTTAGATTTGATGTTATCAGATGGTTATATTTCCAATTTGGATTGACGTGTCATAAATGACCATACTATTGGATTTAAAAGTAATCATTGTTATATTATAATAGAAAGACTACTACCAATTGACCTTAGCAGTTTGTTAAATTATTATATTTGGGATGTGTTGATAGAAATATTATATTTTTTCTAAGAAATTTGTGTGGAGAAAATAGACTATGATGCACTGAGTTGGCTCCAACAAGATGTTGTTTTAATTTTATATCAACTGGAAATTTTTCCCCTAGATTTATTTAATTCAATAGAAGATTTAATATTATATTTAATTTAAGAAGAAAAATGTGGAGGGATATTATAGTTCCAATAAATGTATTCATATGGGAAATGCATGAAGAAATTAAAGAAAAAGGTATGTAATAAAGCATCGATTAAAGTGTCAATTATAGAAGCATATTTTCAAGAGGAAATTTCTTTTTTTACTCTCATTATTTTCAACCTCAATTCCTTCAAAACATAATCTAATGAGTCATAATAAGAGAAATTTTGATGAATCCATAAACCATCAGTTAACAGTTTTTAATCAACATGAACTTGGATTTGGAGGAGTTCATGAATGAAGGATTTCAGATGATTAAAAACACAATGCGTATACATGTGTTCTACTAAATTGTGAAGAAATTACATGATTTGCATAATAAGTGCTTACTTAACCTATTATTTGTATTTTTTTAGTAAATTAATATTATTTCATTTGTAGATTAGATGATGATAATATTAAGAAATATTTACCACAAATTACACAAGATGATATTGAATAACGATGCCAATATAATTTTTCTTATTGGTTTAAAAAACAAGTAAAGTAAATTGTTAATGGTTGAATATATGAAATAAATTTATTATTTATTATATTACTAATTGTTTTTCTATTTTTCATGTATCATAACATGGAGATAAAATTGATAATTGATTATGTTTATTTAGTAACCCACTATCCAAATTGGTTAAATATTATAATGAATATGTAGTGAATAGTTTTTGATTTCATACATGTGTAAATGGTGAACCCAAAAAATTAGTGAATAATGGGTTTTTCTTGAAAGGATTTCATCATAGAGAAAGTAATGTTGACTTGTGTGGTATGCTAGATGAAATAATTGATTTGTGTTATATAAGACATAATTATGTAACAATATTTAAATACTATTAGTTTGATACTAATAGAGTCTTACAATTTCATCTATTCCATAGAATCATCAAAATTAAATATGAAATACATATTGCAGTAAATGAACTATTTATGCTAGCTCATTAAGCTCATCAAATTTATTATGCTGATGATTATGCCACTTTAAGAGATTTAATTGACTGGTGGAGTATTATAAAAATAAAATCTCATAAAAATTAGTTTATGTAAAGTGAAAATGGTTCTGTTAAAGTTCAAGGAATTAAAAATTTTCAAGAGACAACCCCAAATACATTTTTACATGAAAAGATAAAAATATAGATGATGAAATCCCACATTTACTGTAAAGACCCGTAAAATTCAAGGGAAATTTTTTCTTAATTTTCTTTAGAATTTTACAAGAGCGCGTTTTCAGACGGCACCTGATTCCGAGGCCCGGAGTGCCCGGAATCAATTTCCGAAGTTTGGCTCGGGTACGTTCAGTGAACGAACGAGCGGGAATTTCTAACTTTTGATCCGGTGCTCGGAATTGAAATCCGAGGGCACCTATGAACTCGCAGCGCCGATATTCGCTTAAGGAGATCTTTTTCGAGGTTGCGTTTATTTCGGGTTGAGAGTTAGTTTTGGGGGTTTAGAATAAGTTAAATAAAAATTGTGGGTTACAAATTTTTATTTAAACTTGTTGGTTATCTTCTCTCAAAGGAAGTTAGGTGTGGGACCCACACCCACTTAACCTCCCTTGAGAGGATTAAGTGTGGTGGGGCCCACACGAAACCTAAACTTTACATCTTCCCTCAAACCCCCTTAACCCCTCTTTAATTAACATGACAACTTGTTAATTAATGTGGAGTTATCTCTTTTTGAATTTCAAACATTTGAAATTCTTTTTGTGAATAAAATAAGACTTTATCTTATTTTGTTTGTGTTGGAACTCTTTAGCCATCTTGGAGAGGTTGAGAGCTTTTCTTCTTTCTTCAAGCTTTGACGAAGAACGCTCAAGTTCCGACGAAGAACGCTCAAGCTCCGACGAAGAACGCCGATCCTCCCTTCTTCGTCTACCGTGTCAACGAAAGGGAACGCCACTTCTTCCTCGGACATCCTTCATCAGCATACGAAGATTCGTCAACGACATACTTCTTCGGACGCACCTCTTCGTCATCAGATTTGACGAACAGCTACCGCGACGCCCGACCTCCGCGACATCGTCTTCCGCGGAACGTTGAAAAATCTTCGAACCTTATACCAAGGTAGGGGTTGTTGTATTTTGTTTATTCTTTTATCCTTGTTTGTGGTTCATGCTTGATTAACGTAAGTATTTTGAATATTTTAAGTTGCGTTATTATTTAACGTGAGGGGGGCCGGACCGCATGAACACGGCCGAACCCCCCCTCCATCGTTCTTGTTGATTTACCTTGCGGGTGGAAACAAGGTGGCGTGGTGCCGTCGCACCACGCGGTTAATCGTGCAATTATATTACGCGACGCCGTCGCGCCGCGCCATGGAAGGATCATCAAGAACGCGACGCCGTCGCGCCGCGTTGAGGGAAATCAAGGTGCGGCGGAGCGGCGCGGTGCCGTCGCACCGCGCCGGACGACGAACACCGTGGCCGGTTCCGGGCCGCGGCGAATTGAGAAGACCGGCGGCCGGGCCGCCGGCGTCGGAAGCCGAAGAGGGGACCGGATTTTCCGGTCCCGTTGTAGAAAACCGGCCGGCCAGCTGGCCGGCCGGATGGTATTAAACCGGGGGGAATTAATCCCCCGGCCAGCGCACAAAACCCCCCTCTTTATGAGGGGGGCGGTTCCTTTGAGGGGGGGGGGGGCAGGCGGCTCCCCCGTTTCCTGCCAATCAAGCCCCCCACGTTGGGGGGGCGGTTTGCAAACAGGCGCGGCTAAAAAGCCGCGCCGCCTCTTCAATCAGCAGGGGATTGATTCCCCCCGCGCTGCCTCCGTGCGGCGCCAGGCCGCCGCGACCGCCGCGCCGCCGGCCGGCCGGCCGGGCCGGGTCGGACCCGGTTCGGGTCGACCCGGTTCGGGCCGACCCAGGGGGGGGGGGGGGGGGGTCGGGCCGGGTCGGCCCGGACCCGGACCCCCCGTTTCGAATCAGATTCGGTCTTTTGGTCATAGCTTGATCCACAGACCTCCGATCGACGAACCGTCTGCGGAAACGCGATCCTTGGATCGAGACGGTCGTTTCGGTATATCGCACTCAAGGTTTCGGATTATTTTGAGTTCAGCCGGGTTGGTTCGTTCACGAAACCAACCGGGCCTTCGGAGCAGAAACACTCATATCTTGAGCTACGGACGTCCGATTGACGTGCCGTCAGCTGTGTTGTGTTCCTCTTAGTGAGACGGATCTTTTGGCATACTCCGCCCGAGGATTGGACGCAGGTGGAGTACGGTTGGGTTGGTTTTGCCTTAAAAACTAACCGGGCCCTGGGGACGAAAATGCCAATAACTCTCAGACCGGGCGTCCGATCGACGCGCCGTCTGTTGCGTTGAGTTCCTGTTGATGATACGGAACTTTTGGATACATCAACTCTGGACTTTGTGACAGTTGATGTATCAGCCTCTCGGCTCGTGGAGCGGACCCTTCGAACGAGCTTGCTGTGTGCGGGAACCCTGGTGCTGGCTGTGACTGTTACTGTGACTACTACTGCTACTACTGCTACTGTGACTGCGATGACGACAGTACAGAGATCCTGTGTGGATTCGACGATGACGACTACAGCACTCAGCGATCCTACGTGGATCAGTGCTACAGGTCCTGTGTGGGCCCGATCCTGCGTGGGTCCGATCCTGTGTGGGTCCTTGCGCTCAGCGGTCCTGTGTGAACCAGCGCCTACAGGTCCTGTGTGGGCCCGATCCTGTGTGGGTCTTTGCGGGGGTTAGTTACCTATCGATCCTTCGTGGGTCTGACGACTTAGATGGATCAGAGATCATCTTTATCGTCCTTTGAAGAAGTATACCTGTGTGAGCTGAATCCTGTTGCTTTCCTGTGTGGATTGTGTTGTGCAATCCTGTGTGGATTACGTTTTACTTTCCTATGTGGAATACGTTACTTTCCTGTGTGGACTGAGTTGTACTTGGGCTCAGAGGTTGGAGCGTATTTGAAATTGATGACTTAGGTATATGTATGGGCATATACCTAAGCAGTGTCAGTTGTTACTTCGTGATCGTACCTTTCTTCGTGGTTTATCCTTTGTGGATTTGAGAGACCTTCAGGGGTCTCGGGGTCCCTACTGAGTAGCTTATACTCACCCCTGCACGGGCTTTGCCCGCACTACGTTGTGTTGGTTGCAGACGACGGACAGCGTTGACCTTAGCTAAGACTTGCAGAGCGGGACGGTACCCGGAGGTGGACCACTGGGCGGGACGTGCACGGAGCGGACGGCGGGACCCGTGGAGCAGAGGAGCTATCTGTACCCACCCTTCAGGTGGGATTTCCAGTGGACAGCTCGGTGTAGCGGCTTTTACTTTTCAGTTGCTGTTTTCCCTTTCGAGTTGTACTTTACTTTCAGTTTGGGTTTGTATACTGGCCCATTTACTTTTCCACACTTTCAGTTGTACTCTGCTTTTGTTTAGTGATTACTTTCCGCTTGCTTACTCTGTGGTGTTTGTTTACTTTTCAAAGGCAATGCCTTCCCTTTTTACCGGGATTTACGCCTTGGTGCTAGTCGCCAGCCCCTGGCCTATGGAAGGCGGGCTTGGGGTAGTCACGGCACGGACCCCAAGGGCGGGTCGTGACAAATTGGTATCAGAGGAGTTCGGTAGCAGGTGAAGGCAGAACATCAGGTACCAGCAGGTTTGGTACAGCCCTTGGAGGTTCCAGAGTGGAAGTGGGACGACATATCTATGGACTTCGTGACTGGACTTCCACGCACTTCCAGAGGTCACGACTCCATCTGGGTGATTGTTGACCGACTCACCAAGTCGGCACACTTCTTACCCATCAGAGAGCAGGGCTCAGTGGAGAGCTTGGGACGTCTTTACGTTCAGGAGATTGTGCGGCTCCACGGCGTGCCATCATCTATCGTCTCCGATCGAGATGCTCGCTTTACTTCCCGGCTTTGGAAGGGGTTACAGGAGGCGTTCGGGACACAGCTACGTCTGAGTACAGCCTTTCACCCTCAGACGGATGGTCAGACGGAGAGGACCATTCAGACTCTCGAGGACATGCTCCGCGCATGTGTCCTCGACTTTGGTCGTAGCTGGGAGGACCACCTACCCTTAGTGGAGTTCGCGTACAACAACAGCTACCACTCCACTATCGGGATGACACCGTACGAGGCGTTGTACGGCCGACCATGTAGATCTCCTTTGTGCTGGACAGACCCTGGGGAGTCAGCACTTGTGGGACCGGAGATGGTCCAGGCCACGACAGAGAAGGTCCAGGTCATCCAGGAGCGGATGAGGACAGCTCAGAGCCGGCAGAAGTCATATGCTGACAGGAGGCGGAGGCCATTGGAGTTCGAGGATGGCGACCACGTCTTCTTGCGGGTCTCACCTCGACGTGGTATTCAGAGATTTGGCCGAGGCGACAAGTTATCTCCGCACTTCATCGGACCCTTCCAGGTCCTCAGCAGGATTGGTGAGGTGGCTTATCGCCTGGCCCTACCACCTCAGTTGCACCGGGTGCACGATGTCTTCCACGTGTCTCAGCTGAGGAGATATGTGCACGACCCGACGCACATCATTGACCATGGGGAGCTTGACGTTGACGATGGGGCGACTTTTACGGAGGTTCCGGTGGAGATAGAGAATCGACAGGAGCAGGTCCTGCGTGGGTGATCGATTCCTCTTGTGCGCATCAGATGGCAGCACGGGAATCTTCAGGAGAGCACATGGGAGCGGGAGGCTCAGATGCGTGCTCAGTACCCTTATTTGTTTCCCTAGTTTTTGATGTGTCTTTACGAGGACGTAAATCCCTGAGGTGGGAGTAATTTAAAGACCCGTAAAATTCAAGGTAAATTTTTTCTTAATTTTCTTTAGAATTTTACAAGAGCGCGGTTTCAGACGGCACCTGATTCCGAGGCCCGGAGTGCCCGGAATCAATTTCCGAAGTTTGGCTCGGGTACGTTCAGTGAACGAACGAGCGGGAATTTCTAACTTTTGATCCGGTGCTCGGAATTGAAATCCGAGGGCACCGATGAACTCGTAGCGCCGATATTCGCTTAAGGAGACCTTTTTCGAGGTTGCGTTTATTTCGGGTTGAGAGTTAGTTTTGGGGGTTTAGAATAAGTTAAATAAAAATTGTGGGTTACAAATTTTTATTTAAACTTGTTGGTTATCTTCTCTCAAAGGAAGTTAGGTGTGGGACCCACACCCACTTAACCTCCCTTGAGAGGATTAAGTGTGGTGGGGCCCACACGAAACCTAAACTTTACATCTTCCCTCAAACCCCCTTAACCCCTCTTTAATTAACATGACAACTTGTTAATTAATGTGGAGTTATCTCTTTTTGAATTTCAAACCTTTGAAATTCTTTTTGTGAATAAAATAAGACTTTATCTTATTTTGTTTGTGTTGGAACTCTTTAGCCATCTTGAGGAGGTTGAGATATTTTCTTCTTTCTTCAAGCTTTGACGAAGAACGCTCAAGTTCCGACGAAGAACGCTCAAGCTCCGACGAAGAACGCCGCTCCTCCCTTCTTCGTCTACCGTGTCAACGAAAGGGAACGCCACTTCTTCCTCGGACATCCTTCGTCGGCATACGAAGATTCGTCAACGACGTACTTCTTCGGACGCACCTCTTCGTCATCGGATTTGACGAACGGCTACCGCGACGCCCGACCTCCGCGACGTCGTCTTCCGCGGAACGTTGACAAATCTTCGAACCTTATACCAAGGTAGGGGTTGTTGTATTTTGTTTATTCTTTTATCCTTGTTCGTGGTTCATGCTTGATTAACGTAAGGATTTTGAATATTTTAAGTTGCGTTATTATTTAACGTGAGGGGGGCCGGACCGCATGAACACGGCCGAACCCCCCCTCCATCGTTCTTGTTGATTTACCTTGCGGGTGGAAACAAGGTGGCGTGGTGCCGTCGTACCACGCGGTTAATCGTGCAATTATATTACGCGACGCCGTCGCGCCGCGCCATGGAAGGATCATCAAGAACGCGACGCCGTCGCGCCGCGTTGAGGGAAATCAAGGTGCGGCGGAGGGACGCGGTGCCGTCGCACCGCGCCGGACGACGAACACCGCAGCCGGTTCCGGGCCACGGCAAATTGAGAAGACCGGCGGCCGGGCCGCCGGCGTCGGAAGCCGAAGAGGGGACCGGATTTTCCGGTCCCGTTGTAGAAAACCGGCCGGCCAGCTGGCCAGCCGGATGGTATTAAACCGGGGGGAATTAATCCCCCGGCCAGCGCACAAAACCCCCCTCTTTATGAGGGGGGCGGTTCCTTTGAGGGGGGGGGGGGAGGCGGCTCCCCCGTTTCCTGCCAATCAAGCCCCCCACGTTGGGGGGGGGGGGGGGGTTTGCAAACAGGCGCGGCTAAAAAGCCGCGCCGCCTCTTCAATCAGCGGGGGATTGATTCCCCCTGCGCTGCCTCCGTGCGGCGCCAGGCCGCCGCGACCGCCGCGCCGCCGCGCCGCCAGCCGGCCGGCCGGGCCGGGTCGGACCCGGTTCGGGTCGACCCGGTTCGGGCCGACCCAGGGGGGGGGGGGGGTCGGGCCGGGTCGGCCCGGACCCGGACCCCCCGTTTCGAATCAGATTCGGTCTTTTGGTCATATCTTGAGCCAAGGATCTCCGATCGACGAACCGTCTGTGGCAACGCGATCCTTGGATTGAGACGGTCGTTTCGGTATATCGCACTCAAGGTTTCGGATTACTTTGAGTTCGGCCGGGTTGGTTCGTTCACGAAACCAACCGGGCCTTCGGAGCGGAAACGCTCATATCTTGAGCTACGGACGTCCGATTGACGTGCTGTCAGCTGTGTTGTGTTCCTCTTAGTGAGACGGATCTTTTGGCATACTCCGTCCGAGGTTTGGACGCAGGTGGAGTACGGTCGGGTTGGTTTTGCCTTAAAAACCAACCGGGCCCCGGGGACGAAAATGCCAATAACTCTCAGACCGGGCGTCCGATCGACGCGCCTTCTGTTGCGTTGAGTTCCTGTTGACGATACAGAACTTTTGGATACATCAACTCTGGACTTTGTGACAGTTGATGTATCAGCCTCTCGGCTCGTGGAGCGGACCCTCCGAACGAGCTTGCTGTGTGCGGGAACCCTGGTGCTGGCTGCGACTGTTACTGTGACTACTACTGCTACTACTGCTACTGTGACTGCGACGACGACAGTACAGAGATCCTGTGTGGATTCGACGATGACGACTACAACACTCAGCAATCCTACGTGGATCAGTGCTACAGGTCCTGTGTGGGCCCGATCCTGTGTGGGTCCGATCCTGTGTGGGTCCTTGCGCTCAGCGGTCCTGTGTGAACCAGCGCCTACAGGTCCTGTGTGGGCCCGATCCTGTGTGGGTCTTTGCGGGGGTTAGTTACCTATCGATCCTTCGTGGGTCCGACGACTTAGATGGATCAGAGATCATCTTTATCGTCCTTTGAAGAAGTATACCTATGTGAGCTGAATCTTGTTGCTTTCCTGTGTGGATTGTGTTGTGCAATCCTGTGTGGATTACGTTTTACTTTCCTGTGTGGAATACCTTACTTTCCTGTGTGGACTGAGTTGTACTTGGGCTCGGAGGTTGGAGAGTATTTGAAATTGATGACTTAGGTATATGTATGGGCATATACCTAAGCAGTGTCGGTTGTTACTTCGTGATCGTACCTTTCTTCGTGGTTTATCCTTTGTGGATTTGAGAGACCTTCAGGGGTCTCGGGGTCCCTACTGAGTAGCTTATACTCACCCCTGCACGGGCTTTGCCCGCACTACGTTGTGTTGGTTGCAGACGACGGACAGCGTTGACCTTAGCTAAGACTTGCAGAGCGGGACGGTACCCGGAGGTGGACCACTGGGCGGGACGTGCACGGAGCGGACGGCGGGACCCGTGGAGCAGAGGAGCTATCTGTACCCACCCTTCAGGTGGGATTTCCAGTGGATAGCTCGGTGTAGCGGCTTTTACTTTTCAGTTGCTGTTTTCCCTTTCGAGTTGTACTTTACTTTCAGTTTGGGTTTGTATACTGGCCCATTTACTTTTCCGCACTTTCAGTTGTACTCTGCTTTTGTTTAGTGATTACTTTCCGCTTGCTTAATCTGTGGTGTTTGTTTACTTTTCAAAGGCAATGCCTTCCCTTTTTACCGGGATTTACGCCTTGGTGCTAGTCGCCAGCCCCTGGCCTATGGAAGGCGGGCTTGGGGTAGTCACGGCACGGACCCCGAGGGCGGGTCGTGAAATTTACAGGCTGATGGTATTGATAAGGTTGATGATATAACAAATAAATTTTAAATAGAAAGAGATGATAAATCTGAAACTCCTATGGAAATTGATGATCCTGATGAGGAAGATGAAGATATTAAATTTTTCAAATGTGAAGATGAGGAAGAAAATAAATAATTACACAATTACATAATGGTTATAGTTATAATTAATATATAATAAATATCTTCAATTATTTGTATACAACATTGTTTTCATGTTTCAAATGGGTGGTGATGATTTTGATGATATATTTCATACCCTCAAAGATACTTTTCTTCCTAGTGATAAGCTTGATGCCTCATCATACGATCTTCATGTTGCTTCCAATTCATCATCAGCTCAGAGGGGATGTGGTCTAGTGAGATTGATGATTCCCAAAACTTTCTTGAGTGACATATAGCTATTGATTTTGATCTAGGAATATAGAGGTTTGTTTAATTGTATATTTTAGTTAATTTCCATTAATTACCATTATTTTTCATTAACTCATTTATGTACTATTTTTTTGATTATTTTTTATTTTTTCCCATAGTTTTTTAACATATATCTATTGGATAGGGGTGAAATTTTATTGAACTATTTTTTCAGACTATTAGTGATGTGAGACCAGATTCCCATTATTATTATTCATTGCATGTTTGATCATTAGATGGTATATAAATAAATACAACTTATTTTAAAATTTATTTAGTTATTAACTTACTATCATTAATTATTATAGGGTTTATGGTATCCCATCAATGATATCATGAGATCCACTATATGGGAGTCCTGGGATATCTGTATGTGTGAACGTTGTCATTGGTTTTTTTACAATACAAGAAAGAGAGCCATGGAGAAATATAAAGACACAATTTTTTATTAGTCTTATTGCAACCATCGACCAAATTACATCTCATCTCTTATTTGGGATGGATTGTGATCCCACTAGATGAGAGATAGTTTTTAGAGGAGATTATCATTATGCCAACAGAACCGAAGGAGAAAGAGATCACACATAGAGCTAGTAGTCATAGATTTAGTATTCATCAACGATATATGGTAAGTAATTTTATTTAATAAGTTATATATATTTTAAATGTAAAATGTTTTTTTATATTCATATAGGTAGTTAATCATCCCAATGTTATGGATTTAAATGATTTTAAGAGTATGTACACTGATCCAATCAATGGAGAGATTATTGGTGGTCGTCAGGTTTATATTTTGGTTAATATATATTTTTTAATTTTTTAAATCAATAGAGATCAATATTTTAACTATTTTAATTTCAAAAATTTCTAAAGGAGGCATATGAGTCTATGAATTATCACACACATGATGAGAGTCAAGTTGAGACTAAGGGTTAAGACACCAATGCATTATGATTTGATGAGGTATCTTGGATGAATGAGACTTGGTATGGTATTGAGAAAGGTCAAGTAGTTGGTATCAGTTCATGATTGATATCTGCCAATTATTATAGCATAAGTGTATGGTCGTCATCCAGTTTGATGAGAGTGTGTACAGAGTCATCATCATTTTCTATAGAGTATTAAGAGAATATGTGAGCTAAAAATGAGGTTATAAAGATCCTGTGTAGAGATCATGAAAAGGTTCATCAACACCAGTAGTAGCAGGAGCAACAACAACATTGATGGTAGGAGAAGCAACATGAGCAGTTGATGAAGTACATACGATGACTTGCACAAGTTATAGGGATGGAGTTCCCTCCAACCAATCCTCAAGATAATCCACCACATCCATAATGATTGATATATTTTGTTGAAAAACATATTATAATAAATTTTGGATGAACATATTATTTTTAAGTTAGTTATTAATTCATATATCTATAATTATATATATATATATTTTAATTTGTTTGATGTTTTTTTTTAATTTTAAAAATTTGAAATTTTTAAAATTTAATTTTATTTAATTATTTTTCAGTTTACTTGTGATGTATTAGGAGTTATTTTGTAATAGGTTATTTATAATGGATATTTAATTTCATTGAAAATAACTTATTCTGATGAAACTCAAATTATTCTGCAAATAAAAAATCATTTTATATTTTCCTAAAACCTATTTATGATGAGACATGATTCTATTGAAGAAAAATATTTTTTGTGATGGTAAATCACAAAAAAAAACCCTTTTAAACACCATTTTAAGCCAGAGGTCAATTATGATGGGATCCCATCATAATTGACCCACTGCAAATATCACAAAATCTAGTTGTGCAATAATGTAGAAAAGTGATTTAGTGGAAATGGGATATTTTTGGAAAAGACATTATTGAGGGATAAATAACCCTTAATATGTGCTTGATATTGAGATAATAATTTTTATTTGGGATATAAATATGATTGATATTGATAAAGTAAATTGGATAACATTGGTGACCTTAAAATTTATTAGTGATTTGATGATAAAGTAATTTATGTTATATTTGATAAAGTTTATTGCATTTTTATATTTATAGAATATATAAGATAGTTTGTGATTTTATTTCACTAATAAGTATAAAGTTAATTTTTTGAGTCATATATGTTTTCATTGAGGTTTTATGGTGATTTAGATTATTAGCATATTTTAGGAGAATATATGATCAAGGTATTTTCATGTTTGTTAAGTGACATTAAGAGATACTTTATGATGTTTTGGGATTAAAGTTAAGTTTTTTTGAACTTTTGTGACCATTTTTCTACATGTTAGGGTTTTGAGTACCGATTAAGCATTCTTTTAGTAGTTTTAGCATTTAGATATTTGTGGAAATAATTAAGTATATATTTTGGTATTATTATTGAAATATTTGAGAATAATCTTTCAAATTATAACTTATTTATAATAGTTATCTTAGAATGTACTAACCATTTTTGGGTTTGGTAACTAAATAGAAATAAAAGGAATATATTTTCATACTTTTGTAAATCTTATGATATATTAGAAGTTTATTTTAGTGCTTTAGGAATGAAAAATTTATATTTTTTATTCATAATTGGAATATGGGTTGAAAAGTGGTGGAAATTAATTGAAAAACACAACCAAAGAATGAAATTATATATATGGATATGAAGAAATCAATTAAGTATATTTTCTTATATTCTATGGTAAAATAATTCCTCAACTATAGGAAAAAGGACATTGAAAATGAAAATATTTTCCTTTTTACAATTATTTCTAAGGAATTGATGGTCATTTTCACCCATTACTAATTTATGGTTTTGTGGTCATTAAATTTCTCATGACTATATTATATATCACCCTCTATTATTATTTAAAAATTGTATTTATTTTCTATGTCTATATTTTTACTTCATGCTAATTTTATCCTTATCTGGGAACCTGATTATGTGTTATTTTAGGTAACATTTATCTTTCCCCCTTTCCCTTTAAAATGATTTTTTATCCCTTTGTATGATGTGGGTTAAAAAAATGTATTTTCTAATATTTATACATTTTTAAGGGTGGGGGGAGAAAATAATGCCCCAAAAATTTAGTTTAAAGGAATAATATACTTGAGAACTTGATTAACATGCAACACCGATCTTTAAGCAAACTGTGGTATACTCTAAAGATATTATTTAAATGTGATTGTTCTAAAATTTAAGTTAAATTGGAGGTATGAATAGGAATAACCACATTATAAAAGATATAAATAAAGTTTATTTATAATAAAAGGTATCTATTAATGCATAATAAATAAATACTCACTTTTCAGTAGTTATTTAATGCTTTAAAAATACTTTTTCTTCAAAAATGGTTTTTATTGCCATTTTGCGTGGTGATTATAATTAATTTACACCTTTTATAGAAATTTTATTTGAGTAAATTATATAATTTTTGAAATCATCATGTCAATATTATCTTAGGGTAATTTCTTGGTATTTTTCTTAAACGATTTATTTTTAAGTAAATAGTGAAAATAACTATTTTTGGAAAACTATCATTTATTTTCATTAAATCAAGTAATTTAAAAGTCCCATTTTGTTTTAAATTTTATATAAAGTAAAATAATCATAATTTAATTCTAAATAATTGAATTATTTATACATTAATCAATAATATAATTTATTTTGGTATAAGTTAAATTTTTGGGCTTAAAAACACATTTTTGTAAAGACTATTTTTATGTGTGAAATATGTTTTTATCATAATAAATTAAATTAATAAAAATTGATTAATAATTTAAATGAAATTTTTAGATTATATATTCTATCAAATATTTTGGCATTCATCTAATAGTAATTTCTAGGCAAGGAGTAAGAGTAAACTTAGTTTTATGCTTAAAAATTCAATTTTTTTTAAAATATAGCTTCATTTAATTTTATTAAATTATTTTAAAATTAAAGTTGTACACTTATATAAATTGAATTTGATAATATTTATTACATATTTAGAATCAGCATGCCCAAATGTTTTAATGATCCCACTTTCATTTTTGGTCATAATAAATAATAAAAATAGTAAAAACATGTTTAATTATAATTGGATGAATATATTTAAAACCTATATTATATTAATTTATAATTTTTTCCATTCGGATCCATTTTTACAAGAAAATTACATTATATTATTTAAATATTTTAATCAATTCCATGTGTGTCTTCTCCCTCAATTATAAAAGGGAACCTCCTCTATTCAAATATTCAATTTTTTTAATCCCTATAGCTTGGAAAATACCCACCCCAATAGATTCCTAGATCCCTTATGTTTATTATATAACCCCTAGTTTTCTCTTAAGACCAGTCTTTCAAGGATTAAGCTGTAACCCAAAGGAGGTCTCTTAAAGAAGAGGTATAAATCTTAATCGAGCTATTTTAATTTTATTTGTTCTTCAACCTTCTCTAAAACTATTATATTCATCATAACATGATGAATAAATTATCATAAATATATTTATATGTTATTATGATGATTTCGCAACCATTTTCTAACTACTTTCCATCAAATGGGAAATGGAAGTGTCACTCGTGTGTATATGTGGACTAATGCCTCTACGTAGTGATATGATTCATTTTCCATCAACATATTTCATGGTTATTTATTATGATGGATTTAATGTTTATATGTTATATTTTTTACATAATTATTATTCTATAATTATAATATATCATCTACCTTATTATTATCCCATCCACTGGAAAATGATTTCATTACTCACGTGTACGTGTGGACAACCACCTCCGTGAAGCAATACGATTCATTTTTTATTTTATGATCTACATGGATGGTAATAATAATAGACTTAATGAATATATATGATATTTATGACATAATAATTAATATTTAAATGTTAATTATTATTTAACTTACTTTCATTCCATCCACTGAAAAGTGGAAATGTCACTCATGCATACTTATGGACTACCATCTCCATGAAGTCATGTAATTCATTTTTATCACCACTTTATATGAATGGTTATAATGTTTATAAAATGATTAAATATAATAATTATAAAATTATTAACATTATGTAGATGATGGAACCATGATCAAAGTACAAGGATCATAACTGTTGAACCGAAACATACATAAAAAATGAAACAATTATTTCCTCGAAACGAGGATTTTAATAAAGAATTATAAATAAATGTAAATGGAAATGTTATAAGTGGATAATATATGATATTAAAGCACTTAAATGGTTATTTTATAGAATTATAATAAATCTAAATTTATTATATAGTATTTTATATCACTTACTAATCAAGTCGAACATAAGGTAAGGGTTCTTCACCTCGATATTGTTTCGTTGAGACATGTTTGATGTTATGCACCTATTTAGATTTATAAGGTGTATATACTGCCACTTTTATATTTTATATCATGGAAAATTTTTAATTCATTATATTTAAATTTAAAATTCAAATTATTTAATCCAAGGGGGTTTGATTCAAAAGTTACCAAAGTGGTAAGAGTTTATTGTATCAAATTATCTTCTTTGGGACATTTGTTACGTGATACACCTATTTTCGTTTATGAGGTGAGTATAATACACATTTGAGATTTTTTATCATGAATATCCATTTCTTATGGAATGTAATTTTTCAGTTTAATTTATTTATTTCATGGGAATAATGACTCAAATGTCACCAAATAGTAAGGGTTTTATATTACAATATCACTTTTTCCAGGATTGTTTATACTTAAATTTATGATGATAAAATTATATGATCTATCTATAAAAAATATGATGTATTTTATGATCATATATTTATTTCTTTATATTTCATGTTTTCGTTTCAGTTTCCACTCCCTAAGTACTGAAAGTATGAAATAATTTTTTTAAGGAAAACACACTTTGTTTTTCTCTTCATTCAGGAATTTTTTTCTTCCATATCCATATTTTATTTAAAATATTTTTAAGAATGTTTTATAAATTATCTAAATATTCATGAAATAAATTTTTACCCATGTTTTACTTTTTATAAAAAGGTTTAAAATGAATTTTATTATCATTTTCTGAATGAGGTACTTTTTACTAAAGGTGTGAAAAAATATTTGTTTTAAGGTATACCAAACAAATTTTTTTTACCATCATCATGAATACTATTTTATTTAAATATTAATTTGAAATTTTCCAAGTTTATTTTAAAATAAAATTTATTCTGTAATATTTTTGAAATTTTTATATTTTTAATAAGTGATTTCAAAGTAAAAAGTGTATTTTTCTCAAGAAATGTTTGAGCGATCTTTTAAAGGAATTTTTCATCTATGACAACATCCTTTGATGTTACTTATGTTTCAATGAGGATATTATCTCATGAAACCATACTTATTCTTTATCTATATGGTTTGTGATTATATTGATGAAATATTGGTGAAACCATTTTTTTCCTTGAGTTAAGTTATGATGAATTGATAAATGTTTCTATGATATTATGTAATACATACGAATATATTATGATTATGTGATGGGTGGGTCTATTATAAAACTACAATTAATTAGGTAAATTTTAATGTTTTATGGTATAAAAGGGTACATGTGAGGTTATCATATTCCCTAAAATAGATAACATGATAGGTTACCCTAAGCCCAAAAAGAAGCTACATGGAAGGTTATCCTAATCCCGAAGTAGGTTGATTAGTGGTTAGCCCAAACCTAACATGTGAATAATGTATTAGTGGGTAGAATTGATATAATATTTCTATTATTATGATTATTCCCCAATTTATGACACTATTTTATTACATGATATTATGATAATGTTATACTCTTATGTATTTTGTTCTTCGATTGTTTTATGATTCATGTATTATGAACTTCCAAGATTTGTTCCATGATTCATGATTACAATATATGAATTTTTTGGTATGATTTTAAAATTTTAAGATCATGTTCTCATACCCCTAGGATCATGTTATGATCAAATGATGATTGATATCTAACTTTTTTACCCTTACTAAGTATCTGAGCTCACCCTTTATTATGTTTCCTTTTCCCTAGGATTTGAAGAAAGGTTTTAAGTATGATATATCTGATAATGGTGATAGTTGTGAAGAACAAAGTGGAAGATTATATAGATATTTTATGAACCTATTATTTAGTTACCAACATTCCAAAAGACACTAAACCTTTATAGTTCTGGCATGGATTATAATGATATGTAATGAATATTCATATAATAAGATGTAATATTTATGTTTGTAAAGTTTGGTTTGCCTCATGAGATATCCAAGAGATTCAAAATCATTAAATACGTCCAATACATTACAACTATATTTCTAATTCAAATATAGAAAAGTGTGATTCAGATTTATAGATATTTTATTCAACCCTTTTGGGACCTTAAATAGAAATTATAGAACATGGTTGGTTATTTTGTTCCATTATCGCCTACCTTGTTGGATGTGTATGCAACAAACTTTATTTATCATATCAATAATAATTCATAGAAAGAAAATGCTTGTAAATTCAATTTATGGATAACTTTAGAATATTTTCTAATAATCACAAGAGTTATTTAATGATGGTGTAGAAACATATGATGAATCTATTGTGGATATATTTAAAATTAATGACGCCCTAATGTGAACCATCATTGAATTTATGAGAATATGAAATTTTTTCAATTGGAACTTGAACAATATTTTGGATTTTTAGGTTTATAAATTTGATTTTGAGACTCAATGACTACCTTATAGAATAAATTGGTGTTTCATATATCATATTTTATTCCTTGATACATTTCATCGATTTTAGTTTAACAATACAAGGTTTAATGGAAAAATTGATTTAGGGATTCCACTAAAATTATTATCTATATATTATATCTCATCACACTTATAAATGTTAGTATATAGTTTAGAAAATATTTTTTAGTTTAATAAAGGAAGGGAAGGATTTTGAACACCATAAAATTCAAATAGAAAATAATAATGGAATAAAAAGAGCATATTTTTCAAACTTTCAAATTGGAAATTTAATTTGTTATGTCATAATATTGATGTTATACACATTGATAAGAATGTGTGTGAAAATGTGATTTTTTCATTTCTTAATGATTCAAGAAAATAAAAGGATCATATAAAACATCATAAGGAATTAAAATAACTAAATATCAATAACGATTTATAGGAAAATGATAATTGTAATAATATAAAAACAATTTTACATTAAAAAATGTAAAAAAAATATCTTCTTTTGAAGATTAAAAAATGTGAAAGTACCTGATGGATATTCAATTAACATTTGATGATATGTTTATTTGAATAATAATAAATTAAATTAATTGAAAATTTATAACTCAAATATATTTTTGGATTAGTTTATACCTTTGGGACAACATAATTTATTACCTGAAAAAATAATTACAGTTCCAAACAATCTTCAAAAAATTTTGTGAGAAGTAATTAAACCCAATTGAACTGGATAAACTTTATGAAATAATTTTACAAATGATGTTTCATTTGGAGATGATATTTCCCCCATACTTTTTCATTGTGATGATTTATTTGACTATGCATTTGTTTAATGTATCTAAAATTGGAGGACCCGTACACCATTGATGGATGTATCCCATAGAGAGGTACTTTATTTTAATTTTATTCCCATTAATGAATTATAATTTCTAATTCAATTCTTATAAGTTTAATTTATTAATTTATTAATTTTATCTATTAGGCATATTTATAATTTTAAGTCTCATGTTAAAAATAAATCTCAACTAGGATCACTCTATAATAATTGGATTAAAGTGCCACTAAAACTTAGGTGTGCCGCTCCATATATAAAAGGATATCGACCAGTAGTGAGGGTCTAAGGAGTTATAGTGAGGATACTATACCCTTTAAATATAAACAATAAAATTGAAAAAACAATAATGGAAGCAACTATAAATAATAGGAAACAATAAGCCAAAATATACACATGATAAGCGAAGAAACATATAAAATTTCATGTTAGTCCTAAAAAAGTCAAGAGACAACTCGTAGGTTTATCACATATGTACAAACATAAGAAAATGAAAAATAAATACATATTTTAGAATTTAATAACCACTTGAAATGTATTCTAAACCAAAAAATCCAGCACGTACACCATATACAGTTCTATCTCCACTAGACTCTTGATGAAGAGCTCTTACCCTTACCCATTCCATGACACATCAAGTTTTCACATGTCCCATTTGTACTATTCAAGGTGTAATTATGAACTTAATAGGACACTAAAAATAGTGTCCCTATATAATATCCATACATATATGAGTGTGTGAAAAGTTAAATAAACAATATCAAAAGAACACCACACGACCTACTTCACTAACACTCGACCAACTATAAGTGATCCTTTACCTGCCTTGAAAAGGGCTAGAGTGGAATGATAAATCCATATTTTTTCATACCAAAAGTTCCCCCAGACTGCCAACTATTACCTTACTTCACAAAATCACATTCCAACCATTACCAATGTAACCATATCAAGTTAACCATGATGCCACAATGACATGTTCACAAATCATATCATAAGTCCCATGATCTAATGGACACCTTTCCCAAATATCAAATTAATAGTCCGATGAAACCCAAGAAATGATAATACTATTAATTTACCAATATTGAACCATATAACCCAACATATCTCACATATACAATGAGTAACCCACTCCCAACTAGCGATCACAATCACCACCAAGATACTATGGCCATTTGCAATATATCTCTCCTCCATAACAGTTGTTAACATGATAACCTCTAATATTCTCAATCTACAGAGGATACCCCCACTAAGTAATGGTAAAAACCACCTCATTAGGTCTATAACATGTTCACATGATCCCAATGGACTCAAAACTATAGTGAGTGGCAATCACTAACAACTTACACCAATAAATCGGCAAACCTCTTACGCCACTCACAAAAATGGTCAACACCATCTGCATTGCACTGGTGAACCTCTATTTACCCATTACTAGTGATCAACATCACCCAAAGTTATAGGGGTTACACTCATCATGTCCCCAAGGAACCAAATTAATTGACACTTCCTAATATCCTTTATCCACAATACATGATATTGTGTCCATAAAATCCTTAGGCTACACCACCAAGAAATCTAATCCTTTTGGTGAATATATTTTATACATAATTTTTTTAGATTTAATTCCATTTATTTTTAAATTTAATTGATTAATTTTTCCAAATTTCGATTTATTTATTTTATATTTGATTAATTAATATTTTAAAATTAATTTTGGAAAAATAAGACAAAAGGAAATAAATTCATACAATTTTTTAAAGAAAATCATGCTAAAAAAGAATCCAAAACATGGATGAACCTCAACCAAGGGAAAGCTATATAGCCACACCAACGGGAAACTAACCATGCACAATGGAAAGACCAATCACAAGAACAATAATGGGATTAAAGAGACAGAGTAGGATTTTATGGGTGGAGTCCATTCATGGTGGTCTGAGTGAGATCATTTGGACTATGGGGGTTGTATCCATTATTTTTAAGAAATTTTATCCACTCTACAACTATGATGTGGGATAAAGTGTTCTTGATTACTATACACCATTTATTTAAATGGATCCATATTGAGTCAGAGCCTGTGTAATCCTCCTCATTCATTTCTTACTCTCTGTTACACTACTTCCATCTTGATTGTGCTGTAATCTTCCCTAGCCAGTGTCATGGGGCCTTAGGTTGAGTTGGATTAAAAATAGAATTCAAATATGGGCCATGGAATTTCATATTGATGCATTATTTATTTAAGGAGGTGATCATGTGATTTGATCATAACCTCTTTATTGTGACGTAGAATCTATGCATGAATGAGATTATGATGAAGGATTTTTCCTATACCATCGAGATCCATGATATTCAAGGTTTAAGGTTTCGATGGCTTGGGGAGGAACACTCCAAAGAGTTTATGCCTTCACAATGAAATAATTTGTGATGTGGTTAATAGTGTTGACCCAAATTGTAGTATATGTAAAGGTAAATAATGTGCTATGAAAAGGTCCTGGAATTCATGTTTAATGGTAATTATTCCATTTAGGTAAGGGTTTTAGAGGTTATATAAGGTTTTTAGATGAGGTTATATAAAGGTTTGAGAAGAGATAAAAATTATACATAAGTCTTATTTGACTAGAAACTCAATTGAAGAAGAACCGTCAAGAATAAAATTTACCTTATACACCCTTAAGTACCCATGGTTAACCCTTATCTATCCTTGACTTAACCCTTACACATCATAGGGAACCTATGGAAACCTCTTACACATCCTATTTACCTATTTTCCCAATTCAGATCAACCCTTACATATTATCTAGGAAACATTTACATATCAAACCTCATGCATCTATACTTTATCATTTTTCCAAAAAAATAGATAACTTTTATGTATCATCTTGACCCACTTATACTCCTTTATTCAGACTATTTGAAGAACCGTCGATAATCGACTAGAAAATCAATCAAGGAAAAATATAATAATGAGAGAAATATTAGGTTGTAGCCATTAAAATTCTAGATAAAATTAAATGATCCCTTTTATATTTAATTTTAATCCAATTAATCTATTTTTTAGAAAAGTTGGACATAATTTTTTTCACGCTCATTTTTTTGGTAAAGTATGGGCTTTCTCTAACCCTTACATATCATATCTGGTAACCCTTATATATAAAATCTTACGTATCGACCTTTATAGTATAGAAACCCTTGTGTATCATCCAAACCTTATGTATCACCCAAAAAACCCTCAAATATCTAATAATTAACCATTTTTCTAACTCCACTTCATCCGCCACCCTTATATATCATAGGGAAATCCATCAATATAATGACCCACATTGTTATGAGTTATGAATTTCATAATAAGTTGAAAATTTTTATCTAGTGGATGGATCATTTGGGGAATCAAGTGATGAACCAAGGTGATAATTATTTGAACATCCTGAGAGGTGATTTTACATTTTAATGGAAGCTCGAAGTGAAATTTGAGGTTTGAGATTTCATCAAAGGAGGCCCAGAGTAGACAGGGATGCTGTTGCAAGCACCAGTTAGCTGATGGGGTGGGAAGCATCCTTACTGCCCAATATGACTCACTATCCAACTTATGTAACTTGACTAAAAAGATGGTGGGGCACATTGGGAAACATTTAATAGAGTTAATTTCAACTATGAACCTATACGCTCCTCCCTCTATGATATCCACTTGATCCATATTGGATTTAGATGAAATCCTATGGATAATCCAATTGAGATCCTTTATTTTTTTAATCTTGGACCCATTCTTCATCGCGTGGTGGTGGATCATTTTTTCATTCATTGTGGGTAAATCCTCTTGGTAAGTCCTCACCATTACAATATTTTTATGTTTCAATTCTACTTGAATCCTCTTCTCATCAACCATGTTGATCATGGATTGATCATTATAAGGATATTTATTAGATAATTAGTGACAATTCTATTGAATCTTGATGGAATTTTATGGGAATGATGGGGATTTGGATTGAAATGGCTAAAGGATGTCCCACAAACATGAACATGTGTCTTTGATAGGAATACTAATGAATGTATGTCCTTAGGTGATCTATTTTATGGTTTTTAGTTAACATGATTTGAATCAGCCATTAGAACATGGAATTGATTTGGGGATTTTTCTCATCTTAGAATTAGGAGTGTTCCAAGTGTGAATGAACTTTGTTATATAGTGTTGTAGCTAAGGTACATCTATTTATTAGTTTCTTATAAAGGTTCTAAATTAATTTTACTAAATTGGTATTTGTTTGATTGTATTTTGATAGGGATTTTTTCTAGAATAATGTCGTGTGAGACAAACATTCCATGGGTAGTTGGTCATGGTTTCGGCTAGGTGGTGGTACCTGGTAAGTCTTTCGTAACTATTCCTTTTTCCTTTGAATGTGAGTTTTATTATCATCATTAAATTAATTAATTATAGATATATATATATTAAGTTCTTGGGGGTAAAATTACATTTAAACATACACACACCTCATACATAGCCCGAAAAGGTAGGCCATAGCCCCCCCCAAGGGGATATACCTCCCATCAAGCCTTATTTATTTAGTACATATCCCGTAGACCCAGTGGACATGAGTCCCATTACATGGCTTGTAGTCCCAATGGACATGAAAGTCCATTATATGGCCTGTAGGCCCATATTTTTTACCTAAAGGCCTACAGGTGAAAAGTGTTGCTACAGTACCCAAGCTACTACAATACTTGCTATAGTGTTGACACCTATACAATTCCTGCTACATTTCCCATCATCACTACAGTGCCTCCAGTGATATAGTTCTAAACCACTATAGTTCTAATACAATACAACTACAATGATGCTATAGTAACCTAAACACAATGGGTTTTGAACCCCCAAACTCGATCGATAGAGGCCAAATGACTTGGATTACTTGAAAAAAAGTTGGTATTTTCTTGGTTACAAGTTTAATCCACTTGATGTAGGTAGTTATGTTTACTCTACCCTATGGTATTATGCATGGTTTATTTGTATATAGTATTAGGTTCAACACTTTTAGAGAATGAACCTTAAATTCATAATGTGTTATGAATAAAAATTAAATCTTAATTAATTAATGAACATTAAGTATTAATTAATTAACAGAACCATACCTAATGTGATTGGACAATGTGATAATGGCCATGATGGACCCTTATGCACTGGATTGATGCCAGTTTCCAATGTTCATGTATTGATCACATGTGTGTGCGTGTGTAGCCTATAATACCATGTTTGATTCCTTGATCACATGTGTGTGTATGTATCCTGTGAGTCCATATTTGATACCTTGACCACATGTGTGTGTATGTGTAGCCTATGAGACCATGTTTGATGACTTGAACACATATGTGTGTGTAGGATGTAATACCATGTTTGATACCTTGATCACATGTATGTGTTCTATGTTTCCATGAGTAAGATTATGTTGACTGTTGTACCATATCTAATGATGACCACATGTATTTGAGTGTGACTACTAAATTATCATCATGACATGCCATTCTATGCCTTATATGCACTACCCTATTGTGTGTTATTACCTTACATTTGGAGGTGTTTCTTTAGTACTCAAGAAAATTAGAAGATATTGATATGGTTATCCCTTAGATGGGAAGCATGCATGACTTGTGATGATGGAAACGATGGGCCTAGGAATAAGGTAGGGGTATTAAAACCTTGAGTCTAGACCTATGGTATTGACATTGGGTGTAAGATGACCTTATGGATGCTAAATTATATATTTACTCAATTCCTTATGGATTTCGAGCGACAATTTTCCTTGAAAAACTTGTGGATATCAAAAGACGTGTTCACTCAATTCCTTGTGAATGTCAGGTGGCATGTCATTTTGAAGCCTGTTGGATGCCGATTGACATTTCATCTTGATTCCTTAAGGACGTTGAGTGACATTTTGTCTTGATTCCTTATAGATTATCCCTTTTAAGGACCTAAACTTAAATATTACATATTATAGTTATTTTAAAACTATAAATCACATTATTTTACCAAATATATTTTAGGTCTAGAGTTTTAGAGAAATAGGCAAAACCCTCACATAGTAAACTCATACATTACAAGTAGACACTGATACTCAATATCCAATTTTTCCATCAAATGAAACCCTTTTAAAATAAAAAATGATTTATTTTCAAGACACATCTTCAGTAATTTCATCATGACATATTATTTATCCTTACCAATATTAAGACCTTTGAAAAACATTTTAAAACTTAGGATGAGCATAAAAATCTCAGTAAAGGAAATAAAAATAAAGGAAACCATTAGTTCATTAAAAACATGAAAACCCTTGAAAAACACTTTCCTTGAAAACATAACATTTTACCCATAAAGGTAAATATAATTAATTTAGAAAGATCATTTATTTTACCATTGAAAAAAATTATTCTCATAAAAAACCATTAGCAAGAATATGAAATTTATATAGGTGCCTTGGGATATCCTCACATAGAACCCTTACATAACCCTTACAAATGGAATAACTATACGACCAAATTCTATCTCTAGAGTACCCAATGAATTAGAGTACTATCTAGGCACACCCATCATTTACGATATAACAGGATCACCCAATGCTATCTGGGTGCACCCATCATTTATATTGTCCAATAACCACAACATGTAATAAATCATTTCATAATTTTAAAAACTCTTTTAAACTCGTATGAAAATAACTTTCAAATACCATTATCTTTAAAAATCCCATTGTCAATACAAAATACAAATTTCTTTTGAAAAATATTTTCCAATACCAAAATACCCAAAATATATATCATTTTTTTCATTTAATGAAACATTTAGTCTTGCAAAGGAATCCAAAAAATAAAATAATGTCCATGGTGGTGGAAAAGTCATTATCGCCACATATATTAAAAACAGAGCATACTTTTTTTAGTTTGTGAAAAAATTCAGTATAAAACACATAAATAGATTCCTTTTTAAAAAAATTTGAATAAAATTCAAAATATTTATAAAATTTCCTTTATATATAAAATAATATCAAGAATATTTACACATAGTAAATGATTTTGAAATGAAATCTTAAAACATTAAAAAAAATATTATTAAATCAAAGTGTCCCATACCACTTTGAAATATTTGAATCATAAAACTCATTAAATAATAAAATTAAGAAAACATTATATATTATGATAATAGATAAAATTCATGATATAAACTGTCAAATGGTCTGTATAGACACCTTATAAAATAATAAAGTGCATAACATGAAGATATGTCTCAATGAAAAGAGATTGAGACGAAGTCCCTTAGCTTGAGTCTGATTCATCATGAATGTCCTTTAATTTCATGAATAATAAAATTAGGTTAATTATTTACTTTCTTTAGAACCTTTTTCAGGTTTACCAATCCTTTTATATCTCTTATTAACATGTTATAACAATTACTTAATTATTTATATTCACGTTAGATGTTTTGATGATATTCAATACTTGAGTCCAAAATGACTTGGGTATGATGTCAATAGTCAAAGTGGTCATAACTATAACACATTAATAAAATAATAATAAATTTATTGAATAAATTATAATTTTAAATCCGTCCATTACATATGGATATGAAAAATGAAATATGTTTCAATCATAGAGACATTCAGCCATACGTATGCATGAGTAACATTTTCATTTTTCAATGATCATTATGGAAAGAAGGTAAGTATTATTTTATCTTTAAAAAATTATCATAATATCATTAATATAATATGAAAATTTTTAATATACTTATATATATCATTCATGTGATGTGGTGATTAAAAAAAATCACATCGCTTTGTGGAGGTGATAGTTCACACGCACGCACAAACAACATTATTATTTTCATGTGCATAGAAATATAAGAATTTAAATGATATATTATACTTTTTATAATAATAAAAATTTCAGGAATATAATATATAAAATTTAATTCTATCATTATAACTATTATTTAGAGATGATGATTGAAAACGAATTATATCAGTTTATGAGACTGTAATTCGTCATACACATGAACAATAATTCCTTTCCCATTTGATGGAAGTGAAGATGGATTTAGGTGATGATATTAACTTAATAAAATATAAATATATCAAGGATACTAGATTTAATATTTCATCATGGTGTAAGAATATTTGAATGAATAGGTAGAATAAATAAAATTGAAACACTTAATTAAAAATGATACCTCTTCTTCAGATGATCTCCTTTGATTAATAGCTTAACACCTATAAGGAAAATGTTATGCCTAAAATAATTCCTATAGGATGTGGGGAGGGATTCAAGTAAGGTATTTGGGAATATATTGTCTGAAACAAATAGGTTTTTAAGTGTGGATAATAGAGAAGAATGGGATTCCTTTTATAAGAGTGGGGAGGGACACTTCTGAATATCTTAAAAATATTAAATTCATATAAATTAATTTTATAACCAAAATGGATAAAAATTTATTAATTTACAATATATTATGATTTTGGATCGAAATAACTTCATAAAAAAATATTATGTAAGTTTTGACTATTTTTTAATCCTTATCTTTTAGCTTTTTCTGTTATTTAACCATTTTAATTCTTACCGTGATAACATGAAATTTACACATTGAGGGTTAATATAATTACTATAAAATTTAAAAATACCAATAACTGAATCATTGATGAAATTTTAAGACTTATAAAAATCATTTGGCCTAAATTTAGATTTTTTTTGAATTTTACACCATTTAATAAAATATTATTTATTTCAAAATATCATTTATGTCAATTTTGATATTATTCATGACTTGAATTTTTAAAAATACCATAAAAACATGATATATTTAAAAAATCTCTCTTAAATCATCAAAAAAAATTTCAAGGTAATCCGAAAAATTTATGGATGACATTAATTCTCTCAAACTATATTTATTTTATTATTGTTAATATCATTTATTTTATATTTCTTTTAATTAAACAATTACTACATTATGATTGTGTAAGCCTTTAAGGTAATTATTTATTTTATAAAAATTAAAAATAAATTACCATGATTAAGATAAAAATTTTATATTTCAAAATAATATTTATAGTCAAACATATCCCTTATATAAACCCATATTAAAAATATTTTACTTGTTAAAAACAAGAGTGTGACAAAAATTGACTTTTCTTTGAATATAATATTATAAATGTCATACTCTCATCCAAGTGGCTTCCAAAGGTTATCATTTTGACCCAAGGATTATTTTTCTCAATACATGCTCATTAAATGAGATTAGAACAAGTTTTATTGTAATCTTATATATTTATAATTTAATTTTTACCTTTAATTATTTGATTTACCCTTAACTATGATAATAATAAATTTCACTAAAGTTACTATTCATAATGTCAAAAAATAAAAGGAACCTATTTACTAAATTTTTACCCAATTATTATAAATATGGAATCCATTTTTCAAAATTTAGAACACATAAATTTCATAAATTAATTAAAAATTCATCTCATTGATGGGGTGATAAAACATGTTTTTAAAGTTATAACCCTCAAAATATTGAAATGTTTTTATCTCCATATTCATTGTGAAATTGATTCAAATTACCTAAATTTGATTAAATGATAAAAAATTGAACTAATTATACTTTAAAACCATTAAAATATATAATTTAAAATAATAAATTATTTAGATGAAAAAGTTATTTTCAATTAAAAATGTAATATTTTTTTCACTATTCAAAAAAAAATTAATTTTATTAGAAAAATACCAAAAATTAAACCAAAGTAAATTTTTATATTAATCTTTAAAATAAGATTTTTTTTCAAATATAATTTATAAAGGTGTTAAAAACTAAATTTATAAAAAGCGCACCATCAAAATGAGACAAAAATGTCTTTTTAGAAAAATACTTCTTTTATGCGTAAAATTAGATTTGTTCTTACATAATGTCTAGAAAACACATAATATGAATGATAGAAATTATAGTTAAGATATTTTATATAAATTTAATTAATATCATCCAAAAAGAGTGGTTTATTTTTTATACTTGTGCACATTTAAATATTTTTTTCAGAAAAACATTTCTTTTTTATTTTAAATAGGGTTTTACATTCATTTATAATTAATTGGTCACCAAATTAATTTTATATACATGTGTAAACCATATTTTCATAATTTAGTTAATAATTTTTATTCCCACCATTTTAATGGTTATGTGATAACTACCATATTAAATAATAATATTTAGTTATTCATTTAAGTTCGATGTGGCATATCATGTACACTATCGAATATAGTGTTTCCTTTTAAAAATTCATGATATTACATTCTCCCCATTTAATAAATTGAGATCTCACAATTTGAACTTGGGAATAAAAAATATGGGTTTTACTTTTCAAAATGCCTTTGTTGAAACCCCACATTGAAAAATAGATAAATGAAAATTCCACTTTAAAATAAAGAAAGTGAAGTACAAAGGTAACCTGAGATAACACAAACTAGGGTTACATTTAGGAAATCAAGTATATGGAAGAGAAAACTAACTATAAAGTTTTTATGGGGATTGAGAGAGAACATGGTCATGATAAACTTAACAATCATAAAACCACAAATCTATGATGGGTTAAAAGGTTTTTTATTACTTAGTAAGAAAATTAAATGGGTAATTTTTTTGTTTAAGATCAATTTAATAGAGTTGGAGAATTATTTTACTACATAGAATAAGAAAACATGGAAATATACTTACTTTATAAGTATAGTTTCACCCTTTAATAAATTTCTACTACAAACTTGTCTTTTTCTCCAAAAGATGAGTATTCAAGATGAATTTTTCACAGCTAAAGCACTAGAATCAACTTCTATAGAATCACATAATCCAAAAAAGATTAAATATCTATTTATATTGTCATGAAACATTAAATAATACCAAAATGGTTAGGATAAGATTAGATAATTTCCCAAAAATAATAAACCTTTAAATGAAGAAAGACTACTTTTAATCTCCAAAATTCAACAATAATACCCTAAGTGCATCATAGATCATTCAAATATCATTACAATTCTTAAAAAATATTATATACTAATATTGAAACCAAAAAATTATTTGATCACTTAATATTCCAAGATAAATTTTAATAATTATCTCCAAATATTATCAATTACTCTTGAAGTCTCATACCAAAAAGTAATTTTCATAGTAATATTCATGATATGCTAACCATTTTCATAAATAACCCAAATCACCATATGTACAAAATAAAATCATAGATTCTTCCAAAATATAATTCAACCTTTATTCCTCCAATAAAATACCATATTATTCTATTTAACTTGATCATATATTATTACCAAAACAACGAACGTATTCCAAAATAACATTCATCACTTAATTCACAAATCATTTTCCAATATGATAAAAATTTTGTTCTCAAAATCAACTTATTCTTTATACATAGAATCATTTAACTAAAAAGAAAAATTCATACTAACCACGACTTTATGTAGGCTAGTGGTAGGCAACACACCCTTGTCGCCCTTCAGTTGTGGGTTTAATTCCCACAACCTTGCCAGATACAATGGGTTGTCACACATATCATGGGTTGTCCTTTTTCTAAAATTATATAATTATTATAATATTCCAAAAATATTTTAAATTATTTATAAATAACCACAACTTGTTTTAAATTCAAAATTTTTCTCATACCTTCAATTTTTCATCCCAGAAAGTAATAACCCACAATTACCTCAAAAAATAAATGTCCCAAAAAATACCATTAGTCAAATTAAAATTTCACAACATAAAGACTCAAAAGGGGTTTTTAAGACATTATACTTGTGATAAACCGTAAAATTAGAAAACCATGATGATATCCCTACCTTTTAAGAAAACATATTAATCTCCAAAGTTGCCTAAACTCTACTCTAACACCAACTATAAAAAGATGACCTTAAATATAACATATTATGGTTATTTTAAAACTAGAAATCACATTATTTTCCAAAAGATATTTTAGGTCTATAGTTTTAGATAAATAGGGAAAAATAATACATAGTAAACCCATACATTACCAGTGGAAACTTATACTTAGTGTCCATTTTTTCTACCAAATGAAACCCTTTTAAAATAAAATATGATTTATTTTTAAGACACATCTTCAGTACTTTCATCATGAAATATTTTTTGTGCTTACCAATATTAAGAACTATGAATTTTTTTTAAAACTTGGGATGAGAACAAAAATCCCAGTAAAGGACATACAAATAAAGAAAACTATTAGTTTCGTAAAAACATAAAAACCCTTGGAAAAAACTTTCCTTGAAAACATAACATTTTACCCATAAAGTTAAATATCATTAATTTAGAAAGATCATTTATTTTACCTTTGAAAATAAATGATTTCTATAAAAAAATATTAGAAAGTATAGGAAATTAATGTAGGTTCCTTTGGATATAATCACATAGATCCCTTATAGAACCCTTACAGAACCCTTTCAAATGGAATAACCATATGATCAAATTTTATCTCCCAAGTACCCAATTCATTGGAGTGCTATCTGGGAACACCCATCATTTAATATATAATGGGATCACCTGGTGCTATATTAGAGAAACCATAATTTATAATGTCCAAGAACCAAAACATGTAATAAAACATTTCATCATTTTAAAAACTCTTTTAAACTCATATGAAAATCAATTTCAGATACCATTATCTTTCAAAAGCCCATTGTCAATACAAAATACAACTTTATTTTTAAAAAAACATTTTCAATACCAAAATAACCAAAATATATAGATGTTTTTTTATTTAATTAAACATTAAGTCTTTCAAAGGAATCCAAAAAATAAAATAATGGCCATGGAGGTGGAAAAGTCATTGTCTCTGCATACTTTAAGAATATAAACTTATTATTTTTTGTTCCGAAAACATTCCGTATAAAGCACATAAAAAGATTAATTTTTGAAAAAAATTTAATGAAATTAAAAATATACATAAAATTTACTTTATATATAAAATAATATCAAGAATATTGACATGGAATAAATGGTTTTGAAATTAAATCTTAAAACATTTAAAAAGAGAATTTAAAATAAAAGTGTCCCATACTACTTTGAAATATTTTAATCATAAAAACAATTAATTAATAACATAAAAAAACAATAAATATAATTATAATAGATAAAATTTATGATATTAAACTCCAAAGGTTCTATATATAAACATTATAAAAGAATAAAGTTTATAATATCAAGATATTTCTCAATGAAAGGAGATCAAGACGAAATCCCTTACCTTGAGTCTGGTTCATTATGTATGTCCTTTAATTTCATGAATAATAAACTTAGGACAATTATTTACTTGATATATAACCCTTTTTAAGTTTATTATTTCTTGTATATCAATTATTAATATTTTATAACAATTACTTAATTATTTATGTTCACGTCGGACGTTTTGACAATATTCGATACTTGAGACCAAAATGAATTGGGAATGATCTCAATAGTTAAATTGGTCATAATTATATAATATTAATGACATAATAATCACTTTTGTATATTAATTATACTTTTAAATCCATCCATTACCAATGGATATAAAAAATAAACTATGTTACAATCATGGAGACGATAAGCCGTATGTACGCACGATTAACGTTTACATTTTTCAATGATCATTGTGGAAAGAAGGTAAGTATTATTTTATCTTTAAAAAATGATCATAATATCATTAATATAATATTAAAAATTTAAATATACTTATATATATCATTAATGTGATGTGGTGATGAAAATATAATATCATCGCTTCGTGGAGGTGATAGTTCACACGTACACAAGAACGATGTTATCATTTTCATGTGCATTAAAAGATAAGAACTTAAATGATATATTATATTTTAATAATGATAAATATTCCATGAATATCATATATAAGCTTTAATTCCATCATTATAACAAGTATTTAGAGACGATAATGGAAAAAAAATTATATCGGTTCGTGAGATGATAGTTTGTCGTACACACGAACGATAATTCTTTTCCCATTTGATGAAAGTGGAGATGGATTTAGGTTATGATATTAAAATAATAGAATATAAGTGTATTTAGGATATTGGAGTTATTATTTAATCATGGTGTATGAATATTTGAAGGAATATTAAGAATAAATAAAATAGAAACACTTAATTAAAAACGATACATCTTATTTGGACGATCTCCTTTATTTAACACCTTAACACCTATTAGAAAGGATTTATACCTAAAATAATACCTCTAGGATGTGTGGAAGGATTTTAGGATTGTATTTTGGTAGATATTGGTCTAGAAAATAGGTTTTAAGTGTTATTAATAGAGAAGAATGAGTTCCCTTTTATAAGAAAGGGGAGGGACACTCTTGAAAATCTTGAAAATATTAAATTAATATAAATTAATTTTATAATCCAAAAGGCTAAAAACTTATTAATTTATAAGAAAAGATGATTTTGGGACGAAATAACTTCATAAAAAATATATATTTTAATTATTTTTTTAATCCTTATTTTTTATCTTTAACCCTTATTTATCCTTTTTAATTCATACTGTGATATCATGTAATTTAAACTTTGAAGGTTAATATAATTAATATAAAATTCCAAACAACCAATAAATGTCACGTTGATAAAATTTTATGAATTATCCCAGTAATTTGTATGAATTTTATATTTTTGTTAATTTTATTTCATTTAATAAAATATAATTTTTTTTAAAATATAATTTATGTCAATTTTGACACTATTCATGACTTGACTTTTTAGAAATATTATAAAAACATGATATATTTAAAAAAACTATCTTAAATAATAAATAACATGTCAAGTTCATCCATAAAATTTGTGTATGAAATTAATTCTCTTAAACTATATTTATTTTAATATTGGTAATATAAATTATTTGATATTTCTTTTAATTAAACAATTACTGCATCATCAATGTGTAAGCCTTTAAGGTAATTATTTATTTCCTAAAAATTAAAAATAAATTACCATGACAAAGATAAAAATTTTATCTTTCAAAATACTATTTATAGTTAAACATATCCCTTATATAAATCTATATTAAAATATTTTACATGTTAAAAGTAAGAGTGTGACAAAATTGACTTTTCTTTGAATATAATATTATAAATGTCATACTCTAATCCAAGTGGCTTCTAAAAGTTATAATTTTTTCTCAAGTATGATTTTGGTTGACACACAATAATACAATGAGATTATGACAAGTGTGAAGGTAATTTTATAATATTTATAATATTTTTTTTACCTTTAATTACTCGATTTACCCTTAACCGTGATAATAATTTTTTTTACTGAAGTTACTATTCATAATGTTCAAAATTAAAGGGTCCTATTTAATAAAATTTTACTTTATAATTAAAAATATAGAATCCATTTTTCAAAATTCAGAACACATAAATTTCATAAATTAATTAAAAATTAATCTTGTTGAAGGAGTGAGAAAACAAGTTTTCAAAGTAAAAATCCACAAAATATTGAAATGTTTTTATATCAAAATTCAATGCGAAATTTATTCCAATGAGATAAATTGGATTAAATTATAAAAACTTGATCTAATTATACATTAAAAACATTAAAATATATAATTTAACACTATAAATTATTTTTATGAAAAAGATGTTTTCAATTAAAAATGAAATATTTTTTTCACTACTCATCAAAAAATGAATCTTATTAAAAAATAAAAAAATAAACCAAATTAAGTTTTGATATTAACCTTTAAAATAATAAGTTTATTTTTTCAAATAGAATTTATAAAGGTGTCAAAAACAAGATTTAAAACAAGTGTTCCATCAAAAGGCGATAAAACTGCCTTTTTAGAAAAATATTTATTTTATGTATACAATTGGATTTGTTATTAAATCATGTATAAAAACACATAATATGAATGTTAAGCATTATATTTAATATATTTTATATAAATTTTATTAATATCACCCAAAAAGAGTGGTTTGTATGTTATACTTTTTCACATTTAAATTATTTATTTAGAAAAACATTTCCTTTTATTTTAAATAGGGTTTTACGTTTATTTATAATTAATTGGTCCCCAAATTAATTATATATACATGTGTAGACCATATTTTCATAATTTAGTTAATACTATTCATTCCCGCCATTATAATGGTTATGAGATAACTACCATATTAAATAATAATATTTAGTTGTTCGTTTAAGCTCGATGTGGTGTATCATGTATGCTATCAAACATAGTGTTTTCTTTAAAAAACTCAGGATGTCACAGTTTTGGATAGTTTTGGATTGATTCCACCACCTTTTGTTTATCCTTCTAATATGGAGTTGAATCAGGTACGTCTGAGGTTCATGGAATCTTGATAAGCACATGACTTCTTGACACATGGGTGTTTGTTGCTTACTTTTTCATTGGTGACTATATGCTATGTTTTCATATTTATGTATTGCCTTTTTAATTTATGATGATATTATCACATGTAAACACCCTAAAGTTTGCTAATTGGGTATTATATCGTGTTTGTGGTGTACTACTAAGTTGCACCTACACCCTAATCAGGTGACCAGGCACTTAGGTACCCAACCATCCCTCACTAGTTTCTGGTACAGGTTGGCCTGAGGTCCAAGTTTGATTGTTGAAAATATTATCTTGCAATGATTATGGAGACTGGGATGAGGTTAGTCTTGTATTTGCAGAGCCTCTTGTAATTTTACTCTTTTCTAACCTATGTATATGATCAACCCAGTGGGAAATCAGTGTCCTTGTTTTTAGTTATGCATATTAGGTTTGATGTTTTCATATTCATTTATATAGATGGCATGTTATTGGTTTCTTCTTACTCTGATTTTATATTGTAACATTTTTGGTTATTTATTTGTAATTTTTAACTTTGATAGAGGGTATAGTCTCCCCATGATTCCACCTTAGACCCTCAATGCTAGTCTATAGCCTTTGGTGTATGGGGAGGTGTGCCTGAGGTCATGTGGTATTTAAAATTAGACCCAGTGATTTATGTATAGATTTTTAAAAATGGAATCAGTAACATATTTTTTTTTCTATTTTGGGAATTTTGTAGATGACTGGCATAGAAATGTGTCATATATTGTGATAAAAATTGGTATGGTGTTTCATGAACACCTTTCTCAAGGGAAGTACCGATTTCTAGGGTAATGGATTAATGTTCTTAGTTTGCACTGTTATGGTTATATGATTTCACCTCATACAATGCACATATATTTTGATGTTTGTTATTTCATATATATTTTACTTTTGTCCGTAGTTATGATAGGCATCACATGAATTATATTATTAATGTAGATTTATTATGACATATATGGTGCTTGTATATTATTTTACTAATTATGGAGGACTCAACAAATTTAGGGTCAACAACCTATACTGTGTTTTCACATATGAGTTCTTGGTTAAATTTTATTTGTCTAAACCTTAATGCATGTCTAATTCTAATAATAGGTCATGTGAAACTATGGTGTGGTACACTTGGGTTATGATGAAGATGATATATTCCTATGCATGAGTGGTGAAGTGTACCTTGTTAGGTCATTTTTCAGTATTAATTTACTTAGTAAGAACCTTGTGTGAGTAGCCATTAGATAGGTTTGGATAATTATTGTTCTAAATGTAATCGACATGGATTTATCCATCTAGAACCCAGTTACATTATTTTGAAACAAACCAGGTGTTTATAGCCTTTGATGTAGTTAGTATAAGGGAAAATTCATCCTGGAATATATATATATATATAGTTGTTCCTAGATTACTTTATTTGAAAGATCTCATGGCCTTAGAAATGTGAATCTAATTACTAGTGATCCGGTGTCTCATACTGCAAGAAGGTAACCTAAGTGAGGATATTTTTTGTGAAGGGATAGTCAAGATTAATTACTTAGAGGAGATTATCATTAGAAAAAAAAATTTATGCTTGTGAGTAATCTTTGTAAGGATTAAAGAAAGGTATTGTGAGTTTCCTTACAACTCGGGAGTATGGAGTACTTTTAGTGCTAGTACCCATGATACAAGGTTGGGTTTCATATCACTTGGATGTTTGTGTAATTGAGGGTAGAACTAGCATTTATTTTTCTACCGAATTAGAATAAAACTCTCATGGATTCCAAGTGATGATCCTAGATGGTAAAAACTCGGAAGGTTAGAGCATGGCTGTTTTATCAGTGACTTTATCTAACACCCATGCGATGGGTGGTGCATGGTTTACCTTTGTATAAAGAGGATACTGATTCCAAATAGAAGAAATAAGAGTGATTTAATTTAGAGGATCAGGAGCCTTTTGGAGTGAAAACAACTAAAAATGAATGTGAGACTATCTTGGAGGTCTGTGACTCATGGGGCAATAAATTTGTGTTGAGAAGTGAGTGGAGTTATCAAGCCTTATTGAGAAAGATTTTTCATGTTAGTGTTCATGTTTTTGTTTCACACAAAGTCAGTTTAACTGGTGAATGTAGGTTGGAAAGAGGACTATTGAAATTGTTCATGGTTCTATGGATGAACACAGAGGAGGTAGTGATAGTAGGTCAGTGATGTTTTCAGTTAAAAGTCAACCTTGTAGTTAGAAATATTCATTTTAGAATGAATATTATAGGGATTGGTATCCTAGATATTTTTGTGAGTGGATATGTCTCCATAGAGATTGATGACATCAAAAATGGACCAGGGTACCATTTTTTAGTCAATCCAATATTTTTATTGGTGGAGGTGTTGTGGTTCATTTTAGAAGTTTTCATGAGGGGATGAGGCCCATATGGTTTGAAAATTATATCCCATTCCTAGGATCGTTGAGAAAATTTTTCTTCAAGAATAGATCATTCGATGTAGTGGAATATGTTTTGAGTAATCTGGGTGTGTATAGTGCCTGGTGTTCTACTTAGAATTTGGGTTTGAATGGAAGGTCATGTATATTCATTGTGTTCAACGATGGACTAGTCAGGAGTTGGGTAGAGCGATTTATGTGCTGTGATAAAACTATAAGGATACTTATTACTTGGGGAGCATCAATTAGGTTGCATGGTAATGACCCTATCATGGTAAGGGTTTTGGTTTTGTATAAGATTGACCGTTGGATGATCATGGTGACTCTAGGAAAACCAATGTGGAATAAACCTGGTAATATTTGTTTCTAAGATGAATACCTGATGTTTGATTCATATGTATCATTTTATTGAGACTAGGTATGGGTTTTTTTACTTTTGGGGGAATATGTATGAACTGAGAGGGATTCAGATCACTAGTGTATTGGCATATAGTTTAGATTCATGTGGCTGGGGCAACCAGTTGATGAATCAACATGGGAAATTCCTTTGAAGTTGGTTCACAATTCAGTAATTATGTTGGAAGAAAATAAAAATTTCTTTGAGGTATAATTAATCATGATTAGTGGATTTTTTGAGTGTATCTTTCTTAGGATAGGAATATTTATAGGTAGACGACTGTAAAATTACTGACTGGTGTTCCATGTGAAACTAAATGAGGTGGTTGGAATCAAATTGGGATCATCATATCAGGTACTACTAATGTTTTTAAATATCGACTAGGTCCTTTTTTCAAATTTTTCTTCATTTGGATTTCATTATTTAGGAAAGACTCATTGGTTCCTCTTGAAATTAAGAATGAGGTTTTTCCATCGACTCTTAATCTATTTATTGCATTTGGTCAAGAACGATGGAACTAAACTGCACTGAGAATGTCCTTAGGATAACAAAGTATTATTCCATACGATTATTCCAATAGTGGGGAGTATCTTGATACTTTAGGAGGAATAAATTGAAGGAAACAAAGTGTGTTGAGTTTAACAAATGTTGTGATCATGATCTCAGTGTTGGAGGACAATGAGCTTTTGGAATGGATTTTGATGTTTGCGCTCAGAGTTACATAGAAGGATCATGATAGGTGTTTTTAAATGAGTGTGGATTTAAGAAAGTGAGTTGGATATTGGGGATGGAATGTTGATAAATCATTTTGGATGATGTTTTAGGTTGATCTGGAGGCATGTTTTGTGAGCTACCACAACTTCTTGAAGACAAGAAGTGCTATGGTGGGGATATTATAATGAACTAAATTGTTATGAGTTATTAATTTTTGAGTAATTTCAATCTTTTAATTTTGTGGATGAATCATTTAATGAACTAGGTGATGAATTTAGGTGCTATCTATTTGAACATCCTGAAGATGTGTTTTTATACTTAAATGGTAGATTTAAGTGCAACTCAAGGCTTGTGATTTTAGAATAGGAGGCCCAAAGTAGCTGGGGATACTATTACAACCACCAACTATCCTGTAGACCCCATAGACTTGTTGGTGGGGTGGGATGTATCCTTACTAACCAATATGACTCACTGACCAACTGGTGGAACCTGACCGAAAACACGGTGGGGGTGCACTAGGAAACTTTTAGTGGAGAGCCTTTTGGCCAACGAGGCCCCCTTGGGCTATGACTTTATGGATATTTTTAGAAGATATATTTGTACATTAACCTCTTATATCATCCCTACATGATATTCCCTTGTCCTATGGTGGATATAGATGAAAACCAATGGATAATCCTGATGAGATCCTTTATTTTTCAACAATCTCAGCCTCCTTCTTCCTTGTGTGGTGTTGGATCACAGTTCTATTCTTCATAGGAGAATCCTCTTGGTAAGTATGAGAACTTAAAATTTTTTTATTCCTAAATTATCCTTGAATATAATTCCCCTAGATCATCTTGATCATTAATTTCTCATTATCATGACCTTGATTAGTTAATTGGTGACAATTCCATCGAATCTTGATGGAATTATCCTGGAACAATGGGGATTAAGATCGACATTGCTATAGGATGTCCTGTGATGATGAAAACGTGTCATTAATGGGTGTTTAATTGAAGGTATGGCCCTTGGTGATCTGTTTTATAGTTTTTGGTCAATTTTAGTTGAATCATTCATTGAATCATAGAATTTATTTGGGGATTTTTCTCATCTTAGAACCGAGAGTGTGTAGAGAGTGGTAGAAATATGATTGATGACATTGAAACTAAGGTTCAATACTTTCTTGGAATATTATAAAGGTTACAATTTAATTATATCAAATTGGTCTTTTTTTTGTTGCTGCACAATAGATAATTTTCTGAGAATAATGTTGGAAGTGTGAGACATACCCTCTATGGGTGGTTGTTCATGGTTCCAACTAGGCAGTGATACCTAGTAAGTCCTTCGATAAGTATGAATTTTACCTTTGAATGTGATTTTCCTTATAATAATTTAATTAATTATAATTTATTTATAATTAATTATTTTTAATGATTTGGCATGAGTAGGAACTCTTGGAAATCGTTGGAGGCTGAATAAACTTGGATGACTCAGATAAATCTGTTGGATTTTTCTTGGTTGGGAGTTGATTCCATTTGAGGAAGGTGGTCCTATGTACTCCACCCTATGGTATTATGTATGGTTTATTTATATGTGTTATGATGTTCTATAACTTAGGATAATGACCCCTAAATTCATAATGTGTTATGAACAAAAATAAAATTTTAATTAATTAATGATTCTTAAGAATTAATTAATTAAATGAATCATGCCTAATGTCATTGGACAGAGTTCTAAGGGACATTATGGACCCTTGTTCACTAGCTTGATATCGACCACCAATGATCAAGGCTTGATGACATGTGTGTTCATGTGTAGATCACGAGACCATGTTTGATGCCTTGATCACACGTGTGTGAATGTGTATGTCATGAGTCTAGGTTTTATTCCCTGAAAACATGTGTGAATGTGTATCCCATGTGACCATGTTTAATGCCTTGAATGTATTTGTGTGTAGTCCATGCTACCATGCTTGATTCATTGATCACATGTGTGTGCATTTTTTTCATGAGTATGATTATGTATTTTCATTGTATTTCTCCCCCTCCCCAGAACTGTTACTGTGATTATGTATCTTTTTGTACCCTGTTTGATTATGAACACATGTATTTGGATGTTTCTACTAAATTCTCATGATGACATGATATGCTATAACTTATATATACTACCCTATTGTGTGTTATTACCTTTCCTTTTGAGGAATTTATTTGGTACTTAGGATAGGTGGACCATCTCAATATGGTTATACATTATATGGGAAGCATACATGACTCGTGATGATGATGATGATGGACATGGGAATAGGATATGGGCATGAAATCCTTGATTATAGACCCGTTACAATAAAATTTGGGGGTATGATGACCTTGTAGATATTGAATGACATGTTAACTTGAAGCCTTATAGATACTAAGTGACACATTGTCTCTAAGGATTTTTGGATACCAAATGACATGTTCACTCAATTCCTTGTGGATGTTATGTGACATGACATCTCAAAGCCCTATGGATGTTCAGTGACATGTCATCTCAATTCCTTTAGGATGCTGAGTGACATGTTTTATCAATGCCTTATGAACTAGCCTTGTGGATAGTTATTGATTGCTTTCATCACCTTTTTTATCCTTATTGTATGGAGATGAAATAGGTACGTTCAAAGTTCGTGGTATCTTGGTAAGTGCATATCCGCATAGAACTTGGGTGTTTATTACTTACTTATACATTGGTGATTATATGTTTTGTTTGCGAAGTTAAGTATTTCATATTTACTTTATACTAAACTTATCACATGAATGTACACTTTATTTTACTGGTTGGGTATTGGAACACATTGGTGGTTTCTTATTGATTTGTACTCACACCCTGATTAGGAGACCATGACACTTGGGTACCTCACTAGCCCTCACTTGTTTCAGGTATAGGTTGGGCTGAGGCCTGAGTTTGATTATTGGGTGGGTTAGATCACTATGAGACTATAG
Source organism: Viscum album (assembly GCA_963277665.1). Taxonomy (NCBI): domain Eukaryota; kingdom Viridiplantae; phylum Streptophyta; class Magnoliopsida; order Santalales; family Viscaceae; genus Viscum; species Viscum album. Next base: position 855,995,455 of record OY728166.1, read on the forward strand.
ACCATGATGAGGTTAGTTTTAGAGTTTCATGTCCTCTTTTACATTTCTTATTTTCTACCCTGTGTATGAGATCAGTCCAGTGGGTGACCAATGTCCTTGTTTTTAGTTATGACTGTTGAGTCCGATGTTTCCAAATTCATTCATAAATATGGTATGTTATTGGTTTCTTCTTACTCTGATTGTATATTGTTACATGTTTTATTATTTATTTATTACTACGCACTTTGATGGAGGGCACAATCTCCCCATTATTCCACCTCAGACCCTTACTTCTAGTTAGTAGCCTCTGATATATGGGGAGGCCTGCTTGAGGTCATGTGTCATTCCAACTTAGTCCTGGTGATTTAGGTCATGATGTTACAATCAACCCTTACATATCACACCATTACATATCACAGGGAATACTAGTAATTTTTAAAATAACACCGCCCTATAAGACCCATATGTACCCATGATTAACACTCATAAATCACTATATTAACCATTATGCATCACAGGTAAACTTCAATAACCTCTTACACATCCTACTTAGCCATTTTACCAGTCCAGATCAACCCTTATATATTATCTATGTGACCATTAAATATAAACCCTCACATATTGATACTTTACCACTTTTCTAACCCAAATCAGGTAACCTTTATGCAATATCCCAACTACATTTACTCATCATCATATAACCTTTTCACATTATAGGTCAACCTTTATGCATCGTAGTGCTTATAATAATTTACCAAATTTTCTCAAATTATTTGGGTACCCTTACATACCATAGTTACCTCATGTAAGAGTACCCTTATTAATAAAGAACCTTATATATAATGACCCTTATTCATGGGGATTTAGCTAAATTTTCATCCCTGACGTGTACAATACTAAAATATCTCATTTTTACCAGACCTGATTTCTAGTATTCTCAACTCATCCCCACTTAATCCTATACACTCAAAATTATTTTAAAACACCACTATTCCTACATAAACTTACCCTTGAGCCTATTCTAAATCTCAAGACTCGATTCTTATCCAAATATACAAGAATGATTTGAGATCTAATCCAAATCACCACCCCATAATACTCAAGAAATTAAAATTCTATTATAGAAGGTTAATTAACTGAAGAGTTCCCCACATTATGTTTGAGGTGTTTATATTTATGGAGATAAGATTCAATAAATTGGGAAGTACTAATGATAATACAATTTATTCTTAGGATAATAATAATTTATCAATATTTACAACTTTAGGCCGAGAAGTTAGAAAAATGTTCTCATTTACATTGATAGATTTGTAGTTAAGACATACACATAGGTATATTATACTTAGTATTGATATTTCTGATCCAAATATTAAGTAATTTAAGCGATAAATTAAAATATTATTTTTAATTAAAACTCAAAATTAGGTATTGATAAAAAAGTGGTTAATGAATATTTTCTTTGAATCGTTTATATATCATGTAAGTTATTAATCTAATATATATTTGGAATATTTTGATAATTATCTAATATAAGTAAAAATGTTTTATATCAATTTGTATAGATAGTTAATGATGATAATCAAGTAAAATTATTAGAAAATTTTAAGTATTTAACTTGAGATCCCTTGAATCATTCTAGGAGATTCAGTGCTTATAATATTATTGGTTTCAGGTTTTGTACCATTTATCATGAAGATGGTTTGAAAACAAAAATATATTTATAGTTTTTTATTTGGATTACTATGTAAATTTGGTTGATATTATCAATTTAAATTATCATGAAAATTTTCCATTTGTTTTATTCAAGTTCAACTGGGTCAATATTAATAGAGGCAAAAGGAAAGATTCATTATAAATTACTTCTACTAGATTTTCATGATTGATTGATAATGGTTATCATGAAGAACATGATTCATATATTTTTTCTACCCAAGAAAAATGGTATATTATATTTATGATATAGTAGAGGAAGGGTTGGAGTATCGTTTTCCACATGAAACCGAGGGACATGTTTGATATGGGTGATAATGGTGAAGTTATTTATTGTAGTGAACCCCATTAATAATAACACATTGCTTTTTTATCCCATATGATATTGAAAATTTTGGTCTTGTGAGGAAGGGTGAAGAATAAAAAGAAGATAAGTAATGTAAATGATGAAATCTGACAATAATATGACCAACCAAGAAGAAAATAGTTGTAATACATATAGTCCTTTTTAAGATTTAATTATATAAATATGAATGTAATTACTTATAACTATTATATATTATTCTTACATGAATGGGATATGATTTGTAGGTTAAATTTATAATAATAGTAAATATTAGGAATATTTTTTTAAAATTTTAATTGAATAGATATAAGTATAAATATTTTAATTAAAATACAAGTTTAATTGAATTACTTATTTTCTTGACATTTTTTAGAGGTATTTCATGATCAAAGAGGTTTAGAGTTTCTAGATACTTTATATCATATGATATTAATACTAATCCCACTATGCCAAGTACAATTATAATACATTATAGTCATTTAAATCCTACTGAAAAAAGTATATGAATGGTACATAAAAATAGTTCTACCCATGCTATATTGAGTGAATTGACTACCCTAAATAACCATTTTACCACTACTACACATAGACTACTTTATCACATACATTAAACATTTATTTTATTACTAATTTTATTTATCCTAGAATGATTTCATCCATGAGTATGCATTATGCAGATGATGATGGGGTATCAAGTGTGTCATCTATTGTGTAGCACACTACCCATTAGACTGTGACTTAGTTACCATCGAGTGAATATTGTAGTGTCATCGTTGTAGTTATTTATTTCAATATTAATTACATATTATTTATACTAATTTATAAATTTATATATTAAAGATATGAATATAATAATATAAAGGATAAAAACATTAACACTCAAAATGTTTTGAATTTTATTGACTTAAATATAGTTGCCCCATTTAATGAATATGTGATACCCACCAAGAATACATCAGGCCTTCATAATAAGATTAGAGGGTAGTTAACATGTGAAGTGAAATCCCTCCCCATTACTTATTTTTATTTCATATTTTCATGTTATAATGAGTTATTTAACATCCATGTAAAGGTATGATCCTAATTATGTATAAATATATGATTAACTTGAACAATACAACTTAATATATTAATAATATATGTACTTTTATTTATTTTATTTGTAGATGTTCATTCATCTTGATGAGTCTGATGTGATTTCATGTCCATTTACACTAACAAACTTATAAAAGTAATGGACATATTTCACGTGGACATTGTGGTATGAATTTAATATCACATCTCTATCAGTGTCACATATGTATGAGATGTTCCTTGAAGTCATGCCTAAGGACCAGTAGAATAATTTTATTAATCACAATCATGCAGAATATTATTAGGTATTTTATTATATGTTAGTATATTAATATAATTATTTTAATATCATTTCAAGTTTTATTGGCATATAATTTCAATATATTTTTTTTGAGAAAAAATCATAGTCGAGAGAAGTAAGTAATTCCCCACACATATGGGTCAAAGTGTGCCAATATTAAATGGTATGACATGGTAACATTAAATTTATTGTAATTTATATATATAAAACTTCTAGTAATTTAGTTCCTAAATTTTTTAGTTATGTACTTATTAAATACAGGTTAAGGAGGCAAGTCATTATGTTTTATAGATGAAAATGTGGTTTTATTACCATAAAAAAGATGAAAAATATTTAAATAACCATGAAAAAGTAAGGGATAAATAATTTTAATTTCCACTTGATGTTCCTAAACTAATTTAAAATTCAATTTTATTACATTTCTAGTGTAAAATCAAAGAAGAGTGGGATGATAACCCTACTTTTTCAGTTTAAGTATCCAAGGAGGATTCCATTTCTTGAGTTTTAGGGAAATATTATGGATAAGTGAGGGAGATGGGTTGTATGTTGGATTTTATTCCCCAAAATCAATTGATGTTTAAATTTTCAATTACCACTTAATGTATATAATTTAGTATGTACATTATTATCATATAATATTTATTATTTTATGTAACATTAATGTAATAATTTTATTAGAATATTTATCTCATCGATGGGTTATAAAAATTCCCCACTATAATGAGAACCTATAGATATCATGAAAATATCATTAAATAATTTTTCCTATGGTCTAGATACATCAATATGATGGGACATAGATGATTCATTACTATTAAGTGTTGTAGGATCATAAGAATTGAGACTTATTTTCATAAATTTCACAATTGATTATCTCTAAGGAGGGTGATTATGAGGATGAACCCACTAATAGGAATTACACATGTTTTATGTGTCATTGGATATTATTATCTAAGGGAATTTTTATTGGCCCTTAGAATTGATATTTTTATTATTTTGTATCATTAATCACATATTTTGTTGTTTGGATGAAAATTGTGATAATATATGATCACATAGAGGTATCATGTGTTGGGTAAATTATAAGTGATATTAAATTAATTAAATGGTCAAGAAAGAATTTATCCCTTCTGATTTAATGGAAGAAAATATCTTTGGAACTTTGATGGAATGAAAAATTCTGAAAAAATTCCATGTCTATGGTGTTATTAGACTACTCATTTTGAAAATTCAAAGAAAGATAAACAAAAAACATAGTGATGAAACAATTATGAATCCTTATTGATGCGATATCAGTTGATAAAGGTATTATATTAAACAATAAAATTCATAGGAAGGTATTTTTGGTTTCTATACTAACTTATTTCCCATGAGTGCCTTGATTTATTTCTATATACCAACTTGGAATTTAGGTAAGTAATACCTATTTTTATTAAGAAAGAAGGATAGGAGGACACACACTATGTGTATCTAAAATATAATTAAATTATATTCAATTTAAGTTTAAAAAAAATGTATTCATTATTCGAGAAATAATATTTATTCAAGTTATGTTTATAGTAAAAATTAAATCATGAGATATTTGAGTTATAATATGTGAGTTGAATTTAATAAATTATTTATTTATTCACAAGTTAATTAATATAATATTTATTTATTTACAAGTTTAGTGAATATTATAAAATAAATATTTATTCAAGTTATGTGAATATATATAAATAAATATTTATTCACAAGTTAAGTGAATATAATATTTATTTTATCAAAAATATATTTTCATTATTCAATGTTTCTTAGATTTCATTAGAAAATGTGGACCGATTTTAATGATCCAGTGAAAATGATTTATTTTATTTAATATAATTTAATTAAATAAATATTTATTTAAAAAATTATATTTTATGAATCACATGCCATGTAAAATAATTATAATTTTTTTTATTATTTTATTATATGTGATGTGGGGAATGACTTAGATTAAATAAAAGGATAATGTCCTTCATGCAATTAACTTATTATATCCTAAATATATATTATAAAATATGTCATTTAGACTATATAGTTTGAATATTTTTTGAGAGTTTACCTAATATTCCCTCAATCCCTAGAGGGATTTATCTCATTCTCCACCACTTAAAAACCTAGAGAAAAAACAAGAAATTATTTTCACGATCAATGAAGAATAACATAAATCACTTGTTCATATTAAAATTACATGCAAGAGAATAAGAACATCATTTATAGTTTTATATATCAAGTGAAAATATTCCTAGAGGGATCTTAGATTGGATTATTTGAACAACAATAATGTAATAGAGATATATACAAATTTATAAATAATAATACCCTGATTTACTTGATTCTATTTAAATTAATTAACAACTAATTGTTAAAGATCTTATATAAGAAATTTTGGGGAGAATTTATCATGTTATTCATATTTTATTTATTGAATTTTAACAAAATAAAAATTAGTCTTCTAATCAACAATTTTGATATGCCCCAAAACCTTAAAATGGTATCAAATCAGTCATGTTTTAATTTATAATTATTTAAAATTATTTGATCAATTTTTATATATTTTATTTATAGTATTTGTATTCAAGTTTCTTTTATGAGGAAAACTATTGATATGAAATGTTAATTTAACATAGTATAGCTAAGAACATTCCCTAAACATATAAATATTTCTTAAAGAACTCATCTAGATATTCTAAGGTCACTGAATGCATGAAAAAACTACATAATGTTTTGTCACAACTTAACCATACCATGATGGATATTTTATTAATTTTTTTATAAATCCCCCACACCACCATAGGGGAAAATGTGTCATGGATTTTTTGGACCAAGGAATCATATAGTGAAATAACAAGGTGTTGATCTATAGAGGTGTGTGGAAAGGGGTGATCCCTATACCATTTTAGGCATGGATGCACTATGTCTTGAGGTTCCATGTTGTATATGACTTGAGAAATGGAGGGATGGAAATATAGTCCTTTTTTACCTCTGTTTTCCATGGTTAGGTGGATCATTCCATAACACCGCCCTGTGGGGGGTTCCTTGTGACATTATAAAGGTGAACACGTCATGGTTATACTACCTAGTTTTAAAATTTTTATGATTTTCCTATTTTAACAATGTAGGGTATCCGCCCATTTGGTGTAGTTTCCCACATATTACATGTAATAATAGTTTTGGGGAGAAATATAAGTAAGTCCCTCTCCATCCTCCATTTGAATTTGATATTCTTCCATCTACTCTTAGAGATTTAATCAAGATATGAACCTCTCTTCCCTCCTTCTTATTCTTCAGTATTTCTAACTCTGGGGAGGTATCAGTGACCTAGGGCTCACCGTAACTCAATTTTTATGGGGTTTATTTTGGTTTATGGTTCCTCTTATCTTCTTGGAGTTCTTTGGATCTTATTGAGGTGGTTTTGAACCCTGATTGTTATGAGTGAATAGTTCCTAATGGGTGTTTCTATTATTTTCCTTTCCAAAGCACACCATGAGATTCTTGAGGCTTTATAAATTCATTTTAATTTATTTTATCAAATTTTTTAAAATTTTAAATGTTTATAAAGGATTTGGGAGCTGGAAGTTTGATTTAAAAAGGATGTTCCTTAAGGTTTTTAATGTTCATGACCTTGTGTTAAAAGTATACGTAATCTATGAACTTACTTAAATTCATAAGAGGAATTTTCGAAGATATTAGTGTTTTAAATTGATGTTTAGGCTTTGATATTATATATATATATATATATTGGTTCTTATGTTCAAATTTTTATTTGATTTGGATTATTAATATCTTGGGCTTTAACAATTTTACTTGTAGGTTCTTTTGCATTGATGCATGTCTTGAATTATATTCCTTTGATTTTCCCCTTGTAATTTCATATGAATTTACATATATATATATATATATATATATATTCATGTGGATATGTAAACATATATATGTTATTTTTAAGACACACACATAAATATATATATGTGTGTGTAGGTATATATATATACACACATATATATATACACACATATATATATACATATATATATATATATAAAGTTCATTGGATGCCTTATTCAATGCTTGGGTTCTTAAATTGTTTATTGGTTCCTATAATGATTTTCAAAAGTGGTTTTAAATATTAATTTTCTAAAACATGTTTTATAGGACCATTTGTAAATTTGAAATATTAGTTTGATAATTACATGATTTTTTGAATGGAATTTGAAAGAAGGGTGTTTTATTAGAAACATGATTACTATTTTTAGATATAAAGTCCTTATTGGTTCCTTAAAATGATTTTTATAGAAATTCTGTACACTTAATGGAATCCACTCCATTATAGTTATGAGAGGTGATTTTTTTAATTTCAAATATTGGGTTCACATGGATGGGTGTAGAGAGGTGGGTTGTGTAGTGGTGTTTGGATTTATAATTACCCACCTATTTTTGGGTTAGTGTTTTGAGATTAAATTTGATTTTTCATTTTTTGGGTTGTTTGTTTTGATATTTGGGACTCATAATTAGATAATTAGAGTTTAAATATACATAAATTATGTTTAAAGACATGTTTTGAGACCCTTTAGGTGTCATGGGGTTCAAGAGAGCATTAGAGGGGAGCTAGAGTGACTTGTCTATAAGAGGGAGATAGAGTAGGCCATTAACGCTATAAAGAAGGGATTCATGACATGATTTTTTGGTACATAGTGCTGAGGTATCCATTTCCTAGGTGTTTCATAGTGTGAAATATTGTTTCATTCCATGAAAGGGTACTGGATAGTTTTTTAATTAAAAAGGGGGCTCAACCCCACTTTAGTTTTAGTCAATGAAGTGTGCACATGTAGGGCCTTATGGATGTTTCCTACCACTATATTCCTCCATTATTTTATCCTTATTTTGGGGTAAAATTTTATGAAATTTCTAGGTATGATCCTCCCTACATTATTTTTTTCCTTTATACCCCCTTATTTCATGTGATTTATTTTAGGGTTTTAATGTCAATTCCACACAATCATGGTGGAATCAACCGATATGGATGGGTCTTTTTCTCAGATTGTGTAGAGGAAACCCCAATATAATATCTACGCACCATTGGAATATTTTTTTATACAAATATGTTATCATATGGTTTTTCCTATGGTTTTGATGATTTTTTGATAAATCATCCATTGTAATGAGAATTTAATTTGGGGATTTTTCATGGCTTAGGTCTGGGTGTGCATCGGGAGCGGACCACACCCTGTTGCTCAGAATTCCTACAAGTGGAATATGCCCAATGATTTTTAGGTATCTAAGAACATTTAAATTAAATGGAATAATTAATTATAATTTTTATAATTTATGACCATTTAGGGTTTCAATGTTGATTCCACTATAGCATGGAAGAATCAATCAAGATGGATGGTTATTTTTCCCATATTTCTTATAGGACACCCCAAAATGATATCCACACACCATTAGAAGATTTTTTTGATAAAATTATTTCATAATTTGGTTTTTCCTAGTTTTTTTTATGATTTTTGGAGAAATCATCAATTATAATGGTAATTTAATTTTCTTATTTTTCATGTCTTAGGTCCGTGTGTGCATCAAGATTGGATCACACCCCATTTCTCACAATTCTAGTAAGTGGAAAATTTCCAATGAGTTTTTAGGTATTTATGACCTTTTAAATTAAATGTAATGAATAATTATAAATGTTTATAATTAATTTTATATGTTTTATGGAATGAGAAAGGTGCTCAACAGTGTGGAAAGGTCTTGGTTGGATTGGACGAGGCTTAGTGGATCTTGATGAGGGGTTAACTCTATGCTCTAGGGTAGTGGACTCTATAATAAAATTCCATATGTATGTTTATATATGAGAATTAATTCCTAAAAACTATATGGGGTTTGGTCATGGGTTTTAGGGACTAAGAGTTCCATGGGTAAAGAGTTCAAATGGAAGTAAGAATCCTATATTTGGATTAAGTGCTCTTTAGCACTCAGGTGTAATTAGAATCACCTGAAAAAAATGTCGCTAAGGGTTGAAGATTTTGGATGATTTATAGAGACACCTCAAGGAGGTCCTATGTGGGGACATGAGGTGTGGAATGTATTAGGATGAGTTTCTAGGGCTAGTAGGTAGGCATGAGAGCCCTGGTTCCAATTGTTGATGGGAAAGATAAACTTATGTCTCATGAGTCATGAGGAGCTCCCTTATAAGGTTGGAGGCGAGTCTTGGTGTGAATTTGGAGTGATAAGAGTCCTTTAAGACTTGACGTATGTGATAGAGTGGGGTTTTTTTAGGTTATGGGATGATGGATCTTCTTTAAGAAATGTGTGACAAGACCTAGTGTGGGTTGAGGATTTGTTAAAGACTTGGCATCATGATGCTAATAGACTATAAGATGAGAGTTGGATCCTGCCTATCATGGTCAGTGTTATATTAAACATGTTTTTATGATGATGAATGGGTAGTGGTATGAAGGGTTATTTGGTAATTAGAAAAGGATTTGGACTGATCCCATGGGGTCTACGTCAATAGGAGCCTTCAGGCAGTGACATCACCAGAGGGTGGTGGTCTTAAGATGATATCGATGAGAAGAGGCCATGATGGGTATAAAATGCCAAGTAGGTTCCTTAAAGGGTGGTTTGAAATGTGAGTAAGTTATGAGAATAGTCTCGAGTGACTATCAATATGGGATCATCTGGTGTGCTATGTGATGGCCTACATGCCCTTCTTATGCTGTTTTTGCATTATCGAACCTCCCTTGAGAAAAAAGGATAGGTCAAGGTATATATATGTATAAACATACCCTGTATCTTCAATTATTGGGTCAAGTACTTTTACTCATGTAGGATTGAGTTTGTGTACTTAATGTAACCTCCTTGAGTGCATAGGGATGGGTCAGTGTGCTTTTTGGACCTTTCCTTCACAAGGCTTGGGTCGAGGAACTTTCTAGGAGCAGCTAGGTTTGGTGTTTATAAATCAGACCTTTTCTTAATTAGGATTACGTAGAGGACCTCCATGGGGGTTGGGGGTCATGGTACAATGTGATATGAGATCTATGGAACCTTCCTAGAGTGATTATGCATTGGGACGAGATATGAATGTATGACCGTGCCCAGTGTCTGTGGGCATTGGGTCAAGGTTTAGATGTTTCCCTACCCTGAGTATTCAGGTATGGGTTAAGAATTAGTTATGATGTCATACAAAGATGATAAAATTCTATAATGACTCTAAAATAGGCATATTCAGGCATCTTGGTGGTCTGATGGGTGGGTATACCTCATTGGGTGTTGTGTTAACCTGATCGGTGCATGGCGATTTGACAAGAATGTTTATTTTAAATATTTATCTTCCTTGTACATACACATGAATATGATGAAACATATCATGGGTGCTTGTTGAGATTATACTAAGTTATATTCTCAAACCCTACATGTGAATATTAATGCACATTCATACCTTATGTCTTTATTTTAGGTCAGATCACAAGATATGCAGTGGATTGTGATGGTAAAAATTGAGCATATTAGAGGCAAGGTGTGTAAGGCCCATGGTTGGTAGTAGGAAAAATGTTCATTTATATTATTTTTTTAGTTTATTTTGTATTTGGGGTCAAACCAATGGATAAACAGTTTCCTGTTATGTACAAAGACATCATTTTTTATTATATATTGTTGGTTGTTTATTTATTTTATGTACTGTGATGTTTATGGATGTGTATGATGCTTGGTTATTTTATGATGTTTTTTAAATCTAATTTGAGGTCATATTCTCCCCACTATATGGATTATACCCTCACTAATTTTTGATAACCTTTGGTATATAGGGAGGAAATCTTGAGGCCAAGTAGCATCCACGACCTAGGCATTGTCATGTGGCCCGAGGCAGGGTGTCAAAAAATTGTATCAGAGCCATATATATTTTCTTAACTTAGTATTTAGGGAGATAGTGTATAGGTTTTATAATATTATCTCAGATCTTATGATTAATCTTATACTAGTGCATTGAGAACACCTTTTATAGTAGGAATTCTAGGTTACCAGATCATGGGATTGCTATTCTTGGTTTTCAATGTTACAATTGTAAAATTTCACCTTAATAAGTGAACTTGAGTTTTAGATTTATGGTTTACTATGGTTTTGGATCATATTTCATTGAAAAAAGTCCCATGTTCATGAATCATGGTAGGCATGTAGGTTCACATGAAATATGTGTGTTTGACTATGGCTATTTTTCTGATGAAAGGTCCAGTTGTTTAAAGTGTCAACAAAAACATATATAGATTTTTTCAGGTATAACTGTTTGGTGGAATTCTAATCAACTGAACCATGATTTATTTCCTTACTATGGAAGGTCATGTGGATATTATTGTAAGAGGTTCTCTAGTGATGAAAATATATTCCCTTTATTAAAGGATGCATGGATACCCTTTGTGGTTCAATGCAAACATTTTCTGCCACGGTAATGAAACCCTGGTGGGTTTAGTTTAGGAATTTTTTTCCCAAGTAATGCTTTGAGAATGGGCATGAGTTTACCCAAGATTTAGGGAACCTTGTGGGTCATTGGGATGTTTATTTTGGTTATTTAATGTTCCAAAAACAACCTATATAATGTTTTCCCATATAGCTTCTTGGTGGAACTCTACTTAACCATGCTAGGTGGTTCTGTGGAAACCATGAGGGGTTGTAAAGAAAAATCATGTGAATTACTTAGGATATAAAATAGAGTATGGGAGGTTCTATTAGTATCAAGGCTAGTTTCAAGGGTAGGACTAGTTAGGTTACTATACCAGTAGGTTTTGTATGCACTTTTGGTGGAACGATGAGAGAATGGGTAGGTGCTAGAGGTTTTGAAATAATGGTCGTATATAGAGTGATTGTATGGTTAACCTTGAAATGTGTGATATTCCTTGGGATATTTGGTGAGGTTGAAATGCAACGGGGCATGTTTAGTGAGTTAGGCACATGAGATTGGGTTATATGAGAAGTGAATCATGGGATAATGAGTATGGATGTATGATTGGGTTGTATATAGGATTCAACAGTTGGGTTCAGGTTAGATCGGGTAAGATTATGGGTGAGAACCTGTGAGAGGGTTATTAATGCATCACTATGCCTTAAGGTGGAGAGTGGTCATTACTGAGACTTTTGGGGGGAAAGTATTAGTGTGTGAGGATAGGTACACACTGGGTATGAATGATTCCATTTGAGTTATCAATTTTTGAAAATGTTATGTGAGGGTATTTTGGGAGTTATTAGGGTTGTATATGAGCATAAGAAATATTGTGGTAGTAATGAAGTGGTGAAATTCTCATGGGAATGTTTGATTAGGGTGTTAGATGAAAATATGATATTTTTTATGGTGTTTGGAGTTGATATTGAAAATAGATCGAGGTACTATGTTATGGTTACCTGAGGCTTTTTCCTTGACATAGACTATTGGGAAGGAATGATGTCAAAGGTTGATGGAAATTTAGCATGGATTGGGAGGATTTAATTGTATGTGGTGTTGGGATCTCTTTCGGTTAGTTGTTGAGGAGCAGAGTTAGGAAATCTATATGCTGGGGAGCACACCATTTTATATTGGAATATTTGTTTATTGGTAGGACATGAATGGGATTTTTGGTGTTTATGTTGAAGCTTGGGTATGATAAGGATGGCCAAATCAATTAATTTTGTTTGATAATGGATGGAAAATGGTTATTGGAGTTTAGAATTTTGGTTAGGCTGGTGATGATAACTATACTTCTATAGTGGAGAGAATCGTATTAGTTATGGGTGAACAACCCTTATATCTCATTGTTAGTGGTTGTAGTAAGATATATTAGTAGATAGTTGAGGTGATATTGATTAAGAGTAGACTACACCCCATTTTTCTCAATTCTACAAAGTAAAGATGCCCAATGAGTTTTTAAAGATTTATGGATATTTAAATTTAATGAAATAACTAATTATAATTTTTATAACTAATGTTGGATGTTGTATAGTGTTAGAGAGGTTCTTGGGATCATGGATTAGACTTGGTTTCCATGGAAGACTCTTCATGAACTCAATGAGAGGTTAACTCCATGTTCCAAGCAGGTAGACCCTATAATACCAGAAAAGCTCAGTCAGAGGAAATACCCTATTACACAATTTCATATACATGTTTATAAATTATTCTGCATGCCCATAAACTTTATGGGGATCAGACACGGAGTTTTGGAACCAAGAATTCATTGGGTTGAAAGGTAGAATGGAAATAGACCTCCTATTCTTGAATTAAGTGCTCTTAAGAACTTAGGTGTATTTGGGATCTCCCGTCAATTTTTTATAAGGGATTAGAGATTTTTTTGAGTTGATGAGAGACCTGTAGGATGTACTGGGCACTAGATAAGTTTTAAAATGGACCAGGATAAGTTCTTAGGTCTAGTAGGAAAGAATGAGAGGCTTGGGGATGAGTGCTAATGGGTGAGATAGATGTATATATCATGAGTGTTGAGGAGCTCCCTCATGAGGTTAGAGGAAATTCTTGGTGTGTACTTGGATTAAGAGGATCCCTCCGTGATTTGGCTTATACAAAGAAGATGTGTTTCCTCTAGGTGATAGGTTGATGGATATCTCTTAAGAGATGTGTAACGAGACCCATTGAAGGTCTAGGAGTTGTTTGAGACTTGGCATCAGGATGCTAAGGGGTTGTCAGATGAGAGTTAGACCCTGCACTACTACAAAATAGGCCTTTAACAACATTGACCTTTATCAGCACTAAAAAAAGAGCTAATAAAGGTGCAATTTATCAGTGCTAAAATAAGCATTGATAAAGGGTACCTTTTATCAGTGCTGATATAAGGTACCATTTATCAGTGATTTTTTAGTACTCATAAAGGGTAACCTTTATCAGTTCCTTTATTTAACATTGATAAAAGGCACCATTTATTAGTGATTTATTTTTAGAACTGATAAAAATCCCAAATAAGATGAAATAATTAAAAAAATAAAAATTGAAAATGATTAAATTAAAAAAATATTAACTTTTTATTAATTAAATAATTATCGATAAAAATGAATAAATTTAATATATTATATATAAATTATAAATACTAATAAATAGTATATATTAAATATATAGATATGTAAAATGAATAAAATGAAATAATTAAACAAATAAAAATTAAAAATGAGAAAATTAAGAAAAATATTAAACAATTTATTGATTAAATAATTGTTGATAAAAATGAATAAATTTAATATATATATAGATTATAAATATTAATAAATAGTATATATATATATATGAGTGTATATATATTTCATAAAATATGATTTATACAATACAAAATATTTATTTTTTACATTAAATAAGTCATATATTTAGTGAAGAATGGTTCATAATTAAAAATTAATATGAATTAAAAATACTGACTAATTGTATCGAGTAATGGACAAAATTTAATGTCTTTTTATTTTTCAATTTAACATATATCAAACATGTGTTATATTGATTTCACATGTATATACATAATTAATGCATTCTTATATACAACACACACACACAAATATTTATGTAATTAATGAAATCTTATATAGAAACACATACACCTAATATTTATGTAATTATTTCAAATTTTAGTATTCATTTTATAATTTCATTATAACATGATACATTTAATATATTATGTCTTTAATCAGTAAATTTAATTAATTTATTTTTAATTTTATTACAGTTAGGTACTGATTAATTTTTAATATTTATTAACTTTTATTTTTTATTTTTTAGGGAATTTTATCATTTTATATTATCTATTTATATATATTTATTTAACATGTTTTAATATATTCAATATGTATTCATATTTATTTCAATATATATCCATATTTATTTAATAATTTATATTTAATTACTAAAACTTATCCATTTTTTCAATATTTTTAAAGTGTACTCATTTTTAATTATTTAATTTCAGTCATTTTTAACTTGCATGAATTTAAGATTATATATTCATAGATAATGTTAAACATATATTTGTAAATAAGTATAAATAAATATATTTATAAGTGTATATTTACTATATTTATAAATTTATATATTTATAATTATAAATAAATAAATATTATTTTTTAAAAAAGTTTTTAGATAAGTATAAATGAATACTTATATATATTAAAATAATTATAAAATTATAATAAATTTATTTAAATAATGAATATATTTACTATATATATATATATATTTATTATATATATATATATCATTATATAAATACATACAATGATATAAATAAATAAATAAATAAATAAATAAATAAATAAATAAATATTATTTTTTAAAAGTATTTAGATAATTATATATTTAAATAATTATAAAATTATAATAAATATATTTAAATAATTATTAAATTATAATAAAAATATCTAAATAATGAATATATTTACCATATTTATATTTATATTTATATATATTTATTATATATATATATATAAATATATATAATGATGTAAATATATTTATAATTATAAAATTTTAATAAATATCTTTAAATAATGAATATATTTACTATATTTAAATTTATATATATTTATTATATATATATAATTATATAAATATATATAATGATATAAATATATTTTTAATTATAAATAAATAATTCTTAATATATTTAAAAATATATTTATAAATGTATATTTCCTATATTTATAAAATTATATATTTATAATTATAAATAAAAATATTTTTTTAAAAGTATTTATATAATTATAAATAAATAGTTATATATTTAAATACTTATAAAATTATAATAAATAAATAAATAATTATATAAATATATTCACATTTTTTTAATTATAATTATAATTATAAATCCTTTATCAACGCTTCATTAGAACTGATAAAAAAACATCTTTATCAGTGCCAAAAAACCACTGATAAAAACGCCTTTTATTAGTGCTTTTTTAGAAGTTTTGATAAAAGTATCCCCGATCTATTTAATAAACCTAACCACAACTGAATTAGTCACAATTTCTCAAGCTATCTATTTAAACCACCTCCCATCAATGCTCCTCGATGAATCTAAGCTTGAATCAAGTCTTGAATGATTTCAAGGCTCGAACAATTCAAGGCTCATAGAATCCAAGGTTTGAATGAATCCTGGATTTTGCACATGATATCTCTATTTCTCTTAGATGAATCAAATCTTTAATCCATGGTATGTTAAGTTTTATCCTCCTCATCAGCCATTTTTCTTATTTGATGATATATTTTTTTAATTTTTGTTCCTTATTTCTTTCTATTCATCATCCATCGTTGGTTTCCCTTCTAGAATGAATTTCTAATTAGAGGTTTCTATGATTTTGGGTTTGTATTGACCTGGTAAGGAATTTTCTTGCTTCCTTGTAGTGTATTAAGACTTCCACAGACCGATTTGATCTATTCTGGTAGGTTGTTCCATTCACTTTCCTTTAAACATGGAACCATGAATTCTTGCATCTTTTAAATCTATGTTTTTATCTAAAGTAAATTCTATTATAATTTTTCATGATGGGGTTATGGATTTATAAATGTTTTTCTTAAGTTTTCATTAACATGAACATAGATTATCTTAAGTTTAAATTTTTTGAACTTCCTTCCATGGAAATAACGCACAGAAAGTGTTTGATAAAAATTATACCCATGGTTATTATTTAATAAATTAAAATGGATTTCATTTAATCATTTATTATGAATTATAATGAATTACCACAATGTTTTGATCAAGGTTTTATATATGAATTAAACCGTGTTTATCTATTTTTCAAGATCTTTTTTATGTTAGAAAATAACATGGAAGTATTGTTTCTTTTCATTATTTTAAATGTATTGGATGGGATTCAAATGGAAATTTTGATGTATTTTATCATATTTTCGAAGGAAGTAATCTATTTTTGTTATGTTTTCCCAATTATATTAATATGTTATGTTATATACACCCTTGAAGTTAAGCCCATTGTTGATTCATAACTAAAAAGTTTGTCATAGTAATATGGGTTGATCATGGTTCATTGACATCATTATATTGTTTATGTTATTACGAAGGGGATTATTCATTAAAGGGTGTTTAAAAGTGAGAGTGATTTTAATTTTGTTGAACTATTTTAATAATTATTTTTATTATTTTGAGATGTGTTTTATTGTGTTGTTTGCCTCCACTTACATGTCTTGAGAAGAATTGGGTATCTTGGTGAAATATCTTGGGATGAGTATTTCAATTTTATATGATCATGATTGGCACTAAATAGTTCATTTTTGGGTTTTACCCCAATTTATATATTAATTTTTTTCAGTAATATCCCTTGATATATATTTTATAAATGGATCTGCAAGGTTCTTACATAGTTTTACATAAGGAATTATTATGGTACCATTTTATAATAATTGTCTCACATATCATGTATACAAGTAATATGTTTAGAATTTACATTATACATGAAACTATAATATTTTGACATTGTTTCTTCACTACCATAATTCATGGAAATAATAGGCATTGGAATATTACATAACTTAAATTTTGTTAATAAGTTTATGATTCATTTTTTTCCGTTATACAAGTTTTTAAAGTATGAAATTCTTACTCTAATGTCAAATGTGAAAATCATATTTATTTCCCACCCCTTAAATGACATAATATCTAAGAGAAAATATCCATCCAAATTGGGATTGATAATCTCACATGACGATATTTCAACTTGAATTAGTACATACTTAATGTAGTCAGGTAATAATTATAAAATAAACTAATTTTTTAGCCATCTTTAAGCATAAAAATATTCTAATTATACATTTCCAATGATCCACTCTAGCATTAATAAAATATCAATTCATTTTAAAAACCACAATTTTAATATTGGGTTTATTATATTATATCACATACATTAAAGAAAAAATTTCACTAGAATGTTCATGTTGTGATAAGAATTTGTCTGTATTAACAAAAAAATTAACACTAGAGTCAAATGGAGTATTTTCTTCTTTGAAACTAAAAAGATCAAATGTATTCAACATATTCAAAATATAACGAGACTAACATAAATAATAACCCCCCATGTATTTTTACATTAATAATTAGTATAGTATATATTATTCCACTTTTATTCTTTTTAATCATGGAGGATAAATATTTCATCTCATTAATACCAATCATGTTGCTTTTAAAAATTAATATTTCATCAACATCGATACACATAATAACATGTTATTATTTTATGAACATTAAAAAAGTACACTTATCACTATTATTATGTAAAAATACATTAGATAAAATAATATAATCATACTTCTCATGTTATTTAGGTGTTTCTTTAAAACTATAAGTATATTTAACTAATTTACATAATTTATTTTAAATATATTATATATAAAACCTTAATATTATTAAATATAATTTATTTATTTAAATTTATATTTAAAAATAAGTTTTAACATCCGTTATATGAACACAAATTATTTATCAAATTTAAATTCAAATGTTATATATTACACAAGTTTTTTAATAAATGGTTATATGTTCTATAAAAAAGAACACGATGTCTAAAATAAGATGCAAAATAGTAGAGTTATTTTTGTGGTGGAAGAAATTAACATATCTGGTTCTAAGGATAGTTATATAATTTATGAAAATATGTCATATTTTGGCATTATCAAATAGATATACATGTTGGATTATACAACATTTTGAGTGCCAATTTTCCATTGAAAATGAGTTGAAAATAGAAGTGCAGTGAAAGTTGATAAAATGGGATTTGTGATGGTTAATTTTAGTGTGGAATGGGAAAAATATGACCCATTTATAATGGAATCATATGTAATGAATGTATTTTATATCTTAGATGAAACAAATAATAATTTGATGATTATCCTAATGGTGACTAAAACAATTTTTGGGTCTGATTAAAATTCATTCAAGGATGTCCCTTTCATTATGAGATCACAATTAGTTCAAGCGATACCAATGTAGACAATGTCTTGTATAATATAGAGGACTATAAATAGGGTATTTGTATTCTTAATAGATTATCCAAATCCCTAAAACATTTTTAAAAAATAAAGTGAGTTCAATGAGAAGAAAAAGGTGTTTATTAATATACTATGTTTTCCCTCATAATATTATATGTTCTATACCACATTAACATAATCTAATTTAAATGTTTGATTAGCCATGTAGAAAATGTATTATTATCATGATGATTTCACCAATCCCATGGAAGAATATAATAACGAATAAAACCCTTTAAGAATATGTAAATTTAATGTTACGATATACTTTTTCTATTTTAATGAAAAATTATATAATGAAAAGTTGACTTAATTTTCATTATTCCTTGAAGAGTTCATTTATTTTATAGTATTTCTATGCATATTTCATGACTTTATAAACCAAAACTTCCACATAATTATTCAACCTCAAAACCTTTTCAACCCTATAGTGTTAACATTTATAAATTTTCTTCATGTCCCCTCCACTTCCCTTGTAGAATGAGCAACAACACTGCCTTTGCTCAATCACAGAGGAAATATTAATGTTTTCATAGTAAAATCATTGTCTATATAATTACTGTATTATTTAATATTTATGTTTAATTTATTTATTTTTAGTATTACTCACATAATAATCTTTTTTCTTATATATGTGTATTATTTTTTTTGAGTTGGGGTGTCTTGTTCGAAGCTGATCATACTCATAAGAGATTGGATTTTGAGGCTACAACTGAGATAATGACAATAAGGAAACATGTCAAGAATGTATACAACCATCAAGAAAAGTTTAATTACTACTAATTTAATTAATTTTTTCATCATTTTATCTACTATTTGTAAGTTAATTTCCATATCATTTTTATCTAATACTTATTTTTTTTCAAAGATATTTTTGGAAGTCATATTTTTCTTTCAACTATCTAGAACAAGACACAAAAAAGATAACATGTTACTTTCTTCCAATGTTACCACGATTTCCATTTCCTTTATTTGTTTAAATTCTAAAACTACATATTGAGTCGATGTTATTAGCCAAAAAACCTTTCTCTTTGTTGAAAACTAGAACAGTAGAGGAAGATACTCTGCCCGTTATAACATAAGACATCACCACAATATATGGTTTTGATAGTTTTATAAATAAAGTAAATGGAAATAATGGTAAAATTGGGAGTTCATATTGTATTTATAATTTATTAAAATGATCCATAAGTCATTTGGGGTGTGTATGAATTATACACACCTCAATTCGACACACGGTGTGATCGGTATGACTCAAAGTGCATCTTTTTTATTTAAAATTACTATTAATTTTAGTACAAAAGACAATTGGAATACTCAAAACTAATAAAATTCATTGAAATTATTTTTATATTTTTGGAAAAAGATCCATAAGTGTTTTTTAAATTTAGTATTCAACTGTACCCCATTCCAATACATGATGTTCCCATTATAACTCAAAGGGTCCGTTATCAGTTTAAAATTGTCATTTTAGTTAAAAAATTGTTAGTTATTGAAAACCAATAAAACCTATTATAAATTTATTGATAATTTAGTAAAATTATTTACAAGTTATTTGTGATGTGTAGGAATCAGTATCACATCAAATCGACACACAATGTGTCCGATATAACTCAAATTGTGCGTTTCTATTTTAAAATGAATTTTTAGTAAAAAAAGAGACATACTCAAAATCATTAAAATACATTAGAATTGTTTTGATACTTTAGGAAAATTATCTATAAGTCATTTGGGATATTTAGGAATCAACCCAACCTCAATATAATGAACAATGTGACCAATATGACTCTAATTGTGTCTTTTTTATTTAAAATTGACATAAATTTTAGTAAAAAAGTAAACAAACTTACTCAAAACTGAGAAAAAACTTTCATATTGTTTTTATACTATATAAAACTTATTCATATGTTATTTATGTTGTGTAGGAATCATTCAAACCACAATCCGATACATAATGTGCCTAGTATGACTCAAAGTGTCTGTTATAAATTTAAAATTGACATTTTAGTTCAAAAAGTATCACTCAATGAAAACCAAGAAAACACAATAAAATTATCTTGATAACTTGCAAAAAATATTCATAAGTCATTTTTTATGTGTAGGAATTAGTCTCGTGAAAAAACAACAGATGATGTGACTTGTATAACTCAAAGTTCATGTTTATAGTTTAAAATGAAATTTTAGTAAAAAAGACTAGTAACGTACTCAAAACCAATAAAACACATTTGTATTGTTTTTATACTTTATGATAATGATCCATAATTAATTTTTTACATGTAAGAATCATCCACACCTCAATATTTCACATGGTGTGACCAATATGACTCTAAGTACATCTTTTTATCTAAAATTAACATTAATTTTAGTAAAAAAGACAACTGAAAAACTCAAACTGATAAAATGAATTCTGATTATTTTGATAAATTAGAAAAATGATCCATAATTAATTTTTTATGTGGAGGAATCATCTCCGCCTTAATCTTATACTATATGTGCCCAATATGACTCAAAGTTTCTATTGTTAGTTTAAAATTAGCATTTTAGTTTAAAAAGTGTCACTCACTGAATACCAAGAAAAAACACTTGTATTGTCTTGATAATTTATGAAAATTATTCATAAGTCATTTTGAATGTTTAGGAATCATTTTCATTTCAAATCGACACATAATGTGACCAGTATGACTCAAAGTGAGTGTTTCGAGTTTAAAATGACATTTTAGTAAAAAAGACAAGTGACATACTCAAAACCGAGAAAATGAATTCATATTGTTTTTATACTTTAGGAATATGATACTTAAGTAATTTAGGATGTTCACAAATCATCTTAACCTCAATCTGACACACATTGTGATCAGTATGACTCTAAGTGCATATTTTTATTAAAAATTGAAATTAATTTTAGTAAAAAAAACAACTGACATACTCAAAACCAAGAAAATGAATTAGGATTATTTTGGTACTTTAGTGAAATTATATATAAGTCATTTGTGACATGTATGAATCATCCTAAGCTCAATAGGATACACAATGTTCCCAAATTTACTCAAAGTTTTCATTATATGCTTAAAATTTACATGTTAGTTCAAAAAGTGTCACTCACTTAAAACTAAGAAAATGTGCTCAAATTGTCTTGAAAATTTGTTAAAATGGTTCATAATTAATTTTGAATTTGAATTAATCAACCACATGTAAAATTAACACACAATGTGACACGTATGACTCAAATTGTATGATTCCATTATAAACTAACATTTTAGTAAAAAATATAAGTGACATACTCAAAACTGATAAAGCACATTCAGATTGTTTTAATACCTTAGGAAAATGATAAATACGTCATTTGGGATATGTAGGAATTATACTCACCTCAATAAAATTCATGGTGTGATTGGTATTAGTCCAAGTTTTTCTTTCCAATAAATAAGTGTAATTTTAGTTTAAAATGCGCGTCACATCACCAATATTGAGAAAAAGATCCTAGATTGTTTTCTCATCATACTATTCTCTATTACTCAATTAATTTCTTTATCATTTTTATTTTATAACTATTTATTTAATTTTCATAGAGATAATGATTATAGATGAACAATAATTGGTGTGACATGCAATAATCAACTGCAACTCAATCCGATACACACTGTTCCTGGTATGACTCAATGTTTAGTTTAAAATTAACTCTTTTTATTTAATTTATTTATTTACATTATTACAAACATAAGAATTATTTTCTTATATAGGCATGTTATTTTTATTGATAATCGGTGTTTTGTTCACCAACATCATGAGTCGGGGTTAGGGGGAAAAGTCAAAGGAACATTTATGTTTTTGAAAATATGTAATAATTTGTACTTACTCATGTAATTGTATAAACCAATGTTGAAATGTATATTATATAGTTTTTTTCCTGTATTTTTTTGTAAATTTTATTTCATTTAAATTATGTATTGGTACTTGATTTTTCTACTTTATGGTACTGTACTGTACTGTTACAACACACTGCAATATGTCCCTTTATCAGTTCTAGTAAATGTGCTGATAAAGAGGTCATTTATGACCAATTTTAGAAGCGCTGATAAAAGCCTAGGGATCTTAATCATGCTCTTGTCATCAGCACTTCTGTAGCATTGATAAAGGCTATTTTTAGTGCTATTAAAGGACTGTTTTGTAGTAGTGTTGTCTATTGGGGATAAAGTCATGTAGATTTTGTTATTTTAAGATAGTCCCTGGTTAGTGGGACCAAGAGTTTCAAGGGACTTTTTCAAGGATCTGTACTAATCCAGTGAGTTCTCAATCAGTGGGATCATTCAGGTAGTGATGTCACTAGAATGTGATGGGCTTGAGATGCTATCAATGAGTAGAGATTATGATAGATATGGAGGTCCTAGTGGGAACCCCAATAGGATACTTGAGATATAAGGAAATGAGGGGATATTTCTTAAGTGACTAGAACCTTGGGATCATCCAGTGGGATGTGTGATGGCATTCAAGCCCTATTTTTTTTGTGTGCACCTTACTGTACCTCCATTCACTGCTAAGGGACGAGTTATGTATATTGATGTATGACCATCCCTTGTTTCCTTAGTTATTAGGTTGAGGTATATGACATGTGATCATACCCTACCTATTTCGGTATTGGTTTGAGGACCTTTCCTTGTATATACGTGGGTTAGTGTGATTTATGTGACCTCCTTGAGTGCACACAGAGGGGTTGGTGTACTTGTTGAACCTTGCCTTGGGAAAGATTAGGTCGAGGATCTTTCTATGAGTGGCTTAGGTTGGTTTGCATGAATTTGACATTTCCTTGAGAAAGCATTAGTTGAGGAATACCTCGAGTGTGGGTTAATGGTATGATATAAGATGTTATTGATGGACCATGCCTATATCAGTTAGAAAATTGGTCAAAATATGGACATTTGACCATGCCCAATGTCTGTAGGTATTGGGTAGATGCCACCTGACCCTAAGTATTTGGGTATGAGTTGGAAATTAGTTATGGTGGTATAAGGTCATGAGTAGATTCTAGCGTGGCACTAAATTAGGTATGGTCAAGAATCAATGTGGTCTAGTTTGCACACAATGGCATGATAGACTGGTGTACCTTGTAGGGGGTCATCGTGGCCTGGTTAGCGCATGAAAACTCAACAAGAATGTTTAATTAATTTATTTATTTTCTGTATGAATACACAATAATATGATGATGTATATTAGGGGTTCTTTGTGGGACTCCATAATGGTGATCCTAGGCATCTGAATGAGGGATGATAGATGGTTTCTATATAGTCTCAATTTGATATACCGGTCTCACTATGTCATCAGAGGCCATAAGGGAGTTCCCTCGACGAGGATTATTGAAAGTAGCTGGTTGGTTATATATTTATAGATATTATAATAGGAAAACAAGTGGTTCTAACCCAAGTATATCTAGGTTCTCCTCATGAGGTGTTTTGGAATTTTCCATGATTATGTATACCTTAATATTTTATTGCTTACTACATTTGGATTCCCTACTGCTTCATTACATTATGGACATTTTATGTTTTTCCCTACTATTTTCACTTTTACATCCCAATCATACTCTATTGATATGGTTTATTCATTTATTCTATTTTAATAAATTTTTTATAAATATCTTTGAAAATGTGTATTTATAAATTATATTTTAATAAAAAATTTAAATTAGGGATTTTGATTAAAGAGGGACTAGGGCATGGGAAATAATTCTTAAGATATTGTGTTCATTTAAGAAAAAGGAATTAATTTTTTTTGAAATGAGTTGAATGTGATATTGTATTTTATATACTTGAGGTTCCCCAAAAAGACACTCCCAAGATTGGTGCCAATTTTTTTTAATTTAAATACCAGTTTTGATAAAAAGTGAGATGACCCAAGATAAACATAAATATATTTCACACCATTTTTATAACTTAAAAAATACAGCTCACAATAATATCATAATCCAAATAATGTAAGGTTTTGTGTATTTGAGTAATAGATACATAAGTAACTTATTTTATAATAAATGTCAACATTTTTCCATAATCAAACCATATTATACCCCTTCTAGACACCTCATAGGATATACTCATCTTCATGACCTGGGGAAAGGAAAAATAAGAAAGGGGAGAGATAAAATGCTCAGTAAAAGAAAACTTGTCAATATTTAAACTAGGGTTAGATTATATACATATGAGAAAACATGATCATGGGAGAAATATCTTATTAAAATAGCATGAGATAATAAGAGTTTCCCCTAATTAATTATTGCAGAACAAGTAATCTCAAATAAAAAAAACATATACCATGACATCATAGCATGGAATAGGCTTGGAAACATGGAATAAGGGAACAATATCATAAGTTCATGGAGTCATAAATATTTGTAAGCAACATAAATTATGACATTATAAGTATAAATCAATGCTTATTTCCAAGGAAACATAGCACAATGTTCCAGGTTGACTGTCGGTGCACCCTAAATGGTATATAATAATATAAAAACATTACTCAATGAATTTTAGGTATATATAAATATAGTTACACCTATCATATAATTAAAACCATACATACGTGTAACATAATAACATAAAAACATTCATCACTTAATTAACCCTTGGAAAAGAAACATGTTTTATAAAAGCTTTTATAGAACATTTCGTAAGCCATATAAAGAAATAAGTTTGATGGTGGAATATGAAAATATCACCAGTGTAACATAATAATTAGTAAGGATGTTGAAATAAATTAAAAAAACTTTCCTAATATTATTTTATAAATCAATTTAATTATTAAACAAAAACATTAATTTTTAATTTTAAAATAATTATGACTTAGGTTTAATTGGAAAACCATTTTAAAACATAGAAAGGAGTATTCATTGAAAATAATGGACTAAATAATTAAACCATTTATTTACATGTAATATCCTTAAAAATATATTTTAGAAAATATTTTTAACATTTTTGAAAAAAATTTGAAGTTACGGGTCACTTTAGAAAGTTATTTTAAAAAATGTGAAGGGAAACCCATTAAAAACTTTTACTTTTAAAAAGAAACTTAAATAGAGGTTCCTTGAAAATTATATAAATATTACCTCAAGGAAATTTATATTGGAAGATAAAACATATGATTACAAAATAAAAAAACCCTTTTAGTATTTCAAAATACTTTTTTTGAAACCCACATTATAAAAAGGTATAATAAAACCTTCTTTTAAAAGTGGAAAAAGAAAAAGTGAAGGTCACACAAGACAACCCAAAATTTTATTTTTAAATATAAGTGAGAACATTGGAAGGAAGGTACAATATGGTAATTGAATAAAAATCATTATTAAATAGAATAATAATTATTCTTAATAATTTCATACTTTTATGGGGAAGAAATTTATCGAGGTGGAAGATTTTGTTGTATCTCTATCTCATGGAGTTTTCATGATCACAAACACTCATATATGTAACTAATGGTTTCATTGAGTGTTTCTTAGTTATGTAAATGTAATACCATGTCATGGTTTTAATGGACCAAGTGATGAAATTGAAAGATAATTTTATGATCTTATTGAAGGCTTGGAAATATTTCTTTTTGTGTTTAATGATTTTGGAATCAAATTAAAATTTATTTTGAATAATGTTGAAGAAATAAAGGGTGTAACTTATTAGAGAATAATTTCTATAGGAAACACAAAATAGTTGGTGTATATCCACTAGCTAGTCTGTGGTGAATCCAATAGCCTCCTGATGCTATAAAAGACCACCAACTTGCTAGTGGAGGAGCATTAACCTACTGGTGATATTCCCAATTTAGTAGATTTTTGCTTGAATGTCCCAGAATATCTATTTTATAGTAATAGATAACTAGTGGTAGTTTTCTAGAATATCCTAGCTCTAGGAAACCCACCGGCTATCCAGTGAGGTGTACTGGGTAGTCATTGGTGTCAATACAGTAGGTCCAAATCCAAATTTATTATTGGAAAACATTTAATTAAAGTGGGTTTCTTCAGATTCAATGCCCCCAAATAATTATAGATCCTTACTATACATTTTATATCCTATAAATATATACCTAAGGAGGATTGTAATATCTGTTGGTTACCTATAATGCCTCTCCAATCCTTGATTGAAAAGCAAAGATCTATTGGATCCTCACAAGTTCTCTCAAAGAGCCAACTCATTTTATCTATCATTCTCAAAGTATCTTATCCTAAATTATCTCTCAATCCATATTATCAATTGTAAAATCCTATCAAGAGACTAGAGAGAGGATTTTTAATGGTTTTTCTAAAAAAATACTCTTTTTCCTCACTACTTTATTCAATGTTCTCTCATTATCATAAAAGTGAGAGACGTATCCCTTGACTATCGACGAAGCTCAAGAGGGTTCTAACAAACCATAATTGTGAGGGTTGAGTTTTTTGATCACCACTAAGATCAAGGGAATAATAACTGAAGTTCCCTTAGATTAATGTAGGATCATTGATAGGGTGGGGGTGAATCACTGGTAACCTTTTCTTTTATAATAAAGTTTCTTAACTTAATATAGAAACTTTATTAACATAATTAAATTTTTAGAGTTATGATACACTCAAATATAAATATCAACTTCACCTTTCATATTTAATAAATATAAAGAGATATAATCACATTATATTTACAAGGTTCAATACAAATAACTACCCCTTTTCATGTTGATTATTCCCACCAACATGGATTTTTTACTATCTTTATAGTATTTTAAAGGCATAGGAAGAAATTGGTTCCACACCCCAATATTAATTCCTCCAACTAACCATAGTTATACCCCTAGTAATCAACTCTTATACCATTATTGTTTATAACCACAACTATCCTAACATTATCATCTTTCTTCACAATTGGTTATACACCCTAGCAAAAACACTTTTTAATAACTGGTTATACCCCCCATCTACAAGATCTTTCCATATTATTTTGTAAACCACTATATAAATATATTATCTTCCTCTACAAGAAAGTTGGATCAACATTTCTTGTTTACAAACTTCAAGTTCTTCAAAAACTCTCTTAAGAGACTGTTTCCCTTGAAACTTCATCCTAATATTTGTAAGACCTAGATGTACAAAATCATAAATTTCCAATGAATTCATCTAGAAACTTCCTTATAAAATGTCCATCAACCAAGTTCATCTAATTTCCCTCTATCCATTGGCTATTTCCATTCCATATCTGTTCAATTATCCTTACTATGATTTAGTTCATTGGGTTATGTCTAATGGTTATTTACAATGACCCATCTAGTATAACTTTTAACGGGTCTTTTTCCATTGGGTCTTCATCTACTGGATCTATGATCAAATTTCCTCTATCAGATGCACTCTTCTTCAACCAAAAATTCTAATTGGTTGAAAACTTATCCTTCTATAGAAACTTCATCATGTTAACTATAACAAACCTACTCTTTTTACGAACCCAAACATGATTTATTACATAAAAATGAACATAAGAAAAATCTAAGGATAAATAGGTCTAGTGTATTAGTAAATTAGGAACATTACATAACAACTTAGAACATAAAACACAACATCTTTATTGAAAACATCTTTTACACGACCACAACATTCTTTCGTACATAACATTGCATGAGATGACCTAAGGACATGAATAAGAAAAGGGTGAGATATAAATCCTAGTAAGGGAGTAAACAAGGAATAACATGAATTATAAAATAAATTTTAGGCAGTAGGCATATCAATGGATCATAAGAGAAACATAAAGTCATGATATAGCATTATTATCATAACATAAAAATGTGACAACAAAATTTAACATGATATTAGCATGATCCAAGGCTCATTGCACATAGAGCATGAGTAAACCCTCATTTAACTTTAATTATCATGATTAAAACCTCATTGCAATTGAAATATCATGATACTAATCTTTACCCAATGCATTAGAGCGCTATCAGGGCACACCCTTCTTAATCATTTCATTTCATGCATAAGTGTGCCATATCGATCATACAACATGGATTCATTAAACATAATCATTTATTCCATGATAAAAGAATGTGTAATTAATACATGAAACTATATAATCAATAAGTAAATGTTAATAAAGGTGAATACCCTTGATAGAGAAATGGGCAATGTATTCATTACACAATGATGTTGTCTTGGAGAATCGCAGTGCAATTTCGATAGCATAACAACGTGACATAAGAATTCATAAAAATGGTTGATGAGAGATAAAGGGGTATCTCATAATATTT
Organism: Viscum album; assembly: GCA_963277665.1. Taxonomy (NCBI): domain Eukaryota; kingdom Viridiplantae; phylum Streptophyta; class Magnoliopsida; order Santalales; family Viscaceae; genus Viscum; species Viscum album. The sequence continues at coordinate 856,025,116 of OY728166.1, forward strand.
AAATGAAATGGATAGTAAGGGGGTAATATAGATACATGTACCAACATATTTAATGGAATTTAGATGCAAAATTTAAAATAATTGCTTGAATGTAAATGAGAATAGAGAAATTCCTTACGGAATTTCAGCATGGTAACGTGTGTTCATGGGAGGAGTAAATGAGTGATAAATAGGTATATAATAATTAAAACATAAGGAGTGTATTATATGGGAGGTAATAAATTATACCCCAACATTTTTAATTTAAAATAAAAGGTTATAGCAATATAAATAACTTGGATAGAAATGAGAAAGAAAGAAATCCCTTACTTGGAAGTGTAATCTCAAAGGCTTGGTAGAGGCTTGATATAGACTTATTGGGATCTTGTGGCACCTTGGGAGGATTATATATATATTAGAGTAGAATATGGACGTGATAAAAGGGTTTTGAGTGAAGATAAGTGGGATATTGGGTGGGTTTGTATAGGAAAAGAGAGGGGAATTCTTTAATATTTTACAAACTTAGGTTTTGGAATCTATATAATTAAATATTTAAAACCACAAACCAACCCATGGTTTTTGCCCATGGTTTTTCCAAAAGGGGAGTGTAAAACATTATTTTATAAGTTAAATGGACTAAATTCTTAAAATATTAGGCTTTCTTATGTGGAGGTGAGTCACACTCTCAAGGAAATCATTTTAAAAATCTAAAATATTTTATAAGTCTTGGAGAGTCCACTAAGGCACCATAATATTTATCAAAAAAAATATAAAATCACATTATTTTAAAGGTAAAATATATTTTGGACGAAAAACCCTTTTATAGTATTTTATTACATCACTATTGGGTCATTATGTGCTCATAAAACACATTAAATATTTAAATGGTATTTAATTTTTACCCAAAAATTCAGCTGTATCAGAAAATTTTGAAAAATTAACCATTAGATAATTTAGATGTCTTGAATCCAAAAATTATATTCATTTTATCTAAATAATTTTCTAAATATGTTAATTTTTTATTTTAAAATAAAAACTAATATTTATTAAAATTTCATGGGTTTTGACAAAAATAATTTTCAAACCTTAATAAAAATTTCAATTGTATTCATAAAAAATTATACGATCATTTATATTTAATAAAAAACAATTTAGTAATAATAGTTTTTTAAAATATTATATATTTAAAAAATCCATTAATTCATAAAAATATCTTTGTTTATATAATATTAATTAAAAATACTATTTGTGCTTTAAAAACCATTTACAAAGTAACAATAATGAAATGAATGCATATTATTTATGCTATACAAAAATAATGAACATAATCATAATGCTAGGGTATTGTTACATAACCCCTTATAACACCCGCATAAGACCTAAGGGTAAGGTGTGCGATGGTGACATACTCTTAGGGCATCTAAGATAACATCGGTCAGGTGGTAATCTCTATTGATTTCCACTTCTCCCATAGGTGATTTTATTCAAGATTAACATATTGAAGCTCAACTTGGGATTGGTTAAGAGCAAATCCCAGTGATACTTCTTCCATTCTGAGCTTTGAAAAATGGACTTCAAATGGAGCAATTATACTGGATGAATCCATCACTTCCTTTGTCTGAGTAAATTAGATTTGTTAAAGACCTATATTTATACTAATCCTGTGATCACAGTTCAATGGATATATTAGCGATGGTAAAAATTATTAATGGTATTTTAAAATCTAAAAACATAAAACCAAGGAAGTTCATATGTTTTATATAACTATTTTACAAAATAAAACATTTAATTAGATAAAGTGAAATTTCATTAATAAAATTTTGGGTCGTTACAATCTTCCCCCCTTAAGAAATTTCACCCTTAAATTTTCCTTTTACCATACTAAAATAGATGAGGGTAACTTTTCTTCATCACTTCCTTAGATTCCCACGCTGCTTCTTCAAAATTGTGGTTTCTCCAAAACACCTTGACGTGGGGCATTGTCTTATTTTGTAGAAATTTTTCCCTATGATATAAGATCTTCACCAGATTCTCTTCATAGAAGAGGTCATTCTCCAATTGTACCACCTCTATATTGAGTACATGCGATGGGTCTGGTATGTACTTGCTCAAGAGTGATACATGGAATATATCATGTACTTGATATAGGTTCGGTGGGAGTGCTAGTCGATAGACCACTACTCCAATGTTATAAAGGATCTCAAAAGGGCCAATGTACCTTGTACTAAGTTTTTCCTTCTTCCCAAATCTCATAAATCTCTTCTATAGTGATATGCGGAGGAATACCATGTCTCCAACATTAAACTCTAGGTCTTGTAGACAATTATTAGGATAAATATTTTATCGACTCTGACCAGCTTTAATGTGTTGCTGGATGGTGTTAACCTTCTCCAACATTTCTTTGACCATTTATAGACCTATGAGTTTTCATTCCCCAATGTCGTCACAAAATTCCAGTGCTCTACACCTCTTCCTATAAAGGGATTTATAAGGAGCCATTTGGATGTTTGAGTGGAAACTGTTATTATAAGAGAAATCAACCAGAGGAAGATGTTGACCACATACTCATTTGAAGTACATTCAGAATGCTCTAAACATGTCCTATAGTGTTTGGATATTCTTCTCAGATTGGCCATCAATTTGAGGATGATAAGCTATACTGAAGTTCAACTCAGTATTCAGAGCATGTTGGAGAATATTTTATAACTTAGAGGTGAATCTTGGTTCTCAATCGGATACAATATATAGTGGTACTCCATGTAGCCTTACCAATTATATGATGTATATCCATTCCATTTGATTCAATGAGAAATACACACGAATTTAAATGAAGTGTGAAATCTTTGTAAGATGATACACAACAACTCATATAGCATTTTTTTATTTGGATTTATTCATAAGTCTAGTGACAAAGTCTATAATGATGTTCTCCCATTTCCATGTTGGTATGGGTAATGGTTGAATCATACCCTTATACTTCTTCCTCTTATCCTTCACTTGCTGACATACCAGGAACTTTTATGTATACATAGAAATATCCCTCTTCATGTTATCCCACCAATAAATCTCTTAGATATCTCGACACATCTTTGTGTTTCTTGGGTGAATGGAGAAATTCTAACTATGTGCATCATCCAAAATTTCATTCTTTAACTCCAGATTTGATAGAACACATAGTCTTTTCCCAAATCTCACAATTCTTTCTTCGTTAACATTGAACTCTAAGGATTTACCTTTTTTGATAGTTTCCACTTTCTTATGAATTCCCACATTATCCTTTTGATCATCCTTTAACCATTTCAAAAGATATGGTTGAGCAATCATTTTTGAAAGGATTGATGATGTTCCCTTATTTATGATTCCCATGTCCATATTCATAAAATATAAGAAGATTGGATCATTTTCAATTCTCATCAATTATAGAATCGTTGGGTCCTTTCTACTTAGAGAATCTGCCACCTTTTTCACTTTCCCAGGGTGGTAATGGATTGATAAATCATAGTCTTTGATAATCTCTAACCATCTTTGTTGGTGAATGTTCAACTCTTTCTATGTGAATATATAATTGAGGCATTTGTGATCCATAAATATTTCACACTTCTCCCCAAAGAGGTAATGCCGCCAAATTTATAAAGTGAAGATTACTAAAGACAAATCTAGATCATGTGTTGGATAGTTTTACTCATGAAATTTCAATTACCTTTAAGCATATTCATTGACTTTTTCATTTTTCATCAACACAAATCCCATGCCCTTCTTCGAAGCATCACTGAATACCACAAAAATTTCTCCACTTGGGGGTAGTGTGAGCACTATCTTAGTGATAAGCCTTCTTTTCAACTCCTTGAAGCTATATTCTAATTCATCACTCCACTCAAACATGAATCCCTTCCAAGTTAGATTGGTAAGAGGGTTTGAAAATCGTGGGAAATTTCTCACAAATCGACAATAATATCCAGCTAACCCTTGGAAGCTACGGATATCCCTCACCTATTTTGGCCTTGTCCATACCTCAATTACATATATCTTGGAGGGATTCATAGATATCCCATTGATTGTGATGATATGACCTAAGAATGAGACCTCCTTCAACCAGAAATCGCACTTTCTATACTTTTCATAGAGATTCTCCTTTCGTAAGGTCTCTAGTACAATGCTTAGATGCTCCTCATTCTCCTTCTTGATTTTTGAGTATATTAGAATATCGTCTATAAAGACTACCAAAAAATTTTCAAGGTAATCTCTAAATACTCTATTAATCATGTCCATGAATATTTCTGGAGAATTAGTGAGTTTTAAAGGCATTACTATGAATTCATAGTGCCCGTACCTTGTAAAAAAAGAAATCTTGGGGATATCCTCCTTCTTCACCCTTACCTGGTAATGTCCTAACCACAGATACACCTTGGATAAGTATTGTGCTCCAAGTATATGATCGAACAAGTCATCAATTCTGGGTAGAGGATACTTGTTCTTTGTTGTGATTTTGTTGAGCTCATGATAATAAATGCAAATGATGTAATGGCCCGGACCTCTCTGGACCATTCCTTTGTAAAAATATGGTGTTTGAGGTGATTCAAGAGGTCAAGGGGACTTATCCCCAAAACTTTTACAATTTTTCAGTTCAGTGAACAGTTCCAACGATAGACAGTTGTGAACATTGCAACGGTAACCTTCTGTGAATAGTGCATCGATGACCTTAGGTGAAAAGTGTCATCAGTAACCTTATATGAACAGTTCCATAAGTTAATAGTATATTAGTAACCTCTAATGGTAACCTCTCCTTCCTTTTCCAAATTTTCAATTCTATGAACAGTTCCATCGGTGAACAGTTCTATCAGTAACCTATAACGGTAACCCCTCTTTCCTTTTCCAAATTTCTAATTCTAGGAATAGTTCCACCAGTGAACAGTTCTATCGGTAACTTTTAATGTTAAACTCTCTTTACTTTTCCAAATTTTCAATTCTATGAACAGTTCCACCAGTGAATAGTTCTATCGGTAACCTCTAACGGTAACCTCTCTTTCCTTTGACAAATTTTCAATTATATAAACAGTTCCACCAGTGAACAGTTCTACCAGTAACCTCTACCAGTAACCTCTATTTCCTTTTCCAAATTTTGAGTTCATGAATAGTGTTTCTAGAATTGTGAGGTCTATCAGTAACCTCTATTTCCTTTTCCAAATTTTGAGTTCATGAAGAGTGTTTCCAGAACCTAGACACCCCACCCCTTGCACCCCCTTGCCAGTTACCCCCTCCCCCTACCAGTCCCCCTACCAGTCCCCTCACCCTTGCTAGTTCCCCCCTCCCTCTGCCAGTCCTACCCCCCCCCCCCCAAAAAAAAAACCTAGACACCCCCAGACCCCCTGGACAAACCCCCCAGATAGACCCTGGATAGACCCCCCTAGGACATACCCCCCCAGACCCTGGACACCCCCCAGAACTTGGACACCCCCAGACCTTGGACAGATCCCCCTGAACCCCCCCCCCCCCAGAATCTGGAAACCCCACCCCTTGCACCCCCTGCCAGTTACCCCCTCTCCCTGCCAGTCCTTCGAGAGACCAACCCAACAGAAAAGCATATTTATGCATTGAAAAACCAAAAACAGACCTTGACGACATCAAGGAAAATAGAAACTCTGTTAACAGTTGACCCAAGCATCCAAGTACTGAAGCTTCTCTTTAGCCAAAATATCTCAAACACCAGAAGAAACACCATAACAACTTCATTCAAGAAGGATGCATGATCAAGCATGTTATGAAACTAGTAGGAGTACATTTCAAAGCCCTCATAGTGCAGGTCTGCAAACATCCATTGTACAGTGCCATTGAGTAGAACCGGTTGAAAAAGAGAAACAACGCAAGACAAAGAGGAACCTGCTTTTGAGAATCAGAAGAATCTCAACAACTTCATTTTGAGGGGATTTCATTAAAATTAAAGCTTGGATTCTTTTTAAATTTTTCTACCACATTGATGAACATCCACTTTCTGATATCAAGATATGAATCCACTGAAATCTCTCCATTTTTATACTATCTAAATACAGTAGTGTCTTCCTCATCCATCCATGCGTTGAGGTCATTTGGAAAATCAAGCTTTTCTGGAATTATGTAGGCATCCCTATAAGTTGGGTCATTTTCATCATCCTCACTGGATGACTCATCTGAGTCAGAAGAATTAGAGGATCTTGCTGAAGCATCTGATGAGGCAGACACTTTTTCCGTAGATGATGTCTGTGGGGGTATTGTGTTTTGGTCCTTCATGTTGGCAGCTAGGGAACGTGTGATAATTGTTCTTTTAAAATTGGAATTATCCCTACATTTCCAGGTGTTTCTAGAACTTGGAGTGATGAAGCCATCGGAGTCAACCAATTATTTCTTCCCTTTCCTAGCCCTTGATTTTAGGAAGTCTTCTTCCAATTGGAAGGGTTTGTCAATCTCTACATGTAAGGGATATTCATGATCCTATTGCACCTCTTCTTTGTCTCTTTGTATAGATTTTCTTGCTTCAAGAATAGGTGAGTCAGCATTGAAGACTTTCTTTCCTTCTTTATAAGTTCTGAGGTCCACATGCAAGGGATATTCATGATTCGATTGCACCTCCTCTGTATCTCTTTGTATAGGTTTTCTTACTACAAGAATAGGCGAGTCAGCATTGAAGGTATCTTGCTTTCCTACTTTAGAAGTCCCGGGGATGTGCAAGGTCTCGACATCATAATGGGAGGGGGGCTGAATCTTAGAGAGGCCAGGGGGATTCTAGTTATTAGTGCAGTCAGTAGTAAATGTCTGAGAAATATGGGGCATTATGGGGGTTTCCTTTTCCACCCAAACAGATTTATAGATATGGGGATGTTGAGGGTCATTACATTGAGTCACACATTCATTCATAGAGTGACCAATTCGTGGGAATTTTTTTGCAAAAAGTTGGGGCATTCTCAAAGACAACATCTTGAATAAAACCATTATCCCCCTTTTGAATCCAGAATCAGGATGGAAAAGATTTAGAAACATTGACCTCAGTGCAAATCTTAGCGACAGAGGGGTGTGTAAGGTTTAAAGTGGAAGAGTTAGTCTTAATGGGTAGCCTGAATGACCAGCAATGGAAAATAAGGCATTCTATTTGAAAAGGTGAAGGGGTAAATTCAGGAACCCTAGCTAGAGAGGAACAATGGGGGGCTCAACACTTAAGCAAAAGTCTGGAGACCATTTAAGAACCTTTATTCCGCAACCCCCAAAGGACCAAAATCAACGAGTCCAAAATCTATAATATTCATCCTCTGAAGAAAATCGAAACAGCACATGCAGTGAATTCATTAAACCAATGTGAGAGATGAGGAAATATTATTATAGACTTTTTAAATCTTATAAAGCCTTTCATATATGTATCCAATACTCTAGTGGCTGCCGTCTGGAAGTAAAAAGTGAAACAGTAAAGTGGAATCTAAAGTCCATACTGCTACAATGGTCAAAGTTTATACAGTCTCTGAAATAATTGGGTCAAGACCCTTCGACCCCCGGACCCCCAGATCAGGGGCGTGTTTCCCCCTTCAACCCCCAATGAGCTCACTATGAAGCTCGACCCGTGACAGTTGCGGGCTACAAGCATTCGGCCCAATCAGATTGGGCTACACCAATCCAACAATCTCCCTTGTTGCATCCCTTGATGAGAAGGAGGTTAAGAGTTCCCTTTTTTCTCTAAATCTTGAGAGTGTGGCTGGTCCTGATGGGTTCACAAATTAATTATTTATGTTTTAATGGGACATAGTTTGTGATGAGATCCTTAACGCTATAAGGGAGTTCTTTAACCATGCCTCAATGCCCTATGGAATCAACTCCAATTTTATTTCCCTGATCCCAAAGAAGTAAAATGCAGTGGATGTAAAGAATTTCAGACCTATTTCTATTGGGAATACCTTTCCAAAAATCATTAGAAAAATTATTGCTATGATGTTAGGTCCCATTGCTCGTGGGTTTATCTCTTCAAATCAGCCCCCCAGACAGCCCTTGGACACCCCCCTGGACAGCCCCCCTAGACATCCCACCTCCACCCTTCCCCTAACCTACATACCCTCCCCCCCAAAACCCCCCTGGACAGCCCTTGGGCACCCCCTGGACAGCCCCTCCTAGATACCCCACCTGCACCCCTGCCCTACAGACCCCCCTGGAACCCCCCCGGATAGCCCTTGGACACCCCACCTACACCCTGATCTACAGACCCCCCCCCGAACAGCCCTTAGACACCCCCTGTATAGCCCCTCCTAGACACCCCACCTACACCCTCCCGCCTGCCTTGCAGACCCCTCGACACCCCCCCCCCCGAACAGCCATTAGACACCCCACCTGGAAAACCCCTCCTAGAAAATTCTATAGCCATCATTACCTTCACTTCATTATTAAAGAATTCTAAATGAAAAATTCCTTGAAACTTTTCCAAGAATAATCTTTGTCTGGCTTAGTCTGAATAATATACTTCCACCACTTATAACTCAGACCCTTTAGTAGGATGGTTACAAAAATAACCTTAAGAGACTCATATATCTAAGGCTGGATAAAAATATCCTCAACCTTCAGTACCAAAACCAATTCATCCTAAGAATATTTTTACCCATGAATTATTGTGGGGCTACCATCTTGATTCTGGGGTTCCTAGGTGTGCCTTCAGGATCGATTTATTTAAGGCTTTTGATTCGGTCAGGTGAGACTTCTTATAGGATGCTTTGGATCTGCTCGGATTTCCGTCTAGGTTCTCGTATTGGGTTAAAAGATGCGTATCTACCCCAATGTTCTTAATGAACATTAATAGAAGTTTACATGGATACTTTTCGGGGAAAATAGGGCTCAGGAAAGGGGATCCGCTTTCGCCTTTCCTTTTTGTGATTTGCATGGAGTTTTTCTTGCGCATCCTGGAATGCAGGAGGCTGGGGGCTGGTGCGGTGGCTGGTGCGGGCTGGAGTGGCTGGTGTGGGTGGGAAGGTAGGTGTTAGGGGGATGGAAGGGGGCTAGTGTGGGCTAGAATAGGTGGCATGGGGATGGTGTGGGCTGGATTGCAGGTGGCCGGGGGCTATTGGGCATGTGGCAGGGGCTGGTGTAGGCTGGGATGTAGGAGGTCGGGGGCTGGTGGGGGCTAGAACTGGTGGATGGGGATATTTTGCAGGTGGCATAGGGCTGGCATTAGTGTTTTGCAGGAGGCAGGGGGGTGGTGGCTGGTGTGGTGGCTGGTGCGGGCTGGATTACAGGTGGCTGGGGGCTGGTGCGGGATCGAATGTAGGTGGAAGGGGGCTGGAATGCTGGTGGAAGGGGGCTGGTTGCAGGTGCTGGGGGGATGGTACGGGCTGATTCGAAGGTGGTAGGGGGGGCTGTTGTGGGCTGGAATGCTGGTGGTAGTGGGATGAAATGAAGGTGGAAGGGGGATGGTGTGGGATGGATGTGGATGGAGCAGAGCCAAATCATGGCATTACTACAGTGTGACCACGGCGTGACCGCGGTGTGACCGCGGCGTGACCGCGTCGTGTCGGCTCGATCCAGCAACATCTTCAAGGGAGCATCTTCCGGCCAGGAGCGAAGAGAACGGGAGGAGGCAGGGCCACATTCTGGCCATCGCCCCATCGACAGAAATTGTGATCAGTCACTCTCAACATTGATCACAAGACTCATGGAATACTATCACTGGGAACCGTCGTGGGGTGTCGTACTGGAGCAGGTCCAAATCACGACATTACCACGGCGTGACCATGGCGTGACTGCGACATGACTGCGGCATGACCGCGACGTGACCATGGCGTGACCGCGACGTGACCGCAGCATGACTGCGGCGTGTTGGCCAGGTCTAGTGACATCCGCGAGGCAACATATTTCGACCAGGAACGAAGGGAGCGGGAGGAGGCGGGGGAACATTACGGTTATCGCCCCACCAGCAGAAATTGTGATTAGTCAGTCTCAACATTGATCACAAGACTCATGGAATATTATCACTACGAACTGCCGCGTGGTGTCATCCTGTATCAGGGCCAAATCACAGCGTGACTGTGGAGTGACCGCGGTGTGACCGCAGTGTGTTGGCCCGATCCAGTGACATCCGCGGGGTAGCATCTTCCGGCCAGGAGTGAAGGGAGTGAGAGGAGATGGGGAAACATTCCGGTCATCGCCCCACCGGTAGAAATTGTGATTAGTCAGTCTCAACATTGATCACAAGACTCATGGAATACCATCACTACGAACCGCCACAGGGTGTCATCCTAGAGCAGGGAAAAATCATGGCGTGACCGCGGCGTGAACACGGTGTGACCACGGCGTGACTGCGGCATGACAGCGGCATGATCGGGGCGTGACCACGATGTGCCCGCGGTGTGTTGGCCCGGTCCAGGGACATCCGCAGGGCAGCATCTTCTGACCACGAGCTAAGGGAGCAGGAGGAGCTGGGGAAACATTCCAACCATCCCCCTCCCCCTCCCCCTGCCTACAGACATCCCCCCTACCCCCTACCCCCCTCCACCCACCCCCTGCCCCTTCCCCCTGCCCGCCTGCCCTGCAGACCTCCCCCCTCCCCCCTGCCCCCTGCCCCCCACCACCATGCCCCCTGCCCCCCTCCACCCACCCCCTACCCCTTGCCCCCCCACACATGATCATATTTCAAGCTATGATCTCCTAAACACACATGGTATTCTTCCTTAATAGGTTCCATAGTCTTCATGGCCAAATAATCCTCACCTTCTTTGGATTTTATCTCAGATGTTTCAGGATTCTTGCTTAGAACCCTTGAAAATCTCTTAGGTACTGTGGCGCCTAATTTCTAAATAGAAAAAGTAGTAGGAGACACTCATCCCTCCTTAGACTTAGTTTTATCTGAAGAACAGGGGTGTTGTACCTGATGATCTTCAAAACTTTCAGATAATTATACCCTTATTGAGTTTAAAGGACACTGTGACTAGATGATCCTCCTCACCTCCCCTTCATGTGTCAAAGGACCCTTGGTATCCAGTGAATTACTATCTAGATAATTATAAAACACATGTTCCCCATCAAGATGAGTGCCAAATTAAGCCTTGAATATACCTTTGGACCGAGACTCTAATAGTTCACTATGGAATTGCCTTAAAGAAAATAGGAAGAAAAGTACTCCTCTTATGTTTCCTAGACAATGTGTTGTTTAACTTTGAACTATTTTTCAGCAGAGAACCAAATAAACTCTAGATGTTTCTTAGACAGGTCAAGCTCTACAAACAAAAAATAATTAATGAGATGTTTCCCTTTAATCATCTTCTGATCGACCTAAAATATTTCCAAGAATGTTACTGCAAATTGTAAGAAAAGAAGGATTTTAAAAAGGTAGATGCAATATGATAATCTAAATCCATTCGGATGAAAACCGATAGTCTCTCCTAGAGTGAACAATTAGGTTCCACTGGTAGAGGAAACATGGTTAAAAGTTGAAAGAACATGAATATTTGGACAAAGACAAAGCCAGATCCACCACTTCGTGCAACCTGAGAAAGAATCAATGAGAACTCAGTTCAGTACACCTATGGTGAATCAATTATTCTATTAGGGAAGTAAAGAATTAGAAAATTTTAGGTAAAAATGTTCGACTGCTGGAAAAAATTTGAAAAATACTGAAACATTCTGGTTAACTTGAATACTAGTGATCGATCTTGAAATAAGTGATTTTAAAATTGATGCATGTCGAACCCCATGAAAAAAGACGTAGATGAAGAATATAAATGAGGCTTCAAGGTACCGAATAATAGATAAGGTTAAGGATGGAAAACTATGAAGGGAAGGAGTAGACCCGAAGGCATCTCCAAACCCCTAAAACCTCAAGTCACCAGTGATGCTTAGTAATGATTCTCATGGATGAGAAATCGTATAGTGGATAGTTTGTAATGACTATGGATTTCTTTTTTGGGTTCATAAAATTTAATTTTGGTGATTTATAATTAAAATTATTAAGTTTTAATTGAAATTTTATGTTTTGGGTGGATGGATTTAGTAAAGGTGGGAAGAAGTATGTGGTGTTCCTAAAAAGCAGTAGATGGGGCCACCAGTTAGCTATTATAAAGAACCATGAACATATTAATAGTGATAGTGGGGGAGGGTTGGCTCTAGACTAACTACTGAATGGTTGATGGTTGGAACCAAAAATTTTGTGGCCATTGGTTGGTTGGTGGTTTTCCACTGGGTAATCAGTGCCTTCCTTGACCTTGTATTTCATAAGGGCAATTTATGTCATTTTTATCATGGATTTTGGAGGTGGATTAGAATGGAATTGGAGTATATATTCCACTTAGTTTCAAATAGGATGATATGGATGGCATGAGAGGATGTTTTCTCAGAGATTTAAAGAAATGAATGCTAATCTATGATGACTAGAGGATTGGATGACCCCTGATATACATAATTCGGTGAGGTTTGGAGATCTAGCAATGTGTAGGAATACCTAGAGGATTACCCCATGGGATCAGGAAAATCATAGGTTACATAAAATTTAATCTAACATTACTGATACTGTGGGACCCTTGGGCTATGGAACTAGGCTTTTGTTTGGATTTAAATATCACATTCCATGTGACATGGTCACACAACATGGGACCCATCTTAAAATCCTAATGGCACTTAAAGAGTGTCTTGGTCTAAACAACAATTTTAATAAAAAGAGGGAAACCCCCTATAGGGATATAAAAAGGGCCAAGTATGATGTGTGATTTATGACTAACAATGACATCAAGTATAAGGAAAACATCAATGCAATAATGTTAAGCAAGGTATACCACTGTGAGTTTTCACAGACAGCGCACCTCCGTTGGAGGGGTTTTATTACAAAACCATGACTTATTTATCAAACGAAACAATTTTCTTAACTAACACTTAATCAAGAATTGCAATTTAATATAAACATGCAGAATTAAGAAGGAAACTAAATGCAATTTAAAACATTCTTGAATTAAATAGGCTAGGAGAGGGACCCTACCTCAACCTCAAGGTGCGTTTTCTTTTGATGACGACAACTCGAATCTTCCTTTTTTCTGCTTGCACGCATATGCAACTTAACATATATATAAGGACACCTATCCCATATGAACATATTTTCATGGACAAATATGCACAAGGGGTTCCTTATATATATTTTTATACTTGCATATACCCTTTTACACTTACACGCGTATGCATTTTTCATATCTATATATAAGCACACCTAGCCCCAATATATATATTCATACTGCCATGAGTGAATATATATAAAGTGGGAACTTATATATGCATATTCCTACCTATTCATACACATGTAAGCCTTCGTCAACGATGACTCGAATCCACCTCAACGAAATCCAAGGCACACAACAAAAATATAAAAAACCCAAAAATCAAAAAAACCCTAATTAAAATTCGGCCAAAGAATAAAAATGGAATAAAACTTACCCAAATCTTGAACTCATTCTCTTCAATGGTGGTGGATAGAACTTGTCTTATCATAAGAAACCACCTATAAGAAAATAGTGTGAAAAGAAATGAGATATAACAACTTCTTATATATATGTGATCAGTGTGTCAACTGTACATGATAAATGATACATGAATCCATAACCAACAATGAAAAAATAATATTCAAATTGATTTGTACATCCTAATACTAAATAACATGATCATTAATAAAGATATTTATTTTTCAAACATCACCTTCAATTGCCTATTCAAAAATAAAAAATCACCAAAATATGAGAATAAAGTAAAGCTCCATCATCACTTAAAAGTGAGAAATAGGGATTATACATTGTTCATAACCAATAAAATCCATTCCTTAAATGTATAAAATACCTAAAACTCTTCATGCCTATATCCTTTTTAATTTTCTAGATTGAAACCTCATTTTTTAACATTTTCTTCTTCTAGAATTCATCTTTATTATTAGTTTATATAGGTTTATAAATTTTATAAAGTAGAGAATTTTCCTTCTTTTATTATTACTCAATCCGCTTGGATTTTTCAAACCAGTTTTCTAATATGATTAGACAATATTTTGGTGCATGATTTTCCTTCTTCTTGATTGTATATTCCTTATTTGTAGAAACTATTTCTAAACATGCGATAATTGGTTATTTCCTTTTATCTTTCAAAAATTATTATTGTTATGGAATCTATGTCATAAATTCTTATCAATTTGGACTACTTGGTTTCCCTTCCACACACACTTTCAACAGCCTTTAGAGTACCCTTTTTAGGCTCCCTTTCAAACTCCACACTAGAATTGTCAAGCACTAGCCCACTACAATATCAAATATTAATACTTAACCCAACACATTGATCTGAATGACATCTTAGAAATACGGAAGCTCTAAATAGAATATTTACCAATATAAAATCCTCATAATTAACTGAACACACTAAATACACCAACCACTATAGGTAAATCATTAATTTTGGTATGGTATTGGAACCAAATATGGTTTATCCAACATCCAACTATAGACACTAAGTTCATCCATTTACTATCTAAGTTCATACATTTCACAACCCTGATAATGATCACCATCCCTTGATATAGATTTCACTCAAAAAAGAAGAGTATGAATGTCCCCACTATAGTATTATCGATAACATCATCAATCTTACATACACATTTCTAGTTCCTAATATCACATTATGATCACTATAGAAGATCCTGGCCCAAAAATTATATAGCTCCATGAATTCCCAAAACATTCTCTTATTCTGTAAATCTACCATAGCCACTCATAGAAGAGGGACTGCAACTCGATCCATAAAACCTCCTCATTACTTATTTTATGATCAAATGTATTTATCGATACTGATTCATCTCCTTTGAATTTAGAAACTTCTAGTTTCACACATATATCCTCTAGAGTTCCAATTCTTTCAAATAGGAACTAAAATTTCTTCAACATATTCTAAACATCCTACGATCCCATGTCACTACTGAAAATTAGATATTTCTACTCCTAGAACTCATGGATAACTTAGAAAACCATTGTTTTTCCTTTTCGAAGGCCTTGGTCAATAGATCAAAGTAGTTGTAACATAATATGATGGAAACAACCACTTGATCATATTTTTCATGAGAACACAATGCCATCCTAATTAAATGATTTGTTTATGAATTTTGACTCAACATTATTCGGTAATAACAACATTACTAATTAGAAACCCATCGCACCACAATCCTAAGCATGCATTATTACCAAAAAATCATGAAACTACCTTTAATCCATACTTCATAACAAAATATCATTTCCAAAACACCAAACCCTAAGGTTTATCATAATAATCTAAGGGTTACTCTCCTACACACCAAGCATAACAACCAAACCCCACACATTCACCCCAGATAATAAGAAAACAGCCACCCCTTAACTGATCTAACAAGAAACTTCCTAATAAAAATACACTATCAAATCACCCAAAAATCACCAAAATTCACTATATCAATAGTTTTACATCAAAACATAAAGATAACCCCCAACAAGATCCACCAACATGAGGGATTACCACCAATCAAAACCCCAAAGACAAATCCAAACCATACCCAATACATAACCATCATACTCCAAACTACTAGGAATCTAATATCCTAAAAAACCAACTAAAGTTTTTCATATACCATATAAACATGATTAAGATATCATAAATCAAACAAAAACACGTGAAAACCACTATTTTAGATTCTATTAATTAATACATCATTAATAGGTTATTCTATAAAACACCAATTCATATATTATTGATGTTTTAATTAATCAAAACCACTTTCAAATTAATTTTCCAAAAACATGACCACAAATATTACTTTCTCAAACCCACTTTCTAAATAGACTTTCCTTTTTTAAAACTATTTTCATAGACAAGTATTCATGAACATGTAGAAAAATACCTATATTTCAAGTATGATTCATGAAATCGGATTCTATTTCCACCCCATGTCAAGAGTCAAACAAAAAATAACAATCTCAACCCAAAAATAATACTTGAATAAATATCTCAATGATAACAGTGTAGATCTATAATGGAAAACAACACCCTTGGTGGCTTGAGTTTCCACCGTACATGTATTCTTGATGCATACAACCAGTGTACATCCTAATATCCAACCATTGGAGAAAATACACATGAGTGAAATTTGAGGGGTTAAAACCCTAAATACATTCGGTGGGTAATTAAAAGGTCTAACTGGCTGAGGAGGAGGATGATCTGCGGAGGTGGGGTATCCACATCAGAGGCGCGCTAGAGGAGGAGGTGGGGTGGCTATTTCGGGGCAGTGTGTGCAGGGTGGAAGAGTTGGGTGGTAGAGTCGGGGAAGGAGTCTGGGATGAGGATTTCACCATGAACAACATGAGAGTTTGACGGTTCGGAGAGGAGGGTCATGGTGAGAGAGATTGACGACAGCAAAGAGGGCGTTGATAGGAAGCGTCTGGAGGAGGGCGCCATGGTGAGAGATGTAGACGGAGAGGAAAAGAGGGTCGCAACGGATCAGGGGAGGAGGAGAGGAGAGCCCGGCGTGAATTGCAAAAAAAAGAGGAGAGGAGAACCTGATGTGGATCGCAAAAAAAAAAGAACCAAGATGTTTAGCCACATATGGGTAATTAAATCGTGGATATAAAAAACCTATAGCCACAGACCTATAAAACCATGGCTAAAGGTCTGTGGATATAGCTTAAATTTCTAGTAGTGTAAGACTAGGTTGTTCCCATAGTGTGGTTGCGATATATAGTATATGTTGTACTTTTTGTGTTTCTATACGCTACTCCACCCTGTCAGTAAGGGAAACTAACACCCCGGGGATTCTGAGCCCTGGGGGAGTGGTTTCTCCAACATTATGGTGGGAGGATGGATGGCTGACTACCCCCTTTGGCCCTGCTCTTTTCTCTTGGAAGTTACTTGTGCTGGTAGGCACAACGGTTAGTTTTTCCTATATATGTGTGTAGAGGGCTGTAATGGCTTGTGGTTATTTACACACATATATTCTGGATATAGTATCTTATAGACTACTATAGGTGTAACATGTATAGGATGTGATGGCTTGAGGATCCTTACTCAGTTTATGGACTGTAATGGCTTGAGGTATAATACCCTATGTATGATAGATGTTATGTGAGATGTGGTGGCTCCTAGAAACTACCTAATTTCTTTCTTGCGTAGACATGGTGGTTTTATTGCACGAGGTGCATATTGTGGTGCTTCGTCTAGGTGTCTGCGGGAAAGCCTTTATGGAGATAGATGCTTAGGAAGTACTGTAAAGACCCATAAAATTCAAGGAATTTTTTTTTGTTGGAATTTTACAAGAACACAGTTTCTGACGGCACCTGATTCCAAGGCCCGGTGTGCCCGGAATCATTTTACGAAGTCTGGCTCGGGTACGTTCAGTGAACGAACGAGCAGGTTTTTCTAACTTTTGAACCGGTGCTCGGAATCGAATTTCGAGGGCACCGATGGAATCACAACGCCGGTATTTGCTGAGAAACGCCATTTCCGGAGTTGCGTTTGCTCGGATGTGGTTTTTAATTTTTGGGTTTAAGTTAAGAAATAAAATAAAGTGGTGCGACAACTTTATTTTAATTCACTTAAATCCACTTAAAGACACTTAAGGTAATTTAAGTGGATAGGGTGGAACCCAAAAATATCCTACCCACTTGGTAGGATATTTGTGAGGTGGGGCTGGCACGAGCCCCACCGTTTCTTTTCCTCTAAGTAATGCACCCGCGAAAACCCCTTTTAAATGAAAGTCAACTGGTGTGTTTTCTTAAATTCTTAATGCCCCTATTAATTGGTTAGTTAAGTCGTTACCACTAATTCATCGAATTAATGGTTCGTTTCTTAACTTGTTTTTCAAATTGTTGGCTTGGAATAAAATAAAACCAACACACGTTTTGCTTGTGGTGGCTTGTTGAGAGGATTGACAGAAACTCTAAGTTCTTCATCATCCCTCGCGAAGAACGCGAAGAACGCGAAGAACGCCAGCCTCCGACGAAGGGCGACGAAGAACGTCGGATCCTCGGAGATCGACGGCGTGATGTGACGATCCTCCTTCCGTGACGTTTCTTCCGCGACGATCCTTCCCCGCGACAATATTCGATCCTCAACCAATTGAGATCGTCGACGCGACGCCGTGTACCGTGACGACGCGACGCACCCTTCCGCGACGCGACGATCCTCTTCTTCCGTGACAGTCAATCCCGCGAAGAACTCATGTCCGACGACAACGATGAGGAAGGGGTTTGTTTTATTTAAATCTTTGTGATTTATACCCGTGGTGTTGATTAAACTTTTTTTTGTTGTGAGACTTTTAAAACCAATAACGCGGTGGGTGCGGACTAACGAACAAGTCTGAGCCCACCGCCCCTTTCGTTCTTGGTGTGCGAAATGGCGGACGTTGATAAAGCAGACCGCATGGGCGACACAGGGTCCTCACAGTGAAGGAAGGACCCCGGGAGGACCTTTGTCGAAGATGACGTGAATTTACGACCACCAAAACTCGTCCGGTGGCCCGCGGAGCGACCCGCCGGCGTGCCGGCGGCGGAAGGCGGCGGTGCCCGGTGCGCCACCATGGAGAACCACCACGACTGAAGCCGCGGCGGCAGTAGCACGGTCCCGCGACCGCGCGGGACCGGAGGAGCATGGGACGCGGCGGCCCGGCCGCGTCCGCTGGCAAGGGCAGCCCCACGCGGGGCCGCGGTTCTCTCACGCGGGGGCAGCACGCCCCCCGCTCCGCTCAGCCGTAACCGGCCGAGCCGACCCGCCGGCCGGGCCGGGTCATGCCCAGGCCGGGCCGGGTCATGCCCAGGCCGGGCCGGGCCGCGCTGTCTGGGTCGGATCCGGACCCGGGTCGGGTCGACCCGGTTCGGGCCGACCCAGGGGGGTTAGGCCAGGTCGGTTCGGGCCCAGACCCCCGTTTTCGGACCTTTTCGGTCTTTTTCTCATAACTTGAGCTGCGGGCCTCCGATCGATCCACCGTTAGCGGCGATGCGATCATTAGATCGAGACAGTCGTTTCGGTATATCGCACTCAAGGTTTCGGAGTACCTTGGGTTTGGCCGGGTTGGTTCGTACACGAAACCAACCGGGCCCTCGGAGCGGAAACACTCATATCTGGAGCTTCGGACGTCTGATTGATGTGCCGTCGACTTTGTTGGATTCCAATAAGTGAGACATATCTTTTGGCTTACTTCGCCCAAGGTTTGGACGTAGGTGGAGTACGGTTGGGTTGGTTTTTTCCTAAAAACCAACAGGGGCCATGGGACGAAAAAGCCAATAACTCTCAGACCGGGCGTCCGATTGACGCGCCGTCTGCGAAGTTGAGTTCCTGTTGATGATACGGAACTTTTGGATACATCAAATCCAGAATTTGTGTCGGTTGATGTATCAGCCTCTCAGCTCATAGAGCGGACCCTCCTGAACGAGCTTGCTGTGTGCGGGAACCCTAGAGCTGGCTGCGTCTGCGACGACAATGAAGACAGTACGGAAATCCTCCGTGGGATCGGCAGTGACCACTACGGTACTTTTTGGGATACATCAACTCCAGAATACATGTCAGTTGATGCATCGACCTCTTGGCTCGTGGAGTGGACCCTCCCGGAATGAGAATGCTGTGTGCGGAAACCCTAGAGCTGGTTGAGACTTGACGAATGCTGATCGAATGACTCGGTGTGTTACGGATAGCCTAGTGGGAAGCGCTTGGTTGTAGCAGCAGACCCACGGCGGAGGAGCGCTTGGTTGTAGTGGCAGACCCGTGGTACTCAACAGAAGGAGTACCTCTGGAGGCTATGAGGGGAATGCTTGGTTGTAGCAGCAGACCCACGACGGAGGAACGCTTGGTTGTAGCAGCAAACCTACGATGGAGGAGCGCTCGGTTGTAGCAGCACGGGGGAGCGCTTGGTTGTAGCAGTAGACCCATGACAGAAGAGCGCTTGGTTGTAGCGGCAGACCCGTGGTACTCAACAGAAGGAGTACCTCTAGAGGCTATGCGGGGGAGCTCTTGGTTGTAGCGGCAGACCCATGGTGGGAAGTGCTTGGTTGTAGCAGCAGGCCCACCGTACTCGATAGGTGGAGTACTACAGCAGTCCAAGGTTATAGGGAAACACTTGGTTGTAGTGGCATACCCACTGTACTTGATAGAGAAGGAGATTCCGAATAGATATGGTTTCAACTTCATGATCGATCCTGTGTGGTTCATTGCGGGGGTTAGTACCTAACGATCCTTTGTGGGACCTATGGCTTAGATGAATCAGTGGCTACATCTGATCGTCTCTATCATCTTACGAAGTAGTATACCTGTGTGAGCTGAAATCCTGATTTGCTTTCCTATGTGGATTGTGTTGTGCTATCCTGTGTGGATTTACGTTTTTCTTTCCTGTGTGGACTGGGTTGTACTTGGGCTCGGATGTTGGAGCTGAACAAGAATTGATGACTTAGGTATATGTATGGGAATATACCTAAGCAGGGTCGAATGTTACTTCGTGATTGTATTTTTCCTTTGTGGATTATCCTTTGTGGATTCTGGGAGACCTTCGTGGGTCTCGGGGTACCTACTGAGTAGCTTATACTCACCCCTGCACAGGCTATGCCCGCACTACGTTGTGTTGGTTGCAGACGACGGACATCACTGATCGTGGTTGAGGCTTGCGGAGCAGGAAGGTACCTGGAGGTGGACCACTGGGCGGAACGTACTCGGAGCGGTCAGCTGGACCCGAAGTGCAGTGGAGGCTATCTGTACCCACCCTTCAGGTGGGATATCCAGTGGAAATCTCAACGTTGCGGCTTTACTTTTCAGTTGCTGTTTTCCCTTCCGGTTGTACTTTACTTTCAGTTTGGGTTTGAATACTGGCCCACTTACTTTTCCGCACTTACTTTGTATCAGCTTTTACTTAGTGTTTACTACTACTGCTTTCTTGCTCTGTGTGTTTGTTTACTTTACAAAGGAAATGACTTCCCTTTTTTTTACTGGGATTTACGCCTTGGTGCTAGTCTCCAGCCTCTGGCCTATGGAAGGCGGGCTTGGGGTAGTCACGGAACGAGCCCCGAGGATAGGTCGTGACAAATTGGTATCAGAGGAGTTTGGTTCTACTGCAGAACTTTGGACTCTGATCTCTTTCTATGTGAAGAAATAGTGTTAAGCGTATTGGGTGTGGTTATCAGTCCAAGGAGTCCAGTGTTGGTGCGGCGGCCGACGTATCCGTACACTAGGACCTTGACTTCTGATTTCTGACTTAATGCACAAAAACATTGATTGCATGTGTGTTTCAAGTTTTCTTTGTGATTACTTTGTGTCAGCTCACCAGGTATACTGTTCTGACCGTGGCACACCTGTCTCTTTCAGGATGGACCCACAACGGTAGCCAGCTAGGGTTCTGAGAGTTGAGCATGACGACAGCCCACCGAGCGACGAGGCCTCGATACAGGGCCCTTTGACAGCAGAGGCACCGGCGATACCTCTACCCGCCGAGCCACCGATGCTTCCAGCCCTAGCCGCTGACGATGCACGTCACCTTAGTGCACTGCACAAGTTCCAGCGCCAGCAACCGCCTAGGTTCCGCGGGGAGATGGACCCCCAGGAAGCCGAGGACTAGCTGGAGGTAGTGGTACGAGTTTTCCGGTTAGTGAGGACACCAGCAGACCTCATGGTGATCCTCGCGGCGAGCCTACTGCATGCGGCAATAGGCAGATGGTGGAGCTTGATGCTCCAGGTGCACGATGAGGAATCTCTCCTTTGGATGGACTTTGAGAGCCTTTTTTTGCTCAGAGTTCATCCCAGCCACCCTCTGAGCGGTGCACATCCAGGAGCTACTGCAGCTGCGGCATGGCAGCATGACAGTAGCCCAATACGCGGCGAGGTTTACCGATCTCTCGCGCTACTCGACAGACATGGTACAAGACCCATTCTTCGGGGCCTGGACCTTTGAGCAGAGATTGAGGTAGGAGATCAGTGCATCGCTGATCTCCCTCAGCATTCCGACACAGACAGGGGTGTTGGAGCGAGCCCTTATGATTGAGAGCTTTCTTGCTGAGTCTACATCAGTGGCAGGACCCACCACTAGCCGGCATGCGGCAGAGTCTTCTACAGCGGGCAATAGACAGATGACACAGGGGTCCAAGAGGACTATACCTATAGGTAGTCGACCGCATGGCACATGATCGTTTGATTGAGGCACTCGGGGTGGACAACAACTTACCATGAGCGGACAGTGTTACTCATGCGGCGGGGTTGGTCACATGGCTCGTGACTGTCCGACCCGCCATACGGATGAACAGTAGATGAATGAAGGAACTCCTAGGCAGAGGAAGAGGTTCGATCGAGGTAGACCGGATAGAGCAGGAGACCGTGGAAGGGGAGCTGGCCATGTAGCTGGAGGTGGACAACGCTTCGAGGTGTTGCCACCACCACCACCTGGGAGACCACCCCGACCGCAGGGAATAGGTGGACGTGGGAGAGCTCAGCTGTAGGCAGCTGAGGCCTATGATCATGGAGCTCCGGGAGCAGATGGACAGGAGCGGGACTAGCTCCGGACCTGGAGACTTTTGTTTATGCTGCTTCTAGCGTTGTTGATGTTTGTTTGTAGATGATTTGTGTCTTTGTACTTTGAGCTGCAGTAATAAAAGACACCTTTCTTTTGGCGTTTACCTTCATATCCTCTCTTTATGTTGTTACTAAGAGGTTCTGGTTTAAAAACCGTTGACTTGAACCTCACTTTGAGATACCTACTAGAGGAGACCCAGTGACCACACACTGATGCCTATAGTGTGACTCAACCCTTGGAGGCGAGAGTAACGGTTGGATCTCTTGGTAGTAGCGTCGAGGCCTTACGACGTCATCCTTGGTATGGGTTAGTATCATCCATGACAGGATTGACTGTATTAGGCGAAGAACGTGGTTCATCCAGAGGATGAGACCAGATTTCTCTTCTCGGAAAAGAAGAAATCTCAGCAGCTCGTGTAGGACCAGAAAGGTCCAAGTCATCCAAGAGCGGATGAGGACAGCTCATAGCCGGCAAAAGTCTTGTGCTGACAGGAGGCGGAGACCACTAGAGTTCGAGGATGGTGACCACGTCTTCTTGCTTGTCTCACCTCGACGTGGATTACGGAGATGTGGCCGAGGCGACAAGTTATCACCGAGGTTCAACGGACCTTTCTAGGTCCTCATCAGGGTAGGCGAGGTGGTTTACCGCTTGACCCACCCACCTCAGTTGCACCAAGTGCACGACGACTTCCAGGTATCTCAACTGAGGAGATACAAGCTCGACCCTTCACTTTTCTTCGACCATGAGGAGCTGGACTTGGTCGATGGGGTGACCCTCACAGAGGTTCCAGTGGGGATCGAGGAACGACAAGAGCAGGTCCTATGAGGACGGGTCGATTCCTTGGGTGTGCTTTCACTAGCAGTACGGGAACCTCCAGATAAGCACATGGGAGCGGAAGACTCAGATGCGTGCTCAATACCGCTTTTTTTCCCCTAGTTTGATGTATCTTTACGGGGACATAAATCCCTGAGGTGGGAGTGATTTAAAGACCCATAAAATTCAAGGGATTTTTTTTTCGTTGGATTTTTACAAGAATGCAGTTTCTGACGGCACCTGATTCCGAGGCTCGGTGTGCCCGGAATCATTTTCCGAAGTCTGGCTCGGGTACGTTCAGTGAACGAACAAGCGGGTTTTTCTAAATTTTGAACCGGTGCTCAGAATCGAATTCCGAGGGCACTAATGGAATTGCAGTGCCGATATTTTCTTAGAAATGCCATTTCCGGAGTTGCGTTTGCTCGGGTATGGTTTTTAATTTTTGGGGTTAAGTTAAGAAATAAAATAAAGTGGTGCGACAACTTTATTTTAATTCAATTAAAGCCACTTAGATCCACTTAAGCTAAGTTAAGCGGATAGGGTGGAACCCAAAAATATCCTACCCACTTGGTAGGATATTTGTGAGGTGGGGCCCGCATGAGCCCCACCGTTTCTTTTCCTCTAAGTAACGCACCCGTGAAAACCCCTTTTAAATGAAAGTCAACTGGTGGGTTTTCTTAAATTCTTAACGCCCCTATTAATTGGGCAGTTAAGTCGTTACCATTAATTCATCGAATTAATGGTTCGTTTCTTAACTTGTTTTTCAAATTGTTGGCTTGGAATAAAATAAGGCCAATACACGTTTTGCTTGTGGTGTCTTGTTGAGTGGATTGACAGAAACTCTAAGTTCTTCATCCTCCCTCGCGAAGAACGCGAAGAACGTGAAGAACGCCGGCCTCCGACAAAGGGAGACGAAGAACGCCGGATCCTCGGAGATCGACGGCGTGACGTGACGATCCTCCTTCCGCGACGTTTCTTTCGCGACGATCCTTCTCCGCGACAATCTTCGATCCTCAACCGATCGAGATCGTCGACGCGACGCCGTGTACCGCGACGACGCGACGCCCCCTTCCTCGACGCGACGATCCTCTTCTTCCGTGACGGTCAATCCCACGAAGAACTCACATTCGACGACAACAACAAGGTAGGGGTTTGTTTTATTTAAATCTTTGTGATTTATACCCGCGGTTTTGATTAAATTTTTTTGTTGTTGTGAGAGTTTTAAAACCGCTAACGCGGTGGGTGCGGACTAACGAACAAGTCAGAACCCACCGCCCCTTTCTTTCTTGGTGTGCGAAATGGCGGACATCGACAAAGCAGGCCGCATGGGCGACGCGGGGTCCTCGCAGTGAAGGACGGACCCCGGGAGGACCTTTGGCGAAGACAACGTGAATTTCCGACCACCGGAACTCGTCCGGTGGTCTGCAGAGCGACCCGCCGGCGCGCCGCCGTGGAGAACAGCCGCGGATGAAGCCGCAGCGGTAGCAGCGCGGTCCTGTGACCACGCGGGACTGGAGGAGCATGGGACGCGGTGGCCCGGCCGCGTCCGTTGGCAAGGGCGGCCCCATGCAGGGCCGCGGTTCTCTCACGCGGGGGCAGCACGCCCCCCGCTCCGCTCGGCCCTAACCGACCGAGCGGACCCGTCGGCCGGGTCGGACCCAGACCCGGTTCGTGTCGAACCGGTTCGGGCCGACCCAGGGGGGGGGGGGGGGGTTGGGCCGGGTCGGTCCAGGCCCAGACCCCCGTTTTTGGACCTTTTCGGTCTTTTGCTCATAACTTGATCTACGGGCCTCCGATTGACGCACCGTCAGTGGAGATGCGATCCTTGGATCGAGACGGTCGTTTCGGTATATCGCACTCAAGGTTTTGGAGTACCTTGGGTTTGGCCGGGTTGGT
The DNA here is from genome assembly GCA_963277665.1 of Viscum album. Classification (NCBI taxonomy): domain Eukaryota; kingdom Viridiplantae; phylum Streptophyta; class Magnoliopsida; order Santalales; family Viscaceae; genus Viscum; species Viscum album. The sequence continues at coordinate 856,050,320 of OY728166.1, forward strand.
TCGTACACGAAACCAACTGGGCCCTCGGAGCGGAGACGCTCATATCTGGAGCTCCGGACGTCTGATTGACGTGCCGTCGACTTTGTTGGATTCCTCTAAGTGAGACAGATCTTTTGGCTTACAATGCCCGAGGTTTGGATGTAGGTGGAGTACGGTCGGGTTGGTTTTTCCCTAAAAACCAACTGGGCCCCTGGGACGAAAAAGCCAATAACTCTCAGACCGGGCGTCCGATTGACGCGCCGTCTGCGACGTTGAGTTCCTGTTGACGATACGGAACATTTGGATACATCAACTCCGGACTTTGTGTCAGTTGATGTATCAGCCCCTCGGCTCGTAGAGCGGACCCTCCTGAACGAGCTTGCTGTGTGCGAGAACCCTAGAGCTGGCTGCGTCTGCGACGACAATGAAGACAGTACGAAAATCCTCCGTGGGATCGGCAGTGACCACTATGGTACTTTTTGGGATACATCAACTCCAGACTACATGTAAGTTGATGCATCGACCTCTTGGCTCGTGGAGTGGACCCTCCCGGAACGAGCATGCTGTGTGCGGAAACCCTAGAGCCAGTTGAGACTTGACGACTGCTGATCGAACGACTCGGTGTGTTACGGATAGCCCAGTGGGAAGCGCTTGATTGTAGCAGCAGACCCACGGCGGAGGAGCGCTTGGTTGTAGCGGCAGACCCGCAGTACTCAACAGAAAGAGTACCTCTGTAGGCTATGAGGGGGAACGCTTGGTTGTAGCGGCAGACCCACGACGGAGGAGCGCTTGGTTGTAGTGGCAGACCTACGACGGAGGAGCGCTCGGTTGTAGCAGCACGGGGGAGCACTTGGTTGTAGCAGCAGACCCATGGCAGAGGAGCGCTTGGTTGTAGCGGCAGACCCGTGGTACTCAACAGAAGGAGTACCTCTAGAGGCTATGAGGGGGAGCGCTTGGTTGTAGCGGCAAACCCATGGTGGGAAGCACTTGGTTGTAGTAACAGACCCATTGTACTCGATAGGTGGAGTACTACAACAGTCCAAGGTTAGAGGGAAGTGCTTGGTTGTAGCGGCATACCCACTATACTTGATAGAGAAGGAGATTCCAAATAGCTATGGTTTCAACTTCATGATCGATCCTGTGTGGGTCATTGCGGGGGTTAGTACCTACCGATCCTTTGTGGGACCGACGACTTAGATGAATCAGTGGCTACATATGATCATCTCTATCGTCTTACGAAGTAGTATACTTGTGTGAGCTGAAATCCTGATTTGCTTTCCTATGTGGATTGTGTTGTGCTATCCTGTGTGGATTTACGTTTTGCTTTCCTGTGTGTACTGGGTTGTACTTGGGCTCAGATGTTGGAGCCGAACGAGAATTGATGAATTAGGTATATGTATGGTCATATACCTAAGCAGGGTCGAATGTTACTTCGTGATTGTATTTTCCCTTTTTGGATTATCCTTTGTGGATTCTAGGAGACCTTTGGGGGTCTCGAGGTCTCTACTGAGTAGATTATACTCACCCCTGCACGGGCTATGCCTGCACTACATTGTGTTGGTTGCAGACGACGGACAACGCTGATCGTGGTTGAGGCTTGCGGAGCAGGACGGTACCTGGAGGTGGACCACTGGGCGGAACGTACTCGGAGCAGTCAGCTGGACCTGAGGTGCAGTGGAGGCTATCTGTACCCACCCTTCAGGTGGGATATCTGGTGGACAAGTCAACGTTGCGGCTTTACTTTTCAGTTGTTGTTTTCCCTTCTGGTTGTACTTTACTTTCAGTTTGGGTTTGTATACTGGCCCACTTACTTTTCCACACTTACTTTGTATCAGCTTTTACTTAGTGTTTACTACTACTTCTTGCTTGCTCTGTGTGTTTGTTTACTTTACAAAGGCAATGCCTTCCCTTTTTTTTACTAGGATTTACACCTTGGTGCTAGTCGCTAGCCCCTGGCCTATGGAAGGCAGGCTTGGGGTAGTCACGACACGAGCCCCGAGGATGGGTCATGACAAGTACGACATTGGGGAAAAGCGGAAAACCAGTGGGGAAGTAGTAGTGGGGTACCCTCGATATTCTTTATTATATGATATATTCTTATATTTGTTACTTGGTAAGAGTAGCCATGGTGAGGCTAGGAACTTAGTATACCTGTTTAGGTGATGAGTTAGTTTCAATTTTTGTTCACTGTTCTTTAGCATGCCTTCTTTACTTTTGCACGAGAGGCTTCGGGGAGGATCCTACTGATTATACTATTATACTCACCCTATGTACATATAAACTACTTTTCAGTTCACTTGGAGCTGGTTGAAGATCAAGCTGGTTTCTACTAGCTTGGGGTTGTTGGATCTATTTGGGCTTGTGGTTGCTGCTGTTTTTACTTTCTTTTGGGTACTTGTAGTTTTCCCCTTCAAATTATATTACTTTTTCATGAAATTACATATGTGCACTTGATTTTTCTTTTATATTTCAGTTCTGAGTTGGAGTTTGTTGGTGTCTATCTTATCTCTCTCTTCTGTATGTGTTATCTTAGAGGGTAATGCCTTCCATCTGTGTGTTTACTATACCCTCGGTGCTAGTCGCCAACCCAGGGCCTACTGGAGGTGGGACTCGGGGTTCATTATCTCCCTTCTCACATTTTCGGACCAGGAGGGGTACACTTTGTGGGGAGGGGGTCATGATAGAGTGGTATCTGAGGTTTGTTTGAGGGATAGAATGGAGTTTGAAGTTAGGCATAGGTGAGGTTACATGGGTTGGTAGGGAAAAAATGTCATTCATGTTTAACAAGTGATGTAAACACTGGAGATCGGCTGAGACATAGGCGTTTAGGACCCCTTATGATCTGATGTATGAACCTTTAAGTTTACAATGTCTACTAAACAAGGTGATACTAGTTGTGGGGTAGATACCTAAGAAAGGATCATGCATAATTCTTATTTTTTCCTGTTTTTTGATGGGTAGACCTTGGGATAGGTTAACCTAAAATCAATGAAAGAAAAAAATTAATTAATTAATGTTGATTCTTCCATATTCCGAGTTTATGAGCTCTAACGGTTTGTTATTTTACAGGTATGGCTCCAGGTCAACGTCCTCATCAGGTTTGCACAGAAAATGTCTTGCAGGCTATTCTAGCAAATCGCCGTAGAGTAGAGGTTGACGACGACGATACTTGGAGGAAGACACTCTGAGAGTTTCAGAGCCAGAGTCTGCAGAAGTACGAGGGCTCCGTTTTAGATGCAGTCACAAAATACTGGTTGGAGGAGGTTGAGATAGGATTCAGTTCGATCCATGCTCGGAAGGAGAACTAGGTTTCCTTGTTTATGACGATTCTTTATGGAGCAGTGAGGAAGTGGTAGTTCTTGTTCGTCATGGATCACGAGGATTCAGCGATCTCATGGGAGGAGTTCTGAGACAAGTTTAGAGTCGAGTTTCTTTCTTCGACTGTGAAGGCGTCTAGTAGCCAGGAGCTTCTTACCCTTTGACAGAGGATATCTAGTGTTTGAGAGTTTGGAATCCATTTCAAGAACCTTTTACGATATGCTTCAGACCTATTTCCAGATGAGGAGGCCAGGGTGAGGCATTTTGAGGAGGCTTTACGTCCAGAGATCCAGCACTAGGTCACCCCATTTATGCTGAAGACATATCTTGAGGTGATGGAGAGGGCAGAGGTTGTCAAGAGGACTTTTTACAGAACTGGATCTTCATGAGAGGGGAGTCATCGTGATTCCTCATGAAGTAGAGCTGTGGTCCAGGGTTCCTGGTTTTCAGGGTAGAAGAGTTTCTGTTCATTTGGGGGTAGGTCCCAGCCCTTCACATCTCGTTTCTCTAGAAGTAGTAACTCTCAATCCTATGACAAGGGATAAAGCACTTGTTTTGCTTTTGGCGGTCGTGGTCATCAGCAGCTGGAGTGCCCAACCTTTTAGAGCAGTCATCGTGCACCAGGTGCTACTCTCTAGGTTCCTTTTTTGAGGCAATTCCAGCCGAGACAGCAGTAACATGTTTCACAATCTTTAGATCAGCAGAGGGTAGATGGGGAAGGCAGAGGACAACCCCATGACTCTCCCCATCCTCAAAGAATAGAGCACAGCTGTGGTGTTGGTCGTCATCAGGGTTAGAGAGGTCGTGGAGGAGGTCATGGTCATCTTCATGCTCTAGCGTTGCCCGCTCTAGGAAATCCAGATGTCGTTCGAGGTACCCTTTGCTTGTTTTCTACCTCGGTGTATGCCTTGTTTGATTCAGGAGTGACGAACTCCTTCATATCACCCACCCTTGTCCATGGTTTGGGACTTGAGGTAGAGAGGCTTCCAGTACCCTTGGCGTTGACTACGCCTGTTGGAGGTCGAGATGACTTGTTTGAAGTATGTAGAGACTGTGATCTAGTGTTGTGGTAGCACCGCTCTTGGGGATATTTCCTATATTTACGAATACAACCATATGATGTCATCCTTGGAATGGATTGGTTGTATTCAGTGTATGGTATCGTGAATTGCTTCAGGAAGAAGGTCATTTTATTTGGTGTGGATGGAGAAATGGTGGTGTTTGTTGGCAAGCGAGATCCTCGGATGGGTCATAGGCGCGTTCCATCCTTATCATCCATGATGACTGAGATGATTTTGAGTTCTTCAGAGGTTTAGCAGTTGGTGTTTCCTAGGGTCATAGAAGAGTACCCTGATGTCTTTCCAGAAGAGGTTGTAACATTACCCCCTCGATGAGAGATCGAGTTTAGGATCGAGCTACAACTAGGAGAATCTCCTATCTCTATGTATCCATATATGATGGCTTATTTTGAGTTACGAGAGCTACATATATAGCTTTATGGTCTATTATAGTGTGGTTTTTTTTGTCCAAGTGTGTCACCGTAGGGTGCACCAGTTTTGTTCGTGAAGAAGTATGATGAAAGTTTGTGGTTGTGTGTCGATTATCGTTGCTTAAACAAAGTGACAATAAAGAATCGCTATCCTCTTCCATGGATTGATGATTTATTCGATCAACTGAAGGGTGAAATTTGGATCTCAAATATTGACTTGCGGTTAGGATATCATCAGATGCGTGTAAAGGATGAGGATATTCCGAAGACTACTTTCCATTGTCGTCATGGGCATTATGATTTCATTGTAATTTCGTTCGGCATGGTGAATTATTTAGATGTGTTCATGGGATTAATGAATGATGTGTTCCGTCAGTTCCTGGAAAAGTTCATGATGGTTTTCATTGACAACATCCTTGTGTACTCCACATCTGAGAAGGAGCATGAAGAGCATCTACATGCCATTTTGAGAGTTCTTCGTCAACATCATCTATTTGGGAAGTTGTCGAAGTGTGAGTTTTGGGCTCGAGAAGTCCATTCTTGAGGCATGTTTTTTTCCAATAGGGAGTAGCTGTGGATCCATCGAAGATAGAAGCAGTTGTGTCTGGGGCAGCCCCCAAGACAATGTCAGAGGTGTGAAGTTCCCTTGGTCTCGCAGGATACTACAAGAGGTTTGTAGCCTATTTCTCACAAGTTGTGACTCCTATGACAACTTTGACTAGGAAGGATCAGGCATTCATATGGACTAATCAGTATCAGACAACTTTAGAGTATATAAAAGAGAAGTTAGTAAGTGATCCAGTTCTTTGTCTTCCAGCAGAGTGAGTTTAGTTTGATGTTTTCTACGGTGCTTCAAATCTGAGGTTAGGTTGTGTTCTGATGCAGTAAAGATCAGTCGCTTCTTATGGGTCTTGGCAGTTGCATTCCTATGATCGTAACTATGCCACTCATGATCTTGAGTTGGCAGGTATAGTGTTTGCTCTGAAGTTGTGAAGACATTACCTCATTGGGGAGTGCTTTGTGGTTTTCACCGATCATAAGAGTTCGAGGTATGTTTTCTACCATCATGACTTGAACTTAAAAAAGCATCGGTGGATGGAGTTATTTATAAGAATATGACTTTGAGATATCATATACACCTGGAAAGGGTATTTTTGTAGCTGATGCACTGAGTCGAAAGTCACGTAGTGATGATGTGTGTGAATTCGGTGATTCCTAGACAGTAATGGAAGAACTATCAACATTACATCTTGATATTAGAGAAGTTGGGGGTAGATGTTGTCTTTTTCAGATGATGGTGCAGTCATCTCTTGTGATGCAAGTGGAAGATTCCCAGTTGGGAGATCTTGAGGTGTAGGTGTGGAGAGACCGAGTTGTTTGTGGTGAGGCCCCCGATGGTTGGTCAGAGTATGAACAACACTGAGTGTTGTATCACAGAATGGTTTTTGTTCCTTTGGAAATGTGTGAGATGGTTCTTAGAGAGTTTCATAGTTCTCCTTTAGCGGTGTATCCTGTTGTGACAAAGATGTACCAAGCCTTGAGGAGCCAGTTTTGGTGGCCTGGGCTGAAGCATTCAATTTTGGAGTTTGTGTCTCGATGTTTGGTCTGCCAGAAGGTGAAGACCAAACACTGTGTTCCAAGTGGTCTTCTACAGCCATTAGAGATTCCTCAGTGGAAGTGGGAGGACATCTCAATGGAATTTGTTACTGGTTTAACTTGAGATATGAGAGGACATGATGCTATTTGGGTGGTAGTGGATTGCTTAACAAAATCGGCCCAAATTATAGCAATCAAGGAGTCGTGATTAGTGGAAGTTTTGTCGAGGAAGTATCTAGAGGAGGTGGTGAGACTTCATGGAGTCCCAAGGACATCATTTCTGATCGAGATCCTCGCTTTACTTCTAGGGTGTGGAGAGATATTCAGCATGCTTTTGGTTCTCAGTTATGCCTTAGCACTGCTTTTCATTCTCAAACAAACCATCAGACATAGAGAACCATCCAGACTCTTGAAGACATGTTACGCTCTTGTGTCCTAGATTTTGGAGGTTTGTGGATGAGGCACTTACCCTTTATGGAGTTTGCTTACAATAATAGTTTTCACTCCACCATCGGTATGGCACCATTTGAAGCCTTGTATGGACAACCTTGATGTTCTCTGTTGTGCTGGATTGGGGTCAGAGAGTCAGAAATTCTCAGACCAGAACTAGTGCAGAATACAACAGAGATGGTTCGGGTGATTCATGAGAGGATGAAGATAGAGCAAGATCATCTGAAATCATATTCTGATCAAATAAGGAGACCCTTAGAGTTTAATGTTGGGGATCATGTGTTTCTGAAGGTGACTCCCCATTGTGGGTAGTGAAGGTTTGGTTGTGGGAGTAAGCTTTCTCCCCGATTTTTTGGGCCTTTCGAGGTGTTAGCTCATGTTGGAGCTGTGGTGTATCAGGTAGCACTTCCCCCATAGATGAGTCGGATGCATGATGTTTTCCATGTATCACAGCTCCATTTTTATCTTTATGATGACTCTCACATCATATTTTGGGAAAGATCCATGTTGATTATGATGCAACCTTTGAGGAGTGACATCTGGAGATCCAATACCGCAAGGATAAGGTGTTGCACGGGCGTTTTATCCCCTTGGTTCGTGTCTTGTGGTGACACAGTGGCATGGAGGAGAGTACCTCAGAACATGATTCACAGATACGTGCTCAGTACCCACAAATTTTTGATGTTTAACTCTTTTCATGTATCGATGTAGCCTTTGTGGTTATGAACCTTTCATGTTTATGAGATGGTTACCTTTTTTTCTTTTGTGGCTTTCTCTCTTTTGAGAGGTATCTCGATGGGTGGTTGTTCATACCCCGTTTCGTTTTCACTTTAGGTGGGTTTTTAATTCTTGGGGATGAGAATGTTTTGAGAGGTATTTTATGTAATGGCCTAGACCTCTCCAGCCCAATACTTTGTGAAAATATGGTGTTTGAGGTTATTCAAGAAGGTCAAGAGGAATTATCCCCAACACTTTTCCAATTTTCCAGTTCGGTGAATAGTTCCAACGATAGACAGTTGTGAACAGTGCAACGGTAACCTTCTGTGAACAGTGCATCGATGACGTTAGGTGAACAGTGTCATCGGTTAACTTCTATGAATAGTTCCATTAGTGAACAATCTATCGGTAACCTATAACGGTAACCTCTCTTTCCTTTTCTAAATTTACAATTCTATAAACAGTTCTATTGGTGAATAGTTCTATCGGTAACCTCTAACTGTAACCTCTCTTTCCTTTTCCAAATTTTCAATACTTTGAACAGTTCCACCGGTGAACAGTTCTATCAGTAACCTCTATTTCCTTTTCCAAATTTCCAATTCTATGAACATTTCCACCGGTGAACAGTCTATCAGTAACCTCTAACAGTAACCTCTCTTTCCTTTTCCAAATTTCCAATTCTATGAACAGTTCCACCGATAAAAAGTTCTATCGATAACCTCTATCGGTAACCTCTATTTCCTTTTCCAAATTTTGAGTTCATGAACAATGTTTCCAGAATGGTTAGGTCTATCGGTAACCTCTATTTCCTTTTCCAAATTTTGAGTTCATGAACAGTGTTTCCAGAACGTTGAGGTCTATCAGTAACCTCTATTTCCTTTGCAAAATTTTGAGTTTGTGAACAATGTTTTCAGAATGGTGAGGTCTAGTGGTAACCTCTATTTCCTTTTCCAAATTTTGATTTCGTAAATAGTGTTTCTAGAATGGTGAGGTCTATCGGTAACCTCGATTTCCTTTTCCAAATCTCGAGTTCGTGAACAGTTTTTTCAGCTTCCTACAGTTTCATCCCTTTAACGTTTCCTTTGACATAAAATACATTTAAATACTCATTTTAAGGACTTTAAGTCCGATTCAAAGGTCAAAACTCCTATATTAATTATTCCTAAGGCTCAGGATGTTTTTACCCAGTCAAACCGTGTGGTTTAATGCAATCCACTTTTAAGGAAAAATTAAGAGTATCTTAAACCGTTGCACCGTTAAATCTTCAAAAGGGATGGGATATATTCCTCCCTAATTCTTTATCCTTGTTCTCGGGTGTGGGATGCTATAACATCCCATTCCTTATCATAGTAGTTTCACAATCAAACTTTCCTCCTCAGATTTGTTCCGCTCTATTTTGATGCAACCAATATATATCGATCAATCTTCGATATAAGGTATATTTTATCGTCTTTCTTTTGGGGTTCATCTTCTCCTGTTTCTCCTTTCCATTTTATATCATGTAATCTCCATGCTTCTAATGGAGTTTTCTTGGGGTTTGGTTGGTGTGGTCGTACCGTGGCATCCTTGGGTGGATGCAGTTGTCGCCAGAGGAGGATCATGACCCATTGTGTGGATAAAGAATGTCAATAATTGTTTGAGGTAGGGAATTCATTGCTTCTCTTTTCTTTTACATGAAACTATATTGTTAGCATGTTTTATCCCAATAGACCAAAATGGAATTGACATAATAAATATTTGAACCGGATAAATAAATTGATATTGATCGTATGTTATTTCCCCTTGTTTTCTAGATAGTGTGACATCCATGCTTGCTTTGTTTAGCTGTTCGTTCTTGATGGAAATTGGTAAAGAACATAAACCAGAATTAATTGATAACTGTTGGATATAGATAAAGAGGCATGTCAGTGAATATGGTTCTTCTTATTTTAATTTTATGTTAATCGAATTGGTGCAGTAAGAATATTTAATTATTTGTGATAGCTTACTGATTAGGTTTCCCAAATTTGGAACCTATAAATAATGAATCGGTTAATTCAAGATGGATTAGAGAACTGATTGTTTGATAATTCCTTGAAGGGTTCTGAGTTACCCTCTTGATTGTTAAAGGGCCTAGAGCTCAATTGTTAATATGTTTGTTTTCATGCTGCTTGTGTTGTGATGTGAGCATGGAGGGATATTGTGATATGTGGGGGCATGGAGGCCTTTTGGTTGTGGCAGAAAATGACACCTAGGGTGGAAAGATGCATCAGTTTATACATGTGGGTGTCGGGGAGGACACCAGGGATGATGGAATGGGATAGATGTGTTTGTTGGATGCTTGTTATTTCTTTTTGGTTTATTATCTGCTTTACTTTTCCCCACTACTCAAGGAATCTGGTCTTACTTACCGTTCTTCCGAAAGAGGTGAAGACGCGTGGGGTATGCCACGTGCTTTCTGTGTTTAGCTTCTCAAAGGAGGATGGGTCTATGCTCTTGCTATAAGCGACAAAGACTCGATGGGTAGTACATATACTCACCGTGTTGAGCCCCCTTGTGTTTAGTAGCATAGATTATTTTTCTAGAATGCCTAGGAAAATGGGAAAGTAATTCTGTAATGAATAATTGAATAAATGATGTTAACCCATGGGGTTGGAGTTTTCTTGAACATAATGAAAAAGTTGTAATTTTGAAGGAACAATGGACTTTGGGTGTTATGCTAATGAAATTTAATGTGGATTTGTGTTTGGTTAATTAATGTTTAAAGAATTAATAACATAAAGTGAAAAGAATAAAAAAGGTAATGAAATAATGTATTAAAGCTCTTTAAGTGGTTGTGTGCTTATAGGATACCTAGTCTTATAAGTAGCAGCCCGGAGTCTGAGAGACGTTAGCTGTAGTTTCATCTAATACTAGGTTGTGCCCATATTGTGGTTGTGAGATATAGTATATCCTGTACTTTTTTGTGTTTCTATACGCTAATCCACACTATCAGTAAGGGAAACTGACACCCCAGGGATTCTGAGCCATGGGGGGGGGGTGTTTTCCCCAACATTCTGGTGGGAGGATGGATGGATGACTACCCCCTTTGGCCCCACTCTCTTCTCTTGGTAGTTACTTGTGCTGGTAGGATCAACGGTTAGTTTTCCCCATATATGTGTGTATAGGTATGTAATGGCTTGTGGTTATTCACACACATATATTCTGGATATAGTATGTTATGGACTACTATAGGTGTAACATGTATAGTTTGTGATGGCTTGAGGATCCTTACTCGGTGTATGGGTTGTAATGGATTAAGGTATAATACCTGATGTATAATACACATTATGCGAGCTAGGGTGGCTCCCGGAAACAATATATTTACTTTCTTGCATAGATGTGGTGGTTTTGTTGCATGAAGTGCATTTTGTGGTGCTTCGCCCAGGTGTCTACGGGTAAACCATTTCGGAGAGAGATGATTAGTATGTACGACGTTGGGGCAAAGAGGCAAACCAGTGGGGAATTAATAGCGGGGTACCCTTGATATTCTTTATTATATGATATATTCTTGTATGTGTTACTTGGTGAGAGTAGCCATGGTGAGGCTGAGAACTTAGTATACCTATTTAGGTGATGAGTTAGTTTCACTTGTTGTTTACTGTGATTTAGAATGCTTTCTTTACTTTTGCACGGGAGTATTCGGGGAGGATCATACTAAGTATACTGTTATACTCACCCTATGTATATATAAACTGTTTTTCTTGTCACTTGGAGCTAGTTGGAGATCAAGATGGTTTTTACTAGCTTTGGGTTTCAGGAGCTGTTCGGGTTGTAGTTGCTATTGTTTTTACTTTCTTTTGGGTACTTGAAGTTTTACCCTTCCAGTTTTAGTATTTTTTCATGACATTACATATGTTCACTTGGGTTTTATTTTATATTTCAGTTCTGAGTTAGAGTTGGTTAGTGTCTATCTTATCTCTCTCTTCCATATGTGATATCTTAGAGGGTAATGCCTTCCATCTGTGTGTTTACTATACCCTCGGTGCTAGTCACGAACCCGGGGCCTACTGGAGGCAGGACTCAGGGATCATTATCTCCCTTATCACATTTTTGGCCTAGGAGGGGTACACTTTGTGGGGAGGGGGTCGTGACAAAGGTGCATTGACCCATCCTTCTTCTTGACAATGAGGACTGGTGCACCCCATGGTGAAGCACTTGGGCATATAAACCCTTTATCTAGATTCTCCTGTAGTTGATTATTTATCTCTTCAAGCTCCAAAACATCCATTCTATATGGACTCTTTGATATTGGCAACACCCTAGGTATAAGATCAATTGAGAATTCAACATCTGTTATATGAGAAAGACTGGGAAATTCCTTAGGAAGCACTTCAACGAATTCTCTCATAATAGGCATGTCTTCAAGGATGTTTGCTTCCTTATACTCAATCATCTGAGAAAGATAAGCATGCTTATAAAGAAGTAATATCCACACTTGAGATGATGGTGCTAAAGAAGATTCATCCTCCTCCTTGCACTTGTACAAAATCAGGGGTTGATTTTCCATATGGAGAGTGATTTCCCTCTCACAGTAATTTATGTTGTCTCTATATAAGGAAATCCAATCCATGCTAAGAATTGCATAAAATTTCACCAGAGGGAGTATTAAGAGGTTCAATGGGAATATCAATCCACAAATTATGATAGGATAGGAGTTATATTCATGGGATGCAATGATTTTCCCATTTTCTATTATCCCCAACATCTTTACTTCCATGATTTGGGGGTGGTGTTGGGATTATTCTACTAAAGTTTTGGGATATAAATGAAATCGTAGAACCAGAATCAAAAAGTACATTTTCTATTCTTGAATTAATAACTAGCGTACCTGTGACCAATTTGTTTTTGGGGTTTGATTCAGGGGTAGTGATGGAAAAATCTCACCCTTGCTGCCTTGGAGGTTGTTGGTTGCCTCCAAAGACCCTTGGATTAGGGAACTGGTTTGCAAAGTTCCCTAGTTCTTTGTAGTTTATGCAATGAAAAATGTGTTGAGGGTTGAACATATTTTTCCTCTACTCTGTTGCAGTAGCGGGTTTTTCTTATCGGAAGTTAATAGCTAGGTTCCCTTCCTTTCCACACCTTAAGAATTTCCTCATCCCATTCAAAAAATTTCCGGGGTGCTTCTTTCTGCACCTTTGGAAAGTGGGGTGCTGGAATTTATTATCATTGTTGGATTTATCCATTGGACCACCAGAAATAAATTCCACTTTTCGCTTCTTATCCCCATGATAACCTTAAGATTCACCAATCTCTATTTCGACTTTGAGGGCACATCAGATAATTTCAGAATATCTATCAAAGTCATAGATCGCTAGGGCTTTCCATAGGATGGGTTTTATCCCACTAAAGAATCAGTCAACCTTGAATTCGGGGGTAACAACAAAGCCGGAGGCATATCATGCAATATTTGTGAAGTTTTCCTCGTAAGCTCTAATGGATTCGTCGTATTTTTTATTGAGAGAAAAGAATTCTCTTTCCATCTTAAGTCGGAGGGTGCACAGAAAATATTTATGAATTTTTTTCTAGAAATCCTTACATTCCAATGTGTCAATATCCTCCTCAGGCTTTGTATTTTTGATCAATGTCCACCATTGATCATATTTACCCTCCATACAATAAGCATCCAGAATAACCTTCTCTTTTTAGGAACATTGAAGGATAGAGAAGATCTTTTCAATGGAGTTGATCCATTGTTCGATAATTGAGGGATCGGATGATCCATTAAAAGTAGGAGGCCTTTGTCTCATGAAGCTCTTGATTGTGACTTGTTCTTTATTAGGGGTTTGAACATTCCTCTTGAACCATGTTTATAGTTGAAACTTGAGTTAACTGAGAGAGTATAGTGACAAATATTTGTGATTCCTTCTCTCATCAGATTGGGCATCTCATTTGAATAGTCGTCACATTGATCTTTACATCAGTTATTAGCCCGAGTCCTCCTATTACCAGCCATTGGCTGGAATAAAAGGAAATTTAGGGGTAACACATAAAGGTTAATCCAATGAAAAAAGGGATAACTTATAAATTACATTTATTTCATTAACTTATGAATTTATAGGCTTCAATCTATGTTATCCATGATCTACTTCCCAACATATATGCTTAAGGGAATTTTTAATTCCCTTAACAATGGTTCATTATAAGCTTATTAATTTACCAAAGAATATCCCCCAATAGTTTCATAACGAAGAGTGCAGAAAGGACCATTGTTGTGCACCAGTTCCATTTTGATTATATCTCAAAGCGGTGTTTTCAGGTTTTAACCCTAGATACTTCTATGCCCGATCCGCCTCTACTTGTTCGTATCCAGAAAGGGATGTATTTTCTTGAAAAATCACTTAATATATACTCACAAAAAATTATGGATATTTTTATTATACTTAGTCTAATACTTAATGCTTTCTCTAGGGCTTACTAATCCTAATCCCAAAAATAACTAAACATATCCTCTGGTACCAATTATAACAACCCCGCTCTTTATTACACACATAAACATGATTTATTATATAAACATGCACTTAAGAAAACTTTGAGGACCGAGAGGTCAAGTGTCTTGAGAAATTAGGAAAATTACATAAAAACTTATAACATAAAACACAAAATCTTTATTTAAAACTTCTTTTACATGACCAAAAAATTCCTTCATACTTATCATTGCATGAGATAACCTGAGGACATGCATAAGAAAAGGATGAGCTATAAATTCCAATAAGGGAGTAAACAAGTCATAACATGAAGAATACAATACATGTTAGGTAATTGGCATATCAATGGATCATAATAGAAACATAAAGGCATGATATATCATGATTATCATAACATGGAAATGTGGCAACAACATTTAACATGATATTAGAATGAGCCAAGACTCATTGCACATGGAGCATGAGTAAACCCTCATTGTACTTGAATTAGCGTGAGTAAACCCCCATTACACTAGAATTAGCATGATTAAACCCTAACTGAACTTTAATTTTAATGAGTAAATCCTCATTTCACTTGATGTATCATGATACTAATATTTATCCAATGCATTGGAGCGCTATAAGGGTCACCTTTCTTAATCATTTCATTTCATGCATAAGTGTGCCACATAGATCATAAAACATGGATTCATTAAACATTATAATTTATTCCAAAATAAAGGAATTTTAAATTGATAAATGAAACTCTATAATAAATAAGTAAATGTTCATAAATGTTAATACCCTTGATTATCAAAATGGGTAAGGTATTCACTACACAATGACTTTGGCTTGGAGAATCGTGGTGCAATTTCGATGGCATAATGTCGCGACATAAGAATTCATAAAAATGGTTGATGAGAGAGAAAGGGGTATCTAATCATATTTACATGAAATTTATAGTAATGGGGTCCTATATATACATGTACCAACATATGTAATAGAATTTAGATGCATAATATAAAAGAATTGATTGAATGTAAATGATAAGAGAGAAATTCCTTACAGAATTTCAGCATGGTAATGGGTGTGCATGGGAGGCATTAATAAGAGATAAAGAGGTACATCATCTTAAAACATAAGGAGGGTAGTATAGGGGAGGTGAAAAATCATACCCCATCATTTTTAATTGAAAATACAAGGTTATAACAACATAAATAAACTTGGACAAAAATGAGAAAGGAAGAAATCCCTTACTTGGAAGTGGGATCCCAAAGGCTTGGGAGAGGATTGAGAGAGGATTCATGGAATATTGGGGAACCTTGTGATGATTATAGAGATAGGACAGCAGATTAGGGAAGTGCTCCAAGAGTTTTGAGTAAATAGAAGTGGGATATTGGGAGGGTTTATGTAGGAAAAGAGAGGGGAATTTTTTAATATTTCACAAACTTAGGTTTTGGAATCTATATAATTAAATGTTTAAAAATAAAAAAAACCCATGGTTTTTGCCCATGGTTTTTTTCCAAATTGTAGTGGAAAATATTATTTTATAAGTTCAATGTCCTAACTTCTTAAAATATTAGGCTTTCTTCTGTGGAGGTGAGTCACACTCTTAAGAAAATCATTTTAAAGAGCTAAAATATTTTTTTAAGTCTTGGAGGGTCCACTAACGCACCATAAAGTTAATAAAACAAATATAAAATGACATTATTTTTAATTTAAAACATATTTTGGCCGAAAATACATTTTATTGTATTTTATTACATAACTATTGGGTCATTATGATGTTATAAAACACATTATATACTTAAACAATATTTAATTTTTACCCAAAAATTTGACTGTCTCAGAAAAATTTGAAAAATTAACCATTAGTTAATTTTGAAATCCTGAATCAAAAAAATGACATTATTTTTATCTAAATAATTTTATAAATATGTGAATTTTAAATTTTAAAATAAAAAATCTACATTTATTGAAATTTCATGGGTTTTGACACAAATAGTTTTTAAACCTTAATAAAAATTTCAATTGTGTTCATAAAAAATTATATGATCATTTATATTTAATAAAAAGTAATTTAGTTATAATATTTTATTAAAATATTATTTAATTAAAAAATACATTAATTAATCAAAATATATTCCTTAATTTAATATTAACTAAAAATACTATTTTTTCTTCAAAAACCATTTACAAAGTAACAATAATTAAATGAATGTATATTCATTATTATATAAAAAACTAATGAACATAATATTAGTGATAGGGTCTTGTTACATAACCCCTTATAACACCCGCATAAGACCTAAGGGTAAGGTGTGCGATGGTGACAGACTCTTGGGGTGGCTCGAATAACATCGCTCAGGTGGTAATCTCTATTAACTTCCACTGCTCCCATAGGCGATTCCATTCAAGCTCAACGTGTTGAATCTTGGCATAGGCTTGGTCAAGAGAAATGCCTAGTGATGCTACCTCCTTTCCAAGCTCTAACAAATGGGCTTTATATTGAGACATTCTACTGGATGAGGCCATCAATTCTTTTGTATAAGTAAATTTTATTTGTTAAAGCCATATATTTATACTAATCATGTGATCACTATACAACAGCTATATTAGCAACGATAATAGTTCATAACGGTATTTTAAAATCCAAAAACATAAAACCAAGGAAGTGAATATGTTTTATATAACCATTTTATATAATAATAAATTTAATTAGATCAAGGGGAATTTCATTAATAAATGTTTGGGTCATTACATTAACCTTTTTGTACATGTGAATAGTGTTAAGTAAAACTATATTTTTACCCCCTCTATATAGGTTCTCCAGAATTATAAATGGAGGTAAACCAATTTATCTTTCCCACTCATTCAAAAATTATTGAAATCTTCTCAAATATTCTGGAGTATTCTAGAACAATCTTAAACCTTCATGAAACT
This sequence comes from Viscum album, assembly GCA_963277665.1. Lineage (NCBI taxonomy): Eukaryota > Viridiplantae > Streptophyta > Magnoliopsida > Santalales > Viscaceae > Viscum > Viscum album. The sequence goes on from OY728166.1 coordinate 856,067,237, forward strand.
CCAATGATTCCATCTTTTCTTCAAACTTCCTTAAACTCAATGTTAAGTATCTCATGCCAACTTCTTTAACCTCAATACAATAATCAAACTTGTAAGATCATACCATCATCATTGTGTTAAGCACTTTACATAGTTCATGTAAATATCCTTAGATCTTTTCTATTTGATGCATGTCTATCCATTTACTTTATAAATATTTCTCTGTCTATTAGTACAACTTCAAAATTATTTTTTCAATGGTTCTCGCAAGATTACATATTTCAATAGACCTTCATATAGTTTCCATTTATTAAGAAACCTCCATCCATTCTTCTCAATATATGTGTGTTCAATGAAATATTATATCTCTGTTTGATGTGTACATCTGTTGTGTCCCACCACCATCTAGTATACTCCATTTGATGACTATTCATATGATAGAATCAGTCTGATGGGATCAAATTAATCTCAAACTTTATAAACACTTTTTATATTTGGAGTTACTTTATTTTTATCCATTTAATGTTTGTAGAAAATCCTTATCCATTGAATTTTCAGAATGTTTTTCTAATGGTACTTGGACCATAGCAACTTCATTATCATTTCCATTTAGTGATCTGATCAGATTTCCTCTATCCAATAACTTATAAAATCTATCCTTCATATGTAAAACCTTTACATACACATAACTTCATCCTTTATAAATCTCTAATTTATTTATACAATAATTCTACATCATAAATGTTTAACTCAATCCTGTAAGGTCACAAATTCATTAATAAATCATTATACAACCACTTATTCATAATTCAAAACTTTAGATCATCATATGGTAATTACTTCTCCATTAAGTCTATCTGGTAATATTGTTCTATCCATCTAGTAACATTCTTGCACTTCTATCCCTATGGAAATTATACAATTTTTTATCTAGACAATTTAATTTTTTTGATGTTGTGTGTCTGGTATCCTATATCTGGAACATTGAATCTGGTAATTTATGTCTAGAAACCTTCACGTGATAGTGTTCATATGGTAACTTGTGTCTAGAAACACTCATTACATTACCTTCAATATGGCAACTTCAATCTCCAATTTTGGATTTAAGATTGAATCATCATAATCTTTATGATATTAGGAACTTAAGAACAAAAATTCATTATCTGAATTTCTTAAAGAACATTCTTATGTTCCAAAAAGAATGTTCCTACAGATTCCTTAAGTAACTTCCTTAAGGAAATTTTCTCTTAAAATAAACTTCTTTAACTTTCATAAGTTACTTTCACTCTAAAAACATATTGAGATATTGATAACAAATACAACCAAATAGATTTTAGCACAACAATCTCCCCCTTTGTGTTTATTGTCAATACCCACATAAAACATAAAACATCTTTAAAGTCAATATGTGTTATCAATGATTTATTAATGATGTTTTCATCTTATTTTCCTACTTATTTAAATATCAAATTCAAAGGGTCCATCTCAAAATTTCTATTTTCATCCCAAAATCTTGAAAAAATTTCTCCAGAGAAAGATTACATCGCATGAGTTTCATTAGAAAGATACTTTAACTAAAAAACTCTAAGTCTACGTAGAAAAACCTGGTGTATAAAATTACTATATAATAAATGTGGTCAATTTCGGACATAACACTTATTTCATAAAATAAATTATTTAAGATCATTCTAATATTTTTATGTTAGGGGTAGTCTGAGTAAGTTTATTATGAAAAAATTTGTGCACCCATCTCAATAGACATATATAAAATTGTTCAAGTGAAAAAAATTTCCCGAACATCTCATCTTTCTTAACACCATTAACTTTTTTTTTGAAAAATTATGACACACATATCTTAGATTCATAATTTCTCCCTCTCTAGGGTATCACTCCATTCATCATCATGGTGGTAATAATTTTCCATGATGGATTTCTCAAACTTAGTGTAAAAATTATAAAACACCCAATTAGCTTCCATACATCTTATCCTTCAATTACCTGCATGTTAGTACAAATAAATAAGTATATTGGGAATAAGGATAAATATCAAAGTTCTATATAATTAATGTTTAGACTGAAAATAATCTCTTAACCTAGACTTCTTCTTCTTATTATATTTAGTATTAGATATTATTTTTTCCTTATTATCAGCCTTCTCAGATTTTGTAACATATTTATTCTCATCTATATAATATTTATATGAAGATTTCAAATTTTATTTATCTTTCATAACATCTTTTGTTAATTTTATTTTATAACATCATCTCCATGTTTTCTTCATGGCCTGGTAAAATAGTCATACAACTTTTTGAAACATGCCCATATTTGTGACACCCCTTTCACCTTTTTATGAATTTTCTAGCCACCATATTTCAGTAATTTGTTATCTAACTTTTTATTAGTTCCTAACCATTTTTTTCTATTTTTCTTAAATATAATTTTATGTTTCCTTCATCTTTCTAGCTATGGCCATTTGTTATGGCCAGATAACTAAGCACACTTTCTTTTCTTTCTCAAATTTTGTAACCTACTCAACTTTCTTAAACTTATTTTATCATTAAAATTTCTTACCTTTATCACATTGTTTTCTTAAAACATTAATATTCTTCACCTCTTAAACTTTTTTTTCTATCTCCAAAATTTTTTAGGGCTATTTTTTCTTATCTTATCATTATATATCTTTGCATGTTTTTTCTTCTCTATTCACTATATCTCCCCCTTGATTGATATATTTTTTCTAATAAAAACATGTTGTAATAATATGAACATGATTTTTGCCTAAAAAATATACAAAACCAGCAGTGGCCTCTGAATCTTGATCTTTCAGATAGATAGTAATACCACTCGGATGTTTGTTGTTATTGTTGTAATTCTAAAAATCATGGATAAATTTTTTAGGGAGATAATTTATTGATTAATTCCACTCTTTCTTATTGAAATACATTTCTCAAAAATATTTACTTTCGAACCTAAATTATTAAAAAGAGTGTATGTACATTGATATTGTTTGTGAATAGAAACAACCTTCTTATGTTGACATTTCTTTTCACCATCTTAAGAAGATTCACCTTTAACCTCAAATGATTTGGTGAATTCTTATCTTATCTTTATTAATTCACTCTATGTTATAATAAACATTGATAATGTTTCTTACAATTATTCTTATTTCTCAGCAAAATTTCATTTTAGAACATTTACTATATTCTTAAATTCAGCTAACTTCAACCTGTTCTTCTTACCTTCCTAAAAAAGTGTAATTTCTACCCTGTTGATATTATTATAACTGGATAACGTTTCTTCATAAATTTTTAGCTTTATTTTAAGATCACCAATTTTAATTTTATGATCTCTAATCACATTGAGGTTTATCTACTCCATTTTAATTCACTCTCCATTCTCAAAAGTTATTTCCTTAACTTATTTCTTTAACTTCATTCTTTGCTTCCTGATTTGTGTATTTTCCTCAAGTGCTACTTAAAAAAAATTATTTTAGAATCAACTCAATTTATGTTATCTCTTAACTAATTGATGAACCAATTTCTTTTCTAACTTGATAAAAGAAGTTAATATGGAAATTAGATTCATTATTTTATAAAGAATTATCTCATTATCTTCTGCTCAATAAATTTTTCTTATTATAAGGAAACTTTTTCTTAGTTTTTTTCAACTCTTGTTTCGGAGAATTATTATCTTATTCATCTGACTCATATTCTTCATAATTATTCTTAGGATAATTTTTTTAGAGTGTAATTTTTCATTATAATTCCAAAATTTAAGAGAATTTTTACCTTTCCACTTTCCATTTTTGAATATATTTGAAATAATTTAAATAATTATGTTTAAGTCATTTGATTCTTCGTCTTTCTATGATTCACTTGATTCTTCTTTAGCTTCCTTATCTCTAAGATTCCCTTTTAACAAAGATTTTAAATCAAATTATTTATTTTCCTTTTTCTTAAAGACATTTTTCCTAATATCATATGCCACAAGAATGTTATAAAATTCATCCAGAGATAAATATCATTCATCTTCTAAAGTTGACCCTTTAACATTAAATCTATCTGGAAAGTTTGTCATTAGTTTCTTAACAATAGTATAATCTTCTATATTCCCACCAAAACCTCTAATATTGCCGAAAATTTCATTAACTATTGTAAAGTAGTCATATATTCTTTCTTTATCAATTATATTATTATCTTCAAACATACTCCTCTATATTTGTAACTTAGCTACCTTAAATTTCTCATTTTCTCCATAGATACTTCTCAAATTATCCCACATTTTATCATCCATAGGAAAACCCATAATTTTTGTATAAAAATTCTATATGATATCCATCAACATAGAATTCTAAGATTTCCCATTAACTTCCAAATATTTATTATTAGCAACTGTTATAAAAAATACATTAATTGGATGAAATATCACTATTTTTTTAATCTTTAACTTCAATACCAATAGATAGAATATAGGGTAACATCATATTCTTAAAAATGCAATAGTTTCTATCATCAAATATTAAAACACCACTTCTATTCATATAATTGAAATTATCTATTCTCAGAGTTGGATCTATCAGAGGGAACCTAGGATCTGATACCAATTAAAGTTCCCTTGGATAAATGTAGGATCTCTATGAGGGTGTGGGGGGGGGGGGTGAATCAGTGATCACCTTTTCTTTTATAATAAAGTTTATCAGCATTATAAAGAAACCCTCTCAACCTTTGAAACTTGTTAGAGTTATGATCCACTCAAATATAAATTTCAACCTCACATTTTTTTATGTAAAAAAATCTAAATAGAGATCAACACATTATAAAGACCCACTCCTTTCCATTTTAGTTATTCCCCTTAACATGGATTCTTTTACTATCTTCACAGGATTAAAAAGGCACAGTTAGAAACTAGTTCTATACCTCAATATTCATTCTTTATGATCACTCTCATTATACCCCTAAACAATCATCTATTTTTCCACAGTTTTTTATACCCCCAACTATCCTAATTGTATCCTATTTATTTATATATGGGTATACACCCTAGACAATAAGAATTCTCATAAAATGGTTTTACCCAACAACTACAATGTATTTCCTTCTTTTTTATTCAATGTAGAAAGATATTCTATTCCTCTATAAGAAAGTTTGATCACGTTCACCTATGTACAAAATTAAAGATATCCAATACATCTCTTAAGAGTATATTAGAATTGAAATTTCCTCATAATCTTTTTAAGTATTTTATGTACTCAATAAAAACTTTTCCATAAATCCATCCAGAAAATTACTTAGTAATTGTTCATCAGATGAATCAATCTGGTTTGACTCTATCCATTGGCTCCATATGATGGTCCTAATTATGATTTGGTTTTGTGGGATATGTTCAGTATCTAAATCTAATGAATCTATCTGGTATACCTCTATCTGATGGTTATTCATCCATTGGGTCACAATCCACTAGATCTCTTATCAAATCTCTATCATTTGATTCACTCTTCATCGACCTAAAAGTTAACTTGGTTGGAAACTAAGACTAACACAAAAATTTTAGCATGTCAACCTTTTTGTAAAAGTGGAAAATGTTAAGTATAGTTTTACATTTTACCCTCTTTATATAGGTTCTCCTGAAGTAGAAATGGAAGGAAACCAATTTAACTTTCCTAATCATCTGAAACACACTGGAATCTTCTCAAGTATTATGGAGTACTCTATAATAATATTGAACCATCATGAAACTCTAGTGATTACAAAATTTATTTAAACTGCCTTAAACTTAGTATTAAAGAACTTATGACAACTTAATTAACCTAAAAAATATAATTAAATATTGAAGATTATCTCAATATCATTATGTTAAGGCCTTTACATAGTTTATGTAAATATCCTTATATATTTTGTGTCCAGTGTATTTCTATTTGTTTCCTTAATAATTACTTCTCTATCTATCAGAACACCTTCAAAATTCCCTATTTAATGGATCTCACAAGCTTCCATCATCTGATGTACCTTCATATGGTTTCCCTTTTTTAAGAAACCTTCAACTATTCTATTTAGAAGATGTGTGTTTAATGAAATTCCATGCTTCCTTCCAGTGTGTCTGACTGGTGAAACCAACCTTTTTCTAGTATACTCCATCCAATGACTGTTCTTATGATGGATATTTTTTCAATGTAATTGATCTAATGGACTAAAATTCATCTCAAAATTTATACACCATTTTCTGTTTGGAGAACCCTTATATTTATCTATTTGATGTTTATGGAAAATATTAATCCATTGGATCTCCTTTAGAGTGTCTTTCCGATGGTACTTGAAGCATTACAACTTTATTTTCATCTATATTTAGTGATATTAACATATCTCCTCTATCTGATAGAATAGAAAATCTATCCTTCATATGTATCACCTTTACATAGCTGCAACTTCCTTGTTTATAATTATATGGTTTCTCTATCCAATCAGTCTGCATCATAGCTTTGTAACATAATCTTGCAAGGAGAAAAATTCATTAACCATTCATTATAAAACCAATTCTTAAAACTTCCTAACTTTGTATCTTTTTTGAATAATCACTTCTCCACCAGTTCAGTCTGGTAACATTGTTCTATCTGACCGGTAACATTCTTTCACTTCTCTCCCCATGGAATTTATACAACTGTTTCTCCATCCAATTTTATTTTAAAATGTTTTGCATCCAATATCCTATATATAGTACACTACTTTTAGTAATCTATATTCAAAAACATTCATCCAATAATATGCATTTGGTAACCTATGTATAGAATCACTCAGTCCATTACCTTTTGAATAGTAACCTCAATATACCCCTTTTGACTTATTCTTGAATCATGATAAAATTCACAGTGTTAGGAATTTGAGAACAACAAATAATTATTGAAATTTCTTAATAAAATTTCTTATATTCAATAAGGAAATTTACTATAGCTTCTTTAAGTATCTTTCTTAAGAAAATTCAATATGGAACTTTTCTCTTCAAATAATCTTTTTTAGATTTATTAAGTAAATTTTACTCCAAACACGCTTTGGAACAAAAATAACATAAAACTATTAACCCAAGGGGAGGATACATAGAGTCCCACACTAAGAGATTACCAAAATACTTTATTAGATTTTGTTTACCCTCTCATTTAATTTACACATTTTCTCATTCAATCTCAATATATATATTTTCATAAATTCAACTCATCTGGTTTCCACTGTACATACTCACTTTATCATTATTGAAATTAACTTTATAATTTAGATCAAATTTATCAATTCATTAATTTATAGAATTTATTGGTTTATCACTTTATCATTTTAAAAATTTTTAATTATGAATTTACCTTTTCTATTTGCTTTAATTTTTAAAAGCAAATGAAACCCCTCTTTATATATTTCCCTAACCAATAATTGGTATCAAAGGAACTCCTTGTGTTCTTATAAAAAATTATTATTTACAAAAAATGTATTGATTTTTAAAATTTTGTTTTTAAATATTAATCAATTTTGAAGTATGATGTTTTTATGATAGAATTTAATTATTATTTTCATGCTCCTATTTTTGATGGTATATATTATTCCTATTGAAAAAATCACATTTCAACCATTCTTGGGAGCATTAGTTACCCTATTTGGAAAATTATTGTGCATGATTATATTTCAACTAAAGAACCCAAAGATAAGTGAATCTTGATGATGTTAAAAAATTGAACTTAATAGAAAAGTTATGAACGATTTACATTGTGTCCTTGAGAGAAATAAATTTAATCATGTTTCTACATGTAAAATGACCCATGAAATATGAAAATTACTAGAAGTTAGTCATAAAGAAACTAACAAGGTTAAAGATACTATGTTAAAAATTTATTATAAATACTTTGAAAGCTTTTATATTAATCTAAATGAATCCACCACTAGTATGTTTTCAAGGTCTACTATAATTTTCAATGGATAAGTATCTTGGTGGTGATTTTTCTATAGAAACCTTATTGAAAAGGATACTCTGGGTCTTTCTAAGAAGTTGGTCACCCAAAGACACAACCATAAAAGAAGTGATGGATGTGAAGAAAAGGATAGTCTAAGAACTTATCTGATCCCTAATGACATATAAAATTACTATGAATTCACAAACTAAGAAATAATAAAACAAATCCAAATATGTAATGAAAACAATACACTTTAAAGATGTTTACAATGATTTATCTATAGGTGAATCTCAATACTTTTCTCAAATCAATAAGAATAAGAAAACATTATTCAATAAGAATAAATTTTCCAATTGATCAAGTAAGTTAAATTAAAAGGCATAACTATAAGATACATGATAAGAATGTAAGAAAAAAGGTCAGAACCATATAGAATTCTTGGTTTACAAAAAATAATATTATATAAATAAAACAAGGTAATAATGATTTCAAATTTACAACCTAGAATGAAATTTTTGACTCCATGGACTCAACTTCCTCAAAACAATTGAGTGAAAAAGTACTAAGTTTCATATAAAACATGTTGAGGAAGACATTGAGGTTAGTACCCCTCTTCCCATTTCCAACTCATATTATTCTTCTAATTATTCCCTTTATTATTCTTCTTATTTTTCCTCAAATCACCTTAATTACAAAGGCCTAAAATATTCTCATGATCAAATCAAAAAATGGGTTTCATAATATTTATTTATTATATAAATAAATTGATAAGAAATACAAGCAAGGGATTAATGAGAAAGAATAAATTCAAAAATTGAAGGAGAAAATATTCAAAGAAAAGGAATAATTATCCAAGAAAATTTAGAATCAACTAGAAATTAATAAACATAAATCTACGATCAAAGTACTAATATATCTCTCTCCAAATTAACCCAAGTTGAATAAAATTTAAACAAATTTTTGGGCTCTTAAAGAGATGTAAAATAATGGTTTTTATTTGATTTATCAAATCATGAAAGCCCCTATAAAAATCCATAAAAATCCACTTTTATTAATGGTTTCTAGGAAGATATGTTTTTTGATTATTGTAAAAGAATTAGAAATTTAATTTATGAATGTGATTGTAAGAATGAATGATATGGAAGACCAAATTAAATTAATATCTCATCCACTATTTCCAAAATTAAATCTCATCCTAAGAAAATATGGATACCTAAATATTTATTTGATAACATTAAAAGACCCAAGTTTATTTGGGTAATAATACCTTTTATCATTTTATTTTTTAATAAAAGTGTCTTGAGATAAAATCATAAGAAGCAATATGGTAATTAGATAATGGTTTCTCAGGACACATGTGTGGATAACAATATGAATTCAATCAAATTGATAAATTAGAAAAAGTTCATACCATATTTGATGATAAATCTATGGTTTAGATTATCTATGTCACAATCCAACTCACTAGCTTCTGAATCACGACTACCCCAAGCCCACCTCCAATAGGCAATGGGATGGCGGCTGACACTGAGTTGGAATATACCAAACATGGGAGGCATAAGCCTAATGTACCTACACAAAAAAACACATATCCAAGCCTATAAAATGGTGAAATGTAAAAAAACTGAAACCAAGGCATGCATACATCTATAATCACATAATTAAAGTATGAAAATGAAGTACTAAAAGTGATAAAAGGGGCCAAATAAAAGGCCAACCAAAAACTGTAGAGAGTAAAACCTTCTTATAATGTTAGTAATACTATCAAATGAAACCACCTGGAAAAAACTCAGTCTATCTATCTCAATCTATTCTCCCCTGGATCCCTATCCTCCCAAGACACTATCAAATGGGCTGTTGTCTATATAAGACATGACATGTGCGGGTAGATCCCTTATAGGGGTGATTATAATAATACCCAGTATAACACCCTAAAAACACTAAATATGAAGCATTAAGAGTATTAAACTCATAAAAATGAAATAGAAATCAAGTATAAACAAAAAACTAGATATACTTAGGAAGGACATTGTGACTCCAGGTGGTCACAAGAAAACTTTTAGCCACATGATTATGCTAGAAGATTCTAGGATATACTTTTTCTAGGAGAACCGACTCCTTGAGACATTATATCATCATAGAAAATCATCTAATATGTCATGATCATTGGTACCCACCAAATAAAACTCATTAGTCTTTAAAGACCATGATCAATAGATAGGTAATCACACCTAGGACCGCTAGAGGGAACCAGAAACCCAATTTGAATCAACCCCATATATATGGGATCATATACCAATGATACCATTAAACCTAATGAAATGAATTACTAGATGGAGGATAAAATTCCCATTTATGGTGGTCATGAAGTGGCTGCAAACCCCACCCAGGGTATAAGAAGAAATGGTAGAGGACCACACTCTGATCTCACAGAGGGACACCAAAAACTATATCTGAGACTCATCTTCTAGAGGGGATCACAATATAAATATGTGGACATAATGACACACTATACCCTCAAGGGTATATACAAAGGAAACACACTTAACCAATACTGGTCCAAACTGAAGAAATTAAGGGTTCCAAACACCCTAAAAGGGGGTACACTCTGTGTACTGGGGGTACGAGACGCATCCAACCAACTCCTAGTCTTCCCATGTGGTTTTGTCTCACACTACATATAAATATCCATATAAAAATTTGTAAGTAATTATACATGGTTTTAAGAGTCCTACTGGAACCCTGCCTATGCTTTCTGTCCATGCCTGTGTACTTTTGGCCATGCCCATGTACCAACCTGTGTACACCTGGCCTTGTCTGTGTACACCTATCCATTTTTGTGTACCCTAGCATTCCCATTACTATGTACCCTATGAGTTACATGCTTATCTTATAACATGAATCACATGGTGTGTCACAGGTGTAACATGGCATGTGATATTTTATTCTTCATGGAAACCTTAGCGCCGTATGGGGGGGGGGGTACCACATGGAATGTAATTCCAGATTATATACCATTTAACCTATTATTTTTTAGATCTTGATGGTTCTTCCCCGTATCACCATATAATATATTGTTTCTTCAAGACTCACCAAAAATCAAGGATCTTGGGTCGACCGACCCTCTCCACCACTGATCATCAGGATCCATCCTTTGAAATCACTCGGGAATTGTCCACACAGGATATTCATAGCCACATCATAGATTCGAGATGAATGAAAATAATTAATCTATTTTAAAACACCTCTAATTTTACTCTGTTGTCATCACACCTTGATCATACCCTCAATCATAAACCACACCCATGGTATTGACCCATTATTATGAAGGACATTTGCACAACGATCGATTGTGGAGTATTTCATCGAACCATGGGAAAAAGGAATTACTCATGATGAACATGTCAAGAAATGGGGGAGAAATACATAAAAAAACATGAGTAATAAACAAAAACCTTTTTTCATTTTTGGAATTGATCTGTTTTCAAATAATTAGATGAACGAAGAGGGATAAAAAAATAAAAAAATAAAATCAACTGTCGATGCATAAGTCAATTGTTGATTTTGGAATTGATCTACATTTTACCAGGATAAAGAAAAATTTTAAATCACATGAATCAAACATCCTACCTATATTTTGGATCAATCTTTGATGAAGAACGATCCTACATTTTTATTGTTGACGAGATCCTCAAACTCTGATGGTGCAACGATCCCCAATATGATCTTGATCTGATTTCATCCACCAAGATCTCCTCCAATGCTCTCTCACAATTTTCAGGGTCACATAGATATCCATAAAAATTTTCCATAGTATAATTTATATAGGGAATTTTTACGTTAGGATTTTAATTGAATAATTAAATAAATACAATTAAATTTATTTAATTATTCATCCATGTTTCCGATGCTTTTTGCTGGGGTGTGCGCGTGCATCCGTCACGTAGGGGAGGACGCACGGCTTTTTGCCCCGCATTCCCACTATCCAAAGGCGGGCGACATCCGTTCCTTGTGCAGGGATGTCTACTCCTTGATTGAAACCGGGATGATGTGATGTCAGTTCTTCCTTCCATGGATTCCTCCATGGAGCTCGTCACCTAGTCTGGGTCTCCCTCATAGATTTAAGACATGCTTGGGAATCTCGTTCTCGGTGCCATATTTTCATGGACACTAGTTAATTACGCTGCTTTCATCGAGACGCTCCAAGGGGTCTGGTCGGGGCAGGAACCTTCGGTGAGGAGAATGGTCACGCTGGGGTGTCATTGGCATGTCTTGACGCTGGGGGATTGGCATGTCTGTCTTATATCCCTTATTATAGGGCTTCTCAAGGGCGCGGAAGCTCGAGTAATCCCACATAAAACACGGGGAATTGTATGTCATAGGCATGTATCTGAGGTTTTCCTCAGCTTCCCATGTTTAACACGGGGCATTCCATGAGTTTAACATCTAGCGGGGATGGATCGGACTGATCAGAACACTGAGAGTGGATCAGATAAAAGGACCCCCTAAAGGGAAATCTGATGTTGGGTCCAACACATGGGCGGCTTCCCGGGTACAGTGGATTGGAATGACGTGGCATGATCCCACCAGGATGTGGTGGCCCGGGTAAGAATCAGGATGGATGATGAAGTGAAGGGACTTGAACCTCGCAGAGGCTTCCTACGTACCATGCCTTGACACAGATCAAAGTACCCGTAGTTCGGGTATATAGTTTAACATCATGTGGGAAGGGGGAATTTGGGGCTTACGCTCTGAGGCGGCCCACAATGGTGGATATGGGGCTTATGCTATGAGGCGGCCCATAATGGTGGATATGGGGCTTACGCTCTGAGGCGACCCATAATAGTGGATATGGGGCTTACGCTTTGAGGCGGCCCATAATGGTGGATATGGGGCTTACGCTCTGAGGTGGTCCATAATGGTGGATATGGGGATTACGCTCTGAGGCGGACCATAATGGTTGGCGGACCAACGCAAAGGGGTCGGAACAACCGAGTGGTGGGCTTGAACCTCATGGAGGCTTCCTACGTACCATGCCCCAGCACGGATCAAAGTCCACGTAGTTCGGATGGTGCAGTTTAACGTCATGCAGGACGAGGCAGACAGTTTAACTTCATGCTGGAGTGCATACAGTTTAACGTCATGCGAGACGACATACAATTTAACGACATGCAGGATGACATTTGGGGCTTACACTCGGAGGTGGCCCAAGGAATTGGTGAACCGACACGAAGGGGGTCGGAATAACCGGGTGGTGGGCTTGAAGCTCGTGGAGGCTTCCTACATACCATGCCTTAGCAGGGATCAAAGTCCTTGTAGTTCGCTGGGATGGGGCTTACGCTCTGAGGCGGCCCATGGGAGGACTTCATGGTCGATGCTCACTCTAAGCCCATGTGAGTAATGCTCGGTGTGAGAAACAAGAGGCAGCATGGAACAGACGATCACGTCGCAAAGGTTGCGTCAGTGAGAAGTGAAGAGGGGCTTACGTGTTGAGCGGCCCTTGGTGTTGGGACTTACTCCAGGATGGAGTCCTGAGATGCAACAAAGTGTAGAGGGAGAGGGATTTGGGACCGAACAAAAAAGATGCCTCATTACCTATCATGCCCTCCCCTGGCCTTGGTGGTGGGGAAGTACGGAGGTGCATGGGTGCTACCTTCCGCAAGAGAGGCTAGGGGCTTACGTGATGAGACAGCCCTTCCCCTATGGACAAACGCCACTATGAAAGGGAGGATATCATTCCATGTGAGGAAGATTCCATTCCCATGGAGACGAGTGATGTAATGAATATCCGAGCTGGGGGGACCCTGCGTGCGAGGCACGGGGTCAGATCACATTTTAATGTCATGTGTTGAGGATGAGGTGCTTGGCAGTTTAACATCCTGCAGCTCGGATGAGGTGGGTTCACGCCACACCCCTATGGATTACATAACCAACACCCTCTACCCCTTGTGGGAGGGAAGTCATCGACAAGGCCGTATAGAAGGGGGGTCGCAGGGCGAACCATCGAGGGGTCCACGTTAGCGTGGCTATGGTGGGTGGGGCTTACGCATGGAAGCCGCCCAGGTGCCACTAAAGAGTGGCAACGATGGATGGGGATTACGCATGGAAGCAGCCTGTAATGTCTTCCTCATGTCTGGCCATGAGGGCATCCCATTTCACTAATGGGTTGAGGTATTCACCTATGCGCTAGTGCAAAAGTGGGATAATGCCAAGGGTGTTGGAATCGTCCCGAACAAAGGGATATGAAAAGTGTGAATCACATGCCCGACATTAGGAATACAATGAGTGTGGAATGGAGATAGAGGATAACTGCAGACCATGTTCGCAAAACAGTATCCTGTCGCGTTAGCCTAAAATGGGGACAAAAAAATGAGGGTCGACTGCTAATCGTGTTCAAAACACAGGACCTGACTCATAGTGTCACCCAATGTCTTCCAGGTCATTGGACTAGGATGGTAGGTAAGCCGATGTGGCATGTGACCAGGCCGTTAGGGGGTCCCTCCAGACTTGGAAGTGGATATAGATCCGAATGAAGGACACACAAAGTGTGCGGTGGAGTGATGGAATGTTTGAATGGATTCCAACGATCTTGAAACTATGCCACTGTAATCATGGCATTAATCATCTTATGCTCTTCACATAAGGAATCTCTTGTTGGGAACAAGAGGCATCATATATAGGGCATTCTACTCAGGGGAATTGATGATGAGAATCTCAACTCACGACATAGAGAACGAACCAAGAGGAATATGTCAACTCAAGGTGTTTCACGGTGTGCATAGAAGTATCTTAAATCATGGTATTCCTTAGGTTGAAGGTGGGTGCGCATAGGGGTGCAATGGAAAATCCCAACATCCCAACCTGAAAAGTTCGTGGTGCGACTCTCCTTTTTTCATGGGGGTCAATGAAGATAGCGAACGGACCGGCCCAGGCACAGCCCCCGCGGTATGGACCAGCGGATGCTGGCCTAGGCATTGTTGCACGTAATAGGATCGACACGCAAGATGGTCTGCACGCAAGAAGGAGGGATTTCACACAATAGGGAAGGACTACGTGCAATATAGAAGGCGTGCATGCAATACGGGGCATGTGCGCAGAAAACACCAGGATGGATTGCAATTCAGGGATGCGTTCAAAAAAGTCCGGGTGGCCACGCAAAATGAATTGCGTGCCAAATACCGAATTGCATGCAATTAGTAGGAATTGCGCGCAAGGGGCACACCCCGAAGGGATTGGATTTCAGTCTAAGCCAAAGGTGATCTCTCACAAAGGCGGACCCCGGGGTGACTGGCATGCGAAATGAACCAGGTCCAAAGGCCATACTACATGTGCGAAATGCCGATTCTGCGCATGAGAGCCGGTTCAAATTCCGCAACCTAGAAATGGAAGGGGTCTCCTTCTATTTATAGGCTCCTAGCGTCGCAGAATCCAGGTGGTGCGCAAAAATATTGCGCACCAAAGATGGAAGCGTGGAAATGGGCACTGCGTGGGGCGGGCGTGCAAAATTGCACGCCGGAGCTGGGGACCTTTTGAGAATCCCGGACTCCTTCTGTGCGGCCAACCCTTTTTTGCGCACATCCTTCTTTATTTCACGCGGCCCTTCCGGGCCCTCCGGACCCAACCTCCAGGTCCAAATATGACTTCGCTTCATCATTTTGAAACTTCCTTCAGGAGTTACGGACTTTTTCGGCATCTACAAATGCCCCCCTCGGAATTGGATCAGTGAGAGGTCGCAATGATAGGATTCTGAGGGAAATGCCGAAGTGGTGGATTTCATGGTCAATTTGCGCACAAAAGCCAATGGGGCGCACAAAACTACGGTTCGGTGTGGAATTCGTTTTCCGTGTGGCGCGGAATCCCGACCTCGCCTATAAAAATGGGAGCTGGTTCCCATGTTCCGTAATCAATATTTTTCGTGTGGTAGGCTCCGAGTTCTCACACGCGAAATTTACTTGGCGACGACACGGAAAACATGCGGTGTTAGTGCAGAATTTGTTTTGAGTTTCGGCCGTATTTCCGTGCAAACTCGAGATATTTCACGCCGACGGTTCTGATTTCGCGCCCTCCTCCGTAATTGCGCGCCACAGATCCAAATTTCACACCACTCTTTCCGATTTCGTGCAACTCTCAAAGAACTCAAGATGGCCATGAACCAAGTCGATGAGGGGGAAGCCGCCGCTCGTAGAGCTAAAATGGTGCAGAATGAAGAGGTTTATGGCACCGAGGCGGTTGTTTCTGACAACCTTACCTTGTTCAACCTGCTGACCCCTACCCAGAAAGACTATCCTCTATCCAACAACCTTTCGCTCTAGAACTTCGGCGTCCTGGAGGAGGTCCCATTTCCAGGCTTCTAGGTGGACACACCGCGGTCATTGGTGACCCGGGAGGACAACCTTCTCCATTACAACAACACCAACAATGGTCATCCTGCCAGAGAGACCAGACACATGGATGTGTATGTCCTTAACCCGAGGACCAGAACCATTGCTAGGGGTGATCCTGTTGCGGAGAGCTCTACGGCCCTCTATGCAAGCACGTTCCGTCAGAGCATCACAGACGATACTAAGGGCTGGCTGCAAGATTGGGACCTGCGGTCCGGAGGCAACTTCACCAGTGAGTGGGCCTGGGCATACTGGATTTTCCATACGTGAAACTAATTTGGGGCTGATCTGAGGCACACTGGTCTGTTCGAGGTAGTGTGGACATCGCAATTCCACTTCTACCGTCCACCTGAACTCGGGCAGGAGCTATTTACCCGATGGTCCCATGATACCAACACATTCCATCTTCACCATGTGGAAGTTGGCATTAGCCTCTGGGACGTTCAATGCATCAGAGGTATCCCACTGGAGGGCTACCAATATGATGAGTTCATTCCTCCAATGAACACCTGGGAAGACAGGTCACAGACTCCCATGCTGACGTGGCACCTGCTGGATCTAGCCAAGGAGAGACTGCAGGTCAAAGATTTCCTGAAGGAAATCACCTACAAGGACTGGTCCATCCAGTTCATGGAGAAGGACCCGACGGTCAAGATGCTGGGGCGGGGAAAACCATGCCCAACCGCGGATCAGAAGAGTAAGAATGGATCGTACTGGAGGACCCTGGAGGTGTGGAAATACCAATCGTGGGGATATCATGTTATCGAGGCCCGGGACCTGAATGTCCAATATGCCGGGTTACTCACCACCTTTCTGAGTGGGTGGCTCCTGCCGGTGTGGGATGTAAGAATGGTCATCCTTCCAGCAACTCCAGAGATGGTGGGCACCATGGCTGCCAAAAAAAGATTCAATCTGGGGGTCCCTGTGCTGGATAGGATGTATGCCATCCTGGGATGCATCTTATGAGGGGGGTCGCCTCAGAGGGTGTGTGGCCCCTTCCAAATCTTTCAGGGCTAGGTGGCGGCTCATCTTGGAGGACACACATTTCCAAATGCCGTTCATCCTCTGGGAAACGGCCTGCATCCGTCTCTCCTGAATATTTCCGGGGTTGCATCGATGACTCTCAATGAGGAGGGCGTAAGGATCTGAATCGGTAACCACGACAATTTCAACTTTAGCCCATTTCCCACCCCAGTCGGCCAGATGGTGGACAATGGACAAGGATCGCTGGAGCAGCAAGAGTACTTCCAGAGCATCCGGGGCGAGGTGCTCGTGGATCGAATCGATGGGAAGATCATCTGTGAGCCTTATGTGCCATCCTGATTTTCCAGGCAGTTCGGGTGCCTCCAACAAATGCCGAAGAAGGTATTGATGGATATCCGGGAGGAGAAGAATCCCTGCGTCCTTTTCCATATGTGGTTAATGTTCACCACTTATGGCTCTGGTGACGTCATTACCCTTCCTCCCATTGGGGTCGACGCTGGCCTATCAACCGAGTATGCCAGACACTGGACTATTGCGTACCCTGAGGGGCTTTTACACGAGCGAGTTTGGTAACTCGAGACTACCCGCGTGGAAACTGGGCGATGAGGGAGCGTGCAAGGTGCTTCTAAGAGGGGGGAACTAGGGGCGCACCAGGCAGTGAGGCCTGCACAGGCTAGGACCTCAACAGTGGGTACATCGCATGGTGTCGTTGTGACCTCGTTGCCCAGAGGGGGGCACACGAGGCGGCCAGAGAGTTGCCTGGGAAACAGATAAGATACCTGCTCGAACCTTCCCATGATGCAATCTTCTCGGCATTGTGGTCAGCCTGGATGACTCTGCGACAATCAATGAGTGTTGAAGCCATCTGGCAAAAGATAATGCAGGATGAGATCCAGCTGCCAGAGGTTGGGATCATTCGAGTTACCGACAGAATACACTTCCATCAGCGGCACACATATCTAACGGCCATGGACACATACACGCGCCAAAGGGGTTGGCGCGCAGAGCCACCTTTCCTGGTGAAAGTGATTCTTGGCCAAGATCATGATCCGGAAGTGATGCCACCAGGAGAAGGCGACAGTGATGAGGAGTCAGAGGGAGAGGAGGAAACAGGAGAAGACGAAGGTGTTGGAGAAGATGAAGGATCTCAGGGAGGGTCCCACCAAGGGAGCTTGCAGGAGAGTGGCGAGATCGTCGGCTCTGACATGGATATAACTGAGCTGCTCGAGATCCGTCTCTATCCTTATTCACCCTCCTTCCTTGCCCATTCTCTTATGCAATTTCTGACCCATTTCTCTACCTCACTCAGGAGCACATAGGCGCTGATCAAGCATCCCCAATAGGAGAAGAAGGGGAGGCGCCAGTAGGACAGGGTAGGACACCAACGCCCATCATCGAACTAACAAGCGCTGAGGGGTCTCCTACCACGATAGCTTCTGCAACGTCCATAACACCGAAGGCTGATGCTCTGGGTTCCTGTAAGTCCCCCGTTTCTCTACGGGTGATTACTGTTGGAAAACCCAACTAACCAGGATGCTCCTTGTACAGTGATCTCGACATTAGAGGCTCTTCGGGCTGCTGATCCCGAGCAGTCTATGAGTGGACCAACAGCGGACGTACCACCTCCTCCAGAACATACTACCCAAACCGAGTCGGCCCCGGAAATTGGTGAGCAGGGGGTGACAGACATCAGCGGTGCTGTCATTGGAGCAAGGCTAGAAGCTGACAGAGGCACCGCCGTTGTTGGGGCGAGAGAGGAAGGTTTCCCGAACGTCGAGGATCCTATTCCTCATGAAGACATCCCTAAGGTAAACCCTACTGCCGACCTGCTGGCTGCCTTTACTACATACCGGCCCGCTGATCCCAAGGAGATAGACGATTCAGACTCGGAAGCGGCCGAGGAGAGCTGGATGACATGACGCAAATGGTGGAAGTGTATCCAGCGCTTTCTCAGGCAGCCTCAGGCGGATTGGTTGAGGCAGATGAGATCACTCCAGACCTGACTGAATTTCCTGTGTGCTGGAGGGGATGACACTCAACGCCTTCATCTGACGGTCCGTGATTACATGGCCGAGAAGATACGTGAGAGCATCCGGCGCACCGACGTTGGCCAGTGTCGGGAAAGATCAGCGAGCACCCGATCGTTCCTTAGGGAGGAACAGGAAGTCCGGCACCTCGAAGGGCAGGTGACAGAGAAGGAGGAATTCATTGCAACATGCTCTGAGCTCGTGGAGCAACTGACGGCCCAGCTGGCTGACGCCCAAGAACAATTGATGGAGGCGAGTCACCAGATGACCGTACTTCAAACCGAACGGACGTAGGCACAAACTAGGATTGGCGAACTGCGCTCTGCGGCTACTGATGAAGAGAGAGTCTTCAGGGAGCGAGAAGTAGTCCTGGAGGCTACCAGCCAAAGGGTAGCATCGTGGGAAAGATCAATCCAGCACGTTGATCCTTAAGGGCTCTGTTTTGGCCATCTCATGAACTTTTTTCTTTCACTGCTCAATATTTCGATCCAATGTATGGACCAATCTATTTATCTATATCTTTGGTTTATATTCTCAACCATAATCCTGAAATGAATAACAACTCACCACTAAGCTCATGTGGGTCTCACCTAATGTGAGAAACAAAGGATGCCCGTGTTATCATTTCGTCTGACTGTGGGGCGTCAACCAAACTTCAGGCATCCGAAATCAGGCCCAGATTTATGAGGAGGAGAGGGGGGTCCAGCTGAAGGGAGGGGACCTCAGACCAATCGATATATCATCTCCTCAATTTTCTCTAACACATGAGTGGGGAAATGCCTGGGGAATTGAAATCAATCCAAACATAGGGAGATAAAAAAGGTGAATCACGTTACCCAAATTCGGAACACTATGGGTGGGTGCGACAATGGAGGATGACTGTTAACCATGGAAGAAACACAGCATCCATATCACATTGGCCTAAAATAGGGACAAGAAATGAGGGCTGACTGCTGACCATGTTCGCAACATGGGGCCTAACTCAAATATCGTCGATCAGTCTTCCGGAACATTGGCCCAGGACAGTAGGCAGACCATATGTCAATCATCCATACTATTACAATAGGCGGACCAAAGGTCTATCATCCATATTGTTATAGCAGGTGGACCACATGTTGAGCATCCATACTATTAGGGGGTCCCATCAAACATGACCGGTATTCCAGAACGTTGGCCCAGGACAACAGGCGGACCGTAGATCAGTCATCCATACTATTGCAATAGGCGGACCAAAGGTCTATCATCCATATTGCTACAACAGGCGGACCACAGGTCAAGCATCCATACTGTTAGGGGGTACCATCAAACATGAAAGAGGATGAAGATCCGAATAAAGGTGCACGCAAAGCATGGAAATTGGAGTGGTGGTTTGTTTGAACAGAATCCAACACTCCCAATATTGCACCACCATGGTGGAGGCGCATTAGGGAAACCTATTAATCTGATCACGGATCATCCCAATCTCTAGATAGGACCTCTCTGGTGAGAGAACTATTACTTCCCAACATTACTATAGGGCATCCCAGACTTATTCGAGGCAGATGATGCAGTTACAAGACTCCCCAAAAAGTCAGGACAAGGGGCCGATAGTGAGGAGGGACGAGATTTGGTAGTCCCTAGGGCTGGACCCAAGATGAAATGTCTGGGCGTTCCTACGTACCTCATAAAGATGAGAATCAAGCCACACATACTTCTAGAGAGGATCTTAGTTTAAGGTCTTATAGCTCGGACCAAAGAGTAAGGGAAGTGGGAGACACAAGGTAAAGCAGTTGCGAAACCTTACGTGAATGAGGACAAGGTCCTGCTTACCACGTGCTCCTTGGAGAAGTGTTTAGGTCAAGGGACCAAACACGAAAGTTATGTTTGGCCTCTGGGGAAGTGCCTAGGCGCTCCTACATATCTCATAAGGATGAGAATCAAGCCATACATAGTTCTTGGTGGTGCCTTTTAACATCGAGCAGGATGGGACACAGGCGGGATAATTCTTATAATAGGTCATATGTGGTGTGGATATTGAAAACCCGACGTAAATGAGGATAAGGTCCTGCTTACCATGCCACGCATTCTCGTGGTCAATGTCCCAAAAGCGGGACAAACATGATGAATTACCAGACCCCAAGATAGACCCTTAGACGAGAGGTCTAGGTGTTCCTACGTACCCCATGAGAATGGGGATCAAGCTGCACGTAGTTCTTAAAGGGTGGAATGACACGGCATGGTACCTGTGCAAAGGATGAAAGAGGTGTGCAGGTATATCCCTCACACCAAAAGAAGCGGCATTTGATATGTATTGTTTGTCCTTGAAGGTGAATGGTTTTTCTTTCGTGGAATGACCGACCTGGGGTAGAAATTCCTGGGATTGCCACAATAATCAAGCCATATACAGGCATTGAAAAATGGTATGGTAATTGACCAATACCCAATGTGATGTCCCCTATGGGGAGGTTACTACAATGCAGTGCCATTTTTCATCGTGCGGCTGGGAAGATATCATCATAGTTTATGGTCGTGTGGTAGGACCAACCAGCACAATTTAAGGTCGTATGGCTTGGACCTGGGGGAATACGCATGATGTGATAAGGCATACCCAATGTAGATGAGGACATAACCTCATACCGTCATCGTGCGTGATTCTGGGAGAGGATCCTCGGGCCAAGGAGCTGACGAGGGTCCAGCAATTAGGGGGAAGAAGACACTAGCTTCCAGTTGAGCTGGGCCTGAAACGAAATGTCTGGGAGACTCCTCATTTCCCATGGGGATAAGGGTGAAGCTGTTCATGGTCCTTAGAGAAAAACCAAGCATATAATATTAGTTCTCAAATCGCGGGAGCCCCAAGAGATGCCATCACACAGCCTTATTCACCTGACGTGTCGAGGTGCACTAAGGGTTAGTGTAAGGAGTGTCAAGATTCCACCTTGAAACGATGGGGTGGAACACAATGAAAATCATGCAACCAACATTCAGGGCCTGGAGGAGTTGGCATGACGAAGAAGGATTACTGCTGACCATGTTTGCAACACAGCATCCTGTCGCGTTAGCCTTAGGGACAAACAAATGAGCAGCAACTGCTGACCATATTCGCAACGCGGGATTTGTATCAATTTGTTGTCTGAAACCCTCAGGGGCATTGGCCTGTGATGGTAGGAGATCCCTTAGGCGTTGTATCCAAGCCGTTCTTGGGGGTCCCTCGGGGTGTGAAAGATAATGGGAGCCCGAATGAAGGGGAGAATGAAGCTTGGAAAGTGAACAGAACTTGACTAAGTTGAATCTGACACTCCAGGTCCTAGACCAGAGTACTCTGAACACATTAGCGGACCACTGGAAGGGGTCGAAGGGCTCAGTTTGAGAGTGGCCAAAAGATGGTGTATTCCCGAGAGAAGGGGCCATGGTGCCAAAAACCCTACACCACACCTATATATCCCCCCGTGGAGAGGGACAAGACAAGAGATCGAGGTGACCGAGAGATCATGGGATCTCCTAAGAGATGGGGCTGGGCCTGAAATCTAGGTGTTCAGGCGATCCTACGTATCCCATAAGGATGGGAATCAAGCTGTGCATAGTTCTAGAAGCACAGTTTAACGTCATACAGGACGATGAGAGGCATTTCATCCAGGAATGTGTACGGCATGGTGGGTGACCCATCATGAATGAGGACCTAATCCTACACCACACCACACACTCTGGGAAAAGATTGGGGCTAAGGGGCCCGAGAAGGCCAAGGGGCCTGAGGATGGGCCTCGGTCAGGAAGACCTAACTAGCTTGCAGTTTAACGTCTTGTAGTGAGGATGAGCATGCATTTTAAGGTCATGCCAGACCAAAAGGATCTTAGTTTAAGGTCTTAGAACTCGGACCAAAGGGGCCCATATGTAGGGCCAAATGCAGTTTAAGGTCGTGCTGGACCAAATGCAATTTAGGGTCATGCAGGACCACAAGGATCAGGCAAAGTACTGCTTGAGGAACTTGGCATTGGTGGGAGGAGTGACATGCTCGCCATCCATGGTCAAGAGGGAGTACACACCATTGTGATAGACCTTATGGACGATGAAAGGACCTTACCATTTAGGCTCTAACTTGGGTGGTTTCCTGCCGGGAATCATTAGCTCTTTGAGGTCTAGTACCAGGTCACCTTGCAGGAAAGAGCAGAGGTGAAACTTCTTGTTGAAAGCTTGATCCATCCTTCTCTGATGCCTTTCTAAGTTGTGCAAAGCACGAAGCCTATTCTCGTCCAGCGCTTCCAATTTAGCTAGATGGATTTTGGCAACTCTATCTGGCGCTTGCTAGTCATAGACCGCCATGCGCAATGAGAGAAAATGAATCTTGATGGGCAGGACGACCTCAACTCCATACACCATGGAATACAGGGTCACCTGGGTGGAATTACGAGTCGTCGTTCGATAAGCCCAAAGGGCGTTGGGGAGATTTTTCGGACAAATTTTCTTGTTCTAACCAACAATATTTTGCAGAATGTTAGAGAGGGTTTTGTTAAACGCCTTGATCGGTCCATTTTCCTACGCATGATAGCGGGAGGTGTGGTTAGAGTGAATGTTGTACCTGGCGTAAAATTTCTTCAGCTCGGCCACTCGGAAGTTAGTTCCGTTATCAGTGAGGATCACGTGAGGTACTTCAAATCGATAGATGATATTGGAACTCACGAAGTCAGCGATAGAATGGGATTTTACTTCCTTGAGAAGAATTTCCTCTGCCCACTTGGAAAAGAAATCCGTAGCAGTCAG
Source organism: Viscum album (assembly GCA_963277665.1). Lineage (NCBI taxonomy): Eukaryota > Viridiplantae > Streptophyta > Magnoliopsida > Santalales > Viscaceae > Viscum > Viscum album. The sequence goes on from OY728166.1 coordinate 856,091,269, forward strand.
AATGAACTGGAATTGGCGAGCCGTCGCTGGTGGGTAAGGTCCTACGACATACAACCCCCAAACTGCAAAGGGCTAAGAATACTTGGTAGTGTGGAGAGGCTTCGGTGGCCGATGCACAAAGTTAGCTTGAACTTGGCACGCATGGAACCTCTTGGAAAAATAGATGCAGTCATAGATCATGGAGGGCCAGAAGTACCCCAGCCTCCGAATCTGGTGAGACAACTTCGAACCGGCCTAATGGGCACTATAGGAACCAGCATGAACCTCTTGCATGACCTGTGGGATCTCGAATCCTTGAAGGAAACAGAGGACAAAACCATCAAATCCGCATCTGTAAAGGATCTGCTCAAGGCTGGGAATGATCTGAAGGGTAAACTGCAGCGTGCGACGTCGGATTCTCTCATGCTCGGCCCAGTCTGATGGAAGATTACCGCATTGGAGGTATTCAACCAAGGGTGTCCTCTAATCAGGAACTACTTCGATCACTGTATCTGAAGTACCCGGGGATCCCAACGTAGGGGCACCGACAGTAAGATGGTTCAACCGCAGGGCATGATCATTATCCGGGGTAACGGGAGCGATGACTCTCCGGTGCACCACGCGGATGATCAGGTCATCATGTTCAGGCTCCGCAAGCGACGTGGCTAGGCTGGCCAAAGTATCTGCTCAACCGTTCTGTGACCGAGGAATATGAACGACCTCTGGCCAAGAAGGGAACTGAGCCATTAGATGGAGGGTGCACTCCAACAATGGTGCGAGTTCTATATTTCTGACAACATAGTCACCATTAACCTGCTTGATGACCAGCTCAGAGTCCCCTTTCACATGCAGATGGGGCACGTCAATCTTGAGGGCCAGGTCGAGGCCAGTGATGAGGGCATGGTACTCTGCCTCGTTGTTGGTGCAGTCCTATGAAAACAGGAATGAATATGGCAGGATGACTTGCTCCAGGTTGATGAAGACGATACCCAGACCCACCCTGTTGAGCCTAGGATCGTTGAGTCTCCTACCAGTGGGGCTCCGGGAGGCACCGTCAAAGTGAATCTGCCAGCATGGGAGAACATGATCAACTAAGAGGATTACCTCATCAGGAAAACTGAAGTCTAGTAGCTGATCCGCGGAGGTTGGGTGGGCAGCTAAAAAGTATGCCAATGCCTATCCTTTGATAGCCTTCTGAGGCACGAACCTGATGTTGAACTGCTGGAGGATCACCGCCCACTGTGCTAGTCATCCAGTCAACATAGGTCGGTTCAGGATGTACTTCAACAGATCTACCCAAGAGACCAGCTGTACCTCGTGGTGCTGCAAGAAGTACCGCAATTTCTGTACGGAAAATACGAGCGCCATGCAGCTCTTCTCGATGGGAGAATATCTAATTTCCATAGCGAGGAGCATGGGGATGAGGTAGTAGAGTCTGTTCTTTGTTCCCTCATTGTTCTTTTGGGCGAGAAGTGCGCCAAGGGACCATTACAGGGTGGTCATGTAAAGGAACAGCGGCTTCCCGGAGATAGGTGGAATCAAGACCAGATGTTGGAGCAGATACTGCTTGATTTCCTCAAAGGCGATCTGACACTTTTCATCCCACTCATAGGTGGTGCCTTTCTTCATGATCCGGGAAAAGGGATTACACTTTCTGACCAGATTCACAATGAATCGGCATATGTAGGCTAAGTGGCCTTGGAGACCTCGAAGTTCCCAAATATTTCTTGGGGGAGGCATTTGGTTGATGGCCTTGATCTTCTCTAGTCGATATCGATGCCTCGGTATCTGACAACAAATCCATGAAACTTCCCGGAGGTGACCCCAAAGGCACACTTCAACAGGTTCATCTTCAGGTGGAGGGAACGGAGGAAGCCAAACACTTTCTCAAGGTCCTTGAGGTGGTCCTGAAACCAATGATATTTGACTTCCAGATCATCCACGTAGAATTCCACCAGTGTACCGAGAATCTACTTGAATATTCAATGCATAACCCTTTGATAGGTGGAACCCGCATTCTTTTGGCCAAAAGGCATAACCTGGTAACATAAAGTACCTTGGGTTTCCTTGAAGGCAGCGGACTCCTCGTCCTCAGGGGCCATCCAGATCTAGTTTTACCCGGAATACTCATCCATGAAAGAGAGGGCTTGGAACCCGGCCGTGGCATCAATCAAAAATTATGTCACTGGAAGGGGAAAATCATCCTTCGGAGAGGGGTGATTGAGATCGCGGAAGTCGATACAGACCATGATCTGTCCATTTTTCTTCCTGACCGGAACAATATTGGCCAACCACCGGGGGTACTGAACTTCCTTGATGAAGTTGGATTTGATAATCTTGTCAACTTTGGCCTCAACCCTGGAACCATGAGAAGGGTGCATCTTTCTGGGAGGCAGGTTGAACCCGTGATGGTTTTCCAGAAGGCCAAGGCGGTGGATGACTACATGAGGATATAGTACTGACATCTCTTCGTAACTCCAGGAAAACACGTCACTGTGCTGTCTGTGGAATTCCATGTACCGTTGCTGCTCCTCGGGGGGCATGGAGGCGCTGACCAATGTGGGTCTTGGGTTTTCCTCGCTACCGAGGTTCACCTGTACCAACTCGTCGACCATGGCGGAGACGCCCTCCACAAAGGTGGGGGGAACATCTTATATGTCCTCCTCTCCACTCTTGGAGGGATCATCCGTGGGGGGAGCTGCTTCAGGGATACCAGACCCTGATGGGAAGCTAGTACCAGCTTTGGAGGCAGTGGTCATCATATCAGGAGACTCATGCGCCACTAAGACCATAGAGATGAAGGAATTTGATCCAATCCCATCTGGTCTTCGGCCCAAGGGGCCATGCTTGATGACATCAAAGCAGTAGTGGCGCGTCGGCTTGAGCCGGTTAATTCCAGCCTGGTGTAAGAGACAGGTATGAAGTACTGTCGTTTCCATGAGCCTGACATCCCGATATCGTACAGGGGTAGGAGGCTCGAGAATCACCTGAGCCTGGTTGGTGTAGGAGTATGAGGTGATTTTCTACCGTCTCTTGGACCTAAGAACATGCCTTCCTATTGTACCCGAAACAACAAAGCACTACCCCATGTCGGGGGTTGTGGCCTCCAACCGATGGATTGGGAAGACATAAGAGTCATCCAAACCTGCCCATGGATCACTTGTGACAGCGGTGGGCTCAACCTCACCTGGCATAATCTGCTTATCCTTGCTCTTGTAATAGTCAGCGTCCAAATAACGGGCTTCACAAGAGGAAAAAGGAGATGTATCTCCTTGGATCACGCCTACTCGACCATTAGGGGAGTATTTGAGGCATTGGTGATACGATGAGGGGACCGCTACGTGAAGGTGGAGCCACGGCATGCCCATTAATGCGTTGTAGGCGATGTCCTGAGAGACAACCATGAATTCAGTGCTAGAAATTAGACCACCGAACTAGGTCTTCAAGAGAATCTTGCCGACTGGAGTTTTCTCGGTCCTGTCATACCCCTGAATCCTGAGGTTGGAGGGAGTTAAATCATCCTCAGACAGACTCAGCTTCCGCTACGTCCGAGTTGGGATTGGGTTAATCCCGGAACCCATGTCAATAAGACAGCAGCGGACTTCCACACCATTGAACTGGCCAGTGATGTATAGTGAGTGAATGTTCCCCTATATGGTAGGGTCTTCATCTTCACCGGAGAATGAGATAATTTCCTGGAATTCAGTGTTCTCAATTGCCTCAGCGTGGAAGGCTTCTGCAGCTGCTACCTCTGTCTCAAATTGAAGGGGGCTCCTTAGGGCCTCAACGAGCACCTCACGCATTTCATATGATAGGCAAAGAGCCTCAAGGATAGAAAGACTTGCTGGAATGTCGGCCAAGTGCTTCAAAACATCAAACTTTTGGGCCAAACGCGGGCCTCTGCATACAGGAGGCCTCTCTGCGATTGGAGGCATGATGGGCCCTGCCGGCGAGACCAATGGCTGATTGGTACTAGGCACGTCTCGCTGTTCACTAGTCGAAGCCTAGAGAGTGGCATCCGGATTAGGACCGGAAGGCTGGGGTCGGCTGGTGGCAGGGAAGAGCTGGTCGCGGCATGACTGAGGTGGTTCTGCCTGATCCAGCAACACAAACGGTGGTAGAGGCGAACCTATCGACGCCAGATGACAGGGTTGCATGTGCTAGGCTCTGTACTGGGCCTACTTCTTAGTTTCAGTGGCGTGCACAACCTGGCTGGAGGTTCCAACTATCGTGCCCCGGTGATTCATGTAGCCACGGCTCCGCCGACGTTGGCGATGACTGGGGACATTGGGAAGGTCCACCTGGCGTTTCTCATCGTCCGAAGTCAAAAAGGGATTTACCAACTCTTTGGTGTTAACAGAAGTGTACCCCTGACTGTCGCATGAGGAGTCATCCACTACCAGGAGGAGTCTCGGAAGGATCCCTATTTCTGGGGGCATGAAGTCGCCAAGAGTGCGGGATGGCGACGACATTGGCAGGGCGCGTTATTTCTTCTTGCTCCACTACCGCTTGCTCTTATGGGAAGATGCTGGCTGGGACGACAATGTCGAGGTAGAAACCACAGCTTCTGAAGGCTCTGGATGATTCAAAAGTGCATGGATGATGCCATGGGCGCGAGCGACCGTCTTGCGGGCCATCCAGTCGCTATACTTCTGGGACCCACGGTCAGAAACCTCCTTCCATTCATTTCCGTCCCCACTACTGCCATCTGATATCACAAAGACACCTGTTACTTGTGCCAGGGCTGGGCCCAACCTGACTATATTTTTGTTAATCTAGTCTTGGAGCTAGTCCTTGAACACGTAGCATCACTGAATGGTGTGCCCCAGGGTCTGGTGATAAGGGCAGTATTTAGGGTGATTAGTGAGATGTTCCTCTTCTGGCTTTTGGCACTCAGGAAGCCGCATGATTCTCTGCTCCAAGACACTACAAAAGTAACCAGGGACCTGGGCCTCGTCAAACGAGTAGGTCCGATTACTTATATCTGGAAAGGGGGCTCTTGGAGGTTGGCCTTGACGAGGGGTCGAAGGAGCATTCCAAGGAGGTGGAACCTGATTATCTCGCCTGGGCGGTGGCGGTGTGTTGCGCGGAGGCGCTTGCTGATTTTGAGGTGGTCACTGCTGGGCTAGAATCTGTGCTCGTGGAGACGGACCCTTATGGGGCTGTGGAGCTAGCCTCACTGGTAGCAACTCTAGCTACCTGGGGGCCTCTATCTGGGCCACAACAGCGGGTTCGGCTCTGGAAGCTCTCATTATAGGGATTACAAGAGACAGCGGGCGTGCCTGGTTGGCCTGTTGCAGAGCTTCTTCGAGGCGCTGAGCCTTGTCTGAGAAGTCCCGGATCCCTTCGGGGTAATTATGAGTGATCATAGAAGGAACCAGCTCTGCCTTGACGTTCCCTATGCACATTGTCAGTAATTTCTCTTGAGTCAGTGGCGTGTCAAGGGAGTATTTGAGCCCCTTCCACCGGGCGACGAAGTCCGCAACTCGCTCATCGGGCCTTTTCTTGCACCTTAAGAGGTCTGCGATGTTCGTCTTCTGGGTTGTGGAACTGAACTGGTAGAGGAATTTCCTGCGAAGGTCCTCCCAACTAGTCACAGATCTGACAGGGAGCTGGCTATACCAGACGAATGCCAGACCCTCTAGCGTCTGAACGAAGAAATGGATCTTGGCGGCCTCCTACTGCGCTGGAGTCCCTAACATAGGCCCATACCTCGAGTTGAAGTGGGACAGGTGCTATGGCGGGTCTCGTTTCATGTTAAAGGGGGCGAAAGCGGGGTTTCCAAATCCTGAAGGTGCCGACATATCATCCACCCATGCTAGGTATGGCTTGCTGTCCGATGGGATTGCCTCCTACCGAGTTTCCAAAGCCTCTAAGCGGGAGATGAGTACTACCATCAGATCATATGGATGCGGGTTCCTGTCCTAATGGGGATCCCTAACCACAAGTGCATTGTCAGGCTCTTCAATTCGGTAGTCAAGCTCAGCAGCTCGCGGGGCGGCTGGTGGAGCGACCCTTGGGGCAGCGGGAGGAACCTGAGCAGGGTCTCTTGGGTGGTCACGCCACTCAGGAGGGTTTGGCGAAACATATTGTGCCCTCTTGCCATGAGCTCCGGCCTCTCCTCTATCAGTGAACATAGCATGATCGCGATTTCTTGGGAGAATCTCGTTGAGGGGTAGTTGTTCTTGCCCCTGCTGTCCCGACCTGTAGTCGGGCCACTGCTCTGTAATGTATTCAGCCAGAAGCTCATCGACCAGCCTCTTCTACTCAGCAAGCTATTGGTACAGTGTGGCCTTCTCGAGATCTTCCTCTGCCTTCTGCACTGAGGCAGATGGGTCGGTGAGCTTGACAACCCCAACGTGTTATTTACCCTTGTCGATATTCCGGATCAGTGTTAATGCCTCAGTGGGTGCGAGGAGACCTAGGGGGTTCCTCTATTGGTGAGTAATACTCCCGGATGGGTCTAGTAGTGGCTTGTCCCCAGGGGGTGAGTCCTCATCAAGAAATTCCAAATTGTTCCCTTCTCCCGAAAAATTGGCCATGTTGACCGCCAGTTCCCTTCGGGGCATACCCTCAAAGTCGCCCAGTGAGTCGGGCTGTCGGCAAATCACACTGAAGAGAAGGGAAGCGTACTGCCCCCATCCACAGACATGCACGTGGGGGGGTGGCCTCCTCGATAACCTTGCAGAGTACTTGAAAACTCCGAACGCATTATTGTTGGACGACCCTGTGGTGGCCAAGTGACTCGGGGCTCCGAACCGTGGGGAACGTGGCCAGGTCGACCTGACGACATTGCTCACCGATATCCTCGTGGTGTTCTTGGCTCTCGGGGTAGGGCACTTGCTGATGGTGAAGATGAGAGTGAGTTTCCCAGAGAGTCTGGCAGAAACATTCAAACTCTCCCTGGGTGAGTGATTCTGGTATATCAAAATCCGACCCTGCGGTCGACCAAATCTTCTCAGGGAAGTGGCCTGTTGTGAGGACGGTCTAGAAGCTCCACGGCTTAGGTTCGAGATCCTTCCCCTGATGGCCCCACTCATCAACTGGGAGAAATTGGGTAACTGGCAGCGGTGTTGAGGCAGGCCGCTGGGCCAGTGGGATGGCCGGCGGTGAATACGGCGAGCAGGCCGATTGGCGGCCGAATCCTAAGTCGTCCTCCAAGGGTTGCAGCGTCCTGGATGCCACGTCACGATAGGATGGGCCGAAAAATGGGCCTCCTGTCACTGTGTCGGTGCCTGCTGAGAGTGTGCCATGTCACGACTCTTCCGCCGGTCCCTAGAAAAGTTATTCGTCTTCTCTGACTGAGGTGGAAGGTGCCTCCAGAGCGGCCGATGGTGGCTGAAAATTTGATCCCTGGGGGTACGCCAAGCCCTCGTCCTTCTGGATATACCTTTGGAGGGAGGAGGGGATCATATGGATCTCATATTCAGGGAGTACGAGGCTGATGTAGCGCGTCCCTATCCCTGCCCTCGACTCATAGGATCGGGGGGAGGGCACCATCGTCGAGTCGTACTCTACCTCAGAGTCCGAGAAACAGACTGGTCTGATTTCTGTCCAGCCTTCCCTGACATTTCTCTTGCGACGACGACACCCCGCCTTCCTGCCCCTAGGTAGCTCCTCGGGGCAGGGCTGGTTTCTGTCATAGATCCCTCTGGATGTAATGGTGCTGGGGTGGAGAGGATTGAAGGTCAGGGTGCGATGAGCACCTGGGAAGATGTCTAAAGGGACATGGGAAAGACCTCCATGTGGGTGAGTGAATGGATATGCAATGGATCCATACTCGCGGCTGGTGGTAGAGGAAGTGAACCCGTACCCAGTGCCATGAGCACTGGAAAGAGCCCCCCCCGGAGTGTAGCTGTCACGGGGAAGCCTTTTACTTTCCATAATGGTGGCATGAAGTAGGCCTTCATGCTGGATGGGACTACTGCGAATTGGTCCGTGGCGGCCATTTCCTGTGCCGGCGACTGGGAGAGTCGACCTAACCTGCCTATGGGGCATTCAGGGCCTTGATCCGGGCCGAGCATATAACTGCCTCTGCTTAACGTGCATAGGGGTTTGATGATAGGAGTCAACAGTGGCTCGGGCCACAGTGGTTGCTGACGTTGATGCCCCAGGGCGGGAATCCTCTTCCGCTCGCGCCCGCGCTGGCGTCGGGTCAGATGGGTTGGAGCCGGTGGTGCAAGCACATGGATTACCTGCTCTTCAGCTCGGGGAGTCGGGCGACGGCGTCGATGCAGCCTAGAAGGGGCCCTTACCGTGAACCCTTGAAGTGGGTCTTCGATCGGGAAAACCCAGACATCCTCTACCTCATCGGCGTAGGGAAAGAAGGTGCCGAGGCGTTCCGTGGATAGACTCCCGAAACAGTTGAATATCGGGGTGGGGAGTAGTGGCTCCCTGTGCGGGCCTCAGGGGCGGCGTCGGTGGTGAGGCGCAGCTGCCTCGAGATTGAAATGGGCCATGTCCCTGGTGTAGATGAACCCTTCCTCCTCGTACCTACGCACAAGGTCATTGATCACCCTCTGTTGGATAATCTCTGACGGGGAGAGGGGGCGTGAGTGTCCGACAGTCGCGACAGTCGGAGCAGCTGTGGAAAAGGAGGGACCACGCGGTGTGGCCGTGTCAGTACTGCCCCTGCCCCTGTGCTAGTGGGCAGGTGGAGATAGAGCTCCAGATGCAGCGATCTGACTTCTGAATGTAGGGAGATGAACCCATTAACACTAATAAGAAACGAAATCGACAACCAATAGCCCAACACCATTACGTCTTCCGTAGTTGGTAAGGAGGATCCACGCTGACAATGTCGCAGAACTGAGTGCTCAACGTCCTGACTGCCCCAACCCCTGGCGGGTTTCACGTCCTAGTGCTGGGTGCCCGGACCTGGTGACATGCTAATCTTCTGACACCCCAACGCTACCAGTTTCTATATTGAGGAGAAGAGATTCACATCGGGTTCACTATTTTATGTTTCCGATACTTTCCGTCGGGGCGCGCGCGCGCATCCGTCACATAGGGGAGGACGCGCGGCTTGTTTCCCCGCATTCCCGCTTTTTGAAGGTGGGCGACATCCATTCCTTGTGCAAGGACGTCTGCTCCTTGATCGAAATCGGGATGATGGGATGTCGATTCTTCCTTCCGTGGATTCCTCCTCGGAGATCGTCACCTAGTCCGGGTCTCCCTCATAGATTTAAAACGTGCTCGTGAATCTCGTTCCTAGTGCCATATCTTCATGGACACCAGTTAATTACGCTGCTTTCGTCGAGACGCTCCAAGGGGTCTGGTCGGGGAAGAAACCTTCGGTGAGGATAATGGTAACGTTGAAGTGTCTTTGGCGTGTCTTGACGCTGGGGGATTGGAATGTCTGTCTTATGTCCCTTATTATAGGGCTTCTTGAGGGCGCAGAAGCCTGAGGCATCCCACATCGAACACGGGGAATTGTATTCCATATGAATGTATCTGAGGTTTTTCTCAGATTTACATGTTTAACACAGGGTATGCTGTGAGTTTAACGTCCAGCGGGGACAAATCGGACTAATCAGAACACTGAGAGTGGATCAGATAAAAGGACCCCCTGAAGGGAACTTCGATGTTGGGTCCAGAAAGTGGGCGGCTTCCCAGGTACAGTGGAGTGGAATGAGGTGGCACGATCCCACCGGTATGTAGCGGCTTGGGTAAGAATCAGGATGGATAATGAAGTGAAGGGTCTTGAACCTCACGGAGGCTTCCTACATACCATGCCTTGACACGGATAAAAGTCCCCATAGTTTGGGTATACAGTTTAACGTCATGCGGGACGGGGGCATTTGGGGCTTATGCTCTGAGGCGGCCCACAATGGTGGATATGGGTCTTACGCTCTGAGGTGGCCCATAATGGTGGATATGGGGATTACGCTCTGAGGCGGCCCCTAATGGTGGATATGGGGCTTACGCTCTGAGGTGGACCATAATGGTGGATATGGGGCTTACGCTCTGAGGCGGCCCATAATGGTTGGTGGACCGACACAAAGGGGTTAGAATGACTGAATTGTGGGCTTGAACCTTGTAGAGGCTTCCTACGTACCATGCCTCAGCACGGATCAAAGTCCACGTAGTTCGGATGGTGCAGTTTAACGTCATGCGGGATGAGGCAGACAGTTTAACATCGTGCTGAACTGCATATAGTTTAACGTCATGCGGGACGACATACAGTTTAACATCATGCGGGATGACATTTGGGGATTACGCTCAGAGATGGCCCAAGGAATTGGTGAACTGACACGAAGGGGGTCGGAACAACCGGGTGGTGGGATTGAACCTCGTGGAGGCTTCCTACGTACCATGCCTTAGCACGGATCAAAGTTCTCATAGTTCGCTGGGATTGGGATTACGCTCTGAGGCAGCCCATGGGAGGATTTCATGGTCGATGCTCACTCTAATCCCATGTGATTAATGCTCGGTGTGAGAAACAAGAGGCAGTAGGGACCAGTCGATCACGTCGCAAAGGGTGCGTCCGTGAGAAGCGAAGAGGGGATTACGCATTGAGCGGCCCTTGGTGCTGGGACTTACTCCAGGATGGAGGCCCGAGATGCAACAAAGCACAGAGGTAGTGGGATTTTGGCCCAAAAAAAGGAGATTCCTCATTCCCTATCACGCCCGACCCTGGCCTTTGCGGTGGGGATGTAAGGAGGTGCATGGGTGCTACCTTCCGCAAGAGAGGCTAGGGGCTTACGCGCTGAGGCAGCCCTTCCCCCATGGACAAACTCCAGTCCGAAAGGGAGGATATAATTCTATGTGAGGAAGATTCCATTACCGTGGAGACGAGCGACGTAAAGAATGTCCGAGCCGGGGGCACCCTGCGTGCGAGACACGGGGTCAGATCACAGTTTAACATCATGTGTTGAGGATGAAGTTCTTGGAAGTTTAACATCCTACAGCACAGATGAGGTGGGTTCGCACCACACTCCTAGGGCTTACATAACCGGCACCCTCTACCCCTTGTGGGAGGGAAGGCGTCGGCAAGTCCGTATAGAAGGGGGGCCGCAGGGCGAATCATCGAGGGGTCCAAGTTAGCGTGGCTATGGTGGATGGGTCTTACGCATGGAAGATGCCCATGTGCCACTAAGGAGTGGCAACGATGGATGGGGCTTACACATCGAAGCATCCCATAATGTCTTCCTCATGTCTGGCCATGAGGGAATCCCATCTCACTAATGGGTTGAGGTATGCACCCATGCACTAGTGCACAAGCGGGATAATGATAAGGGCGTTGGAATCAGCCCAAACAAAGGGATATGAAAAGTTTGAATCACATTCCCGACATTCGTAATGCAATGAGTGTGGCGTGGTGATAGAGGATAACTACTGACCATGTTCGAAACATAGCATCATGTCGCGTTAGCCTAAAATAGGGACAAACAAATGAGGGTTGACTGCTGACCGTGTTTGAAACACAGGACCTGACTCATAGTGTCACCCAATGTCTTCTGGGGTATTGGCCCAGGACGGTAGGTGAGCCAATGCGGCATGTGACCTGGTTGTTAGGGGGTCCCTCCAAACTTGGAAGTGGATGCAAATCCAAATGAAGGACACGCAAAGCGTGCAGTGGAGTGATGAAATGTTTGAATGTATTACAACGCTCTTAAAAATATGCCACTATAATCATGTCATTAGGCATCTTATGCTTGTCACATAAGGCATCTCTTGTTGGGAACAAGAGGCATCCTATATAGGGCATTCTACTCAGGGGAATTGATGATGAGAATCTCAACTCACGACATAGGGAATGAACCAAGAGGAATATGTCAACTCAAGGTGTTTCACGGTGTGCGGAGGAGTATCTTAAATCATGGTATTCCCTAGGTTTATGGTGGGAGTGCATAGGGGCGCAATGGAAAATCCCGACATCCCGGCCCCAAAAGTTCATGGTACGACTCTCCATTTTTCATGGGGGTCAGTGATGGTAGCGAAGGGACAGGACCGGGCGCAGCCCCCATGGTATGGACCAGTGGGTGAAAGCCTAGGCACTTTTTCACGTAATAGGATCGACACGCAAGATGGGATGAATGCAAGAAAGAGGGATTTCATGCAATAGGGAAGGTTGACGCGCAATAGGGAAGGCATGCGCGCAATACGGGACATGTGCGCGGAAAACACCAGGATGGCGCGCAATTCAGGGATGCGCGCGAAAAAGGCCGGGTCGGCGCGCAAAAGGAATTGCGCGCCAAAGACCTAATTACGCGCAATCAGTAGGAATTGTGCTCAAGGGGCACACCCCGAAGGGATTGGATTTCAGTCTAAGCCAAAGGGGATCACGCGAAAAGGCGGACCTCGGGGAGAATGGGTGCGAAAAGAACCAGGCCCGAAGGCCATACTGCGTGTGCGGAATTCCAATTCCACGCACGAGAGCCGGTTCAAATTCCACAACCTAGAAATGGAAGGGGTATCCTTATATTTATAGGATCTTGGCGTCGCAGAATCCAAGCGGCGCATGAAAATATTGTGTGCCAGAGATGGCGGCGCAGAAACGGGCACCACGTGGGGTGGGCGCGCAAAATTGCGCGCCTGAGCCGGGGACCTTTCGTGAATCCCGGACTCCTTCCGTGCGGCCAACCCTTTTTCGCGCACATCCTCTTTTATTTCACACAGCCCTTCCGGGTCCTCCGGACCGAGCCTCCGGGTCCGAATATGACTTCGCTTCATCATTTCAAAACTTCCTTTAAGAGTTATAGACTTTTTCGGTGTCTAAAATCCACAAAGGTGCTTATTCCCAATACCCGACAACGATATATATTATATTATACCAAGGATAAAACCCATGATCTAAACTGAAAATTGTACTTATATTTGCTATCCAAACCTCTTTTTATGAGTTATTCCACCTTTTTAGGAAAACTATGCATGGGTGATATTAATATTTTTAATAATTTTCAAATATTAATTTTGGGATCACCGTGCCTCATAATATCATACCATCTTAGTTTCTAGATCAAAAAAACAACCCATATAATATTCTAAATCAATACATAAAAAAATTAGAGTTGTTACATTCTCCCCACCATATGGATTTTCATATAGAAAATCTAAAAACCTACTAAAAAATATGAGGGTACTGGGATCTCATTCGGGTCTCCCACTGCTAGGTGTTCTCTTAAAGACTCCTATGTTTCCACTGAACATGAACTAGGGGATTTAATTTCCCATAAAGGATCATCTCTTATCAATCCTTAATCTTCACTGGGTACTTAAAAAAGGTATCTCCATCCTCAATGTCTAGCTTTCCCCAATTGATAACATGCAATGGGTCATGCAAGTACCTACTCAACCGTGACATGTGGAAGACATCATGTAACCGGTCTAAATAGAGTGGTAGAGCCAAGAAGTATGCCACATATCCAACTCTATGTTGTATATGAAAATGGATAATGAATATCAAAGATATCTTGCCACCCCAAATATCTATAATCCAAATCTAGTTGAGACCCTTAGGAATGTATGGTGTCCCTCTTAGAACTCTAGAGACCTCTGTTGTCAGTACGTATAGGACTTGTAATGGCTCTGTGTAGTCTTCATCCTCTCTTGGATGATCTGCAGCTTCTCCATGGTAACTTGAACCAACTATGGGCCCATTATTTCTGACTCACTTGGATCCTTCCAACAAAGTGATTACCTGTAGTTTTGCCTATACAAGGCCTAAAATTGTGCCATAACAATGGTGGAATTGTAGATTTTGTTGTATGAAAACTCCACCAAGGCTAGGTGATCCTCCAAACTATGACCAAAATCCAACATGAAATCTCATAGAATGTCCTCCAAGACCAGAATGGTCCACTCAGTCTGGACATTAGTTTGTGGGTGAAATGCCATACTCAAGTAAAACTAATTCCTAAATGAATCTTATAATCCAATCCATAATCATGATGTAAAGTGAGAATAACGGTTCAAAATGATTTTCAGGATAATTCCATGGACTAGAATATCTTCTGTATATACAAGCATCCTAATCTCTCTACTGAACTATCCTCTCAAATGGATATGACATGTGCATATTGGTGATTTAGTCTATGATCACCCAAATAGAATCATGTACACCAGAAATACATGGTAAACACATCATTAATTCCAGGAATATCTCATACCACTTCCACTCTAGCACCTCAAGGGTTTGATCTAAACCCGCTAGAGCCTGATGCTTATACTTCAATTTCTAATAAGAAAGGCCTTGAGAGACAAACTCTGCAACACATATCTTCATTAATGGACATAAAAAATGACATCATAGGTCATAGTACATCTTTTAAACACTAGTATGTACCACCAAATAAGATGTGTGAAAATATCTCATCCCCTCTTCTAGTAATTTCACTGGCCCGAATGGCCTGAAGGACTTATTTTTTATTGATTTTTGATAACCCTCCTTTCAAGGGATAAGGGGAACCCTTACAAGGCCCGTAGGCTTAGAGATTACAAGGCCCGTAGGCTTATAAGATTACATGACCTGGAGGTCTTAGGGAATTAAACCAGTATATCTACAAGGAACTGCCCCTCCCCAGTATCTGCATCATAATAGTAGATCTCCACCTTCGCATGGCCGTCTGGCTAGGCTTCCCGTGCAAGTACAAGCTGGTCCCGATGGCATATCCATACCCTCTCATTTTGACAATCCATTTGGCTCTACTCTGGTGAATGCACCTACTCTGAATCCTCTTCTGGGGATGTTCCTTTTTTGTAGAGTCTATCTGGGGAAACTTCATGTGGCCTAAAGGCCTTGAGGTGGCCCGAAGGCCTTAAAGGTGGCCTGAAACCCCTACTGACCTAAGTTCCTTAGTGGACCAAAATCCTTAAGGACTCCAAGCCCAAACCGATGACCCAAGTTGAATAGTTCTAGTTGCTACAGTACCAAACATTACTGCTACAGTAACTACTACAGTACCTACTACAATAATCGCACAATGTACGTTTCTACTACAACACTTGCATAGTGAAAATAATGACATACTCCCCAACTTCAGCAAATCTATCAGGAGCATTTCTAGTGAATATATGAGTACACATGGTCTTATTTTCAGTATCCCAAATTCATGCCTCCATGTATCACTATAAACGTGGAAGGGTAACAACCTTCGACTGTAGGTATGAGGCACCATCCTTTTCCACTAAGGACAACTGCAAAAAGGATAACTGATCTGACGACTCACTCAACAACTAAGAATAATATATTCTATTGAGAGAATCCTCCACCGGGTTCCCCTTCCCTAGATTATATACAATATCAAAGTCATAGTCTTAGAGGAACTCTATCTATCACCTTTTTATCAAGTTAAGATCATTATAAAAGAAGGTATACTTGAGACTCTTATGGTCAGAGTAGATGATACACAAATCACCTATAAGGTAGTGTCACCACATATTTAGGATGAGGACTACCACTAATAGATCAATATCATGGGTCACATAGTTTTGATCATGATATATCAACCTCCTGGACCCATAGGAAATCACTTCCTACCTATGAATTAGGACACAACCAAGTATGGTACCTGAGTAATTATAGAACACTATGCACTTGACACCCTCCTCTGGAGATCTCAAGATGGGGTTTCTTGTCAATATTTTCCTCAACTACTAAAAAAACTATAAGAAACTTTACTTCCACATGAAATGTTTCCCCTTTTGGGTCAAAGATGTCAAGGGTGCCTCAACTATGGAGAAATTATATACAAACCACATATATTACCCTACCATCACAAGGAAACACCTTACCTTGGCAACAATCTTGGGTGGCTCCCAAGATAGAACTGCCTCAACCATTATTAGATACAATCCCATTCCTACCTCTAAGATTACGCTTCCTAAGAAGTGGATATCTTGAATCTAAAACTGACACTTCAAGATCATCCCATAATGATGGTTCTCTCGAAGTGTGTTTAGGAACATCCTTAAGTGTCTCGCATGATCCTCCTTGGAAACCAAGTAAACTAGGATATTGTCGATGAAAACCACAAAAAAGAGGTATAAGAAAGGATGAAGGATATTGTTTATGAGTCCCATGGACACTACAATGGAATTATTTATACCAAAGGGAATCACCAAGTACTCATAATGATTGTTGCAACAACTAAATTCCATCTTTGGTATATCTTCATCACATACTTACAGTTGGTGATAGACTAATATGAGGTCAATCATAGAGAACCATCACACCCCTCTCAACTAATTGAAGTAGTCATTGATCCTTGGTAGTGGATACTTATTATTTATGGTCATCTAGTTTAAGAACTATCAATTGACACATTACATGAAGTTCCCATCCACCTTCTTTGAAAATAACATTAGAGAGGCCTAGGGTAAATCAATGGGTATCATGAATCCCTTATTCAACAATTCCTCCAACTGCACCCTTATCTCATGAAGCTCCATGGAAGCCATACAATATGATGGTGTAGATATTGAGGTCATCTTAGGGTGTAAGTCAATGAATAAGTGTAGCTTTGGTCAGGGAGTTAATCCTGACACATCCTCAGGAAAGACGTACTCATACTCTGCCACCACCAAAGGGAACTAGTACGCCATAAAATCCACCACTCCAAGGATCATGGTAGCCAAATGGTGAGTAATCAATTGCACTCTCCAATTCTCAAGCCCATTATACTCCTCCAATATTTTCTTTTCACCCATAAAAGAAAATACCACCCCATCACTATAGACACACTACATCCTTCACCTAAAATAGTCAATTTGGGCATGAATCCTGGATAACCAGTTCATACCTAGGATAAATTCATAAGGTCTCATCACTGACACAAAGAGATCCCATGCAAATATCTTACCTCCAATCATCACATCACACTATCCACAGAAGTGTGAAATTGATGAGTCACCTCCTGTTAAAGTCTTTAAGTGCATGGGTCAAGACAAAAGTTCAACCAGAATATCTACATCCCCAATAAGAGAAGTGGAAATAAAGGAATGATTAATACCTATGTCTATCAATGTTTCATCTAAGGTAAAATATATATAGATCATACCTCTTATCATCCCTGGAGCCTCAGGGTCATAATACTCCATAGATTGAATCTATCCCCATCCCTAACCACCAACTCCCTGAGCCTGGAGTGGACCACATGGGGGTGGTGGTGGCAATAGTTCAAACCTTTTAACACCCCCTACTGCTCTACCGACCCCTTTTATACTTATTTCCAGATGCAACACCAAGACATGTCTTCTTGAAATTACATACAAATTCTAGGCCTTGACCCCGAGGTGGCCACCCACCACTTGGGACTTCTATGAGGTCATCAGGGATACAAATATGCTTCCATAAGGACACACCCAACCCACACCTAAAAAATTGAGGCTGAAGTAGACAAGCTCATCAAAGATTAATTTATCTGGGAGGTAGTCAACATTGTCACGGTAATGATGAAAAATGGGAAATCATGGTCTGCATCAAATTCAGATATCTCAAAAGGAACCATCTAAAAGATGACTTCCCTGTTCTAATCCCAAAAATCCTGATTGATGAAGCATCTAGATATCAACCTCTCTCCTTCATGGATGGCTATTCAGGGTACAATTTTTTTAATATACCATGAAGATGAAGAAGCCACTACCTTTAGGTCCCCTTGGGGAGTATTATGATATCATGTAATTCACTTCAACTTAAAGAACACCAGATCCACATAACAATGTGGTATGCATAACATCCTCAAACCCTTCTCAGGGATGATTTTCAAATACTATGTTGAAAATCTATTGGTTAAGTCCCAATAACATTTTAACCACCTAGATGACCTAGAAACCATCATCAATAATCTACGATAGCATAAACTGAAGATGAACCCTTTAAAGTGTTCTTTTGGGGTAACCTTGGGGATTTTTTTGGAATCTTCATGTTCAATAATGGAATCAATGTTGAACCCAAGAAAAAAAAATCTATTCTTAGAATGTCACCTCCTAGAAACCTCAAAGAGTTGATAGTATTTCTAGGACACTTGTCTTAAATTTGGTGCTTCATATCCATCCTCATAGGAAAGTGTTTCCCCTTCACTAAACTGATGAATAAGGGGGTAACATATCAGTGGACCGATGAATATCAGGAAGAATTTGACAATGTAAAGAAATACCTCTTGAGATCACCAGTGTTAATGAAACCTGTCAAGGGAAAAACTCATTCTATTTGTGATGGCCCTTGAGAAATAATTTGGTTACTTCATTCACTACTACAAAATGAAGCTATAGCCACGACTTTATAAGTCCGTGGCTATAGCATGGTTATACCAACGGATGAAAATTCATCCGTGGCTATTTGGCCAATATCTCGGGCTCCTCCTACCTGACTCAATCCCCTCCCTCGACGCACTCCCCTCCCCGGACGACCGTGCCTCCCCTCTCCCCGGACAACAACGCCTCCCCCGATGCCGACAGACTCCCCTCTCCCCTGACGCACTCCCCTCCTCCCGACGACCTCTCCTCCCCGGACGACCGCGCCTCCCCCGACGGACTCCCCTCCTCCGGACGACCCCGACGAACTCCCCTCCTCCCCCGACGGACTCCCCTCCTCCCCCGATGGACTCCCCTCCTCCCGACGGACTCCCCTCCTCTGGACGACCGCAACTCCTCTTCTCCCGACGGAATCTCATCATCCGACGAACTCTCCTCCTTCCGACGGCCTCCTCCGGACGACCTCATTGCCGGTATCTTTATCATTCCATTTTTTATCATTTCCAGTATCTTTATCTTTAACAATAGTTTTTTCAAAATCCATATCAGTAGTAATTAGATCCTTCTCAAGAATATTTCCACTCTTTTAGATATAACTTGTCAAATTCAAACTCTTGATATACCCATAATGAATATAGGGAACCGACCTGAAATTACTAATAAAATGAGGGGGTGAGAATTAGAGGGTGATCCACCCAAAATCAGGATACAAATGAGAATCCTATTTTAGAATTTCCATGTCCTAGATAATAAAGACATATTTAGGTATCATAAGTTATGTATTAGTCTTTATTGACCTATTATAATTGGGATTGAAGATCTCAAAACAGTTTTTTCCAATTGCCTTTCTAATTTTAAAAATATTGGCTTCACATTATTAGGTTTTTAAAATAGTTTTTTCGATGTCAAAAGTCATTGGGTGTGGGTTAATTCTTCTCTTTTTGACCCCCTTTTGGTCATATCAGGCAACCAACATGTTATTTTCTCTTTTTATGATTTTGGATTCAAGTTGGATTATTCTTTAATTTATGGTAGTAATAGTTATCTAGATCGATGAACTCTTTGGGGTGAAATTGGTTCTCTCAAAAAAAATATTAATGATCCTTGGATCATTCTTGGGGACTTTAATTTGATTATCAATCCGGAAGAAAAAATATGTCCTATGAACTGGTCAATTTATTTTAGTGAATTCAATGTCTTTATTATACAAAATGATTTGATTGAAGTGAATCATGTTGGGGAAAAGATAACTTGTTATAAAGGGCACCCCAAATGTATGATGGCCAGTAAAATCAATAGGGATTTTGTTAATGATTTTTCTTTACATTCTTGGGATTCAATTTCAAGTATATCATTATCTCATCTTTACAATGATCATGAACTTATTTTGAATTTTATCTCAGTAAAGGGTATTAAGTCTCCATTACCCTTTAGATTCAATAAAAATTGTGTTATTCATCCAGAATGTGAAAATGCTGTTTGGGAAGTTTGGTGTTCAGTAGGTGGTAAGAAGAATGACATTTCATGTATTATTAAACAAAAGATTTAGAAGGTAAATCATTAACATTGGAGTAAGGATATCTTTATTCATCTTGACATGGACATATCCAATCTTGATGCCTCTCGTCTGTCCTTCCAGAAGAAGTGTACCCAAGATGATTTCTCTAGTGTTGTTTCATTGGAATCTGAGATGACTCTTAATCTTAACTATTTATCCAATATTTAAGATGTAATAAAAAATATTCATCTAGAGATAATTGAAATAAGAATTGTGTTATAAATTCCAATTTCATTAATAATATTCAAATTGTTCAGAAAATTTTTAGGCCTCTTTCTTTACTAAAAATAGGAGATCAAATTCTGGACAATAGACATGACTTTTTAGAGCACATTATTTTTTATAATGAATATCACATTAATGACTCATCTACCACCCCCCACAATAGAGGGTATTATACCCAAATTGGAAATTCATAAAGATAATACAGAACTTTTATCAATTAATTTGGAAATATAAATCAACGATGCAATTTTCAGTTTTAGGCCGGAAAGCTCCCAGGGTCCTGATGGAATTATAAATTTCTTTTTTCAGAATTATTGGGAGATCATTGGTGAAGATGTTTTCAACCATGCTCTTAATTTTTTCAATTGGGACCTTCAAACTAATGGATTAAATTCTCAATTCCATTCCCAAATTCCAATGATAGAAAATGAAAATGAGATACACTTATTCCGGCTTAATGCTCTTATCAACACTTTAAAAAACGTTATTACAAATATCATTTCAATTATAAATTCTACCATCTCTAATAAAATTGTTCCTTCTAATAAATTTTGATTCATTAAAGGAATGACCATTGATGATTGTATTGTTATGGATTTAGAGTGATTCAATCTCTTTAAAAACCCTATTCATGGGGGGGAATGTTTCCAATAAATTAGACATTAAAAAGGCTTTTCATACCTTGTATTGGGGATTTATATTTAAAATTATTCTCATGTTTGTTATTGAGGACACATTAATTAATTGGATTTTGATTAATTTTACATCTGGTCATATCTCATTTCTTGTAAATGGATCCCCAGAGGGATACTTATCTTGTTCTAGAAGAGTTAGGCTAGGTGATCCACTTTTTGTTATTATTTTAGTTATTTCATTAAATTATCATTTTCGATTGTTTTCCCTCATGGATAAAAATGGAAAGATGAAGGCTATTAGTGTTGTTCATAGTTCTTTTACTTCTACCAAACTAAATTATGCTGATTATATCATCCTATTCAATAAATGGGATAAAATAAATATTGAGAATATCATGAAATATCTTCTATAATATGAGAATATTTCTAGGAAACAACTTAGTTGGAATAAGTCCATTGTCTACATTGGTAGAAATATCTCAAAAATTATTAAATCAAAAGTCATCACGGATTTGGTTATTAGGAATGTTTTTCCATATTTCCATATCTTGGTGTTCTGATGTTCTATGGCCAACCAAAGGATTATTATTTTCATGTGATAATTAGTAAGATCAACAATTAGCTTGAAACATGGAACGGAAAATCCATTTTAATGGCTTGTCATGTCTGTTTGGTTAAAGCTATTATTGTTTCTAATTTTTTTTATTCCCATATGGTTTATAAATGGCCTCGTTCTCTTATCAAGTCTATTACTGTGGCCATGAAAATCCTTATTTAGATTGGTAGTATTTTAGAAAAAAGATTAGTAACTATGCCTTGGAACACCTGTTGCAGATCATTTGATAGGGGGGCCTTGGTATCGAAAATATGAGTCTTTATAATAAACCCTTTTACTCTTATTTAGTTTGGAAACTAGTAATTGACCCCTCAGAAGCTACTGCATTCTGATCGTCTAAATTCATTATTATTCTCAGAAGTGAAAACATAAATTAAATGTATTCCTCTATTTGGTCTTCCTATATATCTGCATTTTCCCTTATTGATGTTGATGCTAAATGGAATGTCTCTTAGGATTCTTCTCCCATGGTTTGGAAAGATAATTGGACATGTGATCCTCTCGTTGATTCTCTTATTCGTGATGTTTCAAACATAGATATTGATGTTTCTATTAAGGGTCAATTTGATAATATTTTTTATTCATTGGACACTAGAGGATCTTACACTATCCAACTAGATTCACATTAAATCAGTTTATATAGGTGAATAGACCTTGGAGGCCCCACAACTCTTAGAGATTCCATGGGGGAGGAATCTGATTGATGGACTTGATCATCTCTGGGTCAATCTCGATGACCATATATCTTGTAGTAAAGTGGAGAAACCTAATAGAGGTAACCCTGAATGTGAACTTCAGGGAGTTTATCTTAAAGTGTATAAAATATAGGAAGATAAAAAATTTCTCAAGATCCTTGAGATGATCCAAATATGGTAGGATTTTTCCACCAAATAATCCTAGTAGCATTCCACAAATTTCATGATAATTGGCTTGAAGATGTGGTGCATGGACAATTGATAAGTGGATTATGCCTTATTCTATCCCATTAGAATCAATTAAAAGTAGAAATTCCCCTATGGAACCATAATTATGGGAGACTCTATATCCTTGGGGGCCATCCATGTCTGATTATACCTGGAGTATCCATCCATAAAAGATAGGTCCTGGAACCCTGTTATAGCATTGATTAATAGCTTTTTCATTGGAAGGGAAAACAATACTTTAGATAATGGTGGTTGAGTTATAAAAAGTTAATATTGATGATTACTTAATATCTTTTGAAACGATACATATAATGTTAAGTCATTTTCTAGATTATTTATCTAATGTATGTTTATCTGCCTCAGGATGGATAGATACTGGATGTACAACATTGATCGGATCACTGATGAATTTCAGAAGGAGTTACAATATTTTTTGGACTTTGCATTCACTAATGATTCAGATTGTGGGTTGATTCGATGCCCGTGTTTTGATTATGTTGGAAGACCTTGGTTAACTCGTGAGGAAGTGAGTTACCATATCACTAAAAGTGGTTTCCAAAAAAATTATCATGTGTGGTATCACAATGGAGAAAAAGCTCAAGTGTTGAATTCCATCGATTCAGCGGAAAAGATTGGTATGAAAAATTTGATTTCTGATCGGTTTCCTTTTGTTTCTAAAGCTAGCTCCTCATGTAGACCAGTGCAAGAGGAAATGAATACTGGAACACAGTTCTCATCTATTAATCAGGATGATGACGTTGAGAGTTTTAGAAAGTTGATGGAAGATGCAAATACCCCAGTATATCAAGCATGTGGAAAAATGATCAAACTTGAGTTTTTAATGCGATTATATCATGGGAAAACAATGTATGGATTTAGTAATACTGCGGTCGACTATCTCCTTACATTTATTAAGTATTTACTGCCTGATGATGCATGTATTCCTGAAAATGATTACATGGCATCAAAGTTGGTTGACAAATTTGGATTTTCATCTAGTAAGATTCATTCTTGTCTCAAAGACTGTTGTTTGTTCTGGAAGGAGAATGCAGACTTGAGTCAGTGCAAACAGTGTGTCACATCAAGTTGGAAGACTAATAAAGACGGATCTCAATCTCGCATACCACAGAAAGTGATTTGGAACTTCCCTTTAATTCCCAGGATTCAAAAATTTTTTATGTCAGAACAAATGGAAAAGAATATGAGATGGCATGCAGATTAAAGAAATAAGGATAATGATGAAATAGTGCATCATGCAGATGGGTTGGCTTAGAAGAAATTTGATAGGTTACATCCTGATTTTGCAGCCGACCCACGAAATGTTAGATTGGGATTATCCTGTGATGGTTTCAACCTATTTCTCCAAATGCATACTTCACACAGTACTTGGCCTATTTTCATTCACATTTATAACTTTCCTTCATGGATGTGTATGAAGAAGCCATGCACTATCCTGAGTATATTGATATCTGGACCTAGTGATCCTAGAAATGATATTGATATATACTTGCAGTCATTAATAGAGGAGTTACATGATCTTTGGATTGTTGGTGCACAAGCGTATGATGCATTCAGAAATGAGTACTTTATGTTTCGTGCATCTTTATTATGGACGATAAATGATTTCCCTGCCTACAGAATGATGTATGGTTGGAGTACTAAAGGGAAATTATCCTGTCCTATTTGTATGAAAAATACATGTTTCCAAAGATTAAAGTTTCGACGAACTTTCAGCTTCATAGGGAATCAACGTTTTCTACCAATGGATCATCCATACAGGAAAAATCAGAGACAGTTCGATAATGCCATCGAGACAGATGAGACACCTCAACGAATTTCAGGGACTGATATTGTTAAAGAACTTGATGATTTGAATTATGTTCTTGGCAAAAGTCAATCAAATATCAGAAAGCGAAAGCATGCTAATTCGAATTCCAACAGCAACTGGAGAAAGAAAAGAATATTCTTTGAGTTTCCGTATTGGTCATCGAATTTATTACGTCATTGTTTGGATGTAATGCATATCGAGAAAAATATTTGTGAGATGTTACTTGCTACTATTTTAAATGTCAAAGGAAAAACAAAAGACGATTTGCGGTGTCATCGTGATTTGATGGATTGGGGTATAAGAGCAAGACTTCATCCTGAGTTAATTGGTCAAAATAAGTGGAAAGTACCTGTTGCCTATTATTCGATGAAAAATGTGGAGAAAAAACAATTTCTTCAAGTCTTGGAAAGTTTGAAGGTTCCAGATGGTTATTCAAGTAATATTTCGAAAAGGGTGAATACACAAGATGTGAAACTCAAATCTCTTAAAACCCATGATTACCATGTCTTGTTACATGAGTTGATTCCCATTGCCATTCATCATTTACTTTCACATAATGTTAGAGTTGCGGTGATTAAGTTATGTCAATTTTATCGAGATCTTTTTGCCAAAAGATTGAGCAGAAGTGTTGTTCAGAAATTGCAGAGAGATGCACCGATTATTCTTTGCGACTTGGAGAAAATTTTCCCACCGTCTTTTTTCACAATTATCTTACATTTGACTGTGCATCTTCCCACGGAAGTTCTCTTTGGTGGTCCTGTTTCGAGTCGGTGGATGTATCCTACCAAAAGAATGATGTTTACATTGAAATCTTATGTGAGAAATAAATATCATCCTGAAGGCTCTACTGTGAAATGATATTTAGCACAAGAATGCATGGATTTCTGTTCATCATACCTAGCTAACGTCACTACGAGGTCTAATCGACTAATGAGAACTGAAGATGAGAAATATGATACCATTGAGCCTTCATTTCCTTTAATTCCCCAAACAGGGGGGATATCTGGATCGTACTTGTTGTGTACTTTAAGCAGGGAAGAGTGGGAAATGGCACATCACACAGTATTATTCAACTGTGGTGTGCTTGATGATTATATGAAGTAAGTAAACTAATAAATATGTATTTTTTTCATTGTGTGATTTATTTATATCTTGTGACATTTTAATGCTTTCATATCTGTAGAGAACATTTTGAAATTATAAAAAAGAGACATCACACTCTATCTATTAAGAGGAAGGAACTGTTGCACAACAAAGAATTTGCTGCCTGGTTAAAGTCAAAGGTAATAGATTTATTTTTCTTCTTCTCATAACATAATCACATGTCTCTGTTTAATATTCTATGTTGGTATCTTTTAGGTTTTAACTCTACCAATGATTGAAGTATCAGATGAAATAAAAGCATTGTCCTTTGGTCCAAACGATTTGGTGCGTGACTGTAAGTCAATGGTTTTCAATGGATATAAATTTGTTATAAATAGTTGTGAAAAAAAAATTGCAACACAGCATGACGGTGTCACGATAAGCGCCACAATAGATTGTTATGCGAGTGCATCGGACAGGCAGCCTCGATCAAAAAATATATCATATTACGGTGTTGTTAAAAGAATCATTATATTAGATTACTATGCACATGGTCGTGTCGCAATGATGAAATGCAAGTGGTTTGATTCAATGACACGAAAAGGAATGCATATTGATAACTGTGGATTTAGAGTGATTGATATGAACCGCCAGCTTCGTACCGATGAACCTTATATTATTGCGTCACAAGCTAAACATGTGTTTTATGTAAGTGACCCATTACAACCACAATTTGGTGTTATTTTTGATGTTATTCCTAGAAATATTTTTGACGAAGGCATGGATGACAATGATGTTGTGGATGAACCTATTGGTATTTATTCAAATGTTGCATTTGATGATACAGATGATGCAATTGTTAGAACAGATTGTGAACCAGAAATTGTCACAGACCCCACATAGCGTTGGCACATTTGTAAGTATTTACCTGATATTATCGCAATATTGTATGTGTTTTTTTTAACTTTCATAGATGATATCAAAATAACTAGTATATTTTATACCATTATCGAATATAAAACTATTAATAGCCTCACCAATTTATGTTTAACCACTTCTCTAGTAAATCTTGAACATAGAAAAGTCTTGATATTTTATCAATATAAATATCACACATGAAAATGTATCTCATTGTTTTATGATACAATTTTATTATTTATCATTTTTCATTATTTCTATTTATTTGAGAATATTTTTTTAAATTTCCAGGTCAAAATGTCTGATTATGATGATACTAGAAGGAGTAGAAGAATACTGAGAAATGAACAACGTAGGTCTCCTCCTGGAAACAATGTAAGTACAAATTATTTTTGAATATTATGGTATTTCATATTATTTATCTTGTTATCGTTCGTTTTATTTTGTCATCTATGTTATTTTAGACTGCATCGTTGAGGAGACGCTTGGATTATGCCACTGAGGATGATATTATGGCGGGGGGTACTGATTCTACAGGTCAGCCTACTACTATGCCGCTTGAGACACCAGGATGCCATCCTCCCATTATACCACCTTCATATTATCCATACCCACCTTTTCCGTATCCCTTTTTGCCCGCACCCACATCAGATGGTAGTTCTCAGACTCCCATCCCTCAGTTTCCATTCCCACCATCCACTGTACAGGGTACTGTGCCCCCATATATCCCACCGCCATATCCATATCCATATCCACCCTCATCTGTACAGGGTTATCCATCGAGTTTTCTGCCTCCATCAGTACACTTTGCATCTACTATACATAGTACTCCTGTAGATATCTCACCTACCATGGAGGCTGCCCCCCTCTAGACGCAACACTTCAGGGGTCAGCAGATCCCCCATCTATTGGTATTTGTTTAAAAATTAATGTTACTGATTAATGATAAATTCATATATATTATTTTCTTTTATTTTGGTTTTATGATTAGCTCTAGCCTCTACCAGACGACGAGGCCGCACAAAAATGCGTGAGGTTTGGAATCGGAACACACAAATCATAGTTGATTACAATGAGGACAATGCTATAATTAATAAAAATGGCACGAAATGTAAAAGTTTTATGGGAACACTTGCTAGACACATCAATATCATTCCGGTTCAACCGATAAGTTGGAATGCAGTTGGAAAACAAATAAAGGACAAAGCCTGGGCAGAGATTTGGGTAAGTAATGTTAATCACCTTTTATATATATATATAAATTTATAATATTTTCTTAACAAATATTATGTCCATTGCAGCTTCGATATAATTTTCCCGATGGACAAAATGCAAAGGCTGCAAGGATAATGGATTTAGGTGAAATGCGGCGAGCCTACAAGTATGATTTATATCTTGGGTGGAAAAAGAGAGTTGGTACAGATCTTGAAGAAGTACCGGTGATTCAAGATTGCCCAATATCACAATATAAAGAGATGATCAACTATTGGAAGAGTTCAGCGATTAAGGTGTTTGTTAAAATTATATATATATTCATTTATTTATTTAAAAACGATTTTAAATTACTTGTTTTATTTATGTTAATGAATTTATATAATTATTTGTTTATAGGAGAAATCAAATAGAAATAAAAAAAACAAGAGTGCAATGAAACAAATTTATACTCACGGACACACTTCATTACCAAATCATGAGCAGACGCAGGTAATTTAACATTTAAAATATTTATCTTTGTTTTGTGTAATTTTTTTAACTTCCAATTTTGATTTATTTCTTTGTTTTTTTCCAGAAAAAGGCATTGAATATTGAGGGTCGCGTTCCTTTCTCAACTTTGTTTTGTAGAAGACGGAAAAAGAAAGATGGTACTGTGCCAAATCCCGACACCGAGAAGGAGATTGTAAGTATATTTCAATTTCTTTTATTTTTACTGAATTTAATTCCTTATATTATTTTATCATTTTAATTTATGTTATATATCAATCAACAGAATGCTTTAGAGGCATTGGCAGAAAAAGAACCTGACAATTTGGGCCCAAACGATCATCTACATCAGGTATTAGGAGATGAGCATCAGGGTAGAGTGCGTTGTCGACCTGGGAAGAAGATTGTACCATCTCGATACTGGTCTACTAACGTTTCTTCAAGTACCAGTTCTGGTTTTGTCACAGTGGAACAAATGAATGCCGCAATCAAAGAAGAAAGTCAAAAATCAGAACAGGCGATAACTGCAAATATGATGAAGTTTATGTATGCCCTTTCTTCTACACTTCCACCAGAAGAAGCTGCAACGGTTGATGCATTTTTGATGTCGA
Source organism: Viscum album (assembly GCA_963277665.1). Lineage (NCBI taxonomy): Eukaryota > Viridiplantae > Streptophyta > Magnoliopsida > Santalales > Viscaceae > Viscum > Viscum album. The sequence goes on from OY728166.1 coordinate 856,119,541, forward strand.
TGCGTTCTGCTAATGTAGATTCTTCTGTTGGAGCTGGAGCCGGTCCTAGTGCTGGACCCGATGCTAGTGCCGGTTCGAATGCAGATGTCGATGCCGATGATGATGTTGGTGGTGTGAGAGGTGGTGATGGTGTTTCTGTAGGAGTTGTGGATGAGGGTTATCATGATTCTGATGATACTGATATTGAGACTCACTTTTGATGTAAATTGTATTTTTGGATTGGTAATGTATGACGAGTTCCATGCATCCGATTACATTGATTTTTTGATCAATATCATTAATATTTACCATATCTTATTGGGAATGAGAATGACTACTTACCTGTATAGTTAGAATCAACAAAACCACAAATAATTTAAGTAGTATCCACATTTGTACCACATAATAATGATTTGGAATGCATCATATTCTTTTACAGTGTGATTTTACATTGAATCTTTTTAGGTTTAAATGGTTTGGAATGCATCATATTATTTTTATTATCTAAATCCAAACATTCTTAGAGATTTTAGTTATGAAGATGATGATATTGGATCCTCCAACACAAGAACTAGTCCTGGCTATCCCCCAAAAATCTGAGTGTACGTATTCAAGTGGGCTGGCAGCATTGAAATAAGACCTATTTAATGATGATCTAAGTATCTCGTCTCGTTTGGGAGGGAAACATATATAAGAGTCTCTAAAATAGATTACATATTAATGGTTATCACAATTATTATCTTAGTACCATTGAATTAGTTGGCATCGTAATAGTGGAGGCTATAATGGTGGAAGGGGATTCAATTGGAGTAGAGGTAAACTCTACATTATCATGTGTTAATGCCTCCTAAATCAAGAGGTAATCTATGTGCCTTATAGTGGGATCAATGAATGGAAAATCCATGTGTAGATTAGAAATATACCACTTAACCTTCATTTGGGAATCTAACTCTATTAGGGGGTCCAGGTGGTGTCCAGGGGTAAGGGGACTAGCAGGGGACTGGCAGGGTGCCTGGCAGGGTGCAGGGGGGGACTGGCAGGGGGGGACTGGCAGGGGGCAGGGGGACTAGCAGAGCCTCTTTATCTTACTATGTCCTTTTCTTTTTTTTAATTACTGAATGCAACATTTATAATTCAGGTTTTATTACTTATTTCTCTCATTTATATCTCTGTTTAATTTGTATATATTTAATTCATTTCTACCTGTTATTGAAATATTTCCATTCAGGGGGGCGGGGTGTCCGGCATGGGGCTGGGGTTGGGGGGTGGTGGGGGGGGGGTGGTGCAGTTGGGGGTTGGGGTTGGGCAGGGGGCTGGGGGGGGGGGCTGTTGGGGGGCAGGGGGCTGGGGGGGGGGGCTGGTGCAGTTGGGGGCTGGGGTTGGGGGCTGGTGCAGGTGGGCTGCGGGGGGGGGGGGGGGACTGGTGCTGGTGGGCTGGGGGGTGGCAGGTGTAACACCCTAGGATTTCATAGTGTGTTATTTCTTAAAAATAATTCAATAACTTGCACTACACGCAACACCGAGTTCAATCACACCATGACGTACAAAAAAAAGCCATTAAAAGAGGTCATGAATAGTATTAACTACTTTTTGAACTTTATATAATCCTTATAATTTTAGAATCCCTATTATGAGTTTATTAGTCATAATGCAAGAACAGATTCATTTTCAGTATTGCACTTTTATCAACTTTTAATAGTGAAACCTTTTTAAATAAAATATTTTAAACTATCTGAATAAATTGGGATATCAAAAAATTTAAAATGAAACATCCCAAGCTTCCACGGTACGCTTTCCTTTGAATAAAATAGTAGCGTGTGTTGTACGCAACCTTGAGTTTTAACACACGCCACAACCAATCAAACTAGCCGTTATGAATAGTAATACCTAAATTTTGAAATTATATATATTTTATATTTTAAAATGGACTTCATTTTTGGATTCGGAATATCGAATTTAGCCTAAGGTGAAATTTTGGTACTTTTCAGATAACTTTTATATTTTGATGAATAGTGAAAATTACTAAATTTTAATTAAAATCAACTTTTTTAATCAAAATAATTAATATTGATAAATTATTAATTTGAGTGGTTTTAAAGTATATTTAGAATATATTTTTACCATTTAATTTAATGTTTGTCATTGGACATAATTTCACAATTAAACCAGACATAAACAAGTGTCAATCTTTTGATAGTTATTATCTCTTAAAAACACGCTTTTTTATTTTAACAACGGGAATTAATTTTAAATTAATTTCTGCCACTTCTGTGTTTTGAATTTGGAAAAATGGATTACATATTTGGAATCAGGATGTCCAAATTATGTAAATAGGTAACTTTTATTTTTACACATTTTGAATAATTACTGCGGTAAATATTTTATTTACCATGGTTAAAGGGTAAATCCGGTAAATAAGGGTTAAAAAATAATATTATAATAATACAAAATTACCCTAAAACGTGTCCTAACCTTATTGGTGGACACATACCCGACCATGGACATCCTTGGGTCGATTTGGGGACCCCTTGGAGCCACTTGTATGTGGTAGGGACACATTATATTAATAAAGTTAAAATAAAAATAAAAATGGCATAAGCATACATCTTTTAGAAGAAAAATTTTTACATAGGGTTATACATGTTGGATTTTCTATTATAAATATTCATTAGAAATCTAAAAAGATTTCATACATAATGATATTTTATTTATAAATTTTAGACATCAAATAATTTAAATTATTAATGACACAATAATGATGCAATGTTTACCTCATTAATAAATCATTCAAATAAATAAGATTATAATGATTAAAATATTATCTAAAACCTGTCCAATTCTTATTGGTTGATGTTATTTAGAATATGAGTCATCTTATCTTCGACCTCAATGATTTTTGGACCATTATAAACTGAATATAATTATATTATAAAGTAATACTTTCACTCTTTCCTAAAGAGCCCCTCCTCTCCCTTATAAAAGGAGATCACTTCTACTAATTACTCACACCTCTCAAGCCACTTGGCTCGTCCAAACCCTGCCCAAATAAGCTCCACACATCGCTCTCCTCCTCCTTGAAGCTTCCCCTTAGGCAGAAAGCATTTCAAGAAGTCCTTTGGTTCCAACCAAAGTGAGTTACCTAAATTAAAGGTAACGATTTCTCTTAAATTATTTTCATTTATTTTGCTTCTCCAAACCCCAAACTCTTTTTATTTCCTTTCTTTTGTAACAACAAAAGTATCCTAAATATACTAGGATGTTTTTATAAGAAGGATTCGAACTACACATACACACACCTCCATCTAATGGATGATGAACATAATGTTTCTGTGAATGACAAACTAATGCCTCACGAAACGATGATTGTTCAAATACATCTTACCACCTCTCATGGTGGCCATTATGATGGCACTGTAATTAAGTGTGATATTAATGATACATATTTTATATATAAGCTTCTGTAATTCCATTTTATTTCATACCATTATTCTTTTCATGTTGTATATACATACGATAATTTCATTTGAGGAAGTGCGGACTACCGCCCCCTGAAAATGATATGACTCGTTCATACCACACATGGAACATATAAAGAATGGTGTTAATGAACATAAGTAACATATATAAAATATTATATTATACTGGAATAATAATATACCTATGTATCATTTGGTTTCAATTCTTTTAAAATGAAAAATTAAATGGAAGTAGCGTTCGTGCGTACGTACGGACTACCGTCTCCACGAACGCGATGAGATTCATTGTCCATCATATCCATTCAAGTATAATTATAATTTGATGATTTAAAAATAGTATCTAAGGACTTGATATCATTCTGTATATGAATAATATACATCCCATTAATATCGAATATGGCTCACATAACAACCGTTAACACCCGAAATAACGATAATTCTAAGATATTATTAACAAATAAATGTTAAAAGATCATATATGATATCATATTAAAGTAAACGATTCTTGTATTATTCAATAACAATTATTTCACCATTATACAGGAGGTAAACCTACCATCGACCAAGGAAAAAGTAAAAGTAAGGGATTTTCTTATCTCACTTTCAACTCCGTGAGATTTCCATTGTTCGCCACTAAATTATTGAAAGTGGTGTATTGTGTACGGCCATTTGATATATATTATCATGATTCTATTTATATTCATGTTATTCTATAAATTATTTTTGTGGTTATTAACTTTTGGCCATACGACTCAGTTGATTAACGTGGTAAGGAGTTTCTTATCTCACTCTTAATTTCGTGAGAATTCCATTGTTCACCACTTAGTTATTACATGTGGTGTATGTGTACTGCCCATGATTGTATTCATTGTGTAATATAAATTAATTTATGGGTACTTACATAGTCATGGTATGATCCTTCTTTCATAGTTGTATGTTTCGTAAGTTACCAAATCGATAAGGGAATTTGACATTTCAATTTCCACTCATTCGGCTTTACGCACATTTCATTGATTATATTACTCCAAGATTATGTGTGGAATAACTATTCATTTGATTATGTCATAATTTCCACTCCCCTTCCTGTGGATATACTTTTGATACACATAATCACTCTATTGATAATTCTCAAGTCATTAATATGAATTTGATAAGAGTAATTTTAACTCTTTCACCATTTGTTGAGTTAAACATCCAATTCGTTGGTGTTGTTTCTACAAGAATATGTGTGAATATCCTTTGATTGTTTTAAACTGAATATTCAATCATATATAGTGTATTTATATTTTCACACATAATTATGTCATTGATTTATCCTTAACCTAAGGATACGACCTTTATGAGAGATTTCATCTCAATTTACATTCAATTGGGACTTCTTTGTTGATATACACCAAATCACTTTTATGTGGTGTATATAATGTACTTTGACATAGTATATCATGAATCCCTTTATTCTCATGATATCACAAAGTTTTGATTACCTCAATTATTTGTACTCAAGTGTCTCTCTTTCGGTTAGAATCTCTAACCAAAATACCATTTTAAAATGTTTTAAAGACTTATTCTTCTAAATCTTGCTCATTAATGTCCATGTTTTAAAAAAATGGTTTTAAGGATTTATTTATATGGACATTAAAGTTTTAAAATTAAAACTCCTTTTAAAAGTTTCAAAGTGGTATGGGACACTTTGATTCAAAAAATCTATTTTTAAATGGCTTCTTGACAAATAGTGTGACTTTTAAATGATTTCAAGAAAAGGGGGATATTTCCCTCAAATAGTTTTGATGATTATTTTCATCTATGTCAACATCCTTCATTATTCATGATTGAGGTTAATGTGATACAATAAAATCTTCCATATTGTATCAAACGAGTTATGTTTGACTATGGATGTTCTATTTTATACCATTCATGGTTTGTGGTTAAAGTATTGACATTTCGTATGCTAGTTTTAATACGAATGTTTATTTTATGCTTAAACCTATTCATATGAGGAATGAATTGGACTTAATAAGTGACGGGTGGAGCCCGCTATAGCTCCTCGATGCATCGGTAGGTCTCATGAGACAAACTAGCGTCTTGGCACAAGGCCTTGGCAAAATCTTATTTGTAGTCTTGGCACGAGGCCTTGGCTATGTGGTTATAATAGTCTGGCATTATGCATTCCATCATTATGAAAGTGGATATTGATATTGCATGTGATCATTCAACTAGTCGAATATCCATGTGAGTAAGTAAATGGCATTATTTCATTTTACCTTTGCCATTTTATGCTGAAGTTCAAGTTTAAAAGGCTTTTGTTTTAGTTATAAATTGCCTTAAGTGTTTATGCTTATTTATGAAAGCTTCTGCTATAATGTTATCCTTACTGAGCATCTGAGCTCACCCCTTTCAATGTTTTATTTTTTCCCAGGATTATGAAGAAGTAATTTATGAATGACCTGCAGGGATAGTATGAGGGGATATGAAGACAAGATGTTTTTTTTATGATGTAATGTAAAAATTTATGGATGTATCTAGTTATTCCAAGGATACTAAACTAATCGGTCTTTCGAGACTTGATCTTTCTCGTGATCATGCCAATGTTATGTAATAATGCACCGACTCTAGGTAATTAGGGTCGGGGCGTTACAGTTGGTATCAGAGGAAGTTTAGTACAAACCTTGGTAGCTAGATTTAGATAAACTCTGATTAGAGCACGTAGACCTAAGATGAACTTTGAGGATTAGTATAAAAGAACTTCCTAGAATTTTGGTATTGTAGAGATTTTGTGAGTTTTCCGAGCAATACATCCCTGTCTGGATACGAGCAGGTAGAGGCGGCTCTGGCACAGATGTACCTAGGGGTAAAACCCGAAAACACCGCTTTGAGCTAGACTCGAACGGGAACTGGTGCACGACAACGGGCCTTGCTGCACTCTTGGTTACGACACTCCTGGGGGATATGCTTAGGATAATTTACATTTTCTTTACAAACCGATTTAAGTAATATATACATAAGATGAGAGTAAATGACCTTGGTTAATCCTAATATGTTTCAAATTGAGAATATGGTGACATTTTAATCTCTAAATGATTTTACGACTACTATTACTCACACAATGCTTTTTGGTTTTAGTCAATGGATGGATTCCAAGGAAGTCATAGTGACTTTGAGAATGATGTACAAGGTGGGAACGGTGGTGGCGATGAGAAACAAAATGGAATGTTGATAGGCGTAAAAGATATCGTCTTTATGCCAAATCAGTTTTCCAAAAATATGATCAACAACATATATATTAACCAACTCCCAGACTCAACAAGGAAGATAAAGGTGATAAATGATAAGATCTCCAGCAATGGAGACCATGGAGAAAAGAAACCTCAATTTTCATCATGCAGGAAATGTGGAAAGAGACACCCAGGAAAGTGTCTCAATGGGACAACGAAATGTTTTACGTGCGGGAAGGAAGGACATAAAGTGAAGAATTGCCGAAGAAAAATGAAGAGTACTATGGAAGAAGATAAAAATGGTCCCAAGAGTCCATTTACAGTCATTTGCCATAAATGTAGGGGACCTGACCATTACCCGAGTGAATGTCCTATTCTATAGGATATTTTCTTGGTCAAAGAAGAAGCTATGTGGAAATAAATGGTTGGAGAAAAATTTAAAAAGTATTAGCACTTCTTGTTGATGGGTTTACTTTGGAATAATTTTCTCTTGTATTTGTAACCCCGCAGTTTGCCATGTGAGAATGATATTTGAGGAAGAATTGTCTCTTCTCTTGTGGATATAGGTATAAATAACCATTTGGTTTTATATGATCATTGGGGTTTGAGAAAATGATAAGTTATTATAATGTGGGATGAAAATGCAAAGTATGATATAACATTTGTGGTTAAATTATGTTATTTTGAGGAATTTATCTCATTTTGGTAATATTATAAAATATAGTTTTTGAAAAAGGACAACACGTAGACCGTGTGACAACCCATCACGTCGGACAAAGCTGTGGGAATCGAACCCACAACCAAAGTGCGATTGGGATTTATCGCCTACCACTGGACTACGTGAAGTCCCTGGTTAGTGTGACTATTTTTTTTGTTAAATGATTTTATTGATCAATAATAAGATGATTTGGGTTCTTATGTCTTATCAAATGAATACCCTTGGTATAGGAAAATGATTTGGTGATTAAGTGATAACGGTTATTTTGGAAGATGTTCGCTTTGTTGGGAACACTATATGCCCAAGGAAAATAGAATACAATGGGATTTCATTTGTAGAGTAATGGTAGATTTTTTATCTACGTTTTTATTGTGGATTTATAGTGATTTGGGTTATTTATGGAAATGATTAACCTATAACAGAGAATATGTGATGATGTTAATCACGTTTAAGTATGTGACTTTAAGAGTATTTGATGTCATTTGGAGATACAATGTAACATGGGAGACTACATAATCAAATTCTTCTATGTTTTGGGTTTCAATATTAGTTTGGATTATATTAAAGGATTGTAAGGACAATTCGTTATTGAATGGTATCTATTTAACTTTGGGGTATTGTTGGTTTAATTTTAGAAATTAAGATTAGTGCATATTTATCTCAATGAATATCCTTTTGGGGGATCATTAGATCATTCACTAACCATTTTGGTTTTGATTAATCTTCAAAGACAATGTAAATATATGGTTTATCCTACATGGATCATGTGATTCTATATAAGTTTATTCTAGTTCTTCCAGTGTGACCAAGTCTTCTTGAATACTCATCGTTTAAAAAAAAAATTGAGTTAGTGGTGGAAATTTATTAAAGAATGAAAATCTACTTAAAATTTAAGTATATCTCATAATGTTCTTAGTCAATATCATAAATGAATTCCTCTTCCTTATGTAATGTAACTTTAAAAAAAATGTTTTCCTAGATGGTACATTAAATCATCACTAATTTATGGCCTTGGGATTGTTGGCCTTTTCATAGCCATGTTCTCTACCACTCTCCATCAGATAATTGATGGTTAGATTTCTCTTCCATATCCATATTTTCCTACATGGAACCCTAGTATGTGTTATTTTCGGTAATCTTCATACTTTCCACTCTTTATTTTAAATAGAGGCCTCATTAATTTATTTTTCGATGTTTGATTTCAACTAAGATATTTTGAAACGTCAAAAATAGGTTATCCCAATACCCTATGTTTTCTTGGACCGATGGTATTTCAAATCATCATAGATTGATGAGTTTAAGGACCTCAATTTTATACTTGTTTGTGATTGATGACCTCAATCACTACCTATAAATATTTACGTTTTTTCTCCAATTATATGTCTCTAATTGCCACTAATGTTCTCCTAATTGAGATCATAATTTGGTGGTGACCCTTTCATTTCTCTTTTCCTTATATTAAGACTAAATTTTAGTAACCCAATTTCCTATGTGGGTTTTCCCACAAATATATTTTCTACTTTCAACCTTTTATTTTCGAAGAACAATTTCAAATTGCGAGGACGCAATTTATTGAAGGAGGGGAGAATGTAACACCCTAGGATTTCATAGTGTGTTATTTCTTAAAAATAATTCAATAACTTGCACTACACGCAACACCGAGTTCAATCACACCATGACGTACAAAAAAAAATCCATTAAAAGAGGTCATGAATAGTATTAACTACATTTTTAACTTTATATAATCCTTATAATTTTAGAATCCCTATTATGAGTTTCTTAGTCATAATGCAAGAACAGATTCATTTTCAGTATTGCACTTTTATCAACTTTTAATAGTGAAACCTTTTTAAATAAAATATTTTAAACTATCTGAATAAATTGGGATATCAAAAAATTTAAAATGAAACATCCCAAGCTTCCACGGTACGCTTTCCTTTGAATAAAATAGTAGCGTGTGTTGTACGCAACCTTGAGTTTTAACACACGCCACAACCAATCAAACTAGCCGTTATGAATAGTAATACCTAAATTTTGAAATTATATATATTTTATATTTTAAAATGGACTTCATTTTTGGATTCAGAATATCGAATTTAGCCTAAGGTGAAATTTTGGTACTTTTCGGATAACTTTTATATTTTGATGAATAGTGAAAATTACTAAATTTTAATTAAAATCAACTTTTTTAATCAAAATAATTAATATTGATAAATTATTAATTTGAGTGGTTTTAAAGTATATTTAGAATATATTTTTACCATTTAATTTAATGTTTGTCATTGGACATAATTTCACAATTAAACCAGACATAAACAAGTGTCAATCTTTTGATAGTTATTATCTCTTAAAAACACGCTTTTTATTTTAACAACGGGAATTAATTTTAAATTAATTTCTGCCACTTCTGTGTTTTTAATTTGGAAAAATGGATTACATATTTGGAATCAGGATGTCCAAATTATGTAAATAGGTAACTTTTATTTTTACACATTTTGAATAATTACTGCGGTAAATATTTTATTTACCATGGTTAAAGGGTAAATCCGGTAAATAAGGGTTAAAAAATAATATTATAATAATACAAAATTACCCTAAAACGTGTCCTAAACTTATTGGTGGACACATACCTGACCATGGTCATCCTTGGGTCGATTTGGGGACCCCTTGGAGCCACTTGTATGTGGTAGGGATACATTATATTAATAAAGTTAAAATAAAAATAAAAATGGCATAAGCTTACATCTTTTAGAAGAACAATTTTTACATAGGGTTATACATGTTGTATTTTCTATTATAAATATTCATTATAAAGCTAAAACGATTTCCTACATAATGATATTTTATTTATAATTTTTAGACATCAAATAATTTAAATTATTAATGACACAATAATGATGCAATGTTTACCTCATTAATAAATCATTCAAATAAATAAGATTATAATGATTAAAATATTATCTAAAACCTGTCTAATTCTTATTGGTTGATGTTATTTAGAATATTAGTCATCTTATCTTCGACCTCAATGATTTTTGGACCATTATAAACCGAATATAATTATATTATAAAGTAATACTTTCACTCTTTCCTAAAGAGCCCCTCCTCTCCCTTATAAAAGGAGACCACTTCTACTCATTACTCACACCTCTCAAGCCACTTGGCTCGTCCAAACCCTGCCCAAATAAGCTCCCCACATCCCTCTCCTCCTCCTTGAAGCTTCCCCTTAGTCAGAAAGCATTTCAAGAAGTCCTTTGGTTCCAAAAAAAGTGAGTTACCTAAATTAAAGGTAACGATTTCTCTTAAATTATTTTCATTTATTTTGCTTCTCCAAACCCCAAAATCTTTTTATTTACTTTCTTTTGTAACAACAAAAGTATCCTAAATATACTAGGATTTTTTTATAAGAAGGATTCGAACTACACATACACACACCTCCATCTAATGGATGATGAACATAATGTTTCTGTGAATGGCAAACTAATGCCTCACGAAACGATGATGGTTCAAATACATCTTACCACCTCTCATGGTGGCCATTATGATGGAACTGTAATTAAGTGTGATATTAATGATAAATATTTTATATATAAGATTCTTTAATTCCATTTTATTTCATACCATTATTCTTTTCATGTTGTATATACATATGATAATTTCATTTGAGGAAGTGCGGACTACCGCCCCCTTAAAATGATATGACTCGTTCATACCACACATGGAACGTATAAAGAATGGTGTTAATGAACATAAGTAACATATATAAAATATTATATTATACTGGAATAATAATATACCTATGTATCATTTGGTTTCAATTCTTTTAAAATGAAAAATTAAATGGAAGTAGCGTTCGTGCGTACGTACGGACTACCGTCTCCACGAACGCGATGAGATTCATTGTCCATCATATCCATTCAAGTATAATTATAATTTGATGATTTAAAAATAGTATCTAAGGACTTGATATCATTCTGGATATGAATAATATACATCCCATTAATATCGAATATGGCTCACATAACAAAGAATATAAAGTAAAATGAACCCGTTAACACCCGAAATAACGATAATTCTAAGATATTATTAAAAAATCAATGTTAAAAGATCATATATGATATCATATTAAAGTAAATGATTCTTGTATTATTCAATAACAATTATTTCACCATTATACAGGAGGTAAACCTACCATCGACCAAGGAAAAAGTACAAGTAAGGGATTTTCTTATCTCACTTTCAACTCCGTGAGATTTCCATTGTTCGCCACTAAATTATTGAAAGTGGTGTATTGTGTACGGACATTTGATATATATTATCATGATTCTCTTTATATTCATGTTATTCTGTAAATTATTTTGGTGGTTATTAACTTTTGGCCATACGACTCAGTTGATTAACGTGGTAAGGAGTTTCTTATCTCACTCTTAATTTCGTGAGAATTCCATTGTTCACCACTTAATTATTACACGTGGTGTATGTGTACTGCCCATGATTGTATTCATTATGTAATATACATTAATTTATGGGTACTTACATAGTCATGGTATGATACTTCTTTCATAGTTGTATGTTTCGTAAGTTACCAAATCGATAAGGGAATTTGACATTTCAATTTCCACTCATTCGTCTTTACGCATATTTCATTGATTATATTACTCCAAGATTATGTGTGGAATCAATATTCATTTGATTATGTCATAATTTCCACTCCCCTTCCCGTGGATATACTTTTGATACACATAATCACTCTATTGATAATTCTCAAGTCATTAATATGAATTTGATACGAGTAATTTTAACTCTTTCACCATTTGTTGAGTTAAACATCCAATTCGTTGGTGTTGTTTATACAAGAATATGTGTGAATATCCTTTGATTGTTTTACACTGAATATTCAATCATATATAGTGTATTTATATTTTCACACATAATTATGTCATTGATTTATCCTTAACCTAAGGATACGACCTTTATGAGATATTTCATCTCAATTTACATTCAATTGGGACTTCTTTGTTGATATACACAAAATCACTTTTATGTGGTTTATATAATGTACTTTGACATAGTATATCATGAATCCCTTTATTCTCATGATATCACAAAGTTTTGATTACCTCAATTATTTGTACTCAAGTGTCTCTCTTTTGGTTAGAATCTCTAACCAAAATACCATTTTAAAATGTTTTAAAGACTTATTCTTCTAAATCTTGCTCATTAATGTCCATGTTTTAAAAAATGGTTTTAATGATTTATTTATATGGACATTAAAGTTTTAAAATTAAAACTCCTTTTAAAAGTTTCAAAGTGGTATGGGACACTTTGATTCAAAAAATCTATTTTTAAATGGCTTCTTGACAAATAGTGTGACTTTTAAATAATTTCAAGAAAAGGGGGATATTTCCCTCAAAATAGTTTTGATGATTATTTTCATCTATGTCAACATCCTTCATTATTCATGATTGAGGTTAATGTGATACAATATAATCTTCCATATTGTATCAAATGAGTTATGTTTGACTATGGATGTTCTATTTTATACCATTCATGGTTTGTGGTTAAAGTATTGACATTTCGTATGCCAGTTTTAATACGAATGTTTATTTTATGCTTAAACCTATTCATATGAGGAATGAATTGGACTTAATAAGTGACGGGTGGAGCCCGCTATAGCTCCTCGATGCATCAGTAGGTCTCACGAGACAAACTCGCGTCTTGGCACAAGGCCTTGGCAAAATCTTATTTGTAGTCTTGGCACGAGGCCTTGGCTATGTGGTTATAATAGTCTGGCATAATGCATTCCATCATTATGAAAGTGGATATTGATATTGCATGTGATCATTCGACTAGTAGAATATCCATGTTAGTAAGTAAATGGCATTATTTCATTTTACCTTTGCCATTTTATGCTGAAGTTCAAGTTTAAAAGGCTTTTGTTTTAGTTATAAATTGCCTTAAGTGTTTATACTTATTTATGAAAGCTTCTGCTATAATTTTATCCTTACTGAGCATCTGAGTTCACCCCTTTCAATGTTTTATTTTTTTCCCAGGATTATGAAGAAGTAATTTATGAATGACCTGTAGGGATAGTATGAGGGGATATGAAGACAAGATGTTTTTTTTATGATGTAATGTAAAAATTTATGGATGTATCTAGTTATTCCAAGGCTACTAAACTAATCGGTCTTTCGAGACTTGATCTTTCTCGTGATCATGCCAATGTTATGTAATAATGCACCGACTCTAGGTAATTAGGGTTGGGGCATTACAACAGGGGGCTGGGGGGGGGGGGGGCTGGTGCAGCTGGGGGTTGGGGTTGGGGGCTGGTGCAGGTGGGCTGCGGTGGGTGGGGGGTGTAGGTGGGCTGGGGGTGGCAGGGGGGCTGGTGGGGGGCAGGGGGCTGGGGGGGGGGGGTAGGGGGCTGGTGCAGCTGGGGGCTGGTGGGGGGCAGGGGGCTGGGGGGGGGGGCAGGGGGCTGGGGTTGGGGGGGGGGGGCTGGGGTTGGGGGCTGGTGGGGGGGGGGGCTGGTGGGGGGCAGGGCTGTTCAGCAGGGGGGAGGGGTGTCCGACAGGGGGGAGGGGTGTCCGGAAAGGGAAAGGGGTGTCAGGCAGGGGGGCGGGCTGTCACGCTGCGGTCACGCCGCGATCACACCATGATTTGGCCCTTCTCCAGGACGACACCCTGCGGCGGTTAATCCTCTAGGACGACACCCTGCGGCGGTCACGCCGTGGTCACGCCGTGATTTGGCCTTGCTCCAGGATGAGACCCTGCAGCGGTTACTCCTCCTTAGAGAAACATTGAATGGTTAGCTCTATAATTTTTCATATTTCCTCATTCCTAAACTATATCTCCTCTCAGTGCTGCCTCTCATCCATCTTTCCACAAAACGTGCCTAGCAAGTGGTACAAAGGCTCAATTCAACTGAAAACATTGGTTTGGAATTGTCTGGAATATTTTATTGTACATGTATGACATAATATTTGTTCGGTAATTCTTCTTTTTCCTCATCCTCTTCACATGTTGTCCGAACCAGATCATCCTCGTCCTCTGCACATGTCGTCTGAACCAGATCAGCCTGTTGTGATGGAAATTCAATGTCTGATTTTGGTTATTTTAGATGAAATTCCTTCCATAATTCCCTCATCTCATGTAGCACTCATTAGAGGAGGATGATCACTGCCAAGTTGAGTTTTAAAGGCTGCACACAATCTGTTTGATGCAATTCCAAAGAGGCTGTTCTATTCTGAGGGCCTATTTCATGCTGGAGTTCCCACATTTCCCCCACAAGCTGGCAAAGGGAGGGGGCTGGGGTCTGGGGGGGGGGGGGGGGGCTGGGGGCTGGGGTTGGAGGGGGGGGGGGGGGGGGGCTGGGGTTGGGGGCTGGTGGGGGGGGGGGGGGGCTGGTGGGGGGCATGGCTGTCTAGCAAGGGGGTCGGGCTATCCGGTAGGGGGGCGGGCTGTCCGGCAGGGGGGCGGGATGTCAGGCAAGGGGGCGGGCTGTCCGGCAGGGGGGCGGGCTGTCCGACAGGGGGGTGAGCTGTCCGGCAGGGGGGCGGGCTGTCACGCAGGGGGGCGGGCTGTCACGAGCTATCCGGTAGGGGGGAGGGGTGTATGGAAGGGGGGAGGGGTGTCCAGCAGGGGGGGGGGGGTGTCACGCTGTGGTCACGCCGTGATTTGGCCTTTCTCCCGGACGACACCCTGTGGCGGTTACTCCTCCTTAGAGAAACATTGAATGGTTATCTCTATAATTTTTTGTATTTCCTCATTCCTAAACTATATCTCCTCTCAGCTCTGCCTCTCATCCATCTTTCCATAAAATGTGCATAGTAGGTGGTACAAAGGCTCAATTCAACTGAAAACATTGGTTTGGAATTGTCTGGCATATTTTATTGGGGCTGTCCAAGCAGGGGGCTATCCAAGTAGGGGGGCTGTCCAAGCAGGGGGGGAGGGGGGCTGTCCAAGCAGGGGTGTCCAGCAGGGGGGGGGAGAGGGGGGCTGTCCAAGCAGGGGGGCTGTCCAACCTGATGGAATATTGGTATTTTATTACAATCCAACTCAACCAATTCCAAATTTATTTCCCAAGCACTTCCAAAATCTAAGATGCGAGCATAGATCATATCCTCTAATATTGGGATTGCCTACTCTATCTGGACATTAGTTTGTGGATGGTAGGCCATGATCAACTTCACCTTAGTACAAAATGAATCTTGAAGAACTTTTAAAAATTGATAGTTCAATCAAGTATCTCTAGAAGAAATGATATCATAAGTTACCCCATGAAAGCTAATGATCTCTTACACTTATAGCTTCCTAAGGCCCCCCCCCCTTAATAGTGTCCTTGATCAGAATAAAGTGTGATGATTTCATTAATAGATCAATAATTACCCAAATTATGTTATTCCACTGATTGGTATAGAAAATACCAATAATAAAATCTATGGAGAATTCATCACATTTCTAAGTTGATATAGGAAGGGGATAAAGCATATCCAATAGACTCTAATGCTCAATAGTAACTTGAAGACATGTATGACATCACAAAACGAAATATTCCATATCACACCTCATCCCGGTCAACCAAAATAGATGTGTCAAATCATAATAAATATTGGTAGTACCTAGATTATGAACTACTAATATTTATATAAATACTACATCACAAACCTACTTAGAGTCAATTGAATTACATATCAGTTATGGAAGTAGAGAATACCTCTATGAGATAGGGGGGGAGGGGGGCTGTCCAAGCAGGGGGGAGGGGGGCTGTCCAAGCAGGGGGCTGTCCAAGCAGGGGGGGAGGGGTGTCCGGAAGGGGGGGGGGAGGGCTGTCCAGGGGGTGCAGGGGGTGTCCAGTGGGGCTGTCTAGTGGGGCTGTCTAGTTGGGGCATGGGGGCTATCCAGTGGGGTGCAGGGGGGGAATGGGGGACCAAGGGGGGCATGGGGGGTGCAGGGGTGTTCAAGGGGGCTGTCCAGGGGGTTTCAAGGGGGTGCAAGAGGGCTATCCAGGAACCTAATCCCATGCAGGTTATGAATGTCTCTATAGAGAAAATGCAGTGCTGTCCAGATCTGGAAAATATCATAAAACATCCCACAGATACTTCACAGGCACCAGGTATAACTATTTCACCACCTATAGATAGTGAGCACGGTGCTATAAAATCTGGTAACTCTATTTCAAATCATAATTCCATTGTTTTGTTTAATGCAGTACTACATGAAATGCAAGCAGATTTTATCTGAGGATGAGCATGTGTGACCATGATTTCACCATGCAGTTTGTTTAGTTGATAAACAGTTTTTCTGGTAATGTTTTCCAATTTCAAATATGTTTTATTTTATTTCCATAAACATTTTATAGTTTATTCTGTTTTATTTTCCAGACTGATTATATGTATGTTTTCCTAGATTAATCATATATAGCTACTTCTGAATTTTGTTTCAACTGTTTCCCAAGTCATACTAAGAACCTATAGTATGGGGTGGTCCTACTAAGAAACTATAGTATGAGGCCAGTGTCTAGCAGGGGTCCAGTGTCCAGCAGGGGTAAATATGCCGGGGGAGTCCAGTGTCCAGGGGGGAGTCCAGTGTCCAATAGGGGTAAATATGATTTGGTCATCCCAAGAACTAGTTTCCAGGGGGGAGTCCTGTGTCCAGCAGGGGTACAAGGGGGCAGGTAGGGGTGGGGGGAGTATGGGTCCAGTGTCTAGCATGGGTCCAGTGTCCAGCAGGGGTAAATATGCAGGGGGCCTAGTAGGGGGCAGGGGGCCTAGCAGGGGGTAGGGGGACTAGCAGGGGGGCTGGAAGGGGGGCTGGCAGGGGGCAGGGGGGATGGCAGGGGGACTAGCAGGGGGGACTGGCAGGGGGTGGTAGGGGGGGACTGGCAGGGGGCCTAACAGGGGACATGGGGCTTAGCAGGGGGTAGGGGGCCTAGCAGGGGCAGGGGGACTAGCAGGGGGCAGGGGGGCTGGCAGGGGGCAGGGGGGGATGGCTGGAAGAAGGGAAAGCAGGGGGTGGCAGGGGGGGAACTAGCAGGGGGCAGGGGGGCTGGCAGGGGGTGGCAGGGGGGACTAGCATGGGGCAGGGGGGAAAGGCAGGGGACATGCAGGGGGGTGGCAGGGGGGAGGGGTGTCCAGGCAGGGGGGAGGGGTGTCCAGGAAGGGGGAGGGGCTGTCCAGCAGGGGGGAGGGGTGTCCAGGCAGGAGGAGGGGCTGTCCAGCAGGGGGAGGGGTGTCCAGGCAGGGGGAGGGGCTGTCCAGTAGGGGGGGAGGGGCTATCCAGCACGGGGGGGGGGGAGGGCTATCCAGCAGGGGGGGAGGGCTGTCCAGCAGGGGGGAGGGGTGTCCAGTAGGGGGGAGGGGTGTCCAGGCAGGGTGAAGGGGTGTCCAGCAGGGGGGGGGAGGGGTGTCCAGGTAGGGGGAGGGGCTGTCCAGCAGGGGGGAGGGGCTGTCCTGCAAGGGGGAGGGGTGTCCAGCAGGGGGGAGGGCTGTCCAGCAGGGGGGAGGGGTGTCCAGCAGGGGGGAGGGGTGTCCAGGCAGGGGGTGGGGCTGTCCAGTAGAGGGGGAGGGGCTGTCCTTGAGGAATGTCTAGCTGAGAACGAGCATGAATAGGTGTAACAGCAGGTAGAGTAAAATGTGGCAGCCCTATAAGTATATGTCATGTGTAACCTATAGGGTGAGGTCTGTAATGATGCTCCTAGACATGTTCTGGTTGTGTAAAAAATGTTGGGAACTCTCTATTTTCTATTTCTTGATTCATGTATGTTGGTTGTTGGTACCCCATGTTGATAGGATGTTTCATCTTAATTCTAGTTGCGGTAGAGAACCCTCTTTGATAAGGTGCTCAAGTTGGGAGTACGAGTTGAGGATCTGCTTATAGAATATATCCAGCAGAATTGTGCTTTACCAGTTTCAGCATGAACACATCCTTGGGCAGGGGGTGGGGGCTGGAAGGGGGGGATTGGCAGGGGCAAGGGGGGTTGGCGGGGGGGGGGGGGGGGACTAGCAGGGTGCAGGGGGGGCTGGCAGGGGGACAAGCAGGGGGCAGGGGGGGCTGGGAGGGGGACAAGCAGGGGGGTGGCAGGGGGGACTAGCAGGGGGCAGGGGGGACTGGCAGGGGGACTAGCAGGGGCAGGGGGGACTAGCAGGGGGGTGGCAGGGGGCAGGGGGGACTGGTAGGGGGGTGACAGGGGGGGGGGGGGGTGTCCAGGGGATGTCGAGGGGGTGTCTAGGGGGTGTCGAGGGGGTTGGGGGGTATTTTTTTATCGATTTGGACACCCTATAGCCACGGTTTAAACCGTGGCTATTGGTTTATTGCCACGATTATTAACCGTGGCTATAGACATAATGCCACGGTTTAAAACCGTGGCAATTAAGTCTGGACGGCCTATAGTATAGCCACAGTTGAAACCATGGCTATAGTGTTAAAGCCACGGTTTGGAACCATGGATATAGGTCTAGGCCTATAGCCATGCCAAACATAGCCACGGTTTGAGGAACCGTGGCTATTACCTATAGCCACGGTTTTAGGGCCTATATCCACGATTTAGAACCGTTGCTATAGCCCGAATCTCCAGTAGTGATTGTGAAAATTATTGATATTGGGAATGAAAAAAACCTTTATTATCTCATTATAACCATGATCAATGCTGAGACTTGTTATTTAGATGTTTAGAAGATATATTAGACATTAATATTTGTAGTTCAGAAATAGAGGCACTATCTACAGCACCGAGAAGTCCATTTGATCACCCGCAATAACCCAATTAAATATATCCTCATTCTTCAAATGCTGAAAGTAAATCTGACATGGTGGATAGTTATTATATAGAAGTTTGGAATGCAATTCATGCCTCATAAAGCAATGAAAGTCAAATACCTTTCATATTTCCTTGAATAACACTCGTCTATAGAAACAACATAGTTAAATACTGAACTACCTGACGAGGAGATATTTTATATTCAAGATGTACCCCAAATATGGGAAAGGTATTTTTATGGTTCATCTAAGAGACAAATAAGTAAGAGAATAGGGGACCCTGAGATAAAAAAAGTTGGGTTAGGGATTATGTTCATTTCTCCACCGAATTAAATTTAACATCACTACTTCCTGATGTTAGAAGGATGTACCAATAATGAAGTAGAATATAAGACCCCCATTGTAGACTTGGAACTAGAACTCCAAATTTCAGTGCACAACCTAGAGGTGAGAGGTGATTTAGAGTTAGTAATTAAACAAATCAATGAGGATTATTCCATTAGAAAAAAGAGCTAATCCCAATACTTGACTATGTCTATTGATTAATGGAACAGTTACCCTAAAATCCAACATTGTATCACATATTGTGATCATATAACTCACATGAAGATGCATTATAAAATGAATATATTTATTTAGAATATCTAAACTGGGACAAAATTTTCACCATAATTTTCCATCACCAAATAACCTCACCTTTTGTTCAAGTCAAACATGATGAGATCCATGATGTCAACCACTCACCTGAAGTGTATGGTCCTACCATGGGGTGGGTGATGGTCATCATAAAATACATCCAAAATGGATTACTTCCATAAGAAAAATCTAGGAAGGATAAAATATGTCTACGAGCAGTAAACTTCACCCCTAATGATGGTTCTAAATCACCAGAAAGTCCTAAATAAATGAGGCTTTGATGGAGTCTTTCTCAGATGTATTGAAAGAAAAGAGATTATGGATATCATAGAAGAAGTACATGTGGGATCCTGTGGTTCTAACCTATAAGGATACAATCTTTCCAAATAAATTCAAAGGATTGGATACTTCTATCTATTGATGACATATGATTGTATATAATTCACCAAGAAATGTCATTCCTTCCAAGTGTATGAGAACCACATCCATCAACCCTTGGAGTTCCTATATACATGAAAATACTCCTAGAAATTTTCCATATGAGGAATGGATATTTTGGGACCACACCATCTAGCTAAAACCAAAAAATTAAAATAAACTTTACTGCTACTGATTTCTTATCCAAATGGGGTGAAACAATACTCCTCAAAGAATTCAGGGCCAGAAGCATTGTCAGCTTTGTGAAATCTGACATCATTACTAGATTTGGTGTACACATATAATACTAATGTACAAAGCACCATTTTTCGTTATACTTAGGTGGAAAATCTGTATCTGGTGCACAATATCAAATCTAACCATTAATCCCAATATCTTGTAGTGGCTAATAGAAGGATAGAGGCCTTAAGCAAGACTGTGTCAAACATACTCTATAATTTGGTTTATAAATATAAAAATTCTTGGATTTAATAGGTTTTCACACCTTATGGGATTAATAGACTATAACACGTACTACCACATGGGCGGCCTCGTACTCACTAGTATACATGACAGAATCAGTCCCAACTATTGAGGTCCATTTTCCATTACATTGTGTTTCAATCTATGATCAACTATCCCTAGAAGAGAAATCCCAGGAGCAGCTGGATGAATTAGAGTGACTGGATGAGAAAAGATTGTACACATTCCATTACTTAGAGTCCAATCAAAATAGGATAACATGATCCATTAACTAGAAGGTTTTACTTCATTCATTACTTCAAGGAGAATTGATATTGTTACTTAGGACTCCAATAATACTAGGAAAGAATCCTCTAAAACATGAACCAAATTGGGAAGGACATTAATCTATACACAAGGTCCACTCAAATAGAGCTTATTCCTTAATAACAATGGATGAAGAGATCATTATAACCCTGACCAATGCGAGGTTTCTGAAGAAATATTTCATCTAATCACATGACATTACATCCAAGTAGCAAGACATTAAACTATGTAGCTGGTATTTGTCACATGACCATAAAATTTATGACATCATGTCTATACTGCATGATGCTATACTACATAGAATCATCATCCTTGATACATGATGATAAACTGCATGAACTATGGTTCTATTAGTATGACAAAAAAATGAAAGACAACATTCATTCTCACCGCATGACATTAAAATTCATGGTTAACATCCCTATAATTTGATGTTATGTAATCTATGAAATACCACGAGATGAGACACTCATCATGATCCCTTAAATATGGGCTTCAATCTCAGGTATAAGTCCCTATCACATTTCTTCAACCTCTAAGTAGATTTATATTCCCTTATTGTCAGACATGAGGAAGAAGGAATGAGAAGCTTCCATTCATAAGCCCCGATTTCATCATTTCAACTCTATATTGGAACTTGGGCCCCCATTATGGGTATACGTTCAAACACTATCATGTCCATATCGCATGAAAATAAACTATATGATCCTTTCAAGAACTACACATGGATTTATTCTCATTCTACTGAGATATGTAGTGACTCCTATACCTCCCATCCTATATCCAACCATGATTAAGGAACATAAAATAGCCCTTTTTTCCTTATGTACAAATATAATCTACACAAGAAGATTTTCCAGTATATATGGATTGATTATCATTTAAATGAGATATGTAGTTATTACTATACCCCATATATTGGGTCCATCCATCATTATAGAAAATATAAACCCCCTTTATCCATGTCAAAGCCTAATTAATGTAGTGAAAAAAATTTAGAACAACATGTGGCGAGATTCTTTCTCTTGAAGGATAATTAGTGACACCTGGATCCTATATCATGATCCACCTGAAATTTTTATTTCACATAAGGTAAACCATGTCCTTACCAAAATACGTTAAACTATACAGTCAATTTCCTCATGGAATGATGATAAATAACATGATCTATCAAGAAGTATGTGTGGCTTGATTTCCATTTCAATGAGATACATAGTGACACCCATATCTTTAATCCTAGGTACAACTATAATAAAAAATCACCCTTTTTTCTCCCTGTGTTTGAATCAAATCTGTATAGGGAAATTTTTCAGAACTACATATGGATTAATGCTCATTAAAATGAGAGACTTAGTGATACCTAGACCTCATTTCACTAGCCAAACCATAATTCTGGGAAATATTAAATCCTATGTTCCCCATATCAAAACTCAATTAACTTGGGGGATATTTTTAAAGAACTACATGTGGATTTATTATCTCTCCATAAAGATATGTAGTGCCACTTGGATATCCAATATTGGTCCCAACCGCAATAGAATACAAAAAAAATTCATCTCCCTATGTGTTTTCTAGACCCTCCTAGGAAATCTTCCAAGAACTATGTATGCTTTTATTCTTATTACATTGAGGTATATAGTGATGAATGGATCAAAAATATCAGGTCCAACCACAAAATTTTCTTTCTTTCATGCTAGTTTCACAATATTTAATTCATGATGGAGATTCAGCTCACCCAAAAATTGATTACATGGGTAGTTCTATGTAATCATTCTTGTTGGGTTCACTATTTATGAACAGTTTCCAATTGGTATATTCTTGGAACCGGAAACACCCAATTGTTCTATATCCATGAGGGACCATATTTACAAAGGTAGGCGCTCATTTAATAATTTATCCAATGGTACTTAAGAACTCACATTAGTTGAGAGGATGGGAGTTCAGTCTCATCATATCTGTTTGGGGGAAATTATTTCCTTCTACGAGACACTCTTATAGATTTCAGATATGTACATGAATCCTTTATTAATTCCTACGTATGACATTAGTCACCCTTGAATTAACAATCAATTATTTTTATTTATGGAATTTAGAATCATATTTACGTATCTGACATTATTCATCAATGGAGATATCTATATATATCTGAGGTTCTCCATCAATGATATCCTATTTTGTACTAACTATAAATTCATTGGTAATTATTTTAAATATAATGGTTTTCTAGACACATAGTGGGGTGCTCTAGAGTGTATCATCATTCTAGGAAACTTGAGGAGACACATGGTTTCTAGGATAAATCCTCACCCAAGTGATGTTTTCAAGGTGGTCTATTTACAAAGGAATAAACAGCTCACGCAGGCCTGTAACCCCTACATTAAGCACTTAAAATTCCTCCCAGGCTTGGAATGGAGCACCTTTTCTCTCTAAGATAGATATTATGTGAGTCCCCTATTGATTCCTTTTCTAGGATAATAATTCCAAGGCTCCTCTTATTTTGTATCCCTCACCCAAGGGGAACCAATTTGAAACCTCCACCGAAACCTTTGGAATTTTAAATACATGGGAAGAGGCACATCAACATGTCTCCAATTTGGATATGAATTATTATTATCAAAGGTTTCTTGAACTTGTTATACCATAAATTTAGGGTCCTTGGGGTGCAGGTGAATATTCATTTCCATGGTCATGAAGATGTAGACCCTTGGGGAAGTGTTAGGAATCTTCTGGCCTTAGATACAAGGGATAAGGCCATGTTATTACCTAGGAATCTCTATTAACTAGAGTATTAGGTTTGAATGGGGGTGAGGATCATGGTTTTTATCCCATTAAACAAGGAATGAGAACATACCCCTTTGTTATAGAACAAATTTAAGGACATCCCTCCTAAAGTAATCCCATAGACTTACTTGCATGATCTCTCCCACTTGGTTCCTTTATCTATCTATCTCAATCACCAAAATGGGTGGGGAGATAGAAAATTTCAATGCACTTTACCTCTATATTTGGGAATAGGGTATGGAAATGATAGGAATCTGATGTCACCCTAACATCTTCCACCAGTGGAAGAGGGATTTTGTCGTTTTCTAGATCTTACATTTCCTCTTGTTTCTCAAATTAAATAATTTCTAATCATGAATATATGGGATTATAGGATAGAAATGATCTCAATATACACCCATCCAGATGCATGTTTCAATATAAGATCTTCTCCCAAACCTTTCTATCACCTTTCTTCAGAGTTCCTCAAAAAATGTGGGTCCTCAAGGCCCGGTATCCAACATTAGGGCATAACAGATCATGTTGTTTATTGGATTGTCTACTTCCTCTTGTTTCTCATATCGATCATTGATCATGTAGTATTAGAGGTTAATGGTGGTCATGACAACTACATGATCCCAAACATTAAAGGAATCCTCATTATGAGTAAGTACTAATTGAACCTATATTGGGAAATATTCTAAGTGTATGTCCCAACTCATTAATGGGAATCCTCCTCAAAAGTGTGGAAAATTGTAATATTGATTCACCAGAGCATCCACCTTAGGAATAATCCATGAAAACCAACCTTCATTCCTGCTACCTAGTATAATACCCAACCATATAATGTCTTATCAGTGGGCCTACTCTATAGGTGTATCCCAAAAACAAGCCTCAAAACCACCATGAGTTGATATATCCCTCATGGACCCTTTTATATGAAATACTTTTCAATAATAATCACCAAATTTATCCTCTAAAAGGGACACATTAGTGATAAAGGAAGATTATCCCTACCATTGGTGGATTGGAAGATTTCTTAAAGGTGATCTCATGCAGTTACTAGTTTAGAGAGAAATTGTGCCTCATGCAGGGCCTTAGAGAACTGGTGGTGCTTTGCGTAGGGGGCATATGACTGTGTGAGCAGGTTATGCCTTGGGAAATGGACCATTTGGGTAATAAAACTTGGTTGAGTCTTGATCTTAATAACAGCAAGTCTCCTCATCTATCCTTGGATGGGTCTCGTGCATGTCCCTAGTAAGAAAAAGGGCCTCAAATAGGTGGTTTTCTACTAGGGGATAAGGGGTCCTCATATAGGTATCTCGTGGTTCAAACCCTAAATGGACATTGATCTCACTCAAACCCATTAATTATGAGAGGACCTATTTGGGATATACCTAACACTAAGGGGGGGTGGGTGAATCAGTGTTGGGGACTTTTTAAACCAATTCCAAATTTTATCCCTGTACCTCTCGACCTGTTAGGATCTTGGTTCTCTTATTCTTTTTACCTGTTGCATGCAATAATAGAAAGCAGTAAAAATATGCACATGATATTTTTACAAGGTTCACCACTCAATAAGAGTAGATACGTCCTTTACATGCATGGATATGACCAGTGTATGGATTATCTACTATGATGTGATATGCAATTATAGTGGAGTGGCTTGGAAAACAATCCTCTAGCCAGTGTGAGTCCCTACACTTTGGAGGGGGAAGGGAAAAAATCCAATCTTCCTGGGCTGGTGACAACCTAGTCCAACTTGAAGCCTCTAGCAGGTTCTTTATACTTCCTATGAAGACAGTCTTCTTCCTTCTTCAAAAAGGCAGGTTCTGATCTTGGTCTTCTTTAATGCTCTTCACTTGATTACTTGCAAAGCAGTAGGCAAGCAAATTTTCCTTAGTTTCTTCTCTTATTTTCTAGTGCAACACCAACTGCACTAGGCTTATTCTTTCTTCTTCTTAGTGCAACAACCAACTGCACTAAAACTTCTTCTCTCTTCTTGGCTAGAATCACATATACCAATGTGATTATTCAGGCAGTGAAGATCGGTTCACTCAGTATCATCTGAATTAAGCTGCCCTAAATAATTGTAGGCTTTAATTGGGAATACTGTGTTCTTCTTCTTTTTATTCCATTCTTTCTATATAGCAAACCTGTAAGATGCACACTCTTCTTCTTCTTCTACTTCTTCAATGAAAATCCAGCTGCACTGAAACCTACTTTTATTCACATGTTCTCTTTCAGTGCAAAACCTTTTGCACTGAGCCCTTCTTCTTCTTCTTCTTGCTAGAATCACAAGTTATAGTTTGCATGCCAATCCTTACTTGCGCACCACCCTGCTTTCATGCCTCCCTGCTTGCGCGCCACTCAGCTTGTGCGCCACCTACTTGCGCGCCACAACTAGCACACCACTATTGTACACAGCTCACAACTTGCGCGCCACCTTTGGCTTATACACAACCCACTTATTGAAAGCACCTCCCTACTTGAGTTCCTCTCTCAACTTGCGTGACAAAATTTTCATTGAAAAACTTGCACGGAAAAACTTGTGAGGAAAAACTTGTGCGACACCCTACTTGCACGCCTTATAAATAACCCTCAGCTTGCGCACCACTTCAGCTTGCATGCCACCCTCTGCTACTTGTGCGATCAGAGAACCCTCCACTACTTGCGCGACCAGAGCTCTAATTTTCTCTTAAGTGTTGAGAATTAAAAAAATTAGGAGGCTAATCATCTATTTATAGGAATAAAGGTGACTTGCAAGCCACATACACTTGCATGCCGTTCCTTCTTGCATGCCGCTTCATCACTTGCGCATCGCTCCATCACTTGCGTGCCCTTCCATCATTAGCATGACACTTTATTTCCTTTGTCATATTTTTCTATGATGATATTGGAATATGACTTTCACGCAATATACACTAGCATGCCACTTATACTTGCACGCCACACTTGCGTGCCGCTTATACTTGCGCGCCACAATTGCACGCCAATCTTTAATTTGCGTGACACTTTATTTCCTTTGTCATATTTTGATGTGATAATCCTGAAATATGACTTTCGTGCTAATACTTGCACACCAATACTTACACGCCACTCTTGACTTGCGCGCCACTTTCTTTCCTTTTCCAAAAAACACTTATTTACTCCCCCTATCCTTCATAAGGCTTGCATCACAATTTCTCCTGACTTATGATATTTGTGAAATACATATAGGCAAAGCATCATCAAGTTTCATCCATTATTTTTGGAATATGAATTCCAAAGTACTTCTTCATCCTCAATTCCTTTTGGAGTATTAATTCCAAAGAACTCCAATCATCTCTCTTCAAAAAAAATCGGAGTCTTGAAGCTTCTTTAAAAACCTTCAATGTTTCATAAAATGTATCACCTTTGATACGTGTATTGGGAACTTTAAAAAAAGTGAAACAATCATCCGATTTCAAGGCAATGTGTAATTCATGACCTTCTTAGAATGCCAAGACATTCCACATTCTCTCTTCTTATTCAACCATCATTCTATAAATCATGAAAATCATATGATTCTATTCTTCAAGTAAGTTCTTACATGGTTCTCATGAAAATCATATGACATCCAATGCTATGATTCCATAATAATTCTCCAGGCAATCTCACTTCAGCCAATCTCCACAAAATTTTTAGTCCTTCTTCATCTTCTTCTTAATTTTGACAAGTATTGACAACTGTTGACAATAAATACAATCTTTATACACAAAGTTGTCCCAAAAATCTACCCTTTATATTTTTTTTCAATACCTTAAAGTCTCCTCAAATGAATGTGTCAATGTCAAAATGGGAATCTTCTCTCTCTCAAAATAGGAATCTTCTCTCTCTACTTTACTTCTTTCTTTCCCCTAGACTTTCATTTCATTTCTCTCCCCCTTATTAACAATAAATACAAAGTTCATGATAGAGAGGGTATCATTCCATAATTAAGAAATGTGCCACTAATCATTTCACTCTAAGTCTACTTGAGCAATGCTCGGTGTAGAAAACAAGAGAATTTGATTTAGACAACAAAGCTGTCCATTAACCACTGAATCTGACACCTCATGAGATGAGAACTAATACACTTGTCTTCAAGGGTTTTCCACTTTCATTCCAGGCCGAAGATATTGAATGTGATATGAAATAATCAACCTTAAATTCCTGCACTCACTTCAACAAACGGATCAAAAACATTCAAGTGAAATTGGTAGGATATGTGGCCTTGGGTCACTTTCACTCTTCTTATGTCATTGATTATCTTTGTTACTCCCCCTTTGTATAATGATATTTATTTTGAGTAACCAAGGATTATAGATTTAGAAATAACATACCATTTCCAATGACATGATCTTCATACAATCTTCAGAGTAGTTGAATTTAGTACCAACTGAATTTAATACTTATTGAGATAATAACTCTGGAAGATTCTTCATGTGTCACACTTTAAAGAAAACACTTTTCATCCCTGAATCTTAGGTTCTCCCCCTGAGATCTGGCATCAGCTAAAATTCCATGTATTTAAAGAAAAAATACAATACACAAAGATTTAAGGGAATAAGGTGGATCCTCCATGCTTCTTCAATGTGAGTAGGATGGTTGAGATGATTTTCTCAACCAAGATGCTCCATTTTCTCCACTCCTCACACTTTTATATTTGATATTTAATTTTTAATGTGTCTTTTTAGATCTCAATAAATCTTCCATCTCTTTGTGTGTGAATATTCTTTCTTCAAGAGACTTCCAAGCACTAGAATCTCCCGGTGAAACTTTCATCCTCTTCATGAATTCTTGTTGTACTGGAATAAATTCAAAGAACTTTCTAACAGTATGACCAGCCTTGTTGCACCTCACACATAGAACTTCATTGTCTTCACGTAGAATCTTATTTTTTCATTTAGCATTAGCCTTAGATTGTGAATCTTCCATTTTCATCATTCTTTCCAAATCTTCTGGCCAAACCACTAATATACCATTAGGTATTGAGATATTAAGATTGGATCTTCTATATGGATTCTTTTGAGTGGCTTCTTTCTTAGTAGTTATTTTGGATGCCCCACCCTTCACCTTTTTGGATTTAGAATCCAAGGACTTCTCATCTTTCCTTCTTGAAATCTTCTTGGGGGAATTTGTTATCACATTATTCGTCTGATTTCTTCCCAATGATGCTTCTTCATTATTTCATAGCTTTTGTGGCCTTATTTTCTTATATGAACATGCACCATTCATATGACCACTCCTATTGCAAACATCACAGATGTTATCTAACATTCCAAATCTGTTTAAAGTATATAGATTTTTCTGGATCTGTGGATGTTGCTTTTTCTTCTCTGGATTTCTCTCCCTTAAGATGGGATTTTTCTGTGCTTTTACATTTAAGGGATTGTACCAACAATCCAGTGCACAATGCCCAAACCTATTATAGAACCAACATTGACCAACAAACCTTGACTTATTTTCATCTTCTTGATAAGGTTGCTGAGTCTTATTATTAGTATGTTGTGTTTTCTATGGGGATCTATCTTCCACACTCTTTCCCCTATCCACCGTATCCATAGTGATAGGTTTCATCTCACTTTTCTTCACCCAAACTTGAATAGAATTTTTCTTCCAACCTGCACTTTTTGTAGAAGCAATTTTAGAAACATTAATACAAGTTGGTATGGATGATACCTTTACTTTCTCAGCTACTTGTTATGGATCAATGAGTGATGTCATGATCTTATTATCACATTTTTGAGGTCTTTTGATAGTAGAATCCTCCAGTTAACATTGGGTACTAGCATCAACTATTTCCTTCTTTTGTGAAGACTCAATATGTGTCTTCTCAAGATTGGTCAACTGATCTTCCAACTCTAGAAATATCATATTGAGGATGAACTTTTGGTCTTCAATCATAGTCATCTTATCTTCACAAGCATTATTTAATCTTTCAACTTCATCTTCATGCATCTTTAATTTGTTTTGTAACAAAGAGTCAATTTCATTGATCTTCTTGGATTTATTTTTCAAATGTAACTTCTTGGCTTCATTTCCCCTTTTCATCTTATATTCAAGTGCATGAATATTCTCTTCCAGACTCTTGTTGACTCCCTCCTTTTATTCAACATCTTTGAGCCACTTTAAAGAACTTTCTTCAAATCACCTCTTTGTTGCTTCAAAGGCTCCAACCTGTCTGGAGAGCTTTAGACATTCAACAATTATTTCTTGTAAGACTTTCTCCAAAATACCAGTTTTTTCTTCCAGTTGAGTGATATTTTCCTTCATGCACTGAAATACTCTACAAACCAGGGATGTAATTTCTTTAGGAATACAATGCAGAATCATTCTTAATCTATCAACCGATATTTCTTGAGATGTTGTAGATTGATCATCACCACGTGTGCTAGCATTTTCATCATGAGTATAATTTCCAAATGTACTAACACATACCTATTGATCAGTTGGGATAGGAAGGTATTCCATATTCTTGGTGGGTACTGGAGCCACCTTCTCATTACTTTCCAAGTCTGGTGTGTCTTTAATGTCAGCTAGATATGGAGAACCGGATGCTTCCTCTTCTTCATATAAGAGGGAATTCTTCTTCAACCTTCTCTTATCTTTATTTTTCCTGTTCATCATGGTCTTGGTAGATATAGCCTTCTGATCAAAGGTAACTGAATCTTCACCAACACTTCTCTTCATTGTTGAATCAGGAAAGGAACTCAAATCTTCAAAAGAGAATAACATCACTATAGAGAATCCAACAGAGGTGAACCTCCCTTTGATAACAATTTAGAGGACCAATTTGGGATATAACTAACATTGTGAGGGGGGTGAATCAATGTTGGGGACTTTTTAAACCAATTCCTACTTTTATCCCTGTACCTCTTGACCTTTTAGGATCTTGGTTATTTTATTATCCTTTCCCTATCGCATGTAATAATAGAAAGCAGTAAAAATATGAACACGATATTTTTACAAGGTTCACCACTCAATAAGAGTAGCTACGTCCTTTCCATGCTTGGATATGACCCGTGCATGGATTCTACACTATGATGTGATATGAAATTACAGTGGAGTGGCTAGGAAAA
Source organism: Viscum album (assembly GCA_963277665.1). Classification (NCBI taxonomy): domain Eukaryota; kingdom Viridiplantae; phylum Streptophyta; class Magnoliopsida; order Santalales; family Viscaceae; genus Viscum; species Viscum album. The sequence continues at coordinate 856,150,367 of OY728166.1, forward strand.
CAATCCTCTAGCCAATGTGAGTCCCTACACTTTAGAGGGGGAAGGGAAACAATCCAATCTTTCTGGGTTGGTGACAACCTAGTCCAACTTGCAGCCTCTAACTGGTTATTTATACTGCCTATGGAGACAGTCTTCTTCCTTCTTCAAAAGTTAGGTTCTAATCTTGGTATTCTTTAATTATCTTCACTTGATTACTTGCAAAGCAGTAGACAAGCAATTCTTCCTTCTTTCCTTCACTTATTTTCTAGTGAAACACCAACTGCACTAGGCTTCTTCTTTATTATTCTTAGTGAAACAACCAACTGCACTAAAATTTATTCTCTCTTCTTGGCTAGAATCACATATACCAATGTGAATATTCAGGCAGTGAAGATCGGTTCACTCAGCATCATCTAAATTAAGATGCCCTAAATAATTGTAGGCTTTAATTGTTCATACTATGTTCTTCTTATTCTTCTTCTTCTCTTATTTCTATGCAGCAAACCTGTAAGCTGCACACTCTTCTTCTTCTTCTTCTTCATCTTCAATGCAAAACCAGCTGCACTGAAACCTACTCTACTTCACACGTTATCTTTCAGTGAAAAACCATCTTGCACTGATCCCTTCTTCTTCTTCTTATTTCTAGAATCACAAGTTCTAGCTTGTGCGCCAATCCCTACTTGCACTCCACCCTGCTTGCGCGCCTCCCTGCTTGCGCGCCACTCAGCTTGCGTGCCACTTACTTGCGTGCTAAAACTTGCATGCCACAACTTGCGTGCCACTATTGTGCACAACTCACAAATTGCGTGCCACCACTAGTACAAAAACCTTTTTTTACATCACCATTTTTCACATCGGTTTTTTAGAACCGATGTGAAAATATCTAAAAATCAATTTTTCACGTCGGTTATTACATAACCGACGTTAAAATACATTTTCTATGATTTTTCACGTCGGTTATTAAATTACCGACGTGAAACATCTATTTTCATGATTTTTTCACGTCGTTTATTTAATAACTGACATGAAAAATGTTTACAAAAATGTATTTCATTTCTCAAGCTTTAATTTGACAGGTCACGGAGCTCAAACAGAGTTACGGATTAAAAGTTATGGCCTTCAGAAGTTGATCATCTCTAAATGATGTCTTAAGAATGTCCAACTTCTAGAGGCTATAAAATTTAATCCGTAACTCCATTTGAGATCCGTGACCTATCAAATTAAAGATTGGAAAATGAAGTACATTTTTGTTAGCTTTTTTCACGTCGGTTATTAAATAACTGACATGGAAAATCCTTTTCCAGGAAAGTATATTAAAATTTTCACTTATTTTTCACGTCGGTTATTAAATAACCGACGTGAAAAATCTATTTTCGTGACTTTTTCACGTCGGTTATTTAATAACCGAGGTAAAAAATGTTTACAAAAATGTAGTTCATTTCTCAAGTTTTAATTTGACAGGTCACGGAGCTCAAATGGAGTTACGGATTAAAAGTTATGGCCTTCAGAAGTTGATCATCTCTAAACGATGTCTTAAGGATGTCCAACTTCTAAAGGCCATAACTTTTAATCTGTAACTCCGTTTGAGTTCTATGACCTGTCAAATTAAATCTTGGAAAATTAAGTACATTTTTGTAAACTTTTTTCACGTCTGTTATCAAATAACCGACGTGAAAAAAACCTTTTAACGTCGGTTATTAAATAACCGACGTGAAAGAGTGATGGAGATTGATTTTTCACGTCGGTTTTATAATAACCGATGTGAAAAATAAGTGAAAATTTTAATATCTTTTCACATCAGTTATCATAAAACTGAGGTGAATGATATTTTTAATATCCCGCGAACGCGAAATTTCAATTTTTTACATCGCGACATCAAAATTTTGAATTGCTGCCTAAAATTTTTAATACCTCGTTTTCTCATAGAATCTCAATTATATGTTTCCATTATACACTCATACTAATTTGAAGATCATTTATTTAAACCATTATCGTTCCCCCAAATCGACTCTTTTTCTCTTGAACGTGAATCAATTATTTCTTCTTTCCGCGATCTCGTCAAGATATATTTAATCATACATCCATGATTTATGGTTTTTATGATTTTTTTCTTAATTGATATACCATTTTATGATCATTTCATTCAACCATCATTGTTACACCGAATCAACTTGTTTTATCTTCAAAGTGAATCAAATATTTCTTATTTCCGTGACCTCGTCAAGGTATTTGTAATTATTTTCCCATGATTTATATTTTATATGAGTAGTTTTCTTAATTGATATACCATTTAACGATTGTTAATTTATTATAATGATGGATGATTCTTTATATCATGATAAAACTGCAAATCCCCCTATGGATTCAAAAATTCCTTCTAATATGAATTTACGGTTGGCTCATTCAATCTTTCCTCGAAAAAAATATCAAACTTCTGATGGTCATAACTTTTGATTCGTAAATCCGTTTGAGCTCTTTGACCTGTCAAATGAAAGCATAGAAAATTTTCTACAAGATATTAAACATTTTTTACGTTGGTTATTTAATAAAAGACGTTAAAAATAACTTTTAACGTCGGTTATTAAATAACTGACGTAAAAAATGACTTATAACGTCGGTTTTTTCAAAAACCGACGTACAAAATGGCTTCTTGTCACCATTTTCCAGAATGTATTTCACATCGGTTTTTTAAAAACCGACGTTAAAAACTATATTACCCCATTTTTTACATCGGTTATTAAATAACCGACGTAAAAAATCATATTTTTAACATCGCTCGCAATAACGTCGCTTAAAAACCGATGTTAAAAAGAAAAAAAAATCGACGTAAAAAAAGGTTTTTGTACTAGTGCACCTTTGGCTTGTACACAACCCAGTTCCTAAAATCACCTACCTACTTGCGCACCTCTGTCAACTTGCACGACAAAACCTACAAGGAAAAACTTGTGCGAAAAACTTGCATGGAAAAACTTGCGCGGAAAAACTTGCACGACACCCTAATTGCGTGCCTTATAAATAACCCTCAGCTTGCGCGCCACTTCAGCTTGCACGCCGCGCTCTGCTACTTGCGCGATCAGAGCACCATCCACTACTTGCGCGATCAGATCTCTAATTTTCTCTTAAGTGTTGAGTATTAAAAAAATGAGGAATCTAGTCATCTATTTATAGGAATTTCGGTGACTTGCGTGCCACATACACTTGCGCGCCGATCCTTATTGCGTGCCACTTCATCACTTGTGCGCCGCTCCATCACTTGCGCGCCCTTCCATCACTAGCACACCACTTTATTTCCTTTGTCATATTTTTCTATGATGATGTTGGAATATGACTCGCGTGCAACATACACTTGCGCGCCACTTATACTTGTGCGCCACACTTGCGCGCCGCTTATACTTGCGCGCCACTTATACTTGCGTGCTACTTATACTTGTGCGCCACTTTTTGAACTGCGCACCAATCTTTAACTTGCACGCCACTTTATTTCCTTTTTCATATTTTGATGTGATAATCCTGAAATATGAATTGCGCGTCAATACATGCACACCAATACTTGCACGCCAATACTTGCGTGCCACTCTTTACTTGTGCACCACTTTCTTTCCTTTTCCAAAAAACACTTCTTTACTCCCCCTATCCTTTATAAGGATTGAATCACAAGTTCTCCTGACTTATGATATTAGTGAAATACATATTAGCAAATCAACATCTGGTTTTTTCCATTCTTTTTGGAATATGAATTCCAAAGTACTTATTCATCATCAATTCCTTTTGGAGTCTTAATTCCAAAGAAATCCAATCATCTTTCTTCATCCAAAAGGGGAGGCTTGAAGCTTCTTCAAATAACTTCAATGTTTCATACAATGTGTCACCTTTGATACGTGTATTGGGAACTTTAAGAGTAGTGCAACAATCATCTGATTTCAAGGAAATGTGTAATTCATGACCTTCTTAGAATTCCAAGACCTTCCACATTCTCTCTTCATCTTTAACCATCATTCTACAAATCAGGAAAATCATATGATTCTATTCTTCAAGTAAGTTCTTTCATGGTTATCATGCAATCATAAAGAGTTGCATGGTCTTCTTCAAATTCTATTTCTTCTACAATCATCCTTAGATGGACGATACCTCACCATTCTTCATTGTTGTAAACAATGTGTCACCTTTGACACAAGTTATTTGAACTAAGGATCCGTGTATCAATCATCTGAATCAATATTCTTAGAGAATTTCTCAAGTATGACACCCAATGCTATGATTCCATAAAAATTATCAAGGAAACCTCACTTCAGCCAATCTCTACTAAATTTTTAGTCCTTCTTCATCTTCTTCTTCATTTTTACCAGTATTGACAACTGTTGACAAAAAATACAATCTTTATACACAAAGTGGTCCCAACAATCTCCCCGTTTTTATTTTGTTGTCAATACCTTAAAGTCTCCTCAAATGAATATGTCAATGTCAAAATGGTAATCTTCTCTCTCTCAAAATGGTAATCTTTTCTCTCCCCTTTACTTCTTTATTTCCCCTAGACTTTCATTTCATTTCTCTCCCCCTTATTGACAAGAAATACAAAGTTCATGGTAGAGAGGGTATCATTCCACAATTAAGCATGTTCCATCAATCATTTCACTCTAAGTCTACTTGAGCAACGATCTGTGTAAAAAAAACAAGATGATTTGATTTAGACAACAAAGTTGTCCATTACCCACTGAATATGACACCTCATGAGATGAGAACTCATACACTTGTCTTCAAGGGTTTTCCACTTTCATTCCAGGATGAAGATATTGAATGTGATAAAAAATAATCAACCTGAAATTCCTGCACTCACTTCAACAAACGAATCAAAAACATTCAAGTGAAATTGGAAGGATAAGTGGCCTTGGGGAACTTTCACTCTTCTTATGTAATTGATTATATTTGTTACTCCCCCTTTGTAGAATGATCTTTTTTTTGAGTAACCAAGGATGAGAGATTTAGAAATATCATACCATTTCCAATGACATGATCTTCATACAATCTTCAGAGTAGTTGAATTTAGTACCAACTAAAGTTGATATTTATTGAGATAATGACTCTAGAAGCTTCTTCATATGTCTCCCTCTAAAGAGAACACTTTTCATACCTGAATCTCAGGTTCTCCCCCTGAGATCTGGCATCACCTTGAATTCTTTTTATTTAAAGAACAAATACAATACACAAAGATTTAAGGGAATAAGGTGGATCCTCCATGCTTCTTCAATGTGAGAAGGATGGCTGAGATGATTTTCTCAACCAAGATGCTCAATTTGCTCTAATCCTCACACTTTTACATTTGATATTTAATTTTGAATGTAGATTTGTGAATCTCAATACGTCTTCCATATCTTTGTGTGTGAATATCCATTATTCAAGAGATTTCCAAGCTCTAGAATCTCATGGTGCAACTTTTATCCTCTTTATGAATTCTGGTTGTGCTAGAATAAATTCAAATCACTTTCTCACAGTATGACCAGACTTGTGCACATCACACATAGAACTTCATTGTCTTCATTTAGAATCATCATTTTGTATTTATCACTAGCCTTAGCTTGTGCATCTTCCATTTTCCTTGATCTGTCCAAATCTTCTGGCCAAACCACCAATATATCATTAGGGATTGAGGCATTAAGATTGGATCTTCTACATGGATTATTTTGAGTGGATTATTTCTTAGTAGTTCTTTTGGATGAACCACCCTTCACCTTTTTGGATTTAGAATCCAAGGACTTCTCATCTTTCGTTCTTGAAATATTCTTGGGAGAATTTTTTTTTCACATTATTCGTCTGATTTCTTCCCAAGGGTGCTTCTTCATTCTTTCCCAGCTTCGGTGGTCTTCTTTTCTTATATGAACATAAACCATTCATATGACCACTCCTATTGCATACATTAGAGATGTTATCTAACATTCCAAATCTGTTTGTAGTATAAAGATGTTTCTAGATCTGTGGATGTTGCTTCTTCTTCTCTGGATTTCTCCCCCTTGAGATGGGATTTCTCTTTCCTTTTACATTTAAGGGATTGTACCAGCAATCCAGTTCACAATGCCCAAACCTATTGCAACACCAGTATTGACCAACAAACCTTGACTTCTTATCATCTTCTTGATAAGGTTGCTGTGTATTATTCTTAGTATATTGTGCTTTCTGTGGGGATCTATCTTCCACACTCTTTCCCCTATCCATCCTATACATGCTGATAGGTTTCATATCACTTTTCTTCATCAAAACTTGTTTAGAATTTTTCATCCAACCTGAACTTTTTATAGAATAAATTTTAGAAACATTAATACAAGTTGGCATGGATGATACATTTAATTTCTCAACTGCTTGTGATGGATCAATGAGTGAAGTCATGATCTTATTATCACATTTTGAGGTCTTTTGATAGTAGAATCCTCCAGTGAACATTGGGTACTAGCAGCAACTGTTTCCTTGTTTTTTGAAGACTCAATATGTGTCTTCTCAAGATTGTTCATCTGATCTTTCAACTCTAGATATCTCATATTGAGGATGAACTTTTGTAATTCAATCATAGTCATCTTTTCTTCACAAGCCTTATTCAATATTTCAACTTCATCTTCATGCATCTTTACTTTGTTTTGTAACAAAGAGTCAAGTTCATTGATCTTCTTAGATTTATCTTCCAAATGTAACTTCTTGAATTCATTTCACCTTTTAATCTCATCTTTAAGTGCATGGATCTTATCTTATAGAGTCTTGTTGAATCCCTCTTTTTCTTCAACATATTTGAGCCACTTTGAAGAACTTTCTTCAAATCCCCTCTTTGTTGCTTCAAAGGCTCCAACCTGTCTGGAGAGATTTAGACATTCAACAATTTTTTCTTATAAGCCTTTCTCCAAAACATCAGTTTCTTCTTCCAGCTGAGTGATATTTTCCTTCATGCACTGAAATACTCCACAAACCAGGGATGTAATTTCATCAGGAATACCATGAAAAATCATTCTTAATCTATCAACTGATATTTCTTGAGATGTTGTAGATTGATCATCACCACTTGTTCTAGCATTTTAATCATGAGTATAATTTCCCAATGTACTAACACATACCTCTTGATCAGTTAAGGTAGGAAGGTTTTCCATATTCTTGGTGGGTACTCGAGCCACCTTATCATTACTTTCCAAGTCTGGTGTGTCTTCAATGTCAGCTAGATATGGAGAACCAGATGCTTCTACTTCTTCAGATAAGAGGTAATTCTTCTTCCACATTCTCTTCCCTTTCTTTTTCCTATTAATCACGGTCTTGGTAGATATAGAATTCTGATTAAAGGTAACTTAATCTTCACCAACACTAATCTTCATTATTGAATCAAGAAAGGAACTCAAATCTTCAAAAGAGAATAAATTCACTATAGAGAATCCAACAGAGGTGAACCTCCCTTTGATACCAATTGAGAGGACCAATTTGGGATATACCTAACACTAAGAGGGGGGTGAATCAGTGTTGGGGACTTTTTAAACCAATTCCAACTTTTATCCCTATACCTCTTGACTTGTTAGGATCTTGGTTCTCTTATTATCTTTTCCCTATCGCATGCAATAATAGAAAGCAGTAAAAATATGCACACGATATTTTTACAAGGTTCACCACTCAATAAGAGTAGCTACGTCCTTTCCATGCATGGATATGACCAGTGCTTGGATTCTACACTATGATGTGATATGAAATTATAGTGGAGTGGCGAGGAAAACAATCCTCTAGCCAGTGTGAGTCCCTACACTTTGGAGGGGGAAGGGAAACAATCCAATCTTCCTGGGCTGGTGACAACCTAGTCCAACTTGCAGCCTCTAGCTGGTTGTTTATACTGCCTATGGAGACAGTCTTCTTCCTTCTTCAAAAGTCAGGTTCTGCTCTTGGTCTTCTTTAATGCTCTTCACTTTATTACTTGCAAAGCAGTAGGCAAGCAATTCTTCCTTCTTTACTTCTCTTATTTTCTAGTGCAACACCAAATGCACTAGGCTTTTTCTTTCTTCTTCTTAGTTCAAAAAACAACTACACTAAAACTTCTTCTCTCTTCTTATCCAGAATCACATATAACAATGTGATTATTCAGGCAGTGAAGATCGGTTCACTCAACATTATCTGAATTAATTTGGCCTAAATAATTGTAGGCTTCAATTGGTCATATTATATTCTCATTATTCTTCTTCTCTTAATTCTATGCATTAAATATGTAAGCTGCACACTCTTCTTCTTCTTATTCTTCTTCTTCAATGAAAAACTAGTTGCACTGAAACCTACTCTTCTTCACACGTTCTCTTTCAGTGCAAAACCATCTGCACCGAGCCCTTATTCTTCTTCTTCTTGCTAGAATCAAAAGTTCTATCTTGCGCTCCAATCCATACTTGCTCGCCACCCTGCTTGCGCGCCTCCCTGCTTGTGTGCCAATCAGCTTGCGCGCCACCTACTTACGCACCACAACTTGAACGCCACAACTTGCACACCACTATTGTGCACAGCTCACAACTTGCGCACCAACTTTGGCTTATACACAGCCCACTTCCTGAAAGCACCTCCCTACTTGCGCGCCTTTGTCAACTTGAGTAACAAAACATGCGTGGAAAAAATTTCATGGAAAAACTTGCAAGGCAAAACTTGCACGAAAAAACTTTCACATCAAAATTCATGTGGCACCCTACTTGCGTGCCTTATAAATAACCCTCATCGTGTGCACCACTTCAGCTTGCGCGCCACCCTCTGCTACTTGCGCAATCAGCGCACCCTCCACTACTTGTGCGATCATAGCTCTAATTTTCTATTAAGTTTTGAGCATTAAAAAATGAGGAGGATAGTCATCTATTTATAGGAATTTTGGTGACTTTCACGCCACATACACTTGCGCGTTGTTCCTTCTTGAGCGCCGCTTCATCACTTGCACGCCGTACCATCACTTGCGCACCCTTCCATCACTAGCGCGACACTTTCTTTCCTTTGTCATATTTTGCTATGATGATGTTAGAATATGACTTGCACACAACATACACTTGTGTACCACTTATACTTGTGTGCCACACTTGCGCACCGCTTATACTTGCACGCCACACTTCCGTGCCACTTTTTGACTTGCACGCCAATCTTTCACTTGCATGCCACTTTATTTCCTTTGTCATATTTTGATGTGATAATCCTGAAATATGACTTTTGTGCCAATACTTGCATGCCACTTTTGACTTGCGTGCCACTTTATTTCCTTTTCCAAAAAACACTTCTTTACTCCCCCTATCCTTCATAAGGCTTGCATCACAAGTTCTCCCGACTTACGATATTTGTGAAATACATATTAGCAAAGCATCATCTGGTTTCATCCATTGTTTTTGGAATATTAATTCCAAAGTACATCTTCATCCTCAATTCCTTTTGGAGTTTTAATTCCAAAGAACTATAATCATCTCTCTTCATCCAAAAGTGGAGGGTTGAAGCTTCCTGAAATACCTTCAATGTTGCAGACAATGTATCACCTTTGATACGTGTATTGGGAACTTTAAGAACAATACAACAATCATCTGATTTCAAGGAAATGTGTAATTCATGACCTTATTAGAATGAAAATACCTTCCACATTCTCTCTTATTCTTCAACCATCATTCTAAAAATCATGAAAATCATATGATTCTGTTCTTCAAGTAAGTTCTCGCATGATTCTCATGAAATCATGAAGAGTTTCAGGGTATTCTTTAAATTCTCTTTCTTCTACAATCATCCTTAGATGGATGATACCTCACCATTCTTTATTGTTGTAAACAATGTGTCACCTTTGACACAAGTTCTTTGAACTAAGGATCAGTGCATCAATCGTCTGAATCGATCTTATTAGATAATTGCTCAAGTATGACATCCAATGCTATGATTCCATAACAATTCTCCAGGAAACCTCACTTCATCCAATCTACACTAAATTTTTAGTCTTTATTCATCTTCTTCTTCATTTTGACCAGTATTGACAACTGTAGACAAAAAATACAATCTTTATACACAAAGTGGTCCCAACAAATTATTTATTCTCTCAAGTTTTGGATAAATACCTAAGGAATTTTTGGAGACCTAGGAAAAGGGATATATGACCATATCTTAGGGGATTCGTCCGATTTTATAGTCATGAAAATGAGGAGTCTAAGGGTCCTATTTATAAGAAAAAAGGGGACCGTGGTCGAATAATGTTTTACGCACAGTTCATGTGAATAGTTTCTTGAAAAAGGTGTCTTGCTCCATGTGGGTTTCCATTCAGTGCCGTGTAGGGGGCTGTGCAGGCCTTCTGATGCTCAAGGCTATGCGTGTAGGACAGTTTGGGAAAATTCATTTGAATCATTTTGGGGATCTTCCCTACTTTAACATGCCTATGGTTATCTTACTAATATTTTCATTCCCTTGGAAATAATATAGTGTCAATAAATTCATGGGGATTTTTGGATAGAGTTCACTTCCTATGAAACTCCCAATTACTTGTACAAAAATTTCATTATTGGATTTTTCATGATATTTATTACTTTCTCCATTGTTGAAACATATTCTAAATTAAGACCTAAATATTACACCTTCTCTATAATTAATTGTTACTTGATATCAATATAATTTGATCACAAATATTTCACCAGATTCTTTGAAAATTTGTTCACAATTTAATTATCATACCGAATAATCAAGGGGTGTGAAACTTATACCATAATTTCTTCAAGTTTTACCATCATCCATATCATTTGAATTTCATATTGTGATAATATAATAAACTCAATTTTTTATACTTAATAAGACAAAATTTTTCTTATTAGAGTGAAAAGTAACACACCTTCCTATGATAATGATTATTCTTACATATGTTAACTTATGATCATTAATTTTCATATAGAAAATCATTGTTAGAGAACCAAAATATATATAAATTCATGTCTTTATCATACCTCAATCCATAATTTAGTTTTACCTTAACATATTATAAGGTATATATTACTACTATAGGATATGAGTCATTAGGTTTTCATGGGAATCATATAAATATTTCTATAGGAAACAATATATTAAATCTTTAAACTATAATGTAATGTTGTATTTTAGTAATCCATCAAAATTTTTTTTATATACATTCATTATTTCTTTATCCAAGAAAAAATTAGTCCCAAGTGATATAAGATTTCAGACCTATCACAACCCATCCATTTTGAATATATTTAAAAACTCATAGGAATATTTTTATTAAGAGAGAATGAACCTACTATATTAATGACTTAGAAGCCATAAAATAATGTCACAAAACCAATTATTTATATCTTAAGAAACTCTTTCATTTGAGTAGTTAATTTCTAATATGACTTAACTTTATTTAAAAAAAAGAATCCATAGACATACATAATCATAATGAGTATTTTTTTCATATTCCTTGACATAAAAATTTCTACCTATGTTTCTTTTCTTTAAATTCATGATCTTTATATTATTATACTTAGAGTACCATGGGGTCTATGTTTAAGCCCATATAATGATCTTTCATCTTACAAAATCAAGAACCATCACCATCAAGTATAATTTTTTTTATTGTTTAATATAAAGATACTCCTTAAATTCATGGTTTAAAAACACTGACTTTATATCTATTTGGAAAATTTTGAAGTTATTTTCATCACATAACATAAGAAAAATATTAAATATATCAATCCTTTATATGATATAAAATGTCTCATCATATTTTTTGTCATTAATTTGTGAGTAATATTTCCAATCAATATGATATTAATTCTATGCCATATCTCTTTATTAAATGAGTTTGTTCTAATAAAACTAACCTATAAAATTTTTAAAATAACAATCATTGAAGAGGTTCAATTCCTTTTTAAAATTTGGTTAAAAATCTTTTAAAATGGTTAATAAGATTCTTCCTAATTTTATGAGGGGCATTGAGGGTGTTCTAATGGTTCATAATGCATGGGTGGGGGGAGGCCAACTAGTGCATAGTGTATGGTTAAAGATAATCATGTGACATGTCCTAGGAGTCCATGCATCTTGGCCCCTTGAAGAGAGGCATGCATGTAACACCCTGATATTTTGTGAATTATTTTTTGGAATTAATTTTATCTTTTTGATATTTTTCATTTCATGCAACACCGAATACAACTTTTATTATATGAAAGAACTATGCTTGTCTTGAATTATATGCAATACCAAGTCATTTTTTCACTACACGTAACAATAATATTAACTTTCAATGCTTGAAACACTATATTTGTCTTTGTTTACATGAAATGATGAGTTCCTTTGATAGCTTGTGTAAAATAAAATGTTGATTTTTACCAAAATATAATATACTATTAGTATAATTAAAATATTATTATAGCTACCACCTAGCATTTGGAATTAAAATTACAAATATGATTAACTAAATTTATATAATATGATTTACACATGTATATAAAACTAACCCTTTGGTTATCAATTAATAATGTAAGAGCTATTTGGAAATAAAGAAATTACTTTTCTAAGAAAACTATTTTTTCTACACACACACACACAATTTTATCTCAATAATTTAAAAAAATCACTTTTAATTATTTTTTCCATAAAATTTTTATATTATATATTCAATAAATATTTTTGATACTCATCCAATTGATTTGATATATATAAGATAAGAAAAATTTAATTTTATGAATAAAAAATGTATTTTTCTAAAAGGTAACATTACTATATTTCAGTGGATAACCCTTTTAAATATCATTTCTGACACTTTTATAATTTTTATCTGACAAAATAAACTAATATTTTTGGATATAAATATCAAAATTTACTTTGGGTGAATTTTTGGTATTTTTTGGGGAAGTTTCATTTTTGGATGAATTGTGAAAACACTAAATTTTAATTCAAAACTGATTTTTTATAAAATTTATTTATGTAGTTAAAATATATATTAGTTAGGTTTTATAGTTTAATTAGATCTATTTTACATTAATTAATCCAATTTAGGTTATTATAACCAATTTCATGATGAAATTGGTTATAAAAATATTTCAAACTTTTGAACATTTTGAAATTAAAAACCAGCTTTGTCATCCCATCTGCGGGATTAAATTTAAATTAATTTCTAACACTTTTATGATTATAATTTGATATAATTTATTTCGTATTTTTAATAATAATAATTTCTAATTTCTAAAATGTTAAAATTAGTTTTTTACTAAAAAAAATAATAAAAGTGATTAAAATTAACTATGGTGATAAGAGAAAAAATAGCTTAACAAAGGACTAAACTTTAAAGTAAGTAACAAAAAACCTATAAACTTGTCTAAAATCCATTTTATGGACATATTTATACCATATCTTTAATCATATCTAATTTTTACCATTATATGAGACACTTGTTATTGAAAAAACATGGGTGTAATTCTCTTTTAAAAAATTTACAAGAATGCCACTCCTCCTCCACTATAAAAAGTTACTCACCCCTTCTACATATTCACACCTATAAATACATTTGGAGGACCCAAATTAATTTCCAACAATCTCCCAAAATTCTTAAATTAATAATATAATTCTCCCTTTGTGAATAAATCTATCTAAGAAATCCTTTTGAAGCAAACCAAAAGGGGTTACCTAAAGAAGAGCTAACATCCTTCCTCAAGATCCTTTATTTTATTTTCATTATCCACAATCTAAATTATTATTATTCCATTAATTAATAATAAAATCAGTATAAAAAATATAATTATATTTTCTTATTAAAATTTTTCAACCTACACTTGCACACACTTCCATTTAATGGGTAAAAAACTTACCATTGTCGTGTACAACAAATTACCACCTCACGAAATGATGTTTTTTGTTTTTACTTTACCACCTATCATGGTTGGGAATTATGATGGACACTCTATTTTTATATTATATTTACAATTTATTTATTTTTATGGAATTATTATATAAAACATACCTTAATTTTTTTAATTTTGTGTAAATATGATAACTTCATTTGTGGACTTTTGGACTACCACCTCCCCAAAGTAATGTGATTCGTTCACATTTTACATGAAATGAATTAAGGATATGTTTAGTGAAATTATATGATATATATGAAATTATAATGATAATTAAATGATAATATATATATAAACACACATATATTTCATTTACTTACTTTCTTTCAATATGATAATAAAGCGTAAACAACGTTCATGCGTACGTACGACCTACCGTCACCTTGAATAGTGTATTCCATTTCATATTTATATATTTTATAGATTATTAAAAAAAATATACTGAATATATATTTTATTTATATAATTATTTAGATTCTAAAAATAAGTAAATCACGATCTATGTAAGAGGATCAAGAATACCAAGCCAAAAAATATACAAAACACAAAGCAGATATTACCCAAAACATAACATAAACATAGAGTTATTAATAAATGGGTAATAAAAAGTTATAAGCAAATCATATATGTTATTATATATAATAATATGGTTACATGGTATATTTATAATGGAATTATTTTTATTATACATGATTTTTGAATGTGTATGAATAAATTCAAGTTTTAATGTAAGGATTTCTCATATATCTTTTATTTCTGTGAGACTTATGCCACAAATCATTTATTTTGTGTGATGTATATACTGAAATGAGTTTATTATGTTATTATTATACTTAAATTTATGGTTATTTATATATGCACTTGATTATATTCCTTTCATGAGGTTTGTGGTTAAAAAGTTACCAAACAGGTAAAGTAATTTTTTTTCTCAATTTTCCATCTTTGAGATACATGCCATGTTATACACCAATGTTTTTATATGAGGTGTATATATTACCCTTTAAAATGTTATATGATGAATATTATTATTTTCATGATATTATAATTTTCATGTAATGTTATTCACTCATGAGGATAATGATTTAAAGTTACCAAAGTGGTAAGATTTTATTACTATGTTCTCATCATTTATCTGGATTGTTTATGATTATTCTTATATTGATGTAATATTATAATCCACATGTCAAGAACTCTACAGAAATTGATTATCCTCTTTTTATAATACAACATTATTTTTCTTTCAGATAAAAATATGTGATCTTCCAAAAACATGTTTTCTAAAACAAAATTAAAAATATTTTACTATTAACATATAATGTTTAAGGAAAATATTTACCCAAGTTTTACCCTTTTAAAAAATGGTTTTAAAATTAATCTTATTGTCATTTTATGATAAAGTTACTTTTCTGAACTTTTTAAGGTACAAAAGGAATGTTCGGCTTGTACAGACTTACCCACCGTCATGACCATCATTTCCTTGATGCATACTTTGTAAGTTTACAAGGTCATTTTTTTAAGAATTGGTTTTAATATTATTCTGTAAATATATTGATTTTAATTTTTTTTCAATAAAAAAGGGTTTTCAAAAAATTGATTCATGTTTAAAAAGTGTTTTAAATGATCTTTAAAGCTTCCTTTATATGTTATAATAATTTGTTTTCAAAGAAAATGATTTCAATTATTTAAAATATTCTTTTATATATTCTAAAATTATTTTCAATGAAAAATTATTTCAAAATGATTTCAAGATTCTTTTATAAGATTTCAAGGAAAAAGGTTTTCCAAATGTTTTCACAATTATTTATAAATTTTCAAGCTTATTTTCCAAGAAAATGGTTTTCAAATTTTTTATGCTTTAAAAATTATTTCACAATGAATGAAGGATATTTTCCTCAAGAAATGTTTTAAACTATTTTTCATGATTTATTTATATGTTTTCAAAGTGGTTTTAAGGAAAAGGATTTTGAAAATATGATATGTTTTAAAAAGTGATTTTCAAGTAAAAGTTATGTTCTAAGTAATGTTTAAAAATTATTCTCTATATAAGATGAAATAATTTGTTATATTTTATTCTTTACTTGGGTTATGATCCAATAATACCATCCATATTATTTATTGAACAATTTATGTTTGAATAGAATGATGTTTATGACACCCCTTTCTCTTCCACATGTTATATTATTTTGAAACATCCTTCTTTTCATGGGTTATTCTTTGATGAAATTATTTTGAGACCTATATTTTTTCCATAGGTAATTATATGATAAAATTTTTATGATACCCATTTCATTCCATGGGTTATGATATGATGTTTATGAATCACAACTCTTTTTATGGGTCATGATATGATGAAAGTTTTATTATCTTGTGGAACATGTATGTATGATTTTATTATGTGATGAGTGGGACCTATATCTTCCAATGAATTGGGTAAAGATTTATATCTCATGAGATAATGATGGAAAATAAGTAGAAGGTATAAATTTAAAAAGGGAAATAGATGTGTCCTGATCCACTATGGGAAACAATTGTGTCTTAATCCACAATGAGAAACAAGTGTGTCTTGATACACTATGGGAAATATGTGTGTCCGAATCCACTATTAGAAATAGGTGTGTACTGATCCACTATATTTATGCTATTGGTAGTTAATCTTGAAACATATAATGGTTTTATATATGTATGATGGTTCCGTACTTATATGACATGATCTTATGGTTCATGATTGATTTATGATGATTTATTTCTTTTTTGATTCATGTCTTATAAAATTACAATCTTTATTCCATGATTCATTTATACGATCTTTGATATCCAGGGTATGATATTAAAATTTAATTATAATTTTATTATACCATTATAATTATGTTATTCTTATGTATCTCATTTTTTTACCCTTACTGAGCATATGATCTCACCGCTTTCTTATGTTTCCTTTCCCTAGGTTATAAACAAAGGTTTTAAGTATAAGTAAAAAAGGGTAAGATAATTGGGGTAAATATTGAATATCATTCACTATGATAGAATATTTTGTTCCAAGTTTACAAATACACTAATATATTATGGTTCTCAGGCATGTACTTTTGTAATGTGATTAATATTCCTCTATGATGATGTAATACCCATGTATGTTAATCTTAGGTCACTATAGTTGGTATCAAAGGAAAGGTTTAGTATACCTTTGGAAATTAGGAAGAGAAAACTTTGTTGAGTACCTAGGGATATTTCTAAGTATATTCATAGGGATGTATCTAAGGATAAGCCTAAAGTTTTATAGTTTAAAGGATTAGGTGTTATTATTTATACATCATATAATTAATTTTTCATGATTATGAGGATTTATTCAATGATACCCGATGGTCACACTATTCTTTCAAGTTTTAGTCAATGGATAAAACCCAAAGGAAGTATGCAAATGAGGAATGAAATGGAAACTATAATGATTGTCTTCCTATGAAACAAAATGATATGAGATATGAAATGAATATTGTTATTGGTATGATAAAAAAACTTTACCAATCTATGAATCGTGTTGAACTTCCAAATAAGAAAAGGAGGAAACAATGTTCTGTTGAGTCCTTTATGAGGAAACATCCATTGTGTTTTAGTGGTTCTAATAAAACACTAGTAGATGAGTAATGGATCAGTACTAATGAAAATATATTTTACATTCTTCAGTGCTCAGAGCAAGAAAAATTCATTTTAGATGCTTATCGTATGGATGGTGAAATAGATTAGTGGTGGACTCTTATTAGGAACACGGGGGAATAAGAAGAGATTGAATCTATGGAATGAGAAGAGTATAAAGGGATATTTTTTCCATAAGTACATCCCTAGTATTCTATGAAAAAAATGGATAATAAATTCCTTTAATTAAAGAAAAAATAAGATGAATCTATTGGTACCTATGAATATAATTTTACAATAATTTCAAGGTATGGGTCTATTTGATCATGAACCCTGAAAGAAAAATCGATCGATTATTTTGTGGAAAAAAACCAAGTCTTGAAAAGGAATTGGATATAATATAATTTTGTAGTTATAAAGAAGTTGTTAAATGTGAACTAAAGGTATAAATATAAATTGTATATTCCCATCATTCCTCTAGTTTTGATAATAAAAGGAATGACAAGTCTCATGAAAACTAAAATTGTGGAAATAAATTCCAAACATATGTGCACTAGGAATGTTGGAATAAGAGTTAAGGGAATTTATTGAATGGAATTGGGAAATACTTTAAATGTGGAAAGGTAGATAATAAAATATATTAATGTTGAAATAAAATTAATCGGAAGGTTAATGTAATGGGGAGAAAAGAATAACAACTAATTCACCATCCACACTCAAGTGTTTCAAAATTAAGGAGTTTGTGAATTTTGTTAATCAATGAACTATTCCAAGGGATAATATAGATGATAATCCAAAAAAACCTTAAAGGGAAAATGGATAAAGGGAAATACTATGCAATCACAATGGTTGAAGTGAATCATGATAATTCAGGAACACTTACCCTCCCCCTTAGTTGGGAAGTTCATGTTTGATTTTGTATGAATAATCCCCTTGAAAATATTATTGTTCATCCTTTAGTGAAGTTTCTTGTGAATATATCCATAAAAATGTATTTTAGAATTTAATATTCTATTGGTGTAAAATAAAACTGAAGTTTCTAAAAAAATGTTTTTTGTATAAGATAAGAGCTTATTTAAGGAATAAATAGTGAATTTTATTTTGAAAGGGTTATAATTCTAACCATTTATGGAATGCTTTAAGTTGATATTCAGAAGAAGTTTTATAAATTCAAGTATTATATTTCCATATGAGTATTTATGAGAATTTGATAACTTTTGATATCCTTTTTAATGTGATAAAGATAGATGAAATGACCTATCATTTTATATCTAGATCTCAGGATCTTTTAATGCTTTAGAAAATGAAAAATTCACCTTCATTTCATGGAATAAAATATGAAGTGTATCTTGATAAAGGAATAAAAAGGTTATGTTTTTTTTCTAAAATCATGTAAGCATATCTTTTCCCGAAAATTATTCAATTTTAGGAAAAATATTCTTGAAATAGAATTTTGTCAAGTTATCATCACTTATGATGATATAAATGACATTTTTCAAGCATCTTTGGGTTATGAATTTGTGATTGGTAACTTTCTCCTAAAAATGTTCTCTATCAATCTCCATCCAAACCTGATAGTTATATTTGTCTTCAATGTTCATGTTTTCACTTTTTACCTATGTTATCATATGTGAAAACCTATTAACATGTTACTTTGGGTAACCATTATGTTTCCAAAATTAATTTTTAAAGGAAGTTTTAGTATCCATTTTTATGATGTGGGTTTCTATGAATAAAATTTTCGAGTTTTAAACCATTAATAACATAGATTAATTTCAAGGGAGAAATTAATTTTAAGGGGGTAGAATGCAATACCCTAAGATTTTGTGAATTATTTTTTTAAATTAATTTAATCTTTTTGATATTTTTCATTTCATGAAACAATGAATATAGATTTTTTATATGAAATAACTAAGTTTATATTTCATTATACGAAACACATCAATCTTGTACTACATGAAAAAATTAGATTTAATTTTTGTGCATGAAACACTATGTTTAGATCAGTTTACATGCAATGCTGATTTCCATCAATAGCTTGCATAATATATAAGGCTGAGTTTTACAAAAATACAATATACTATTAATATTATTAATATATTATTATAGCTACCACATAGCCCTTTGAATGAAAATTATGAATAATATTTACTAAATTATGAAAATATGATTTATAAATGTATATAAAATAAATCATTTGGTTATAAATTTGTAGAAGTGAATCTATAAACTATTTAAAAATAAAAAAAATTACTTTTTAAGAAAACTATTTTTCTAGACACACACACACACAATTTTATCTAAGTAAATTAAACAAAATAATTTTGATTAATGTTTTAAATAAAATTTATATATTATATATTCAATCAATATTTTTGATACTCATCCAATATATTTGATAAGTATAAGATAATAATAAATAAAATTTTAAGAATAAAAAGATATATTTTTCGAAACGATAACTTTACCTTCTTTTAATGGAGAACATATTTTAAATATGATTTTTAAAACTTTATTAATTTTCATTGGAAAAAATAAACTTCATTTTTAAATTTTTAATTTCAAAATTTACTTTGTTTTATTTTATTATATTTTTCTGATAAGTTTCATTTTTTGATGAATAGTCAAAACACTAAATTTTAATTAAAAACTAGTTTATCGTCTAATTTATTTATATAGTAATATTATATTTTAGTTTGGTTTTGATGTTTAATTAGATAAATTGTAAATCAATTAAAATAATTTAGCTTATTATAACCAATTTTACATTTAAATTGGAAATAAAAACATTTCAAACTTTTGAACATTTTTACATTAAAAACCCGCTTTGTAGTCTCGTTTGTGGGATTGAATTTAAAATAATTTATTCCACTAATGTGATTAGAAATTTAGAAATTTGATTATATATTTGTAATAATAATAATTTATAATATCTAATAAGTTCAACTTAGTTTTTTACCAAAAATATTAATGAAAGTGATTAAAATTAATTACAGTGATAAAGAGAACAATTACCATAACAAAGGACTAAACATTAAAAATAAGTGTCAAAATGATCTATAAACTTGTAAAAAATACATTTTATATCTATATTTAAACCCTATAATATATTTTATATAATTTTTTACCATTATTGGATCCACTTGAAATGGAGAAAACGTGGTTGGAATCCCCCTTTCAAAAATTTACAAGAATGCCACCCCTCCTCCACTATAAAAAGGAACTCGTCCCTCTCACTCATTAAAAACTATAAAGTCATTTGGATCTCCCAAACTATGCAAAAAAAAATCTCCCAACAACCCTTAGTTAATCATATAAGACTGGCTTTTTTCATAAACCCATCTATGAAATCCCTTAGGTGTAAACCAAAAGAAGTTACCCAAATAAGTGGTAACATCCTTCCTCAAGATCCTTTGTTTTGTTTTCATTATCCACCACCTAAATTATTATTATTACATGATTAAATAATAAAATAAGTATAATAAATATACTTAAATGTTTTTATTCGAAATTTTCTACCTAGACTTACACTCACCTCAATCTAATTGGCAACAAACTTATCGTTCTTCGGTACGGTGTACTACCACCTCACAAAATGACGTTGTTCGTTTTTCATTTACCACCTCCCATGATTGGTAATTATGATGGAAAATAGTTTTTAATATGATATTTATTATATATTTATGATAATATAATTATGATATAAAACATACCATCATGTTTTCAATTTTTTTTGTAAATACAATAACTTCGTTTGTGGAAATGTGGAGTACCGCCTCCTCAAAGCGATGTGATTCATTCACACTTTACATGGAATGTATTATGGATGCGTTTAGTGAAATTATATGATATATATGACATAACAATTCTAATATAACTATATTATATATCTAAATATATTTTATTTACTTTCTTTATTTCGAAATGATAATAATACAGAAGAAACTTTTATGCGTACGTATGACCTACCGTTTCCATGAACGGTATATTCCATTTCATTTTCTATATTTTCTATATTTTTATAAATAAATATATAATTAATATATAAGTTATTTATATCATTTTTTAAATTATATAAATATATAAATGAATATCTATTTAATATGATCAATAATAACAAGCCAAAACATATATGAAAATCAAAGAGGATATTACCGAAAACGTAACATTAACATTGAGATGTTAATAAATAGTTAATGAAAATCCAAAAAAAAATCATATATGGTATTAGAAATAATAATATAGTTCTTTGATAGATTTATAATTAACATATACTTACTATATAAGAGTATTTAATGTGTACAAAAAAATTCAATACTTAATGTAAGAGTTTTCTCATCTCACTTTTATTTCTGTAAGACTTATACCTTATTAACAACTCATTTATTTTATGTTATGTATATACAGACCATGAATTTATTATATTTTTTTATATAATTTTTTTTATATTTATATACCATTTTATTATCTTTCTTTTATGGAGTGTATGGTTCAAAAGTTACCAAATCAGTAAAGAAATATTTATCTCAATTGGCATTCTTTGAGATACATGCCATGTTATATACCTATATTTTTCTATGAGGTTTATATAATACCATTTGAAATTTTATATCATGAATAATATTATTGTAATTATATTATAATCTTTATGTCATGTTATTATCTGATGAGGATTATGAATTAAAGTTACCAAAGTGGTAAGAGTGTATTGCTATAATCTCATCATTTGTTAGGATTTTTTATGATTATGCTTATATTGATGAAATATTATAATTTATATCTCAATAAATCTCATGAAATTTCTCCTCCTATGGTTATTCATGTTATATCCAATTAGTGGTACCATTTTACCACTCTTTGGTACTTATGATAATTATGAAAATGTTTTTATGAAAATTTGACATTATTTTCCTTTTGGTTGGAAAATATGTGTTCTTTCAAAACCATGTTTTGTAAAAAAAATTCAATTTTTTTAATATTATCATATTATGTTTAAGGCACAAATTTACCCATTTTTACCTTTTTAAAAATGGTTTTAGAAGAAGCCTTCTTGTCCTTTTCTAATCAAGGAACTTTTCTGAACTTTTAATGGTACAATAGGAATGTACTACATATACAAACTTACCAGCCATCATGAACATGATTTCCTTGATTATTACTTTGTATGTTTACAAGGTTATTTTTAAACAAGTTTTTTCTAATATTCCAAATATTTTTTTATTTTTAAAAGTTTTTCAAAGAAAAACAGATTTCAAAAAAAAAACTAACGTTTAAAAAGTGTTTTATAATGATTTTAAAATATTCCTTTATATGTTCTCAAAAAGTTGTTTTAAAAAAAGGATTTAAATTATTTAAAATATCTATTTATAAATTTTCAATTTATTTTCAAATATAAATGTTTTTAAATTTTTTTCAAGATTATTTTATATGTTTTCATGGAAAAAGTTTTCCAAAATATTTCCAAGCTTCTTTATAAGTTTTCAAGGTTATTTTCAAAGAAAATGGGTTTCAAAATGTTTTATATTTTTAAAAGAAATTTTCAAAGAATACAAGATATTTTACTTAATAAATGTTTTATATTATTTTTTTCATGATTCCTTTATATTATTTCAACTTGGTTTCAAGGAAAAGTAATTTGAAAATATTATGTGTTTTAAAAAGAAATTTTCAAAGAAAATTTATCTTCCAAGAGATCTTTCAAAATCTTTATCCATCAATATGACATACTTTGTTATAGTTTATGATTTAATTTTGATATTATATAAGAATAACATTCATATTCTTTCTTGAATAGTTTATGTTTTGATGGAATGATATTTATAACACACGTTTATCTTCTATGGGTTATAGGATTTTGAAACCCACTTCTTTTCAAAGGTTATGATTTGATGAACTTATTTTGGGACCTATCTATTTTCTATAGGTAATTATATAATGAAAATGTTATGATACCCATTTCATTTCATGGTTTAGGATATGATGTTTTTGAAACCCATCCCTTTTTATGGGTCATGATTTGATGAAATATTTATTATATTGTGGCACATGTTTGTATGATTTTATTATCGGTTTGGTGGGATCTATATATCCCTATAATTAACCAAGTAATGATTTATATATCATGATATAATGATAGGAAAAAATTATATATACTTAAAGCCTAATGGGAAAAAGGTGTGTCTTGATCCACTATGGGAAATATCTGTGTCCTGACCCACAATGGGAAAGAAGTGCTTCCTAATCTACTATTGGAAATAGGTGTTTCCTGATCCACTATGGGAAATAGGTGTGTTGTGGTCCACTATGTTGATGGTATTGGTTTTTAACCATGAAACATTAAATGAATTTCTATATGTATGATGGTTCCACAGTTAAATGACATGATCTTATCATTCATGATTGATTTATAATGATTTATCACCCTTATGATTCATGTCTTATGAAATGACAATGTTTATGACATGATTCATTTATATGATGTTTGATATGTAGGGTATGATCTTAAAATTTTATTCTCATATTCTCATACCCTTATACCCATTTTATTATTATGTATCTCCTTTTTTTACCCATACTGTGCATCTGAGATCACCCATTTCTTGTATTTCCTTTCAAGATGTTATGAAGATATTTTTTAAGTAGAAGTATAAAAGGGGAAGATCATTATGGGAATAATTAAAGATCATTCACCAAAATTATGTAATATACATGTATGTTATGAATGGGATGATATAAGGCACACAAACTCTGCACGATCTATCAAAGCGTGTAGGTGTCCCAGCCAAACCATGCAATCTTGAACTATCCTTTGGATAGAGGTTGGCACACTGGCACCACACGGTTTTCCAATCCATGTGGGTTCCCACAGAAGTGTGCTACATGGACCCATCTTAGACTGAGGGACCCACATAGTTGGCGTATGGTTTGGCCAACCCTAGTCCCTTTAAAAAAGGGAAAATTATCTTTTCTCCCCTAGTTGTTTAAAGGTTATAACCAATTGTTTACCCTCATTTAACCCTACAATAGATAAGTGATTAACTTCTAACTCATAAGCTTATGAAGGGTCATTATAACTCAATTCATGGTTGTTTTAAGCATAGTTGGGTGTGAATTGAAGATCTAAGTGACCCTAACACTTCTCATTACTCTATTTTTTGGAATATTCCTTGAATAATAGATCTTCTTCTTCAATCATATAAAACCCGCGTTTTCTAGAAGATTATGTAATAGGGATTTAAAGGTTGTATGAGTTAGAATTAAGGTAAACGTTTAAGGGACTATTCGTCTATGAACATGTTGTAGGTGTTCAATAAGTTATATCCCATAGTATTGAAATTTGTTATGGGTATGTGGTTGTGTTGTGGTAAAATTTTAATATCTATTTGGTCTCATTTGTAGAAATTATAATTGGGTTAATTTAATGATGAATTGACCCTATCTGTATCTCTGTGGGATCTGTTGAGGTTGATTAGATCAGAATAAAGGTCACCCATAGGTTGTGCCACAACCTTAGGCATAGATTTGGGTGGTTTAATAAGGGTTCAAAGGGTTTAAAAGATAGAAACCATGATAATTATGTTTAGAATGTTAAAATGGGGTTATGAAATAAAATCAATGATAAATGTTTTTATCTTTTTAAGATGGAATAAGGGGGTGATTGGCCTGACTTGAATTTGTTAAATGAGTTGTGTAATATAAATGGTATGTGTGTTAAATGGTTAGAGAAGCATGATCATGTTAATAAATGGATTAAGTGTGGTATTAGATTTTGAATCTACTCCCATAGGTAGGTTTAGACTGAATCTTTAGGACCCACCCTTGTATTTCTTGGCTTTAGATGTTAGTCTGAGGCTCTATGCTCCTAATGAATGCACATGATATGATTATCTAGACTGAGGCTCTAAGGTAAGTTGATATATATATTGTTTTTGAAATAAATGTCCCCATGAATTAGGGAACTGAAATACCATATTATGTTGTTTAGTTTATTAGAATAGGCTGATGCATGTTTGATGGATGTGGGTAACATGTGAAACTAATAGTGAAAGTGGATATTGTAATTCCTTGTAATTAATGGAAAATGTTTTATCTTTTCATTATCTTTTTGTTTAAATTACTTATAAAAATTATATTTTAGACTCTATATTTTTTAAATAATGTCGGTGGTGACCTATTGAGTTGTACTCACACATTACTTGGGTCGTCATTGGGTACCAGAGCAGACTTCAGGGTTTCAGGCTAGGACAATAGAAAATTACCTATTCTAGAGTGTTTATTTTTGTCTCTGGTTTATGAATGGATGAGGGAACCACACTTGGTATCAAGAATAGTTTTTGGGGTTTATCATCTTTGATTTACTTTGAGTTTTCTTTATACATGTAACTATAGTACATGACAAGGAATATTCACTATTTAGCTGTGGCCATGAAATATTTTTTTTGTAATTGATATGGGATGGTTGATCATGAATTTTGTTATTTCATTGATTCTTATATTATACAATGTTACTTAATATAATAAAGTTGGTATAGTATTCCAATATGTTTCATTTGACCCTCTCTATTAGTTAGACGACTCTATCATATAAGGAGGTGTGCTTGAGGTCATGTGGCGAACAAGCTTGTGGTATCGATTTTAGTGAAAACTAGGCCATGGAATTACACAAATTACATTCATTACTTTGTGATGTGGAACTAACTCCTATGTGTCATTATTCTCAATATAATTCAGTTCTTATGACATTTTTTTCATAAAATGCTCATGTTTTAATTATTCATCAACACTCTTTCATTTATCTTGTGTAATCATGACAATAAAACTTTATTTTTTCAAAATTATTAATGTTTTAACACCCATAATATTGTCATTGGTGATGTTTTTTTGAATAATTAAGAGTTATAATTCTTGATAAAATATTTCTTCCTTACTCTAGATTTCTTATTTATTGAAAATTCTAGAAATCAATTTTTCATATTGACAAACCATTATATAAAATTAATTTTACACTATTATCCATCGTAAAAGTATTTATATTATTCAATGTAACCATAAATAGGAAAAGATATTATTGATGTGACATAATCCTCCTTGATAATAACATCCAAGATTTGAATTGTTTTATTTAAATTGTTATTATAACATCGATAAATCCTTTCACCAGGGGTATATCCATGAAATATACCCTTATTGGTTCACTCCTAAAATTTACCCAAATTTTTATTTTAATATTTCTGTGCAAAAGGCTATAAAAAATGAAACTGTAACTCCCTGACTCCATCATCCTAGACCCATTGGTTGTTTTAATACATTGGCACAAAATACAAGGAATCATATCTTGATGAAATTAATTGTTTAATAGTCGTGGCAGACTAGATACATACATGATTCTCACTTAAAATCTAAAAACATGAAATAAATATAAAAATTTGTATAATAAATTTATTATTTATTTAATCAAATAATTAATTTGATTTATAAATCCATTATTCATGTTTCGAGGAAATAAAAACACAATAAAGGGTGATCTCAAATGCTCCATATGAAAAAGAATACAACAAAAGATATCATAAATTAAATAAAACATTAACAATAAGGTCAAAATAAACAATAATCAAGTATTTAATATAACTAATTCCACAAAATGGAACTAAATACTTTCATAAAATAAAAACAAAAATAATCACATGGATAATAATAACTAGTTTTTTAATGATACAATACATAGTACTGGACATTATAATATTACCATCAAGGACTTATGATAAGAAAATATTCATAAAAAGGTAAGAATTATTCCAAATAACAAAACTAGGTTATCTTACGAGACCTACCAATGCATTGTGTGGTTATAATGACCCCTACCCATCAGTTACTAAGTCCATTACATTCATTGTATTAAAGGTGCGAAACATAATAACTATAAACATCTTTATTAAAAAACATATGAAAGGTTAATAATTTACAAAATAAATAACCATAATCACAATCCATCTAGTGTAATATGGTGAATGGAATAAAAATATAAAATCTCCAATAAATCATAATATTTACCAAATATTTTTTAAATATATGAATACACTTAAAAAAGGTTATTGGAATATTTCTTGAGGAAAATACCTAATTCCTTTTACGTAAGGACCTAGCTATAAAAATTTTATATTATAGTGAATTTAAACTAGAATTAACTTTAATACATTTCCAAATATCTTTTAGGATTATATTTTTAGATAATATGGTCATAACTATTACATAACAAAACCATATTTTATAAAGTGTACACTTATGATCAATATCCATTTTTTCACAATTTAAAAAATTTACATTAAAACCTCATTTTTTCACAAAAAATCTTCATATATTTCAAAATAATTTCCTTATTTCCCTTAACCATCCTTAAACCACTATTAAAAATATTCAAATATGGCATTAACACAAAAATACCACTAAGGGACATAAAAAGAAGGAAATAAATTGTTTGTCATCGAATACTTATAAAAATTTGACCTTTTCAAAATAAACTTTTGAATCAAAATAAAACTTTTATTTCTCAAAAAATTATATTCTATGAAAAAATATTTTCATGAAACATTTGATAAGAATACATAAAGGAAAAATAAAATTCATATGTTTTTTATATCCTAAAAAACTCATAAATTGTTTTTTTTCACAAAGTTATACTTTTCAACATTACAAAGTATCATATACATTCCATTAACTTGTAAAATCATAATAGTTTCATAAAACACATATAATTTATAGATAAATATTATATTTAACTTGATTTATCTATTACAAATAATTATTAATTATACATGGAATAACTATCATAGTTATACTTGGAGTAACCATTATTGTAACACCCCAAGAATTTACAATATTTTCCTTTTTCAATAAATTTAATTTAATTTATAGCTTTATTTATTTGAAAAAAAGTTATGATTATGATAAAAAAACCCTGATATTATCTTTTAGTACAAGAAACACTAATTTATCCTGTGTTACATACAATACTGTGTTCCTTCAATATCTTGTGTTACACACAAGACTGTGTTTTACAAAACAACAATATACTATCAATATTATCATTTAATATGATAGTTATAAAATTTAAATTTTAATGAAATGTATTAAAATGATTAAATAAATTTATAAAATATTGTTTAAATATGTTTAAATAACTCTTTGATATTAGAAATGAATATAGAATCTAATTGATTATAAATGAAATGTTTTTATAAGAAAAATATTTTATCCACCAAAGGAGTTTTGTCTAAATAAATTAAATTAATTTCTATTAGTGAATCATATTAATGATATATATATTATATTCAATTTTTTTTCCATTCATCCAATATATTTTATATTTATAAGAAAATAAAAAACCCAATTTTATGAATGAAAACCTGTATTTTTCAAAGGGTAGTTTTGTACCTTTTAATAGAGAACCTATTTTAGAACTAAATTTTAGAAATTTTATAAAATACATATGAAAAAATGAATCATATTTTCTAAATTGTATTTTCAAAATTATCTTAGGGTGAATTTTTGGTATTTTTTTGAGAAATTTCATTTTTGGTTAAATGGTGAAAAATACTACATTTTAATTGAAAAATGCTTTTTCATTCAATTTATTTAGATAGTTAAATTATATTTTTTTTTTTTAAAGTATATTTAGATAAATTATACATATATTTATACAATATAGGTCATTGGAATTAAGTTTACACTGAAATTGGATATAAAAACCCTTCAAACTTTTGAATATTTTTACTTAAAAAACCCGCTTTCTCATCCCATCTGCAGGATTATATTTAAATTAATTTATACCAATTATGTGATTTTAATTTGAAAAAATGGAATTGATATTTTTAATAATAATAATTTATTATTTAATTTATAGTTAACTTTGTTTTTTTACCAAAAATATTACTAAAATAAATTTAAATTAATTACAGCGATTAAGAGAAAAATTAGCTTAATAAGGGACTAAACCTTAAACTTAATGGAAAAATGTCCTAAAAACCTGTAAAAATTCCATTTTATAGACTTATTTTGAAAATATAATTTGTTGGTTCGAATTTGGTTCATAATTTTAGGAATATTATTTTATGGGTACCTCTCAACAATGTTTTCCATTTTATATTTACAAGAATGTCACTCCTTCTCCACTATAAATGAGCACTCATCGCATCCCCCCTCACATATTGAAACATATAAAGACCTTTGGAATGTAAAAACCCTTCCAAAATATATCCCCAATGTACCTACCCCCATACTATAAGTCTCAATTTGGGTAAAAATAAAACCGAGTAAGTCCTTTGGTGCAAGCCAAAAGGAGTTACTTGAATAAGATGTAACATTATTCAATGAGCACTTCTATTTTATTACACACACCTTAATTTATCTTATATCTTGATTATATAATAAAATAATTATATTAAATATAATTAGATTTTTTTATATCACGGGTATGACCTTATCCTACATGCACTTCCATAAAATGGTATAGTCAATCATCATTCCTGTGTATAGCGGGCTACCACCTCACGAATTGATGTTATTAATTCTTCCATTACCACCTTTAATGGTTGGGAATTATGATGAATTTATTTTTTATAAATTATATATATTATATTTATAATTTATTTATTCTTATTTAATTATTTCATAACACATACCTTCATGCTTTCCATGTTGTGGGAATACGATAGATCGTTTTCAGACGTGTGGATTATGACCTCCTCAATGAGATATGATTCGTTAATTATTTAAATAGAATGTATTAGGGATGTTTTTATTGATTATATATGATATAAATGATATAAGAATGATATTAATGGAATAATTACCTTTATTTTAATATATTATATCATTTTCTTTTTTATCCTTTCACACACTAAAAAAGTGATATCGTCATTCAGGGACATGTGGCCTACCACCTCCCCGAAGCGATGTGATTAATTTTTAATCATAATAATTATATATATAAGTACATATAATTAATAAATATTTTATCTCATATATAATTATAATCATGTAATGATAAATTTTACTTTCATTCTTTCCCTAACGATCATTTTAAAATACAAACATTACTCATACATACTTAGGACCTACCATATATATAAACGTGATATTGGATGATTTTTCATATCCATATTTAATGATTGATTTTAAAATTATAATTTATGTATAAATAATTTAATTATGTCATTATCATTATTCTATATATATTATATAATGACCCATTTTACCATATTCAACCAACATTAGTCATTTTCAACACATAAGCCGAATATGGTCAAAACATCCAAATTAAAATTA
This sequence comes from Viscum album, assembly GCA_963277665.1. Taxonomy (NCBI): domain Eukaryota; kingdom Viridiplantae; phylum Streptophyta; class Magnoliopsida; order Santalales; family Viscaceae; genus Viscum; species Viscum album. The sequence goes on from OY728166.1 coordinate 856,181,131, forward strand.
ATTGATTTAGTAATTATATACAACATGTTAACAGGTGAAATAGAAGTAATAATAGAATTTCAAGACTCTAAAACATGTAAATAATTAACATAAGTTTATTATTCATAATATAAAGCCTCATGTGACAAGTCATACTCAAGGTAAGATATTTCATCTCAATTTATATTCCATTGATACTTATTTGTTATTATACACTAATTCACTTCTATGTGGTGTATATACTTTCAATTTGACATGTAATATCATGGTTCATTCGTTATTTATGTTATCTAAAGATTCACTTGGAATTATTTATTCTAATTGATATTGAGTTTAAAATTACCAAGTCGTAAACGTTATTGGAAAATCTCACTTTCTTTTATGATTGATAACTTTCTCTTAAAACAATCACTTTCTTGTAATTAATTTTTATTGTGAATTATATTTCTCATAATATCCATATTATTATATGATGAATATTGTTATTTCCTAATTATTATACCATTTTTACATGTGATTTATACTTTGAAATTTATATTATTTATTTGGGAAATATTGTTAAATCTGTATCCTTTACTCAATACAGATATTTGATAAGAAACATTGTTTATGAATTAAATCAATTATTAGATATATATATGGAATTATTTTGATTTGTACAACATGAGTTGAATATTTTTTAATGTAATCCCATGTATGCATCAGTAGTATCATGAGATGAATAAGTTGTCTAAATCATATGGGTTTCTACCTGGTATGATAAACTATCTTTTGAAAGGTATTTATGGTAAAGGTATTATCTAACTAGGAAATATGGGGTCCAATAATTAATTATTTCATTTATTGAGAATTGAGTTGTTATTATTATTATTATCCATGAGATTATTTATTTGAAATTATCTATGTATTCATTTCATTCTCAATTTATTTATTAAATGGAATGCGTCTTTATTTATTTATATTTCCATATTGATCATGCCTTATACAGTTGTTTAAATGGAAACTGTAATTAGTTATCAGACTTCCCATATTGATTTTATTTATTTATTTATGATTAATTATTTTATAATCTTACCCTTACTAAGCATTTTATATCACCCTTATTTTGTTTTCTTTCCCCAGTATATGAGTAATAATTCTTGGAATGAGTTTCAAGGATGCAGTTTATTAGTCTTTATTATACAGTGTGTTTTAATTTATTTTCCCAACGAAAATGGGTATTATGTATCTAATATTATATTAAAAAAATTCTAAATTAACAAGTACTATATTTGATTCTTTGTAGTCTTTAAAATTTAATAAAGTAAGTCACCGACTCTAGGCTTCTGGGGTTGGGGCGTTACATTTGGTTTCAAATGAAGTTTATCAGAAAACATGGAAACTGGATTTTGGAAAACAATGATTAAGAAACATAACCCTAAGTTAGAGTATGAGGATAATTATAAAATTACATAATAAAGAAACCATGTTTATGATCATGAGATTATCTATGCATAAATTTTTTAATTTATGATTAGTATTTCCCTAGTTTTGGGATTAAAAATCATGTTACATAATATCATGATCTAATCCAGTGTATGCAATTTATTAGAAATAGAACCAAGAAGGAAGAAGTGTATAAATACATGTGGCCAATATAGAGGTTTCCCTATTAATTAATCCAAAATAGTTGGTATTGTAATTGAACATATTATGGATATATTATGGAAACTTAATCATATCATGGTACATAATCTTGTCTGGATGAAAAAAATTGTCCAACAATGTGATTATTCTATGTTGTATCACATTATGAGATTGAATAACCCATCCTTTAGTGGGAATAATAATCCTATTATAGCCAATCAATTAATTAAGTATTGGGAGAAGATATTTGAGGTGTTTGAAAGTAGTAAAAATTAAATGGTTACACTTGTAGTGTATTGTCTCAAAGATGGTGTTAGTCAATGGTGGTTCTTGATCTAGAATCCTAGAGAGGAAGAGGATATTGAACTCATCGAATGGAAATAATTTTAGGATAAATTATTCAATAAATATTTCCCACATGAGACATATCTTTCAGGTAAATAGAAAGTTCCTTAGCTTAAAGAAAAAAGAAGTAGAAAGTGTCACAAATTATGACGACACCTTTACATGGTTTTCTAGGTATTATATAAATTACAGATGTAACACAGAGTATAGGATTGACCACTTTTTTAATGGTATTAAGATGAGTATCTTAAGGGAAATGGTCTCCCAAAAATTTTCATCATATGTTTAAATAGTTTTATGTGCCATTAAAACGGAGAAGGAATTTTATAGGATCAATAAATTCAAGGAGAATCAAGATAAGAAGAGGCCATCTAATAAAAAAGAGAAAGAGAATGCACCAAAGAAGAAGATGGAGAAATTTTTATCATGTAAGAATTACGGAATAAATCACCCCCAGAAATGACTGAAAGGAATGAGAGTTTGTTATAAGTGTGGAGAAAGGGGTCATAATGTTAAATAATTCAAGAGGAAGATGGAAAACACTGATATTCAGTCTTACAAATGCAAGGAGATGGGGAACTATTCAAACAAAACATCATGAACCGATTCTCCTCCTCAGAAGATCTAATCACCGTGTGGTACGAGGCTCATTGATCTTGCAACGAATTATATTTTCATCTCCTACGATGGTATTTTGATCTTTATATGAAATGGGACACTCCATCAACAACACTTTGGGTAAGATTTACTGATCTCCCACTTTCCTTTCAAAATCCTTATGTTATCCGAATGTTAGGGAATTTAGTTGGTCTCTATCTCTGGTCGGACTTTAGAACTAGTTTTGTTTGTCATCCAATTTCTCCAAGAATTTGTCTTGAATTCGACATCTCAAATCCTCCAGTAGAATGTATTTGGATCTTGGTTGGAAATGAGTTTTGGTGGAATCAACTTGTTGTGTTTGAAGCTTAAAAACACTTCTGTTTGACATGTTTTTTCCTCAAGCATCTTCCTCATTCGTGTCAGAGAGGAAACTGAGCTTCTCAAGGGGAGAAGACATCTGGTACTGGTGAAAATGACGGGCCCTTGGGATCTGCTAGGGTTTCCCTAGACTGAATATGCCTTTTAGACACGGATGGTCCTGAGGCTGCTGAAGGTCATTGGAAGTTAGGTGAGGTGCGATCGATCCTTTAAGGGCATGAAGCTGTTGAGTCTCCTCAGAAGCTAGAAAAGGTTTCTCAGCATGAACCAACTGTTTCTAAATTTTTTAGTATATTGAAATATGATTTGGGTATTGGATGCTCTTCTAAGGAAACATGTGTTGTTGGAGGTGCTGGGGTCAGCATAACTATTGGATTGGTTCAGGAGAAGGAGGAAGGACACAGGGAGAGGTATCCACACTTGAATGCTGGTATGGTAAGGCAAATAGATTCAAATATATCTAGTGGAGCCATGGTGAGTGATGCAGTGGGTGTGTTTCAAACCACTAGTGAAGACACCTCTTTGAAGTTTCAATATATGGGTCGTGGATTTGTCCAACCAAGGGTATTATACATGGAAATGTAGGACATGCAGGCATAACCTTCTTATCCTGAGAAGGTTAAAGCTGGAGACATGCTAAAAAAGTCTCAAAACTGGTTTGAAGTTTTAGGAGAAGAATTCTGTCAGATACTTGGGGAAGGAATCGAGATGGAGGATATACATGGTGAGGACCCTTCTATGGTATGGGGGGATACCCAATAGGAGGTAGATCTAGTCCTGGACTAACCTTTTGACCCCATGTAAGTGGGCTTGGTAGAGGAATACTCTCGATCCTCATCAAAGAAGGGAAAAATAAAATTATTGATTCAGAAGGCTTTGTTAAGCACAAACAAAGGATGCGAGGGAGGAAAGACTAACCTAACTTATCTAGTCCTCCTATTATGAGGTTATAAAGTAAGGGTAAACTCCCTCCGATGGGTACTAATAATGCACGAAACAATTACATGATCAAGAGGAAAGGCTCTGACGGGAATATGGATAATAATCATGCTGGGGGATCAAAGGCCAATGACTGGGTGTTGGTATAATCCAATGCTTCTAAAAGGGCAGTTTATTAGCATGAAGAATTAGAAATGGAATCTGAATTGGTGATGTTAGTTATGGATTATTTTCTTTAGCAGCATGTGGAAGGGCCTCTTGTTGGATGGCAGTGCTAGAGGTCGTAGATTCGGATAAAAAGATGGATCTAATCATGCAATTAGGTGAAGAAATGAAGGAGGATGCCCTGGTGATTAATGCGACAAGGGAAGACATTGATCAAATGATGATTATATTTCTCTAAGTGTAAGGTACCATGGAGAAAGGGGAGTAGATTAAAAAGCAATACTGTATATTTGTTAGAGGCTTTAACATGGAGAAAATTAGCAAAGAAGAGTACATGTAGGCCTAGGAGTACCTGGAAACTTGTTATGAGGGAATGCTATAAGATGATCCAATAATCCAGGTAAATTACATTCCCTAGAAAATGTCTAGGGAATTTGAATCCAATCACCTCAATCTAGTGTTTAATAAGTGAGTAGTCTCTTTTGATGTTTGATCTATTGAACAGTGAGGGTTCTCACTTTCCCCTTAAAAGTGTTAGAAAATAAAAAAATTAAATTTGGATTGATGTATAAGAAAAATGATTCAATAGAACTTGATGTTCTTGGAAAACAAATGATTTATGGAAAGATAACCCTTAATATGTTCCTGTTATTGATATAGAGACATTGGTATAAAGAAATGATTAATTTGGATAAAGAAAATTGGATAAGTGCTGACTACCTTGGAATAAATTAATTATTTGTCAACAAATAGGTTTATGAAATCATTGATGTAGTTTAAAAAACTTTTTTATTTTAAGAATATATCCATTAACATTTGTTTTACTTAAGGAAAAGGTAAAAATTCATGTTTTTAATAATGTTTTATGGTAATTAAATTCATTACAATGTTTTAAGAGAATACATGATGAAGATTTTTACATTTTAGGTTTGTGATGATTAAATAGATACTTTATGTTGATTAAAGGTTAATCATATGTTCATTTTGGAAATTCATTGTCTTTACTTCTAAACTGTTGTATCAAAATACTTTGGAAAAGTTAACCATTTATGAAAAATTTTAAGTAGATATTTGGACGAGGTTTTAGATATTATTGTATTAATTTATTATATGATGCAAATTGTGCTAAGAAATAACCTAAAAATAGTTCAAGGAACAACCAAAGGGTAAGACTGTGTTTTTAGAAACATATATTTATTTATATCCTTAGAGAATGAATCAATTCCTCAAATCTAGGAAAAGGGTATTAAAACAAAAAAATAATATTATCAGCATTTTTTTATGATATCAATTACCTTTTTCACACATCTGGTTTATAGTATTTTGGTAAACAACTTTATCATTAACATGTTCTCCATAACTCTCCATCAGAACTAGATAGTTATATTTTTCTTCCATGTCCATGTATTAACTAATTATCTCCTATTCAAAAGAATATTTTTTTGGTGACCTTTGCATTATAGTTACCCTATTATTAAGAAGAATTTTTATTAACACTACTTACAATGTGGGTTTTCCAAAAACAGTATTATAAAATATCAAGCCCACGATTACTGTGATCAGGTTTGAATTGTGAGGATGTAATTTATTTAAAGCGGGGATAATGTAATACCCCAAGACTTTACAATATTTTCTTTTTAAAATAAATTTAATTTTGTTGCTATATTTATGTATACACAACACCATGTTAAGATTACACAACACACACCACTGAGATTAGATTGCAGTACGAACAACACTAAGTTGTCTTGTGTCACACACAATACCTAGTTCCTTCAGTAGTTTGTGTTACATACAAGACTGAGTTTTACCAAACTACAATATACTATTAATATTACTATTTAATATGATAGATAAAAACTAGTTATTGTAATTACTTGTTTGAAAACAATTAACTTAATTTGGAAATTATTGTATACATATGTTTATATAATTCCTCAGTGTTATAAATGTATACATAATCCAATTTAATATAAAGGAAATGTTTTTATAATAAAACTATTTTGTGTACCGAAAGGCATTTCATCTTAATAAATTAAAAAATTTAATTTAGTGAAAAATATTAAATAAATAAATAAATAAATATATTATATTCACTAAATTATTTCTGAAAATAATCCAATATATATTATAATCATAAAATAAGAACAAACCTACTTTTATGCATAAAAACAAATATTTTTCTAAAGGAAGTTTTGTCTCCTTTTAATGAAGCACCTATTTTAAAACTAAATTTCAGAACATTAATAAATTATATATGAAAAATATACCTAATTTTTGAAATCTTAAAATAAAAATTAGTTTAGGGTTATTTTATTTGTATTTTTCTGAGATATTTAATTTTTGAAAGAATGGTGAAAAATACTAAATTTTATTTAAAAATTAATTTTTAATTCAATTTAATTATATAGATAATTTATATTTTTATTTGGTTGTAAATTATATTTAGATCAATTATACATCTGTTAATCCAATACAGGTCTTTGGTATTAATTTTATATTGAAATTGGATATATTTTTTTAAATTTTGAACATGTTTACTTACAAAAAGCATTTTCACATCCCCTCTAAGGGATTGAATTTAAAATAATTTCTGCCACTTATGTGATTGGAATTTGGAAAATTTTATTCAATATTTTAAATAAAATTAATTTATAATTAATTTTAATTTCAAATTAGTTCTTTATCCTAAAAATTATTGATGAAATTAAATTTAATTACAACGATTAAGAGAAAAACATGCCTAACAGGGGACTAAACCTCAATATTAAGGGCCAAAATAACCCATAAACTTGTAAAAATTCCATTTTGGACATATTTTGACCCTATAATACCTTGGATATAAAATTTGTTATTATTGGAGGCACATTATATAAGGTGGACCACTCAATAGTGTTTACCTTTTTATATTTACAAGAATGCCACTCCTCAACTATAAACAGGAAGCCACCCCCACCCCCCACACTTCATCCCACTTATCAAGAAATTTGGATCATAAAAAACCTACCCAATGAGATAACCAAAATCTCTCCCCAAATACTAGAAGTACCACTTTGGGAATAAATAAACCCAATGAAGTTCTTCGGTGCAAACCAACAAGACTAACCCAAAAAAGATATAAGGTTATTCAATAAGCATTTTTTTATTCTCCACCCAATAAATTATTATTATATATTTATTATATTATGAACTAATTATATTGAATATAATTATATTTTTTATGTCAAGTTTAATACCTACAACTACACACACTTCCATCAAATGGGTTACACAATCATCATTCATGTGTACAGTGGGCTACCATCTTGCGAACTGATGTCATTCATTATTCCATTACCTCTTTTAATTGTTGGTAATAATGATGGATTTATTGTTTATATATGATATATATTATATTTATAAGGTATTTATTCTTATTTAATTATTTCATGACACATACCTTCATGACTTCCATTTTGTGAGAATATGATGATATCGTTTTTGGATGTGTGGACTATCGCTTCCTCAATGGGATGTGATTTATTCACGTTTAAAAAAAATGTATTAAGAATAGTTTTAATGATTTTATATGATATAAATGAAATAATTATGCTATTTATGACATAATTAACTTTATTTTAAAATAATATTTCATTTTACTTATTACCCTTTAACTTACTGAAAAGGCGATAATGCCATTTGTGGACTTGTGGACTATTGCCTCCTTGAAGCGATATGATTTCTTTTACATGAAAATAATTATATATAAAAGTATTTATTATAAAAAATATTATATTTAATATATAATTATTATTATGTAAAGATAAATTTTACTTTCCTTCATTCAACAATTATCATTGAAAAAAGGGAATGTTAATCATGCATACATATGACCTACCATCTACATGATTGTAAAGTTGGTTCATTTCTCATAATAATATTTAATGATTTATTATAAAAGTATAATTGATTTATAAATATGATAATTATTTAACAATTATTATTTTATATATGATATATATTGGCCTACTTGACTATAATCAACCGACATTAGTCATTTTTGACACATATGCCGAATATGGTCAAAACATCTGACGTAAATTTAATTGATTTAGTAATTGAATATGAATTGATAATAGGTGAAATAAAAGTAATAATAAACTTAAAAAAAGTTTGTAAATAATTTAACAATTAAAATCATTTTATTATTGAAGAATATAAATACACATGTGAGATTTCAGACTCAAGGTAATGGATATTGTCTCATTTTTTATTCCTTTGAGACTTGTTTGTTATTATAAACCAATTCACTTCTATGTGGTGTATATACTATCCCTTTGACATGTAATATCATGATACATTCATTTTTTATGAATTCCTAATTTTCAATTTGAATTATTTCACCCAATGTATTTTTAACTGAAAATTACAAAGTAGTAATAGCTATTTAACAACCTCACCTTCTTTTGGGATTATTAAATTTCTCTTAAAAAAATCACTTTCTTATAATCATATTTCATTAGAAATTATATTTATTTTAATATCCATATTCTTGTATGATGGATATGATTATTTACTAAAATGTATACCATTTTTATATAAGATGTTTACATTGAATGTTATATGATTTATTTGTATGATATTAGTAAATCTATATCCTTTACTCAATAAATATATTTGATAAGACATATTGATTATTAATTAAATAAATTATTTGATATATATATATGGAATGATTTTTAATGGCATGAAACATCATAGAGACCACTTTATGTAATTCCATTGTTGAATTGGTAGTCTCATGAGATAAATCTGATGGACAAATGAGGTTGGTTTCTACGCACTATGATAAACCGTCTTGTGAAAGGTACTAATGGTAAAAGTGCCATGTACTTGGGAAACACGATGTCCAATAATTAAGTATTTACTTTATTGATTATTTAGTTATTATTATTATTATCAATTAGATTTTTTCTTTGAAATTATCTATGTATGTATTTCATTATCTATTTATTTATTAAATGGAATGTGTCTTCAGTTAATTACCTTTCCATATTGATTATTCCTTATCAAGTTGTTTAAATGGAAAGTGTGATCAGTTACTTACCTTTACATATTGATTATTCTTATCAATTCATGATTACTTGCACTATATGATTACCCATACTAATTATTTGAGCTCACCCCTATTTTTTCTACTTTTCTAATGATATAAAGATTAATTATTTAAATGAGTTTCAAGGATGAAGTTTATTTTTCTTTTTTATGTAGTATGTTTTATTTTCTTTTCCCAATGTAAAATTGGCATCACCTATGTAATGCAGTTTTCAAAAAATGTTTAACTAATCATTTAATTAAGATTTTATTCCTCATAATCATGATAATGTAATAATGTAATAATGTAAGGCATTGGATTTGGGCTTCTAGGGTCTTGGAATTACAATTATAGTTACTCTTGAAATAAAAATCATAATAAAACTTGGAATAACCATCACTATATATTAACAAAATATCTTAGGATAAACTTAATCGGTTAACTCTAAACATTTAACCAATGAATTGGAGATCTATAATGGTCTTATAAAACATTGGTTTATAATGGAACCACACATACTCATAAAAAATTCCCAAGAATCATAATAGAATACATAAAATCTATTATAATTAAAAGATCCACTGCACCCATAAGAAATAATATTTAGATATTGATATATACCCTTCATTTAAAATAAAATTATCAAACATAAAATTCCCATAGTAATAGAATTATTTTTTAATAAAATATAGAAAATTATAACAGAATCCAAACATCAAATAACTCTTATAGTGATGGGAAAAATTGTTGTCACTGTATATGTTAAAATAGGCCATTCATTTTGTCCTTTTTCAAATGAGTTAAAAAATTTCATAAAAATTTCTTTTCAAAAACATAATGTTTTTTTATAAATAAATAATATCCCTATAAATTCATCCAAAATAAAAATTTTAATGTAAATATATGGAGGGATAAAATGTAGTTTTAAGGGGAACTTTGAAAGATGATTTTTAAACGAAAGTTCCTTTCCTTGAGTCCAACTCATCACGTACGTTCTTTATATTCATGAATAATAAAATTATAATAATTATTTAATTTCTGAAGAACCTTTTTAAAAATTTTTTTATATCACTTATTATAATGTTATATACAATTACTTAATAATTTAAGTTCACATTAGACATTTTGATGATATTCAATACATAAGTCCCAAACAAATTTGGTAAGTCAACTATGTCCAAAGAGTTCATTATTCCATCATATACAAAATAATAATCATTAAATAATTATAATTTTTATATATCAATTATGATTTAAAAAAACCATGAATAATGCTTTTTAAAAATGAACTATGTTACAATCATGGAGATGGTAGGTCATACGTACGCATGAGTAACAGTTCTATTTTTCAAAAATTATTTGGGAAAGATGTTAAGTGTCATTTTATCTTTCCATACTAATAATAATTTCATAAATATAATATTTTTTCATTAATTACACACACACACACACACACACACATATATATATATATATTATCCATGTGATTTGGTGATAAAAAAAGAATCACATCATCTCATAGAGGTGGTAGTCCACACGTACGCATGAACGACATTATCATTTTTCAGTGTATGGATATGTTATAAAACATATGTTATATAATATTAAATAAATGATAAATATGTCTTTAATATCATATATATAACTCAAATCCATAATTATAATACATTCATGGCAGATGATTATTGAAAATTAATTTTATCAGTTCGTGAGGTGATAGTCCACCGCACACACAAATGGTTGTATCATTTTACATTAGATGGAATATGAGATGTATATAGACAATTAAATTTACATTATAACATATTATTATACATAGGATACTAGTTTTTTATTTTATCATGGTTTAAGTAGATTTTAATGAGGTGTAAGATGAAATATAACTAAAACATGCGGTTAAAAAGATACATATTCTTTAGAAAGTCTCCTTTTCTTAACACATTAATCCCTCTAAGTTTGGTATTATACCTAAATAATTCCTCTAGAATTAGGATGATATTTTGGAATTGATTTTTCAAAAAAAGGTTCATGAAGTGTTAAATGAATAGAATAATAGATGTCCTTTTATAAGAGAGGGGAGGAGCTCTCTTTGAATGTCTCAAAATATAAAATTTATATAAATTAATTATCAATTCCAAATGGATAAAACTAATTTATTTAAAATATAGGAATATTATGGGTTTAAATAATATCATAAAATAAAAATTCGATATGTTATGACCATGTTTTAACACTTATCTTTTGGTTTTAAACCCTTTCTAATCCCTTTCACACTTGTCGTGACAATAATGATTTTTACTCTTTGCGTGTCAAAATAGTTAATATAAATAGAAATAATTCCCATAAATAGACCATATAAAAATTATTAGGATGAATATAAAATTTGTAGGATTTTATTTTCATTTAATAAATTTTTATTTACTATCAATATTGTCACTTTATAGAACTATTCATTATCTTGACTCTAATATCTTCCAGAAAACTACAAAAATTAGAAAAAAAACATATTTAAATACATCTATAATATTTCATTTTCATATATAAAATTAAAATATCACATTAATTATTCTAAATTATAAAACATTTATTATTTCTAATATCTTTTTTTTTATTTTTTTTTTCAATAATTGAATAATTACAATGTTTGCATCGTATAAACATTTAAGGTAATGTTTTCTTCACTAAAAATTGAAAATAAATGATCATGATGATGATAAATCATTTATACTTCAAATGAATATTTATAAATGAATATATACTCTAATTATAAATATGCTAAAAATATTATAGTTATTAATAATAAGAGTGCTAATGTTTTGACTTATACTTACACATAATATTATAAGGTTCATAATATTTCCAAAAAACTATAAAAAGTCATATAACCAAATTTGGGATGATTAAAAATGAAAAGTACAAATAAAATAAATATTACGAAACTGTTGGAGTCATTTTATAGTGTTTATAGTTTTATTTTTAATCCTCAATCACCCAATTTATCCTTAACCATGGTAACAAAAATTTACAAATATTACTATTCATTTTGACTAAAAAATGGAAATGTTTTCTAAATTTGGTATTTTTTATTTTCAATATGGAATCTATTTTTCAAAATCTAAAACATAGATTTTTTAAAATTTAATTTATAATCAAACTAGAAAAAACATGATGAAAAATGATATTTCAGAAAAATGAACTTTTAAATTATAAAAAAATTATAAAAAATTAAAGTGTAAAATCCATTTCAAAAACAATATTTGGATTTTTTATATAAAATGGAACTAATTATATTTTAAAACTAATTTAAAATATAATATTACTTCATAAATAAGTAAAAATAACGTTGTTTTTAATAAAAATCTATATTTTTCACTATTTATTGAAAAATAATTCTTTTCAAAAAATTCTCAATTTTTTTCTCATAAGATAATTTTTACATTCTAGATTCATAAATTAAATTCATTTTTTAAAATAAATTTTCTAAAATTTTCAAAAATATAATTATAATATTCACTTATAAAATGTATGGAAACCCATTTTTGGAGAAAACATAATTTTAAATAATAATATTACTTTACTAAAAATTACATTCATATATGTAAAGAAATAATAAATACATTTGAAATGAGTATAACCATTATATATTTCGTAATGCAGTAAATACTATTCAGATCCTCCAATTTAACCGCTAGGTTATAAAGGTTCCATTTAAATAATAATACTTTATTGTTCATTTTAAGTAAGTGTCACATATTATATATGCTATCGAACACAATATTTATTTTTTAGATATTAAGATATTACATTATCCCCACATTTAATAAATAAAACCCTCACTATTTGAACTTGGGTTGCATATCTAGGGTTTGAATATTCAATATACATTTGTTGAAAATCCACATCGCAAAAAGGATCAATAAAACTTCTTCTTGAAAAGTAAAAAGGGAAGTATTTAGGTCTTCTGGAACATCATAGGATTCCAAATAAGATAAAATTAGTGTAAAGTGAAATCTTAAATGTTTAAGAATAAACAAACTCTCAAGGACTGATAGAGAGTGATATAGGACAAGGTTAGGAGAAATTTAACCATCCCATAACTGTAAATCTACGATGGGTTAAAAGACAATTGATTTCTTAGTATGAAAATTAAGTGGATAAATTATTTATTTCAAAATAAGTTTCATAAATTTGTGGAAATATTTTACTTATTAGACTAAGAACATAAGGAAATATACTTACTTTTCATGATGATTTTCTTATTTGAATCAACTTCCATAACTAAATCATTTTTCTCTCCAAATAATGTGTATTCAGGAAAATTTTTTCATGCATAAAATACTAAAATAGACTTCTATATGATAATATAATCCAAAAAACTTTAAAAATATATTTATTATATCTTTAGACATTAACCACAACTAATATTCTTAGAAAAACATTAGATAATTTCCAGAAGGAATAAATTTTAATAAGAAGACAAAATACTTTAGTTTCTAAAATAAATAGTAAAACCCAATGGTCAACTTATATCATTAAATAATTTACTATCCTTATAATTTCACAAATAATTCCAAACTAATATTGAAACCCAAAAATTAGAAGGACTTGATTATATAGTCTTCCAAGATTAATTTAACTTCTATCACCGAATTATATAAATCACTCTTAATGTAAAATTCCAAAAAAGTATATTCTCTAATAATATAATATTCAAGATATTATAATCATAACCCGAACCAAAATAAATACCCATTAAAATAATATATGATTCCAAAATATAATTCCACCTCTATTCCTTAAATAAAATCCTATAATTCTCTCGTCACCTTAATCATGTAAGAGTGTTAAAATAATAATCTTCTTCTAAAATAACATTAATAACATAATAATAAAATCACTATCAATCTCAAGGATTTCAATACAAAAAAATTTGTTACCAAAATTAAGTTAACTTTTATATGTGAAATCATTTAAATATAAAAATAATTTCATAAAAACCCTGACATCATGCGGTCCAGTGGAAGGTGATTCACCCTTGTGGCCCTCTGGTTAGGGTTCAAGCCTCATGAACTTACCGGATGAGATGGGTTGTCACCTGGCCTTTGTGTTTCCATTTTTATTAAATTATTTTAATATAATCCTTATAAAATTCCCAAAAATGTGATAAAAATACTAAAAAATAACCTTGATATATTCATCATTAATGACAAGTTTTAACCTCAATGGTTATCCTATACCATTCATTTTGCATCCCTAAAAATATAATAACCGATAATTAGCTCAAAATCAAAGATCATATAAACCCCAATGGTTATCAATACCTTTAAACTAGTATAAAAAAATGAATAGAGAATTATTCATCCAATAAAATTTTCACACGATAAACATAAGGGTTACATATACCTCAAACATCTATTAAACTGAATAAAATTATCCCAAAGTATGCCCACAATAAAAAGAGTCTTAAGTATTTTAAACATACAATCATACTTAAATCTATGATAATTCTCGTATCCCTTATATATATTAATCTTAATCATTCATAATTATTCATAATCCATTAAATATGATTTTTAATATTATTCCTTATAACTTATTTCATACAAACAAAAATATAAATCATGTCATAATAAATAATCCATACTTCTCATATATCATTTTTAATTTTCTCATCTTCAACTAAAATGGAATTAGGTATTTATAAATATATATTTTTATATTATTACTAATCCAATTAATGAACCTCCTCCTAGGAAACTAATTTATATAATAAATATTCTCCCTATATTTAAAAAATTCAGTTTATATGTTAGGAAAATATTTTCCCCATGTATAGATTTAATTTAATGATTCTTTTTTACTTGACAAATTATTACTTTATGACTTCCTTTACCACATATAAAACGTCTTCCAATTATTTTAAAATTTTTTACTAGGTGTTTATTTCCACATTTTTGACACATATGTCATTGAATATATTAAACGTAATAATCATTATCACCTAAACATTCATGGGGATTAATTTCTCTCATATTTGATGCATTAGTAAACATATCAAGGTTCAAGTTCTTAATCATTACTCCAGATATCCAGTTAAGAATAACCACAAGAGTTCTCACTATTGATCTCATTCCACACAATTTTATGATCATAAAATCACCACATTTTCCTTCACATCCATTTTTTACTTTGGTTTTTGCGGGATCTATCCCTTTACTAAAAACTATAATGTTAGTGTGGCCACATCAATAAAATCATAATTTACCAAATTATAAGGATGATAAAAACAAATATATCATTATTTATGTTATCTCAAACACTTTTGAATTGTAAAAAATAACTATGATTGTACTTGATATTCTAACCATTGTGGTTACTGAGTACTATTAAAATTTTCTCAAATAAAATCATATCCTATAAAGTTATAAAAACCTTACTTTGATACCAAATATAAGGACCATTGCATAAAAATTTCATATTCTAGTAAATATAAACTATTATTAACTTTCTTAATATCCCAAGGATCTTTTAGGTATAGAGTTTTAGTGAATTATATCATAACTATTATATAAAAAAACAAATTTAAAAAAAATATACACTTCTAATCAGTATCCATTTTTTCACAATGTAAAAATTTTAAAATAAAAAACAATTTATTTTCGTGACAAATATTCATGAGTTTCATCTTGAATTTATCATTTCCCATACCCATCCTAAAAACCTATTATTTTTTTTAAAACATAGTATGAGAATAAAAAGATATATAAGGTACATGAAAATAAAGAAAAAATCCTTTATTCCATGAATACTTATAAAAATTTTCCTTTTTAAAAATAAACGGTGGCCTCCAAATAAACATTTTCTTTCCAATGAAATTTAATTCTCTTACCACATATTTTCATAAAACATTTCAAAAGAAGTATTTAAGGAAAAAAAACTCTTAAGGTTTCTATGAAATCAAGGAAAAATCCTAATTAAAATTTTACAATGTTATACTTTTCAACTATTCAAAGTAGAATATACTTTCCTTTATATTGTGAAATCATAATATTTGCATAAAACTATATAGAAATAATAGATAAATCATGTAGGTAACATAGGGCATCATTTTAATTTTATTCGTTCTTACACATTGAATAAAAATCTCAATTATTCATGGAGTAACCATCATAGTTACACTTGAAATAACCACTATAGTTATACTTGGAATATCTATTATAGTATATTCCCATAATCTCATAGGAGAATCTTAATAGGTTAATTCTATCCCATTACCCAATTCACTTTAGAGCTATAATAGGATCACATACCACTTTATTATAATGAAACCACCCATCCTCATAAAAAAATCTCAATAACCATAATACAATACATAAAATAATGCATAATAATGACATTAATTTCTCCCACAAGAATGAATTTTCAGATATTTTTATATATTTTTTTAAATAAAATTTTCAAAAAAAATTACAAAATAATGGGAAAGAGGGGATTTTGAATAAAAAATTGAATATTATAAAGGAAACAAAAATAATAATTAACGGTTATAGTGTTTTGAATAATTGTTATCACCATATACGTTAAAAATATAAATTTCATTTCATATGTTTTTTGAAGGATGCTATAACTTTTCTTAAAAGATTATTTTTGAAAACCATTGAAAGAAAGTCAAAAAAATCTTTAATTATCTTTTATAAATCAATTATATGCACAAAAATACATCCAAAAAATAATTTTATAAATATTTATATGGAAGAAAAAAGAGAGTTTTAAGGGACATTTTAAATATGATTTCTACCAACAATATCCCTTACCATGGGTCTGGATCATCACATATGTTCTTCATCTTTCTAAATAATAGAATTAGTTTAATTAATTAATTTATTAATAACCATTTCGAGTGTATTATTATTTTTAAATATTTTATTACCAATTTATACACAATTACTTAACAATTTATGTTTACGTTAGATGTTTTGATGATATTCAATACATTAGACCAAAATTACATTGGTAAAAAAACTCTGGTCAAATATGTCATTATTCCATCATATCTAAAATATATATAATGAAATAATTATAAATTTTATACATTAATTAAACTTTTTAAAATAATCATGAACAATGGTTATGAAAAATGAACTATGTTACAGTCATAAAGACGGTAAAGAATACATACACATGAGTAATAGTTCAATTTTCCAATGATCATTATTGAAAGATTTTAAGTATCATTTTATATTTCTAAAATTATAATCATATCAAAAATATCATATCATTTCTCTAATTAAAAATATATAAATCATCAATGTTATGTGTTAATGAAAAATGAATCACATCATTTTGTGGAGGTGTTAGTCCACACATACACATGAATGATGTTACTAATTTTCAGTGTTTAGAAAGGTAATAAAATATGTGTTATATTATCCTTAAAAAATTAGAAATATGTCATAAGTATCATATATTTAACACAAATTCATAATTATAATCCTACCATGAGATATGGTGATGGAAAATGTGTTACATCAGTTTGTGAGGTGGTAGTCCACTATACACACAAATAATGGTTTTGTTTCCCATTTTATGTAAGAGGATATAGATATAGGTAATTTAATTTATAGAATAAAATTTTAGTACATTTATGATATTGGAGTTTTTATCATGTTTGAATAACATTTTAAGGAGTTGTAATAAGAAATAAATGTAAAACATATGGTAAAAACTATACCTCTTCTTTGGAAAGTCTCTACTGATTAACACATTACGCCCTACAATTTTAGTGTTATGACTAACAAAATACTTATATAATTATGGTAAGTATTATAGTAATGTATTTTTTTAGTTATTAGATGAACCAAATAGACCATGAAGTGTGATGTAAAGATAATAAGTGATGTCATTTTGTAAGATATGGGAGGAGAACTCTTGAAATTTGTCAAAATACTAAATTAATAGAAATCAATTTTCAATTAAAAGTGTATGAAAAATAATTTATTTTTAATATATAATTATTATAGGTTGAAAAAATATCACAAAATAAAAAATTATACATTTTTATGAGTTTTTTACCCTTATCATTTTGTTTTAACACCGCATTAACCGCATTCAAAATTATTATGAGAAAAATATTTTTTATTCATCAATGGTTAAAATAGTTACTATAAATGGAAAAAATATACATAAATGAAACATGGTTGATATTATAAACCATAAACAAATTACATCACTAAATATAACATTTTTTTGTGATTTTTTATCATTAAAAAAAATATTATTGATTATCCATATTGTCAATTTGAAGAACTATTCATTATTTTCACTTTAATAACATCAAGACAACAAGTAAAATTAAAAAAAACATCCCTGTCATATCATGTACATCAATAAAATTAGTGGATAACATAAATTATCTAAAATTATAATACATTAAATATTTTTAATATCATTAATTTGATTTTTTATTAGTTTAATAATTACTCCTTCAATGTTGTGTAAATATTTATGGTATTTATTTATTCATTATAAGTTAAAAATAAATTATCACAATGAAGATAGATCATTTATATTTAAAATTAATATTTGTAACCGAACATACACTTTGTTAATAACCATGTTAAAAATGATATAGTTATTAAAATCTAGAGTGACATTTTTGACATTATGTTAGATAAAATATTATATGGATCACTATCACGACCCGACACAATGGGGTTTAAGCCACAACTTCCACAATACTACCTCTATAGTCCAGGGGATGGAGATAAGTGCCAAAAATAATATCTAACATTATAGGACTTTTCATAATGAACTTGTTCCCACACACCTGACTATTTTAATGAAGAAGTGAAGAGGAATAGTAATAAAAAATGTAATATCTAGAAAATAACCATGCATGAAAAACAATCTAGGGTGTAAAAGAGTATTATAGTTTAATCTGAAAATTAAAGTGTAAAAATATATATTCCCATCCATAAATATGTATCAACCAGAAAAAACTGGGAAAGAAAATGCCGAGAGAGCATGTCTCCTAATCTCCATGATCCGACCACCATATGCGACCTAATGCACTAGGTATCCTTATACTCCTCTATAGTCTCTTCCAACCTATATATCATCTTCATAAGACATGAAACATGTAGTCATTCCCCTCTAGGGGGTAATTATATACATACCCAGTAGGATCCCTCTAAATTTGAAGAGGGAGCTGTAAGAGACATGATAAGAATAGATAGTAGACAACTCGGCATAAAGAAAGAGAGTACAAAATCCAATGATATATATATATATATATATATATATATATTCTGAAACCAATTAAACTGTAATGAGAGATAATGGGATCTCCATCTCACATCCCAGCCTAGCAAAGAGTTCCATCAAATCCAAAGGTCCATCATTGATGCCCAACATCACACATTTCAATCCAAATAAGTATCTGTGGGGAGGGCCCACACCTCACCCCTATGCCATAAAGTGGATATGGTCCAATATACAAGTAGAGTAACCGTTACCTAGTGAATTATGGGGGTTCTAATTAGTACAAGGATGACCCATTCTCTATCTGATTGGGGGTATAACTCGGTTGATAGAGGATATGTTCCCTAATTCCACAACGGGTACCACCCAATAGATAGAGGAATCATACCCTAATTCCATAGGGGGTACAACTGAGTAAATATAGGACCCACACCCTAATGTCATTGGGGGTACTACTTAATAGATATAGGAAACTGACCCTAATTCCATAGGGGGATACGACACTAATGCTCCTTTCTAACCACTATCGTTGTTGAGCGCTGCCTAAAGAAAATTCACAATCACAACATCTCACGCCTTATCTCAAAATACACCACAAAGGAAACATACTATCCTATGTGAAAAACACTCATGATATCCTACTCTAGAGAAAAAATCCAAGTAAAAATAATTGAGATATGAGAGGTTAAAGTTTCCTCAAAAGGAATGTAGGGTTACATGGCATTATGAGATCCACATGACATGTGGTGATGCTCTGCTGCATAAATGTGTACCTTTAGATACATGGATCACTAACTGTGTAGCACTAAAAAACATATAGGGGGACTAAATAGAATACCTCTGCTGCTTGGGGTCCTTCTCATGCACTTTTTTATGTCTATGTAAGTCTTCTTATGTCTGTGTACTTCATTACACTATGTGTAACGGCCAGGTTGTCACTCATTGTGTGCCACATCCTCCAGCCCGTACACTATTTGGAGTACATAGAGTGCCTATGACCCCATATATAATGTGAGGCCACATGAAAACCTAAGTGTATACCATCTGTACACACTAATATAGTTAGCTGGATTACATGGTGTGCAGTCCCTATACATGGCGTGTCTTATTTAACTCTAAAAAAACTCTAGCCACTGAAAAATAGAACTACGCATTCTGTGTTCTTGGAACTACATGATGTGTAGTTGGTATTTCCATATATTTATAGGTCCATTAGCCAATGCTCTAGATCCGAGTCTGATGCTTTATATCTCGCCTCCAAGCCTCAAAAAATCAAAGGGTAATCCCTTGATTAATCATTTCTAGCTTTTTATTGGTCATAAAATGAATTCCCTTTTGATCTAATTGATCCTAAATTCCTCATACACATCATAGAATAATAAAAACTAGTTTGGATATTGGATTCATGAATAAATCATCCTAAACCCATAAATCATTTTAATCTATCCTTGATTCAACAAACATAAATCCATCATGAATATGGGGGTCCAATCAGGCTTAGTCACACTCGTCAAAGTCAAAATGAGACCCCATAGGCCAATAAATTATGAAAACAATGAATCATTTGAAGAAACACACAATAAAAAATGTGAAATGATTGTTGGAAAAGTGTTATTGTCCAATGAACACAACAAAGATACCTAGTGTGGGAAGAACTAAATAATCAGTTAAAACCGGTACATAGGCGCATGTAAAGGCATTAAATTGATGCAGATCAAATAAAGAGAATGAACATGATACAAACATTTAATCAATTGGGATATAATCCAAAAATTAACAAGTACTAACTTGATATTTGATCTATTTTTAAAGAATAACACACTCTCTAACGAAGAAGAGGAGTCATTGAATTAGTTGTGCATCGATCTATCTAGATCCAGATACTCATCATCGTTTGATTCTAATTCTCCAATGAGAGTTGGAATGAAGAAACTATGAAAAATTATAGGTTTTATGTGGATAAACCTATAGAATTATCATGACTATAAATTTATATATAAGATCTTGGTTTATGTGTTTTATTAGATAAATAAAATTATATATTTATCCAACTAAATGCACCCACCAATAGATAATTTTATCTAAAAGTCTTATGCCAAACTATTTAAGGTCATTACAAGAGTAAAACTGGCATTTTTAAGTCAACTATGGTCTCATATTTCTAATATAATATTCTATTTAATTGTTATTCCATTTTACTTAATAAATCATGAGTACATAATATAAAATATGGTTAATATTTTTTTAAAATTAATTTAGGGCACAACTATACATTGAATCACATTCTATATCAATTCTTATCTCTAAAAATATATTTAGAAATATTCCAATGTCTTAAAAGGAAACAAAATGTCTCTATATCATTCCCTCCTTCAATATTTTAATCCAAGAAAAGAAAAAACAAGACCAAAAGATCAGGATATCGAGCGCATATCTTGCTCTCCCTCTTCTATGGCCTCTCCTACTTACTTCTGTGTAGCCAAAGAACAAGAACCATGGGGATAATCTATCCATGAAATATCCTATTCTACTAATCCCCGATGACCACCAGGTGCTCCTCAAAAGTGCCTCAATCTTTGATGTCCATCTTGCACTATTCAATAACATTCATGGTATCATGCATGTATCTTCTCAGATATGAAACATCAGAAACTTCGTGTACCCAATACCACGATGTTGTAGGGTGAAGCGGTAAGAAAACTCTCTAACCCTCTACAAGATCTCAAGCGGATCAATGGATCTCTTGAATTACTTTACTCCCTAGACAAATATCTATAATCCTAATTGGGGGGAGACTCTCAATAAAATGAAGTCTCCCTTCTAAAACTCCAAGGTAATATGATATCGATATCTAAAAGATTTATTCCTATTATGGGCTATCCTCATCCACTCATAGATGACCTGGACCTTCTCCGTTGTCTCCTTCACCATCATTGTACCCTAAAGAAATGTCTCTTTGATCAGTTTCTAGCACAAGGGTGACCTGAAGTGTATCTCGTACATGAACTAAAAAGGTTTTACGCCAATAATAGAGTGGTAACAATTGTTGTGTGAAAACTATACCAATTTCAATGATAATACTTGCTTCGGAAGAAGTATAACATGACCGACCTTATTATATCATCCAACACCTATATAATGAGATCATTCTACCTATATTTAGAGGGGTGAAAGTTTGTATTCATCCTCAACTAGGTCTTAAATGCCTCATACAAGACACTCTGAAACCATGATGTGAACATTGCATCATGATCAAAGATAATAGTTGAGGGTATCCCATGAAGGTAAAAAACCTTTTATACATAAAACTTCTTCCACTGGCCCTTTCTACCTGATAGAAAGGAAGTGCGACAACTTCTTAATTCATTCAATTATCACCCATATGTGATCATGAACTATCAATATTTCTATAATCCCTATCAAAACTTCCATGTATATTTTATCCCGTTTATACTCTATGATCTCATGGTTCGGTAACAAACCTACTAGAAACTAGTGCTCAACTTCACCTATAGAAAGGTGAGGCACCGTGAGATGAACTTACCCACAATTTGTCTCATGTCAGCCCACCAAAACTACCATTGAAGGTCTCTGTACATTATCCCCACACCAGGACGTACAAACAAAGGATAAGTGTGTAACTCTCTCATCACTTCAACTCACATCATGATCAGGAGCATCGTACATCCATAGAAAATGATGATGTGATTCCCTCCTTCATAAAATCCATCGGGTGAATCTTATGAGGATATGCTATCATGAAATAACTCACAGTCAATGTTTCCCAACTAAGAATCTATCACACGCTTGAGAAGAGGAGGATTCAACATCATCAACTGAAGAAATGATACAACCTCCTCCTCATCCTGGTTAAGTTGTATGGATGTCAACTGATCAGAAGACTTATGCACCAAATGAGCCTAAGACTTCCTACTAAGGGAATCTCCTACCAAATTTTCTTTCTTGAGAGTATATACTATATCAATGTCATAATCATGTAGAAACATCAACCAATGCCTCTAACTTAAGTTCAAGTCTCTCTTTGTGAAGATATACCTAATACACTGGTGTTTTGAGTAAACCAAAAAAGTGCTCTGTTAGAAGATTGTGCCTCCACATCCTTAGAGCGAAGACTATCACTACCTAATTTGGGTAATGATTCATGGAGTTATGTTCATGGTGTATGAAATACCTTAACATGTATGAAATAACTTCAATCCTCTTCATCAACATGTAGTATAGTATAACTCCATATACATGAAAATACACTACATACTACATGTCCTCCTCTGGTAATCTCAAAACGAGAGTGCTTTTCATCCTCAACCTAAACTCCTCGAAGGACTTCTAGAATCTCTAAATCTATGTAAATGACTATCCTTTCCACATCAAGGAATTAAAAGGGGATGAAATCCTAGAAAATTATACCAAAATCCTCTAGTAGTACCTCTCCAAGCCAATAAAAATCTACACCTATCACACACACTTGGATGGATCCCAAGAAATAATTGCATCAATATTTGTTGGGTCCAAAGGTAATCCATGAAAATAAATGAAATTCCCTAGGAATTAAACCACATGAATCTAGAATTTTTCCTTCAAGAGATTTATATAAATATAGTGTCCTCAAATCAAATATAAGACCATACTCAAGTTCTTTTCATTCCCCTACTCTGATATAGAGTATATAATTATGTCATCAATGAAGACAACCACAAACTAATATATATAATGATAGATTATCCGGTTCATCAAATCCATAAACACAGTAGGGTAATTCATCACACCAAATGGAATTACCAATAACTCATAGTGTCTGTAGCGACATTGTAATGGATGATTCGAAATATTATCCTTGAAAACTCTTAATTGGGGGTACTTAGACAAAATATCGACTTTTGAGAACCATATATTGCCTCATAAATGATGAAATAGGTTGCAAATCCTTGGTAAGGGGTAGTTTTTATTTATCATTTCCTTATTTAGGCAATGATAATCCATAAAAAATCACAACCTTCCTCCCACCCTTTTCACGAAAAACACCGTAGATGCCCTGGGGGACACATTTTGCCTAATATAACCCTTGTCTCAAAGGTCTTATGACTGCAACCATGGAACCCATAGCTTAGAAGAGGCCATTTGATATGCTCCATTAGATATCAAAGCATTCCCAGTATGTAAGATGATACAAAATTCCATCTCCCAACTCAAAGGCAGTACCAAAATGTCTATGGGGAAGACATCCATAAATCCTCAATGACTAAAGGAATCCAGATTCTGGAAGAGCCTGCCAAACCAAGGGATATACTTTCCATCTGATGGGTGATGAGCTAAAACCTCTTGCTTAAAAATACCACTATCCCTTCCATCAGAAATCTCTTTTCCAAAAAGGATAATGTGACCCCATCAATACAAAGAAATCCGACTCTCTTGTAGTGAAAGTAAATCTAGGTTTGAAACATGGAAAACAAATCCATACTCAAGATGACATCATAGGTTTCCATCGTTATGACCAAAAGATCCCATGATAACCTCTCTCTAAAATTTCACAACTCACACTACCATCTGATAAATGATATAAACAAATCATTCCCAGTAAGAACCTCAAGATGAAGCTGCTGGGCTAAATCCTCAACTTGGAACTCAATCTATCACAACAAGAGTAAAAAGGTAAAATAATGGATAAAAAATATGTCTACTAATAATTTAAAAAGATTTCAATAAACAAAAATAGTACCTCTAATTATCTCGTGTGCCACTGGGTCATACACCTCCATGACCAGAAGTTTTCCGCAATCCCGACCACCATCTCCCTGAGCCTAACGGTAGACGCCTGATGGTGGTGGGGGAAGGGTCTCATAATTTCTTCCACCTGCCACAACTCCTCCTCCTATAGATCAACCTAATTATATACCAGATCCTCCTTCCTAAGGGCCACCCTTCCCTCTCCCGGGAGATTCCTAATCACATCATTGACTTTGTTTTGGCTATCCATCTGCAATCATCCTACCTTTCTCAGCACACCATGTCAGAGAACATGCGCCATGTAACCTCACCTATCACATGCATACCAATTCTCCTCTATGTGATATATTAGTCCTCTATATGGTCCATGTTCCACATGACCACATGCCTATGTATGGCTATAGAAAGGTATCCTATTCCAAGATCTTATCGACTGAAGCCTACTAGCTACTACTGATGACACTATCCTGTAATGTTCCCTGCAAAAACTAGTCTAATGACATCCCTTTGATAGAAATATATTCATCACCAGTTCCCAATTTAACACCCCAACTTTGGTGGAAATGTAAAATAATACTAAACTAGAATGAATATGGCTACAATGACTCTGATTAGACTTTAGTGATCAAAATTAGTCATCTTGGATCATATCAAGAGAGTATTGTGTAAGCTTTTTGAACCACACTGCGTACTTAGAAGCTATCATATGTCCCTAATAAAACTCTATAATCTTCTAAATCTAAACTAATATTATGCAGGAGATATTGTACTCCTCACGAAATAGATAATGGGAGTCGGTCCATGAGAGTCTCAACACATCATGTATATATGTAACTAGACTCCCCTTTCACCCAAGTACTCTGTGGAAAAGGCTAGAAACCAACACAACCACCTGACCCTCCTGTGTTCTGATAAGACTGAAATCATAAACCACCAACTCAATCCAACCATCCTCTACCTAGCAATCTAGCTCACTATGGATCCTTAGTGGCCTCTAGCATTGGAACTCACAAAGTATACTAAGGTAGAACACATCCTCATCCTACCCTACTGGTATGGTAAGTTACTTGATAGGTGGGGGTGCTACTATCTATCCACATAGAGTAAGGATATCATAGGATGGACCCTGAATAGAGGCCACATCACTCATAAAATAGTCATTAATATCCAAAATTAGTAACCCTGTTGGATGTCAACATAGAGGTATCTTGAAAATTTAATCAAGACGTACCATGGTCAAATGAGCATATAAACAAAATGGGAATATGGCTCGAGAAGGGTAGTCGAAAGACTCAATACTATATGATGCATGTGCCATTGATCCATGCAACCAATGTCTTGGTATTCCATGTAAACAAGCAGGTATTCAGAGTCCTAGAGAATATATACATCAGTCACTGCACCAAAACTGGATTCCCTGGACTGAAAGCTACACTTGAAAAACTTTGACATTGTTTCTCTAAATCATAACCAAATACTCATATGGGGACTACTCCAAACTCCATACCAATCATCAAACCACCTCTAATACAAAGCTGTCAAGACCCAAACCAATAAATCTCATGCCAAAACTACCCTAAGCCTGCCTCCATAGGCCATGGTCTTTTGAAAAGCTCAGAAAGGAATATCTATCATGGGCAGACTTTTCCTAATTTACCTGTATGAATAAACCCAACCATCTCATTGTATAAGTGTAGAGGAATCATAATAAAAATATTCTATGTTTAGAGAATAACCATGCATGATAAAAACTCTAGCGTGTACTAGGGAACGATAGTATAAACTTAAAATTAAATGGGGAAAATACACACACAACTAGAAAGATATCCCAACATGAAAAAAATTTGAAACATAAATTACGAGGTTTCCTGGATTCTGATCTACAAGATCTGACCACTATAGGTGGCTCAATGTTTATGGAATCCCAATGCTCCTCTGTATTCACCGCCAAATATTCCATCATCTACATAAGACATGGCATGTGTGGGAAAATACCTTGTAGGGGTGAGTATATACGCACCCAATTGGATGTTTTGAAATCAGAAGGGGGAGTTGTAAGAGGCATAATAAGAATAGATAGTAGACAACTCCACCCAATGAAAGAGAATATAAAATCCAATAACATGGATATATATATCATTAAACCAAATAAACCAAAATGAGGGAGAAGGGTTCTCCATATCATATCCCAACCTAGGAAATAGTTTCATCAGTTCCAAAGGTCCACCATTTATTATCATCATCTTGCATTAAATCAAAATAAGTATCCATGTGGAGGGATCACACCTCACCATTTTTCTACACTGTTGAGGGGGTACAATCTCCAAGAATATGACCTATTCCCTAGTGTGTCAGTGTGGGTCTCCTCAGAGTAAATAGGACCCACACCCTATATGATAGGTGTACAAATAAGTACATAGAGGACACACACCCTAATTCTATATGGGTACCACTTGGAAGATAGAGGACACCTACCCTAATTCCATTTGTGGGTACTATTAAATAGATAAGGAACCACACCTTGATTCCATAGGTGGTAACACTTAGTATATATAGGACTCACACCCTAATTCTATTGGGGTGTACCACTCTAATGATCATGCCTAACAACTACTATCATCGAGCAATTTCTAATTAAGTTTCCAATCATAAAACCTCACATCGTATCTTAAAATCCACCACAAATTCTACCATCACATTTTACAAGGGAAAACACTCATGATAGGATACTCTCAGAAAAATATCTAATTCCAGATGAAGGATATATTAGAGTTTTATGTTTCCTAAAAAAGAATATTGGGGCACACAACATGTATGGGACCCACACCACATGTGGTCCCACTCTTATTTCTAGTTGTGTACCTATTAATACATGACTCACTAACTATGTAGCACTACAAGGAAAATTAGTGGACTACACAGTGTGCCTCATCAACTCAAGGTCCTTCCTGGGATACTGGATGTGTCAATGTAATCCTTATAATGCCCGTGTACTTTGGTACAAGGTGTGTAAGGTCCAGGTTGACACTCGACATTTTCTACCTACTCCAACATCTACACTCTTCAGAGTACACAACATGCCTCCATCTACACATGGAATGTGATTGCCCATGGGTTCATAGGCGTGTACCCTTTGTACATGTTGAGTTGTTCATCTAGGGTTACACGACATGAAATCTCTCCACAATGAGTATAGTATTTAACACCAAGAGAAACCCTATACATAATAGAAACCAGATGACATAACATGTGTTCTTCATAACTATAAGGGGTATTGTTGAGAGTTTCACATATTTCTAGATATTTTCACTAGAACTAATAATTCATGTCTAAAAATTTGGATCTCACCTCCAGGACTTCCAAAATAAAAGGGGAATCACTCAATTCATAATTTTCAATTGTCTATTGGATGGAAAATAATTCCCTTTTGATCTGCTTGAACTTGAATGCCTTGTTCAGTTCTAAACCCCACTTTAGATCCCAGATCCACAAAGCAATCATCCTCGACTTGTAAATCCTTTTAATACATCCCTGATTCATAATTTTGTTCATTTTACATGAATACTTAATGAATTTGGGTGTCTGATTGGGCTTCGTCCCACCTAGAAAAGTCAAACAAAGACCCCGTAGGCCAATCAGATAAAAACACAATGAATCATTGGGATAAATGGATAAGTAAAAAGGTTATTTTTTTTATCTAGGTGTTCTTAGACAGAAAACACATATAGAGATGCTCAGGATGTTAAAAATAGAATAATCAATTAGAATTAGTAAATGGGAGAATGCAAAGGCTTGCAATGGTTGGATTTTTAACAAACAAGATGTCCATACTGAAACAATTTAATCAATTGGGGAAGAATCCAAAAATTATTGAGTCATACCAAGAGATTGTATATTCTATCAAAGAATAATGTTCTCTAAAATTAATAAGAAGCATCATTTCATACACTGGGTATCGATATTCTGGGATTTAGAGTCTCTTAATCATCTAATTATGATTTTACAAGGAGATGTGGAAGGAAAAATTCTCAATTATCCTCTTGTTGTATAGCTAAACCTGGAGAATTTATATAACTAGGAATTCAATTGCGGTCTCAGATTTATGATTCGAGAGATATTTTAAGAGTTATCCCATTTTCATTATTAAACAATGTGTGTGTAATATAAAATATTTTAAATATTTTTATAAAATTAATTTTAGGCACATCGAGCCTCGGAATCACATGTTGTCTTAGCACATGGCTTTGAAAATATATTTATAAATACTACAAATTATTTCAAGGAAAAAAGTGTCACTAAAATCATAGTCATTCCCAAATGGAAGAAAAAGGTCATATAAGGGAATCTTGGGTGAGTATGGATGAAATGAACTCATTCAATAAAATTTATTCATGTGTTTGGTTCATTTTATATTCTTTATGATCTTATTTTTAAACCTTAATTTTCTGATTTACCCTTAACTGAGGTAAAAAAATTACTAATCTTACTATTAATTTCGACTAGAAATAAGATAGACCTATTTAACACATTTTTTACTTCCGTATTAAAAATATGGATTCCATTTTAAATAATTAAAAACACAAAAGTTACAGAATCTAATTTAAAATCAAATTGAAAAAACATGACGAAGAACGAATTTTTAAAAAAAAATTTAAAATAAAAAATGTTCTAATACTAAATTACAGTATAAAATAAATTTAAAAAACCATAATTAGATTATTTTATATAAAACTAAACTAATTAAAATTTTAAAATAATCCAAAATATATTTTTGGTTTTTAAATAAATAAACAGAAAATAAAATTTTTAATAGAAGCTATATTTTTCTACTCATTGAAAAATTAAAATTTTAGGAAAATTCTAAAAAATTCATCATAAAATAGTTTTAAATTTCTCAATTGAATAAATAAATTCATTTTTTGAAAATATTTTTTACATAATTTCAAAAAAAACTATAAAATTATCTCATAAAAATTAAGAAAACCCAATTTTGAAGAAACTTTATTTTTGAAGAAAAATGACTCTAAAAAATAGAGTTCATATTTACAAACCATTAATTAATATTTTATCAATGAGTATAAAAATTTTATATTTAATAATAAAGTTAATATTATTTATTATTACCAATTTAAAGGCTACATTATAATGGTAACTTTTATATAATAATTATTTCTTGTTAATTCAAGATTTGTGTTTTGTATCTTGTATGTTATAAAATATTGCTTTTCTTTTTAAAATATTAGGATAATAAATTTTGAAATTACATATCTATAAATTTTAAAAATATTATGGAAAATATTTTCATGAAATGAACCTTAAACTTTTAAAGTAATATTCAATGAATTGAGTGGTCATGATGGGAAGAAATTATGTTCATGCCACGTAAGTTAAAAGAAAACATTCCATTTATATTTTTATAAAGAAAATAAAAAAGTACCTCATTCAGAAAATGATTGGAAAATTAATTTGAGACATTTTTAAAGAAATTAAAATTGGGTAAAAATGACTTCAAAAAATTATAGGACAATGGTATAATATATTTGAATGTATTTTATGGAAAAAATAGATATGGAAGAAAAATTTTCTCAACTAGATAGAATACAAAGTTGGTATTCCTTAATTTTTTTTGCTCTCATGAGTATGTAAATGAGGAAAATTAAAGGGATACTTTTAATTTTCCAAAATAACTAGAGGATAAAAAAATGGGTTTAATAGAAAATTATCATATAATTCTCCCAATAGAGACTCAAACATTTAGAATCTGGAATAATGATGATGTTGTGAAATACTCCTTAACTCAACTACAACTTACATTGTAAGTGATTTTCGACTTATATGTAATAAATTATAATGTATTATACCTATATAATATAAACATATACAGACATATAATAACATATAATATGAAATTATTTTATTACCAACTTATCAATAATTATTTTTTAAAGTTATTAATTTTTGAGTTTTAACTATTCCATTTTCCATGAAAATTCTCATTCAACATTTTTGGTCCTTGAATATTTCTCATGTATCCATAAATACATGATGTTAACCGTGATATAAATATCATATATATTTCTTATATAAATATTTTTATTCATACTTCAAATGAGTACATTAAAATTGAATCACATCGCTTCGTGGAGGTGGTAGTCAACATGTACACAAGAGAAACATTATAATTGTTTTAACGAGTTGATTGGTAATTAGGTAGAAATGATATTATTATTAAATAATAATAAAAATTTCATAATTATCATATTAAAAAAATTATTTCCATATTTATAATCATCAGTGTATTGTGGTGATGAAAAAAAATTACAACGCTATGTGGAGATGGTAAGTCTTATGTATGTACAAGCGATGTTTTCTATTTTCATAGGATGGAAAATACATTTAAAATAGTTGTAAATTAATCATAATAACGTATAAATATAATTATCATACATAATTTAATATTTTATAATATTTATAACATATTTATAAGATATTTAGGGAGAAATAAATCTGAATGATTTGGTAAATACATTACATCTTCTTTGAACGATATCCTTTTGATCTTCTCTTAAGGGGCCTAGGGCTGGTATTTTAAAAATGAAAAAAATAAAAATCTTGGTTTAGTATATTTGAAAGATTTTTTTCTAGGGTTTGGTCAATATAAGAGGCTATAGGCTGTGTATATAAGAGATGAGAGGTGGTGGTTTTTATAGTGAATGAAAGAGAACACATGTTATTAATAAAGATATTTAAAAATAATAAATTTATTTTCATATTCAATTGGTAAAAAGTGGAAATAATTTATATTATAATATAAGATATGGTTGAAATCCATTCAGACAAAAAAATTTGGACATGTTTATGTGGTATTATAAACTCTATAATTTAGTTTAACCCCTTTGTTAACCTATTTTTACCTGAACCACAATAACACCCATTTCTCTCTTAAAGGTTTATACTTTTACTTATAATGTAACAATTGGTATATATATAACCAAAATATGAAATTTTATACCATATATTATACCCCTTATCAGTTTTAATATTTATATGACTTTTAAATATTTTAATGAAATATTATTTTTATAAAATAACATTAATAACCCTTTTGAAAATATTCAATTAATTTGACTTTAATGGCATCAAGAGAAATGTTTAAATATAATTGAGAAATTTAACACATATTTAGTATGTAATGTATATATATATATATATTAAATTTCTATGTCACTATAACTCACACAAAAATATTACTTTTAGTGTTTTTAAAATAATTTTTATTATTTTTCTATTAATTGAATAAATATTATATTGGTGTTGCGTAAGGATTTAAGGTAATTATTAAATAACTAGAAAAACAAAAATTAATTTAAATGATAAAAAATTATATTATCTTTCAAATAAACTTTTATAACCAAAATTTTACAATTTTTATCATTGTAATAACGGTTTAGAGTTATTAAAGTCAAGAGAGTGACATTTTGTATTTATCATTTTCTTAACTAAATATAAAGGTCCTAGTATAATATATATGGAACCAAGTGGAACTATATTTTAGGATCAGATGAGAATTTTTGTGCTCCACCCATAAAATATGATAAATGAAATTATTGAGTCATTTTTTACTCTATATCATATTATTTTCAGCCTTAATTACCCAATTTACCCTTACCGTGGTGACAATTATTTACCATGGATACCATTTATATTGAAAAAGAATAAAATGGAATTATTTTATAAATTTGTAACTATTGATTATAAATATAAAATAAAATTTCCAATATTAAATATCTATAAGTGGTATAAATAAATTTAATATAAATATAAAAAATGCATTGGAAAATGGTTTAAAAAAGATAATTTTTAACATTGATATTGTTTTTATACTAGATTAACCAATAAAATTGATTCCAATGAACATAATAATTATATTAATAATATAATATAACTAATTTTAATTTTAAACTATTTTAAAATAATATTAAACTTTATAAATTATTATAATAAAAATACAAGTTTCAATAAAAAAATAGTTTTCACCATTCTCTACAAATTTTTATTTCAAAAAAATATAAAAAATTCACCCTAAGATATTTTTAATGTGGGGATTTAAAAATTTAAATTAATATAATAAAATTAAATTTTTACAATTTTATAATTTAGGTTTTAATAAAATTCTTAAATAAAACTATTTTTGTTTTCCTAAGATTTATTTAAACAATAGCTTTCTATAATTGAAGCTCAGGTATTACAGAAACCCTCCAAGTTAATCTTATTCTCAAACCACATATCATAGTTCATATTCATTTAAATTGTTCACCATATGAATTGAATGAAAATTTTTATAGTCACCGTGTTTTCTTGCACCAAATAATATATTAAAGAATCATTTTTTGATAACACAGTTCACCCCATTCCCACAAAAGAAAAACTATTAATTTCTAAAATATTATTTTTTTTCTATTGTGTTTGGTAATGTGTATTTATACCTCATCCCATGATTCTAATGATATAAATAAAATTATTTATTTTTATATTATTATAAATTATTTATTTGAAATATTTTGATAGAATATCTAACTTTATATTTTTCATGTATTTGAAAATAATTAACCCTCTCAATAGTTTGTGGTTTTATTAACATAATGTATCAATAAATTTCATAAAATAATTATTTTTATTTTTTGACTTCGTGGTTATAGGGCTATGCACATCTGAGTGTGTCAATTAAATAGTATTAATAATTTTTGTCTATATGCTTGTGACTTTTCTTTACTATCTTCCCATTATGACAAAAATCACTTGTGTTACTTATATTATAAAATATATTTGGTTTATAGATCAAAAATTCATATATCATAATATTTCACTTTCTATTTTAACCATATTGTTCATGTCTTCTATGCCAAATCTCATTATCATCCTTTACACTCATACACCAATTTTTTTTATAGAATAAGTTTCCACTTGTATATAATTTAAAAATGAATATTATACCATCCTTAACCATTTTAATAAGACATAATTTCATTAAAAAAACATCAATCCCATTTTTTAAAAATTGAGAAACATAGAAGAGATTATGCCTCAAGACATTAGAAAAGATAACATTGTTTGGTTAAAACATATTTTCACCTATTCTTATGATTCAAAATACTTTCACATTGAGTGAACCAATGATTATTAAATTAATCATCCATAAATAATACAATTGGAAATATTTTAATATATATATATATATATATGTTCATGTATGGAAATAGACCGGTGTCTAAGATACAAGGATTTAATCCTTTCAAAGCACTGTAATGCACCTATAACAATATGGATTTTCCTTAATTATTCATACTATTAGTAAATATGGATTGTTTAATAATATTCATTTTATTTGTAAGAAATATAAAACACTTTTTGACAATATTCTCATGTTGATCACACCTCCCACAAGTTTTTTTAATAGAATCAAAGTAATTTTACAATTTCATTTTTTTCTTTTGGATGTTATATATGTTGTCCTTTATTATCTTCAACATATATTCACAACAATTCCTGTATTATCTTTTATTGGTAAAGTGAAATGTTATAAGAAAATATATAATATATATTTCCATTCACTATAATTTTTTTTATATTTATTCAAAATAAAATATACTCAATTGAGTACATTCTTCCTCAAAATATGCTCACCAATTTATTTTAAGATTTGAACTTCACTAATTTATTTTAACGTACTTTTGGTTAGGAATGCTTACATTCATGATATATTTTCCCTTAATTTTAGTATCAAAATTATTCTTTTTATACTCCTCATTGTTTTTATCATTTTATATAAATTAACATTAATTAATAATGGGTGTAAAATTTTTTTTGATGAAGAAATTTACTTTTTCCTTATTTTCATTACTTCTATTTAGTTGATTTCAAGGGTAAATATAAAATAAAATTTTTCATGGAATAATAATAAAATTTAGAAATATAATTACTGGTATCAAAACTTTTTACTCTGGTTTTAAAGATTATAAAATCAACTTGATTTTTTTGAAAGGGAAAGAGATATTTTTTATGGAATTTTCCGCATTAACTGACACAACCTCAAGGAAATTAAACTTCACATTCCTGGAAATTAAATTCACAATTATAATTTCTATAATATTATATATTTAATCTATAATTTTATTAAGATCTATAAATATTCTCACATATCAATATTCATTCTCTGTATGTTTAAAACATCACTGTTATTCAGAAAACCTACCGAAATATATCTATAACTGTTCATTCATTGTTTGGTCAACTATCACCAAGTCTTGTTAAAATTTTCCAAGAAAAAAAAATATAAATAAGCATTAAAAAACCATGATGTGTTTGGGTATGAATATAATGATGTTTGGTTGATTAAATTCTGGTCCAAAAAAATCCATATAACCAAGATGATCATAAAATATTAGTGATTTGTTTATCTTCTTAATCATATATCTAAATGGAACCACGAAGTAATTTTTGTAACAATGTTGATCTTTTTTAAGATCAAGTAGAAATCATAATAAACATGAGATATTTCTTTATAAACATGAAATGCATCTATTTTTTTACCCCACCATGATATCCACCACACCCATTTTTCTCCATTTATTTTGTGTATGTTGAACCATGTTCATTTTACAACTCCTTGTAATAATGAAACTATACCTTACATCTTCCCAGAACCATGAACAACTCAACCATGACTATTTTAAACCTAAAATATAACATATTAGGAAACTATAAAATATAATTTGGACTCCTATGTCTATATTCATAACATATAGTAAACCATGAATCTCTCCAAGGTCATTTTTCTATTAACTCTTCATTGAACATTTTCACATAATGACAATGACATGTTTTTTCAAGCATCATAATGTGGTTTTTCCCTTTTAAGAAATCATCATTCTTTTACACCATATCTCAACTTCAATGAGTCTTCAATTAATCTAGTAAAATTTTATAAAAAATACAACATGAAATTATATCAAAAATTAGGAAATAACATTCTCAATAAACATTACATAGAATTATCCCAATATTAGAGCTATGGAAACAGTACACCACAAGGTTGAATGATGTTTTGAGATATTTCTAACCCTTAGTGTAATGATTAGTAATAAATTGAACAAGTATCAATTGAGGTCTTATCATCACCCCATCACTTCAATTCATGAGGATTATCTAATCTCTCACATATTCTATGGGGTCATTAATAATAACTAAGTTATAAAATATGAATCATGACATTTGAAATTTCCGGAGAAACATTATCCAACAAATAAACTTGATATTTTAGTAGTAATTGTTTCCTAAAAAATAGAGGCATTATATTTGATATATATACATATCAAAAAAGGATAAAATATAAATTCACTAAAAAATAACTGAATAAAAGTAAAAAATGTTATTCTAATTAATAAATTATTATGACTATATGATTCATTATCATCAAGGAAAAAAGTGAAATTTTATTTGAGTCAAAGTGGTAATAAAATGGTAACTATGTTATGTTTAAATAATTATCCAATGATCAATACTCTAAAAAAATGGGATCGAATATTATGAATTTTGAAACCTCTTATTAGATTGGATTTTTAATATCACAACTATTTTATTAGAAAATATAATTTATACTAAAAAATGAGACCATGGATTGTTAGATAAGATAAAATTTATAAATGTAGGAATTCAATTTACATTTTAATTAATTAATTAGAAAATATACATAGGAAATGATACAAAGGAAAATGGAAAAAGCAAACAAAGTCCCTTAAGGTGGTCGATAGTTGTGAAGACTGATAGAATCACCTCTAACAAGATCCACCCCTTCAGGAGGAAAAGATGTATGTGATGAATAGAATATAAACTCAACTTCTTAAGTTGGTAAAGAGGTAAGAAAATCAGCTACCATGTTACCTTATCGCTAGGTAAGAGAGATCTAGAGAGTGTTGTAAATAAGGACTCTGCATATTCTGACAATGTATACAACAGACCACAAAGTAGTACAAGTGTTCTACAATGAATTGTAAAGAATTTGGGAGTCTATTTCCACCATTGGAAGATTAAAGTTTTACTGACAAAAAATTTGTATGCCAGTCATCTTCTCTAATGAATAAACTTTGAGAGAGTGAACAGATTTAGAAAAGACTAATAAACTGAAGATGATAAATCCCTTGGAGTCACAGACCACTCCTTCAACTTGTATAAAACCTGATGAGGAGGAACTATCAGTGTTGAATTTGTTTCCAGAACTATGGGGATTCCAGCAAACCTAGAGCCCCTGGGAGGAGCTATTAACCAATGAAGATGTGAACGTTCTAACCTGTATAGCATGAAGTGTACGATAATCCCTCCAATTCTTCACTAGATGAATCAAATCCATTAATTAGGTTTTAGTTATGATCACAAGAGACTTACTCGACCTGGAACCCCCATCAAATCAGGCATTATTCCTAGCTCTCCACAAACACCAATACCCATAAATCAGGATAAAAACATGAGATTTCCTCTTAGGACCATTCTTCTCTACACCTTGAAACCAACTGCTAAGGAAAGGGATGTCTGAGTTACCATGTACGCTGAAGCCGATGAAGTCACCAAATATTTTCCAAATTGTACAAGCCCACTCTCCTCTAAAAAGTATATGATCGATAATTTCCTCCCACCTAGATTTACAATAGGTACAATTAGTGGCTAAACTAATTTTGAGCTTCCTAATGTTATCATCAGTAGGTAAGGCTTCATCCCTTATTCTCTATAAGAGGAAGTTTTATTTTTTGGGGACCACCTTGCACCAAAAAAGTTCATCCCAGGGATCCCGTTGGTTCAAAGATGAAATCAGTCGGCGATAATCCCTCACTGAGAAAGAACCTAAGGATGAGTTTGAGAACACACATCTTTCTCGATCATCATTGATATCAATAAGATCAAAATTTCCCCCTTGTTTGGTGTCTAGGATTGAATTGATGAAGGTTGGGTGGTTTCTAACTTACCAAAATGTGATGTCTGTTATGGGAAAAACTATGAATCCAAGCACTGAGCCTTTATAGTTATAGTGCTAGAATAAAATCTCTCCTCCCTCCACGATCCACTGAATTTGGCCACAAAGTTTTAAGAAGTGAGGATAAACCATGGACCATAAAGATCTTCATAAAGCCTCCCTTTCCCCCGACTATAGACTCTCATAGAACATCCCTATAAGGAGACACCATTAATAAAATTATATATAACTAAGAATTTATTTATTAAATAAATCTTAGAGTTAACTATATTCCATTAATTTGGTCAATATAAAAATTTGTAGAGATTTTTAAAAATATTTTTGATGAAAAAAGAAATAAAGAATGACATTTCCCATTTTAAAAAGAAATGTTTTATTTTTAAATATATTAATATTGAATGATAAAATTTAAAAGGTATTGTTCATCCATTATCAATTCCAAATTTTAAACCAGAGTATATGTTAATGAATTTATTCATTGGATTGCCAAATACATCCCATGTTATTTATAAAATATGGGTTATTTTTAATTGATTGACTTAATATTATCATTTGATTTATTACTTAAGAAAATATTTCTTTGGATAATCTTTCTAGGATCTATATTAATGATATATTAAAATTAAACATAGTTATTTAAACTATTATGTATGATCCTGACATATGATTTACTTCTGAATTTTTAAAAAGACATAATGTTTTATTTGGGTCTAAATAGAGTTTTATTAAATCTTTTCATTATCAAACTATGTGATAACAATATCATTGTATTAAAACATTATAGGATATGCATTAGTATTTTCTATTATACTATAAAGATGGTATTTATTAATATAATTTAATAGTTAAATTTTCTTATAAAAATAATTTTTATTCAAGTATATATATGGAACCTTATGAAAAATTATATAAAGAGTGACTAAAAAGTCTATCTTTTCAGACTAAAGTTGAGAAGTAAATGTTTTTATGAAATATATTAGTGAATAAGATAGTTGAAAAGATTAAATTTTTTCAAAATCATAAGAGGGTATCTAAAAGTATGTAAAATTTTTATACAGTTAATAAATTTTGGTATCCTTCAATTGAGGTAGATGATTATAATTTTCATAAAATATCTCCAAGGAAAGGTAAAGTGAAATTTTTAAGAAATAAATTTACCCCCTAATTTATTTGTTCATATAAAATTTTAGAGAAAGTTGGATCAATGGATTATCGAGTAAAATTTCCACTAAATTTATGTCATGTATATAATATGTTTTATGCTATTTTATTATAGAAGTACATACCTAAAACATCTCATATATTGATCCCTAAATTGGTATAGTTGGAGAAAGATATGTCTTATAAAGAAATACCGAATCTGATTATTTATTTTTGAGAGATAGAGAGAGAGTATTACAAATTTAGGTAACTACTCTATTTATCTTTTCATGTAAAAACATATTACTAAAGAATTGAAATGGGGTCCTAATGAGTAAGTGAAATGAAAAAAATCCACACTTTATTAAAAACATGTGGAAATTCAAAGGACACAATTTATTCAAGGGGTGAATATTGAAAATGAATATTTTAAATACTTTTTAACTTTTATTTTATTAATATTTATTTATTAGATTTATATTTATGACCCTTAAAAATTAAAAATAATTGCATTATATATTCGATATTTATTTCAGGACAAAAATGTTGTTATATTAAATGGTTAAATAATATATCTTATTTTGATGTGTTTAGAGAATTTATTTTATTAATATATTATTTATAGATATAGGTTTGTATTTATAAAATGTATTTCAAAAAATTAATTAGGAAAAAGGAAATGGTGTGATTATAATTTTTTTTTGAATATTTTTAAATAGATTGATAAATTGATAAATATGATAAAATATGATCCAATATGATATATAAAATAAATAAATAATAATCTATTTATAAATTAATTATATTATTTAATATATTAATATAGTTTATAAATAGTTATGTAGTGGTTATTTGAATGATAAATATTTAATTTATTTTTTCAAAAAAATGTAATTCTAAAAATTTATTTAAATTATAAATAGTTTCATTATAATATATTATAGAAAAACATTTAAATTTTAATACCTTAAAGATAATTAGTATGTAAATTAGTAATATATTATAAAATTAGTAATATATTCAATATAAAATTAAAATATATGAATTTATGATAGCCTATGTTTTTATGAAATGATGACCCAAGCAACGGTAAAAGATAAGAAAAATAAAAAATGACAGCTTAAGTTATCTAAATTGAAAAGGATGAGATAGAATAAATATATTGATTGTTTTTGTAACACAAATCATTAATATGAGATGTGTTTTTTATTTAATTTTAGTTACACCATGTTTATAATTCCTTATTTTGGCTGT
Organism: Viscum album; assembly: GCA_963277665.1. NCBI lineage: Eukaryota > Viridiplantae > Streptophyta > Magnoliopsida > Santalales > Viscaceae > Viscum > Viscum album. Next base: position 856,221,660 of record OY728166.1, read on the forward strand.
AGAAATCATCTAGAGAAGATAATGTTCAAAATATCAAGAAAAGAGGCCTAATGTTAGAAATTTTCTCAGATGTATATTTATGCCAAAGAGTGGTGGGGGTCCATCCGTATTTTGGTGGGACTAAGTAGTGGGATGAACTAGTTCCCATAATAATATATTTATAGTGGGAACTCATCAGAGTTATAGTGGAAGATAAAAAACCTAACTTTTAAGTTTTGACAATGTTTTCTTTTAACTGTTTGAGCCCTTTTAATCCTTTTTCCCACCACATCACTTGCATGAACCTCCCACTCAACCTTATTAAATTTTTAATGATTTTGAATCCTATAACCTCATTTTTAGACAAATTAAGTTACATTTTTTGGATTTAAATGTTGTAGGTGAGTCTAATCTCCATATCCCCTAAAATTATGGCATCTATCTGTCTCTTTATGTGTTCTTAAAAAGTACACCGTAATATTTTAGAAAATTTTATCAGGTTTAATAAATCCTTCAATTGAGTTAGTATTGACCATTGATATTCAAAAATTTGAAACCTATGATGTTAAGGTAAGTGGTCCTTAAATGTTCATGATGGTTTATACCATTTTACATGCTTGCATGATAAACAGGATGTTCCAACCATCTATGCTTGAACCAAATTTAAATTAAATTATAGTTGTATAAAATAAGGTTTTTATAAAAATATTGGGTAAATTAGTGGATTTACCATGGTTATGATTTGATTTCATGGTCATTTATGACCATAGTCTTGAATTAAGGTACATAGAATTTCATACTCAAAACTCAATCGGTTATCATTTGAGAGATATTATGACTCAAAGGACCTAGATAAGTTTCTATAGCCTCCTATGATGTTGGATAAGTATGTAATTGAGGGATGGATAGTTTGAGGATTTACCAATATAAAATTGGAGAGTCTACCTTATCCCATTTTTGAATAGTTATGGAATAGTATCGAGTGAGTGTTCCTCACCCACATATTTTTTGGGACTAGTTTTAATATTCCATGGGATTGATATTTAACATGAGTATTACAGGTGGAAAATTAATCTATCTTGGGTTTATATGTGAGTTGGATGATATTTTAAGCATAATGTGAATTTCTTATATTATATTATTTAAGCTTATTGATATACCTTATTATATTTTGGTTATTTATGTGGGATGACATACACTTTTTTTATTGATAGATTTGGTTAGGATGAAATGCCCACTCATGATATGACTTCCATGATCATGGATGTCAACCCCATTACTTGGTATTCCTATAACCAAGATATTAAGCCCATTATTTGAGAACAGAATGGCCATTTATATTGTATTTGTTATGACAAGGGATGAAATTACTACTTTTTGTGTGTTTGTTTCTATAACTCTATTCTATTGGTAATGGAATGTAATGCCCACGTAACTTGGATTATTTTTGAAATGAGATGATATGAATAGTTATCAATATTACCCAATGAAATGGGATGTATTTATTATGGTTTCATGATTCTATGAAAGTCAATGTGCTAGACATATGTGTATGAGTACTTAAGTGATTTCCCCCCTATATTGTGATGTAGCACTAGGATTGGGGGAGTGGGGGTGTTTTTTCCCTTCAAAGACACTAATATCAGGATATGACGCCTACCATTATGATATTTCTAATGAATATTAGGGTTTTTCTTAATGGAAACATTGGGATGCAATGACCGCTATTATATTATGTTTAGGGTTTTTATCCCACTATCATATCATTATTATAAATCCATATGTTCAATTTGAAACTTTATTATATGGAATCTTTGTCCACACTTATGAATTTATTTTTGGGATGTATTAGATGTTTGATGAAGGTTATGATGTTATGAGATGTTTTGTCCACTTTTTTTGTGTTTAACTTATTGAGATGTACTTATAATAAGTTGTAATCTATATTTTGATGGGACATTATTCCCATTCTTTTGACTTGGGTTGTGATGCCTAGTGGGTAATTATATGGTATGTTTGAAAACACACCATAATTGATCAAAGTAGGCATAGTTACAACTGAGAGGCTATATAGAACATGTTTCTATGAATCAATTATTATTATTTCCCTTTTCTAATGTTAATTTATTATCATATCACATTTTACATGAACTTGTATATAGTGGATTAGTTAGGGACACCATTGGAGGTATCCTACTAAGTTATACTCATACCCTACTCCAGTATCTTGGTAACAAAGAAATATATAACTCGATCAAATGGGTCATCTTGAAATGTCACCCAATGAAATCTAACACAAGACTCAAGGCATGTTCTCAATCACACAAGGCTAGTGACAAACACCAGGGTATCTCACTAAAACAAGTTTGAATGGTTTCACATTAGGAAAAAAATAAATATGCTGCAGAAACTAACCAAAAATCAAGTATAGTGCATCCATATATTATAACCCCATATATATAAATTAAATAAATCATGATATAAAGGGAACCAAAACATAAATACATCATGATCACTAAAATAGGAAAGCTATAAGTAAGAAAATCCTAGAAAAATTGGTTGATAAATAATCATCCATAAAAATAAATAAGTAACATGATCCATCACTCGAAGACCTCCTTATGACCCATGACCATTCAAAATATAAACACCATCCATAAATGATATATATAAATGATATCCAAACCATGATCACAACCCTAGTTCCAAAATAAAACATGATGGTTAAATACACACACAAACACATGTGAGTGTGTGTATAGGGCATCGGGATAGAATACCTAGTAGTATATCACCACAATGTCTAGGAAATTCCTTTTTTAAAACATTTCATAAATGTTAGTTTGAATATAATTTTACAAATAATGTCTTCCAAATATAAATTGTAACAAAAACAGGTATCATGTGTTGATCTTTCCAAAACCATAGGTAAACCATTTTGTAAAAAAACCCACTTTTCAATATAAAAACCGTGATTCCAAACACTTCATTAAAATTGAACATTTAATTTGAAATAATTCTTTTAAAATACAATTTTTATTAAACAATGGGTGGAATCCACCATTGAACACATGTAAACATGTTAAAATATTAAATATATGGATATCCAAGCCTTAAAAAACCAAAACCATACCATTTTACTTGTTTTAAAACTTTTCAAAAACACCCTATTTTCTAAAAAAGTAAAAACCTAAAACATACAATAGGAAAAAGAATTCAAATAAACAAAAAGAATAATTATATCAATATATCATAATACAAATATATAATAATACTTTAAATGGTTACTTTAATCCAAAATGAAAAATGGCATGCATATAATTTACATAGTGGAAATCCACAAGATGTTACCATAATCGACTAATATGTTTCTTGGGAAACTACCTAGGTCTTAACATGTTCTTATATCATACATAATCAAGTGGATCTAACAATTTCAAAGATATATGAGTCAATTAATCCATTACATATATTTTTTAGAAGTAAAAATTTATTATTTATTGAGTTTGGTTTAAAATTAAATGTTGTATTATAGAAGTTTTTGGATTGAGAGATAGAAACTCAATGAAATAAATTTTAGTTCATATTTAATTTCAGTATGTTTTAAGGAAATTTAGAGTGTAAAGATTAAATTCTTAAAAATATATGATGTAACACCGTGTTCCATTGAATATGATGATGTTTCTTATGATGTAGTTACCTCTAAATATTGTATATTTCAAATGCCAAAGTCTATTAAAACTTTTACTATAAATAAAACTATAGATTCATAGATATGAAAAAGGGATATGGATCATTATTAAAGTCATTGGTCATTTTATTATTGTGAAACATGTTATTATTGGGAGAACATCCAATAATTGTAACATTTTCCCTTTTGAGTGTCTTTTCTAAGATCTTCAACTTCGTGAGGTTTTACAATGTAATTATCTTTTGAATTTTGCATTGTTTCATTTTTTTGATAATTCTGGTTGATGGATTATAAGTATAAAAATATATATGTTTTTTTCTATCATTTATGATTAAGGGTTTTGGAGGAAAGAAAGATAGAGCACCTTCTAATGGGTTTAAGTTGAGGGATTTCAAGGATAAGAAGGTAAGTACCATTGATCACTGTGAATGATCCTCCTTACACTTTGGATAAAAGTTTTAAAATATAATATCAATTAAAGGAGTCATTTTATTATAATCTAATACTCTATGTTTAGTTAATTTTACATGGAAAGTTTTTTTGATTTTAATTTTTTCATATTTTTCTTAAATTATGACAAAATAAATTTTAATTGTTGTTAATATTTGTATTAAATTTTTAGTTTCATTTATATTGATTCTATAAATTTTTAAATTTCTACTATATTTACATTTACTCTAAAAATTGGAAATTAAATGAAAGATAATATATTCGGGTGGTTACATACATGAGGAGACCAACAAATTGTATTTTTAGACTATAATTAACACCACCACCAACATGTGATCTATCTAAATTTTAAATCAAGGGTAACACTTATCATTATATAAAAAATCTACATTTATGGTTGATCTTGGTATTATTTTTTATCTATTGTTTCATTGGAATATCATATCCCATTCCACTTAAACAAACTATATAATAGAGAAAAAGTTATTTTGTGAGGGAATAAATATCTATTGAATTAATATATAATGTGAATCATAATCATACTCTGATATTTTATGGAAATGATTATGGGTATTGGATAGATCATATGATGAATTTTATTTTTAACACTAGAGTAGGGAATTGTTTTATGGTGATTGGAAATTATTAAATCCTTTAGAAGAACCTTTATATATTTTCTAGAGATGAGAATCATTTGTTTGATGGGAACTATGATATGAAAAAACAATATTTTGCTGCACCGTAGGAGGTGATGGCCTCCTAGTAGATCCCTCCTCCCTTGGTGGAGGAGGGATTTTCACAGCCCTCTGGTGAGTACCACTTTCTCCCTTTCTCAAGCCTCGACTACTTGCCTTCATTCCTGAAAATTCTTCTCTCCCCCAAAGTTCCTGAGTTACACGATGTGATCCCGCAGCTCTTGGTCACGTATCGAGAATTTACCGAAGCCTCATCCTTGCTGAACCTGACTTTGATAACACACTTCAAGCAATGACTCCTGCCCATGGATCACCTTAATCACTTCATCTTTGATTCGTGGGATCTAAAGGAGTGTGCCACTATGGGCCTTCTTGATTCGAAGCACATAATGGTTCGCTTTGACTTGGAGGAATATTTGATCCTGGCCTAGTTCTCTTCCCCGCGTACATGTGATGGATCCCTTTTCTTTCTCTTCCAATAGTCTTATGACTACCATATAAAGCGTGACTCTTCGACCATGGAAATTTGGGCATGATTTCCGGAATTACAACTTCCATTTCAGAATCCTGCCATCATTCACATGCTTGGAAATTTAGTCGGTCATTATTTATGCTCGAACAATATAACTAGGTCTGTTTGTCAGTCGGTTGCACTAAGAATTTGTGTTTATGTTTATTTATCTAAACCACTGGTTAAGTCGATCTTCATTTCCATGAGTGAGGAGTTTAGATATAAACAGTCTATGGTTTTTGAGTCCTATATTGATTACTTATCTTGGTGTCTCAAAGTTGGAAATATGATAGATGCCTGCAGTGGTAGAATGGTGGTTCCTCAAGTGTCTTCAGATCAACAAGTTGCAACTGTGCTGGACTTGAAATCTCATCAAGGGAAGAAAGACCTGGGCACTAAAATGCGGATATGACCTTGTCCTGTTAGTATCAATACATTGAATGGAGAACGAATGGGGGAAGTGAAGAAGTCTCTGAATATGAGGGTGGATGACGTGTTTGGAAGACTATAACATGATCTTGGTGTGATTAACTCAGGAGGTCTAGAGGCCAATGTAAAGTAGGCAATTCAATCCGCTGGGGTGGCCAGTGTGAACCAAGAAGTGGTACTCACTGAGTGTAATGAGGCATTGGGTAGTCCTGTTATGAATTTGCAGGCAGGGGTATCCTTGGATGAAACTAGTGGTTGGGTGAGGGCCTCAACTGGGCTGAAGATGCGACTTAAGAAGCAAGTGGATGGTATTGAAATTAGAAACTGCTTTGCAGGTCTGGGGAATGAAGAACTAAAATTGGGTCAGGATCAGGTTTCCCCTGCTTTGTGTCATGGCCAGGTGTCTGATGAAGTTGCTGAATATCATGACAGCGGGGTTCTGGGTCCGGGACAAAATTTTAATCATAGTGAAAGCAAGATTGAGAAGGTGTAGAGGCAGGGTTCTTTCTATCACATAAAGGATCTGAATCATGGGAGACTCTCTTATGCTGAGGAGGAAATTCCATGGAGTGAAGGTGGAAATATGCAGATTGGATTGTATTCTCAGGATTCTATATTTGGAGAAGGTTTATTACAGAAGGGGGTGCTTGGAAGTCATGATCTTGTGGTGCAACCACAATGTTTATCACTGATTGTCAATAAAAGTAATTTCAAGAAGGGGTAGGGAGTTAATGACAGCTACTGAGAGGTGATTATCCCTAGTAAATGGGGGTATATACCTGAGAGTGAGAAGAATAATGATGGTGGTAGAGTTTGAACCTTTTAAACGACGTTATTCAGCATGGAAAGAAGAATGTGGCAGGGAATGAGGGGGCTATGACCGCTCCTCCAAGAAGATGAAAGAGGAAAGACTATTCTTCTATGCTGAAGCTGATGCCCACCAAATATTCTATCATCAAAGGAAGAGGTATGAATTCTTATGAAACGTTTTTGTATTTAGAGAAGCTAAATCATAGATACAAGCATGTGAACACTCTGAAGCATTATGAAATCTCGGAGTGGGAATCGGCCACTGCAGATGAAGCAATTGATCATGGATATGGCGACATGTATGGATTTTATGATATGTAATTGTCTGTTTTGGATTGTAATGCTTTCCTGCTGTACTTTTTCTTTATTTTAATAAATAGTTAGAGACTTTGTCTCTGGATGAACTTTATTAGTAAAAAAATATTTTACTTAATGATGAGATATAGTTACAACAAAAAAAATCATCTTTTTAAACTATTACCAAAATTTGGAAGAAGATGGATGTCACTCATTTTAAAGATTCAAAAGTTCTTCACACTCAAAGATCCATGTCGTGTGTATAATATCATGAATTTTATTTTCTACATGTAGATTCTATTTCTTAGATACATTCGCACTTTATGACTATCATTAATAGTTTATATTCTCTTGGTGGGAAGGCATTATCATATGATCAGTTGGAAAATAAATCTATAAATATACTTCCAAATGAGTTTGAGTCTAAATATATATATATTTTTGATACAAATAATTTTACTATATTATGTCTTGATTATTTGGATAAAACTCTTAGGAAATATGAGAGTAAAAAAAAGAGATACTGAAAATGTGGAGAGGAAGAATATAGTATCATCTATAACTAATTCTTATAATGGTACTTCTTGAGTTAGAAATCTTGAAGATAATCATATGATTAATAAATCTAATTATTAATTTAGTGGTAGTAGTTTTGAATCTCATAAAGTGTAATTTTATCAAATAACAATAAGAATTAATAAGGTTATTAGAAATAATAACACTTTTATGAATATCGAAAATATAGATGGAGAAAACATGGGAAGAAGGAACCATCAGATATTATTTTTCATGAGTTTAAGAGGAATTGATATATAAGATCAAATTTCTAAAGAATGATAATAAAGTAATGAAATTTGAGGATAACTTATAAAGGTATAGGGAATAAGTTTATGAAATCCTTGGATACATGGAGTGAAAATGGAGGTGACACAACTTCTAATTGTTTATCAAAAGAAAGTGTCAATGATAATTAAGTGATTATTGGATTATATGATAATATTCCTTAAGATAAGAAATATATTATGCAAATAGTAACTAAAAAATATCTTATAAATATAAATTTTTCTTATAAATTTTATTATACTTATAATTATGATAATTCAACTTTATTAGAGGATGAAAAAATACATTCATTGTATTTCTATGAGTATTTTTCTATATATAATTAAATGGTGAGATATGTAACTCTAAAGAAAATATAGAATAAAAATATAAATAATTACTATTATTTTAAGGATGGTGTTTCCAAGGATGATAATATAATTCAATAACTTACTACTAAAATTTGAAAAAATTCATTAATTTTTTTAAATAACCAATATTTGTTTATCAAATAATTGTTGGGTAGATGTGGGTTTTTAAAATATTATTTGTTATTTTTTTTGGATATAAGTGTGTTTGGTTACTAAGAACTTAATATTAATACTTACAGGAAAATAGTTTAAGCCGCAATTGATGGAACAAGTTGTACCTTGTAAATTGTTGTTATTAGTACATGAAAAGTGATAAATTCAATTTACAAAACATGAAAAAGTTAAATCATGGATGAGTCTCATTTAGAGACAACAAGGATGGTGAAATAATTAGAAATGACGATGTTTCTTCTTTTGAAAATCATTAATTTCAAATTTTTTATTGGTTTTAGTACAGAGTAATATTATTATTAGCCTAAGAAAACTATTTTATGATGGTCTCCTTGTGGAATTTATGAATAGTAAATGTATTGCTCAATGATCGGAATGTACTTTCGTTCAATATGTTGATAAGAATAAGAATGTTTACACACATGTATTACATGATCATATGAATCATAATTTTCCTTTTGTAAGTGTTGTTTATGGTTTTTACTACCTTTGTAATATAATTTTATGTCACTATAACTTTTTAATATTACTTAAACATTATAAAAAATGTCTTTTTAGGGATCCATTGGAACATAGTTTTAATTTCACTAGATTCTATGATCCTTGTAAATATTATAAGAAGAACAAGTGTAGTTTTAACCTAATAAATTAAACCTGAACATATGGAAAGTAGTTCACATGTATATATTTGTTTCTACACAAACTTGAGTTATTGGGGGGAAAACACTATGTGTATGTCCTTGTTAATGATTATATTATATTTACATGGATATATATTCTTAGTTGAAAACTTTTAACTTTATTTTGTTTTAAAAATTATAAAATTTCAATAAAAATGGGAAACACATACTATTTATTAATATATAGAGTGATCATGTTGGTGAGGTTGAAAAATCATATTTAGAAACTTTTGTAATAGTAAAGGTGAGGCTTGTAATTTTTTACCACCCAGAACACATCATCCAAATGTAGTTGAACAAAGAATAATAATTCTCCGGGAAATGACTTGAGTTTTTTGAGTGGATACTCTATTACTAAAAACTATTAGTTTGAGGATGTGAGTAATTATTTTTTAAACTATAATTCATGTTTTACCTCACCATTTTCTTAATAAAATCATTTATGAGTTTTAGACTAAAATAAATCCCAAATCTTTAAACATCAGAGTCATATAGTGTAATGTTTTCATTTTCAATACTAAATATCAACTTCATAAAAATGATTCTAAACATTATGAAGGAATTTTTTATTCAATATTAAACATCTATTAATGTATATATATCTTTTAATAAATGAAATAATATTACTTAGGATACATTTCATGTAAAATTTGATTAAAAATTACCTTTTTTGTAAAATGACCAAAAGTTAATCCTCCTGATGTTTTTTCGAACTACTCATGTTCATTTGTATAGAGTTAATCTAAAACCAATTGTATTTGATCCTTCAGATGCCTTCTCAAAGAATTAAAAATATCTAGAAACTACTTTAATTGACGATACACAACACATAGTTGAGGAATAATATACCTTGTTACCTTAAACCAAAATTTCTTAAGGGACTATCCTATTGATAATATCATTGGAGATTTGATGAAACTAGTCAAAACATTAAAATCCTTCATAATTTAATTTTTGCATCATGAATTTACACCCAAATTTGACCCTAAAATGATAAAGAACTCATTGTGTGATTAAATTTATATTTGTGTTATGAAAGAAGTGCGTAATCATTGAAAATGGAATCATGTTTATACTTTGGCTGAATGACCTAATCAACTTCTGGTGATTAGAGTTAAATTGGGTTTTTATAATTAAATTTTATAAAAATTGGACAATTGTAATGAATAATGAATGATATGTTACCAAGTGATATTTACAATAATAAGGAATATATTATGGTGATACTTTTTCATCACTATTTATGCTCATGTCTATCTGAATTCTATTCCTTTTCACATCATATATAAATTTTAATTTTTTTAAAATGAATTTAAAAAGTATTTAACTTAAATAATTTTTTCAATTTGAAGTTTACTTGGTTTAATATACTAGTTTTTAGGATATAAAAATATTAGAATATGCATTTAAACATACTAAATCCCTTTACATACTTAAACATACTCTGAGATCATATTATGATAGATTTATAGAATTTTTACTTAAAAATAATCTTATAATAGAAATAATGATCCATCACATATTATAAATAAATTTATTAAATAAACCGTATTTTTTTTAGATATATGTTGATGGCATCATTTTTTTTCTTAACTCAAAAATCTATTTTTATGGGTTTTTAGAACTTATGATGAGTAAGTATGGAAGGAATATGATGGGTGGAGTAAAATTTTCCCTTTATTTTCAAATTTATGAAAAATGTATCGAAATTTTTTGAATCAATAAAAAAATATTATAGATTAACTAAAATTATTTGGTTTGGGAAATAACTTGAGTACTAGTACTTCAATATGTACCTCAATCAACCATGATTGTTATGAAACCAAGAAACCAATTGGTCAAAAATATTATGGAGGTATGATCAAAGGTTTATTTTATTTAATATATAGTAGATAAAAATTATGTTTTTAGAATGTTTGTGTGTGATATTTCAAGAAAATATGAAGGATACATATTTAAAACTTGTAAAATTTATTTTCTATGACATGAAATGGTCAATAAAACTTAGTCTATTTTATTCTTATGAAATTTATTTTACACTCAAAATTTACTCAAATGATGACATTATAGTTTATTAAATGGATTCAAATATTAATTATATTATATATCATTTTCAATGATAATATTTATCTTCATGGTCTACAAGTATAAATACTTGATTTCCCTCCATACTGTTAAAGCTATATATGTTGCAGTTGGATGTCGTTGTTCTCAAGTATTGTGGATGTAGTACACACTATTGGATTATTGATTGAAATTTACTAAAAATATCATCCTTGATGATAACCATAGAATTTTTTTAGAAATCTATAACATAACTCACAAGAAAATGAAATGGATGTAAGATATCATTTTCTTAGGGATAAAACAAAAAAAGAGATATTTTTCTTGAATTTATTCTAATAGAAAATTAACTTTCTGATATTTTCACTAAACATGTAATTTATGATAGATTGAAATATATTAAATAGAAGTTGTGAATAATAAAATGATTGTGATATTCAATTCTAATATCTTTTAGTCTATCTCATAACATTGAAAAATTCCTCAAAATTGTATAACATTCTTTATTTTATAATTTATTTCAATTTTTTATTCAAGAACATTAATTTTTTTTCTACATATTTTTCGAATCTAAAATTAACTATCATAAAAAATAAATCAAATGAAAGTTATTTATTTTGATTAACTTGATATTATAAAATTCATTTGATTCTGTGATTTAAATAATGTATTTTTTTACATTTTAGGAAAAAACATGTTTCATATATGTTGAAGAAATTATTACATCAATAGAATAAAAAATAATAAATTCATATATAAATATTCCTTAGAACCATAATTAAATGATGAGGATCATCCCTAGGAATCATAAGATAACTTCGAGAAGGAGGTTCAATTTCCATTATCTTATTATTTATTTATTTTTAACCTTAAGATTACTAATTTCCAAAAGGATAGAAATTTTTTTAATGTCTAAGTTTTCTTATTAACATAAGAATTAATTGTTAATGGTTGAATTATTTATCTTTATACGATAGTACATCCAAGAGATTAAATAAAATGACTACTTCAAAATAATTGAAATTAATACGAAGTTTCATTTTTTTTCTTTGTATGATCTGTTCAAAAATTTTCAAGTCACTTATTAAAGGGTAAGGAATTTGAGAAAATATTATATTTAGAAATTTTTTCTTTTTATTTTAATTTTGAGTGGATCCATTTAATTCTCATATTTTTTTGGTTTTTATAATTCGTTGAACGTGTTCTTTTTTTTCTAAATAAATTTGTTTATGAGTTTCAAATATATATGCCATAATATTTATTTTATATCTGAAGAAATATTGATCATATTATTATGGATTTTTTTTATTGGAAATATAATAATACTATCCTCATTTCATATATTTATGTAATTTGTCAGTTCAATTGTTTGAGTGGTGAAAAAATTCACTGAAGCTGTTACAAGCTGTTCAAGTGACGTTGCAGTTTTCATCTTAATATTACCTTAGAATGATGAAGATATCTCAAAATAAAATTTAATGGAATCATGTGAATGTTATTATATTGGATATCTAAGTGATTTATCTAGAATTAATTAGTTTATGAGGAAGTATAGAAAGGCTGTTTGGTACTCTAACAAATCATTGATGTTGCTACATCAATTTCAAAACTCTATAGTCTAAATATTTGGAAGGCTACTGTATTTGATTTATTTCAATTTCTAAAAAAAATAAAATTCATTAGAAAACTAGTGTGATGGAAATTGAAGATTATTTTCTTGATTTAATTAGTTTATATAAAAGGATAAATAGGTATTCTGGATAGTTCATAAATTATCCAAAGTTCTGCGATGATTTTACAGAATTACAATTTTTCTAGAATGTTATTTTTTTCAAAGATTATAGGAGCTATGGTTATTGGGTTGATTAAATTCTTGATATGTTGGTAAGATATTAAATTTTATAATAATAATTATTCTAGAAAAAATATTGAATTTTATTTTAATTGGATCTAAAAATATAGTGAACTTTGATGTTAAGATGTTTATATTTTCAGAGAGTTTTTGTACCCTATGTTTGAACCCCACATTTGAACACTACTTTTCAGAAACCCCATACCTATGTTAATAGTATGGTTAATGAAAACTTAGTCGGAATTAAATTGTGGTTCATATACAAAATGTCAGAATGAAAAGAACCCGTCACTAATTTCATAAACCCTATGTTTTTATGATAATGTACATTATGTTTCTTTTTCCACTATGTGTTATTCTATTTAATATTATTATTAAAACATGAGTTGTTTTATGAATGAATCTCACACATATTTATTCATGCTATTGTATCATTCTATGAGCATTTATATTGAAACTCTCATTGTTATTAAACCTTATGTATAATACAATATTTCTTTTCATGTGGATGTATTACCTACTAAAATGGTGATATGTGCTTCAAAAATAGAGGTTAAGATCCACCTTTTCAAGTTAGAAACTAATATTTTGTGACTTTGATTCATAAAACAAGAATATAGTATTTTTTTAGTGCTTGCGGAACACTCATGTTGCTCAAGTTGCTAAAAATAATTTGTGTATTTCAAAATGAAACACTGCATGGTGAAAGTAGATTTGCTACATCATCTTACTTGAAGACCTTTCCTACTGGGTTGTTCAAATGTAATTGATTCCTAAAAAATATGAAAGGTTCATTAACTCAAATCTGAAAAATTCTATATGATGAAATATTATGAAATGATATAACATTAATGATCTTTATTATATAGGAACATGACATGGGTGTGGTACAATATCTCTCTTAATATTGAAAAACTTAATTCCATGCATGAACATAATTGCATGGGTGCATACACAGCTTGTGTGCTAAAATAGAGATGAATCATTCTATGTTCTAAATATTAAACCTGCTATAAATTAAGTCCACCAAAAGGAATGTGGGGATGTTCCAGAACTTAAGTGAGGAACAAATTGATATGGCTACCACATTCTCATAATATAAATAGCACTACAAGGGAGATGATACATATCATGAATGGTATGACGGAGACATAGATGATATTATGTATTATCAAATATATAAAAATATCCAATATTTATGTTATTTCATAAATAGGTGATGATACTCTATTTGATATGTTTCTTGGTACTTTTATCTCTTTCATTTTTATATGGATGAATTTTAGTAGTTTATCAGCTCTATAAAGTCTCTTAAAATAAAAGGAATGATTGATCTATTTTCAAATTATTTTGTATGGTGTTTAGAGAGAAAAGTAATTAGATTATTCTAAACTCATTTTTCTTTGAATAGAAAATATAATTAGTAATTTAAATTCTAATACTTTAATTATATTATGGATTTTTCTTCTAGTTTTCTATAAATGTTTCAACTATTTTAAAAAAGGTTTTAATGAAATTTAAATATGTTTTGAAGTATTATTCAATGATTCAATTATTCTGGAGATATTATTAGAGTATTTATTAAAATTATTTTGAATTCTTCTATTATATATTTATGCTATATGATTAAATAGGGAAAAATGCTTCACTATTCTTGGGGATATTTATAAAAGAAATTGAATCAATTTATTTTTAGTATCCAAATGAAGGGGTTGATTCAACTATTAGATAATTATTCTATATATATATACATCTATATATCTAGAAAAGAAAATATATGAAGAATAGTGTAGATGTGAAAACACATTCAAAAATAAAGTGAAGAAATATTTTAATTCTGTTGTTCGGTCTTTTGATGTGAGAATTGAAATACTTTTTATATCCCTTATTTTCACACTATGAAAAGAACAAGAAAAAGAATATAGCCTATGCCAAAGGATAAATATTTTATTATAGTTTATTTAAATAGGAATAATCATGCACATTATTGAAGAATATTTTGTTGTTGTTATTATTTATTGAAAATTAAACACATCTATCAGTTTCTGCTACAACTATGAGAAAACCCTATTTTTCTCAATGAAATCAATATCTATTGATTTATTAGAGTATCAATTACATAAAAGAAGTCATGGTTGTCTATCATATTCTCATACTAAGCTATGGATATTTTGGTTCCATGTAATAGAACTATAAGGCCATATAAAATCCTTGTAAGGTATCAACTACCTATACTTAGATGTAGAGGTCTCCAAATAAGATTACCTACTATTGAAAATCACCAAGAACTTAGAGTAGAGAATTTATAGAGTGGACTAGGTGATTTTTGTCACCAAAACATGATACATCATTGTATTCTTTTCATTATTTATTTCAACTACTCAATCGACTTTAAGAGAGAAGGACATGAACACTTCATTTCAAGGGGGATATTTTTTTCATGATTTTTAAATAGAAAAAATTAACCCTCCATCCCCTCTTGTGTCTTCATCATATCCATTCTGAACTAACTGCTGGTATCCGAGGTTGATCTATTTTGTTAAATTATATATTTCCTTTGGCTCTAACAAGTTTGAGTTAAATATTTAGACAAAGTGAAATCTCAATGGATGATCTTATAGAAGGTATTTCAATGATCCATGATACTTATATTAATGGAAATAATTATGTATGTTGGAAAGATCACATGAACATATTTTTGAATAATTTTGTTTTTCAATATTTAAATGAATATTTTCAAACCTTTTGAAATAGGTAGAGAACCAGAAAAGTGGTACGATGAGAATAATTTTAAATATTAATTTAATTCAAAATCCATGGATAAAAATACATGTTGTATTTCTCCTAATGTATTTAACCACGTTTCTCAATGTTATACTACATATGAGACGTGGAATACAATCATAGTTCTATATGAAGGAACTGATAATGTTTGGAATCTATGTTACAATACTTCTATTCTTAAATTTTAAACATTTATGATAGAAGAATATGAAATCATAATTCATATGATTGGGAGATTAATAGAAGTTTCAATAAGGTTTCTAACTTTGGAACTCCAATTCTAGATCTAGATTAGGAGTTAAAGGTACTTCCAGTTTTACCTTCTAAGTAGAACAAAATATCTACTTCTATTCAATTATCCACGCTGTTAAAATACATAAAGATGGAATAATTTATTAGAAACATGATGGTGTATGAATATGAGATTAAAGAAGAAGTTGAAAATCAAATTTTTATCAACAAGGAAATAACTACACTAAAATTTTTGAGGGTTGTATTTTTTGATTCAGATTTTGGTCACTTGAGTTCAGGGGATGTGAAATCAAATCTTGAAAAACATTATACTAGCAATTTAAAAATATAAAATAGAAATTAATGATGATTTAATAGAAGGAATTTAGATTCTATGAATTTAAAAAAGAAATATAATTTGTGACCTTACTTTCCTTTTCATAAATATCAATAGAAATATAATTACTAAATAAAAGGTAATAAATCCATGATGGCTTCTTTGAGTGAATCTGAAGATACAAACAATTAATCTACTCCAAATTCTAAATCTGAGCATGAAAATCAAAAGGTAAATCTATTTCTTATGACTCACACTGATGAGTTACAACCAAATTTCACTCAGAGTTCTAATTATGAGAGTGAAAAATCTATATCTTATAATAAAATTAATAAATATTGTTTTATGGTTCAATATAAATTTCAATCATTATAGAAATGGAAAAGAAAACATTGAAAATCTTATGATACTATTTCAATTGATAAAGAGAGTTTTCTTAACCAGATTTTATATTTAAGATATAATTATTTCAAAATTTACTATGGCCTTCATGAAAATAAAATTTAAGATTTATTGTATGAGGTAAGTACATTAATGAAATATTATAGTATTCCTATAAAGGGTGAAAATTATTTGAATCAAAATCTTGGTAAAAATAAAATTCCTAAAGGAAAAACATGGTATTGATGGTAATAGATACATGAAAAAATATATGAGAATTATTTTAATCATGAATCTAAAAGTAAAATAATTTATACCATGAATTATTTTTGTTGGAGAATTAATAAACACTATGAAAATGGCTATTATTTTTTCAAAACTGAATTTCATGGTGTCAATCAAGTTCATTATTCATGCACCTTATATGTGTTTGAAATTTACAATAAAAACAAAAAGATCTGGTTACCTAAATATTTAATGGTTAACAATGCCTATCCTAATATCATATGGGTACCAAAAGAAACCTATATTTGATATTTTTAGGTTTTCACCACCAAACGTTATCGTTATATCATCAAGTGGATTCTTGAAAAATACAAGGAAATTTGTTTTAATTATTTTATGAAGGATTAACATCCCTAATGTAATTATTTATTTGAAAAATTTCGTAGATCTAGATCTATTAAAATCTAGAAAGTATTTTATTTTAATATTTGATTTTAATGGGATAATATTTTTTTATATAGGGGTAAAATTTTTTTTATGTTTTATATTTATTTCCCACTACATTTAATTTTCATTATATTTAAACTATTAAATATTTTTCAATCGATTATTTTATGAATTAATTTTTGGAATTATGTTATTAACCAATGGACATCAAGCATAATATTATTATTTTATATAAATGGTTCTCTTTATTATAAGGATGTGTTTAATGTATTACTATTTAAATTAATTGCATGTTTCAAATTAATCTGTTATTTTATGTGAATAAATACTCTATTATTAGATTAATATGTTATGTTCATTTATGAATTTTTTTAAAACACTTTTTTTAAAATTCATTGAAAATTATTTATTTTAAAATTATTTGAAAAACAATTCCCTTACAATTCTTGGAAAATATTTTCTTAACTTTTTTGAATGTCTTTTATAATTATTCTATATCTTAGGGTGATTTATTTTTAATATTTAAAATCTGTTTAAATATTTTATTTTTATTTCATGAATTAAATGGTCTAATACATATTTTTAATTCATTGGAAACCCTTATTATTATTTGAACAATATTTTATATGTTTTCATGGCTCCTTGATTATATATTTGTATATTTTTTTAAAGGAATCATAAATTTTTGGATAGTTTGTATTGTCATATGTATTGAAAAATTATTATTAATTTATTTCAAAATAACTCATCATTTTTTTATATTTTGAAAAAAAGGCAGAAATATTTTTTTTTCAAATTTCAAATATTTTGTATCATACTACATAATTTTCAAATTCTTGTTTCATATAAAATTGGAAAATATATTGTGTTATTTAATACCCCAATTAAATTAACTTTTATATACTTACAAAAATGGGGTGACCTTTTTAGTAGGGTTTTGTAATTATCAAAAAGGGGGATAATTTTTAGCATCTCCCTTCCATTCTCATCCATGTTTGGTTTTGATAATTCCTTCAACCAATTATTTGTTTTATAAATAAATTTGTTGATGTGTTTTATATTTTTCATGTCATTGTATTTATATTATATTTATAAAAATAGTGATCAAATTATTATGATGTTTATTTAGTTTTTAATATTAGAATATTATCTTCATTTCATCTGTTTATGTAGAAAATTAATTCAGTTGTTTCGATGGTGAAAAAAATCACTAAAGCTATTATAAGCTCTTCAAGTGACATTATAGTTTTCATCATAATGTTACCATAGAGTTAGTATTATATCTCAAAATAGATTGAACTAATTCACGTGTTTCTTATTCCTTTAGATATCTAAGGGAATTATCTAAAATTCATTACTTTATGAGGATTTTTGAAAAGGATGTTTTTGTGCCCTAAAAAATCACCAAATTTGAGTAGTAGTTTCACAACTCTATAATCATTAGATTTTGAAATCTAATGTATTTCATTTTCATCAGGTTCTAAAGACATTAGAATCACTATCAACCTAGTGATATGGAAATCCAATATTATTATCTTAATTTTGATAGTTTAAATCGAATGATACAAAGGTCGTTTGTATGGTCAATAAATTATCTAAAGTTCTATAATGATTTAATATAATTTTAGTTTTTATAGAATGTTATTGCTTCTATTTTTTAAAAAAAAAATTCAATGATGTGTAAAGTTAAGATGTTCATATTTATAGACAGTTTTGTACCTTTAGTTTGAACCAAATATTGAGAACTACTTATCATAAACCCTAATTTTCATTTAAAATATAGTTAATAAACCATATGTTAATAAGCCATATTGTGTATACTAAAACTCTCCCTGCTACTCATCATGTTGTATATATAATAGTTCTATTCAAGTAAATACGTCACCTAGTGAAAATGTGATATATTATATATTGAAAAAATAGTTGATTAGATCCACTATTTCAAGATGGAAGATGAATTTTTGTGTCATCCATATTTACATGGTGAATAGAGGTGTTATATGTGGTGGTTGCGGCACAAGCATGCTACTTGAGTTGCTAAAAATCAATTTTAGATTTCAAAATGAAACATTGTATGATGAAATTCAATATGATACATCAACCTACCAAATGAAATTGTATACTTGGATGCTCAAATGGCACTAAAGATTGAATGATATGAATAGTTAATTAACTCAATTCTAGAAAATTTGTTATGATGAATTATTCTGAAACGTTGGAATATTCATGAGATTATATACATAGGAACATTACATGGGTGTATTATAAGAGATATTTCAATGTAAAAAATCCACCCAAAGAATGAACAAAATTTTATAGACACGTATGGACCTTGTGTTCTAAAATATAGATGAAACATTTTTTTCACGACCTGTTATACATAATGAAAACTAAGGCAACCAGAAAGAATGCATAGATGTTTAGGAACTCGAGCAAGGATGAACTTGATATGGTTACTGCATTTTCATAAAATATAAATCACTGTAAGGGAGATAATGTGTTTTATGAATGGTTTTATGGAGACATAAAAGATATTATGGATTATTATTAATATAAAAATATCATATATTTTTGTTATTTCCTATATAGGTGAAGATACTCGGTTTTATATTTTTTTGGTATTTTTATCTAGTGAATTTGTTTATGGATTAATTAAATTGTTTTATTAACTATATAATTTCTCATAAAATCCAAGGATTATGATTGATCTATTTGAAAAGGTTTTAGTCTAGTGTTTAGTGATAACAGTAATTGTTTTATTCTAACATCATTTTTTTGAGAAGACATTGGATAGTGAGTTATTTAGATTAAAAAAATTTATTATAATGAGAATGATCCTACTAGTTTTTGTGAACTATTTCAGTTATTTTATAGGTTGGTTTAATGATATTTAACAATGTTTCAAATGATTATTAAACATTGATATTATTTTGAAGATATTATTGGATGAGTTATTCAAATTATTTTAAATAATTTTATTTGAGATTTATTCTATATGATTAAAGGGTGAAATAGTAATACGTTATTCTGAGAGATATTTACAAAGTATATTGACTAAATTTTATTTGGTTATACAAAGGAAGAAGAGTACTAAAACTTATGGATATTAATTTTGTATATATCACTCTTTGGCAGTAAAATAAAATACATGCAGAAGAGTGTAGATGTGAAAACACTTACCCAAATAAAGTGATGAAATGTTTTCATTCTCCTGCTCAACATTTTATAGAGAGAATTGAAATAAATTTTATATCCAATATTCTATCACCACTAAAAGAACAACAACAAGAAGGAATCCTTTTCTAAACAAGAAATATTTTATTTTCTATTGTCTAAAAAAATGTAACTTGAGTGACATTGAATAATAGTTTTCTGTTGTTATTCTTTATTGAAGATCACACAAATCTATTAGTTATTACTGAAACAATGAGAGAAACTATTTTTCTCAATCAAATAAATATCTATTGATTTATTAGAGTATAGACTGCTTGAAATTAGTTATGGTGTATTGTCGGCTTCTTGGACTAAGCTATAGATGTTTTTATTCCCTATAAAAGAACCATAATGCTTGGTGAAACCTTTATAAGTTGTCAACTTCTTATACTCAGTTTTAGAGGTCTCTAGATAAGAGCACATACTAGTGAAAACCACAAATCTCAAGGAGTGCATCCTTTGTGGAGTGTACTAGAGGGTTTCTACACCCCGAACCACTATATATCACCATGTTCTTTTGTTTATTTATTTCGACTACTCACTCATATTTAATAGAGAAGTATATAATCAATTAATTTCTAGAGGAACATTTTAATTTAGTCAATATTTTTAAAAGGACACAATTAAACCCTATCTCATGTCTTTATCATATACATTCTGACTTAATAGTTAAAAGTAATTATTTTTTTAAATTTTCCTTTATACTATCTCAAAGTGAAATAAATTTATAAAATTAAATGGAAAGTGTTTTAATTTTCATCTTTTTATAATATTCCATTTGAAATTTGTGAAACTCTTATTTAAAATTACAATAGGTATAGCTTTAGGAAATTATATATTTTTCTTATGTTTTCAATTAGTTTTCCTTCGATATCATATAATCATACTTGAGTTTTTAGGGGATATATTTATAATTGTTGGAACAAGTTACTAATCCGTTTCCTTTAGTTTCTTATAGAGAATGAAATTATAATAGTTTCAAAATAAGAAGTATTTTATTTTATAATTCAATCATAAATTTTCATTTCCTTGGGTATCTTATGTTTTCTAAAAAGGGGGGATTTTTTGGGATATTTTTGAGTCAATGTATAATTTACATATTTTGTATTCAAAATCAAGATATATATATTTTTTGTTTACCTTTAAATTTTGTGTTGTGTTTGTTTTTGAAATATATGAATAGAAAAAGGTAGACTGAATTTCATGTCACATTTAATTTTTATGAATGATGATGCCCTATATAAGTGTAGTATTAACATCATAATAAGATATGACAGAACATTGAATTCATTGAAATTTGATAAATTTTCTTTCAATGTAGTTATAGAAAACTCTTAATATTAAGGATATAGTATTTTAAAGCTTTCTACAACTTCATTGATAAAAAGGACTGAAGAATCATGGATTATAAGAAGGGATATTTAGTAACCTAAAAGAATATAGTCATATTGACACTGCGAAGGGTTTATTACTGAGAGCACTTATGCTCACTATAATAGTTTTCTTTCTGAATATTTTTCTGAGAGATTTCATTGAGTGAGGTTTTATATTATAAATCTCTTTATAATTTTCTATGTATTTTCATTCAAATTCAGATCATTTTGATTAATTGATTCTAGAAATAGAAAGAAAGATTTATTTACAATTCAATATGTTTGGGGTACTATGGGGATAAGAAGATAGAGAACCTTGTAATAGGTACAAATTGATGGGTTCTGTGGATATAAAGACAAGTAACTTGAATCATGTTAGAATATCATCCTTAAACTTTTCATAAAATTGTGGAAATATAATATCCTTTAAAAAAGTATTTTGATTTTGATACAATAATATATTATTTGTTAAATTTCTACTCTTCATATTTTTTTATTTTACTTTTTTTATATTTTAATAAATTATGACAAACTATATTTCAACTGATATTAATGATAACATTTTTACACTTTACTTATATCAATTTAACTATTCATAAATTTAAAATGTATATTATTTTAATATACTAAATATTTGGTTAATCAAAACATCATATCATCTAGTGGTTTGAAACTTGAGGAGGAAAAAAATTAATCCATGCTATAGAATACAATTCATCCCCTCCCTCTTATAGTGGACTTTTCTTTTACATATAGGAAGAAAATAACATCCAGCCAATGAAAAATTACTAAAGTTTAAATATATCATTTATCCTTAATAGTCACAAAAATGTATTCATCTTGATTAACTACCACAATATAATCTAGGGAAACCCTCTTGATTATCACCCACAGTATAATCATGCCACTCTTCTGATTAGATAACATGGCCTTATCTGGGTTCTCCATTTGTTTAGCTTCCATAGTCTAATATGAACCTCTACTAAAAAGGACACAAGAAATACTGGGGTTTGCTAGATAATTCTTCAATAATTTATTACGGAATAATCTAATCATCACACTTAATTACTTGGGTTTTCATGAAATATCAAAGTAGAGGCGAGAAAACAATTATTTGAAAGAATCATCACATAAATCAAAAATATTATATAATGGTATATCTCATCTCACCTCTAATACCCTCAAAATAAAAACTACCTTTCACATTTTTGACAAATAAAATAATAATAATAATTAATTCATATCTAATAAAAAATGGGAAAAGTTGATACAAGACTTAAAAACCAAGGGTCTCACCACAAGGGTGTACAGTCATCTATAGAATCACATTATTTTTTTTTAAAAAAACTTTAAATATGACATGGAGTACTATTCTATAAAATCTTTCATTGAAAAAAATAAGGGAAATAACTTTGAAAACATTAAATTCCTAATTTAAGTATCATTTGAAAACTAAACACTTCTTTAGTTTAAAGCAACCCTTAAAACACAGGATACGTTTTTTATAAATCAAAATATGGATACAACCCTAAATATATTATCAAAATTATTTTAAAAAACACTCCTAGTAATTTTTATATACACTAGGAATATAAATAAATTTAATTCTAGTAAATTAATTGAAAATATACTATCCCAATTAAAAAAATCATTTGAAACAATTTATAAAACATTCCTCAGAATACAGTTGTATATAACTTGGTTATAAATAAATCTATAAATCATAATTATTTCTAAAAATTAATATATTAAAGAATCACAAAAAAAGTTCTCCATCCATGTGTAACCACCCACCTTCAATGTTAGGAACTAGAATGTGGAAGAGAATGACCTATATATACATTAAAAAATAAAATCCCAAAGATTAAACCAACAAAAAATCCCAAATTTAACCCACAAAACCAATAGATTTTGAGAGAGAAAAAAAATCAAGAGGAATGGTGGAAGGGAGAAGATGAAATAGAAAATAGATATCCATCTCTAAGAATAAATTAAAATCAAAGGTGGAACTTGAAACCAATGAATAATAGATAATGACCTCTATTGATCTCATCTATGAATCATTTTAATGGGGGAGGAATGAAAAAGGATCCAACCCCATAAAATTGAATGGGGGTAGTATTATAAAATCAATAAAATAAAATTAGGGACATGTACATCATGAAACGACCCCAATCATTGCATTATAAACCTCCCCTGAATCCAAAAAGAATCACAATCATTCTAATAAGGTCATATCATTGTGTAACCCTTCATTTCATGACATGAATTTCCCCATTCGAAAATATATAATGGAAAAAATTATTTAGAGGTACCCGTACACTCAACACAGCATGAAAAATATATTCCACGGTGTCAGCCACTGCATACAGAACTACAGAACTCCCAAAACACCTATTGTTGTGTAAACCATGTATTGCATGGCACAGACTTATACAAATAGAACTATAAACTTTTGAAAACACAAAAAACCCATAAAACCCTAAAAAATCCCAAAAAATTACCAAATGAACCAAATTTATATAATATTAAATACCACATTGACATGGGGGTGTCACAATTAACCCCACCATACAATTTTATGCCCCTATAAAGTCATTTGGAATAGTGGAAAAAATAGAAATTGAAAATCCCCACACTGAATAGCAATGGTTGGAGGGTCAAGGAAAATATAAATAGGTCTCTTTATAGAATATCAATAAACAACACACCACTCCTCAAAATCAACAGATCTAATTCCAAAACATCATCACGAATCTATAATCATAATACAAACCTCAACCAATAGATACATTGTGAAAAGATCATGGATACCTAAAATGGGTTTCCCCACCATTTAGAATCCATATAAAATAGTTATATGATAAATAAACACACTGATGAGAAGGATGTCACTATAAAAAACATGTTTACTCAAATTATAAAAATTAAAACCATAATCCTCTATCAGCCACAATACCAAAAAAAGAGCATCTTAAAATATCAAAGAGAATCACCAACTAAAATGATACTCAAAAGGACCTCATGATAAGCTCCAACAATCCATAAACAACCCAAAACATAGGAATAGAAAAGATATATCTGTAAAAACATTCCTTAAAAAGTTATAAACATGGGCTCTATCATCTAGGCATGAAGCTAAAAAAGAAAGTAACAAAGGACCACACCCATCTAACATAAATATATGATGAACTAGAAAGAAACCAAAACCTATAATAATATACACTAAATTTTCCATCTAGTAAATAACTTGATCTTATATAACAGTTTTACCAGTCTTCAAAGTATATACCCAAGTATTTACCTAAGAAATTCATCAAAATCAAAATTTCATCGATTGGATAACATCACATACCCATCACAAGAGGCGTCAAAAATTTATATGGAATGATAAAAACTAAAAAAATCAATTTCTAATGACATAAGTATAGGAAATACAAAGTAATGAATCAATTTAGAAGTACTTCAAGTCATCAATCTTCTCCAAACCCAAATATCATAAAACCTAAAATCCAAATATCACCTGATTCCGGATTATTTCCAAGACTCGATCTCAACAACCTCCTAATACAATTCTTGGTCAAATTCAATGCAATATATCCAAGTCATATATGGTAATCACCTATAAGAATTGATATTTCAAATATTCAATAGTGACTATATTTTAAGAGAAGAATAAAAGATATAAAAAATAATTATCATACTCTTTTACAAATTTATTTCCCAAATGATGGCTAATAAACACATGGACCTCACCACCAATGATTCATTAGTTTCCAGTGAACTAAATTTTCCCCTATTTATCTCTAACAAATCCTTCACCTATAGTGAACATTGATCACTATAGAAAGTAGATGTGCATGGATTCAAAAAGTCTAAAAACATCAATTAATATGGATCTACCACTCTATTTTGATACTGGGTAGATTCAACCTACCTAATAATTACAACTAAAAAATCTAATGGAATTACCCTAAGGGTTATCCATAAGAATTATACATTCCAGATTCCATTGAAACTATTATAATATGTATATTTAACTATACTGAAACATGAACCCATCCCACTAAGGATTCAAAAATGAAATAAAAAACCTCAAGAAACAAAGGATTTAAACTGTTAGAACAAATAACCAAAGAAAATGACAGTCTAAAATATTTTCTTTAAAATAACTAACAATTAAAAAAGATCCTAAAAACTCAATTTATAAAATAACACATTCTTTGAAAACATTCAATATCATTTGGAAAACTAAATAAAATTAATTTTTTACAGCTATATGTTAACTATAACACACCATCGTCCTTACTAGAGAATACAAAACATTCTATAAACATAAACTTTCATTACAAATAAAATATTTAATTCCATAATGAAAACAAAAACTTAAAAAAAACCGATTAAAGTGAAAATAATTTACATATAAACTAAAAAATAAATTTTTAGAAATCAAAATTATTCATGAAATTCCATTTTTAAATAAACCACAAAAAAAATTAAAAAAGGAAATAATTTTTTTCCTAAAAAAACTAGCTTTTAAACACATTTATAAACATATAAAAACATCAAAAACCCATCTTAGATACAAATATAATAAATAAAAATTATTTGAGAATAAATTAGTAATCAAAATAAATCTAAAAAAAATAATTCAAGAGGGATTCAAATTAGTGCATGATTTCACCACATGGTTTGGCTAACTCTGTACTAAAATTGTGGAAACCTTTGAGATGTTTAAAGGCCCATCTATTATAGCTCCACATATTTTTCAATATTTTAATCTAATAAAATATATATGGTTACCATTTAACTTCTCATAAAACTCAAATAAAACCCACAAAATTGTTTTATATGACTCAAATGAAATCAAAATAACATCTTAATAATAAAAACTAAAATTCAAATTCATGACTCAAATTCTAACTACACTTAGAGAAAAAAGTTTCATCATGAATATTTTTCATTATTAAACTAATCATGAACAAAATCTTAAGTTCTTATAGTAAAATATCTATTCTATAAGACTCCCTAAATATAAAATCCAAGAATCCGCACTTCGGGATCCTATGATAAAAACATAAACATTACATTTCAAACCTTGATACTAATAAATGTGAACCAATTGTCTTCCAAAAAACCATACAATAGAAAAAGGTTATATTGGATCACAAACATACCCAAGGGTCTTTTAGGTTTATAGTTTTATATATTTAGGACACAATGTTAACAACATGAGATTATAAACAACTGGATAATAAGGATCAACATTTTCCATAAAAAATAATTCTAGATATAGTTTATTTAACTTAATTTCTCATAACACATGGAAAAGAAAACATAAGAAGGGTGATGTTAGATGCTCAATAAGGGTAAACATGTGAGACACGAAATAATAACATGAGCATAAGTGTATGAGATAATGAGTTTAAAATTTGAAAACCATACCCAAAAAATCAAATATCATAATAATGAATCATAAAATAAATCATAAAAAATCATAAGACATGAATAATAAAACAATAAATTTTCATAAAAAATGGAATTTTGGAAAACACATAAAATTATAATATTGTGAACATGTGAAAAGAGAGATTGGTTTACTCATTAAGTTTAAGACTTGAAATCAGTCCCTCACATAAACATATGGACTTGCAACCTGGTCCATGCATAACATAGTGACCATGTAATCATGTTTACACCTAACATTGTGAACATGTAATTAGGTTCATGCATAACATTATGATCATGTAATGAAGATCACGCATAACATTATGATCACGTAATTAAGTTCATGCATAACATTGTGAACATGTAATCAGGTTTATGAATAACATTGTGAACATGTAATTAGGTTCACACATAACATTGTGAACAAATAATATGGTTCACTCATAACATTGTGAACATGTAATTAGGTTTACACATATAATTGTGAACATGTAATTAGGTTCACAAATAAAATATATACTCAGAAGCTATCCATCATTAGAAAATTAATTGGAGGAAGATAAAGGTACCACCCATTAAATAATGAAAACAATACATACATGTGACACAAGAACATAAATCCACAAGAACATAAACCATTCATCATATTAGATTCCATGAAAATAAAAAGGTTTCATAGAAATTTCATCATAACATAACTCTTATAAAAGAAATTAGTTTTATAAATATCAGTCTATTATGAACCTAAACCAATGATAAAAGTAATTTGGATAATTTCCTTGAATAATATCCCTAGTAAATCATAATTTGCATAAAATATTGTTAGCTAGATGAAAAATAATTTTGATAGATCACATGAAATAATTCTCGAGGAAAAATAGCATTTATGTTTTGAAAAAAAATTAATGTCACACAATTATAATAGAAATAAATTTCATTGAAAATATCCTTGTAAGCATGTAAAGTAAAATTCAAGGTATTAAGGTGTCATGATGGTAAGAAAATTTTCTCATGTCATATAAGTTTAAAAACCATTTCTTCAGTATTTTTGTCTGCCAAAGTCATAAAGAACCTCATTTAGAAAATGAAAAAATATATTGTAAATTCATTTTTAGAAGTAAATCATGAGTAAAAATTAATTTAAACAATCATAATAGAATAGTAAAAACGTTTTTGGAAATAATTTTAGGAAACATGGATATGGAAGAAAAATGGAGTTATAAGAGAAATATTAAAAAGATAATTTTTCAAATTAAATAACTTTTAAATATCATAACATTAAAGTGCGAATAAAATTAATATATTATATGTATTCACTGTAAATAAAAATAAAAAATGTTAACACATATTAAGATAATCAGAAATAATTACACATATAAAAATAAAATGACATAATCTATGAAGTAGAAGGAAACCCAATGAATGGAAATTTGGTTAAGAATTGTAAAGACCCTAAACCTAGTAGCCCAGAGTTAGTGCCATACTTTATTAAATTGGCATGGATACATGTCTTGAATCTTAAATGACTGACCAGTTTAATCATTTTGGAAGCCATATTGCATACATGAATGGTATGTTATAACTGGAAAATAAGAACAAATTATAAAATTTATTAGAACAACCCACCAACTCCTAGATTATCCCTACAAGTCATTCATCATATACATCTTCTCATCCTGGGAAAAAATAAAACATAAGAAAGGGGTGATATCAGATGATCAGTAAGTGTATGTAATATAACAGAAGCTAATATAAACAATATTAAATTGTAAATGAATAAAATATTTTTATTATAACATAAAAATTAGCATAACATGGCATGAATAAAATCTGAACAAATAAATCCATAAAAATAATCACATGAGATTGAAGCTAAACCATGGATATCCTACTAGTCTAATATTTATATGGATTATCAATTACTAATATCATAATGATAGAATACCTAATATTGGGCATCATAAATATACCACCAAGGCCTCATATTAGACATATGAAAATAAATGTTTAAGGCCTTGTCCAAATCCATATATGAAAATAATTGGCAAGGCCTTGGGTAATTTCATATCTTTTTTTTCTCATGAGACCTACTAATTCATCGAGGGTATATAGATGGACCCACCCATCTCTTACTAAGTCCTTTACATTCAAAATATGTCAAATAAAAAAATATATTTAATTAATAGTGTCCCATACCACTTTGAAATATTTGAATCATAAACATAGATTAAATTACTCTAATAAAATCATTGATAAATTCTTGAGATAACTAACCTTTTTACTTTTGGAAATAACCGTTCTTTTGGATAATCATTTGTATTTTTTATAAAACCATATTATCAAAATACATAACCTAGAAAATAATTGGTAGGGATAATGAAATTATAATTGAGGCATAAATGATATATAACTAAATTGAAAAAAATGTAAAAATAGAATTTAAGTAACTTTAGAAATGAGTTTCTTTATTGAGGTTTAAGGGAAAATACTAAAGAATCTCTAAAATGGACAAAAGATTAATTTTTATATAAAACCAGGAATGAAAAAATATTGTTTTTCATGAGAAAATGAGTGATTTTATAAAACTAATGAGGGATTAAAATAGATGATGGAGTTCACTTGAAAATGGGTAAGAAACTGTATGGTTCCCTTGAATCGAGATTGCTTATCGGAAGGAATTGAGAAGGGAACATTATAAAATTATGTATTTTCCTTCAATGAAAAATGAAATGATCTAGATAAATGAGTTTAGAACATATACACAGAATGTAAAATATATATATATAATTAAATAATAATTACATTTGGGTAGAGAGAGAGATAAAGTGTAACCTGAATGAAAAATGGATGTTCAAGGAGGATCCCTTACCACTATGTAATCAATCAAATCGTATGACCCATAAAATTAATAATAATGAAATGAAACAATTAATACAATGAAGATAAAGATATTCATGATATTATACATAAAATTTTAGTATAAATACACCACATACAATAAATAATGGTGAATAAGTCATAACTTATAGAAATAAAGGTGAGATGAGAAAACCCTTACCTTATGTCTGAAAGTGTTCTACACTAGAACTTAATATCCTAGATATTAAAAGAAAATAAATAAATTAATTAATCTGGAATATTTTATAGATTTATTTAATTTGTTACAATTTTATTAATTTCATTTGTTGTCTTTTTTATGAGTTATAATATTGAATTTCATCGTCTTTGAGTGTTCTTTTCCTTGGTTTACATGATAAGCTTACTTTTATAAGCATATGGAAGATCATGTAAAATGATCATAGTTATACATAATTGAAATTATGTGATATTAATGATATTATAGGATATTCAATTTTTATATAAGTCATTTGGTTATTTATGTAGATGATGAATCATTATATATGATGTTTGTGATAATTGTATAGATTATTTTGGCGGTTTTTCAAATATGAGTATTAGTTTTATTTTATTAATTAATATAATGTAAAAATATACTAGTTTCTGAATATTATATAATATGTAATACATATATTATAATATATTTTAACCATTAAAATGGTTTTATGACTATCCATTAAGGAGGAATTGAAAAATGAAAACACGTCGTCCACTAAGGCGGTAACTCATCGCCTCAAGAACGATGTTTTCATCTCTAAAATAAAAGGAAGGGGAGAATAGACTATATAGTGGATTTTAGATTAACATAATAAAATTATTTTATATATAATATAATGTAGTTATCCTTAATTTTTGGAAATAGGTGGTGTAGAGAGTATATGAGAAGAAATTAAAATGAAATGAAACTAAAAGAAAAAGAAAGAAGATTTTACCTCTTGGTTCCTTCTCCTTCAGAAGCTCCTTAGGAAAGTTGGGTTTGGTCATTTGTTGAGATAGAAGGATATTTTAAATGGTGGATATTATAGTTAAGAGGATTGGGAATAAATTTTACATGCTTAAAATCTTAAGAAGAGTGAAGAGAAGGGGTGATGAGGGCTAGTATTTGTAGTGGGGGAGAGGGGGGTTTTTTGAATATTTTATTTATTTATATATTATTTTGGTTCAAGACTATGAATAGTTTTAGAATTGTCATAAAATATATTAAAATAATTAAATTAAGTTATATATTATGGTTCTTACATCACTCATGACTTAAGGAATAGTGTATTTATCTTATAATGTATATATACTGTAAATTATCATATTTCACTATTCACTAAAAATCCAACCATTTTAGATAAATATTAAAAATTCACCCTAACCTTTTTTCAATATTTAGAATTCAAAAAAGGACTCAATTTTATCAAAATAAATTTATAAATATGTGAAATTTTATTTTTAAATAAAATCATTATTTACTCCAAAAATACATATTTTAATTTTATAACTCATTTAATGACACTATAAAAAATTAATCAAGGTCTCATAAAAATATATTATAATAATAAGAAAAATAATATTTATTTATGAATATATTTATTGAAAATAAATTTTCTTTTAAATAATTATTTTAATTATAAAATTTTAAATAAAAAATAATGATTTACAAAAATACTAACACTTGATTTATCATTTTTAAAATATGTAATTACTTATACTATGATAAAATTATATCATATTATTAATTATAAGATTTCAAAATTATTTTTATACTTTAATAGGTGATGTTACTATTTTATTTTTCAGTTTAATATTCCAAATGGTCACATTATCATTCTTAAAGTCACATTACTATTCATTAAAAAAACTTATCAGGAATGTACCAAAATTTTAAACAAAGTAAATTTTGATATTTAGCATTAAAAAATAATGTTTAATTTGTTAAAAATAATTTATAAAATTGTAAAAATTTATATTTAGATCAAGTTCTCCATTAAAAAGAGATAAAATTTCATTTATAAAAATATATCCTTTTATGTTGAAAATTTGATTTATTCTTATCTTATGTCTCAAATAAAATTTTGGGTGAATATAACAATATTTTATTGAATATATAATATATAAATTTCATTAAGATCCTTCACTAATAGTGGTTCAAATGTCATCTCTTTTCATAAAAATAGTTTTTATAAAAATACATCTTTTATAATGAATTAGTTTTAATTTCTAAATAATTAAAAACTAATGAATTGATATTTTAAACATATATAATATATTTTTTAATAATTTAATTAATATCATTCATTCACTCCATTCCCAAAATTTAATAGATAACTATATTAATTAAGTAATAATATTTAATCATTTTTAATCTCGCAGGCGATCAAAGAAGTTAATTTAAAAAAGAGGCATACCGTAAAATATTTGGGTGTTACACTCTCCTTCAAAAAATTGCACCATCAAAATATGAAATTTCACTTTGAAAAAAAGAGGTTGATAATTGAAAATTATTTGTGGGAAACCCACATCGGAAATAGGTTAAATAAAGCATCCTATTAATAAAAGGGAAATGGTAATGTGAAGGTCACAACAAAATTAGTCTTTTGAATAGGATAACATTATTATGAAGTGAAAACTTGTACATGGAAGAAAAATATAACCATCAAGTTCTGATAGAGAGTGATAGAGAACATGATCATTATAAAGTTAACCCTCACAAAACCATAAATCTTGTGATTGGTTAAAAGGCCATTGATTTGTCAGAAATAAAAGTAAATGAATATAGCTTTTATTCCAAAATACTTTTCCTAGAGTTAAAGAATTAATTTACGTCCTAGACTAATAACATAAGGAAACATACATACCTTTCAATTAGAGTTTCATCCCTTAATTAGTTTCCACCATAAACTCATCTTTTTCTCTAAATGATGAGTATTTAAGAGGAATTTTTCATTCCTGAAAAAATTAAATCAACTTATACGAATCAAAAAATCCACAAAATTATAACTATATATTCCTTCTGTCTTTATATGAAAAAATTTTTAAGATAAGATAAGATAATTCACCAAGAATAATAAACCATTATATGGTGAAAAATAACTTTAATCTCCAAATTTCAAAGGTAAAACTCAAAGTTCAAGATAGTTGATTTAGAAAACTACTATAATTCCACAAAAATATTATAGACTATGAACCCAATATAAAAAGAATTTGTTTATATGGTCTTACAAATAACATCGATCACTCATAATGTCTTATACAAAAAATTTAATTTCCTCTATCATGTAATCTCCAAGATATTCTATCCATTTTCATAAATAACCTGAATCACCATAATTCCATAATAAAATCATATTTGAATCCAAAATACTATTCAAAAATTATTCCTCAAAATATTCTACTTACCATAATCTTATAGGATTCCTAACACAATGAACATCTTCTGAAATAACATTAATCATATAATCACCAAATCATTTTACAATCCCAAAGTTATCTATAAGATAAAAAAATATCATAAAATTAAAATATCCTTTATCCATTTGACATTTTAACTAAAAAGGTAATGATAAACCAGACTTCATTTAGGCTACTGGTAGGTGCATCACACTTGAGGACCTTCGTTTGTGGGTTCTAACCCTGTGTCTTTACCAGATTCAATGGGTTCTCACCTGTCCTGTGGGATGTCCTTTTTCTAAAACTATATTAATATAACTTCTAAAATAACAATAATGGACGTCCTTGAAATAAGTTTAATCACTAAATATACTTTTAACCGAGGATTTCAATACAACCCCAATACATAAATACTTCATCTATTTAATTCCACATAGGTCCTTCCTTGTTCTAGATATTTTTCTATAGAAGAGATAATTTACTCGGGTAATTCCCTCATTCCAAAAATTTAATGAAATGTACTAAAAATGTATTATTAAGAATATTTTTATTTAATTCCATCATAATCTTCATTTTTTCACAACAATTCTTTAATTTATCTCCTTTTATCCCACACATAGATTATTTATCTATTCTGTTGAGACACTTTTCAGGCTTTCTCCTTCCATATTTCTTGCATGATATAAATCAAGCCTTATTTTATCTATAGTCTCCACCACTGGAGCTCTTAGGAAACTCCATCATTATCGTCTTTGGTGGGTTTAGGAGTTGGTTAAGGTATATGTTGTTAATAATATTTCAGAAAAACTGATTTGGCAAGGACCTGATATCTTTCACTCCTATCAACATACCATTTGGTTTCTCACCACCACCACCTTTTTCATCATGCTCAATGTCGACATGACTCTTTTAGGTTTCATCCATTAAATAAAACCAAAAATCATAGTGTGAGTAACAATAGTCATATTGAGAGAAATTTATAATCATGTATAGAATATCATGAAACCTTATTTTTAATCTAAAACTCCCTAGGTTATTTATTTTCCTCATATATTCAAATCCTTCTTAATAATTTGTATAGAAAATGTGAATTATCCTAATCATATCCCCCATGAGTGTAAAACCAAGTGTGTAGTAAGGGTCGTTGGTGTATAATAGGTTACCCTGAGTCAATATCAGGACACCTTGTCAGAGTTTTTACCCCTAGGTACATCTATACTAGAACCATTTCCACTTGTATTATCTATATAGGGATGTATTTCTAGGAAGACACACATAATCTCTACCTTACCAAAATTCTAGGATGTTCTTATATATTTATCCTTAAACTATATCTTAGGTTAATGCTCCCAAATCTATTTTTTGTATATCTAGTTTCCAAGGTTTCTACTAAACATTCCCTGATACCAGCTATAAATACCCCCACCCTAGTATCCTGAAGTCAGTTTCTTAGTGTATTAAATTGTCATAGATACAAGTCTCGAACCACAAAGGATCGATCTGTTTAGTAGTTTTTGAATATATATTTGATACATGAACATTAAATTACAACTTTAAATAACAAAACATATCAAATCCTTTGGAATCACCCATAAAATCTTATATTATCCCTACAAGTCATTCATAATATACATATTCACATCCTGAAGAAAAATCAAACAACATAAAGGTGTGATCTCATATGCTCAGTAAGGGTAAGTAATATAGATAAAGTTAATGTAAATAATAAGGCATGATTAATGACTAAAATCACATTCCATTATAATAGAAACTGTAGAATAATATAGAGAGAATAAAATATGAATAAATAATGACATAAAAATAATCACATGATATTGAGTTTAACCAGGGATATTCTACTAGTTAAATATTTACATGGATTATCAATTACTAATATCATAATGAGGGAATTAATAATGTCAGACATCTAAAACACACCATAAATGCCTCTTTCTATACATCTTATAATAAATCGTTACGGCTTTTTACAAATCCATGTCTGCAAATAATGGCCAAGGTCTTATCTATGTACATATCTGTTTTGTCTCATGAGACCAAGCGATGCATCGAGGGGCTATAGCTGGACCCACCCATCACTTACTAAGTATTATGAATTACTCATATGTAAAATAAAAAGGTATATTTAATTAAAAGTGTCCCATACCACTTTCAAATTTTTTAATCATAAACATAGATTAAAGTACTCTAATAAAATCATTGGGAAATTCTTGAGAAAAATATATTTTTTTACTTTTGGGAAGAAGATTTCATTTTAAAAATCCTTTTTATTTTTCATATAATCAGATTAAAAAAATATATATCCTAGAAAATAATAGGTAGGGACAATGATATTATATTTGAGTCATAAATAAATTCCAATTTAAGTGAAAACATGTATAAAGAGCATTTAAGTAACTTTAGACATGAGCTAATTTTGAACTGTTTAAAGAAAAATACTAAAGAGTATTTCAAATAGAAAAACGAGTAATTTTAAAAAAAAAACTAGAAATGAAAAAGGATAGGTTTTCATGATAAAATTAGAGATTTTATAAAAAATGGTGTCTTAAATAGATAATGGGGTGCAATTGAAAATGGGTAAGAAACAAGAAAGGTCCCTTAAACCGAGATTGCTTATTGGAAGGAATTGAGAAGAGAGACTTATAAAATAATGTATTTCCTATCAAAGAAGGATAAAATGATATATATAAGTGATTTTGTAACATATACATATAATTTTAAAAATATATATAAAAATAAATAAAAATTATATTGGGGAAAAGAGAGAAAAAGCGTAACACGAATGAAAATTAGAAGTTCAGGGAGGATCCCTTACCACTTTGTAATCAATAGAGTCATTTTCCCCATAAAATTAATAATACTAAAATGAAAAATTTAATACCATTAATATAAATATATTACTGATATTATACATCAAAGTTAATTATGACCACACCATGCACAATAAATAGTTTTGAATAGGCCATATCTCACATAAATAAAGGTGAGATTAGAAAACCCTTACCTTATATCTGAAAGTGTTCTGCACTTGACCTTAATATACTAGATAATCAAATAAAATTAATTAATTAATTAATTAATAATTTTTTATGCATTTATTTGATTTTTTATAATTTTATTATGTTCATTAATGGTCTTTTTGAGGAGTTATAAGATTGAATTTCTTCATTTAGAAGTGTTCTTTTCCTTCATTTACATGATAGGTTTACTTATATATATATATATATCGAAGATCATTTAAAATGAAAATAGTTGTCTAGAATTTAAATTATATTTCATTAATGATATTACATGATATTAAATGGTTATATATTTCATTTGGTTATTTTTTTTTGCGGATGAATCATTAGATAAGACATTAGTGATAATAATATAGATTATTTTGGCAGTTTTTCGATCATCACAACTAGTTTTGTTTTATTAATTAATATTATGTATATATATAGATTATAGTACATTATATAAAATTTAATCGATATATTATAGTCTTTTTTAACCATAAAATGGTTTTATAACCATCCTTGGAGGAATAATTGAAAAAATAAAACACATCGTCCACGAAGGTAGTAAATTGGAACCCCATGGATGATGTTTTCATCTTTAAAATAAAAGGGAGAGGAGAAGAGAATTGATGGTGGATTTTCCCTTAAAAAATATATAATTATAGTATATATAAAATCCTAGAGTTATCATGCATATTTGGATAGGAGAGGTGAGGATAGTATAAGAAATGAAAGTAAAATGAAATGAAACTAAAATAAAAAGAAAGATGATTTTACCTCTTGATTCCTTCTCCAAAAGTAGGGTTTGGTCTTTTGTTGATACCAATGGATCATAGAAGTGGGGGATTTTATATGGAATAGTATTGGGTAGAAATTTGACTAGCTTCAAATCTTAATAGGTGTGAGGGGAAGATGTGATTAGGGTGGTGTTTATAGTGGAGGAGATGGGTGTTTTTTAATATTTTTTTATTATTCTGGATCAAGACTATGTATAGTATGAGAATTATAATAAAATATATTAAAATAATTGTTTCTCCTCTGAGGCGGTGCATTTATGGGTTTAGGGAAAATGCAAAGAATGGTCCGATGGGTAACGAGCATTCGTCCATTATTATAGAGACTTTCCCATCACCATATTTGTTTCGACCTAATCCACATTGTTATAATTTAGGGAGAACTTGATTGACCCTATGAGGATTGGTCAGTTTATCCCTTCTACATTATGAAGGCGGTACCACAGTCAAATGGTCCCAACAGGCGATTGAATGGGGTTAATTATTTATGGAATCAGTCCTCTTAAGAAATGACATCCTTAGACAGTTTCTAGAAGATTTGTTTATGGAGGTAGAAACTCTAAATGACCCTAGTACTCATGATTAATGGACCTTATTTCCAAAAGCAGGCTCTTTTTGGATGTAAATTTGGCCAACAACACTTAAGGACTCCATTGGATGAGTGGATGAGAGGTCAGGATCATCAAACCCTATTAGGGTAAATTGTTTCCTATTTTGGGACTCTTTTATAGATTTATGTTGTGTTCATATGTTTATGAATCCTTGGTTCATTCATGAATAGTGTATCTACGGGATACCCCTAGTTTGTAGGATCATCATGGAAATGCATGAGTTTGATTCTATTGAGGAAATTCTGACTTGAGCCATGCAATGAGGCGCTCTTGATTTTATCATCATTTAGGAGGGATAGACGATGGCTTGATGTTGGGATCAACCCCATATGATGGGATTCCCACGTATCCTTAAGAGAGGAATCAGAGCCCACATGGTTTGGTATAGTTTGGGGATTATGCATAGAACCTTCCCATTTGTGGGATACTTGATTGGGTGGACCCTTTTTTATGGTCACCCTTTTGTTATCAAGCCTTAAAGAAGACATCCTACTTATCCTGGTTTGAATAGTAATCTGAGTTCTTGTAATTCAGGATTGGGTGAACCCTTTCAGAAGGGAACCCCTTTTGAGCTAGGGCCTTTAAGAATGTGTCCTGCGTATCCATGTTTGACAAGGAATCAAAGTTATTATAGTTCATTAATGTTTTGTTTTTTGGATATTGTAATCATAAAAAGTCTCTAAGCCCACATGTGTCATAATTGGTGTGAGAAACATGAGGATTTGAGAGATTCAACTAACTACACACCTTCTCTCCCACTGATGGGAGAGGGAGGGCCTATGGTGGAAGAAGTCGAGGCGACGGTGGGTGAGAGCACAGAGCAATGAACCCTTCAATGTGGGATGAAATTGGAGGTCATATGGTTGGATCTTAGAAGTTTAGGGACTTACCTCAGTGGGAGTGACCTAGAATGTGTTCCGGGAAAGTGGAGGAATGCCACCTCTCGTTAAAAGGATAAATTAATATGACTCCTTTGACTGATCACCATTCTTCATTGAATGGGAAATCTAGTGAATACCCTTAATCCCTAGAACTGTGAGGTTCACGTTAGTGTCCCAAGGTTGGAATTTGGGTTACCATGGGAATGTAGACTTACAGAAATCCCATGATTTCAAACCATTGTGGGTATAGCCTTCAAGACTCAAATTACCATGGGTATGTAGACTCAAAGGGGTGTGATGATGTGCCCGATGATCTGATAATACTGGTCTGATGGATTTGGAGGATGATTTGGCCTGATGTCGGTGGAATATTTAGTGGAGGAGCTAAGGGGGAATGGAAAATAATGGAGGGGAAAGATTATATCGATCATGGAACACCACTTACCAAAGTGGTACACGGTCCTGGATGAGGTCTATCATGACGCTTCGGGTTCTGTTCACATACTGATGCAGTACGCGGTGTGAGGTTTGATCCTCATAATGATTCATTATGCCGAGAACCATATTGAAGGAGGGTCTAGAAATCTATCATTCGTGGGGATTTAATCTTCAAGGAATCTATGGTTCATTATAACACCAGTTAGGTTTGAGGTTTACTCATTATTATTAAGTTTCTTCTTTTTATGGTTTGTGGCTGGTTATGCCTGCGGAAACATGGTTTCGGTTTGAACATTGTCTATGATTCGAAACTGAAGCTGGAATCCTCTATGAATTCCTTATTCCAATCTCTAGGGTATCCTCCATGATTTCATTATCCTTCCTCTGTCATCCCCTTCTCAATTCATTCTGTGCTCCTTTTATATAGAATTAGGGAAAATCATATCTATAGGCATGCATCACCATTTACAGAATCCTTTATGAATTCTTTATTCCAATCTCTAGGGTATTCTGTGATCCTTTATAAGACTCGGTCAACCGAGGCTTGCGAGGTTTGCGATTCGTGAGTCATGGTTCATGGAACCCTATTGATTTTCTTCGTTTGTGAACTTTTGAGTTTGCGGGAAAGTATGAAAATGTCATTCGTGTGATTGATTTTTCTAATGATGTAGTTTGCGGCTTGTTGGGCTCGCTGGCCATCACACTATGGGCTATCGCCTTGTGGGTACTTTCATGTACCAGTGGTTTTTGATTCATTCATTCCATGAACCCTTCCCGGTGATGGTACACATGTGACTTAAAACCTTGAGAAATTCACTTTCTACAAGTTTGTTCCCAAGTTATCAATTCATTTTGCCTCTATTTTCTTTGTTAGACTTGTAGGGAATCTTTTTTCTTTATGTAAAGTTCTTGTGGGAATATTTACATCCCTTTTAAAAGTTTTCAGGGCCCTAAAAATTCCCCCCATTAGAATGGGGTCCATTCGGAATGAAGATGAGACTATTCTAATGTAAAAGCGGTCCTGAACTGAAGTGGTTTGTGGTAGAACAGATAGGTCCTATAAGAGGGGGACACACATACTTATATAGGCCATGTCATTTTTATTTTACCATTTCTCACAACTAAAAGTGATCTTGACCCTACCTTATATTTCTATGCATTCACGTACTGTATCCTTTGCAAAATCTGTATTTGCGGACTTCTCTGTACGTGCTACGAACCAAACTCTTCACAATTAATTCTTCTCATGAACTAAATTTTGGGCTTTGCGAACTACGTTGTGGAATTTAGAACTAATGTCCATACCTCCACATAGTAAAATGATAAGTGATTTTCATGTTCCACACACCGAACTTAAACTGAAAAACCGAACTTTAAGCCTTAATAATCCAAACTTAAACTCTTAATTAGCAGTCTTTGAATATTAGCTTGGTGAGGCCCTGGTTCATGGTTTCTTCCTTCTGTGAACCCTTCTGTTTGCTGACCAACGCTCTTCGGGCTGGTGCCTCATGGTACTTTTTCTTACTACGGATGTACGGGGTCTATGGCTTCTATGTCCTATGTAGTATATGGGAAATGGATTTCATGTAATGTGTAGTATGTGGGAAATGGCTTCTGCATACCATGCAGTATGTGAGAAATTATTTCTGTATACCATTTCTGGGAGTAGTACATGGAACCCCATGCATACCCTCTTTTATGTTTGTTGGCCATTTTTGGGACCTTTATGCAATAATTTTCTCATTGGACTAAAATTTTGTGGGCTTTGGATCTTTCTGTGCAGGATGAAATGGATCTTCCATAGACTTTGACGAAATCGACCAAGATGAGGGAAACCATGGTTGTGGACGCTGAGGACCATCTTTGATCCTACATTGTTCCTCGTGAAATATTCTTAAAATATCTCCTTATACCAGAGTTCCTAGCTTACCCATTGTCTGTGAAGCTACCACTTTTTGGATTTGGTCTTCCAGATGATGTTCCTTTTCCATTTGATGACCTAAATACTCCTTTCATTATCCTAGAAGCACCACATGGTCATGATCAGGCCAATATTTCCTCAATATGAGAAGTCATAGCTACTCTGATTCTAGAGAATGTGCTCATATTAGAAGGCTCAATGTAGAATTAGGGAAACCATAGGTGTCGTAACACCGCCTCGAGAAAAGTCACCCTGGAGTACCTGTCCATTATCAACCTTTCCCGAGAACACACTAAGGGTGGGTGGAGCACCAAGTGGGACCTATAATCCATAAGATTCTTTTGCAATGAATGGGCATGGGAATTCTGGGTACATAAAACCAGTTAGAGTCCCCTGATTAGTTAGAGGCAGTGAACTTATATCAGGCAGCTTGGGTTTCCCAGTTCGCAGTTTTATCTCCAAGAGAAATTCATCCTGAGCTGCTGAGCCACTGGTTTTCAAGCACCAATACCTTCCATTTGTCACATGGGGAGGTTTGAATTATCTTATGGGACATCCACCAGCTCAGACGGCTCCCCATCCTTGGATATATATGATGAATTTCTTCCAACAACTGCTACTTTGGGAGATACTAACCATGTGTCCCCATTAACAAGGAGCCTACTGGTTATGGTAGAGGGATTACTTGATCACCCCCTCCAGAATCATTCTCTTATCCCGTTTGAGGAATTGATAGAGTCATTTTTCCTGGCGATTGGGCCTAAGATGAGAGATTTCCACAATCGAATTCATCCAACCTGTCAGTCCCGACAAATTTCAGGGTCATATTATGCCGCCATAGAAGCGGGACGATATACTATCTAGGGATATGATCTTAACCTAGACATGAAACTTGTGCTTAGCGATACACTATGAGAGTTCCTCACTCTGACTTTAAACCTTCCCTTCTTAACATCTCCTTTGTTCATCCTATGACGTTAAGTGTTAGTGATGAATTCAAGTTGTTAAATGATGCTTCTCTCTTCTCATTTTCATTGAACCCTACCCCTCATGGGTCATTAAGGGGTAATAGGTCTGGTTAATTAGAGGATAAATCATAAATTAACATGCTTTGGGATGGATTTCTCACTGATCACATAGATCAAGTGGCCATTTGTGATCCATACCTCCCTTAGCAGTTCTCTAGGAAATTTGGGTGCCTTCCACAAACTGTTCTTCTTCCTGCCATTGAATTAAGGGGAAAATATCATCTCATTATTCTTTGCTAGTTATGGATTATGATGATGCGGTATAGTGACACTATAGAGGTTATCATCCCTAATATGATTGGATCCACTTTCTTATCACTTGAATATGCCCAACTGTGGGTGGGCTGTTACCCTAACAGGGTGCTGAGAACACCAATTCGAGAGGTCCAAAATCCTTTAACCATCCTTCTCCCAATATTAACCATGAAAACCATGTCATATATTCCTTCTAATATGGTGAGTGTGATGACCTCACCAACTATTCTTGTCCCTATGGTGACTGCAATGGCTACACCTTCTAATCCTGTCCCTGTGGTGAGAAGGTGCTCGATCCTCTGTTAGATGCGTCTGGAAGGGGATTCATCTGTGCGGACTATCTCATTGGGGAGTGATTCAAACTACTCCCCTCCCGTGGATATTACCCACAACCCTAATGAGGCTGGCCCCAGTAGAGTGTGATAAGATACCCCAGAAGTTACAACTAGTCCTCCACATCCGATTCTAGCGGTCAAACCATATGAGTGTCAAGAGATCCCCCCATCCTAGGTAGCCTATCATAGGTCCCTTCCCACTCCCTTAATGATGTATCCGACCTATAAACCCATTATAGCAGGGGAGGAAAAAGGCCTTAGTGCCACGAGGAGGAATCAGGAAGTGAAAAAATAGGCGTGGCATCAGTTATGCGCCATTTCTATGGAAACACCTATGGCCAACTTTACTGATGAGATTGAAAACTTCCAAAAACTATTTACTGAGTTGGATTGTGGTAGATTTGATTACCAACATCTACACCTTCTTATCTACCATATTATCATAGCTTGCTAAGACCTCTCTTCTTGTGAGGATAAACTTTTTAAATTCAATTCTTTCCATCATCAGGTAATGACCTTATGAAGATGTTTCAGAGGAACTAAATCACCTGACAGTTAAAGAGGTGAAGGCTCATGATTTGGTGATTGCCCAAAAAGTAGAGCTGCGAGAATGAGAAGCTCGTGTAACAAGGTTTAAGGCTACACTGACCTATTCGAGTTCCAATTATGAAGCTATCCAGAAGAAAGGGTGGGACCTTAAATTTTTTATGGATCATGTGTGCCCAATAGTCAGAGTTGAAGTAGATGAGAGAGATTCTTTAAAGAAAACTCTTGATGTCCCGTGATAGTTGTTTACCATATTTTTGGAAAGGGTGAGCCAAGCCTTACTATAACTTTCCCAATTCACGATATACTCATTTTCTTTTGACACTATAGAGAGAATACAAACAGGGGATGTTCCTTTATTTTTTTGAACTTAATAGAACTAATTTTCCTTTTAATACTTCTTCATTTCCTTTTCCTATCACGTCAATTAATCAGAATAAACAATATAAGCATTATTTCGATCAGGTGTCAATTTTAATCTGTGATTCGAAACCTGTAAATTAAAATAATCAAATTAGGCTCTAATTTTTTGCTCGATCCATGAGACTTAGTGAGCATAGTTTAATTATTGTTTGGGTTTTAGGGAAAAACTTGAAAACTTTTCTGTCATTTTCATTATTACCCTAATTTTTTCTAATCCTGTTTGATATGGGCTTAGTATATATAGCTTGGATTTTTCATAAGCTTCCCTTTGAGGGTATTAGACATAACAAGATTTATATATCTTTTGAGTATTTCATAGCTCGACACTTTTTTCCTAAACCACACATAGTATAGGTTTAATGATCTGATACTCTAATTTTATCCAGGGGTTACCTTTACGGGTTTTCACTCTAGTGAGTATTGCATCTTTTTCACTGGAATTTTATAGTCTCTCCACTCAGACTTATTACTAATGTCTTAGGTCGAGTATTTTTGACCAAACTTGACAGGGTAGTGGCCTCAATTTGGTATTCATCAACCATGAATGTCATAATAATCTCATACATGAATGAGGGATTTTTCTTGACCCTTACATTGTGAGTTTTTCATGTATATGAGGCTAGGTAGCCATTTTAGGCATACAAAAGTAGGAGAGGACTCTACTAAGGATAAATTTTCCTTTTATTTATGACTGTATTATAGGCATCATATGAAGATCCACTGGGGAATGATGTGAATTTTTAAACA
This sequence comes from Viscum album, assembly GCA_963277665.1. Lineage (NCBI taxonomy): Eukaryota > Viridiplantae > Streptophyta > Magnoliopsida > Santalales > Viscaceae > Viscum > Viscum album. The sequence goes on from OY728166.1 coordinate 856,266,193, forward strand.
AGGTTGTCTACAGGACACTAGCCTCCCATCTCCGATGGCCTAGGAGGATTGATAACACTTTGGATTTGTTTTGGGGATGGGGGACTGAGTGTGTGGCTCATATGAGGGATGATGTCTGAAAGTATTTGGGGAATTTTCATCAGCTTTGAATGAGAAATCACTCTCACATGAATTTTACTTGTGTAAGGGAGGTCTAGCAGATGGTACAATTTAGCGTCATACAACTAGGATACGTGACACCTATTATGGGAGATCATTTTTCTCTAACCAAAGGAGATTAAATGATTCATAAGTTAAATTAGAAATTCATTTAATTCATGGGAATTTGAAAATGGAAAGACATGTACGATTTTATTCAGGGGGCTTCTGAATTTTAGGAGTTAGATGGGACATAAATGTCATACAGGCGTACGAAAACTAGAAATGACTCTCTTTGGGACAAATTTTCCTTTGGTTGATGCTCGTTTTGAAGGAAACATATACAGTTCCACTGGGGAATGATGTGCATAGTCAGACAAAGGTATCTGTAGGACATTGGCCTTCTATCTATGATGGCCATGATGGATTATAGACATTAGATCCTTTTGGACATGACATATGGCTTATAAAAGGGGGTGCACCTAAACATGAAACGAGGCATTTCTTTGTCTCAAAATTATCAGGGAAAATGGAAATATGTGGGGGAATTTTATTTATTATATTTTTGGGTATGGATCAACTTTACACATAGGGATAGGGAATATTTAATTTATAGAAGCTTTAGGAGAGACCATAGGTGAATCGGTCCAGGAAGTTCTGATATATCCTGGATGTGGGATAAAAGATAATGTAAACCATGACTCTGATGGTTCTTGAATCAGTAGGGATGTCCCGAGACTTGGAAGCTGTCAGGTGTACTGAGGTATGATAAGACTCTCTTGAGGATAAATTTACCATTGGTTGACGACTGTTTTGCAAGAAACATATGCAGAGCCACCGAGGTATGATGTGTATAGTCAAACAAATGTGTCCACAAGACACTATCCTTCCATCTTCGATGTCCATGTATAATCGAGATTACTGAGAGAAAGAAGTTTGATGTATGGAAGAAGTGTATTCGGATACATTAGGAATGTTTGGGATATGATTCTTTCATGGGATCAGGTAATCCCCAATGTAGATCTGACTCATACGTAGGGTGAGGCATTCGTCCCATATTTGGAGTACCTTGTAGTTTAACATCATACGACTAGGGCCCATGGTTTCTTATGGGGAAGGAAATGGTAACATGCCTTTTTGGGTCATGCTTCTAGGACAAAAAACTCCTAGACTAACTCTCTATGATTTCATGGTGGATCCCCTACTAAGGTCCCTAAGCTCACATGAGCTATGCTCGGTGTGAGAAAAAAGTGATTACAATGATTCCAGATCACTACTTAATAATAAAATAATCAATGATAGGATGAATTTTATGCTTAAAACCAATGATATGCAGTTTAACTTCATCCAGTAAGAAAAACATGTCACAATGGCCATAAATAGATTTGAGTTAGTCATGGTCAGGATGTTCTATAATTCCTTAAACATGGGTGATGATAGAAGGTGCAAACCATAGTCCGGAGGGGGGGGGGTGGAACTGGAGGAATGACATGGGGCTCGAAAGTCATTAAGCGTAATGAGGTAGGAAAGGAATCTCATGAGGATGAATTTAAATTTGATTAATGACCATCTTGTAGGCATCATATACAGTGCCACCGAGGCATGATGTTCATAGTCAAACCAAGGTGTCCATAGGACATTGGTCTTCCATATTCGATTTCCATGAAGGATTACGGAGATTGGAAATTTTCTGGACATGATGTATGGATTATGAAAAGGGTTTCACCTAAACATGAAAAGGGGTATTTATTTGGATAAAATTTACAAGGAAAACCGAAAATAGGTGGGAAAATTTTATTTATTATTATTTTTTCTGTGTAGATCAACTTTACACATAGAGACTGGGCATCTTTATTTTGTAGAAGCCTGACCAGAGGTGAATCAGGCCAAGAAGTTCTGATATATCCAAGACGTGGGTAGGAAAGAGAAGTAAAACAATGAATCTGAGGTTTCTTGAATCCAGAGGGATGTAAAATTGCTTGGAATCCATTAGGCATACTGAGGTAGGAGAGTACTCTCATGAGGAAGAATTTTACTTTGGTTTATGATCATTTTGTATGAGACATATGCAGAGCCATCGGGGCATGATGTGCATAGCCACATAAAGGTTTCCATATGACAGTGTCCTTCCATCTCCGATGACCATGTATATTCAAGATTACTCAAATAAAAAATTTTGAGGTATTGAAGGAGAGTATCCAGATATATTAGAAACATTCGGGCTGTGATTCACTAATGGGATCGGTTAATCACCCATGTAGATCAGACTCATATGCAGGGTGAGGAATTCATACCATCTTTGGAGTACCCTGTAGTTTAACATCGTACGACTAGGACCCTGGGTTCCTTATGGGGATGAGAACCATAACATTCCTTTTACGGTCATGCTAGTAGGACCAAAACTCCTAGACTGATTCTCTATAATTCCATGGTGGATCCCTTACTAAGGTCTCTAAGCTCATGTGAACTATGATTGATATGGGAAACAAGGGATTCCGAGGATTCCAGATCACCACTTAAGAATAGAATAATCAATGGAAGGGATCATTTTATGCTAAAACCAATGTTATTTATTTTAACGTCATGCAATAAGGAAAACTTGTCACAAAGACCATAAATAAGTTTGAGTTAATCATGGTCAAGATATTTTGGAATTCCTTAGACATGGTTGATGATAGAAGGTATAAACCATAGTCTAGGGGGCTTGGATCAAGAGGAATGACATGGGTATTGGAAGACATTGGGCATACTGAGGTAGGAAAGGAATCGATTGAGGACTAATTTATCTTTTATTGGCAACTGTCTTATAGGAATCATATACAGATACACTAGAGAATGATGTGTATAGTCAAAAAAATGTGTCCGCAGGACACTGGCCTTCTATCTCTGATGGCCATGAAAGATTATGGAGAATGGGACACGATGTATGGCCTATAAAAAGGGGTGAACCTAAACATGAAAGGGAATATTTATATGGATGATATTTACCAGGAGAACAGGAAATAGGTGGCGACATTTTATTTATTATTTATTTTGTGCACGGATCAACTTCACACATAGGGATGGAGAATCTTTATTTTATAGGGGCATTAAGAGAGACCATAGGTGAATCGAGATATGAAGTTGTGATATATCTAGGAAGTGGGTAGAAAAGATAATGTAAACCAAGAATCTGAGGGTTCTTGAATCAGGAATGATGTCACAAGGCTTGGAAGCTGTCAGGTACACAAAGACAGGTGAGCACTCTCCTGAGGACAGTTTTTTCTTTGGTTGATGACCATTTTGTAGGAAACATATGCAGAGCCATTGGGGCATGAAGTGCATAGTCAAACAAAGGTTTCCAGAAGACATTGAACTTCTATATCTGATGGCCATAAAGATTACAGATAACTCAAAGCATAAAGTTTGTTGTATGGTAGGAGTGTATCCAGATACATTAGAAACGTTTGGGTTGTGATTCACTCATGATATCAAGTAATCCCCTACGTAGATCTGACTCATACGTAGGTTGAGGCATTTGAACCATCTTTGGAGTAACCTATAGTTTAACTTTGTATGATTGGGGTTACTTATTGGAAAGGGAACCATAACATGCCTTTTAGGGTCATGCTGCTAGGACCAAAACTTCTAGACTAATTCACCATGATGTCATGATGGATCCCATACTAAGGTTCCTAAGATCATGTGATCTATGATCGGTGTGAGAAACAAGGGATTACAAGGATTATGGATCACCACTTATGAATAGCATAATCGACGACAGGGGGAATTTTATGCTTAAACCAATGCTATGCAGATTGAATTCATCCAATAAGGACAACTTGTCACAAAGATCATAAATAGCTTTGAGTTAATCATGTTCAGGATATTATGTAATTCATTAAACATGGGTGATGATAGAAGGTGTAAACCATAGTCAGGGGGGCTTGGACAAGGAGGAATGACATGGGGCTTGGAATCCATTGGGCATACAGAGGTAAGAAAGGAATATTCTAAGGACAAATTTTATTTTGATTGATGGTCATCTTGTAGACATCATATGAAGAGTTAGAAGGTAATGATGTGCATATTAAAACAAGTGTATCCACAAGAAACTAACCTTTCATATCCTATGGCCATGAATGTTTATAGGGAACCAAGCTTTCCAGGAGTATAGAGTTTGACAAATGAGAAATATGTGTTTGGGAAGGTAAGAAATATATAGACCATGATCAACCATGAAATACTGAAGCTTCTACATAGATCTAACTCATATGTAGGGGGAGACATGATCTTTCGACTCCTTATGAGTGTCAAAATTAAAACTTGGATTTTCCATAATCTCTTTAAATTTGTTGTGCAGGAAATTGGGGGCATGTATGGGATCTCATAATATTGAGAATCGGGATGCACATGAATCCTAAGGAACCTTACAGTTTAGCATCGTGCGGTTAGGACCCTTTTTTTGTTTGGGTGGATGGACCGGGATAAAGGATCTGAGAATCACTACAGATCACGCTGATGAATGATAATAAAGCTACGCATATTTTTGAATGTTCCCTAAAAAGGTCTAGTCCACATGTAGGGATATGAGAGATAATTTTTTTAATTGGTGGATGGGCCCAGAAGTTAAATTAGGGAACCACTACATATCCTGCAAGGGTAGGAATCAGGCGATACATAGTTTTGAACATTTTTCGTATTAATATGACTTGGACATAAGAGTAGGGGCATTTTGGTTTCATTCTCTATTGGTGTCAGGTCAATCATATTTCTCTATAGTTTGTTTAGATAATTGAATCCTTACCATCGATCCTAAGCTCACATGAGTTATACTTGATGTGAGAAACAAGGAGTGACAAGGATTTCCCTCATAATATGGAGAGATAGAGGATACAATAGAGACCTTTTTTCATGTAGGGTATGGGCCAAGATTGAGGGTCGAGGAATCACTACGTATCCCACTAATGAATGGGAATCAAGATGTATGTAGTTCTTTGGGGACCATAAATTTTATCATCATACGATTAAGATGATTTATGCTATGTGGTTTAATGTCTCGTAGTTAGGATTCTATGCTGTGTAGTTTAGAGTCATGCAACAAGGACATTTTCATTACAGTTTAATTTCATTTTTTAGGGAATAATACAATACAATTTAACATCATGTGTTCAGGATGATAACTCAAAGTTTAGCCTCATTGAGTTTGGACCATATATGACTTCGTTACACGGAGTACATCTTCAGAAACCTTGCATTTGTGGGAGCCATGATGTGTTGTCCATCCATTGATTTCAAGGAGAATGATCCATTGGAATATACCCTATGTATGACATATGGTCCCTCCAAATTTGACTCAAGATTTGGGGGTTTCTTCCCAAGTATCATCGGGGTTCTAAGGACCAACACCATCTCTCTTTTGAGGAAAAATCAAAGGAAAAACTTTTTGTTGAAGGCTCGTGTGATCAATTTTTTTAGAATTCCAAATGGTGAAAAGTGTACAGACTTTTCTCATCCGGATACTCCAACTCATCAAAATGTTTCTAGTATTGTTCATCCTTGTATATTTGATCAAAAATGGATACATAGAGTGATGGAAATTGAATTTCAATAAGAAAAATTTCCTCTGCCCTGTATACTAGTGAGTACGGGGTTTCTTGGGTGGTAGTGTGGGTTGTGGTCCGGTAAGCGCATAAATCATGAAGGATATTTTCTGTCCATGATTTCTTATCCTTATCTATCATCTTATGGAGTATGTTGGATAGAGACTTGTTGAAATCCTCTATCTTTCCATTATCCATTGCATGGTTTCAGGATTAACGGTTGGCTTTAATTACATACTCCAGATATAACTTGTGTAACTCAGCAGAGCAAAAGTTGGTTCCATTGTCAATCAGTATTGTATAAGGGCCACCAAATATAGTAATGATTTTGGCCTTCACGAAGCTATTTTTTACCCTAACCACTTTAAGGGGCATGGCTTCAGCCCATTTGGAGAAGAAGTTGATTGCTGTGAGAATGAACTTGAATTGTTTGGATGTTGTGGGAGGATATATTCCCACAACATCCATCCACCATATGAAAAATAGCCAGGAGTACTTAGCTGTATGAAGTAGCTCTGGGGGTTTTTGAATAAAATTGGCATGAAATTGGTAGGAATGATACTTCTTGGTGAATGTGGTACAATCCTGTATCATAGTGGGCCAATAGTATCCAAGCCTTCAAATTTTATGGGAGATCTTGGTTGTTGATTGGTGTGCTCCACAAGATCCAATATGAACTTGTTTCATGACGACAACAATCTCTTCTCCATCGATGTACCTAACAATGACTCCATCAAGGCCTCATTTATAGAGAAAATTTTGTTGGTTTGCATCATTGTATAAGACAAAGTTGACTCCCCACTTCCATATATTTTCTCTTCCCAACCAATCTGGTGGGAGTTCTACCCTTTGGAGGTAATTTGAAATAGGAGTCATCCAACCAGTGGTGTGACCATAAGGCTAAAAAATGGTGCTAATCTATTTGATTTCCTTTGTATTGTTCTAAATAAATGGTCAGACCATCCGACGGTGGGAAATGCTGATGACTATTTCATCCCTGTCTGAATTAGTTAGAGTTATAACTACATTTTCCAATGCATCGGCTTGAGTATTTTGTGACTGAGGGACTTAGGCCAGCATCAGTTCTGATAGGAATTCTTCCATCAGTTCTCCAACATGGTTCATCAAAGGTACCGATATATCTTTCTTAATTGCATAGTCCCCATTGACCTTCTCGATAACCAGATTTGAATCGCCTTTTATCTTCATGTGTTCGGCTCGTGCATGAAGTTCCAAATCTAGGCCTGCAATGAGGGCATGGTATTTTGTTTCATTATTTGTGCATCCATATGAAAGTAGGAAGGAGTAAGAAAAGACAAACTTCTCAGGGGATATGAGTATAAAACCCTTCCCTACATTGTTGAGCTTGGGATCTTCCATCCTTTTCCTTGTTGCGATTCTGGAAGAACCGTCAAAGTAAATTTCCCATGCCTATTGGCCTTCTTAGATAGAGAACACTTCTTAATCTGGAAGTTCAGAATCCAATGAGGTTGTTTCTTCCAAGGGGTGCTCTGCCTAGAAGTCTGCTAACACCTAGAATTTGATGGATTTATGGGGCACATATTGTTTTTTCAAACTATTATACTATGAATTCCCATTATGATAGACACCTAGTTAGCATGGGATGGCTGAGGGTATACTTGAACGGGTTGTAGTGGGAGACCATATAGACCACGTGGTGTTGTAGGTAATGCCTGGATTTATAAACTGCGAAGAGTAAGGCTAGATAGTTCTTTTCAATTATTGAATATCGAGTCTCAGCATCAATCATTGTTCGACTGAGGTAATATATACTATTATCACTGTTGACATCATTCTTCATTGTTAGGAAAGAACCCAATGACCGTTTGAAGGTGGTTACGTACAAAATGAGTGGTCTCCCCTAGACCAATGGCATCAACACTAGTGGTATTAGGATATACCTTCTGAGATTTTGGAATTATTATTGAAAGTCATTGTCCCAATCATATGTAACCCCTTTCATAATTAACCTGGTGAAAGGTAAGAATTTACCTGTAAGGTTGGCTATGAAGCATTAGATGTAGTCCAGGTGACCCTAAAGACCCCTCAATTCTTTGAGGTTGCGAGGTGGATACAGTCAAAGGATGTATTTTATCTTCTTAGGGTCAACTTCTATACTGAGATGACATATGATGAAGCTAGGAAATTTCCCAGAGGTAACGCCGAAAGCACACTTTAGGGGATTTTTCTTTAAACCATGTTATTGTAGTTTGTTGAAGAAAGCTTCAAGATCTTTCAGGTGGTTTGAGAACTGTCTTGAATTAACCTCTAGATCTTTGATGTACAACTCGATGAATTTTACCTAGAAGGGATTGAAAATGCAATGTATGGCATGCGTATATGTAGCGCCAAAATTTTTCCGGCAAAAGGACATAACCTTATAACAAAAAACTCCATGGGGCCCTCAGAAAGTAGTAGCTCCTTCATCTCCTTAGTCCATTCAGATCTGGTTGTATCCAAAATAACCATCCATGAAAGAGAGGGCCTTATATCTGGCAGTCACATCGATCAATAATTATGTGATCAGGAATGGGAAATCTTCTTTCGAGCAGTGCCAATTGAGGTCTATGAAGTCGATGTAGACTCTAATTGCCCAGGGATTCAACCAAGGCGAAGTCACCATGGAGGAATTCATCCATAAAATGGACAGATTGGTTTCTCACCTTGAAGAACTCATCAATGAGAATCCATACACCCAGGTTAGTACTCTGCACTGGTAATTATATAGAGTGTATGATTTAAATAATCTTAGTCTGGTGTTTAATAATTTTGTGAGCTCTTTCAGCACGTAATGGTCCTTGTTTTGAAAAATATGGTTTCCAAATTTACCATAAAGTGGCTTAATAAAAATTTATATTTGGATGGATTAGATTGTCAACTTCAGCCTCTATTTTGGCAGCATGCATTGGGTGGGTCCTTCTAGCTGGCTTCTTAGAGCCATAATGGTCTTTCGGAAAACCCAGATGATGAGTGGAAACTTCAGGATTGAGGCCTGACATTTATGTGTAGTTCTAGGAAAAAACATCTCAATTCTTCTTTAGGTTGGAGGTATATGCCTATTTCTTCTTGAAAGGTCTATCCACACTAATAAGAGTGGGCCAGGGTCGTCTTTAGTGGCCAGGTCTATCTCTTTAAGTTTAACGATTGTAGTAGAGACACCTTCTTCGAATGATGAAGGTGAATCTTTAAGGTCTTATTCTTATTCATCCCCTTCATCATCTTAATTCTGTTCTGATAAAGAGAGGAATATCATGATGAAATTTTTGGTGTTGGAAGAGAAATATTCTTCTACCTTAGTGAATAAGGTAAGAACTGTCTAGGGTCCCGAGGACGGGCCGAGGGAATTTTTGTTTGGGATTTCCCAGACATAATAGGAGCCAGAACATTCTTCAACATATTTGGACTTAGTGGTCATAACATAAATCATGAAAATGACTGAGTCTATATCTGATCTTGTACTTATGCATTCAAATTGGTTTATGGGTCATACATACTCTTCCTGATGCTGTTGGAGGTGATCAGTTAGAGCTATTTCCAATCTATTTGGGGAGGTGATCTAATCAACATTGTCGACCAAATATTTATTCTCTTTCAGTTAATATAACCCTACATCGTTGTAATGTGACTCTCGTGATTCGAATGGGGATTTATTGGCCTAAAATGTCCCATTTTGACAATTAGAACAATATTTGACACATTGATGGTATGATGAGGGAATTGTAGTGTGCTGATGTAGCCAGGGAATTCCCAATAGGACATTAAAGGAAATGTTTTGACGCACTACCAGAAACACAAAATCAGACATGAGGTCACTGAGCCAAGTTTTAATCTCGATTCATCTCAGTGGATTCTGCTTGCTTATGTCATATCCCAGCAGAGTTTTGGTGCAGGGTGTTAGACTGTCCTCGTCATAGCCTAACCGATGAAGTGTTCACAGTGGGATGAGGTTTAATCCAGAGCCGTTGTTGACAATGAATCTTAAAACATCAATTCCATTTATCATTCTAAACACATATAAGGGTTTGATGTTCCCCTGCATGATGGCGTCTTTATTCTTGTCTATGAAGGAGATGACGATGTGGCATTCTTCAGGATGGGTTTCCGTCTGATAGATTTCGGCCACTGCTACTTTAGCCTCAATATCTGGGGAACTTAGTAAGGCTTCAATGAGTGACTCCCTAAGGTATGCAGACATACTCAAGGAATCCAGGATCGATAGTTTTTCCAGTACTAAGGTTAGATGCTACATAATATCATATTTCTGCTCCAAAGGGAGTTGCCTCCCGGCTCAAGGATGCTCTTTTTTGGGATCTTTAAGGGTTTGAGATTTGGATGTAGATGGTATGACCTCTATGATAGGATTTGATGGCACTGCTATACTTTCTAAGTTTTCCCGAACTTGTCCACCTGTACGACTTGGGAGATTTGATATATGTTCTTCCTCTAACACATACACCAAGGTGACTGGGATCAGATTTCTTCCAGTGGGGGCGAAGAAATACTCCAGTTCTTTTCATGTCTAATGGTGGGTTCTTCAATGATTTTCTACAACATTAATAGTTTGAGCTAAGGTGTGACTAGAAATTTGACTCCTACCACAATCATGCCTTCCAAGAATCCCACGGCCTCTGTGGCCTCTTCCTCTGGCTCTCCGATTGGACATGGGGAATTTGGGTTTGTGTCCATAGTCTCCATCAGATAAAGGGTTCATCAAGTGAATGAAATTAATAGAGTTGGAGATCAGTTCTTGATCTGATAATGCTTATGTCTGACTTTTTTCTTCTAATAGTGCTGTTTGGAAAGGTGGTGCTTGTCGTTTCATTTAGCGGGGTAGTTTCTGTTGTCCCAAGTCTACTGGAATGATGTTCGAAAGTATCAAGACTAGCTTCATCTTTGGTTCCAGCTCATCTTCTTGCTTATGCTTTCTACCCTTCTGGACCCCAGAGGACTGTTGGGCTGAGGATGATGGTCGTGTTTCATAAAGAGCTATCGGGGGCATGGTTGGTTGCTTCAACTATGGCTGGAGGATTCCATGAGATTGATTAACTATTTTATGAGTCATCCAACTATCAAAATTCCCCCCTTTTTTTGTGATTGTTTTCCATCCCTCTTTATCTCTTGGGTCTAATGTAGGGACATACACCACATGTGCTGGTAGCGAACCCACTTGACTAGTCCAGAATCCACTATCTTTTGTAAGAGATCCTTGAAGATGAAGAACTCTAAGATGGTGTGCCTCAGTATTCAGTGATATGGATAATAATTTGGATGGTCATCAAGACCCACTTCATCAGCTCTCTTTGGCTTTGGTAACCTGAGAATGTTTCAATTCATATAGGCTATGAAGTAGGAGTACACTTGGTAATCTCTGAACGAGTATAATTTATTTATTTTTTCCTCAAATTGATTTAATTTAACACTCCTTCGATTATATTTCTAAAGTGGGGGTGAATTTTTTCACCCAGGGGGTCTCGTATGGTTTGGTGGAGGCCTCAAAATTGGAGCTAGTTCCAGGAGTGGTTTAAGAATGACATAAGTTGCTTCATCTTTTTTGCGTTATTTCTCATGGGGCTGATGGGGTCACCGGGACTTGAGATCGGTCTACTAAAAGGAGTCTTTTATCCTTTGGTTAATGATAGAGAAATCTTATAACCCATTTATGTACTTAACTGGGATGAGTGGTGTTCATAATTCATCACAAAGATTATGGATGCACATAGTGAAAATTTCATCATGGGGGAGTGGTTGGTTCGGGGAGTAAGTAATGCCTTTCCATTTGGAAATGAATTCTGAAACTCTTTCATTCTCTCACTGATTGTAGTTTATGAGATCATTGACTGTTGTCTTGGGTGTCAAACTAAACTGGAAGAGAAACTATCACCGAAGGTCCTCCCATCCTGTGATTGAGTTTTCCAGAAAACTAGTATACCATATGAAGGATGAAACCTGCAGGGTTCGCACGAAGCACCTAATTTTCACCACTTCTTACTGCTCCAGTGTGCCTATCATGGGATCATGGTAATAGAAATAGTGAATTAGGTGCTATTCTAGGTCTTCCAAACCATTGAACACTGAGAATATGGGGTTCCTAAAGTTTGGAAGTGGTGGAACGTTGCTCACCTAATCAGGGTAGGGTTTGCACTCTGGTTTTATCGGAGCACACTGGCCTTCCATGACTTCTAGTCGAGCTGTCAATTGCTTGACAGTAATCAAGATACCTTGATGCATATCTTACCAGACTTTAGTTTGGGTGGGTGTAGTAGGGGGAAAAGCTAGATGTGCCGGCACTGCTGGAATTTGGGGTGGATACCCAGCCGGGGTATCCTATGTGGGTTTTTCTGCATATACTATGGATACTTTCCTAGTGAAGGGAAGTCTTGATGTCTTTCCAGAGTTATATTTAAATAGGTTAATGGTCCCAGTGTTGTATTGGATGGAAATCCAACATTGACTTCATTTATCTGGATAAGTGCATGTGGTAGGGGAATCATCAACCTCGACATTGATTCGCCTGAGTTCTTTCATTTCTTCCTCCTTCTTGGCTAATCCTTCCTCGAGAGTGAGGGACACACTCTCAGGGGGAGAAGGAGGCAGGTCATATATGACTTGGGATTTATTATTCTCCTTTTTTGGAATTTTTGCAGGAGGTAATGATGGATTAACTAAGGGTTTCCCAAATTTAGGACAACTCTCTGGTGCTAGGTATGCACACCATCAGGCTTTGTGTGGGATGCCTCCAAGATGTAACCATCTACTCTTGTGTCATCTCCCTTTATATCATTTCTTGTGTGATCTGTGGGGTTGCCGTTTACCATATTCACTGATGCATACCGCATTGGGGGTGGTGTACCCGGTGCCAAATTGTAAGAACCCAGATCTTCTTTTCAGGCACGCTTTTCCTTTTTCTGGAGTTTTTGATAAAAATGAACTTTCTAGAAATTTTTGAAGTACATGCTGTGTTCTTTCTGAGTACACGCCGTGTACTCTTTTCCCGCCAAAGCTATGTGTTGGCCATGTCCGGGCCACACACACGGTGTGTAAGGGTGACGTGGAGGCCGATTTTGGCGAAGTACAGAAAAGACCTAGTACTTTTCATGTACTCTAAAAGTACACACCATGTACTTTTTTTTTCATTAAACGAACCGAGGTCGCACCTGACGCATAGAAGCATCTTCTTCTCCAGGTTTCGTTCGTTCGAGAGTGACCGTATGGCCGAATCTTCTCCGAGCTGTCGTGCCTCCATCCAACCTCTGTTCCAGCCGCTATTGATTGCATTGGAAGCGCAGCGGTGAGTTCTCAGTTTTTCTTTAGCCTTGTTTCTTGATTCCTCCTCGTTTTGAAGTTATCAAAGGTTTAGCGTTTTGTGCGTTTTCTTAGATCTATGTCGTTCTAAGTGGAATCTGTCATCATGGTTCACATATATCAATCTACTGGGATCGAGGTAGGTGGTTTGTTGCCCTACGTTGAATGTCTTTGAGTTTTTGGTGCAAAAGTTCCGGATACCCATGTATCAGGTATCTCGGGTTAGGGTTTTGATATTGTTTTGTTATTTGCCTTAGAATGCTTGTATGCGTGAGGTTATTAAATGGTTAATAATTTCTTGTTAGCATGTTTGAGGATCACCCCATGGGTGTTCCCCTCGTTTTGGCTGTTGATTGCCTTTTGGCATGGTTTTCCTACGAGGAAACCTTATTGCACATTGCTAGTATGCCTATTGACTTGATTGCATGTATTTCCTACTGTTTATATGCTTATTGATGCATTGTAGCTATTAGCCAAGTATTTTTTAAACTTACTTAGGCTGATAACAGTCGATTATGTACGACTAAACTACTCAAGGCTGAGTGAACCTGGTGTGGTAGACTAAAGGGGGAATTGACGATTAGGGATTCCCTAGAGAGTCTGTTTTAATTAGTATCAATCGCATGACCTATGTGAATCAGACTTTGTGCTTCCTCAGAGTGTCCTTAGTTACGTAGCGAGACTATAGGGGGAATTAGATGTAAGTTCTTCCTTAGAGAGTCTATATCTTTCGTTGCAAGACCACAGGGAAATTGACGGTGAGAGCTTCCCAGAGTGTCTGTGCCTTTGTACGTTTACTTGACTAGAGGGGTTTTCTAGTAGGAGCCACCCAGAGAGTTAGTGCTTTATTTGATGGTTGGTTGTGACGAGTCCACCCAGCCAAAGAACAAGCTTGGGTTTGTACTGCTTGTTGTTTAGGTAGACTGCTGAGTTACCTGTTGTGCTTACTTGCTTACCTTGGGAGTATAGATCTATTGCTAGGTTCCTTAGTTGGTAGCTAAATGATTGTACTAAACTGCTAAATAAATGTGAATGTATATTTGTATGATTGTTTACTTTAGTGTATTTATGTTTCTCTACTGCATTTATTTCCTTTACTTTTCCTATATTACTCACTGACAGTAGGTCACAGATCTCGTGGTGATTTCCTACTAGGATTAGTCTCACACCCTATTTGGGTCCTGCTTTTCGGCCCAAACAGGTTATATGGTTGTAGGTGTGGATAGGGATTGTGGCCCTTCTACTTCGGGTACATGATTGCTGGTTGGAGCTGGAGATAATAGGACCGAGTTTAGGATTGCAATGCTGCTGGAGTTGTTGTTTACTTTCGTACCTTGTTTTTCAGTTGTATTTCAGCACATTGTTTTTTTTCCTGCTTTCCTTAGATACTTGTACCTGCTACATTATTATCATTATCATTATGTGTTCATTGCTTCCGCTGTTTAGCTTTAGTGTTTGTATGCTATTTACTGCTTCCACTATTGACTGTTGTTTTCGTGCCTTGTATACCTTACCAAATGAGGGCATAGTTTCCCCAATAACTTACCAAGGCCCTCACTGCTAGTCGGCAGCCTCTGGCATTTAGGGAAATGTGCTTGAGGTCATGTGGAGAACCGGGTATGGGGCACCAGTGGAAGGGATATGGATTCAGGTCGTTACAAAGTTATATCAAAGGAGTTCTTTCCTTTTCTATTGACTTACTGTTTAGTGACATTAGACAGGGATAGGACGGAATAGGTGAATGGTAAATAGATGTGCCTGGGCGTTCTAGAACCCGTGTACAGAAAAAAAGCTAGATTACCTCGATTATTTTCAGTTTTGAGTTTTGATAATGTTACATTTTAATTGATTTCACCATTGGGTGATGCACTTGTTTTGTGCTGTTAATGTTTATATGGTTGTGGTTCTATTTTGTTGCAACCCAATGAGATGATGTTTTTACATCTCATGAATCGTATAGAAACATGTTAGAAGATCACATGCCATGCATCTTGCCATGCCATCTAGGTTGCATTAGAGATTGTATGCTGTTGTGATAGGATTTGTGATAGAAAAAGCATGTTGTTGTGATAGCTGCTATGATAGAATATCTGCTATATTGATAGGGTATCATTGTTGGAGTTTTCTTATCACGGATGCCAAACTATGATCTTAGAGGTGTTATGGGCCCTCAAGGATCAGAGTTTGGTGGGTCATGAGTTCTTATACTGTGGCTTGTTCTATGCACCGTTATGATGCCAAGCTTTGATTCACAGGGAGTATGGGCCCCCACGGATCGGAATTTGGCACCTTAACCCTTGGTTTTCTGTGTTTTCTGGGCTCCGGTGTAGTTCTGAGGCTACTATCCAGAAAAACCCAGAATACACGGTGTGTACTTTATATATACATGCCGTGTAGTTTTTGGTCGTGTCCCTGACCGTGTGGACAGGGACACAGAGCTGTAAATGGTTTTCAAGAACACGATGTGTACTCTAGGTACACGCCGTGTAGAGGTTAACTAAGAGCCCGACCGTGTAACTAACAACACGGGCCATTAATGAAGTTTTTAGTACACACTGTGTTCGGTATGCACACGATGTGTATCCTTTCCCAGGTACCCGGCCATGTCTTGAAAAACACGGTTCAGTGTTATCTTCTCTTATACATGCCGTTTTTGTTCGGAACACGCCGTGTAAGGATTAGCTGAGTACCCGGCCGTGTCACGAACAACACGGGCCGAGGTTTCCCTTAAAGTGCATGTCGTGTCCCTTGGGAACATGCCGTGTTGTGTCGACCGTGTGTCAGGCCGTGTCGCTAACAACACGGGCCAGGTAAGGCATGTCTAGTACACGTCCTGTCTTCGTCAAACACGCCGTGTAGTATTCGGTTGGGACAGTCCGTGTGACTTAGTCATGTAGGATTAATCGGGCAGGGAGAAAAGGGTCATTACATGCCATGTATTTTAAGAACACACTGTGTAGTCAGGTTGTTTACACAACCATGTATGGACATGGTACACGCCCAGGGTAAAATTTCTGGAAACACGCCATGTATCTATATTACACGCCGTGTAATTATGTTTTTTTTTTCATATTTAAAGGTTTTCCCCTACTGTTACGTTTTACTCTCCTATGTTGCAACTGTGTTTTTATTTAATGAAGGTGTGTTTTGGTCTTTCAGAACCATGGCACCGAGACGTCCTCCTGTTGCACGCTAGGAACCAGGCAGCGATCGTACGCCTGATACAACCGATCAGGGACTGCCAGTAGTTCCGCCCATCGTTCCAGACATGGAACCTATAGTGATTCCAGACACTGGTGCCAATGCTCAGTTCATAGAGGTTTTCATGAGATTCATGTAGACCTTCTAGGGAGTTCAACATCCTGCCCTGACTATGACAGAGCTGACGCGGGTCTTCCAGCAGTTGCATCCTCCCACCTTCACAGGGGATGGAGGACCTCAGGCTGCAGAGTCATGACTGGAAGCCATGTTGTCCATCTTCGAGCATCTGGAGATGCCTCCAGAGAGGAGGGTGAAGCTCGCGACTTATATGCTGCGAGACTCTTCCAAGAGATGGTGGGATGTAGTCTCTCAGATGGGGCACTAGAAGGATATGGCTTGGGATGAGTTTCAGCGTACGTTTTACGACTACTTCTACCCAGCGACGGTGAGGCCTGACAGAGCCAGGGAGTTCATGAGACTGTAGCAGGGTACTCTCTCAATTATGGAGTATTCCTCCCGCTTCACTAAGTTACAGGGATTCACTCCCGTCCTGGGGAATGACGAGCTCTTTCTAGTGAGTAATTTTGAGGAAGGACTTAGACTGGAGATCAGATCACAGGTGAATGTCTTTCAGTTGACTTCTATTACTCTAATAGTCAACTAGGAACTCATCAAGGAGAAGAAACTGAGGGAGACTAGATCTGTGGACCAGGTCGGTACAACATGCAAGGCTGATTCCCTCCAGACAGACAGTAGGAAGCGCCACCGAGAGTCTGCCTGAGGCGACCCGAGGAAGAGAGGTATTCCTTCTGGTAGATGAGATGCCCCTTTTGGCACCCAAGTGGTGTGTTATCAATGTAGGAGGAACAATAATAAGAATCCCCAATGCCCGAGGGACCCAATGGAGTGCCGATCCTGCAGCAAGATGGGTCATCTACAGCGTTTCTGCAAGGTTCCCCTTCCAGCGGCTAGTGAAGGAGGATCATTTTCAACCCCATGTACGAGAGCAGGATTACCAGCTCCACAGCAGACTAGGGGTTGGGGTTATATAGGGCATTCAGGTCAGGGTGGAGGCCATGGATGCAGTGGTTAGGCTTAGGGAGGAGCAACTCAGGGTTTTCAGGATGCTACACAAGGCCGCGGTACATGCCAGACTTTTGCTGTAGAGCAGATTCATCAGGAGCAGGATCCCGGACCCTCTTCAGTTTGAGGTACGATCTTAGTAGACTCAGTTTTATCTTCATCCCTTTTTGATACTGGTGCTTCTCATATCTTTATCTCTGTTTCTATCATGGAAAGGCTTGAGCTCTGTGTCTTTTCGTTTGCTGACATGTTGACTCTCGACACGCCCTTGGGAACGAGGAAATCTAGCATACGCCAGTGCAAGGAGTGCCCTCTCGAGGTTGTAGGGTATCGTTTCTTATGGGACCTCTATGTTATAGAGATGAAGAGCTATGATGTCATTCTTGGTATGGACTGGTTGGTTCCCTTTTAGGCAGTTGTCGATTTCTATCGCCATAGGGTGAGTTTTGTATCACTAGAGGGTGAATCTTTTTTTCATAAGGGCGAGTGGGATGTTCAGGCAAGTCGATCCGGACTTGAGCATCATGGGCTAGGAGGAGTTAAGGACCAAATTTCTAGTCTTTATCTGGATGACCAGGGGACTTCACAGTTATATTTTCCTCCAGTGGTTGATTGCTTTCCAAAAGACTTTTTAGGTTTTCCTCCGAAGCGTGAGGTAGAATTCTCGATTGCACTCATGCCAGGAGCAGCACCGGTGTCCATTCATCCTTATTGGATGGCTACACCTGAGTTGGAGGAGCTCAATAAGCAGTTGGAGGAGTTCCAGGAAAAGGGTTTCATCCGACCCAGTACTTCTCCTTGGGGTTTGCCTCTCCTGTTCGCGAAGAAGGCAGACGATACCCTTAGGATTTGCCTGGATTATCGGAAGTTGAACCATTTGACAGTCAAGAACCGATATCCTTTTCCAAGGATTGATGATCTCTTAAATCAGCTTCGAGGAGATTGGGTGTTCTCGAAGATCGATTTGGGGTCTGGTTATCATAAGTTGTGCGTTAGGCCTTCAGATATACCTCTGATAGCCTTCAGGGGCAGGTATGGCCTCTACGCGTATACGGTTATGCCGTTCGGTCTTATGAACGCGCCAGCAGTTTTCATGGAACTGATGAACCGAGTGTTCCATACTTACTTGGATTCATTCGTCGTGGTCTTCTTGGACGATATCTTGGTGTACTCTCACACTCAACACGACCATGCAACCCATCTTGAGATCATTTTGAGTACACTGAGGGAGCATCAGCTTTATGCTAAACTCTCAAAGTGCCACTTTTGGATGGATGAGATTCACTTCCTGGGCCATGTCATCTTAGAGACAAGAGTATCAGTAGACCCAGAGAAGGTGAGAGCAGTAGTTACCTGGGAGAAACCGAAGAATGTCTTCGAGGTACGGAGCTTCTTGGGGCTGGCTGGTTACTACAGTTGGTTTATACATGACTTCTCACACCTAGCAGCACCGTTGATAGGATTGACTAAGAAGGGGGTGAAGTTTGTTTGGTCAGAATCCTGTGACTCAGCCTTCCAGGAGATGAAGGGGAGATTGACTTCAGCACCGATCCTAGTTTTTCCAGAGACGGGAAAGAGCTATATAGTTTTCTGTGATGCATTTGGAATCGGACTTGGAGAAGTGCTTATGCAGGAGGATCGAGTGGTTGCATATGGATCTCGTTAGTTGAGTCCACATGAGAGGAATTATTCTACGCATGACTTGGAGTTTTCTGCGGTTGTTCATGCTTTACGTTGCTGGAGACATTATGTTCTGGGAGAACATTTTGTGGTATACACTGACCACAAGAGTCTCAATTACATCTTCACACACCATGACATGAATCTGAGACAGCAGAGGTGGGTTGAGTATCTCCAATCCTTCAATTTCGAGCTTGCCTATACGCCTGGGAAAGGCAACGCAGTGGCTGATGCACTGAGTAGGAGAACTCAGATACAGGCAGTTCAGGAGGCCAGCAGTGAGTGGAAACTAATGGCTCCGTTCTCGGAGATGCATTTGGAGGTGCACGACAGGAAGGGGTAGACTTTCCTATCTTCTATGGTTGTAACCTCTACACTTCTGGACCAAGTTTGAATGAGGCAGATAGCAGATTCAGAAGGGCTAGTCCTACGAGAAAGTGTGTCAGGAGAGGACCCTTTTCCCGGGTGGACCATTGGCGAGGATGCGATCTTTCATTTCCGGGGACGCGTATGGGTGCTGATAGATATACACAACGAGCTGATGCAAGACTTCCATTCCTCAGTTTGGGAAGTTCATCCTGGCATCACCAAGATGTACTGTGATTTACACTACCAGTACTGGTGGCCAGGTATGAAGAGAGATGTGGCTGGTTTTGTCATGAGATGTTCCACCTGTCAGTAGGTGAAGGCGGAGCACCAGCGACCAGCAAAAATTTTACAGCAGCTACCCATTCTAGAGTGGAAGTGGAATGACGTCACAATGGACTTCGTGACTGATTTTCCAAGATTGTCGAGAGGAAACGATGCGGTGTGGGTCATCATCGACAAGCTTACAAAGGTTGATCACTTCTTTCCAATCAAGGATACTTTTAGTGTAGATGATCTAGGACGACTTTACATCCAGGAGATTGTTCGTCTGCATGGAGTTCCACACTCCATTGTTTCAGACAGGGATGCGCGCTTTACCTCTCGATTCTCTAAGGGACTTCAGAAGGCCTTGGGTACACATGTACTTTTGAGTACAACATACCTCCCCCAGACTGATGGCCAGTCCGAGCGCACGATCTAGGTGCTTGAGTATATGCTCCGAGCTTGCATCCTAGACTTGGGATATTCTTGGGAGAAGCATATTCCTCTAGTGGAGTTCTCCTACAACAACAGTTTTCAAGCGACCATTCAAATGGCGCCATACGAGGCTTTGTAATGTAGGCCATGCCGATCACCTTTATACTGGATGGAGGTAGGAGAGGCAGCCGTGCTGGGACCTCGTCTTGTTTATGAGACTTCAGAGCAGATAGAGTTGATTCAGAAGAGGATGGATACAGTGAAGTCTCGACAGAAGTCTTATGCTGATCAGTGGAGATGAACTCTAGAGTTCGAGGTCGGTGATCAGGTTTTTCTGTGTGTCACACCAAGGTTGGGACACAAGAGGATTCAGAGACATGGTAAGATTTCACCGCGGTACGTCAAGTCGTTGGAGGTCTTGGAGAGAGTTGGGCCGGTTGCCTATCGGTTGCAACTACCTCAGAGGTATCGGTCCATGCACGACGTCTTCCACGTCTCTCAGCTCCGACGTTAATTTTCAGACCCGTCTCACATCTTTTGGCCCAAGGAAGTCAAGCTTTAAGCAGATGCGTCGTTTGAGGAGTATCCTATTTGGATTGTCGATCGTAGTACGAAGGTTCCCCGTGGGTGGTCTATTCCTCTGGTACGGGTGCTATGGTAGCACGGGCGAGTAAAGGACAAGACTTGAGAAAGGTAGGCCGATGTGCGATCGTAGTGGCCAGAGCTGTTCAAAGTTTCTTCTTCTCCACCTCATTAGGGAAATTTGGGGACAAATTTCTTTAAGGGAGGAAGTTTGTAAGAACCCATATCTTCTTTTCAGGTACGCTTTTCCTTTTTCAGGAGTTTTTGAGAAAAATGAACTTTCTGGAAATTTTTGAAGTACACGCCGTGTACTTTCTGAGTACACGTCGTGTACTCTTTTCCTGCCAAAGCTGTGTGCTAGCCGTTTCTGGGCCACACACACGGTGTGTAAGGGTGACATGGAGGCCAATTTTTGTGGAGTACAGAAAAGACCTAGTACATGTCGTGTACTTTCTTTTTCTTTTCATTAAATGGACCAGGGTCGCGCCTGACGCACATAAGTGTCTTCTTCTCCAGGTTTGCTTCGTCCGAGAGCAACCATACGGCCGAATCTTCAATGAGCCGTCGTGCCTCCGTCCGACCTCCATTCCATCCACCGTCGATTGCATTGGAAGCGGAGCAGTGAGTTCTTCGTTCTGCTTTAGCCTTGTCTCTTGATTCCTCCTCGTTTTCAAGTTATCGAAGGTTAAGCATTTTGTGCGTTTTCTTAGATCTACATAGTTCTAAGGGGAATCTGTCGTCGTGGTTCACATATATCGATCTAATGGGATCGAGGTAGGTGGTTTGTTGCCCTAAGTTGAATGTATTTGAGTTTTTGGTGCAAAAGTGCCAGATACCCATGTATCGGGTATCTCGGGTTAAGGTTTTGATCCTGTTTTGTTATCTGCCTTAGAATTCTTGTATGATTAAGGTTATTAGATGGTTAATAATTGCTTTTTAGCATGTTTGAGGATCACCCCATGGGTGTTCCCCTCATTTTGGCTGTTGATTGACGTTTGGCATGGTTTGCCTATGAGGCAACCTTATTACACATTGCTAGTATGCCTGTTGACTTGATTGCATGTATTTCCTGCTGTTTATATGCTTATGGATGCATTGTATATATTATCCAAGTAGTTTCTAAACTTACTTAGGCTGCTAACAGTCGATTACGCACGACTAAACTGCTCAGGGATGAGTGAACCTGGTGTGGTAGACTAAAGGGGGAATTGACGATTAGGGCTTCCCTAGAGAGTCTGTTATAATTAGTATCGATCACAGGACCTATGGGAATGGGACTTTGTGCTTCCTCAGAGTATCCTTATTTACGTTGAGAGACTATAGGGGGAATTAGATGTAAGTGCTTCCTCAGAGATTCTATATCTTTTGTTGCAAGACCACAGGGGAATTGACGGTGAGAGCTTCCCAGAGTGTCTGTGCTTTTTTACGTTTACTTGACTAGAGGGGTTTGCTAGTAGGAGACATCCAGAGAGTCAGTGATTTATTTGATGGTTGGTTGTGACGAGTCCACACAACCAAAGAACAAGATTGGGTTTATAATGCTTGCAGTTTAGGTAGACTGCTGAGTTACCTGTTGTGCTTACTTTCTTGCCTTGAGAGTATAGAGCTGTCGCTAGGTTCCTTGGTTGATAGCTAAATGATTGTAATGAACTGCTAAATAAATGTGAATGGAGATTTGTAGGATTGTTTACTTTAGTGTATTTCTATTTCTCTGATGCATTTATTTCCTTTACTTTTTCTATATTACTCACTAACAGTAGGGCACAAATCTCATGGTTATTGCCTACTGGGATTAGTCTCACACCCTGTTTGGGTCCTGATTTTCGGTCCAAACAGGTTATATGGTTGTAGGTGTGGATAGGTATTGTGTCCCTTCTACTTCGGGTACATGATTGCTGGTTGGAGATGGAGAGCATAGGACCGAGCTTAGGCTTGCGATGCTGCTGGAGTTGCTGTTTACTTTCGTAACTTGTTTTTCTGTTGTATTTTAGCACGTTGTTGTGTTTGCTGCTTTCCTTATATACTTGTACCTACCGCATCATTATCATTATCATTATGTGTTCCTTTCTTCCGCTGTTTAGTTTCAGTGTTTGTATGCTATTTACTGCTTCTGCTATTGACTGTTGTTTTTCTGGCCTTGTATACCGTACCAAATCAGGGCATAGTTTCCCCAATAACTTACCAAGGCCCTCGCTGCTAGTCAGAAGCCTCTGGAATTTGGGGAAATGTGCTTGAGGTCATGTGGAAAATCGGGTATGGGGCACCAGTGGAAGGGCTCCAGATTCGAGTCGTTACACAAATGGTTTGAAAGTTCTCTACATCATTTGTTGGAATTTATCCCTGCATTCTGCGATATTTTTCAGTTTTCTTGGAGAAAATTGACCCAAAGGGAGCCTTGATCTGACCTCATAATGTGACTTCATCTCCGAGGGTATGAACTATGAGACGGGGTGTAATGGCTGACCTCTTTACTCATCGTTCATCCCAGATGGGATAAGACAGATGTCTATGGTGCGGGAACTTGAGGTAAAAATAAAGCTAGCCCTGTAGGATAAGATTTCTTCCATTCTTCCACTCATGAACTATAGCCTAGATTTGTTGGTCTTATGGGGTAATTTTGAGTTAAAAATGCCCCTATCTCTATGGTTGGGGATGTTCCCATATTGCGGTGGTAGCCACTGCTATTGGCGCCTTTTTGATTTCATGCTCTCTTGCACTGGTGTGAGCTGAGTATGGTGCTAGATCTACATGATATTTGTGTTCTTTCAAAGAAATTATCACTACTTTATTGTTGGTTTTTCTTAATAGGGAATCCTGCTAGATGTTCATGGTTTCCTAGATCAGAATTTTTTCGATGGCTTGATCTCGTCGAGCCTGAAGACTTTGAGACTTACTCTAGGCCAAGTTTTGTTGAGTATTCTATCTTTCCTAATTAAGAATTTCATTTGATTTCTTATTTTGGGTAATGAAATTACAAGATTTCATTTCCTATGAGGTTTGTTAGACAAGATATGGGGGGAAGTGTAGAGATCCATTTTCTTCCCATCCTCGAATATGAACTCCATACGGGGTGTCACTAATGAGGGAATGCAACTTGTGCAGTGCATAAAGGCAAGCTAATTCAAGTTTTGTCTTTTTTTTTCTGATTATTTCTACTGTGTATACAAGAGGGATTTTAGGTCTATTATATGGATAAGATCTCTTAATATGTTGACATGGTTTTCATACCCTTCATAGGGAAAGAAACTTTCTTTTAGCTGGAGATAAGTCATCCAGATATTGAGGCTTATGTTATGCATGCATTCCTCAGACAACTCCCTCGGTATGTCAAAGTGAGAAGTAGATGTGGGACAAAACATCACTAGTATATTTCCATTAACCAGGTGTCTTATCATAAGAAAAATATCTTACTATTATTATTCTAGGGAATCCTCTACTGGATATGCTCATCTTGACTGCTTCTTAATAATTTTGTTCCAAGAAGCATGGTTGGTGGGGGGCCCATTGATACATGAATGGAATGGGGGTAGATCAGAAGATGAGTGTGGCCCCATACCATCCTATGGTTGAGGAAGGACATCACTCATCACTGAAAGAGTGTCTGATATGTCTAACTCCATCTTTCTGAGTCCTTCATCATAAGAGGGATTTCTCTCATTTATCTCGAAAAAGGGAGGGCCTTATTTCTAGTATAAATTTATTATTATGGGGAGGACCTTAGAAATTTGTGCTACAATGGCAAGGGATAATATTTTAACTTGATACCCAAACATGGGGAGTGTCCCTACGACATAAACCTTGGGGAGGACCTTCAGGTTGGGCTACAACGAGGGGAGTACCTTCTTGATGCTTGATGTCATTGAGGGGGGGGGGGGACCTTATCGATGACTACTATGATGGAGAGAACTAATATCACTACTTGATATTTGTATGTAGGGAGAATTTTTGTAGTGTACATCCTAGGGAGGGCCTTTAGGATGCAATTAAATGAGGGGAGGACCTTCTAGTTTCCTGATGTTACTATGGGGATGACTTTCACATCAACTTCTATTATGGGGAGGGACTTTGCAATGACTGTCATCATGGTGAGGACTACCATCATTACTCAACACCCGACTATAGGGGGAAGCATGTATATAGAGTATACCCTAGGGAAGACCTTTTTTCAATCTGATATTTAGGTAAATGGGAGGGATATCCTAACACACATCAGAAGATAGTCTGTTGTGACCGATTTCTTGGACCATGAAGAAATCCCCCGGGGGTGATTTGGGAGGACATTCAGAGATGCTGGTAGAAACATTGCGGGGAGGGAATTAAAAACTGCTATTTCCACTTCCATAATTTGGTAATGGACTGATAGGGTCTTGATCCTTTATTGATATATGTTTAAGGTTATAAAGAACTCTAGCTTCCAACCGAGTATGATCATGTATGCGCTCTTCATTTTCCAGTTTCCATTGGTGCATTTATTTTTTGGGCACTCTCTTTCTAGTAATTGGGGTCATCTACTATTGGTAATGACCTTAATATCTGGGTACATCTCTTGTTGGGTCCCATGATGTCTCCAAGATATGCCGACAAACATCTTGGGTTTTTGCAGGGACATATGCCTGCCCTGGAGTGACTAACCCATTTTGCGAGCAAGTCATTCCGTTCGAGGAAGCTGGGTCATGGGCCTGGTTCCTCTTCTTTTCTGCCGATGTAATGATATCTTGGTATGTTTGGAGGATATGGTCTGGAATCAACGTCTGATCTTCCCTCATTTCCAGGATTTTCTGTGATACATCTTTGGCTGGAGTGAGTATGAAGGCCCATTCTGATGTCGTATCAGGAGTTTGTGCCTGCTCCGATCCTCCATAGGTTTCCAGTAGATATTGGTAGTTCTCATATACTTGGATAGAGGAATGAGTTTTCTACTGGTTGTCTTCTCTGGTTACCACTGTATTTGACTGGTGGGATTTATATTCAAGAGTGAGAATTTTCATTTACTCTCTTGTCGCTGTATTTGTCACATAGTCTTTTTATGCATCCGCATGAAATTTAACTCTGCTCATATTTGCTTTCTGCCCTATTTGGATGACGGGATTGATATGAATCAGTAGGTATTTGTTCCTTCCAATATCTAGTTTCCATCCTATTTGGATGATGAGGTTCTTGTACATCATCAGATATCTGCATCGGCCTGTAATTTTCCGCTCTATCTGCATGGTGGAACTGACAACTAGAAGGAATGTGCATGTTCTCGTATTGTTCCGCCCTATTTCTAAGGAGGGATTGAGTGGAGGGGGTAGAGTTGTATTTCTGTCCATTGAATTCAAACGTCCTTGTATGGTATAATTTCTTAACAAGAATTAGGGTGATAACCTGTTCCTGATTATTTATATTCTTCCCTTGGCGGGAAACCCGAGGGGCCCATGTCTTCTGGAATTTAGTAGCTTCCCTCAGCATAAGATCCTCTTCAGAGTGAGGATAATTAGTCTCCCAGTCTTAGCGGTGAAACTCTTTGGCAGGGGTCCCTGAGTAGGACCCCTATGTAGGATGGATGAAGTCATCAACATTGACTTCATCTTCCTCCCTGAGATAAGGGAGGTACTTGTTTTCATGCTCTGGGGACAGGCTCCCGAAATAGTTCGAGATGACCACCGGGGCTACCTTGTGCTGGGGTGCCAGCTGCAATTGAGGAGGTGGCTAGAGACACTTTTCAAACTGGAGGGCTTGTCTTATGGCCTCCACTGTGGGGAGATTACCATTTAGGGGGTACTATTTAATTATTGTGTTGGATACCCAATGTTGAAGATGCTGGGTAGGCGAGGATGTCATGCTCTTCATCGGGGCCCTGAAAGACTATGGGATCGCTGAGGTGCGTGTCTGTATTAGTTTTTAGGATTCCATTTGGATTGAAGGTTACTATGTAGAAACCTAATATATATATATATATATGCCATATATATAAAACAAAACCCTATTAAAGTATTATCTCTTGATCTATTGAATAGATGCATATTTGACGATTCAGTTTGGCCCCTTACCCCTTTTTTGAGATGGAGGGGATTGAGTGGCGTAGAATCACCACCTTGGTTGAAGATTCACGTTGGGTTCACCATTTTTATTTCACCTCCGAGGAAATGCATTTATTATTTTAGGGGAAATGCAATGAATGGTTCAACGAGTGATGAGCATTCAAACATTATTATAGAGAATTTCCCATCGCCATATTTTTTTGAAACTGATCTGCATTATTATCCTTTAGGGGGAACTGGATTGACCCCACAGATACTGGGTAGTTTATCTCTTCCTCATTATGAAAGAGGTTCCATAGTCAAATGGTCCTTGTGGGCGATTTCATAGGGTTAAGTATTTGTGGAATAGGCCCTCTAAGGATTTGAATTCCTCGATTGATCTCTTGTGAGTTTATTCATGGAGCTAGAAATTTCCAATGTCCCCAGTATCCATGATTCACAGACCTTCTTTCCAACGGAAGGGGCTCATTGGATGAGAATTTGGCCAACGACACTTAACGACTCCATTGGTTGAGAGGATGGGAGGTCAGGATCATCGCACCATTTTTGGGGGAATTATTGCCTATTATGGGACTCTCTTATAGATTTAATTCATGTTAATATGTTTATAAATCTCTATTTTATTCCTGAAGAGTGTATCCATGGGCTACCCCTGGTTTGCAGGTTCACAATAGACATGCATGGGTTTGATGATATGGAGGCATTGCCAACATAAGCCATGAAATGAGGTGATCTGGAGTTTATCATCATCCAGGAGGGATGAAATATTTCTTGATGTTGGGATCAGGCCCATGATATGATCTTCCTACGTATCCTCGGGAGAGAAATCAGATCCCACATAGTTCGGTACAGGTTGGGGCTTACGTATGGATGCTTCCCATTTGAGGGGGACATGATTGGGTAGACCCTTTGGGAAGGGAACCCTTTTGATCTTAGGCCTTCAATGAAAAATCCTATGTATCCTGGTTTGAATAGAAATTAGAATTATCTTAGTTCAGGATTGGGTGAACCCTTTCAGAAGGACACAACTTTTGAGCTCGGGCCTTCAAACAGGCGTTCTATATATCCAAGTTTGACCAGAAATCAAAGTTCTCATAGTTCTTTATGGGTTAGTTTTTTAGATGTTGTAATCATCACAAGTATATAATCCCATGTGATTAATACTCGGTGTTATAAAAAAGAGGATGTTTGAGATTCAACGAACCACACACCTTCTCTCCCACTTATGGGAGAGGGCGGGCCTGTGGTGGAAGAAGTTGAGGCGATGGTGGACGAGGGTGCGGAGAAATGAACCCTTCAACGTGGGATGAAAATGGAGGTTACGTGGATTAGATATCGAATGATCAGGAACTTAACTTAGTGGGATTTTCCCTGAATTCTCCCTAAGAAAGGGGAGTAATGTCACCTCTTGTCAAAAGGAGAAGCAAATACGACTCCTTCAACTAATCACCATCCCTCATTGAATGGAAAAAGAAAGTGATATCCCTTAATCACTAGAATGGGGAGGTTCACATTAGCATCCTGAGGTTGGAATCTAGGTTACCATGAGAATTTATAATTGCAAACATCCTGGGAGTCTGAAACCTCGTGGGGAGAGACTTCATGACTCTGCTTACCATGGGTGTGTATATTCAAAGGGGCACACAGATGTGCCTGATGATCTGATCATATGGGTCTGATGGATTTGGAGGAGGCTTTGTCCTGATTCTAGTGGACTGGTTAGCGGAGGAGCTATGGAGAACTGGACGATAATGAAGGGGAGATATTGGAGCTGGAGGGAAGGACACCCAAAGATGCACCATTCCTCGTACTATTTTCTTATGCGGGATTGGGGGAGATCGACATACCATAGTGGTATGTGGGTAGAGGGTCCATCCGCATAACAAAGTAGTACACATGCTCGAGCATAGACCACCACGTACCAAAGTGGTACATGGTCCTGGATGTAGTTCGACATGCTGATCTATGTTCCGTCCGCGTACTGATTCAGTGCACAACAGAAGGATTGATCCGTATAACGATGCACTATACATAGCTCTGTACAGAAGGAGGGTCCTAGAACCTATCATTTGTGGGGAGTTCATCCGTAATGAATTTTTGGTTGATAACACTATTTAGGTTCGTGATTTACTCATTATTATTATGTTTTTTCTTTTTATGGTTCGTGGATGGTTATACCTGTGGAAATGTGGTTCACGGTTTGAACTTCTTCGATGATTCGAAACCGAAGCTGAAATCCCCTCTGATTTTTTTCCAATCTCTAGGGTCTCCTTTGTGTTTTCTTCATCTATCCTATATCGCCCCCTTATCAATTCTTTTTTACTCATTTTATAGATCATTGGATAAAATCATATCTATGGTCATGTAGCACCAATTGTGGAATCCCATGAAGAGATATCTCAGTCCTCAGAAGACTCGGTCAACCAGGGTTTGCAGAGGCTGTACTTCAGGAGTCCTGGTTCGTGGAACCCTACTGATTTACTTCATCTGAAAGATACTAAGTTCACGAGATGTTATACAGATGGACCTCATGCGCTTGATTCTACTAATGATATAGTTCACGACTTACAGGGTCTGTTGTCCATCGCCCCATGGGCCAGCGCCTCACTGGCCATCGCCCCGAGAGCCAGCACCTCGTGGGTCCTTCTGTGTACATGTGGTTCGCGATTCATGTGTTCTGTGAAACCTTCTTGGTGAGGGTACGTGGGTTGATTAAAACCTTGATAAATTCACTTTATTCAAGCTTCTTCCTAATTTTTCAATTCATTTTTCCTCAATTTTCTTTGCTAGACTTGTAGGAAAGCTTGTTTCCTTCTGCAAAGTGATTATGGGAATATTTACTTCCCTTTGCAATGTTTTCAGGACCCTACAATAATGTAGGTAAGTTTGTGATTATGACTCTTAAATCATTCATGACTAATTAAATATTGTATTTATCTTATAATGTTTATATACCATAAATTACAATATTTCACTATTCAAAAAATTCATCTTTTTTAGAAAAATATCAAAAATATACCCTAACCATTTATCGACATGTTGAATTCAAAAAAGGTCTCCATTTTATCAAACTAACTTTCTTAATATGTGAAATTTACTATTTAAACAAAATCATCATTTACTCGAAAAATAATGATTTTAATTTTATAACTGATTGAATGAAACTTTGAAAAATTAGTCAAGATATCATAAAACTATATTATAATCATAATAAAATAGAATATTTATTTATGAATCTATTTTATGAAAATAAGTTTTCTTTTAAATAATTGTTTTAATTATAAAATTTTAAATAAACATTTGTGTTTAACAAAAAAAACTAACACTCAATTTATCATTTTTAAAATATAAAATTACTTATACTATGTTATAATTTTATCATATTCTTATTTATAAGTTTCCCAATTTTCTTTATACTTTCATAGGTGATGTTACTATTCAATTGGTCAGTTTACTATTTCAAATGGTCACATTACAATTCCAATAGTCACATTCCTATTCATCAAAAAGAAACTTATCATGAAAATACCTAAAAGTAACCAATTTAAATTTTGATATCACACTTTCAAAAATAATGTTTATTGTTTCAAACATAATTTATAAAATTTTCAAAATTTATATTTAAATGAAGTTCTCCATTAAAAGGAGGTAAAATTGTATTTAATAAAATATAGGCTTTTTATGTGTAGAATTAGACTTATTCTTATATTATGAATCTTAAAATATTTTGGATGAATATAAAAATATTTGATTGAATATATAATATATAAATTTCATTAAGATATTTCACTAATAGTGACTCAAATGTCATTTTTGGGCATAAATATAGTTTTTCTAAAAATACATCATTTATTATCCATTGGGTTTTATTTCTAATTGATTGATGACCAATGAATTAATTTTACAAAAATGAGTGAACTATATTTTCATAATTTACTTAATCTTATTCTCTACCACCATTCCCAACATCTAAGAGATGACTATAATAAATAATTAATATTATTTAATCATTTGTTAAGCTTGTAATCTATCGAAGTAGTTAATTTTAAAAAAGAGTCATACTGTAAAATCTTGGGGTGTTACATTCCCCCCTCCTTCTATAAATTGTGTCCAGGAAATATGAAAATTCACTTTTAGAAACAAAGGTTGATTCTTGAAAATTCTTTTATGGAAAACCCACATTGTAAATAGGGTAAATAAAACATCCTCTTACTAAGAGAGAAAGAAAAATGTGAATGCCACAACAAAATTAGGCCTTCAAATAGGATAACATTAATATGAAGCAAAAAAAAGGATATAGAATAAAAAGATAACCATCATGTTCTATTTTATAGTGATATAGAACATAGTCATTATAAATTTAACCATTAAAAAAACATAAATCTTGTGATCAATTAAAAGGCCATTGATTTTTCATTAAGAAAAG
The DNA here is from genome assembly GCA_963277665.1 of Viscum album. NCBI lineage: Eukaryota > Viridiplantae > Streptophyta > Magnoliopsida > Santalales > Viscaceae > Viscum > Viscum album. Next base: position 856,297,296 of record OY728166.1, read on the forward strand.
TTAGCAGATAACATTTTTTTTCAAAAATTATTTTGTTAGAGTTAAAGAATTAAATTGCATCCGAGACTAATAAAATAAAGAAAAATATACAATTTTCAAATATAGTATCATACTTTAATCAAATTTCATAGAAAACAAATCTTTTTCTGTAATTGATGAGTATTTAAGATGAATTTTCCATGCCTAAAAAATTGAATCAACTTGTACAGATCAAAAAATACACAAAAGTGTAACTATATAATCCTCTAGTATTTATACCAAAAGAAAAATTGTTATGATAAGATAAAATAATTACCCTAAAATAATAAGCCATTATATGATGAGAAACAACTTTAATCTCCAAAATTCAAAACTAAAACTCGAACTTCAACATAGGTCATTTAGAAAATTACTATCATTCCTTGAAAATATTCTATACTATGACACAAAAATTAGAAATATTTTCTATATAATCATACAAATAACATCGATCACTCATAAAGTCTTATAAAAAAAATTTAATTTCCCATATCACGTAATCTATAAGATATTCTATCTATTTACATAAATAACCTAAATCACTAAAAATACAAAATAAAATCATATTTGGCTCCAAAATATTATTGAACATTTATTCTTAAAAATATTATATTTTCCATAATCTTATAGGATTCCAAAAATAGTGAAAGTATTCCAAAATAAAATTAATCACTCACTAAAAAAATCATTTTCCAATCGTGAAGTTATCTATTTTATAAAAAAATGTATCGAAATGAAAATATCCTTTGTCCATTAGATATTTTAACTAAAAAGTTCATGATAACCAGTACTTCACGTTGGCTAGTGGTAGGTGTTTTACACTTAATGCCCTTTGATTTAGGGTTGAAAACCTATGACCTTTCCGGATGTGATGGTTTGTCACCCATCTTGTGGGTTGTCCTTTTTCTAACACTATATTAATATAACATCCAAAATAAAAATAATAGACATCCTTCAAATAAGGTTAATCAATAAAAATCCTTTTTACTAAGATTTAAATACAAACACAATACATAAATACTTCTTCCATTTATTTATATATAGGTTCTTCCTTGGCCTATATTTTTCCCACTAGAAGAGATAATTTGCTTAGGCAATTCCATGGTTCCCCACATTTAAGTCCATAGACTAAAAATGGATTCTATAGATGAGTTTTATTTCCCTCTATCGTACTCTTAATTTTTCCTTAGAAATTCACTGATTTATCTCCTTCTATCCCACACATAAATAATTTATCCATCCTGTTGAGAAACTTTCTTGTGTGTCTCCTTACAGATTTCTTTCATGATAGAAATCAAGCCTTCTTTTCTCTATGGTCTCCACCACTGTAACTCTTAGCAAACTCCATCCTTCAATTCTTTGGTGGGTTCAGGAGTTGGTTAATGTATATGTTGATAATAATATTTTCTAAAAGCTTATTAGGCATGAACATGATATCTTTCACTCTTATCAATATCCCATTCGGTTTCCCATCACCACCACCTTTTCCATCATATTAAATGTTAACATGACTCCTTCGGGTTCTAGCCATTGATTAAAATCAGAAAGCATATTATGAGTAACAATAGGTATAGTTAGATACATGTATAATCATGTATTAAATATCATGAAACCTTATTTTCAATCTAAAACACCATATTTTATTTATTTTCATCATATATTTAAATCCTTTATAATGGGTTGTAATGAAAATGTGAATTATCTTAAGAATATCCACCAAGAGTTTCAAACCAGGTGTGCAGTAAGAATCATTGTTTTATACCAGGTTACCCCAAGTCATGATCATGACACCTTTTTAGAGTTTTTACCTTAGGGTACATCTATACGAGAACCACATCCACTTACAGTATCCAGACTGGTATGTATTTCTAGGAAGACCCACACAAAATCTACCACAAATTTTTTTAGGACGTTCTTCTATGTTTATCATCAAATTATATCTTAGGGTAGTATTCCCTAATTTATGTTTTCTAAATCTAGTTTCCAATTTTTCTATGGAACTTTCTATTCTATCAATTTTAAATACCCTGACCCTAGTATCCCAAATGTTAGTGCCTTAATTTATTACATTGGAGTAGATACATGTCTCGGATCCCAATGGACTGACCAATTTAGTAGTTTTGAAAGAAAAATTACATAAATGAACTTTATACTACAACTTAAAATGTAAAAACATATAAAATTATTTGGAAACTCTAATAAACTCTTGGATTATCCCTTCAATTCATTCATAATATATATCTTCACATCCTGGGGAAAAATAAAACATAAGAAATGGGTGATCTCAAATGCTCAGTAAGGGTAATTAATGAAAAAATAGTTAATATAAAAAATTATTCATGGTGAATGGATTAAAACATATTCCATTATAACATAATCTATAGCATAGTATGGAAATAAAAAAAGGTCAAAAAATAATTCCATAAAAATAATCACATGAGAATGATACTTAACCATGAATATTGTACTAGTTCAATATTCACATGGATTACCAATTTAAAATATAATAATGATAGAATTCATAATATTGGACATATGAAACATATCGTGGAGGCATCAACCAAGATATATGAAAATAAATAGTTAATAGATTAGACAAATTCATATATGAATATAATAGCCAAGGCTACAACCATGTCTATATCTATTTTGTCTCATGAGACCTACCGATGCATTGAGGTGCTATAGATGACCCTTAATATCAGTTAGTCCTATTCATTCATCATATTTCAAAAAAAAAGATATATTTAATTCAAAATTTACCATACCACTTCATAATATTTGAATCCTAAACATATATGAAACAACTCTAATAAAACTATTGAGAAATTCATTAGAGAAATAACCTTTTTTACTTTTATAAACAAGAGTTCTTTTGGAAAGTCATTTTCATTTATCATAAAATCATATTATAAAAATGAATATCCTAGAAAATGAAATGGATGGGGAATAAAATTATATTTGAGGAATGAATAATCTCCAATATAAGTGAAAAAATATAATAGGATCATTTAATTAACTTCATAAATGAGCCACTTTAGTGCGGTTTAAGGGAAAATACTGAAGAGAATTTAAAAAAAACAAAGGATTATTTTTTTATAAAATAAGAAATGAACAAGGATAAATTTTCATGATAAAATGAGTGATTTTATAAAAATAATGGTGGCTTATAACTGGTTTTGGAGTGCACTTGAAAATAGGTAAGAAACTGAAAAGTTCCCTTAAATCGGGTTTGATTATCGGAAGGAATTGAGAAGGTAACCTTATAACATCATGTATTTCCCATCAAAGAAGGGTGAAATGATCTGGAAAAATGAATTTGGAACATATACCCAAAATTTAAAAGAAAATAAAAAATAAAAAATAATTTAATTGGTATAAAAAGAGATAAAACATAACCCAAATGAAAAATGGATGTTCTGGGAGGATCCCTTACCAAATTTTAATCAATCGAATCGTATGCCCAATAAAATAAATATTCATAAAATTGACAATTTAATACCATAAAGAAAAATATATTCCTGATATTATACATCAAAAGGATGTATAAACACACCACGCATAATAAATGGTGGTGAATAAGTCATATCTCATAGAAATAAAGGTGAGATGAGAAAACCATTACCTTATGTACAAAAGTGTGCTGTATTTGACCATAATGGCTTGGATAATAAAATTAAATCGATTAATTAATTAATTAAAAAGCATTTTTACATGAATTTTATTTTTTATAATTTTATTATGTTCATTGATGGTTTTTTTATGAGTAATAAGATTGAATTTAGTCATTTGTGAGTGTTCTTTTTCTTAGTTTACATGATCGGTTTACTTTTATACGCATATAAAAGATTATGTAAAATAAAAATACCTATATAGAATTAAAATTATATGATATTAATGATATTATAGGATATCAAATGGTCATATAAGTCATTTTCTTATTTTTTAAGGATGAATAATTAGATAAGATGTTAGTGTTAATCATTTAGATTATATTGTTGGGTTTTCAATCATCACTACCGATTTTATTTTATTAATTAATATTATGTATATATATATAAATTATAAAACATTATATAATATTTAATACATATATTATAATCTATTTTAACCATTAAAATGGTTTTATGACCATCATTGAAGGAAAAATTGAAAAATGAAAACACATCATCCACGAAGGTAGTAAATCGGCACCTCACGGACGATGTTTTCATCTTTAAAATAAAAGGAGAAGAGAATAGAATTGATGGTGGATTTTATATTAACATAATAAAATTAATATGTGTATAATATAATGGAATAATAATTCACGTTGTTATGTAATATTTGAGGATATTATAATAGAATAAAAAAATTAAATAAAACTAAAAGAAAAAGAAAGATGATTTTACCTCTTGATTACTTCTCCTTGGGAACCTCCTTAGGGAAGTTGGGTTAGGTATTGTTTTTGAGACCAAAGGATTTTAGATATAGGGGATAGTCTAGGTAATATTATTAGTAATAAATTTTAAAATCTTTAAATATTAAGTGGTGTGAGGAGAATAGGTGATGAGGGGTGGTGTTTTATAAGTGGAGAAGGGTGTTTTTTAAATATTTTATTCGTTTGTTTATTATTTTGGCTCAAGACTATGAATATTTAGAGAATTATCATAAAATATATTTATATAATTTAAAGAAGGTATATATTATGTTTCTTATGTCATTCATGACTCAATTAATAGTTTATTTATATTATAATGTATATATACCCTAAATTGTTGTATTTCACTATTCACCAAAAAATAAATTATTTTATAAAAATATAAAAAAATCACCCTAACCATTTTTAGACACATGGAATTAAAATGTTGAGTCCATTTTATAAATATAATATTTAAATATGTGAAATTTAATTTTTAAATAAAATCATCATTTACTAGAAAAATACATACTTTAATTTTTAACTGAATTAATAAAACGTTCAAAAATTAATTAATGTCTCATAAAAATATCTTATAATCATTATAAAAAAAATATTTATTTACTAATATATTTCTTGAATACATTTTTTATTTTAGATATTTTTTAATTACAAAATTTTAAATAAATATTTATGTTTTAAAAAAATACTAGAACTCGATTTATCATTTTTAAAATTTGTAATTACCTTTACTATGAAGTAATTATATCATATTATTATTTATAAGATTCCTAATTTTTCTTATAATTTAATAGGTTATTTTACTATTCTATTTTACAATTTACTATCCCAAATGGTCACATTACTATTCTAACGGTCATATTAATATTCATCAAAAAAGAAACTTATTAGGAAAATAAAAAAAATTAACAAAATTAAATATTGATATTATACTTTCAAAAATAACATTTATTTTTTCAAAAATATTATATAAAAGTTTCCAAATTTATATTTATAACATGTTCTCCATTAAATGTTTTCAAAACTGCATTTAGAAAAATATAACCTTTTAATGTGTAAAATTGGATTTATTCTTATCTTATGACTATTTTTTCATATGAATGTAAAAATAACTGATTAAAAATATAATATATAAATTTCATTAATATATTTTACTAATGATGATTAAAATGTAATTTATGGGCATAAAAATACTTTTTATAAAAATACATTATTTTGATCAATGGGTTTTCATTTCAGATTAATTGATAACCAATGAATTAATTTTATAAACACGTCTAATCTATATTTTAATTATTTACTTAATATCATTAATTCCAACCATTTATAACATATAAGAGATAAATATTATAATTAAATAATAATATTTAAACATTTTTTATGCTCTTAAGCTACTGAATATGTTAATTTTAAAAAAGAAGCATACCATAAAATCTTAGAGTGTTATAATAATTCCTTTATAACTTTGTAAATCAGTAGGATAATGTTCCCTATAAGCTTAATAATTATAAAAATAAACATTGAATAAAAATATTATAATGATATTTATGGTATGATAAATCAAAGGGATGTATATACACCACACACAATAAATAAGTTGTGAACATGACATATATCTCATAGAAGAACAAGTGAGATAATAAAGTATTACATTACACTTAATTTTGGTAGAAAGTTGTTTAACCTCCTATATAATTATTTTAAGAATGTTATTAACTTTATCTATTACCATATAAATATTTATTATATCATATATTATCATTTTATAACATATTATTACCAGTTAATTAATAATCTCCCAATATTTTCATTGTTTTAGTTAATAACAACTTTGTTTTTTGAGTATGTTTTGACTTGTTTTCTATTGTCACTATTCCTTATATCATGATGAAATAATACACAGAATGTAAAACATGATATAAATATATTATATATTAATTATATAAATATTTATAATAATCAAAAATATTTAGTGATAGAAATAGAATACATCATTTGTGGAGATGGTAGGTCGTACGTATTCCAGAATGTTGTTTACATTTTCTTTACATATTGAAATAAAGAAAATTAAATGATAAAAATGTATATTATAATTCTATTACGTGTTTTGTTTCATATATGAATTTTTTTTATTAAATCTATCCTTAATATAATCCATGTAATGTGTGAACGAATCACATCGCTTTGAAGAGGTGGTAGTCCATACGTCCACAAACGATGTTATCGTATACCCACAAAATGGAAAGCAAGAAGGTATGTGTTATATAATAATTCCATATCACTAAATACATTATATATATCATATATAATTTATTAATTCTTTATTATTCTCATTTTTTCAAAGGTGGTAATGGAATAACGGATGACCTTGGTTCACTAGGTGGTAGTCCACTGTTCACACGTATGATGATTGTGTATAACATTTGATGGAAGTGTGTGAAGTTGTATGTAATACCATTTACATAAAAAATTATTAGTATATTTAATTTACTAAGGTTTTTATATAATAAAAATATAAAAATATTTGTATTTGAGGATAAGGAAATAAAACAAAAGTTCTTCTTGAAAAATGTCATCTCTTCTTCAGCTGACTTCCTATAGATATATTTTAAAAGGATCTAGGATTATTATTTTGGATATACCAGATGCACTTAGACATGGGTAGAGTTAGTATAAGTGGTTTTGGTAGATATTTTTGTCGATTCAAGGTTTCTATGTTGAAATGGGGTGGTATTTATACTTGAGAAGGATTGGGTTTAAGTGATTAAAATAATGATTATTTTATATTTAATGCCATCCACATTGAGGTTCCATTAATATAGATGAATTTGGGTGTAAATTAATATTTTATAGGATGTTTAGGTTTGATAAATACCTATACCAAGCAATAATTATTTTATTTTTTAGGTATTTTATGCCTTTCCTTTTTAACTTCATCACGTTTCATTTTTTACCTATATTGCAGTAAATAATATTTTTACCATGGTATATTTTTTATACAAAAAAATTAAATTTAATATAAAACCTAATTTTTACTTTATTATTACAAATATTTAATCTATTTTACAAAACTCAATTCATATAATTTTAAAAATTTTCATTTAAAATTAATTCCGCATATGCAACAGGAAAGGAGGGGTTTTTTAAGTGAAAAGATGAAAAGATTTAACTATTTTTTATATCCAATTTCATTATGAAATTTATTAAAACTACATAAATTTAATAAAATCATGTATAATTTATGTAATTATACTTTAAAATTAATTGAAAATTTAATTTAACTATAAAAATTAATTTGGCAAAAATTTATTTTTTAATCAAAATTCTGTGTTTCACTATTCATCAAAAATTAAACTTCTCCAAATAATAACAAAATTTAACCCTAATATATTTTTGATATTATTATTTAAAAAATGATTTTTATTTTTTTAAAATAAAATTTATATAATTTTAAAAATTTTGTTTTCAGATAGGTGTAACATTAAAATGCGGCAAAATTGCCTTGTAAAAAAAATATAGCTTCTTATTCTCAAAATTGGAATTATTATTCTCTTAATCCTATAAAAAATATTGGATAAATTTGAAATTATTTTTATTTAATATATAACATATATATTCTATTTATATCATTCACTTATAGAGATCAATTTAATTTTTTAAAACAAAATTCTGTTGTGAGCATAAAGATTGCTTTTTTATAAAACATTTTTGCCTGTTCAATTAGTTTTAATTTTAATTTATAATTAATTGGTAACCAATGAATTAATTTTATAAAAATCATTTAACTATATTTTAATAATTAGTTAATCTTTTTTATTCATTCCATTCTAATGGCTAGGTGATAATAGTTGTGTTAAAATAATAATATTTGTGAGTTTGTTTATGGTAAGTGTTTTATGTAAAGTAAGCTACAAAATAAATTAAATTTATTTTAAAAATACATAAAATAAAATATTTGAGAGATACACTAAATAAAAAGGTGGAGATTTAATAACATTTTTTTAAAAAATATAATCAGGTTGACCCAACACATCACTTAAACTGATCTTTCACAAGGATCAGGGAATGTTCCCAATTACCTAGGCTGGTGATAAGTAATATGGTATCAAACTCCAAACTTTGGGAACAATTTAATCTAATAAATAATAAATAAGTAGTATAAACTAAATTAAAATCCATCATGTTTCATCCATACATTGGACCTCAATGCATATAAAATTAACAAAAGGAAACAAACCACTGTAGAAAAAAATTTATAACCAATCTGAATGATTTAACACATTTATTAAAACATAAAACATAAAAAAAATACATAAAAATTTCTTGGAGATAAATTAATATATATATAAATACATCACAATCAAAAAAATAAGAAATATAGAAGGAAAATACACCTAGAAATTTTGTACGGTACATAATCATCCCAAAAAAATAAACATCTTGAGACAAAACATAAAGTTCTCCATGAGACTCATGGTTACTTAGAATATCCACAACATCCATCAATGGAATATATGAATGATATCTTAACCATGATCACAACATGGGCATTGATATAAAACATAAAGGTGACACACCCACACATGAATTTGTATATAGGCTGTGATCCCACAAAAAAATGATTCTGATATCCCTCTTATACAGAAAAAAATAATATAATGATCCTTGAACCTCTTATATTACCCCTCATTGATGATGTAACTTTTAAGAAAACTTATTCCTTATTAGTATTCTTATTCTATTGTTAATCCACTTTTTTTGATACACACTCAATCGTAGGATCCCCATACTGATCCCCACTATATCTTTGAAAATTTTATTGATAATCAACCACTAATCATTACCATTAATGAATACTATATTATAGTGAATGGTTAGTGTTGATTTTTAGATTTTTTTTATTTAAATAAATTCAAAATGGATGGTTTTCAATCCATATTTAGTATATAGTTTATACTAATCAGTATGAACCCTTAAAGTAATTTCCATTCATAAGATGTTGTTGTAGGAGGTACCATATCATGATCTTGGAGATGAACTATATGGTGATGATATTGATTTTCATTATGTAGTCATGTTATTTTGAAAACATTCCATAGGAACAATATTTACACTATGGATTTAGGGGTCCCAAAAGTTAAAATCTCTATATTTTTTTTAATAGTCTCATTGGTAAAATATTCAAGATTATATCTCATAGCCCAAATAGAGTAACCCTTACTTCTTAGCTCCCATAGTCTAACTAGGGAACTATTCTAATTTTCTCCGATGTTTTAATTATGGTAATCTATCAAATTTTCTATCATATTCTAATTGATCCCTTCTCTATCAATGATGAAACCTACTCATGGGGTTACTAGAAAATTATCAAAAAAATTAATATATCCAAAATTGTATTTCTCACTTAGATATTGAGGTTCCCATGACACGTAAAAGTATAAGTGAGTAAACAATAATATTAAAGGATAATTATATATATCAAATATAAAACATAACTATAAATATAATCTCACCTCAAACACTCTCTAAAGAAAAAACCCTTTCAAATTTTTATAAAATTTTCCAACAATAATACTCAATTTTAATCCTATAAAAGCGAGAAAAATATTATACAATACATAAATAATAAGGGGATCACAATATAGTCGTATAATTATTATTAAGACCACTTTAAAAAACTCCAACTTGCACTTTAAATCCAGAAAATAGTATTAATAAATAAAATCATTATTTGAAAACCAATAAATAAATTCAGTTTAAAAATATCAATTTCCCCTCTTGAGAGTCATTTGAAAACAAAAAACCAATTTAATTGAAAACCACTCGTAAACCATAGGTTGCATCAATTATAAATTAAAACATGACCAAAATATACCTTGTATTATCAAAATACTTTTAGAAGATACTCAAAGGAATTTTCAAAAATACTTGGCCTATAAACATTTTGGTTCAAAATTAATACATGTAAATTCATTAAAAATTTCCAATTCTAAACATATAGGCCATTTTATATATTTTATAAACCCTTGGAGTGTATAAAAAAAGATATAACTGGATATGAAATAAATTTATAAAAACCAATAATTTTAGGAAATTGTTAAATAAAGGAATTTCAACAAAAACACCAAAATCATCCAAGAAAAAATGATTTCTTTAATTTAAGAATCTATGTAAAGAAATAAAAAAAAACTTTTCAATCCATAAAAAAATCCACAAAATCAGACTCATCCCAAACCCTAAATTTGACATGTACATCCATTATAGTTTGATGGGGAAATGATAATATCTGTTAATTGAGGAAGGGAGAAGAGGTGAGAAATATATGAGGTATTTACCTCAAATAATCCTTTGAAATCAATGGAATAACATCATTAAACAATGGAGGATGGTAGGAGTATCTCCCTTGAGCCCCCCTTTACATTGTTCAAATAAGTGGGAAAATAAATTAGGACCATCACTTTGAATGATAATGGAGTGGAATAAAAAAAATCAAAACTCAACACAGGCATGATGCAGAATAACCTTACAAATAATAGTATGACACTGATGTGTGAGGATTTTTAGTTAATCCCTGGTGAATACATTGTTTACCCAAACATGAAGTATAATGCACACTGAGGTTTGGTCTCAAGGAGGTGGCTCACACTAAATAGAATTTATATTATCACTATTTTATATTATAACTATTATAAAAAAATAATATGATGTAGAATAGTATAAAGTATGCATTAAATATTGATATATATATATATATGTATAATGAAAGTATAATAAATGCTAATGAAATAATGATAAATAGAAATAAGATCTTATCGGGAGAAAACCCAGAGTGAACCTTCATCATCTATTTATTAGTTTCAAATTTACTTAATAAACATGATCCATAGAATGTGTGAATATCCTCTTATACCAATTGTTTTGAATATATAGTTCACTTAATGATTGTCGAGAGACCACACATACACCTCCTAAATTGTGGGAAAAATTTTTATAGTAGAAAGTTAAGCCTCAGGTGGAATGAAGAGACACAAAGGTGCCTTAACCACTAAGATACACCTTGAACTAAATCTAAGAAAATAAGAAATAATAAAAATTAATTTTAAATGACTTGGGATCAGTACTAGATTGATCCCCCAAGAACTTTGTCAGGTTAGTTTCTTAGGATCACGAGTATAAGAGATCGTAGTTGAGAAGAATGTGGTGGAAAAAAAATATAAAATTAAGAGAATTATATGACAAATAAGAGTAAAATATATATTAATAATTAATAATAATATTAAAAATATAATAAACTAAAAAACTATACAAAATGGCCAAATAGAGTTTCCAACAATTTGAAAAGAAGATGGGATACATTTTTATAGGTAAAATGGGTGGAATTTTTGGTCCAGAATTTTCCTCCAAAATATTTCACATTTTAGACCCATTTAATGACTTAATTTTAAGAATTATTCTTCTAAAAAGTTGTTCCAAAATATGTTTTTAGTTTTACCAAAAAGTTTCATCTTCAACATCATTTTTCGGTGGAAGTTATATCTCATTTATTCATAAAGGATATTTTGGAAGGGCATAATATTTGAATTTCCAGAATCTGTATTCTCATGGATCTATGGACATGATATGGGTAGATTCATGTGGGGACATAGTTATAAAAGTTTCTTTTCCATATATTTTCTTTATCATTTTCAAATTTCAGCTCCATTTTTTCAACCATTTATCAGATATTATACCATCATTAAAATTATCCAAATTTGTACACAAATTTTGAGGCATGATTCATGAGCTACGTTTGGTCCTTCAAATGATGGATTAAGATCTTGGTCCAGAATAATAATATTAATCCCAAGAAATAATTAATCTTAAAAATATTAATTTCATAAATAAAATTAGTGTATAAAATGTTATGTTCAAAATACATAAACAAATCAAAATATTTAAATTCCAAAAATAGACCATTTTTCTAATTAATCCCCAAAAGCATCTAAAACTATAAAATGTGTCCATTCAAATTAAAATATAACTTTGGTGGGATTAAAAAATTTAAAATGAAATTTAAATAATTTTAAAATATTTTCTCTTTTAATTCCCCCACACATAAATCATGTTTTTCCTCAAGCAAAAAATCATAATAAGGAATTTAGAGGGAATCAATGTTACCAATATTCAAATACCTAAAAATAAAATAAAACAATTATCAATGTAAAATAATATTTTAAAATTACACATAAAATATCAGTTCAATTTATCATTTTTTCAAAGAAACCACCAGTCCATTTATTTTATATTTACCCTTTTAAAAATTATGGAACTTATCCTCTCATTATATCAAGTTTGTTTATTTATTATTATCACACATACTGAATCACAACCTACCTCTCAATGGATTTTTTTCTCTCATCAATAATGATACAATTAAAGTATAGTTATTATCATATCATTAGAAAATTCTCTTTATCCATATTATTGTAAAGGAAATAATTTCTCTACTTTGTAAAAACAAAATCCACATAAAATAATGAGGACTTCCAATAAAGGATTAAATGAATCTAAAGATTCTGGTTAGTAGGATTTGATACTTTAAGAATTAAGGATTAAGGAGGAGGTTTATCTATTAAGTAAAATGCATAATATAAAAATTTAAAGTTTAATTACATTCCCTCCTTAAAATTAGAAACCCATATTTCCTCCAAAACTCAAAGTAAAGGTTATGATCAAATAATTCATAATGAATGATTTGTGCGCCTTCTTGATTTTTTATATACTTTTACTCATTTATTTTATTTTTCAAATATATTTTTCATTTTTTATGAAATTTATGTTTAGAAAAAACCTTGCATTCAATACTTAATCACATATGATAAAAATCACAGGTCTAGTAATGGTGTTTTTTGTTTTTCCAAAATTAAAACTAATTTCTTAATCTTTTTTGTTTCTTTTTGTCATTTTAGATTTTTTTTCAAGATGTAAAAGTAATAAAGAGTACAATGAATGACTAAAAAACCTTTCTTTGTACCCATAACTATCACCCGACTCTTTTTTCATGCAATTTATTTCATCCCTTCCACCATGAATCCCTTCACCCACACACTTTAATTTTAAAATATTATGAAAATACTTATAGGATGGTAGAAATGGATAAAATTTATTTGAATCATTTATAATCACTAATGAGATAATTCATTGTATTTATGGACTAAAAAGGGATTGATATAAAGGTGTTATTTTAAGAATAAGGGATTCTCAAATGATGCCTCCACCATTTTAATTTTTTTGTATAGTAATGGATTTGATAAGTTCAAATGAAAGTTCTAGGTGGTGGAATGTCCTTATATCACTCATGAAGTATTCTCAATGATAAAATATGAAGTATTTAGTATATAAATTATCTTAGGAATGGGATATTTTAATATGTTAAATCACTCAAAGCGTGGATAATAACAAAAAACCATTTGACATGAATTTAAGTAATTAGAATCATGAAAAATGAAAGGAAAATATCATTTATATGAATAAATAAATTTCTTCAAGTCCTAAGTCCTCATTATAATATACATGATTCTTATTAATCGTCAAATTATTCATTTTACACATTAAATTTCATTATCATTGAAAGATATAATAGGAACCACATGATTCCTAATAAACTAATGTCTCCTAGATAAGTCATGTAAAGCATAAATTCAAGTGTGAGAATGTAATTTCTAATTCAAAGATCAAAATGTTTTTTAGACAAAAATTAAGGGATTTTAATAGATAAACACTAAAATTGAACTCCCTTTTGAAATGAAACTTAGTAATTTTCTTCCACTATTTGGGGATTTCCTTGTTTTATCATGAACATAAAAAATATAATTACTCAATTAAGCATAATAATCATGTAATTTAATCTCAAAAATATAGAATGTAGTAGGTATTCATGCTATACTAATCCTAGAAATGAAACATAAATCAAAATTTCTAATTTTTAAATTGAATGTAATATAAATCTATTAAAGTGTAAATATTGGTACGATCCCCCAAGTGGGACCAGAATTTTTACTACCTCTACAAGGAATTACTAGATGTTATCCAAAGTATTATAGTGTTTGGGGATTCTTGTATTTGAACCACTACATTCTCCTTTTCCTAGATATCAATTCCTTGTTCTTGTTTTTGATAATTCCTTGTTTAGAGTATGCAAGATATTCCCCCGTCACAATGTGGTATAAGTTTCTTGGGGGTGGGGGGGATTAATTATATAACATCCTCTTCATTAATTTATACTTGTGAAATGTCTTATTATCTCTCCAGTGGTTTCTCAACATGGAGTGAAAGATAATAATATACAAAGAGATATTTAGAATGTAATCTAATATGAACAAAATTTAAATTTTCATAATTAATTTAAAATATTCCCTTTATATGTAGGTATCTTGTGTATCTTATTCTTCAAGAATATCCACTGGGACCTCTTAATGGGATTTCTCAAGTAGATGTTCAATATATTTAGGAAGCTCCAGATGTTCCTCAATAGATGCATATGTTTTTCCAAATTATCTTCCATGGAATAATAAGAGTGGGATGATTCTACAAATTCAAAATAATTAAGAGTGATTCTAAAACTTGTTTCCATGAAGTTAAATGAGTTTAAAATCAAGAATGTATCATCTCACTTAGTTGGTTCATCTTGAATCTATTCTTTAGTGGAAAGAACCACTTGGAGTTGAGTAGTTGTAGATTGAGGTAGGTTGTTTGGCTACTCCGTTTCATGGATCTCCTCATAAAAATTTGGGAAGAATAGGGGGAAAACTTATTAGACCTTGTCCACTTGATAAATCCTAGTAATTAATAAGATAACTCAGTTAGATCCCAAGCTAACACTTAAAAAATTCAATTTTTTATGTCCTCCCTCAATCCATCGATGAATTCTTTGAATGCCTTCTCCCTATTGTTTAATTTCCAAAATAGCCTCACCTGGATAACACAAATAGAAACATGATCATCCATATTCAATGGTGATTCAATAATTTTTTCTTTAACCTATGGTTAATTGTTCCATTAATTAAATAAATAGTCATTTCAAAACATCATGGCATAATATTTTTATAATTTTTTTTGAAATTTATGATTTTCTATTGTTTTTATTAATAAATAGTGTGTTCAAGTGTTGTTAATCACTAGAAATAGTTTGATATTTTATTTGTATTTAAAGAACCCCTAGTTTCATGTAAGTAACCATTTTATTATGATTTTAAGTATGGAATTTATTTGGTTGAAGCTTGTGAGGGTTTGAAATTATTTTGGAATGTTTTTTTGGATTTTATAAAGGTCAATATTTTTCGAATGGTTAGTGAAAATTGTGAAAATCCTATTGTAAACCGTTCAAGTTAAAATAGGGGATTCTTCATAGGTTTACATTAGGCACACTATATGGTCGAACCTTACATGCACTTAGGGAAAACCATTCAAAGTGGGATAGAGAAATTTTGTATGGTTAGTAAATAGTTTATCTAATTGTGTTGGCCAACCATGCATGGTGATCATTGAGACATAGGCTATAACATGGTTAGAACATGTTTTTCTTAACTGTGTGAAAAACCATGCACAGTTTAAAATCTAGATCCTAAAAACGTGGATCTTGGTCAGGATTAGCTCTAGACACCTCATTTCCCTCAATTTAATCCCTAAATAAATATTCTTCCTCTTAAAGGCTATTTAGGCTTCCCCTATTGATCTTAAAGAGATTATAAGGTTTTTTATGGTGCGTTGAAGCCAGATTTCCTTGGTAAGTCTCCTTTTGTGGTAGTTTTTCATAGTTTTTCTTAGATATAATTTCTTCCCCCTCTTGATTTATTAGATATAGTCTACTAAAAATAGATATAAGGTGGTTGATTCCAATCATGGTTACAATTAGAATTTTTTTTATGTTATAGAAAGAGATCTATGGTGGTTTTTTTGAGATTCAACTCGGTTTTGTTAGTGTTTTCACGCCGTTCTTAATTTTCTCCATAATTTATGATGTAGGTGGATTCACCCTCTAATCTTATTCTTAGAACCTGAAGTATTAGTTTAAATTTTCTTTCATTTCTTGAAGTTTGTTGTGAAATTGGTGTGCATGAAATGGTAGAAATCTTCTTAGTGATGGTTTTTGGATTTTTGGATTTATAGAATTTGGGCATGCAAAGTGTTCGGTTTCATTGATTTTAAAATGTTGATTTTAAAATATGGATTTGATGAATTAATGTAAATATTTTGTTTGAAATTTATTCAATAAAATAATAGTTTTATTGAAATGGGTTGGAACAGTTGATTTGTAATGTTTTTAGCATAGTTGAGTTTTTGTGAGTTCATGCTTTCAACGTGACCCTAAATAAAGGTCATATACCATTGGGTACAAAGGGATGTGACCCTAGATAATGGGAGTGTGTCATTGTGTAATAAGGTTATTGACCTCTTTTTGAGTACTCCGTGGATGAATGAGAAACCTCTAATGATTATGGAACAGTCAGTGAATCAAGCATGTGTGGGTGTGTTTCTGAAACATATAATGAGTATGCCAAAAAGGAATGTGAAATGGATTAAATTATTTTTTGGTTTCTTTTACTTAGACACTATTTTAGTATGGAAAAATTTTTTGGTGTTAAACTATTGGGATTTGATATAAAATATTTAAAATTGTTTTATATAAATATGCTAACATGTTCTATCCTAATTGTGTGAGTAGGGAATCCATTAAAGGAAAACCTACCCAGTTTAATCACTCAACAATGCTTTGGCACTTTGGTGATTTTGAATATATCATTTATCAGGACACAAAAAAAGGTAAAGAATCACACTTCTTAAGTGGTTCTTTGTGAAACTTGTGTTATATTGTAGAGTTGGAGCATGAAACATGTTTTGAGTTATGCATATTGGTCTTTTTAGTACTTGGGTTTTGTTGGTTTTGTATTATAATTTTTAACTTTAATGTTTTTCATTCTTCTACTATGGTAATATGTTGTAATTGGTTTTGATATTAGTGGTAATAATTTTTATTTTTATTATATTGTTTCATGCATCATATAGTGTTTTTGGTTATGGTATATTTGGTTTTGGTTGTTTTATTTCCAAAGGAAAACTAATCCACCAATTTCATTGAATCCCTTGGAATTTATTGATAGCCTTTGGGGCCTTTGGGATGTCTCTGAAGGAAAAGTAACAATTCATATCAACTCAAGAAAATAAGGAGGGGTGGGATGTTACAAATTTTATCATCTTGTTCAGTCCTTGACTTTCAAGTGGTAATATTATTAGTCAGTATTTCATTTGGTCATCATTTTCTTAGTCATGGAGTTGAAATCCATTCTGATCTATTCCTTGTGTCAGGTTGGTAGGAAGCAATATGATTTCAGGGAATTGAAATATAGCGAATTCAAATATACAGTTAACATTTTTAGGTTGAACTTCAAGTTACCAGGGATTTACGTACATAAGTGTTTTGGAGACACTTATAGGAATTGTAATATCATTTCATGGATTTATATAATGATATGAGAATGACATCCATCATAGAAATTACTTCCCACTAGGTGTACATACTTCATTTTGAGTAGTGATATATGATTTGGTACAAAAGTTTTGATTTTTGAAAATTGTTAAAGTTTTTTTCAACTGTGTGATTTTAAAAAGGCAAGAAATGGTTATATTGAAAATGGTATGATTTTCAAAAGCATGGGGATGATTTAAAAAATGGTTGAATGTAAAAAATGTTTAATTTTTTTAAACAATGTTGTGATATATGATGTTTAATAATTTGAAAATTTTAAGCCTTCAGTTGCTATAGAGTGGGATTTATGGTGCTTGTTATGTTTATAGAAAATGGAAGCCAGTAGGCATCATAGAAAACAACCAGAGGAAGCTGACAAGAACATGGTTTTACCTGAGCCATAGGTGAACCAATGACTGGTTCAGAGTATAGGTAAATATTTTTAGGCTATGGAAAGAAGAAATGAGAGCAATAAAACAAGTAAATATGATCATTCCCTCAAGTTGTAGAATAATAATCCACCCATATTTTGGGATGATTTAGAACTAGAGAAGGACTAGGTGTGGATGAATAGGATGAATTGAATATTAAATTTCCTTGGCACACCAATAGAGTTGATAGTCATTCTAGTGATGTATATACTGGAGGATCTTGTATGATAATAGTTTTATTTAGAAGTTCAAGCAATATTATACCAAGGACTTGCATAGGAGGATTTTTAAGAATTGTTTTACAAACAATTATGTCCTAAAAAATTCAGGATTTCTAGAATGATATATTTATTCAACATGTAAAATGAGATCCTTATAGTGATAGAGATCATATCCAAATTCAAGAATTTAGTTTGGATTGAACCAGATGTTGTTGTTAGTGCGTCATCGAAGGAACACATTTTTTAAATGTGGCTGAGGAAAGATATTCTATTGAATATTTCTATTCTTTTATAATAGATTATATAGAGATGGTTAATAGGGAAATGATGGAAGAAAGGGACATCTCAAGATATAATCATGGAGGTAGAATTTTCATACCTGTGGTAAATGGTTCAAACACTAATGTTGGGAGAAATAAGAAGAGGGAAACCTATTTAAAATGTTTTGGGATGGCTCGGAAATAAATTATTGGATCAATAAATCTTCATCCAAAACCCAAGAGTAAAGTTTCATATTTTCAATGTGGTTTGTTTGAACACATGAAGAAATAGTGTACAACAAAACATATATAATTCCATAATTTCAATAATATGGGGACTCTTTAGTGCTATTATTACAGTTCTTTGAGGTTGGGTGTTCATGAAACTTCTCATGTGTCGTAAAAATCATATGATTTGGTAGGACGAGGGACACAGAATAATACTCATTAGCCAAAAAACCTATCCATGATGATTCAATGAATACATGTCTCCACAACAAGGGAAATATCAATTGGGTAATAAAGAAAAAAGTGTTGTGAGAAAGAAAATATCTAGAGTTAAGCATGTTATTATTGATGATCAGTCTAGACCATTGATAGTGATATGTTCAATTATTTTGATTTCTACCCTTATGTAATATCTTCTTCATACTTGTTCATCCCATTCATTTGTTTCTTATCTTGATGTTGATATTCTATGTTTAAATTTTGAGATGATTCCTTCCACGTTGAAACTACATACTCCCTTTAGACAAAGATATTGTCTAGAGATTATTTATAGAGAATGTTCTATAAATGTTGAGGGTGCTGAGCTGATATGGGATTTTTAAATTCTTGAGATGAATGTATATGATATAATAATAGGTATGGATTGGTTGATGACTTTAAAGGATCACATCATATTTTAATCACGATGGGTCAGTTTTATGACTGGTGATTTCATAAAGCATCTCTTTAGATGGAACTAAAATGTAATGGTAAATGACACAGGCTTGCTAGAACCACAAGTTGGAAAGATATCATATCAGTTAGAAGCTATGAATTTGTAATCAATGTAAATGATTGAGAATATAAGTTTTTTGTACATTTTTGATCATTTTCAAGATTTCATTCTTGAACATTTATTAGGGTTGCCTCTCACAAGAGAAGTGGAGTTTACTATTGTTGTCCTTCTGAGGAACAGTAAAAATTCACATCCATATTATTTAATGGAAACAATCGAATTATGGGAACTTAATGCCTATTTTGAAGATCTAGAAAAAAAATGGTTCATTCGGTCGATCATGTCTCCATGGACAACACCGATCTTGTGTGTTAAAAAGTTGAATTGAAATCTTCAGTTGTGTGTGGATTATTGTAAGATTAACCAGGTTATGATAATGAATTTATATGCACATCCACACATTAATGAAATGTTTGATCAATTAATAGGATATTTGTTGTTCTCAAAAATTGACTTGCAATTAGGATATCACCAATTGTGGGTTCACAATGAGGATATTCCAAAAATATATTTCAAAAGTTGATATATAAATTAAGAGTATGTGGTTATGTATTTTGGTCTTACGAATATACTAGTGATTTTTATGGAATTGATGAATCAGATATATCATAGATATCTAGAATCTTTTTTATGGTTTTTGGATGACATAATGGTGTATTCAAGGACAAGGGATGATCATGAACAACACATGGGGACAGTGTTAGGAATCTGGTGGGATCATCATATGTATGAAAAACTATCAAAGTGTGATTTTTAGATATAATAGGTATGTTTCCTTAGCCATGTAATCTATGAAAAATTTGTTTCTATGGATTCATAAAAGATAGAGGTTGTTATCTCTTGGAAACCACCAAATAATGTCTTTGAGATACGCAATTTCCTTGGTCTGGATAGTTTTTAATGATTTTTTTTTCATTATTTGATATAAATTTCATCACCTATGATAGATTTGACAAGGAATAATGTCCCATTAAAATGGAATGATTAATTTTTGATGTCTTTTTAAGAGTATAAAGTTATCCTTACATCAGAACTGATATTTATTTTTCCAAAATCCAAAATAGGGTACATGGTGTATTATGATTATTAGGGATCTATTTTTGGTATGTTTTATCATGAAGGGGTGCCATGTTGTTTCTTATGGATCAATGAAGTTATGGTTTCATGATAATAACTACTCAAAAAATAATTTGGATTTAGTTGTTGTAGTATATTATTGGAATAATTGGAGTCATTTACTATTTGGTAAGAAATTTATAGTGTTTATAGACCATAAGATCTTGAAACATATTTTATCATAATGTGATTTGAATATATGATATAGAATATGGATGGAGTATCTCCAAATGTTTGAATTTGAATTGATGTATACATTTGTTAAAGGAAATATGTTGGTCGATGAATTAAATAGAAATTCATATAGTTATATGGAAAAAAGTCTTCATATTTGTGGTAATTAATGTCGGTACTAGCTAACATGCACTTGGATTGTGAAGAATGAGGTAAATTTGTGGATTTCCTTCAAGTTTTGTTCATTACTTATTTGGTGGAGATGGTTAAAGAGGCACATAAATATGATTCTGAATGTGTTCCTATGAGGTAAAAACTCAATGGCAGGGATACCATTGAGGGATGGAAGATGGATGAAATACCACTTTTGTGATTTTGAAATCGGATGTTTGTAACTTTTGTTTGTTAAGAACAACTCCTTCATGCTTACAAACATTCGATATGGGATATTCATCATGGAATACAGAAGATGTATTTGGAGTTGAAAGAATATTTTTGGTAAATCAATATGAAAATTAAGGTGGCTGAGTTGGTTTCGAGATTAATAACTTATTCACAAGTTAAGGAATAACATCAATGACCAGTAAGTATGTTTCATTCCTTACCTATTCCTATATGAAAATAGGAGAAGATAACCATTGATTTTGAAACAATTCTCCCAAAAGTGGTTCAGAAACATGATTCAATTAGGATGATAGTGGATCATCTAAAAAGTTTGTATATTTTATCCCTATTGGTGAATCCCATACATTAGAGGAATTGTAAAAATCATATATCTGAGGAGTGGTAACGAGGCATGTCATACCATTTTTGACAGTATCAGATAGAGTCCCGAGGTTTTCATCTCATTTCTATAAATCCTTATAGAAATCCCTTAGGACTTATTTGGGCATGGGTATGGAGTATCATCCTAACATGAATGGAAAATCTGAACGGATGATACAAATATTGGAGGACATGAGGAGGGATTGTGTAATGGATTTTATTGGATCATGGAAAGAGAACCTACCATTAGTAGAGATCTCATATAATAACAATTATCAAGCCTTGATACATATGGAACTTTTTAAAGCATTTTATAGATATCATTCTTATTCTCTACTTTGTTGGGTGGAAATAGGTGTGAATTCACTATTTGGGTACAACCTTGTCCAAAATATAATGGAGAATATTTATTTGATCAGGAAATAGATGGAGATAGATCAGAGTCATCAAAAATCATATGTGGATCATCGTCGATGGCTGTTGTTGTTCACAGTGAGTGATAATTTATTTTTGAGAATCTCTCTAAGGCTTGTAAATCATCATTTGGGGAATTAGGGAAAGTTATTTCCTCGATACATATACAATTTTGAGATACTTGAATGAGTTGGTGAGGTGGAATATCGATTGGATTTGACACTATGGTTCAATATGGTGCATAATCTGTTTCATGTATCTTAGTTTAAAAAGTATTATCCTAATTTTGACCATGTGATTTGATGGGATCACATTGATCTAGATCCAGATACTTCATTGGTTCATGTACTAGTATAGATTGTGGACAAAAATGAGAAATCCTTGTAGGGGAAAAAAATTAGTATTGTGTGGGTTTTTGTGAAAAAATGGTCAAATTTAGAGAGAAACTTGGGAACAAGAGAAATAAATGGTTGAGTGATGGCCAGAAAAGTTTCAAGAAAATATTGTTTTTCTACTTTATGGGGATGGAAAGGACAATGGTAGGGATAATTTATCACCCACAGTTTCAAGAAAGTAACCCTTTCTTTATGATTTTTTAGTATGTAAAGTATTTGGGTGATGTTTGGGAGGGTTTCTAATACTTTAGAAATGTTTTTAGAGCTTTTATAAAGGCTCGTAATTTGATAATGGTTAATGAAAACCATGAAACTCCTACTAGAAACTGTGTAAGTTGAAACAAGGGCTTCTGGGTAGGCGCACAGTTAGGTGTAGAATTTGGTCAAATCGTGTTTCCACCTATGAGAAATAGTGAAAAGTGGTATAGAGTGATTTGACATGGTTGGTGTATGGTTTTTCTAACTTTGTGGGCCAACCATGTGAGGTTCTACTTAATACAGATGCTGGAACATGGTTTGACTAACTACATGACTAACTATGCATCGTTTAGAAACTAGATCCTAAAAAAGCGGATCTAGGTCAGGATTAGCTGTACACACCTTGTTTTTGATCTATTTAATCCAAAACTCAATATTTATTCCTCCTAAATCCTGTAGAGGATTTACCCATCGATATGAATATGATATGATGGATTTTATTGGTGTGTTGAAACCCGATTTCCTTGGTAAGTCTCCATTTGTGGTAGTTTTTCATTTTTCATCTTAGATGTACTTTATTAAAACACTCGTTTACTTATATATAATTCTATATGGATAGATTTAAGGTGGTTAATAACAATAAAGGTTATATTTGGCTTTGTTTATGTTCAAGGAAGATATCTAAGGCGAGTTTTGGAGATTTGACTTGACATTGGTGGTGCTTTCATGTCGTTCTTCATTTTATCCATATTTTATAACATAAGTGGATTCAATCTAGTCTCATATTCTTGAAACATGAAGTATTAGTTTCAAATTATGTAACTTCATGGGATTTATTGTGAAATTGGAGTTCAAATCATAGTAGAAACCTTCGTTAGTGATGATTTATGGATTTGTGGATTTGTAGAAATTGGTTGTGAAAAGTTCTTGGTTTTCATGATTTTAAAATGCTTAATTTTAATTACGGATTAAATGGATTTTTGAGAATGGTTTGTATGAATTTTTTTCAATAAAATATCAGTTTAATTGAAACGGCTTGGAATGGTTGATTTGAAATGGTTTTGTCAAACATGAGTTTGTGTGAGTTCATGTTTTTGATGTGACACTAAATTAGGGGCTTGTGCAGTTGGGTTACATAGAGACATGAACTCAGATTAGGGGAGTGTGTTAATAGAGAACTTGGAGATTGACCACTTGGTGAGGAATTAGTGGATATATGAGAAACCTCTCATGACTATGGAACTATCAGTGAATCATGCAAGTGTGGGTGTGTTTTTGAATCATGGAATGGGTATGCCAAGAAAGAATATGAAATTGTTTAATGTATTGTTTAGTTTAAATTCCTTGGAAACTGTTTTGGTATTAATTGTTTTGCAATTAAACTATTCGGATTTGATATTAACTATTTAAAATTTATTTATATAATTTTTTTATATAAATGTGCTATTGTTTTCTATCCTAATGGCGTGAGTAGAGATTTCATTTGGGGAAAACCTAATAAGTTTCATTACTCACCATTTCTTTGGAGATTTGGTTATTTTTCAGATATCATTTATCAATTTAAAGGAAAAGTTAAAGTATCACACTTCTTTGGTGTTTCTTTATGATACTTGGGGTTGTATTATGAAGTTAAAGCATGAAGAATTTTTGGAGTTATAGAGGTATGACTTTGGATTCCTAGGGTTTTGTTGGTTTTTTATTCCACTTTGTACTTTGAAGTTTATTGTATTATGAATTGGTACTTTGTTTTAGTTAGTTTTGATATCAGTGGTATTAATTTGAGTTGTCCTGCATTGTTTTATGAATCATATAGTGGGTTTGGTTATGGTATGTTTGGTTATGGTAGTTTTATTTCCAACAGGAAAATCGTCCCCAAATTGCATTGAATCCCTTGGTATTTATTGCTAGTCTTTAGCACTTTGGGTATGTAGATTATTTCCATGTATAAATTCCTCCTCAACTCAAGACAGTTAGGAGTGGAAGGATTTTATTGGATTCTTTACAAATCCTCAGTCAATATTTTATTTACCTATGCATGCAATATAGTGCACACCCTAGGTCAGTCTCAAGGAGGCAACTCAAAAAAATAAAATATATATTTCTACTATTTAAATTATAACTAATATAAAAATAATACTATAAATAATATGAGTTTTAATGATGCATGAAATATTAATATATATTAATATATATATATATAATGCATGCAGAATGAATGCTGACAGAATGATGTTAAATAGAAAAGAGATCCTCCCATGAGAACACCCAGATTGAACCTTTCTCATCTCTTTATTAGTTTCAAATTTAATTAATGAACATGCTCCACCATATGAATTAATGTCCTCTTATACCTATGGTTTTAAATATATAGTGCACTCAATTATCCCTGAGAGACCACACATCCACCTCCTCAATTGAGGGAAAATATTACAGAAGATAAATTTAAGCCTCGGGTGGAAAGTGGAGACACAAAAGAGGCTTAACAACAAAAATACCCATTAATAATAACAATTAATGTTAAATTACTTGGGTTAGACACTAGATAGATTCCCCAGGAACTTCCTTTGGTTAGTTAATCATGATCACGAGTATAAGAAATCACAGTGGAGAAGAATGATGCGGAAACACAAAAGATAAAAATAAGTGAATGAGATGAAGAAGAAGTATAAAATATATTAAAAATGAATAATACTATTACACATAGAAGAAACTAAAAAACTATAAAAAATGTACAATTATAGTTTCTAACGTTTTTAGAAGGATAGGGATACATTTTTAAAGAAAAAACGGGTGAAAACATTTGCTCTATAATTTTTCCTCTAAAAGTTTTCACATTTTATACCCCTAAAATGACCAAATTTGAACACATATTATTCTGAATGGGTTTTCATAAATGTGTTTCTTGTTTCATAAACAAAATTCAATTTCTTCCTCCATGTGTATTCAATGTTATAGCCTATTTACTCTTAACATTTATTTTGTCTTGGTTGAATCCTTGAATTTACTAAATATGATTTCCCATGCATTTATGGACTTGATACAGGTAGATTCAAGTGGGGACATAGTTATGAAAGTTTCTTCTTTGGAAATTATTTTTATAATTGTTGATTTTGAGCTCCATTTTTTCACCCATTTATGAGATATAGGCCCATCTTTAGAATTATCTAAATTTATACACCAATTTTGATGCATGAATTGTGATCTTTCTTTGGGTATTCAAACGATGGATTCAGATCTTGGTCCAGAAGAATTAAATTAATCCTTAAAAGAAGAATTTTATAAATAAGATAAGTGTATAAAATCTTATGGACAAAATACATAAATAAATCAAAACAAAAAAAAATTCTAAAATTGGATTTTTTTTCTAATTAATCCCTAAAAACTTCTAAAACCATAAAATATGATAATTGAACATAAAATATAAAATTAGTGGGAATAAATAATTGAAATTAAAATTAAAATTATTGAAAATATTTTCTCTTCTTAATACACATGTCACGATTCTAGGAAAAATTGCATTCATTATTCCAAGGTCACATCATGTTGTTATCCTTCCCTTTATAATGTGACCTACCCTTAATAAAAAATAAACAATGTTAAAAACATACACAAAGGCCCACATACACTCACAGTATCCAAGCCTATATATATCATGATGTGATCCAATGTTGATATATTTAAAAACCACCCTAAACACCTATCACATCATTA
Source organism: Viscum album (assembly GCA_963277665.1). Taxonomy (NCBI): domain Eukaryota; kingdom Viridiplantae; phylum Streptophyta; class Magnoliopsida; order Santalales; family Viscaceae; genus Viscum; species Viscum album. The sequence continues at coordinate 856,323,926 of OY728166.1, forward strand.
ACAACCCATTTCATGGAATGACCTATTACAAAAAATGATGTAAATCTTGAAAAACCTCAAAACAACTTACAACTCTCAAAACCCCCCCAAAAATTATAAATAATAATAAAATATATAATATTAAATACCAAAATAATATGGGTATTTCACACACCTAAGATTTTCAGCACTATTGGTTTGGTCACACTCGAAGTTTATCGTGCTAAAGGATATTACAATGTGTAATGAGTGCTTTAATTTTGTTTTTTTTTACTTTTTTAGATATTATATATAAGATATATGATTGTTTTTAGGTCTTATAATTGGATTTATTCCTCATAATGGTTAAGCCACATATTGAGAAATTATAGGTTTCTAAAGATGTGATAGTATTTTTTAGTTTTTGTTTTATGGTTGGGTTATTATTTTAGAATATAATGAATTATTTTTTATATATTTATGGTTTATAGATTTTTAATCTTGGCTTGGTATGAAAGGGGATAATTTTTTCATGTCAAATTTTTAGCAAAATGTAATCTCCCTAAATTCATGAACTTTTATATGTGATGTTCCAAAATTAGACATATTCAGTTTTATTTTTTGTATCTGTTTTCAATATGTTAATGATATGTAATTTCAATATGTGTTGAATTTGGGTGATGATTATGGGGAAAATGAACAAAGAATCATAATTATCGATACATACTTGGAGTCTCTAGGAACCATATGTATTGATGTCTACCATTTTATATTGGATATTCATTCACATGTTAGAAATTAATATGAAGACTCATATACTGACTTTGAAAATTAGTAAGGTATGATGCTTCTTGGAATTCATGGATAAGAATATACAATGAAAAAATATAATTCATATGTGATGATTTTTGTATTGATATTATTATAGAATCATGATAAGTGTGGATAGGTTAGAATTGAATTTTTTTCCATTACATATTTTGGATATGTTTTAAAAAGAATAAATCTAGATAGAATAATGAGAAGAAGTTGTTGAGAGGAGAATTTTCAAGGGTTCATTCATTACTAAAATATATAGTACCTAAAACCTTTATTAATATAGTGTACTTATCCATATCATGTTTAATGATATTGGGATATAGTAAAATATGTTTTATGATAATTATTATGAAAGTCAAATTTTATGGCCAGCTATATCGTTAGTCATGATCTACAGTACCATTCTACTTTCTTAGATAACTATAGAAGTTAAATGTTAAATGTTAACATTCATGCTATCATCTAAATTGTTTATCATTAATTAAGACCCATTTCAAAAGATGAAATGAAAATGGGTTACATTTATATAATGAATGATTAACTTTATAAGTCACTACTTAGGAATTTTTATAACTCATGAGAAAGTGAGTGGAGTTCTTGACAGAATCCCAATATCTATATAAAGGATCCTAATACCATAAGATGTGGTATTATTTCTTGTGAATTCTTAGTCATAACTCCCTAGATCTCATAGACCTCTTCTTCTTCCACCATTACCTATTGATACACTGACATAGAATAATTAAATGATTATACACACTCAAACATCGTGTGATTGTTCTAATATGTGGATACCACAGGAGGAGGGAATTCCTATGGATTCTTCTACTCTTATCTTCATCTAGTATGAATGAATATTTTTTTTCTACAACCAATGGTGTATAGTATATAGTTTCTTCCTTTCTTAGTGTGAATGATTTCATTTATCAAGCATTGTAGATCTTAGATTTATGTTTCTATATTTCTTCAACTATGTTTAACCAGTGTTGTTAAATCCTATGTAGCACAACAATGTTCTTTGAGTATTACCATTACTTTTGATTTATGAATTCTCTCAGAATATGGTTTTTTAACTCATATTCCCTATCATAAAATACAATAGAGGATTTTGTTCTTTCCAATCGCATCGTGGCCTATGACCTGGGATATCATAGACAAATACTCATTTCAAATCCCTTGGATTTTTTTAGTCATAGCCTAAGACATCCGAATATCATATTTAATATTAGTGTTGTGTTGCAGTTTCAAAAATAGAGAATTGTATATCATTTATGATATTGATATGAGTTGTAAAATATTATTCATATGGAAGGTTTATGTTGTTGATATAGAAGCATTTTTTCATTGATATGTAATGATTTTTATGTTGATACATATGTTCTTTTTCTTTGATGAAAATCTGAAAAACCATTTTTACATTGATATTATATTCAGCGATAAGACTATAAAACATAAAATATGAGTGATATTAATTAAACTATTTAGAAATTACTTCTTTAAATTGAATTGTGGAATGAATTAAATATTTTATAAATTGTTTATAAATTATAATAAATGTTACTTTTAGATATTTATTAATGTTTAAAATTATTTATAAATTAATTTATTATGAATTTATTTAAAATAATTTAATTATAAATAATTTATAATTAATTAATTTATTAAATTTGATGTAATAATTAATATATATTCCATAATAATAAGTGTTAATAATAAAATACCATTCCAATTATATAACATGACTTATAATTTAGATATAATATGACTATTCAGAAACTATATGTGTAATTTATAAACGGTTTATAAATTGTAATAATAATTTAAAATATAATGTTTTTAAATTTTAAAATAGGAATTATTGATAACATTTAATTTTAATCATTCAAATTAAAAGGGTATTATTTGTGATATTATTTATACGACATTAAAATAATTTTTAACGATTCATTTTATCAAGAATTAAATAATTTTAAAATATGTGATATTTAGATTTGGTAAAATTGTTTCTATAATAGAAATTGAGATATAATTTTTTTATTTCATTTAGTGTCATATATTTATAGTAAAATTTCATATAATTACTGGTATGAAAGAGTTCATATTCGTGAATGAATACAATTTTTTTATATTCAAAATTATGGAATGTTCATAATGAATTGCTAAATTATAAAGTGTTTATAATTATATTTTATTTAGGAATTTTCCATAAATTTTTATCTCATGTCTAAATATGTCAATTTTTAATTTATTTAAAATTTATTCCAAACATTATTTATAGTTTTAAATTGTTCATATTATGAATGATTATATATTAAAATTTTAATTATCAAACTCATTCTAGAGATTATCATACATGAATCTAATGAGTTATATGGTTTGTATGATCATAAATTTGGTTTCATTCTAAATATATTTTTGCTTTTACTGATTTATGAGTTTGAATTAAGTGTTTAGTTTTTATTTATACATATTAAGTGTTATTATTATGATATAATTGTGATCTTTCTTGAGTAAAGTGTCCCTGTGTAAAAGGAATTTGTGTATGATAACTCTTTGGAACAACTATTGAAGGAAATTTGATCGAGGAATGTGTAAATATTAGTATAAATATAATAATTATGTTTATAAAACAAAGGGTTGATTGATTTTGAGAAAAGTGAGTTAGATAGTACTGGAATTCACTATTAATTTAAAGAAAAAGTAATCCATGATATTTTTTGGTGATGTTTATCAAATTTTTGGGATTATAATATATATTCACAGATTTGTGAATATATAAACAAGTTATTAATACATTACATGGTTAAATAGATATAATTTTTAGAGGAATATATAATCACATAGTGGTTTAATTTCTTGGAAATTCAAATGGTTATAGTAGATTTATGTTATATATTATATATGATTGAGTTATATACATACTAGGGTAATTGATTGTATGAATGGTCAATTTTATTTAACGAAAGATAAATAATTTTATGTATCCTATGAAGGTAAGGATAATTTTTAATTGAATTTTATATCCATAATGATAAATAAGTTAAGAATACCCTCACCTACTTCCATTATTGTTTGATTAATTAAAATTACGATGATGTAATTTACTTAAGTGGAGGAGAATGTAACATCCCAAAATTCTCATTTATTGTCACCTTAAAAAATAATTTATTAAAAAGTGCGTTCCAAACTCTATAAAAAATTCCAAAATGAGAAAAATAACCATGATACATTTGGAACATAAAATCTAGTCGTTAAAATATATCCATTAAATTAGCTATTCAATACTAATTTGACCATATCACAAAATAAATAAATAATTCAAGAAGAAATGGAATCTTGAAGTGGAATTATTCCTTATGAAGCCTATTGTTTTGAATTCATAAGTGAGGTATCTTCTTTAGGGTTTGAACAAGACCAATCACATATCGAACTCAAGTAATTTTGGTTTATGTGAACCCATATATACAAAAAGTTTAATCTTGTGTATATTTCCACAAGATCCATTGTAAGATATTGGTTCTTTATATGAGGAAATGATATTCTTGATTTTGATTAAAATATTTGTTTTTGACCAAATGTGACTACCTAATGAGATCACGAGAGTTACGAGTGTTTTTGAGGATTTTTCTGAGCCTCGAGGCTCAGTTCTAGGAGAAAACGGCAAGACTGCATTATTAGTATAAATTATGCACCATAAACTTCACGATTCGAAGAGATAACTTGGGGTTTTAGTCTATAGTAGGGGAAACTGGTTTTCTGTAAAAGTTTGACTCATGAAACATTTCCATACATGGCATCAATGATTTTTAGAAGGGGAAAATCAAATAGATTGCGCAGGTTTCCCAAACTATGCTCATGAACTATACAGGTTCCCTGTTGAGGTAGTGAAGGGTGCACAGTTGGAGCACGGTTTGGCCAAACCTACTTCTAAACCATAAGACCCAGTGCTTTGGGTTAAATTACCCCTTTTAACTTAAAAATTTTATTAACCTAAAACTTTTTCTCCTCCTTTTTTTCTAGCATATATGTGTCTCATTTTCTTCCATTGAAGATCAACTCATAGGCTTGGGTTCCGTTTCTTGATCCAAAATCCAATTCAAACACCGTTCATCTCATTGGATCCACATCTGTGATTTATTATCTTATCTTACACCTTTCATCATTTATCTTCGTAACAATGAAATTATTTTGGTGTAAGATAATATTCCCTATTTTGGGGTATTCTATCTTTTATCTATTTTCTTTCAATCCGGTCCATGTTAAGAGTAAATACTATATGATTTCTCTACCATAATTATATGGTAGGTGGTCTATACCTTTTCCAGTATGGTCTTGTTATTTTATAACCTTATTAATTGTGCCACATGTTAGGCCTTTTGTTGCATATCCTAAAATTAAGTTAATGACTTGATTATGTTTTTGGAACCTTTTTAGGTTTCCCACTTAGTACCTTATAATGGTTAGAGGCTCAAAACCTCCTATAAAAACACCAAAGAGGTGTATTATTCTATCTTCACCATGTTATAAAACATCATTAGGTGCACATGAGATCAACATTATAATAGTATCCTTATTAAATTGAATAAGAATTTTAGAGAGAGTTTATGCCTCATTTCCATTTGATAACATGATAATTGAAATGGTCAAATGTTTGAATAGAAATTATGCAACGATTTAAATGAAATTATGGACTATGTATGATTATGAAATGGGATATGAAATGAGAAATTAGATGATAAATTATTTGTTTGTCAAGGGAATTTCAACTCCTTGGATCTGAACCATGTGGGTCTGATAATTGATTTATTTGGATTCTTGAGAAATTTCTAGTCCCTCTATCCATCCCATTAGGTCTAAAATTTGATTGTTAGGACATTGCTACTTCTTAGATCCAACCTTTTTGTAACTTCTTAGACATTCTCCATGGAAATTCTCCATGGGCTCCACCCAATTCATTACTGAATTTATATAGATATGCTCTGAGGACTCAAGGGATTTCCTCAGTCATTTATTCCTTGGATCTGGTCTATATTGTCTTGACACAATTAGGATTACATAGTCTATATACCTTAGATACGACCCTTTGAGTTTGAAACTGTATTAATCTACATATAAAACATTTTATTCTATATCACGATTTACAAAAATTCATAGTATTGATTTTTGATTAGAGATAGTAGGATGGAAAGTATTACTGCTTATTATTTATTCAATGATATTACTGCCTTATTTTTCACATTACTTTAGCTTATATACTTAGACTGGATTTTTTGTAGACACCATTAGTGGTGTCATAGTGAGTATTATATCACACCCTATTTGGGATATCATTGGGTACCGAAACAAGCTTCGTGGATACAGATACGGACCATGGAAATCTAATTCTTTACGATGATTGATTGACTATTATTAGGAGAAGGGGAAAACATGACCAATATATTCTCATGATTCTATCTGGGGATAGTTCTTTTTTGGTCTAGTTTTTCATTGGATACTTGTATTCTACTAGATGTTTATTTCCATGTATTTTTTGTCATTTTGTATAGATACATGACATACATAATTTTTTATATGATACTTACTTATATTAATTCATTATTACTACTCTTATATGGATGTTATCTTATGTTCTTTTGTTATTTTATATGATTCCCCAATTGATTGATGTGATTAAACCACTATGATATATTTTAATAATGATATTATAGTCTCCCCACTAAACCACGTTAGACTCTCTCTACTATTTGGAAGCCTCTAGAGTATGGGAAGGTGTTATTGAGGCCATGTGACCCACCAGACCAGGGAACCATTTACTGGATCCTAGGATAGAGCATTATAAATTTCTATAATAGTTTTTTATTTTCATGCTTACTATTTTGACATAAATAGATAGGCGATTGGGAATGAGTTGGAATTTTGTAATGAGTTGTTTCTGGGAGTAGATAACCCATGTAAAAGAAAATGGAAAATTACATGGGATGGGAATTTTTTTTCTATATTTTTCTTATTATAGTTTATTTGATTCCACAGTTAGATGATGAACATGCTATTTGAAATTATTATTTCTATGATTGAGGAATTTTATTTTATCATTGTCTGATATGTGAAGGAATTATGGATCATATATCATGTATCATTTTGGGAACCTTATAAGATTCATATTCTATGCATATCTCATTCTATATAGGATGCATTTCTTGACTACATAAAAATTTTTATGTATACCTTATGTTAAATAATGGTTATCGATTAACATTATTATAGGAAATTGAGAAGCATAATTGGTACATAGAGTGCCTTCTAGAACCTAAACAGTGTTTTCCAACATAGTCTACAGAAGAAACCCTAAGCAATCAATCATGACACGTTGTGTCATGGACCATTGGTCAAATGGAATGTAATGTATTATAGTTGGGATTAAATATTTTCCAAACTTCGGTTTATAAGGTGTAAGGTCCCTTATAGACTGGAATGGGGAATTGATGGCGCCAAAATATGGAACGGAAAGAAGGGGCGAAAAAGAAGCTCCGCATGATGTCGCGTGAAGCTCCAACGCGAAGCTCCCTGAGCATCGCGGCCCCACGAAGCATAGGAGGCGGTACCCTCTGTGAATGGCCTGACGTTCGCGAGACCGCCGCGAAGCCCCTGAGGCAGTAACGCTCCGTGAATGGCCTGACGTTCGTGAGCCTACCGCGAAGCCCCTGAGGCGGTAACGCTCCACGAATGGCCTGACGTTCGCAAGCCCACCGCGAAGCACATGAGGCGATAACTCTCCGCGAATGGCCTGGCATTTGTGAGCCCATCGCGGAGCACCCAACGCCCCTTCGCGCCGCGTGAGTTCTGCTTCGTGGCGCCCCAGGCCTATAAATACTGGGTTCCCCCTGAGTCCAAGGAGACAGACAATCCGACCTTTCGGCTTCTCAACTCCCGAATTGCGAAGAACCCTTTGCCCTGAGAATCATGAGCTCCGTGAGGTATTTTTACTTCGTGAGATGCCTTCTCCTCATCTCGTTTTGAGCCCCTCTTCCGAGAGGGATGCCCTTCGTGAAGCCCAGGGCATTCGCGAAGGAGGGGGATTCCCAAGGGGATCCCGGGCAGCCGCGGAGCATTCATGCTTCGCGAAACACCCATCGCGTACTAGTGATCCCCATGCCAAGGCAGGGTCACTGCATATCGCGAAGCACATTGCCTCGCATCACCTTACTTTGCGAGGAACCTCTGCTTCGCGAGGAAGTGCTCCGCGAATAATATTACACTTCGCATAGAACCCCCCATTCACACCTCTGCCCCATGGTAAGGCCAAGGAACTCCACTTTGCAAAGCTCACTTCATTGCTTGGTAATTCCTCTTCCCGTGCGACCCTCCAGGTTTGCACGATGTGATTTCAAAGTCCCAAGGACAACACCACTCGTAGCGTTGCTTCGCCAAATTCTTCATTGCATAGCCACGCTAACGTGGACCCTTCGATGGTTCGCTCTGCGATCCCCCTTGACCACGGCCTTACTGGCACCTTCCCTCCCCCATGGAGTAGAGGGTGCCGGTCATGTAAGTCCTTAGGGGTGCAGAGTAAACCCACCTCATCTGAGCTGCAGGACGTTAAACTGCCAAGCACCTCGTCCTCAACACATGACGTTAAACTGTGACCTGACCCCGTGCCATGCATGCAGGGTCCCCCAGCTCGGACATTCTTTACGCCACTTGCCTCCAAGATAATGGAATCACCCCCCCACAAGGGATGATATCCTCCTTATCGGAGCGACGTATGTCCACGGGAGAAGGGAAACCACCTTGGTGTAAGCCCCTAGCCCCTCTTGCGGAAGGTAGCACCCATGCACCTACGTACTTCCTCACTGCCAAGGTCAGTGGAGGGAGTGATAGGGAATGAGGCACCTCCCATAATTGGTCCCAAATCCCTCTCTCATTGCGCTTTGCCGCACTTTGGGCCTCCATCTTGGAGTAAGTCCCAACACCATGGGCCGCCTAACGCGTAAGCCCCTCTTCGCTTCTCACGGACGCACCCTTCGCGACGTGATCGTCAGGTCCCTGCGGCCTCTTGTTTCTCACACCAAGCATGACTCACGTGGGCTTAGAGTGATCATAGGCCATGGAAATGCCCTTGTCCAGCATGACGTTAAACTATATTCCCTCGTCCTGCATGACGTTAAACTGTATGCCTCGTTCAACATGACGTTAAACTGTATGCCCTCGTCCAGCATGATGTTAAACGGTATGCCTCGTCCAGCTTGACGTTAAACTGTATGCCCCCGTCCAACATAATGTTAAACTACGCACCCATTTGAACTACGAGGTCTTTGATCCATGTCAAGGCATGGTATGTAGGAAGCCTCCATGAGGTTCAAGCCCACCACCCGTCATTTCTCCACGTCAAGTTCCATCTTCGTCCCGCATGACGTTAAACTGCATTCCAGTCTGACGGCCAGCCGTTGTGACCATCCCGAACTACGAGGACTTTGATCCATGTCAAGGCATGGTACGTAGGAAGCCTCTCTGAGGTTCAATCCCATCTCCCATCGGACCAAGGTGCCTTCCTCACATCGGTTCGCAGACACCCACACTAGTCTAAACAATGGGGTATTTGATCCATGTCAAGGAATGGTATGTAGGATGCCTCCACGAGGTTCAAGCCCACCACCCATCATTTATTCATGCCAGGGTTCTTCTTTGTCCCACATGAAGTTAAACTGCATTCCAGTCCGACGACAAGCCATTGTGACCATCCCAAACTACGAGGACTTTGATGCATGTCAAGGCATGGTACGTAGGAAGCCTCACGAGGTTCAACCCCACTACTTGTGGACCCCCAGGTTCACCTTCACCTTGGTTCGCCAACGATTCCCCTCTGAACTACGGGGACTTTGATCCATGTCAAGGTATGGTACGTAGGAAGCCTTCACGAGGTTCAAGCCCACCACCAGGGGACCCCCAGGTTCGCCCTCACGTCGGTTCACCCTGGTCCCGCGTGATGTTAAACTGTATTCCACACCCACCCGAACTACGCAGACTTTGATTCCCTGCCACGGGGATATGTAGGAGGTCTCTTCGAGGCTCAAGCCAAACTTTATTGTCGCCCTTACGATGGTTCCGTTTCATTCCCCCTCCACTCCATTCACCCATCTATCACCCATCCTGATTCTCACCTAGACCGCCATATACCGGCAAGATCATACCATTCTGCTCTTCTTCACAGCATTTGGGAAGCCGCCCACGGGTTGGCACCGATATCGGCATCCCTTTAAGGGAAATTCCCCAATCTGATCCATTTCAGTCAATGCTCTGATCGGGCCAACCCGTCTCCACTGGACGTTAAACCTGCGACATACCCTGTGTTAAACATAGGAAGCTGAGGAAAACCTCAGATATATGTCTACGACATATAACTTCCCCGTGCTCGATGTGGGATTCCTCGGGCTTCCACGCCCTCGAGAAGCCCTATGACAAGGGACCAAAGACAGACACGCTAGTTCCCCAGTGTTCAGACATGCTACTGATGCCTCGACGTGACTACTCCCCCAACTGAAGGTCGCTGCCCTAATTGGACCCTTTGGAATGTCCTGACAGAGGCAGTGTAATTAACCAGCATCCATTGAAACATAGCATTGAGAAGAGTTTCACGAACAACGTATTAAATCTATGGGGGAGACCCGGACTAGGTGATGAGTTTAGAGGAGGAATACACAGAAGGAAGAACCGACATCCCATCATCCCGGTTTCAATCAAGGAGCAGACGTCCCCGAAGAAGGAACGGATGCCGCCCGCCTTTGGAAAGCGGGAATGCGGGGCCACAAGTAGCACGTCCTCCTCCTTGTAGACGGATGCGCACGCCCCAGAGAAAGCATCGGAAACAGAAATGGTGAACCTGACATGAAGTTATTCTCCTCAATGTGAAGATTAGTAGCATTCGAGACACCAGTAGATTGATGTGTCACCGGATCCAGATATCCGGCACCGGGTCCCGCCAAGAAAATGGAAGGCCTGGCGTGAAACTCACCGAAAGTTGGGGCAGTAGAGCGTGGGGCATTCCGTTCGGCAACGTGTTGGCATGGATCCCTCTTACTGATAGGGAGAAGGGAATGACGCTGGGGCACTAGTTTCCAATCCTTTTCCTCACAGTGCTGATGAGTTGATCTCTCAGTTTCCCAGGAATCAGGTTGCTATTGTGGAGACGCGATCACCGCCCGCTCGCCTACGCAGGGGCGGGGGAAATACCGGCACAGCCGCCCCACGTGGCTCCACTTCCACCATGATGGCCTCAACATCCATGAATACGGGGGGCCCACGTCACCTCTCCCCGTCAGAGATCTTCCAACGAAGGGTAATCAACAACATTGTACGCAGGTACGAGGAAGAAGGGGTCATCCCAAATCAGGATATAGCCCGCCTGGACCTAGATGCATCCAGGACCCACCGTCAATGCCACCCTCAAAGGCCGCGCAGGGAGCCCCTACTCTCCACCCCAACGTTCAATAATTTTGGGAGCCTGTCCCCGGAACGCCTCGACGACTCCTCGCCTTACGCTGATGAGGCGGGTGATGTCCGGCTCGGACCACTCAGAGTCCCGATCCAAGGGCTCCAGGAAAGGGCCCCCACCTAGCCACGTCAGCACCGCCATCCGGCTTTGTAAGAAAATCAGGTAGTCTATGCCCCTGTACCACCTGCACCATCTCGTCTAATCTGACGTCAGCACCGGGCCCGAGCTGAGGACGCTCGTCAAGGTGCGTCGACATCAACATCTACTGTGGCTCGAGCCACCACCGACATGCATCATGGATTCCCTTCACTCCACCGACAGGCTGGGTTGACTCTCGGGGTCGCAGGCCTGAGCGATGATTTCCGCGAACCAATCCGCGGTAATGTTACCACATACGTAGGTCTTATCCGTACCACCATTCCACAGATCGTGGGACTTCCCCGCTCCGAAGCTCGTCACAGAGGTATGCCTCGTGCTACCCCCATCCCGAAGGAAGACCTGCCCCATGGCAGTGACGCTCGATGCGGAAACCTCTACTATGCCCACCATACAGGGTATGGGGTCCCTCCTCCTGCCCCCAACCATCGATATGAAGGCACTATCAATCTGGTCCCTCTCCAACATGGGGTTCCTCCCTACGTCCTCTCTGCAACAGGCGAAGGTACTCCTCGCCCCAACAACTCGAGGAGTGAAGGTCAGCCTCGCTCCGCCCGCATCGACCATGGCGGTCCTCCCCATGCTCCTGCTGATTCCAACAGAGGCTCTGCCCACATGGGTGCTGTCCATGGAGGTCCTCCCCATGTACCCTTATACATTTTCCCCAGTGCCCCTCGCACCCCGACTATCTTGAGCGGGGGCCCTCTCCGCCACGACGCCAGTGCTGCCCCGAGACTACATGTCGAGAATCAACCTTGTCCCGAAGATCCACCCAGGGGCAGGAGAGCGGGTCATCACTGCCACAAGAAGAGTCTTGGGGGGGGGCCTGGTGGAGATCAAACCAGCCCATTTCTCGGATTCTGAAGCGGAATGCGACTCAGCGATGGAACCTTCTCCCTGCTCCTTCGCATTAAGGACCAGAACAGGGACCAGGCGCGTCAGTCTCATTCTCCCAGAATGTGAGGTCCATCGGATTCCCGCCTCTCTCCGCAGGTACATCCAGGAGGAAGAAATCGTGGAAATTCCGCAAGTCACGGCCGTGCAATCACCACCGTCGTCACCAGAAGCACCCTCTACCTCTACCAGAGATCACAGAGAGCTATTTTGGGGACCAACGGCGGCGGAGCAATGACATGACCTATCGTCGGCAACCGCAACTCCTGCGCCAGAAGATGTGGTTGTCATCCCATCATATCACGATATCGTGGTCAGGTCACCTCACTCTTCAGAGGATGGCCCGGAGTTCGGCGGCCAGTCAGCTCATTCGCCGTATTATTCATCGCCAAGTTTACTGTCCCAGTGGTCCACCTTGGTACCGCTACCAGTCCCTCAGCCGCCTCCGGTTGACGAGTGGGGCGATGCGAGGCCAGACCCCGAGTTCGAGCCCAGGAGCTTCTAGAGAATTCTCGTAGTGGATCACTTCCTGGAGAAGTTCTGTTCGACGGCAGCGCCAAAAGTTTTCTCACCAGAGTCCCTTACCCCAAAGGAAGTGGGGTGCTTCCACCGAACCCTATGGGAGACACACTTCCGCCTTCGTTATGAGTGGGTGATGTACCACAGGAGTCGAGAGCACCTTGAAGAAATAGGTGATCAATGTTGCCTGACCGATTTGGCTGCACTCCCTGCGGCCCAGTGCCCTGAGTCACCAGGCTGTCAAAGAACCTTTCAATGGAAATGCGTTCAGAGTTTCAAAGTACTCCGTAGAGTCATCAGGGAAGCTACCCCCCATGTGCAAGTCCGTAGCTAGGGACACTACGCTGCCCTCCTCTTCATCCCTATCCAATGGTAGCCCGATTCGTTATGCGACATTGAGGTCATGCCCTCGAGAGGGGTCGCGGTCCACATGGTTGACATAGTGGACAAGGAAGACGAGCTTAAATTTCTCGACGGAGAATTACCCCCTGAGGGTGTACCGCCACTGCTGGACCCATCATGGAGGGTTACCCGTCAGTAGAGGAGCCTTCTGGGCCTCCCTGTACCCACCGAGTCACTGGTGCTCAGTTGAAATGCCTGTAAGGGTAAGGAGCACGTCGAAATTGCCAAGCACTCTGACCCGTCCGCCTCTTTACAGAAGACGGGCGAAGACCCTGAAAAGGCCGCGTTGTGCCAGCAGCTTATTGAACAAAAGAGGCTGGTTGACGAACTCCTGCCCGAGCGTGCTGCAGAACGACGACCCGACTATGGTAATCCCAAGCCGGGGCAACAGGGGCTGAAACAGTTTCCCCCCTGCGAGATGCCTTCGAGCAACCCTGATCATGATGCTTCCGTAGATAGGGCAGAAGCTGAAGCGTACGGAAAGAGGGTGTGATACGTCTCACCAAACCCTCCTGAACGACGGGGCAATCTGAGGAATCCAGCCCGGGTTCCCCCAGTCACCCCACAGGCCGTTCCGCCAGTTGCTCCATGAGCTGCTGAAGCCACTTACCATGTCGAAGAACCCAGCAACGCACTTGTGATTAGGGATCCCCGTCAAGATAGGGACCCCCACCCGAATGATCTTATAGCGGCACTCATCGCCCACCTCGAAGCGTTGGAAATGCAGAAGGTGGCAGTCCCACCGGATGGCAAGCCATATCCCGCGTGGGTGGATGATATGCCTGCACCCCCGGGTTTTGGGAACCCCACTTTCTCACCCTTCAACGGGACATGGGACCCGCCGCAGCACTTGGCCCATTTTTCATCCAGGTGTGGCCCCATGCTGGGTACTACGGCCCAGCAAGAAGCCGCTAAGCTCCGATGCTTCGTGCAGACATTGGAGGGCCCCACATTCGTCTGGTACAACTAGATCCCTATCGGGTCGGTGACCGGTTGGGAGGATCTCCACCGGCAGTTCCTATACCAGTTCAGCTCCACCACGCGAAAGACCAAAATCGCAGACCTCTTCAAGTGCAAGCAAAGGCCTGATGAGCGAGTTGCAGACTTCATCGCCTGGTGGAAGGGACTTACATACTCCCTCGACATACCACTGACTCAAGAGAAATTACTGACAATGTGTGTAGGGAATGTTAAAACGGAGCTGGTACCTTCTCTGATCACCCAGAACTACCCTAGAGTGTTCCAGGATTTCTTAGATAAGGCTCAGCGCCTTGAGGAGGCTCTGCAACAGGCTATTCAGGCACGTTCGCTGCCCCCTGTGATCCCATCCAAGAGGGCTTCTAGAGCCGAACTCACCGCGGTGGCCCAAATAGAATCCCCCAGGCAGCTGGAATTACTGCCAGCGGCACCAGCCCCACAACCCCGTAGGAGTCCTCCACCTCAAGCACAGGCTCCTACCCAGCAGTGGTCGCCTCAGAATCGACAGGCTCCCCCACGCAATGCGCCACCGCCACCTAGGTGAGACAATCAGGCTCCTCCTCCTCGGCAGGCCCCTCAATCCACTCATCAAGGACAGGCCCCCAGGCCCCCCTATCCAGAAAGAAGGCACCAGACTTATTCGTTCAACAAGAATCAGGTCCCCGGCTACTTCTGAAGTGCTCTAGAGTAAGGGATTGTGCGCCTACCCGAGTACAGAAGGCCGACGGAGGCGAATCTCACCGATCACCCCAACTTCGGTCCTTATCATCGGATTCTGGGGCACACCCTCAAGAAATGCTATGTGTTTAAAGACTGGATTCAAGACCAGGTCGACAATAACATAGTCAGGTTGGGCCCAGCACCAATGCAAGTAGCGGGTGTCTTTATAGGGTCAGAGATCGGTAGAGACAGCGAAGGCGAGTGGTAGCAGGTTCCCAGCCATGGGTCTCAAAAATATGACAACTGGATGGCTCGAAAAACCGTCGCCCATGCCCATGGTATCATCCGGGCATGCTTGAATCAACCAGATCCCTCATAGAAAGTAGCTGGTACCTCTGCATCTCCTTCACAGCCAACCTCTTCCCAAAGGGGAAAGGAGTGACGACGCAAGAAAAAGAAACGTGCTCTGCCACTACCGTCGTCATCCCGCACTATTGGTGACTTTATGCCCCTTGAAATGGGGATTCCTACTAGAATTCGCCCGGTGGTGGATGACTCGTCGAGCGACAACTAGGGGTACACTTCGGTTAACACCATGGAGTTGGTAAAGCCCTATATGACTCCCGACAAGGGGGAACGCCAGGCGAAACTCCCCAATGTTTCCATCCGACGTTAACATCAGTGGAACCGCAACCACGCCGGTCATTGAGGCACGTCAGCGGACACTTTCAGTCAGGCCGTGCACACTACTGAAACCAGACAGCAGGCTTAGTGCAGAGCTCAGCACAAGCAAACCCATATGACGCCCTCAGGTCTACCCCCACCGCCGTTTGTGCTACTAGATCAGGCAGAGCTGCCTCGTCCGTATCACAGTCGGTCTTTCCCGGCTACAGGCCAGTCTCCGCTGTCCGATCCTAGTCCGGCGACTACTCTTCAGGCTTCAACTAGTAGGCATCAGGATGTACCTAGCACTAGCCAACCGCCGGTTCAACCGGCAGGACCCGCTATGCCTCCAACTGCAGAACGTCCTCCTGTAAGCAGAGGCTCATGCTTGACACAAAAGTATGATGTCCTGAAGCACCTGGTTGACATTATAGCAAGTCTTTATATCATTGAGGCCATTCACCTATCATCTGAAATGAACGAGGCACTTGACGAGGCCCTAAGGATCCCCATTCAGTTTGAGACGGAGGTAGCAGCTGCGGAAGCCTCCAACACTGAGGAAATTGAGAACGCCGAATGCCAGGAAGTTATCTCGTTCTCCAGTGAAGATGAGGACTCTCCTATACAGGGGCATATTCGCACACTGTACATCACTGACCATTTCAATGGTGTGGAAGTCCACCGCTGCCTCGTTGACACGGGTTCCGGGATCAACCTAATCCCGACTCGGACACTGCGAAAGCTGGGTCTATCTGAAGATGATTTAACTCCCTCCGACCTCAGAATCCAGGGATATGATAGGACCGACCAATCCCCAGTCGGCAAGATCTACCTGAAGACTCAGTTCGGTGGCCTAATTGCCAGCACCGAGTTCATGGTTGTCTCCCAGGACACCGCCTACAATACACTGATGGGTAGGTCATGGATTCATCTGCACGCAGCGGTCCCTTCGTCGTATCACCAGTGCCTCAAATACTCCCTCAATGATCGAGTAGGCATGCTCCAAGGAGATGCATCTCCTTTATCCACTTGTGAAGCCCACTATCTGGATGCCAATTATTACAAGAGCAAGGATAAGCAAATCCTAGTAAGTGAGGATGAACCTGCCCTGGTCACAAGTGATCCCTGGGCAAGCATGGATGATGCCTACATCCTTCTGATCCACTGATTGGAGGCCACGACCCCGGACATGGGGCACTGTTTTGTTGTTTCGGGTACGCAAGGAAGGCGTGTTCCCATGTCCAAGCGACGACGGAAAATCACCTCGTACTATTACACCAACCAGGCTCAGGTGATCACAGAGCCTCCTACCCCTGTGCAGTACCAGAATGTCAAGCTTATGACAATGGCAGTACGTCATACGTGTCTCTTCCGTGGGGCTGGAATCAACCGACTCAGGCCGACGCGTCACCACTGCTTTGACGTCATCAAACGTGGCCCCTATGCCAAAGTCCAGATGGTATAGGATTGACTGCCTTCATTGCTATGGTCTCAGTGGCGAGTGGGTCTCCTGATATGATGACCACTGCTGCCCAAGCCTAAACCAGCTGCCCGACAGGGTTTAATAGCTCATAAGTAGCTCCCTTTGTGGGAAACCCCTCCACGGTTGGAGAGGAAGATCTGGAGGACGCTCCCCCCGCCTTTGAGGAAGGCGTCTCTAACACGATTGATGAACTGGTACAGGTGAACCATGGTAGTGAGGCAGATCCGAGACCCACATTGATCAGTGCAGCCATGTCCCCCGAGGAGCAGTAGCGGTACGTAGAATTTCTCAAGCAAAACCATGATGTGTTTTCCCGGAGCTACGATGAGATGCCAGGACTAGATCCCCAGGTATCTGTTCACCACCTGGGCCCCCCGTTAAACCACCGCAGGTTTAAGCACCCTCCCAGAATGATGCACCCTTCTCAAGGTGCTATGGTTGAGGCCGAAGTTGACAAGATTATCAAAGACAACTTCGCCATGGAAGTCCAGTACCCCAAGTGGCTTGCCAACATTGTGCTAGTCAGGAAGAAGAATGGGCAGATCCGGGTCTGCATCGACTTTTGCGACCTCAATCGCCACTGCCCAAAGGATGACTTTCCCCTCCCGGTGACCGATTTATTGATTGATGCCACGGCCGGGTTCCAAGATCTCTCTTTCATGGATGGGTATTACGGGTACAACCAGATCCCGATGGCCCCCGAGGACGAGGACTCCACCACCTTCAGGGCTCCCCAAGGTACCTTTTGTTACCAGGTTATTCCCTTCAGCCTAAAAAATGCAGGTGCCACTTATTAGAGTGCCATGCATCGCATATTCAAGCCGATTCTCGGGAAGCTGGTGGAATGCTACGTGGATGACCTAGTAGTCAAATCATGCCGGCGCCAGGACCATCTCAAAGACCTTGAGAAAGTGTTCAGTTTCCTCCGTTCCCGCCACTTGAAGATGAACCCGTTGAAGTGTGCCTTCGGGGTCACCTCTGGGAAGTTTCTTGGCTTTGTTGTTAGATACCGAGGCATTGAAATCGACCCAGAGAAGATCAAGTCCATTAGCCAAATGCCTTCCCCGAGTAATATTCGGGAACTTCGAGGTCTCCAAGGACACTTAGCCTATATACGCCGATTCATCGTGAATCTAGCCGGAAAGTGTAAGCCCCTTTCCCAGCTCATGAAGAAGGACGCTGCCTACGAATGGGATGACGAGTGTCGGACCGCCTTCGAGGAATCCAACCTCAAGTTTTGATGCCACCCATCCCTGGAAAGCCGCTGGTCCTTTACGTGACCACCCTGGAATGGTCCCTCGGCGCACTTCTCGCCCAGAAGAATAACGAGGGTACGGAGAACAGTCTCTACTATCTCAGCCGCATGCTTCTCGATACAGATATCAGATACTCCCCTATCAAAAAGAGCTTCCTTGCACTCGTTTTTTCCATACAGAAGTTGTGGCATTACCTGCAGCACCATGAGGTACAATTGGTCTCTTGGGTAGACCCACTGAAGTACATCCGGAACTGCCCCATGTTGACTAGATGACTAGCACGATGGCCAGTGATCCTCCAGCAGTTTGACATCAGGTTCGTGCCTCAGAGGGCCATTAAAGGACATGCATTGCCAGACTTTTTAGCTGCCCATCCAACCTCTGTGGATCAGTCCCTGGACCTAGATTTTCTTGATGAGTTGATCCTCTCAGTCGATCATGTCGTCTCATGTTGGAAAATGCACTTCAACAATGCCTCCCGGAGCCCCACCGGTAGGAGGCTCAATGATCCTAAGCTCAACAGAGTGGGTCTAGGTATTGTCTTCATTACCTCGGTGCAAGCCGTCCTGCCATACTCATTCCTGTTGTCAGAAGGATGTACCAACAACGAGGCAGAGTATCAGGCTCTCATCACCGGCCTTGAGTTGGCCCTCGAGATCGATGTGCCCCATCTACATGTGAAAGGAGATTCTGAGCTAGTAATCAAACAGGTCAATGGTGACTATGTCGTCAGGAAGTCGGAGCTTGTACCATTGCTGGAGTGCACCCTCCGTCTAATGGCCCAGTTCTCTTCTCGACCAGAGGATACCCATGTCCCTCGGTCATAGAATGGTCGAGCGGAAGCATTGGCTAGTTTAGCTGCATCACTTGCAGAACCCGAGCAAGATGATTTGATTATACATGTGGCACACCGGAGAGTCATTTCCCCCGTCACCCAAGAGGACAATGACGGCCTGTAGTTAAGTCATCTCACTACCAGACCTACTACGTCGAGGGTCCCAGGTCCATCAGAAACAGTGGCTGAGGACGTTCCCAAATGGAGGGCACCTTTTGTCGAGTATATCCAAAATGGTCACCTCGCAGAAGACCGGGCCGAGTGCGAGCGAATCCGACGCCGCGCGCTGAAATTTACCCTCCAAATCGGTCCCAATCTTGAGAAGATCCTTTATAATCGGATCTTCGATGGCGTCCTCCTCCATTGCATTTAAGGAGTAGAGATTTCTCAGGTAATGCAAGAGGTTCACACCGGTTCCTGTGGTGCCCACCAAGCTGGGCCAAAGCTATCCCATCAAATTCGGAGGTTGGGATACTTCTGGCCCTCTATGATCCATGATTGTATCGTGTATGCCAAGAGATGCCACGCGTGCCAAGTTCACGCCAACTTCCTGCATCGGCCGCCAAAACCCCTCCACCCCACCAAATACTCTTGGCCATTTGCGGTGTGGGGACTTGATGTAGTGGGACCGTATCCACCGGCGACAGCTCGCTAGTGTAGGTTCATCCTAACTGCTACAGATTTCTTCTCCAAGTGGGTAGAGGCAGTTCCACTCAAAGAGGTCAAGGCCCATTCCATCGTCGACTTTGGGAGCTCCAACATCATCCACCAGTTTGGGGTCCCTCATGCAATCCTCACCTATAATGGCACCAACTTCCAAGCGGCCGAGCTGAAGAAATTGTACTCCAAGTACAATATCCATTCGAATCATACCTCTCGCTATCACGCATAGGCAAACGGACAGATCGAGGCATTCAACAAAATCCTCTCGAACATTCTCTAGAATATGGTTGGACAAAACAAGAAAAGTTGGCCGGACAAGCTCCCCAACGCCCTCTGGGCCTATCGGACGACGACTCGCAACTCTACCCAGGTAACCCCATATTCCCTATTGTATGGGGCTGAGGCCATCCTACCCATTGAGATTCAGCTACCATCGTTACGCACTGTAGTCTATGACCACCAGGTGCCAGATGAGGTGGCCAAAATCCATCTAGCTGAATTAGAAGCACATGATGAGAACAGGCTTCATGACCTGCACAATTTGTAAAGGCATCAGAATAAGATAGCAAGGGCCTTCAACAAGAAGGTTCACCTTTTTTCTTTTCTATAGGGAGACCTAGTGTTGTCCCTTCGAGTGCCAATGATCCCCGATAGGAAACTTCCCAAGAAAGAGCCCAAATGGGAAGGGCCTTATATCATTCATAAGGTTTACCCCAACGGGGCATACTCCTTGGTGACCACAGATGGAGAGAATGTAACCCCTCGCACCAATGCCAAGTTCCTCAAGTAGTACTTTGCCTAAGCATCCTTGGTCCAACATGACCTTAAACTGTATGGTCCGACACAACGTTAAACTGTATGGTCCTGCATGACCTTAAACTGCACCGTCGTCCTGCAAGACGATAAACTACAAAATGGTCCAAGCTCTATGACCTTCAAATAAGATCTCCCTCTCACGTCCTCACCGCACGACGTTAAACTACATGGACTTCAAGAACTACGTGTGGCTTGATTCCCATCCTAATAGGATACATAGGAACACCCAGACATTTCATTTGTCGGCCCAGCCCAAAAGCCGAAATCTTCCCCTCGGGTCAAGACATATGGCAGGGTGCACACTTTTTCCCCAACTCACGTCGAGCAAGCCTCGACCCGGCTTCACGCCCCCTGGTGATGTTCGCCTCTTTCGTGGATGGATACAGCTATGCTTCACCCACTCCTTGACTGGGATTCCATCATCTTTCACACCCTAATGGACCCCCAAGAACGGCCTGGATACTACGCCCAAGGGATCTCCTACCGACACAGGCCAACGCCCCCGAAGGTTTCTGAGAAACAAGCCAATACAAGTCCCGCATTGCGAATTTGGTCAACGTTCGACGCTCATTTGTTTCTCCCATATCAGGTCCCCATCATGACACTATGTTTCGAACATGGTCGACAGTACCTGGAAGGTTGTCATCCACCCCAAGATGTCCCAAACATCGAGTGCAGTGATTCATTCTGCCCCATCCCAAAGTGGAAAACTTCCCTCCGGGTGGTGTCGGCGGTCAGACCCATGACCCCGACTCTCTTATAAGGAATGTACGGCGGGGTGAAGGATTACATCTTCATTCACGCCAGGTTAATTTCCATGTTGTGCACATCCTCGGATGAGATACAATTATCTATTTCCTCATCCTCATGTAAGACGTTAAACTGCAAACCAATCAGGACTTCCTGACCGATGCCTGACCTTAGGGCCCTTGTCCTTCTCGGGCCCCTTCGCCCAAACTTTTACCCAGAGTGTACAGTGTGGTGTGGTACTATGTCCTCATTCACATCGAGATCATGTACCATGTCGTACGCTTTCCCTCACGAGGCCCAGCCTCAGGCCTCTCGGCCTTTCCAGGCCCATGACCCTTGTCCTCACTGTAAGACATTAAACTTCAAACTAGTCAGGCCTTCCTGACCAATACCTAACCGTAGGCCCCTTGGCCTTTTCAGGCCCCTTCGCCCAACTTCTTACCCGGAATGTATTGTGTGGTACGCGGTTATGCCCTCATCCACGTCGTTTTGTCCGTCGTACTGTACACTTCCATTTCCTTTGCTTGGGGGTATCTTACTCCCTCATCTTGTCCCGCATGACGTTAAACTGAATCTAGAGAACTACATATGGATTGATTCCCATCCTTATGGGATACGTAGGACCACCTGAATATCTATGCTTCAGGTCCAGCCCCATCTCTTGGGAGTCTCTATCCCACCTCGGCTCCTTGGCCTACTCTTCCTTTACGAGGGGATTATATGGTGTGGTGTGGGATTATGCCCTTATTCACGTCGGTCTTGTAATGACCACGCCATGTACCTCTCATTCTCAAGCTATTTCGCCGAACCTTCTAGAAGGTTCACCAATGTGCCTAATGGTACTCCAGGTTATTACCTGGAATGCCAAACTTTACCCGGACACATCCGCACCCTCTTTCCAAGCTTTGTGTATCCTTGCATCAGGGCTTCCATCATCTTTCACACCCGGAGGGACCCCCAAGAACGGCCTGGATACTATGCCCAATGGCTCTCCTACTGTTACAGGCCAATGCCCCCGAGGGTTTCAGACAACAAATCGATAAAAATCCCACGTTGCGAATATGGTCAGTGGTCGATGCTCATTTGTTGTTCCCACCTCAGGCTAACGCAATATGAAGACCATTTTTCCGCCATGGTTAAGGGTTATCCTCCATCGCCACGCCAACCCCATTAAGCCCAAAATTTCGGTTACACGATTCACATCCTTCTCCATTCTCATCATGTCCAAGCGGAGTTTCGAAACTCTTGGTACTATTCCTCCGTGCACGTCTGCGCTTTAGGGGAACAAAGTCGTGTCAAAGGCGTCTATCGGGGATCTTCACCAACTTCCCCTTGATGGATGTTTCCAGTATTGCGATAAAGATCTTCCCCCCTTGTTTCCCACACCGAGTTTAACTCACGTGGGCTTAGCGATAGGGTTGAGGTCTGCGCTTACTTGGAAAGTTGTCATCCACCCCTGGTCTGAGCTCTAAGACCATAAACTAAGATCTCCTCGGAACTATGTTCAGCTTGATTCCCATCTGCATGGGATACATAGGGCTACCTGAACGCCTCGTTTTCGGGTCTATCTCATTTGGGAGCTAGTCTCTCCCCCGTTACCTTTCACCTCTATGTGGGCCCCTCAGCCTGAGGTTCCCCTCTCTGGACTGCGTACAGTATAATGTGGGATTATGTCCCCATTCATGTCGGTTATGCCGCACAACACCATACACATTCCCCGCCTAGCATCATCTCTGCTACGTCTGCGCTGCATAACGTTAAAATGCATGCTTGGTCTTACCACACGACCCTAAACTGTGACATTATCGTCCTGGTCACACGACGAAAAACGGTACTTCATTGTGATGACCGCGTTGTAGAGGACATCACGTTGGGTATTGGTCACATGCCATGCCATTTGTCAATGCCTATCACAGCTTGATTCTTGTTGCGACACCAGGGCCTGCTACCCAAGGCCTGTCGGTTCACAGAAGAAAACCACTCACCTTAAAGGACAAACAAGATTTATCAAATTCAGCTTATTTTAGTGTAAGGGACACGCCCGCACTCCCCCTTTTCCCCAGCACTGGTACCCTACCGTGCCACCTTTCAGAACTACGTATGGCTTGATTCTCATCCTTATGAGATACGTAGGAGCGCCCGAGCACTTCCCCGCGGGCCCAGCGTAACCTTCTTGTTCGGTCCCTCGACTCGAGCATTTCCCCAGAGAACACATGGTAAGTAGGGCTTAGGTCCTCATTCACATCGGGTTTTGTAACTGCCTTTCCATGTGTCCCCTGCTCCCCTTACCCATTCATGGTCCGAGTTCTAAGACCATAAACTAAGACTCTCTCAAGAACTATGTGCAGCTTGATCCCCATCCTCATGGGGTACATGGGAAAGCCTTTGAATTTTTCTTTGGGCCCATCTCAACTCTCTTTTATGGTCCATCAACCTCAAATTGTTTGAGAAGCACATGGTGGTCGAAACCCCTGGTTCCCATTCATGTCAGGTGTCTGAGATACCCCATCGTGTGCCTCCCATGTTTCCTCCCGCCCTTTGGTCCGAATTCTATGACCCTAAACTAAGATCCCCCTATTGAATAGGACTATGCTCCCTCTATCGAATACGTCTCGTTGTCGTATTCAGATGTGTTTTGACAAAGAGCCCAAAGTGTGGGATTTTCATACGGACATTCCCCTCGTCCCATGACCTAGTTTCGTGATCTCGCTATTTGGATCCTCATCCTCTTCCACATCCAAAAGGACCCTTAGACGACATGGATGCTAGGCTTAAGGGCTCTCCATGAATGCTGGACCTAAGGGCCCTCCGATCGTTTCGGGCCAACGTCCCTACGGATCTCTGACGACATTTGTGACATGGTCTCGTGTTTCGAACATGGTCAACGGTCGACCCTAATTTGTCTGTCCCCATTCTAGGCCACCGCGATATGGGTACTGCGTTTCCACCACGGTTAACAGTTATCCTCTATCGTCATGACGCCATCATTGTGATCCAAATCTCGAGCATCATGATTCACACATTTCCACTTTCTCATGTTCAGGTGGAATTCCGACATGCCTGGCTCTATCTCTTCACGCATATAGCTGCGCCACATGGTTGTGTTAGTATCATGGGGCCAATATTCACCAAGCATCCCTTCACCCTAACCTGCCCTTTTATGTGTCGGGAAAGTCCCACCACTACTTCTTGTTTCCCACACCGAGCATGACTCACGTGGGCCTAGTAGCTGTTGTAGGATGTGTACCAACACGGCCAGGCTTCTCATCGTCCCGCATGACGTTAAACTGCGCCTTTAGAACTACATATGGCTTGTTTCCCATCCTTATGGGGTATGTAGGAATGCCCGACCACTCTTCTTCAGGCCCAGCCTAATCCTCACTCTTGGTCCCTCGACCTGAAGAGTTTCCTCCGGGGGTACGTGGTGTGATTTGGACTCCAAGTCCTCATTCACGTCCGTTTCATATCTACCACACCACACGCTCCCTGTGATCTTCCCTTTTATTCCATGTCCTATCGTATGATGTTAAACTACAGGAGTCCATGTGTCCTCAACGCATGACACTAAACTGCAGTTCTGCCCTGAACAAGTTTAGGATTCCCCATGTTAATCATGGGATGCACCAGAGCCTCTGCCAGAGAGGATTTCACGTGTCAATGTTGGTCTATGACTACACTGTGCTTCCAGAAGTACGTACGGATTGATTCCCATCCTCATGGGATACGTAGAGACACCCAGACATTTCACCTAAGGTCCATCCCCAAGAATCGTAAAATCCTGTTCCTCCCCATTTCCGGCCCTCTGGCCTGACCCCTCAGGGGGAACTATGTAGCTGCAATTTTGCCCTGAACAAGTTCAGGATCCCCCAAGATCCCATTGGGAAGCGACAGACCCCCTCTCTAGAGAGTCCCTGTCCCAAATAAGGAATGATCCATGATCAAACCAATGCGCCCATCTAGCATACTCCCACCACGGTGGTGTAATTACATGAGTGTTGGATTCTGTTCAGACAAACCATCACTCCATATTCCACGCTTTGTGTGCCCCTTATTCGGACTCTCTTCCCCTTTTATGTCTGAAGGGACCCCCTAACGGCTTGGTCTCATGCCGCACCGGCTCACCTACCATCCTGGGCCAATGCCCTGGAAGACTGGTCATGTTTGGAAGGACCCCCTAACAGTATGGATGCTCGACATAGGGTCCGCCTACTGTCCTGGGCCAATGTCCCAAAGGATTGATCGACAACATTTGTGACATGGTCCCATGTTTCGAACATGGTCAACGGTCGACCCTCATTTGTTTTCCCCATTTCAGGCTAACACAGTAAGGATATCATTTCTCCACCACGGTTCACGATTGTCCTTTATTTCAACGCCATCCCCACAGTGTTCCGAATCTTGGGAATCGTAATTCACGCTTCCCATTTCCATCTGTTCGGACCGATTTTAGCGCCCATGGATTTGCACCATTCGTGCATGAGGGAACGCTGGAGAAATGGTAATTCAGCTATTTTGAGAACTTCCTTCTCTGGCCAGGCCTCTCCCATCTTTCGGAAATTCGGACTGGTTATCAAAACCCCAAATGCCCGAAGCATCATTTCCACTCCTATGTTGAGTGGGGCGAGAAGGAAACTATCCCCTGTTTCTCACATCAGGCTTGACCCACATGAGCTTGGGGAATTGTCGCCAAACGTCCCGCAAACATCATAGGGATGTAATGAACTGATTCAAACAGTGGAAATCGTGCATGCTACGGCATTTGAAACAAAGAAGGAAGAAATTAAAGCATTAAAGTACCATTAAAAGGTTTGTAATTTGTTACAATACCCGGGGGTCGACTCCCCCCATGGACGGATTGACCCCGTCAAAAGAACGTTGCAACTCTGCCACCCTTCGGCTTATAGTGTCCAAGACTTGCTGTCGCTGACTCTTCTCCTGCTCCTCCTTAGTAGCGGCGGGGCGCAGTTCGTCAGCCTTGGCCCTGGCCCTCTCTACGCCAGCCTGAATGGAAGCCATCTTTCCAGAAGCCTGCCTCATATGCTCTTCTGCCTCTGCCAGCTGGGCCTTCAACTGTGAGATCAACTCAGATTGTGCATTAAGAGAGGCTGAGTGCTCATCCGCCTGGGTCTGAAGCTGTTGGACCTCGCTTTCAGCCTCTTGGAGCTTCTTGATGTTTGTCGCCTTCCTCCGCTGCCAGCCCACGCTAAGCCCGCAATCATACTCCCGGATCTTCTCGGCCATGAGATCTTGGATGAGCACATGAGGACGTTGGGAATCCACTCCCCCAGTGCACAGTTCACGCAGCCATGAGCGAAGTCTGTCCATTTCGTTCAGCCATAGCACTTGGGGGGTCTCTTTGATGAAGCGCGTGATTAGCTTCCACGATCAGTGGCAGACTATGCTGTTGTCCTCCTCGTCAGAGCCCGTTTCATCCCAGTCAGTGCGATTGGTAGGCTCGTACGCGGGATACGCCCGCAGGAAGTCCTCGGCAGGATCCACATTTGATATCGAATCCGGCGCAACATCTGGCACCGGGGCAGGCTTGATGGGACTTGGGTCGGCCGGTTGATCCTCGTCATCAAACTACACCTCAATAACCTCAGGCACCACCTTTCTGGTGGCCCAGCTGATGATAGTGTGTGTTGCAGCTCGAGGAGATGGGGGGAATATCTCTACCATCACCGGCATGCCCCTAGAAGGGATGCTGCAAGACATCCCGACCAGCCTTGCCGCAGCAGCCCACGCCAGTCGAAGAACTGCACGACAGAGAAGGACACAAACATTAGTTGGAACCGTCTACATATGACAACAATGAATCTGGTAGAGGAAACTTATAGAGATCAATTTCCTAGTGCTGCTCTTGAGTCGATACTGACAGGACCCCGAGGCGTGGCCCTCCGTATACTGTTGGAAGGCCTAGAGATTCCTGAGGAACCACCTCGGGTGCTCTGGCCCCACTAGACACAGAACCTAACACGGCCGTGGGTGCGGGTTCTGAAGGTCCTGCATCATCACCCGCCAAGGGGCGAGAGCGAAGCCTGCATACAATTTCCTCCGGCATGGCTCAAACATCGGTGAGAAATCCATGATGGCCCACGAACGGACCATAAGGAAAGAAGTTTGGAATGCTACCTCGAGAGCCTCTGCGAAGTCATCAGAATCTGAGTCTTGGTCTCTGACTTCTCCCTCCTCCAACGGGCTCCCTCCACTAGCCTCATCCTCCCGAGAGGAGTCCCCTGATTCTTCCGGCAGGGGGAAGCGCTCCCTCAGATCGGCGGCTGATAACTGTGGGGGGACTGTCCGATCTAGCAGTACCCTCACCAGGTCTGTCATTAGGCGTGGGACACCACTGGAGTGAACGTAATCCTCCATCTCGTCCAAGTATTGCTATGCCTCTGCCGTAGATGCCATGAAACCGGCCCGAACTGGGCCTATGCCCAGTTACTCCATCCCGAGGTGATTCAGGTGCGCCCATATCTCGGGTGGACTAAGGAATTTCCGGTTGACATCCCAAAAGTCCCAGGCCTTCGAGGAGACAGCATCCTCTGCTATGTCGATATGACGCAGCCGCTTCCCTGGAGCCTGAGTGGATATCCTACGAAATCCCCTCGGTGGCTGCCCCTCCGGATGGCCCTGCTCTTCCGGAATCACCGGATCCGCCGCTGCTGCCACACCCTCAGCTGGTGCGGGTCCCGCCGCCACGGCAGCCCCGCCACCGCGAGAGGCCCTTTCTGCCCTACGACCCCGACCTCGGGATAGAGGAGGCCCACCGTCACTAACCCTAATAGTTGGCTACTTCAGCATCTCCCCCGGATAAGCATCCTCCCAGCTAATGGCATACTCCCTCACCAATCCGAAAGCGGTGGTGGATGGAGGCAATGTAATTCGCATCTTCCCGTCTTCCCGTGTGAACATGAGCCACAACTACCTCATCACACATAGGTGCTCCTCGTGACGCACCTCCCAGTAGACCTGTGGGGTCAGCCGCTGGAGGCACCAGAATTGCCTCGCAAACCGATGAGGGGTGTACGGTTCACAGAGCGGATCACGATCCACTTGTGCCACCAAAACTCCGCCTCAAAAGGCTAGGAGATAAGCCCGGTGCTCTTCCGTTCCCTACCCATCGTCCATGATTATCCCCGTCAGCAATGGGAATGGGTGGAAGTTAAACTCATCCGCCCTCCATACCCGGTTCAACACCATCGGCACAGTTAGTTTGAATGGGAATCTCCCGACCGCATTCAGAATAGAGGGGCATAAGTTTGATCCCGACGGAAAAATAGGGTTTGGATACTCATAGATCCCACTGATGTGTGCCGCAATCCACCTATACAGGAGGTGGAAGGGCCCGCATATCCTTGGCGGCTTCTTTCCCTCGATAATGTGTCGTAGCATCTTGTATAGCTTGGCGAGCATTGGAATCTCCAGATTGACCCGCTTCCCCATGGCCAGCATGGACACCATGATAAACGAGTTGGGCCACACCCCCATGCTTGTATCCCTCACCGGTAGGACCCAACCGCAGATAAGGGCCGCAATGAATTCCGCCAGATGGACTATCGACTATTGTTCAGTGCTGATACAGAAACCCCAAGTCTTCCACTGGCTGTCCCCCAAGACCTGCCAATACAAGTGCTCCTTGCCCCATTGATCTGCCTTCAGACAAGTTCAAGGCCTCGGAGGAAACTCTTTATTCTCTAGGAAGTTCAAGAACCGCTTGAACCACTTCTTAAAGGGGCCTCCTTGTCCTCTCCAGGGACCAGTGCCATCAGCGCCGACTCCAGTCGCGGCATTTGCTCTGTATCCTCCCATGCACTCATGACGGGGAGGAACTCATCCTACATGGTCCCCAAGATCGGAACCCCCGAAATCTAGTGGACATCCCACAGGCTGATTCCCACCTCCCCATGGTGCAGGTGAAAAGTATTGGTCCTGGACGACCATCTGCTCAACAGCTCCGACATCAGTTGTTTCGGTTGGTAAATGTGGAATTGGGAGGCCCATGCTGCCTCATACAAACCCACTCTCCTCAGCTCGGCCCCAAACTCCTCGCATGAGGCGCCTACCTAGTAGGCCCAGGCCCAGTCATTGGTGAAGTTTCCACCCTGGCGTAGGTCCCACTCATCAGACCACCCCTTCTTCGAATCCTACAAAGCCGCCTTCAGCATGGTACGGTATAGAGGAGGGGACGTCTCCGGTTGCAGTGGCTTCCCATAAATATTGTTCACATGGTTGTAGAGACAGTCGGCAGTAACGGGTGTGAAGTACTCCCACGCATGACCATCGGCCGCCCTGAACCACTGGCACTGACAGGGCGTGCTCCTAAACCAGCAAGCTGGTTCGTCCCTACTCGCCTCAGGGATGAAGACGTCATCCCTCATACCGAAGCCATACAAGGGCAACTTCTTGCACTGAGAATAGTTTTTCTAACCCTCCGATAGCAGTTCTGTCAAAGAAGTATGATCCAAGTGGCTTCGGACCATCTCCCCAAGGCCCAGACAGTTGGCCATCTCATCCCTCAGGGCAGCATCTGCAAGCACCCCCAACACAGCTTCTCGATGGGCCATTTCGGTTTCAGCACAGAATATAATTTTTTCAGGCTGGATCGCGAAGCTTTTTCGAGAATTACTCTCATGAAGCTCAGGCGCGAAACCAAGCCACAAAGTCTGGCCTTGGCCGACAAAGAGAAGTTCTCTTGGCGCGGCCGCGGAGTCGGAGACTCGCGGTTCGCCGTAAAGCTCGATTCGCCGAGAGCAGACGCGGAGTACGTGGAGCTTCGCGATGTCCAGAGAACAAAAGTACAAAATTCACTAGAGGTAAAAAGAGAGGTCAGCCCCCCTCTTTATAGGCGGTGACACAGAGCTTCGCGGCGTGTCCCGCCCGCACGGAGCATCGCGGCACGTCCGGTCCGCGTGGCCGCTTTCAACGCCGCGGGCCCCTTCGCGAGGCCGCATCGCGAACCGTCGATAATTTTGGCGATTTTCACTCAGACTTCGACCCTTCATCCCTCCATGGCTCCAAGTCTGAGGGGGGGTATTTGTTGGCACCAAAATATGGAACGGAAAGAAGGGGCGAAAAAGATGCCCCACATGCTGTCGCACGAAGCTCCGATGCGAAGATCCCTGAGCATCGCGGCCCCGCGAAGCACAGGAGGCGGTACCCTCCGTGAATGGCCTGATGTTCGAAAGCCCGCCGCGAAGCCCCTGAGGCGGTAACACTCCGCGAACGGCCTGACGTTCATGAGCCCGCCGCGAAGCCCCTGAGGCGGTAACGCTCCGCGAATGACCTGACGTTCGTGAGCCCGCCACGAAGCACAGGAGGCGGTAACTCTCCGCGAACAACCTAACGTTTGCGAGCCCACTACGGAGGACCCACCGCCCTTTGAGCCGTGTGAGTTCTACTTCGCGGCGACCCGGGCCTATAAATATTGGGTTCCCCTTGAGTCCAAGGAGATGGAAAATCCGACCTTTCGGCTTCTCAACTCCCGAATTGCGAAGCACCCTTTGCCCCGGGAATCATGAGCTCTGTGAGGTATTTTTACTTCGTGAGATGTCTTCGCCTCGTCTCGTTTTGAGCCCCTATTCCGAGAGGGATGCCCTTCACGAAGCCCAGGACTTTCACGAAGGAGGGGGATTCCCAAGGGGAAACCGGGCAGCCGCGGAGCATTCATGCTTCACGAAACACCCATCCCGTACTAGTGATTCCCATGCCAAGGCAGGGTCGCTGCATATCGCGAAGCACATTGCCTCGCGTCACCTTTCTTCGCAAGGCACCTCTGCTTCGCGAGGTAGTTCTCCACGAATACTATTCCACTTCGCGAAGCACCCCCCATTCACACCTCTGCCCCATGCTAAGTCCAAGGCACTCCACTTCGCGAAGCTCACCCCTTTGCTTGGTAATTCCTCTTCCCGTGCGACCCTCCAGGTTTGCATGATGTGATTTCAAAGTCCCACGGACAACACCACTCATAGAATTGCTTCGCCGAATGCTTCTTCACATAGCCATGCTAAAGTGGACCCTTCGATGGTTCGCTCTACGACCCCCCTTGACCACGGCCTTACCGGTACCTTCCCTCCCACAAGGAGAAGAGGGTGCCAGTCATGTAAGTCCTTAGGGGTGCGGAGTAAACCCACCTCGTCTGAGCTACAGGAAGTTAAACTGCCAAGCACCTCGTCCTCAACACATGATGTTAAACTATGACCTAACCATGTGCCTCGCATGCAGGTTCCCCCCAGCTTGGACATTCTTTACGCCACTCACCTCCATAGGAATGGAATCACCCCCCAACAAGGGATGATATCCTCCTTATCGGAGCGGCGTATGTCCACGGGAGAAGGGAAACCACCTTAGTGTAAGCCCCTAGCCCCTCTTGTGGAAGGTATCACCCATGCACCTCCGTACTTCCCCACCTACAAGGTCAGTGGAGGGCGCGATAGGGAACGAGGAACCTCCCATCATTGGTCCCAAATCCCTCTCTCGCTGTGCTTTGCCGCACTTCAGGCCTCCATCTTGGAGTAAGTCTTAGCACCATGGGTCGCCTAACACGTAAGGACCTCTTCGCTTCTCACGGACGCACCCTTCACGACGTGATTGTCAGGTCCCTGCTGCCTCTTGTTTCTCACACCGAGAAAGACTCACATGGGCTTAGAGTGAGAATTGGCCATGGAAATGCCCTCGTCCAGCATGACGTTAAACTGTATGCCCCCGTCCAGCATGATGTTAAACTACACACCCATTTAAACTATGAGGTCTTTGATCCATGTCAAGGCATGGTACGTAGGAAGCCTCCATGAGGTTCAAGCCCACCACCCATCATTTCTCCAGGTCGAGTTCCATCTTCGTCCCGCATGACGTTAGACTGCATTCCAGTCTGACGAAAAGCCGTTGTGACCATCCTGAAGTACAAGGACATTGATCCATGTCAAGGAATGGTATGTAGGAAGCCTCCCTGAGGTTCAAGCCCATCTACCATTGGACCAAAGTCCCTTCCTCACGTCGGTTCGCCGACACCCACACCAATCTGAAATATGGGGTCTTTGATCCATGTCAAGGAATGGTACGTAGGAAGCCTCCAAGAGGTTCAACCCCACCGCCCATTATTTATTCACGTGAGGGTTCATCTTCGTCCCGTATGACGTTAAACTGCATTCCAGTCCGACGGCAAGAAATTGTGACCATCCCAAACTATGAGGACTTTGATCCATGTCAAGGCATGGTACGTAGGAAGCCTCAAGAGGTTCAAGCCCACCACTTGTGGACCCCCGGGTTCACCTTCACATCGGTTCGCCGACGAAGCCCCTTTGAACTACGGGGACTTTGATCCATGTCAAGGCATGGTACGTAGGAAGCCTTCACGAGGTTCAAGACCACCACCAGTGGACCCCCGGGTTCGCTCTCACGTCGGTTCACCCCAGTCCCACATGATGTTAAACTATATTCCACACCCACCTGAACTACGCGGACTTTGATTCCCTGACACGGGGATATGTAGGAGGTCTCTTCGAGGCTCAAGCCCAAATTTACTATCGTCCTTGCGATGGTTCTATTTCATTCCCCTCCACTTCATTCACCCATCTATCACCCATCCTGATTCTCACCCGGACCGCCATATCCCGGCAAGATCATACCATTCCGCTCTTCCTCACAGCATTTGGGAAGCCGCCCACGGGTTGGCCCCAATATCGGCATCCCTTAAAGGGAAATTCCTCAATCCGATCCTTTCCAGTCAATGCTCTGATTGGGACGACCCGTCTCCGCTGGACGTTAAACCTGCGGCATAACCTGTGTTAAACATAGGAAGCGGAGGAAAAACCTCAGATATATGCCTACGGAATATAAATTCCTCGCGCTCGATTTGGGATGCCTCGGGCTTCCACGCCCTCGAGAATCCCTATGAAAAGGGACCAAAGACAGACACGCCAGTTCCCCAGTGTTCAGACACGCTACTGATGCCTCGACGTGACTACTCCCCCGACTGAAGGTCGCTGCCCTGATCGGACCCTTTGGAATGTCCTGAAAGAGGCAGTGTAATTAACTAGCATCCATGGAAACATGGAACTGGTAAGAGTTTCATGAACAATGTATTAAATCTACGAGGGAGACCCGGAATAGGTGACGAGTTTCGAGGAGGAATCCACAAAAGGGAGAACCGACATCCCATCATCCTGGTTTCAATCAACGAGCAGACATCCCTGAAAAAGAAACGGATGCCGCCCGCCTTTGGAAAGCGGGAATGTGGGGCCACAAGCAGCACATCCTCCTCCTTGCAGACGGATGCACACGCCCCAGTGAAAGCGTCGGAAACAGGAATCCATTGGGTTAACCAGTTAATGATAATTTTAATCAAGTGTGAATTTAAATGAAATTGAAATTATTAAATGGGAAGGTAACCATTAAATGGAGTTTACAATTAGGATTGATAGTCCATACACCAAGACATATATTGTGAAATAGAAAACTTGACCAAGACCTGACTTTAGAGTGGGTAGTGGGAAGTGTCTATAGTTTTCTTTATGATCAACCATTTTACCTAGTCAAGATTTAGAAGCAGGTAGAGGGGTATGGCTTGATTATAGTAAGGATTTTACCTATACTATTATTTTATCTATGATATTATAATTATTAAATATTTTATGAGGTGTGAATTTGGAATTTGTAGAGATATAAAACCACGATGACCTCCAGTCATGCCCCAGGAGGGTGGAAATGACCATGATCTAGAGGGTGTGGGACCTAATATCCCAGTAGAACCTCCATTAGTGAAGCTTGTGGCACTGGCCATTGTTCTTGATATGGATGATGATCCCGTGTTCCTATAGAGTTTCTTGTGCTTTATGTCAACCATTCTGGGAGCTCCTTAGCATACCTTGTCTATGGTATAGCTCATGCATGTGTTCCAGTAGTACCATCCACCACATTTTTGGGTGATGGTGGTCTACATGCTACTTATCTATGGATTGGGACTAATTTAATGATTTTAAAGAATCTCAAGACACCTTCTGAAAAGTGATATAAACTCACAACATATATACTTCAAGGACATTCAAAACATTGGTGTGAATCCCTAAACCAATTAGATAGGATTTGAGATATGGTTTTGGGGGATTTAATAACCCATTTTTATGATTTTTTCTTTTCTAGAGACCCTGAGATATGAACAAGACAATGATTTTATACATATGGAGATGGTTTATTTGACCGTAATGGAGTATTCAACTCACATTATAGATCTTTAGTGATTTTCACCTATATATATTATTTATTATTCATTTTGGGTGATACATTTTCAGTAAAGTATCAAGCATGTTGTACATTCATAGGTGAATGTCTTTAGTCTGACTACTATTACTGGTATAAAGAATTATGTGCTAATTATTGAATGTAATTTGAGGGATGGTAGAGGCCCAAAGCAAGGTAGTGAATCTCCCTGACCTTTTGGTTCAATAATAGGTGATAGGATAAATTTTTTGATATTTATCATGAAGGGAGTACTATCCAGAGAAAATGTTCTAGTAGTTCTCTCTTCTTTCATTAGTGTAGGAGGCATGGACAAATGATGAACCAAATCTGATCAAGACCCTATCAAGTGTCGATCTTATGGTGTGATGGGATATATATATACAAAATTTTTGTAGGAACTTCTCTCTAATAACTTGTGAGAGGGGGTCGACATGACTCTAGATTCAAGAGGGGGTTTAATAGCTACTTATCAGGATAGCAGCTAGATTACTTTTGGTTGTTCAAACGGAGGAGGGAGTTGTGTTCGAGAGAGACATACACCTTTTGAGTCATGATAGTCGAGTGGGTATTCTCAGGGTAGGAATAATTTTTCTCAAGGTCATAGTTTATGATAAAAATATGCACTAAAACCTATACCTAAAGATTAGATAATTATAAATTCTATAGCGACAGGTATGATTTTAGTAGCCTCTACACTGGTATCTACACTTTTTTGATACAGGTTATTCACATAGATTTATATATGTATCTATTGTATAGTTAATTGGGATCATTTTTTAGTTTTTTATGGAATCACGACACTCTATAATCTATTAGGGATTATATTTGAGGGTGTATTCTAGTACAAGGAGTTCCCCCTTGAGATAGGTGGGTGTCATTTTTTATGTTATCTCTTATTAATCGAGATAACATGGTTTGATGTCATACTAAATATGGACTAGCTAGTTTCTTATTGTCCTCATGTCAATTTCTATCCTCAAAGGGTGTCATTCACCATAAAAAATGGTGGGATTTTTATTCATTTAGGTGAATGGGATGTTTATGAAATTCAAGAAGGACCTGATAATTTTGGTATGGTTGGGGTGATAACCCATATTTCTAGTTTATATCTAGATGATAAGAGAATGCGTCATACCGATTTATTTCATGTGATTGATTATTTTAAGGATGTTTTCCCAGATTTTTTTTCCGGTTTACCTCTCAAGAGAGGTGGAGTTCTCTATTAAGATAGTTTCTTGATCTACACAGATATCCATTCCTTCATATAGGATGGATACTATGGAGTTGTAGGAGCTTAAGAGGTAGCTATATGACTTGGAAGTAGAGGGGTTTAGATGACGCAATACTTATCCACGGAGTTCTCCAATCCATTTTGTGAAAAATGTGGACAAGACCCTTAAGTCTATGCAGGGATTACTGAAAATTGAACCAGTTGATGGTTAAGAATTGGTATCCCATTTTACAGATATATGATCTCTTTGACTAGATCTGAGGAGATCCAATTTTCTTCTAGATTTATTTGAGGTCAGGTTACTATCATGTGCATGTTTGGCCTTTAGAAAACCATTATACATATTTCCATATCCTGTATGGTCTATATGAGTATCTAGTTTTGACTTTAGATATCATGAACTCTCGAGTAGATTCCATGGAACATATGAAAATGGTATTCCATCCATATCTAGATTCAATTATTGTGGTATTTTTGGATGATATCTTTGTGTATCATCACAACCGACTTGACAATTACAGACATCTTGATATCTTATTTGATACATTGAGAGATAATCAGTTATATGTTAAGCTCACAAAGAATAACTTAAGGACGGATATGATTCAGTTCCAAGTACATATAATCTAAGAGAAAGGAGTATCATTTGACCCATATAAGGTGAGAGATGTAGTTTCCTAGGAGAATTCCAAGAACTTATTTAATATATGATGTTTATGGGAGATATATGGATATTACATGTGTTTCGTATAGGACTTCTCATGCGTAGAATCACCTCTTATAGGCTTGAATAAGAATGGAGTCAAGTTAATATGGTCAGATAACACCAAAAAATCCTTTTAGGATATGAAAGGGAGACTGAATTCAGTTCCAGACTTGGTTCTTTTAAGGTCAGACAGAAGCTAAACTATGTATTGTGATGAATCAGGTATAGGGATAGGAGAATATCTGATGTAGGAGGAGAAAGTCATGGTCTATAGGTCTCGACAGTTGAGGCCACGTGATAAGAAATACCTAACACACGATCTCTAGTTATCCAATTTTGTTCATGCCTTAAGTTGTTGGAGGAATTATTTACATGGATAGTGTTTTGTGGTGTGAAAAACTACAAAATCCTCAAATAAATATTTACACTACATGACTAAAATCTAAGTCAAGAAATTTTGGATGAGTACCTATAGTCATTCGATTTTGAGCTATCTAATACGCATGTTAAAGAAAATTATATGGTGGATTCTATCAGTAAGTGGACTCAGATACATGAAATTTAGGTGGCTAGTAGTGATTGGAAACCTACGATGATACATTTAGAGATTCACTTAGAGGTGTAGGAAAATCTTAGGCAGAAGTTTATCTCAACCTTTATCCATGAGTTACACTCTTTGTGATAGGATGATAATGATACATTTGTCATATTATTAGGGATTATTCCTATAGGAGAGTGTGGAAGGTGAATACGCACCTCCTAGTTGGACTACCAGAGAGGATGAAATTCTATGCAGACATGGTTTGATTTGTGTTCTAGCTGATATATGTGAGTAGTTGATGCAAGAGTTTCAAGAATCTACTTGGTTAGTATAAACCCATGTTACCAAGATGTATTGTGACTTGTTCTGTCAATACTAGTGGATAGATATAAAACAATAGGTAGCTTATTTTTTCACTTGGTGTTCCACCTATCAGCAGGTGAAGGAAGAAGGCCAGTGAACAGTGGACATCTTATTGCAATTATTCATTCCTGTGTGAAAATGGGATGATGTTGTGATGGATTTGGTGACTGTGTTTCTGTGGTTTCCTCAAGTTAGTGGTTCCATTTGGGTTGTTTTGGATAGGATCATGAAGGTTTCTCATTTCATTGATTTCAGGGAGAAATTCTCAGTATGTGATATTGTGATGCTTTATATACATGAGATTATGTGCCTTCATGGGTTTCCTCTTACCGTGGTATTAGATAGAGAAATGTACTTTACATCTTGGTTTTGGAACGGTGTACGGACCGTGTTGGGTACACAAGTTCTTATGAGTATAAAATACCACCCTCATACTGATGACCAGTAATACCACACTATATAGGTTCAGTAGGATATGATTATATCATGGGCTTAGATTTTAGGGGCTCTTGTGAGAGGCATATACCATTGGTTGAATTCAATTACAATAATAGATATCAAGAGAAAATATATATGGAACCTTATTTTAATTTTTAGTATAGTTTATTATGATCACCCCTATGCTACATAGAGGCAGGAGAGGTAGTGATTCTCAAAATTCATCTCATGCAAGAGACAATGGAGAAGGTCTAGTTGATCAAAAAGTGGATCGCTACGACACAATATAGAAAAACGACTATGTTGATCATTTAAAATGACCTATATAGTGTGATGTTGAGGAATTGGTTTTCAATGTATGTATCTAATGATAAATCATGGACATATTTGGAGATTGGGTAAGCTTTCATTATTATATGTTAGGCCATTCGAAATTCTGGAGGGAGTCGGGCTTGTAGCATATCAGTTGTAGTTACATTAGAGGTATCAAGCCTTGAATGATGTTGTTTGTGTAACTTAGCTACATTTCTATCACTTAGACCCATATCATAACTTATATATGGATGAGTTTGAGTTAAAGGTATATGTGACCTTTAAGGATAATCCTATATGTATTGTTTAAAAGAGCATGAAATATCTCTAAGGTTGCTTAGTTTTTCTATTATGGATGTTATGGAAGGATGGCCATGAATAGGATGAGACATGGGAGAAGGAAGCCTATGTGCATTATTAGTGGACAGAGTTATTCTCAAATAGTTCTTGACCACCCATGGAAGGGAAAATTGGGGATGAATTTCTTTAAGGGGGAAATATTGTAAGATCCTGAGTTATTCTATAAGGTATGGATATTTTTAATTTTTTTTAACTCTTTGTTTTTGACCTAATGTGAATCCCTAATGAGATCATGAGAGATTAAGGGGTGTTTGGGGATTGTTTAAAGCTCTAAGGCTCTATTTTTGGAGAAAACAGCTTGGCCACATGGCTAGTAGAATTAATGCGCCCCAGAAAGCATGGTTTCAGGAAACTGTGATGGGATTTTCAGTGCATAGTAGGGGAACACACGTTTCTATAAAAATACTACTTCAATTTTTAGTAGATGAAAATCACACATTTTGCATACAGATTACCAGCCCATGTAGATGAACCCCTTGAGTCCCCTATTGAGGCATTTAAAGTCCCATGGTTAGTGCACAGTTTGGTCAAAAATATTTCCAAATCATGTGACTCAGTGTTTTTTGGATGAAATTAGAAATTTTACATTAAAATTATATTAACCTAAATCATTTTTACCTAATTTATTTACAACATACATGGGGTATCATTTTTTTTATTTAAATCTCAAATCCTAGTCTCGGGTTTTGTTTCCTATTCTAGACTCTGATTTAGTCACCATTCATCTCATAGAATTTACACACGTGACTTCTTCTTTCATCTTTAACTATTATTCTTTTGTCTTCATATTGATAGAGTTATTTTAGTATAGAATAATATTCCATATTTATAGGGTATTTGATCATTGTACTATTTTCTTCCAATCACGGTCAATATTGGAGCTGATATAAGATGATTTTTCTAGCATAGGTATATAATAGGTTTTCTATACCTTTTCCCTTATGGTTTAGTTATTTTATACCATATTGAAATTATAACACACATTAGAACTTTTAATATCTCATAAAATTAATTGAATTTTTTTATTGAATTTTTTTAACATTGTTATATTTCTTAGTTAGTACATTGTGATGGTAGGATGTTTCCAACCTCATCCAAAACCACACAAGAGGGGTGTTATTGTATCTACCCATTTTATACCACCTAATTAGTTGTTTGTGACCTACCTATCCAAGTGGGAGCCTTATTCAATTGAATTAAACTTTTGGAGAGGGTTTATTATCCGTTTCCATGAGACTACATGATAACTGAGATGGTTAAATGTTTAATTGGAAATTCTATAAGGAGTTGAATGAATGCATGGACTATGTGTGATTATGAAATGGGTTATGAAATGATAAATGAGATGATAAATGATTAGCATGGAAAGGACATTTCAACTCCTTGGATCCGGCCCATGTTGGTTTGACACTTGATTGCTTTGGATGCTAGACACATTTTTACTCCCTGTATCCAGCCCATTGGGTATGACATTAGATTCCAATGAAATTTATAATATTTGGATCTATATTGCTTGGACCTCCATGGACATGATCCAAAGATATACTCCTTGGTCTCTACCCAAGTTTTTTCTGAGTTTCTATGGAGGTGATCCAAGGAGACGAGGGAATTACATGGTAATTTATACCTTGGATCTAGCCCATGAAGGCCTAACATGCTGAGGATGCCTTGTAAATTATATGTTGGATCCATAACTTTAGGGTTGACACTAGATTACACAACATATGACATAGTGAATGTTATATCATGCATTGTATATTGCCTTGGTAAGGGTATTTGATTATAGTTGGTAGATAGAATAGTATTTCTACTACTTATTTTTTCATTTATATTACTTTAATATTTTTCACACTTTATATATATACACAAACTAGGTTTTTTGTAGACACCAATGGTGGGGTCCTACTGACTATTATCTCACACACTGTTTGGGCCACCAATGGGTATACTAATAGACTTCATGGAAGTCAGTGGGGAACTCAGTGAGTTTTCATTTTACGATGCTTGATTTACTATTCTTAGGAGTAAAAGATCACAATACAAATAAATGCTCATGATGCTTTTTGGAGTTAGACCTTATTATTATTATTTTTATTTAGATAATTTTATTATACTCAATGTATATTTTCATGTAGTTCCTACTATTATATATATATATATATATGAAATATATAATTTTGAATATGAAACTACTTTGGCTTGGTTCATTAATACTACTGTCATGTGGATGTTATCTTGAAATTTTCAGTTATTTTATTTGCTTCCTCTATTGATTGATGTGATTATACCATTGCAGTACAATCTGATCATGATGGTATAGCCTCCCCACTATTCCAATATAGAGCCTCCATACTATTCACCATCCTCTAGCATATAGGGAAGAACAATTGAGGCCATGTGACCCATTGGCTATGGGCACCATTTAGTGGCTCACAAGTCGGGGCATTACATCCATGTAAGATGAACCACCACCAAAAAACACAATAACAACTTATATGAGGCTTAGGTATTATGTATAGATAATATGTTGAAATGTTACTAGAATTTATTATTATATAAACATGTAATAAAATATTTATATAGATAGATATATCATGAATTTTTATACATTTTTAAAAGTCATTTTTTTATAATTCACATTATGCTTAAAAATGTATTTTCATGAAATTGAAAATTTACTTCCAGGAACTAAGTTCATTATGAATAAAAATAAAAATATATTTTTTGGTATAAATAATATGTTAATACTAGATTAATTCTTTATTTATAGGAAAAAATAATGGTTAATATATGAAACATTTTTTCCTATAAAAATAGTTTTTCAATATATTATATATTTTAAATTAAAAATTTAATTCATAAATTTTATAGTATACATTTTATAGATGAACATTATTTTTTAATTTATAATAAAACTATTATCTAAATATCGTTTTTTTCTGAAATAAATGATTTTAGGTTAATAATGGAAAATACTGATTTCACTAATGTTGTAGCTTCTATGACATTATTTTACAACAATACAATGAATGTTTTTAAATACACTTTAACTATATAAAATATATTTTAAAAAGTTAAACAAATTATTTTGAAATACTATGTAGATATTTAAAATAAATTATTAACACTTTAAAAAAAATTGTAATGTTTTAACAAAATTAGTTTTTCACATGTTTTTTTAATAAACTTTTTACATAGTAGAATTGATTTTTTTTAATTATTTTAATATTACTTAAATACTATATTAATAATGATAAAATTGTAATTTCAATATAGTCAATAAAATTCATAATTTTATCATAAATATAAAACTTATGATAAAATACACATTATAAAAATTGGTTCTTATGTGTTACATATGAAATTGTTAAGATTAATTTTTCATACATATAGAAATTTTATTTGAAAAATTTGATTTAATATTTATAATCATTCGGTTCCAATTATCTAAAAAAATTATTTTATTTTTATGAATAATAAATGAATTACTTAAGTAAAATATAGTTACCTCAGTAAAAAACATAAATGGTAAAAGTGAAATATTTTTAATTGTGAATGGATTAATAATAGGTTTAAATCACTTATCTAAAATATTAGATGATGATTTATCAATATTAAACCATTAAAACCTCTATGTTATTTTCACTTTGCCTTCACATTACATGTGAAACATGGGATCTCTTTATGTAAAAGAGTTATATTTTCCAAAAATTATCTTCTCTTCAATTATCAAAGGAACCAGCCCCATCCACATCTACACACTTCTAAAGACCCTTAATATCCTCCCAAAATCTTCCCAATTATCTTTTAAAGCCTTTTTGTAATGTCATATTATATATTATCTTACCAAAATACCAAGAAAAAGTGTATTAGTGTGGTTACCAAAGGAGAATATCCAACAGGAGAGGTAATATTATCCACCATACCTTTTTTATTATTTTCCAATTCTACAATTCCAAACATATTATATAGATGATATTATGATAAAAAATATATTATTATAATTCATGTATGTATCAATACTAATGTTACTTCTAATTTATACATTCCCCAAAAATCATTGAAAAAAATGAACACATCATCATGTGTTTGTACGGGTTACTGCCACCATGAGGGACATCTTCAATTTTCCATCATCACTATTCATGGTTGATTAAAAAAGGTTATTTACTAACATAATGTGATAATTATTACATATTAATTATTTTTGAATAAATATATATATTATATTCTGGCATCCTTGTGTTCTATAAAAAATGATTGCATTGCTTGTGAGCACGTGCAAACTACCATCTCCATATAATGATGATTCTCTTAAGTTTTACTTATAAAATAAAATGATTAGAGTAAAAAATTTAACTAATATATAAAAAACATATTTACTAAACCATTAACATCATGTAATGATAATATTATACATTCAATAATAAATATTAAAAATAATCTATTTTAGATAATTTAATCACTAAAAAGGAAATATCAAAGTACCTTCTCCTATTTGAGTGCATTATTAGAAAACCGAATTACATGTATAAATGACATTATAATGGAATAAATATTTACATTATAATATAAAATAATGGTTATTATGAAACTATTTTACAAAACTTTTACCTTGGTCAACATATCAATAAATATTACGAGAAATTGAAAGAATAAATTCAGGTAACTAATATAAGTAGAAATGATGTAAAAAATTGTTGACACATGATAATAAAAATGCCTTACAATAAATATATATGGATATGAATCTTCATAATGTTTTATTCATCATAATTTTATTATTCAAGAAGTTGAGTTCATGTGAGGACCACTTTTGGATAAGAAGGGTTTTTGTCCCAATCGCCTTTCATTAATGGATTATATAATTTTATATACCAATATTAATTCTATGGAGTAAGTAATAACCGTTTATTTTTTGTATAATAAATTATTATTTAACTAGGAATATTCACTACAATTTTTTTCTACCTTTATTTTAGCTATAATTGACTAATTCTTTAGAATGTAAGGCTCATTTATAAATCAATTTTACTTTTAGGTTATAATATTTTTCCTTCACTTTCATCTTAAATTTTATATGGTATACCATATTTCTATATTAAGATATTAATTTTTATTCAAATATTCTTTATTTTTTATTTCTAATCCTTCTTTAAATTTTAACAATGTTATGAGTAAATCTTATCCTCTTAAATGATGGTTTTCCCTCTTTGTCAATAACTTCCCTTCCCACAAATGTTATCCCTTTTAATTGGAAACCTAATTAAGTATTATCTCATGTGAAATTAATATTTACCTTCTACTATTTTATTTTTTTATTTTGGGATTTCAAAAATTGTGTTTTATTAGAAAAAAATTTATCTTTCTTACCTCATTCATGAATTACAGGTTTCGATTCTATTACATTTTCTCCTTTTTATGAAATATTATTATCATTTAACTATTTTAATTTTTATATGTTACCCATTAATATATAATTAGTAAAATATACTTTTTATTTATGGGGTTATGAAATTGTTTAGTTCCATTTGATATTCCAACTTTTAAATAATATTTATTTATGGTAAGTTTCCTATTTTCTATCTCACATCGAACATCACCCCCATAAAATATTCCTAAAATATTATTAGATTATTAAAAACATTATTATTTTTTGGATAAATATTTTGGTACAATTATATATTTAACTTAATTAATAATGATATTCCTTCAATAAAAATACCCTTTACTTATTTCATAATGATTTACCCAAGTAGTACATTTTTTAATTTCATATCCTATGTCCTTCATAAGAAATATCTATATTGGAACTAAATGATCAAGAATTATGTTTAATAATCAAATATGAATATATAAACAATTTATTTACTTATTCTCTTGGGAATCCTTATGATTTATCGTTCAGTTATTCGTTGAATCAAAATTATGAACCACAATTCCTCTCATGGGTTCAATCATGTTTATGATTTATATATGGTTTATTTTTCTCATTTTTCATGAATATGTATGATTTTAATTTATGTGATTTGTGGGAATAGAATTATATATCCCTTAAATGTATTTTTTAATGATTTATATATCATAATATGTTATGTAAGTGAATAGGCAGTAAATCTAATCTACTATGGCACTGTATTGAC
Source organism: Viscum album (assembly GCA_963277665.1). Taxonomy (NCBI): domain Eukaryota; kingdom Viridiplantae; phylum Streptophyta; class Magnoliopsida; order Santalales; family Viscaceae; genus Viscum; species Viscum album. Next base: position 856,368,600 of record OY728166.1, read on the forward strand.
TTTATGATGATGGTCTTAAGAGTAACCCTTAACATATATTATAATACCATTTTTTTAATATTGTTTCCAGATGTTTATGATCTTAAAAAATCATTTTATTATTCCATGTTACTAGTATTATGATCATCCTCTTTATGATATCATGGCATGCTTCATTACTATAATGTTATGTTTTATTTCCATGTTTATCCCTTTACTAGTTTTTCTATATCACCATTTTCCTTAATTATTTTTGTTAGGGTATCTGGTGTAATATTTGAAGATATATGAGAGTATGAAGAACACTCTGGAGTTTAAATAAAGATGTATTTTCTTTAAATTATTCATTTATGGATATAATATTCCCAATACACTATCTCTATAGATCCTTAGCTTGTATTGCTATGAGTGTATGTTATAAATATTTATTTAAACAGTGTTTATGGAATGGGTCATTATAAATTTTCTCAAGGTGTAGATAATAAAGTGCATAATAGTTTCATTTTTTGTGAATATAGATTGAAGTGCATAATAGTTGCATTTTTTGTCAATGGGAATTCAATATGTGAATGAAAGATATTGAGGAAGAAGTTGGTGAAGCCTTGGAAAATTGTTGTTGATTCAAATTATTGAATGCTACACCTGATCAAATTTTCAAGAGGATAGAACTCTGACTATTATTGAATTGGTCTTAAGTTCCAAGACTTGTATCAAGGTGATACAATGTTAAAACACTGGAATAAGTACATGCAATACTCAATTTCATAAGGAAAGAAGTGACATCGATCAATAGTCACTAAGTGGATAAAGTGTTGAAGGCCATGCATTATGTTTTAATACATGAGGAATGAAGACATGATCCATGCATCATCCATGATTGGATTAAAAGAATGTATTGAAGATTTAAGATTTTTTATTTCAAGAATAAAAGATGGATGGTGTTTGAAGATGAAGGAAAAGAGAGGATGGGATTTGAATGAGGAAGATGTCCAAACATTTTCCTTTTGAGATTGGTTTTTAACCAAGTATATTCTTCCTACACTAAAAAAATAATCCATCCAAGGAGGCCAGCCAAGGACCTCACCTCAAGCACTTGAGGGACCCGAGGGTCAATCGCACTTAAAGGAAACCTCGAAGCCAGCCCCACATGAGGCATGAGTGCGGGCCATGTGTAAGCTTGCAGGTGTCGCACGGTGATGAACCCATGAAGCATGGGCACTAGGTGTGCACCCGGAGGAGCATAGTTGGTGCTAGAGCACACCCGGAGGGAGCACAGTGGGCCCTAGAGCACGCGTGCAGGATAACCGGTGCGGGGCAGCACCAGAGGGGGGAGAGGAGTAATCTGGATTCAATGCGGTGAAAGTTGCTTGTTAAACTGCCAGAAAACCGCGGCTCGTTTCGATGTGGGGGAAAATTATAAAGACACAGAATTAATCTTGGTTGTCCATCTGATCATGTGCCCGATCACAGCCGCACGATCTATTCCGCATCTCATGATCTAATTCTCACCGTATGTGATTAATCCGAGGTGATCCAATAGCCAGGGAGAGGCAACGTGGTTGTATTCAACCTCCAGACACCCAAGATCCTCCCGACGCCGCTGCTCGCCATAGATGAAGCCGATCCACCGAGATCGAGCTCCCAACCACCATAGAAGATCAATGTTTGTGAATGATGATCGTTCAGATGAACCAAACCCGTACATGCATTAAAAGTTTCATGCATGCAACAAGATGAAGAAATTTGAAGGAGCTAGAGGCAAATGAAGTTACCAATGGTGCAATACCCATTCGATGTACAGGGAAAAGATTTTCATTTGTTCATAAATGCATGCATGAGATATACTCACCGAGAAGGAAGGATTACACATTGAATGAAATTAACCGAGACTTATGGCTATATCTTGATCCACGTTTGAAGATTTAAAAACACCACATATCTTGGGTGTTCAAATATTTGAACCCCACAGTTTTGTACAAGCTAATAACCTATAAAAGGAGGAGCCAAAGCCATGTAGAGAGTGCAACCATTCTTGAAGAAAGGATCTCCTGTTTCTCCAAATAAACAGAGCAACCGAGAACCGCTCTGGTTCAAAAAAGGCAGAGGTTTCTGCGCAGCCTTTCTATTAAAAGAGGAGGCATCCCGTGCATCCCTTGTGCGATAGAGTCCCGCGTAGGCCTTGTGCGGAGGAGAAGCACTGACCACCTTGGTTCGCAAAAGAAGTCAAACATGTGACATGTTCCTTCAAAACATATCCATGCTTTGTGCGTGAAGAAGAAACCACAAGTACACAATAGGTGCATGTTCCCTTGTGATACTCTATGAAGATACCTGAGATGAGGATTCCTCCCTTCTTTCACAAATAAGAAGAACCTTGCCCTTTTATTTTGCATGAAGAATAAGAACCCGAGGCATTATGTTTTCACAAAAAGGGACACATGCATGAGGCCAAGGCTTTAATAACCTCTTGAGAAAAAAACTCACACATACACCATCCCCATACTCATTCGGATTGTGTGTGAAAGAAGAAGAAAAAGGAGGGTGCATGCATAGTGGAGTTTATATGCATGAGTTGAGATACCCAAGTGTCCCAGAACAAGGTGAACCATGTGAAACACTAATTTGGACTTATAGAATACCCATGCATAAACACAAAGAATTGAATGAATTAAATAATATACGTGTTTGAGTTCTAAGACCCAAAATAAGAAGAGAAAGAGAAGAAGAGAAAGAGAGAAGGTGTAAAGGGAAGAGATTGTGTGTGTGCTAAAAGTGTTACAACCATTGGGGATCTCACACAAGAAAGTAGAGAAGAATTGTTCACACTTGCATGAAATAAAATGCACACTTAAAATAAAGAATTAAAAGTTTGTGTTTATGTTGATAAAAGAAGAGAATACAATGCATGTTCAAAAGTAAGAGACCTATGCATGAAATAACTCATAATCACATGCACATGTATTAATTCAGATGATGCCAAGTGAGCTGATCTTCAGTGTTTGAATAATCACATTGGTGCATGTGATTATTTACAAGAAAAAAAGTATAAGGTTTGGTGAATTAAGATATTGCACCAAGGAAGAAGAATTTGAGATACCCAAGCAGTCCATTCATGAAGTGAATGTGAACTGAGACTGAAGCCAAACTGAATTAAAGAAAATATTCTATCTATGTTTTCAGTAATTGAGAATCCAAGAAGAAAGACAGTGCTGATATTGTGCAAGATCATTATTGAATATTTATATTCTTAGAGAGGTTGTGTGCACCATTGGAACACATCTAAGTGAGGTCGAGTGTTCATCAGAAGAAGAAAGAATTTCCTGAGCATTGTTGAGCTGAGCACTGATCAACTGAAGTGATCAGAGTTTTTGAGCAAGGCCAACAAACCTTATCAAAGGTTGTTGAAGATCCTTTAAGAGATTCACAAGAAAGTGTGATTCTGTAAGCCTATGTTAAGAGATCATAAGATCATCTATAGTGAATCAATGAAGAAATTAAAGAAAGAAGCTGGTTGTGTGACTTGAGAGCTAGAAGAACCCTGTGAGATTCAGGGAGGAGGAGAAGACTTCAGTGAGACTTTGGAGCAGGCCAGTGAGACTCTAGTAACACTGTGTGAAGCAGTATAAAGAACCTCCCGTGGGACTTAGGAGAGATAAAATGTGACTATGTATACACCATTGTAATTACTAACTGAATTATAATGGAGAATCAGTGTTAGGGAGAATAACCAACATAGTAAGGAGTAGGTCTTTGAACCGAACCTTGTAAATTCTTGTGTCTAGTGCCTTTACATTTACAGAATCTTTCAAGGTAAGGCTGAGAGACACAAGAAGAGTGGATCGAGGATTTAACCATCCATATAGGTTTAATTAAAAATAATCAATTTGTTAAAAGATTCAAAAGGGATCACTGATTCATCCCCGCCCCCTCTCAGTGATTCATACAGATCTAGGGACTTTAATTGGTATCAGAGGTCGGAGGTTCCCTCTAAGAGATCCAAGGGAGTCTTTATGAAGTTCATATTTTAGGAGATGAGTGAAAAACCTAAAATGGAGATATATTCTAAGACTCAAAAGAACAGAAAGAAGAAATAAGCAAGGAAGATGAATAAAAATCTTACTACTACTAGGGAGACACCTTCAACTGATGTTAATATGAAAGGAAAAACTTGTTATAATACTTATTATTCTTCTAATGAAGCCTTTTCAAGCTGTGATAATGATAAATCAATTAGTGATATTCATATTACACTTAAATATCATCTGAAGAATTTACCTAGAGAAGTGGCAAGACACATTGCTGAAAGCATTAGTGCTCTTTAAGATGAAAAATTGCAGCCGTAAGAAGAATCTAATGCCATGGAAGAAGAATTGGCTAAAAGTGTTGGTATATCCAACACTCTCATAAAACTAGTGAAGGAAAAAGAAGAATAAATTTCTATTTGCAATGAAAGACATGCTCAAGTTATCGAAGAATTGCAGGGAAGTATTTATGCGAAATAATTATTTGAAATTGTATTTGTAGAAGCTTTCCATGCATTTTAAAAGTTGCACAAAGTTTCTATGGGTTTCAAAACAGCTCAACTAGAAGACAAAACCAACAAGATAAAGGATCTTGACATCAATTTACAAAAATTATGAAATGTGCATGAATAAAAAATAACAATGCTGAGGAGAATTGGGAAAGCAGGGATCAGTTGAGGACGAGAAGAACTCTCTCAACATGAAGTGCTTAGAGTTGGAGGTGAAATTGAAGAATCAACAATCACTCCAAGATGAAACGTCCCGATTAGCTGGAAGAAGAGATACTTCCACACAAGTTTGAATTGAAGAATATGACTCCAAGAGGAATATCAAATTATCTTTTAATCCAATGGAAATATCATCTAAGAAGAAGGTATCCCATTACCCAGTTAATTTTGTTTCTACTAATGCAATTTCATATGCAATTATAGGTTCAAAACCAAAAATCCAGGAAGATGTGGATTGATATAAATGATGATACATCCATAAAACATTCAAGGGTGGATAATATAATGATTAAGACTTGAAACTCTTGGAAGTATTCTCTAAAGAAAGAAAGGCAATTCCAAGAACAAAAACTCACTAAATCTAGCCAGACTGATACTACAAGTAAAAGAATGAAATTTGTTGGCTATTGTTGGTGTTCTTTGAAGTTTGGGCATCAGGCCAATGATTACTAGAATAATATGTCCACATATGAAAATTATGGAAGGCCTACATTTAGGTAAAGTGGATGTGATGAAATCAAGAAACCTACAAAGAAAAAGTAGAATGCACAGATGAAAAATAATTTATCTACTAAGAACATATTTGAATATCTTGAATACTTTTGTGATATTTGCAATAGAAGTGGTCATAGTCATGATGAGTGCTGGTTTATTCCTATAATTCCTCAGGAATATGTTGATAAGAAGCATAGACCACAAAAAAGGCCGAATAAACAAAAATAAGTTGAAAAGTCTTCCATTAGGAATATGAAAAACAATGAAGTCAAGGAAAAAGTGAAATAAATTATTCCCAAGAAAAAGTTCAAACTGGATTCCAAGAATTTCATCTCAACCAAAAAAAGATGTTTTTACTATAGAAATAATGTTCATACCATGGATCACTAAAAAAAATCCATGGAAATGAATGTAAGAAAGCTAAAAATAAAAAGAGAATCAATCTATAATAAATTGGGATTGACTGAAGACATTCTTGAAGATAATATTAATAAGTTTCCTAAGAAAGATAACCTGAAGACAATGAGTAAGTCATGTGGATGCTCCAAATTAGAAAATGGAAAGGAGTGTTTATATATATGGCCTAATCATTTATAAATTTCTAGAGAACTGCAAAGAGATGAAGATGAAATTATAGAAAAATCTAAGGAAAAGGGAAAACATGTCATTCTACATGAAAGAGAATTTGAAATTCATGAGAGGTTGTCAACACATGATAACCCAAGTGTCTCACAACTATTGTGTGGAAGGTTAAAGAAGGTTGGACATCATGAAAACTAAATTTTAACTATTTTACCAGGCCAAATGGAGATAATTGAACAACATGCACCAAAATCTACTTTAGTACTGACAGAGGTAAAGAAAAACAATCCACATAAGTTGAAAGTGAATGGAAGTAAAGAATCCATGCTGAAAATGAAAAATAAAAATGCCAAATGGAGAGTATACATCAACATAAAGATTAAAAAACACTTTATATCAGCAAATAAAAGAGTCCTTGGGTTGAGAGAAAATTCTTATCCCCAGTGCTTCAATTAATGAGCTCATAAGTGTTCCATATTAGTTCCTTATACTATTGTTATACATGTGTGCTTACATTTCAGGGAATTGAAGATGAAGGTCATTATTAAAATGAAAATTGAATGAGTAAAGTGGAGAACTACAAGTTGAACTCATTATACATGATTTGGTAATTACTTGAAGTGATCCATAGTGGAATATTATCAACATTCATATATTTAATATTATTTTATGATATTCTCCACCAAGGAAATTCAAAGGGATAAGTGCACCCCTTGAGGGGGAGAAAATATGAAAGAGATGATATCAAGGATTATGTCATGAAAAATATTGAAATTCATATCATCTCAGGAGGATGAAACTAAGGTATTCCAATCACACTTTCATCCTTAGGTCTTAATTGTATTTATCATATCAATAAGTGGAGTGCTTTATTGATTAAAATAAGGGGTGAAAGGGGGAGCTTTATCATTTAACTTGAACTTTTTAATATGTTTGGTGAAGTGTGTGCAGGATTTAGCATTTCACTGATAAATATGATCATATCCAATCCCCTGGTCAAGAATTGAACCATTATAAGAATGATTTCACATGTATGGTTATTTATGGATAACACTGAAAACCTTGGTCTCTCTTGTTTTCTACATTGGGTTATCCCAAGTAGACTTAGAGTTGATTAACTAAAGGCTCTTTGCCAAGTGAACCACGTGACATCATCCCTCTCTCAGAAACATTCCAAAAGATATTATTCAAAGGGATGAGAAGATGTTTCTTAAGATACTCCACTAACACCTTTTCATTTGGTTTCCAATAAGGGGAGAAAATTTTGGCACACATATTTACCTATTCAAAGTGTGCTTAGGTGATATTGATAACTAAATATAAATGGGGAGATTGAACTACATAAGAGTTTAATTTGTTGTCAATATAGATTTAAGTGCATAAGAGTTTCATTTGTTGTCAATGAGAAGTCAATATGTGAATGAAAGATACCGAGAAAGAAGTTGGTGAAGCCTTGGATAATTGTTTTTGATTCAAAGCATTGAATTATACACTTGATCAAATCTCCAAGAGGATAGAACTTTGACGATTGTTGAACTCGTCTTAAGTTCCGAGACTTGTAGAAAGGTGATACAATGTTATAACACTTGAAGAAGTAATAAGTTCTACTACTGTGAGAAGTTTTCGAGTGTGAGAAGTCTTCACATCCAATGAATTTGTTCCACTATGAATCGCTCTAGTTCATAAAAGAGTAGTTCAATGATCTTTCTATTTACATGAATTAGAGGAGACTTTCGTGAGTGATCGACTTGTAAAAAGAACAATTGATGTGCTTTAAGAAAAAAACATTGTAAAATCCACTTGGGATCTCTATAATATTACGAGATCTTCATTCTTTTCATGATGAAATAAGTATTCATTATTTCTTGTATTTCACTAATAAGATGACAATGGATGCTTTTTTAAATATATTTTGGATCGCGAGACTTACACACCCATGTGTGAAGAACTCCACATGTAAAATTGTGTGTGTGCATACTATGCATACAAAGTGAATTGCATTCATGATACCAAGGGTGTTGTATTATTACGTGCAATGAATTAGAAAGAAAAAGGTAGAAAATAAGTGTACATTAGGATTTTCATGTACAATGGAAGTAAAAAGATCATTGATTTTTTTGATAAATATATAAATTTTCATACATTGAGAAACAAATAGTGTGTGTTTGGATAGTGAGTGTGAAAATCTTGTGTATGTATCAAATGTGTGCAAGGTGACTGCACTATGAGATAAATGTGTGTGTGTTATACAAATATGTATGCACATGAAATTATGTATGCATGATAGTGTTAATATTGTTCATGTGAGTTATTTCATAAGGTAAGAAGACAATGCAATGTATTACATATATCCATGATATTTAATGAAGTTCACTTGAAATATATGTTTCCTGATTTTAGTGTAGTGATTTAAGACTAAAATCGGGTGTATTTTAGAAGATATATTCAATAGTTTTAAGTGAGCTGATTAAATTTCAGATCAGTTGATGATTAGTAGAAATTGTATAGGATCAGATAATTGTTTATCAGTTGTTTATATTCTTCAATATTGTATATGAACATAATAGGTGATCAAATTTGTTTGTGTAGAAAAGAATCATATCAATTCAGTGCAAAAGTAGTCTAACACTGACATAGATCTCTCTATCTGAAGATCATATCTTTTGTAATTCAATATTAGTGATAGTATTCAGTGGGAATCTTAACCAGGTTGGTGGGATATTGGTAACACTGTGTGATGCAATATAAATATCCTCCTATGGGACTCGGGATTCACTAGTGTAGGTGGGAAATTTTAAACTCTAGTGGGAATCTAGAGTAGAACACTATGGGACTCTATGTTGATGGGAATGGTACTTTCCATTGTTGAAACCTTCTAAATAAACTGAAAAAATATTAACTAGGGAGTATAACCTGTTGTAGTGTGGACATAGGTCTTAGTACCAATCCTTGTAAAAAATACTTATTTGTTGTTATTTTATTTAATTTTTTCCTATATGTATAAATTGATATTTAAAGATATGGGATCAAGACATTAAAAATTCATTTCGATTGGATTAAAAAGATATAATTTTCAAAATAGTGTACCATTGATTCAACCCCTCTCAATGGTATATAACTGATCCTTGGACTCTTCACATTGAATCCAAGAAATGGTTAAATTGCTACCAGTATGTGGATCCAAGGACCTCATTAACCCTAGAACCTTATATATTTCTTATGGTTCTCATGCTATACTTACCGTTCATATTTTTGTAGTATCTCTTTCTTATTTTAATTTCAAAGAATGTTTTATTTTAAAATTTTATCTTCCTTTTTTCTTAAAAATAGCATGTTAATTTCTCATTTAATTTTAATTCATGGAATTTCTTATGGTGATATGATATTGGACATTTATCTTACACCTTACATACAGCCTCGACTATATATAGATCTTGTTATGGAACATACAATCAAACATGGTCTATGGATATTAGTATATGATATGTCATGGGTATTTTTTAGTTTCATGTAATTATTTTTTATTTTTTATGGTTTAATTTCATGGGGGAAATCATTCCCAATGATGTTTCTTGATTCCCAAGCACTAGTTTCCATATTGTAGGGATTGGGAACATACTTCAAGCCATGCCATGGGTCAGTTTGGGTGGAAGGTTATTTGAGGTCATGATAAAATGGTATTAGAGTAGGTTTTTCCTTTATTTAGGTCATGCTATTTGGATTAGTCTGAATGGACTAGATCTAGGACTATCGAGGCTTAATATTCTCGTTGTGAGGGGGGTGTTTATCCAACACACCTTGTAACAAACCTTGGGTCACCATTGGATGTTTGGGACTTTTTTTGACTCTTCATATAGGTGATATGTATAAAATATTCATTGTTCATAGAAACTGAGTCAGGGTGAATTGTTTGACTTGTTATTTTATTTTTATGTATTTTTTAGATTTATAGAGTTGTTTGGAAGTAGTTTTTGCAGAAAACTTTCTAGGGATTTTATTTATGTTTTTTCATGCATTTGTTAATTAATTTAGTAGAATTCCTCCCTAGATACTCTAATGAAACCATGGCAAGAGTATTTAGAGAGAGATCCATCACAAGTTGATCATAGATCAGTAGATTCCATAGTCTGGGTTGTCTGGGTGTTAGATCTTGTCATGATCAAGCTGTGGAAGATGAACTGGGCCCAGAAAATGATAGAGCTTCAGAGTTAATCAAGAATAAGACTCCTTAATTTCAGGGTAGCATGGACCCATAGAAATCTAAGGATTGGATTAAAAATATTGAGAGGTTTTTTTGTTTCTCGATACATTTGAGGATGTTAAGGTTATGTTTGATTTGTTCATATTGGAATATCCCAGTTAGAGGTGGTGGGAATCAGAGGTCTATATTATGAAACATGAGTAGATGGGATACAAGGACTTCAAGTTTTTATTCAGAGAGCATTATTTCCCTAATACATTGGCCCTTTCCAATATCCAATTGTTTATGGATCTCCGTCATGGAGATTGGACCATTTTATAATATATGGACCATTTTTTTAGAATTGGTTTTTTTCACCTGTGGTGGTTTCCAATGAGTAGCTAGTAGCTCATCAATTTGATATGGGGTTGTGGTTGGACATTTGGTCTTAGGTAATCTAGTTCAATATGATGATATTTGATGAGATAGATAACCAAGCCCTAATGGTAGAGATAGATCATTCCATCAAGTAAGGTTTTTCTAAATATAAAAGGAACCATTATGAGTATGAGAATAGGGGAGGTGATAGTTGATGTCACTTCTCCTAAACATCATCATTTGTTAGCACTAGTGTTTGGTCATCCATATGATATCAGTGTAGGAGGTAAGGGAATATTAACTAATTGATTCACATTCCAATTAGTCCCTACCATCATTGTGGGTGCTTGGAAAATTTTTAGAGGTTTTGTAAGAGTGGGGAACTAACTTAGAGTGGATCAGGTTCTTTAACCAACATGGAATTACTAACTCAGTTGGGTTCATCATGAGCTATGAGTTTATGGTTCTTTGTGTGTGGTAGAAAAGATGGAATCTCTTTTGGGCATAGTTAGCTCAAGGTAGAGCCACTAGTCACTAATAAGGCTCAAGCCTTAGTATAAACAATGAACCTCTGTGATATGGATCAGGTGCCAGTGTAATCAGTTGTTGGATGTGCAATAGTTCTAGGCTCTATTTTTTATTACATCATCCATGGGTATTTTTTTATTTCTCAGGGGTGCTTCTAATTCCTTTATTTTTCCTGTCTTGTGTAATTGTTGAAATTTACAACCAATATTATTCCTTATATGATGGATTTGGTAACACTGCATGGAAAAAATAGGGAGTGGGGTTTTAGATGTCTATCTTGCACTCTCACACTATTTGGGGTCAAGATGGAGTGGGATTTCATAGTTCTGAAAATGATCCTTTTTGGGATGATCCTCATTATGGAATGGATGGCTTGTTTCAAATAGAACATTGATTGTTATCATTAGTGAGTGAGGTTTGTAAAACTTTATGGGTGTACTCATGTTTTATAAAGTGAATGGGAAGCTCAGTCAGGACATGTTGGTCCTCCACTTATAGAGTTGGGAAATATCATTTTACGGGTCACCTCTCTTATGTTGGACGATGATGGTAGTGATTTTGTTGGTTTATTACCACCTATATTCGATGATATCCCAGAGGTGTTTTCTGATGATTTGTTGGCATTGCATCAATAATGTTATGTGGAGTTCACCAGTGATTTGGCATTTGGAACTAAGCTGATATCTCTTCCTTTATATCATATGCCCCCACCAATTTGTGGGAATTAAATATAAAACTTGAATATTTAGATTTGAAATGATTAATTCTCCTGAAAATATCTACTTGGGAGGCCCTAGTGTTGTTTGTTAAAAAGGTTGATGGGTCCCTTCTATTGTGAATCGACTATTGGGAGTTGAATAAGGTAAAAATTAAGAACAAATACCGATATATGTGAATCGATGAACTCTTTTATTAGCTCAAATGGTAGAGGTGGTTCTCTAAGATCGATATGTGCTCTGGGTGCCATTAGGTTTGGATCTATGAGATAGATGTTACCATAGAAGCCTTCCGAAACAGGTATCTTCACATTGAGTATCTGTAATGATATTTAGGTTGATGAATTATCCAATAGTATTTTGGGATCTAATGAATATTATTTTACAAAAATATCTCAACTACTTTTTCATGGTGTTCGTGTATGAAATCCTAGTCCACTTTAGGACTAAAGAAGAGTATGATAAGAACTTGAGTATTGTGCTGGGTACTCTTTTAAATCACCGAATATATGATAAAATCTCCATATCTGCCTTCTAGATTAGGTTGGTATAGTTTTTGGGACACATTATTTCAAAGTGTGGGATTTTAGTGGACCTAAAGAAGATCAAAGCAGTGGTGTCATGGGAGAAACTAGGGAATTTTTTCTAGATAATATGTTATTTGGGACGAGATAGATATTATATGTGGTTTTTACAAGATTTATCTTGTCTTATTTCTCTTATTACCACACATACCTATAAAGGGGTAAGGTTTGGAAGGAGTCCATAATATCAGGAATCTTTTGAGGATCTCTTGTAGCATCTGAAAACTACACCCATTTTGATGTTACTATAATATGGGAAGGGATATGTGGTCTTTTTTATGCCTTAGGTATGGGTCTTCAGTGCATGTTAATGAAAGATGACAATGTGGTGGTGTATGGCTGTCTCCAACTCCTACCACATGAATGGAATTATCCAACAAATGACCTAGAATTAGAGGAAGTGTTGTATTCCTTTCTGACTTGGAGGAACTATCTCCTATGGGAGAAATTTTTGATTTACCCAAATAATAACATCTTATACTACATTTTCTCCCAATAATATTGTAATTTTAGGTTGTACTGATGGGTTGAGTACCTTTAAAGGTTTGATTTGGATATTTTATATACCCCAGGAAAAGGGAATGTGGTAGCAGATGCCTTAAGTAGAACAGTTCTAGTGAAGGTATTAAGATATTCTAGTGATGAGTGGACTTTTATGGGTAATTTTTAATAGATGCATCTAGAAAACAAGGATACTAGGGGAGGAACCTTCTTGGATACTGTTTTGTTAATTCCCTACCTCTTAAAGATAATTTTGGAATAACAACAAAGGGATGATTTGTTCCATCATTATATGTAGTTTCTAAATGGGGGAGGTTTCTAGTGAGTGGTTTTGTTCTTTTAAAGGAGTTCTTTGCTACAAGGGTCACTTCACAGTGGAAATGTCTTTGTGGAAGGTTGTGATTTTGGATAGCCACCAGTATCAATGGGCTATTCATAATAGGACCAATAAGATGTTTTAATATGTGCCTCACTTATTATGGTGGATGGGTATGAGGAATGATATAGATTAATTTATATCAAGATGTTATATTTGTAGCATGATAAAGATGATAACTATATGACCTCAAGTTTTCTAAACTACTCTCAATTCCTACCTAGAAGTGGTATGCGGTCTCCATGAACTTTATTATTGGATTACCATGTACACCCTATGTGTGGAATTCCATATGGTTGGTTATTGACCACATAACAAAATTATCCAATTTCATTCCAAAACTGTAATTCTTATCATTACAAACAGTTCAAAATCAGAAGTATAGGCTAGATAAAAATTGGTATTGCCTATACCAAAATTTCTCCAAACTATTGGCTAATTGGATATTGGTATAACCCGATACCAATTTTTTCAATGAAACAATGGTAAAGGGATAATAGGATTTTATCTATACCAACAGTTTTGAAACTGTTGCTATAGACCCCCCCATTCCATAATTAGTAGCACACCAAACCTACCCAAATAGTCACCAACAACCACCAGTAATAACATCATTACCCCACCTTGGTCAATTACAAACAACAAAACCTTCACCAACCAATATATAATAATGATAACACAAGAAACCAATTAATTAATTCAACCAAGGATAACACACATTCAAAGAAATTACATATATTCATTTAGAACTAATCATCAAACATAAAATTTCATAAATATTAGTCAAAATGTAAAGGGTCAATTTTTCAGAATCACTATCACCATCACCATCATCACTGTCATCCTCATTGTCATCCTCACCATCATCCTCGCCTTCATCCTCACAAAAATCCTCTTTTTCATCTTCATTGTCATCCTCTCCATCATCCTTTCCATCACCATATCCAGTAAAATCATCATTCCAACCACCACTAGGACTACCACCTAGTGAAGTATATATCATATGCATAATTGACATATATTAATCATAAGTTTTGGCATTATCTGGTTTAATTGATTTAAATAAGACCTCCATTAATTTCATAAATTCATTATCTTACCTCTTATTTCATTAATGCTTCTGTATGACCATTTTCTTGCCTCTTCTTCCTCAACCTATGATTATGATACCTGTGCATTATAATTTTACAACTAAATGATACCATAACTAGCTCCGGAAGTGAGAAAATATCTAGTCAGAACAATACTCTTTCGTGGTAGATAATGTTCTGATTCCTGGTTCAAACCTCGCAAAACCTGGTATAAATGATCATTTGACCCAAAAATTTCTGCCTATTTCTCATCATGGTACTCCAAAGAAAACTGTTACAATTGTAAATGGACTATTTAGTTACATAATAGATATGAAAATTTGAAATCAACAATTTAAAACATACATTGTGCTGATATGATGGTTTGCTTATTGTGCTTCCAAATTTCTTCTTTCTTCTCAAACAAAATAATTTTTCTTAAGGAATGTGTCCTTTAATATTCAAAACCTCTCTCTATAAAGACATTGAATATAGATAACCATAAATGAAAATAGGTTATTAATAATGAATTTCATAACTAAAATCAAATGTATTTACTTGATGACACAATATGATTTTCTATAATGATTGGTTAATTTGTGCTAGTATGATATGATTTGGTTAAAAAAATAATTTTTATATAATAAATTGGGATAATTGATAATATTATTAAATTATGATTTGATAAATTAAATTAAAGTAGAATTTAATCATTCTGGTTTGTAAATATTAATTCCATGAATATAAGGGAAAAGTAATTATAGAATAATGGAAATGGATGGTATTTATTGAGAAAAAACTTATCAAGACTAAATACATGTATAATATGGTAAAATTGAAAGCTTAAATGTATGATAGATGTATTCCTATTTGGTTTTCTATGTTTCCATGATTTAATTTGAAAGGGGTTAAAATAGGTAAAGCAAGGTAAATTTTTCATTAATGGATAGTGTTAGAAGTGTATAGTCAATATTGGTGTTTTTTTATTAAAAAGACACATGAAATAATTGTATTTATTGTTTATTTGGTTAAATATTGATAATTTTAGTTACCCTGAGAATTTGTAACACCATCTTGGATTTTATCCCTATTGTTCCTATTCAGTTTTACATGGTATAATTTTATTTATTTTTTTTAATTAAATTTGGTTAAGTATGGTTCAATTCAATTCACTTTAGTTTAATTATATTCAATTTTTATTAATGAAATATAGTTTCAATTTTTTTATTTTTTTTATTTCACCTTAATTCAGTTAGGTTTCTTCTTGATCAAATTTATTTATTTTTATTCACCAATATTTGTTTATAAAATATTATTTCAATTTGATTTAGTTTTTCATCCCATATATGATTAATTTTGGTATATGTTACCTTTTATTAATTAAGATAAGTTAGCTTTAATTTGATTTATTTCAATTAAATTCACTTCAATTTTATTTGTTTTAGTGTGATTTTTTTCATTTTTTCACTTTTTTGGACCATGTTGAGACTATTACATTGTGATTTTTTCTTGTCATATTGGTTTTTCTTCTATTTAGGTCAGTTTTGTCTCATTAGACTCCCATAATTTCATTTTTGTATTATTAAATTTTTGTTCATTATTAATTTAGTTATTTCTTTGGATTGGTTGGTTTGTGCTGAATGGATTTCGTTTTTTCCATAACAATTAGTTTTTGTAGTCTCATATTCATTTAGTTCTAGTTGATTTATGGATATTTAAGTCATGTATATTCAGTTTTTCTTGATTAAACTTATGATTGTTTTGTTTGATTTTATTTGTATAACCCACTCCCATCCTTCCACCCCTATTTATTACCCTACCTACTACAACACAAGAACAACTACCCAAAAGAATAAATTAAATAAAAGAAAATTCTTCCCCATCACCCAAAAAACCTTTGAAAGGATAGCCCCTTATGCCTGGGAAAAATAATTAAACTCAATCCCATACTAGAAAACCCTAGCCAACTACACTAGTTCCTAATGGTTTTTATAATTTTTTAATAGATTATCATCAATGCACTTTATACTGATGAATGAAATAATGTGTAAGACTCATTACTTTTCCAATGGGGGGATTTAATCCTTGTGAACAAACTAATAAACAAGAGTCCCTATGAGATATAGAAAGGTTCATGCCTTTCTCATGGAGGAGGGATAATATATAAATGAGGGTTCTTTCAGTTCATGTATAATGTTCTACTTCAAATCAATGGGCATAACTAAGCATCATATCCTTTCAATAATCAAAAGAGTCAAAGCTTTCATGGTGAGGTGTGAATCCCATGATACCTAACCATTAAATATATTTTTTTATCTAATTATTACTTAATTCATTAATCAAAGTAAGAAGAAGGAACCTGAATCATAGGGTAAATATAAATTGAACACAATAAATATTGGAATATTAGACAGACTTGAAATAATTTTTTTTAATTCAAAGTAATATAATCTCATGAATCATGACTAGAATTTTAAATAGGGTGTTTTTATTTATTTTAGAGACACAATTTATGGGGGATTGTTGGGACAATGATTGAGTGAGAGCAATGAGTAAGAAATGGTGTCTTCAGTCTTTTTGGAAATTCCCATCTAAGTACATTGTAGTAGTGAGCTAATAGAGACTTACATATCCACTTATAAATCAATAATTATTTTTTCTTATATCTATATTTTTATGGAATTATTGTTCACTAATTTTACTAGTTGTTTTTTACAATGGGATACCTTTTATGGTTCCATTTTGAATTCAATTCTTCCACTTATTTGTGTAGATGGTTTCATTTGTAGATTGTGATGATGATTGGTTCTTCATCAAATGAATGTTAGGTAATTATGCTCTATGTCTAAATTTATTAATCAATTTTCTGTTTATGAGAAAAGTGAATTCGATTATTTTTTATCACTTTATGGTTATTAAGTAGTTATATCAATTTTAGAGTAATAATAACATTCATATTATGTGTTTAGTTCATCTTAGAGGTTGGATTACATGAAATTTCTATGGTGTTTGAATACCAATTCAAAATTAAATTGGAGAAACATATTTTGAAAATGAAGAATGATTAATCAAAATTAAAAACTAGTTTATAATTTTTTATTTTACGTACTAATATTAAATTATAATTTAAAACATTCTATTTCATGATCCTTTCACGTATTTTAAATAAATCATCTTTATTCTTCAAAAATTAAAAAAAAGAAGAATAAGAAAATTAAAATTTTATATTTTTCATAATATCCATAAGAGGAAACCATAGGGACATCTATCACTGTATTATAAGGGAATATAACATTTATAAATATTCAAAAAAAATATTTACCTTTAAACTAACATAGTAAGAAATGATAAATGTTTTTGGGGGATAAAACATTATGAGAAGTTGAACACAATTTTTTATATAAAATGTTTTATATGATAAAGTAATATTATGATAGTTATGAACAATTGAAAAATTATGATATTTATAGAAATTAATTTGGGTCAAACAAAACCTATAAATCTTATTTTAAGAAACATTGATAATAATAGGACAACCATGAGAATTTATGGGAAATTTTTTGAAATTTATTCAAAAATTCAACAAGATAATGTTTCTAATAAGGAAATATAAATTTTAATAAAATAAATTTTTTCAAATATTAGATATGAAAAATAAAAAAAATTAAAAACTTATCCAATTGCTAATTTAAGGAACAATTCAAATGCTATAATATAATATGTATTTCTAAACTAGTGTCGTACTTACTTCCTCTCATGGTCTCACATCGTAGTCCACTCCAAAGTGTAGAGGTATTTCATAGAATCCTTGTTTTTTTATTTCCTGCTAAAACATTCTAGAAAATAATTTTCAATAATAAAAAACTAATTATTAATGTAAATCAAGGAAATTTTATTCAAAACACTCAAATTTGATTAATACCTTGAACTCAGTACTCTTCTAATAATAAATCATTTCAGGATAATTAGATACTGGACACTCATTTGTGAAATGTGTGATATAGAAATTTGGACAAACTATTGCATGCCATCCACTATACAACTCATGCGTATATTCTATCCACAGCTCACCTAATTCCACGAGTCATGCTGCCCTTGTAGCCACACCATCAGAAAAACTATAATAAATAAGGAACCAAAATTTTAATTCAAATAAATATATTATTAATATATAATTAAATCCAATTAATATTCTTTCCTATATTTTTTCTTAAGAATTCTCCATTACTTCATTTGGAGGTTTTATCCAAGATAGTTGTTTGAAGGGAATGATATCTGAGTATTCCGGAAAGCATCACCATAAAATTCCTACATTCACACCCTATTTTTTAATCATTTTATTTTCCTTATTATACTCAACCATCAACTATGAGTGGTGGTTCAACACTGCATCCATGTGTGTATTACCATACTTCGTAGTGGAAGATCGGGTAGTAAAAGAATAGAAAAGAAATATTACACCAATAAATCTTATAATGAATATAAATTATGGTCAATTTTTTTCACTAGGGTTATATAAATATTCCTAATACAGTTGGATCGGTGGGTGACACTAGAACCATAGGCCGTGAAAGAACATAAACCTATATAGAAGTTGTGGGACCCAATATCTTCTTTGGAGGCTTAAAATGTGTCAGAGTATAAGTTATAGGAGCATGGATGTAGAATATTTGGTTGAAGGGAGTAGAAGTAAAAGAATATGGAATAATTGTTTTTGGAAATGTATAATATGTATGGGGATTAGGATCCATCATTGGTTAAGGGAAATATAGGAAAATAAGATCTGATACAAATTGTGGTGAAAACAGTGGCAACCTAAGTATCTCAGGTGCCACTACCAATATTTTCAGATTAGAAGGTATGCTAGATGGTATGTCAGAGGAAGGGCATGGCATGATTGGGTACACTGAGTAGTGTGTGTTTCTCTAGTACCCCCCTCATATTTTCTGTATGAGAACTAATATACTAGGATATTCAGGTAATAATTGTCTCTTAAGTGGTGGATCTTGGTTAAAAGTTACAAATAAAATTAATCACATGACATTATATCTTATTGATGTATATATTTGAAATAAAATACTCACAACCATAACCAAAGGAGGGATTCCCATCTCTATCATTTTTAAATTATTTTCTGCCTTCCTTTTCCTTCATAACTCTTCAATGGTTTTTATTTCCTACATTTGAAAAAAATGGAATTAATTATAAATCTATAACTAATGTGTAGTCCAATCATAAAAGAAGATGAGACATGACTTAATTAAGTAATACCAATTTTCAAACCAAATAAATGATACATTGTGATATAAAAAATTATTTTATTTTTAGTGGGAATAATATAAAAACATAAGTACATGTAATAGAAAAATCAATACCTTAACATTAGCATTTTTAGCATGGATATGATATATTTTTCTTCAATTTTCAATTTTATCCAATTCAATTTTGGCTAGATCATTTAGTTTATTTTGTTCAATTGATTAGGTTATTTTTCATTTTTTTGGTTAGGTCAATTGGTTCGTGTTTTTCATTAGGTCATTTTGCCTTCTTTTTGGTCATGTTATTATTTTCATTGGTTTTTATTTTCATTTTAATTACTTTCATATGTTTCAATACAATTCATTTGTTTTTTTCTCTTTAATTGTATCAGTTTTGTTTGGTTCGGTGGGTTCTAATATAGTTCTATTAAATATTAAAAAATTTACCTTACATAAAAATAAAACCATTTTATATTGAAAAAGATCATGATGTTTAAGTTGGATAAAAAATATTTGTTGTAATTAATAAAGCAGTTTGAATAGTACCAACCTTAACAACCCATGTTGAGCTAAACCAAAATAATATATAACAAAAATGGATGATTCTATATATTTTACACCATTACATTATGTTAACAATAAAATTTTACAATTTAACTATTAGAGTCATCCTAAGTAATAAATTTATTGGGGCTAATGGGAGCAGGGATGGTGTCCACTCCATCATCACTGTCATAAAAAATATTTATTGGTATTACTTCAGTAATGAAATGAAATTAAATTCATGGATGATCCTTCATATAAAAATCTTTTTTCTCCATTGATTCCAATATATATGTCTAATCAATAAAAAGAGTGTGAGTCATGTTAATAAATCAAAATCCATAATCATCAATTAAGGTTCCGTGCATCTTCATCGAACAACACTACTTTCATTTAATCATATTGAATTGACTATGAGAGTAATAATACAATATTAGTATTTTCTCAACAACTCTGTAATAAGATAAATTTTCAAATTGAGTTATAACATCTGATGCACTTGCATAAAAATTTATGGTGGAAACTACAGTGGTACTGCCATGTTGTGTTCTCATATTTATTTCTCATTTAATGCTAATAAATCAATAAACATTCATCACAATTGAATTGTGTTCTCTAACAATGAAATTATAATCAAAATCCAAAGAACTTATTTCCTTAGATATAGAGTCAGTGGGAAAACTCAATAACTAAAATATTATTGAATATTAAAATAAAATAAATATTAATTTTTTTAATTTATTACAGTAATACTTCTACATTTAATTTCAACCAAGAAAAAACTATTTTCTATGAAAATTATCTCTCATTCTCCCAGTTAAAAAATGATTCTTTATATTTATCACTTTATTATGTTCCCTTATAAAAAATATAAATCAGTTAATAGATATGTGTAATTACATGAGATGAGATAACATATACACGTTAGTTAACGCCGACCAAATGAGAATAAAAAAAATCACAAAGGGAGAAATACCTAGATATGGGTATTATTTTGCACACAAAATAAAATGAATAAAAAGGTGACTGAGACCCATAGATCATGTGAAACTCCAAGAGATACATGGTCATGTGACCAACATAGGTCATGAAAATTCACTGCATGCATATCATAGCCTGAAGAAGATCACATGAGGTCTTTAGACAAGTCCTTCCACTCCTTCGAAGGCACCCCAGACAACCAATGATCATATGAAGTTAACTAGATAATATCCCCTGGTGACACAGATTTTTTTCTGACCAGTGCCTGGAAACCAATCAAAAAATATTTTAGAATCTTTGGGGAGATATCTAAAAGGTGGAGTCCTCTTGTGATTGTAAACCTTACATGATGGATCACCAATGAGAAGAATGGTTGTGCTCAACAACATTCAACCAAACTAACAAGACCCTAGAACCTTAATAAAATAAAAAAATGAAATAAAAGAAGAGTAGGTTGGATCCACTTGTGGTTGAAAACTTCACACGAGTTCCCCTAGAAATCTGAAAGGCACCTCAATACCATAGAGACATGTTCACCTCATGTCACAAATGCCCAGCGGAATGTCATCCTCTTCACGTGAAGAGCCTCAGGTATTTCCATGAAATCTCACACATCCCTTTGAATCTATAAGGAAAAATGGATGGGATTGACCATGAAATGCTCATGTATCCTCATAGGACCTTTATTGGTCATGTGATAAATTATCAAGAGGTAGAGTAATTGTGTATTACATTACTCGTATAGTCTCACATAACTCCCAACCTTTGTAAAATAGATAATGTAAATGAAAGTAAGGGGAGTTGGGAGCCTCTAGCTGTCATAAAACCCTTTCAACATGATAAATACATTCTCAACATTGTCTCATGATATTCCTAGTCATGCAGGATTGATCCTTCAAAGGAACCCTAAAAAGTCACACTTTTCCCAAAAAGAGTCCTAGAAAGTGACCTAAGATCACGTGATAACCTTTTGACATACATCTTGATATCGTAAAGACACTTGGGCATGTTAATATTACAATAAAAAATTCATTTAGTGAGCCTAAAATATTCAAAAATTCCCCATTAATTTTTAATAATCCAATAAAAGAGGCATTTATGGGAGGGACTCAAGGTCACTGAAAATCATGTGATGTCCATGGAGTGATCCACATTAGAGACTCATGAAGACGTGTGATGTCGAAGCCCTTCGCTGACTCCATCCTAGATTTTTATGAGATACACCATACAAAACAGTGAACAACTGAGGTAGAAGGGCCTAAAAATCCCCCACTTAGCCTGAAAATAGGAGGGATAGTGACCAAGAGGATGACTCTATGTGGATAGATGGAATGTGGGATCATTGCACTGGTTCTAGAATGGATTTCTTAGAGTAGCTAATATCATGAATGAAAAAATATTCCTTTCATGTAAGATCCGAGGAACTACTAGAGCAACCATGCAGTTTTCATAAGGACGTTTCATGATAACTGATAGGTCACATGAAGGATTTCTAGTAGGGAACATGAATAACATCCCACGCACTGACTAAATAATGAAAGACATAATACAAGATAATACTGAACAAATCTAGGGAATTTGTAAAATAAAGTCTAGAAAAAAGTATAAATATAAGAATCATATGAAAATAACATATAACACTGGAAATAATTCACTTCACATAAACTAACCAAGATACACGAAAGCACCATGACATGTCATATTGATCATGTGATGCTCCCTTGGTATACTATTTGGGTCATACAAATTCCTTTGAAAATGTAAAATCAAGTTACATGGAACCCCTGCCGAATGACACCCAAGTCTTAAGAAACCATTTGGGACACCATTCAAGCCTTGTGATTTACTTTATAAGTGTCTCCATACCCATATGGAATCACCTGTTCATGTCAACCGCTTCTCACGATATCATTCGGGCATGTCAATTTTCTCTCATGATGTCCTCTTAACATGCTAGCCAGGTCTCATGATGCCCTCAGACATGTCCTATTGGACATGATTCACCCTCAGAGACAAGTCTCTATGACTCTCAAGACATCCTACATATGTGTCATCCATCTCACTGGATGATGTCAGGGAAAGTTAGCTGGTCATGCGGCACCCTCTACACATGTCATCGAGGTCATGTGATGGCTTCCAGGATCAACTATCCAGGTCTTGCAATTTCCTCTAGACAACCCATCCCAAATAATGAAACAACCCTTATACATTTCATCCAAATTATAAAAAGTCCTCTAGACAAGTCAATTGAATTATACAATTTATTTTGAACATTTCAGGAAGACACTGTCTGAAATGACTGGCAAGAAACTAAGGCATGTTGAGTGGACAATCAATGTATGTTAGTAATGCAAGTGGGCCTGATCCATGGGAATCCTAGGATTTCATAACCTTATCTATAATTAATGTTTAATTCCAAATTATAAAGGAAACCATAGGATTTAATCCCTTATCAATGACATAATATGATATATCCCAATTATATGGGAAACTTCAGTATGTAAGCCCCAATCAAGGGAGCTATGATGACACTTATTCCTATCATAACCAAGATACATAAGATACATCCCCAAGATTCAAGCTCCATATTAACCTTATAAGGGTTTTCCTTGTACATAAGACCCATATCCATATGTAGTGAGATTGATTACTTGTAATCCATTATTTCTCACACAGAGCATAGCTCAAGTGGGCTTAAGGAGTTGAAATGATCATATCATTTACATCATGAATATTCAACAACCACGACAATGTAAATATGTAATCCTTGATGAGTGGCATAATATAGTCACCTTTATACGAGGGAATTTACCTTGGGGCCAGCCCCAAGGGCCTGATTGAACTCTGAGAACTTTTATTCCTACCAAAATAAGGATACGTAGGCTGCCTTCCTAAGGCGTGATCCTAAACTCAGATGGGAATCCACCTTAGTGTGGGCCTTATAATTTCTCTAAAACTTCAAAAATTGGGACCCAATCTTTCCCATTGGTTGATTACTCTACCTCATCCCTTAGAATATTGAGAAATTAAGGAACTATGATTACTCTAATTCCTTCTATAATCAGGATATATAGGACACCTATATGAGGTCTGACATCCATATTAATCTCTCAAGGGTTGTCCTAATGCATAAGCCCCGCATCCGTATATAGTGAATATGACTTCTTGTTATCCATTTTTATCACACCAATAATAGATATTGTTTCCTTATAGAGTTTCAATGGTCATATCATTCGTATCACAAATATCCACCATCCAGGGAAATGTCAGTATGTAAGCCCGATGAGTGTAATGATATATTCACCTCCACATAAGGGAATCTACCATTGGTAAAGTCATAAGGGAGTGATTAAACTATGAGAACTATGATTCCTACCATAACTAGGATACATAGGATGCCTTTTTAATGATAGATCTCAAACAAACAACCACTTTGATGTAAGTCCCCTCATAACCCAAGCATCTCAACCATCAGAACCTTATCGATCCCAGGGGATGAATATTCTACCTCATCATCCAGTGTATTGATAAACCAAGTGAAATGTGATAAAACTAATTCTATACATAATTTGAATATGTAAGAAATAACCCTATGACTCGATCTTGAATACCCAGTACCTTAGAGAACTCGTATATTTTTTTATATATAATGTTAAACTAAACAGGTTTAAAGAACTACATGGGTACTGATTCCTTTGATAAATAGGATATGTAGGATGCCTCATAATGGCTCAATACCTCCCTCAAAATATTAACTACCTCCCTACGTGGAAGAAAATTAGAAATATTTTGGTTATAACGATTCAACACATAATTAGTTTCTCATTACTAGGAAGTGGATGAAGAACCTCATATACATACAGATTGATTCTCTAATTAAATTCCTATCATTTTCAAAAGTACATACTTAACCTATAATCTTTTGTAGGGTAATTAGTCACATATTTGTATTAGGAAGAAATTGATGAACATATCTTAAATATGTAAGAGAGTCCCGAAGTATGAAACAATTCTCCGAATAGGGTGTGATGTTCCCGACCACCCATCCTCCTGATCAATGTGAGTCCCTATGAATATTTGGTTCAGAAACCCCAATTGACCACCAACCTTTGGAAATATTTTTTGTACCCATCTATAAATTAGGGAACCATTGGGTGTTTACATTAAGAATGATAATGATGACCTGAAACTAATGATTGTGCATGAAATTAACCCCCCATAATTTGTCGTCGAGTCAAACCAAACACACCTTACAGTCATCTCTTCCTCGTGAAAATAAAAATAATGAACCTGACATGAATCTCTCAAATAATAAAATGATTAGGTTATTTTCCATCAGGGCCATTTCCCCCCACTATATGCAAAAAAATGATGAACCCAATTTGAATATCTCTAATAACAAAATGATAGGGCTATTATCCATCAGGACATTTTGTTTGCACACTATAAACAAAAAAAATACTATAAACACAACATGAAAAATATTAAAATGAATAAATTATCGGTTATCAAATGTTAGGCCACTTTGTTTCGCATATCCGACACAAATAAAGTTGATGAGCCTAAAAAAAATATTACAAATGATCCTTTGTAGCCAAGGTACCCCTGAAATAATTCTAACATTATCTTCCAAGTCGGCACATCACCTGGGGGAAGCTTCACCTAAGCCAGTGTCCCTTGTTTCCAAAACCAACCACTTCAGAATATTATCCCCATAGTGTGATAAATTCCACCTTTAGTCTTTGATAAATGTGGACCATAGAATCGAATATGTCTCCCTTTCGGTTTAGGTGCCACCAAGGGGGCACCTATCAACCGTCATCACCAAAACCATCCCACTGATACCCACCAATCACCTGTTGAGGGTACCACCCAACAAACTACCTCCTCAAATACCCATGCATGGGAAAAAATGAAGGCTATTTAAGAGAGTAAGGAACTATATATCCAAGAAAGGTATCATATCCCCACTCCTACTGAATTTTTTTTCAGCATATTTTGACAACAACCAACAAGAATTCTCATATCCCTACACACTGAAAAAAACTCAATGGCCATATTCCCACAATATTCATGGGGGAGGTTTATATCCCTACCCCCATGTATGAAGTACATTAGAATACTCTATTAGAATAAAGAATACATAAGTGGGTGCATATCTCTAATTCAATCAAATTCATCTACCAGTACATAGTGGAGTCTGTAAACGTACATGATTATATCCCGACATACACTTTGATAAAATGCTAGTATATTTTAGAAATATCTAAAGAACTCTACCATCATATTCCATCCTGATTGAAGATAAAGGGAAAAGTGCTTATTCCTATCACCACAACCAGGACAGATCATCACTCTAATCATCACGGACAAGTGGCTTCTTTGAAGAAAACACCCATTATTGATCCTATCTATGAGGATTATCATCATATTATAATAAAAGAAGAGGCATCAGACCAGTGTCGTAATCCTATTCCAAATAGGGCTCACTAGGTGAGGGAGTCACATGTATCGGGATAGGGGAACATACCTATCAAAAAATTCTTATGACATATTTAAAGGGATCGGTATTGGGATCATATCTCTATTCTGGATGGGTATAACTATTGGGGAGGGGTACAAGCCTTAAGAAAGACTTGTATTTTGCTCGAAGAAGTCTAGAGACATACATGACAAGCATGGATCGGGAATATATCCCCATTAAATATGGGGGTGACCAAGTGAGTATGATACAATCCTTTGTACACGATCATAATCTTATAAGTGAATCTATATATCACATTCCAACTAATCATGGAAGTTAGAGAAATATTTCTATTTCTATTGATGATTGACATCACCAGCATCATTCTGGGGAAATACATGAGGATGATCATATCCATTCTTCTATTCTAGAGATTCATTGGTATATTTCAGAGGGTAATTCATATTATATTAGGCTCATATTCTTGTTCTATTCAGGGTTCACCCAATGAGAGAAGTAAATGCCTTAGGGAAGGCTCATGTCCTTACCATTAAAGACCATTAGAATATTCCAAAGGCTCAGGATCAAGACCATACTTTTATCCTAACCATGGCTCAGCATGTAAGAATTAAAAATGATTTGAGATAGGCTCATATTCTTGTCAATAATGAGAAAAATCATTATAATATTCCAATAGATTCTAATCATCAAGTGGATATTCCTACAATATGAGATGGTTATAAGTATGTTCTAGAAACTTTCATCTAGAAGTCTCATATCCTTGAACAATTTTAAAAGATAGGTTGGCATATTATTTCCACAACATAGATCTAGACCCATAATCTCAATCTTCTCGATGTTAGTTCCTTTTATTCCATTTGAGACACATTCCAAATTCACAAGGGTTCATCAACTCTTCAGCTGAAGAATAATATGGTCATTACATTGATATTCCTCATCATGGTAGTGTGGAGATGTCTCACAAGGTCACTACTCCTAAAATACACTGAAGTCAACCTCCCCATAGAGATATCTCCCATAGACTAGGAAATCATCCCATTTCCCAGACACTTCTATATATAGAGGTGATCAAAACTATGACGTGTTCTTATAGAGAGGTTCTCAAAACATCGCAGTCAACTTCATATGGCTCCCCATCAACATCCAGTAAAACTCTACCTTAGTCAAGGTGATCCTAAGAAGCATATTCTATGGTCCAACTGGATGGCAGCATATATGTCCAATGAGAAGGAGGTCAACATTGATATATTGATAGAGTTAGCTGGAAACAACCTCCCCATCATGTTCTAAAACCTCTAGTTTCTTCTTACTATGAGATCCCAGATGGTCTATAAAAAGGAGTTCATTCCTTATATATGAAAAAATATGTGGCATACTCATCAGAGACTAAAGACTTGACATTTCCCTTATCTAGGATACAAGTTTCACCATCAAAAAATCAATATACTCTTTTATTGTCTAGATCATGTTGCTATCTCTATGTACGAAGATCCAAAATCAAAAAATCACAGCACAAATTTGAGGCACTCTTTTCTCCATTTCATCAAAACACTTCAAAAACATTGATATATGGAAAGAGTTAGTAGTAAATAACCTCCCCATCATGTTTTTTCCCTCGCTGCTTCTTTCATTGAGACAACAAGTGATCTAGAAAAGGAGTACATGCCATACCTATGAAAAATTATGTACTCTACTCATCAGTGACTAAAGGCTGGACATCTCCCTTATCTATTATATGAGTGTCACCCTTAGAAAATCAAGATAATTTGTTGTCATCTAGACATAGATTCTATTTATATGGCCAAAGATCAAAAAAAAAGAACATCGCAAATTTTCAGTATAACTGTCACCATTTCATCACATCCCTTAAAAATTTAATTTATAAATCCACATCATTCATATGTATTTGAGGATGGGGATAGTATAGAGTGATACAATTTTACACACCCTAGGAATAATCAAAACCCTTAAATATGATTTCCTATAATGTTATAGCCTCTAGATAAATCAAGGTGTCAGGTAACACTTGGGAAAGTTGGTCACTTAAATGAAATTCCTCCACTTCAAAGGTACCCAAAAATCACAAATAGATGGAGAGGATAGAAAACAGAACATCAAACTAGGCCCCTAGAAGAAACATTAATTCATTTATAACACAAAGAACAAAGTTTTGATCATCTAGAATACATCGCATAAATAATGCTTCTCATCATGGGATACAATTTAACCCAGCTCCAATTCGAGCAGATATACACCACATCTAACAAGTTGTAGTATCAGCTGCCATATCAGCCATCTAGGAGACAACCCATCCCACTAGGCCGGGGGAATAACTAAAACTGATTCTACCCCTTGTATCATTAATTTTCGAGAGGATTCATGAAATATCCTCAATAGATGAAAGTAAACACCATCCCACTGGGCTGGGGGAATTTATATCTCAATAATTATATCCATGTCTTTCATCCCCTAAGAGGGTCCTAGGGAAATCAGTGGTGATTAAAGATCACCCACATCCCACTGGACGGGGGGAATTTATATCTCAATGTTCGTCCTAGGAATCATCAAATCCATAACTAGAATCATTGGATCCTCCATAAAAGGACCCATCAATTGTAATTACGGCCCCAAATAACCCTAAATCCATTGGGCTGAGAGAATTTTCATCATCATCACCATAGAGGGAATCAGTCTTCTCTAAGATGTGGGGATAAGATCAATGGTTGATATTCCGCCCATTCTTCCCACATTAATAAAAACTATTTTATTAGGGACTTGTTCAGTGATTGTGGTCAGAAACTCCCCCAATTTCATTATACATAGCCCAAGGAAGAAGGAATGTATGGATAAGGCAATCAGACCCCACTGAGGTCACAAGACAAAATGAACCAATATAGAAAAGGGTTCAAATAATTACCCTGATGAAGGTAGTTGAGAATCAACATATTTAATTGAAATTAATTAAACAACCACAATTATCTAATATGTCCCTAAAAATGTTTTCACTGTCAATATAGAAGACATTGGGGATTAACATATAAAAGTAGAGGTCCGCAATACAGAAAACATACCTCAAGAGGAAGGTGATTTGGATGCACTAACCAAGGATGAACACACCAACAACCATATAAGGATCCAAAAATTTTCACCTTCAAATAACAAGTTTCCACCTCCATAGCGAAATACTACCATAGAAAAAGGGAAATGTGTGTCCACATCCCAATCTCCATCCAAAGGTTTTTAGGTTCCTCCAATGAAATAATAGATATCATAATATGAGAATGAAATAAAAAATCTCTGATAAATTAATGAGGAGCTAATTAAGGAAAATATTCACATTGGGCATCATCTTCAGGTTGAGGAAAATATCCCTCCTCCCATAAGATATGATCTACCAAACAAAAGTGGAATCTGAGAACCATAATGTATTCATATCTAGAAATCTAGACTATATAGACAATAGAGTTGAAAATGATAATGAATTATATCCTTTTCAAACATAGGCTCTCCCTAACCAGGTCCCTCATTTAGTCCTATGATGAATTTAGAATCTATGGGAGGAGAAATATGTTCCACATCCTAGACCCTAACCTTCTCTCTATGGGAGGGATGTGGCTCAAATAGCATTAATCCCAATGATACTTAACATCATAAAGTAACTTACTAATCATAAAAAATCCATGGAGGGTCAAAACATACCTTTGTAGATTGAGAGGAAGCCATATCTCGAGTGGGTGGATGGTACTTTGCCTCCAACCAATTTCGATAACCATACCTTCTCCACATTTAATGGTGTAGGTGATCCTAAATAGAATCTCACACACTTCATATCCCAATTCAAGTCAATGATGATTCCTCAAGATCAGTAGGATGTGACAAAGATGAGTGGTTAAGTACAGACTCTAATAGGCGTAGCCTATGTTTGGTACAATATCTTGCAAGTAATATACTTCACAAGATGGGAAGACCTTCATCAACAAATCCTTTACTAATTAATCTCTACACTAAGGTAGAAAATAAATTTATACCTGAAGAACTATAAGCAATGAAAAAATGATAGGGTTTATAACTTCACAGATAGGTGGAAGGTTATAACCTACTCACTCAGTAACACTCTCTCACATGAAAAATTACCAGAACTCTATTCTGATAATATTTTTGATGATTTATTGACACATATAATCCTAGTGAAGCATCTAGGTAGGTTTGGTGGGTTACAGAGATGGAACAACATCTCAAAGATTTCATTTAGAAAACCCAATCCAAATATCATCTCATACCCCCAACACAATGAAAAATTCTTGGCAAAGTAGAAGCTATGGTTGTCATTGTCAAACTACAATTGGTGCTCATCCAAGCACCCAAGAAGGTCTTGAATCACCAAGTACCTCCTATCAAGCCAAAACAACCATAAAATATCCATTGGACAGAATCACAAGAAAATCGGGTTCGCCCAGGATTTGCGGAACCTATGAATAAATAATACTCCTTCTAAAATGAATAAGTCCTTGATTATTTCTTAGTATCCTTGGTAAATAACCTGAGAATGCTAGCACACATTAGGATTCTTGATGAGGTCAGCCTCAATTATCATCCAGACTACTACTCTTTCCATATAAGGCTGGGTCATAACATCTAGGACTACTTCATATTCAAATAATTCCATCAAGGCATGGTTAATTACGGATATGTGGTGTTTTATGAATCATCATGGTAAGAGGATTACATAATTGTTTCCCAGTCCAAAGAAAATGATGGTTGGAAGAATGTTCTGGATAGTTGTACGTGAAATTTTGACAACTAGATAACTAAAAAAGTAGTGGATCCAGCTCATGCCACAATAATATCACAGCTGCAAAAACCCACAGTAGCTCCACCACCCAAGGAGGACGCATTAAATATGCCTCCAAAATGTGGGTATTACCACTGGAAGTAGGAAGAAATTGAATAAGAGGAGTCGTATTCTTCTCCAAGGTAAGCCCTAACTATTTTAGATTTCTTCCCTATAGTATTATTAGAACAATAATCACCCCAGAAAATGGAATCCCCATCAAACAAAGAGTTCATATTTGGTTTTGATAGTGTGATGCTCTTGGAAGACCCCTTATTTTATGATGAATATTACTCATAATATGAGTTCCCTATATAACTGGGGAATGGGAGACTGAATGTGCCAAAATCAATGATATAGGGGACATTTTAGACATATTCGAACACAATATTCCATTCATATCCCCATGGAGAATTTATATGTAGTTGAGACTTGTGGGAAACATCTCCATCAGGATCAAAAAAGGAATGAAGGCATCCTAGAGGCTTTCAATGGTCATACTCACCCATATGTCTTGTATGACCATCTAATGGGGGTTCAATTATTTAACCATCCCAACCAATAGGGAAGGTTAGCATAACCTGCACCTCTATCAGCGGATAATCCCTCAGCCTCTTCATAACCATCAGCCCCATCCACCATAAGTGCATCACTTCCTAAGACACATGACTAAGAGAAACCCAACATCATGAAGCACCCAAATCTATCACAAAAGTACTAAATTCTGAAACATTTGGAATTTTTTCTATCAAATATTTTCATCCATTATGTGCTTTATCTTTCAAAAGAATTATGGAATCACTTTTTTAGGCCCTCTATAGTTCATAAGAGTTCAATACAGAAGTCACTATAGCTGAGGTTTATCGAGTGGAGACCATTCCATTAGAATTATATGTCTCCATATTTTTCACTAATCATGATTAAGAAGAGGTCCTTCAAGGGAACATTAGGACCCAATATGTTTTGAGTAGAATCAATATTTTCGACACCCAAAGGGCCTTGATTGATAATGGTTTCAAGATTATCCTTATCCTAGTTCAAACCCTCCGACATTTGGAATATCGTATAGGGGATTTTTCTCCCCCAAATTTGACAAGGGTATGATAATCATGAGAAAAAACCTCTTTGAAAGATCATGGTTGAGGCTCAGTTTGGGGATCTCACAGTTGATGTTGAGTTTATAGTTATCCAGTAAGAAGTTGCATATAATGTTTTGCATGGAATGCCATATCTCCAGAGCCACCAAGAAGTAACATTATCATTATATCGGTGATTGAAGATCCACATTGATGGAAGGGTAATGATAAATCATGATGATAGAACTCCTTTTGAGAATTTTGGATCCACATATGCAGATTTAGGTTTCTATAATGAGGGAGGTAAGAAACCAATGGTGGATGATGATGCACATGTTTTACTTTCCAATGGCTTGAAGGACACCCCTATAAATCCTTGAAGTATGTTTTCCAGTGACTATGTTATCCCCATAAATCTAGTCGAGGTTATAAACTTAACCCTAGGGTCCAAGAACCTTCTTTCCACAGTGACATTTTAAAAGACAATCAACTCTAGAAACTCTCTACAATGACTCATGTGGTAGGGGATGATGTTGTCTCTTCGCATGGCCTGCCTCACACTAAAAGTGAGGGAGAATCCCCAAGATTTATATAATTGTTTCTGAATTTCTCCATAGACTAATAATTTGGCTAATATGAGGATGACCTCAAAAAATCCCATCCTGTATTCGAGGAAGGCATCTCCACCACCAATTATGATTCCAGCAAAATAAATCTGGGGAAAAAAGAAGACTGGTGGCCTACACTGATTTTTGATTCCAAGCCCCTCAAAGAGAAAGATATATACATCTCATTTCTAAAGAAACACTGATATATGTTCACTTGTAACTATACAGAAATTCCTTTAATGAATCCAGACGTGGCTATGCACTATATTGGACTTCCTGATTAGCATTGAGGATTCAAGTAGAAAGCCCTAGGGATACACCCCTCTCATGACACCAATTTTGAGGTATATGTATACAAGTTGATCAAAGTCATCTTTTTATATGAAGTGAAATTCCCAATATGGATGTCCATCATCATCGCAATCATGAGAAATAATTGGAATATTAGGGTCTGCATCAATTTCAGATACCTTAATTAGAATTTCCCAAAATATTGTTTCCCAATTCCTATCATAGAATTTTTGATTGATGAAATTGCTAGCTTTCAAGACCTTTCTTTCAGGGATGGGTATTCAAGGTACAATTAAATAATTATGGCCGCTGGAAATAATGAATCTAATACCTTCAGAGTTCCTTATGGTATCTTTTTCTATTAGGTAGTTCCCTTTGTATTAAAGAAGGCTGGTGCCAAATATAAACGCGTCATCTAACATATCATTAAAAAAATCTTTTGAAATATTTCTGAATATTATGTCGAAGTCCTATTTGTCAAATTTGTACAATAATTTGATCACTTCAAAGATCACTAAATAGTCCTCGACAAGCTACGACAGCATAGTCTGAAGATGAATCCACAAAAAATGTGTCTTCAGGGTAATATCAAAGAAGTAACATGGATTTGTTCTATGATACTAAAACATTGAGGTTGACCTAGACAGAACTAGTTCTATCTTAGAAATGTCACCATATAGATATCTAAAATAAATGAGGGGGACTTGAGGGTACCTTGACTAAATTAGGTGATTCAAATCCAACTTGGTCGAATAAGCTCTCCCCTTCATGAGGATAATGAATAAGGGAATATCCTATCATTGGGATGATGATTTATAAGAAGCCTTCGAAGGAATCAAGTTATATATACTACACCTACTGACTTTATTCCTCTAGTGGAAGGGAGGTCACTCATATTATATGTGGCCAACATGGAACACTCACTGGGTGACCTTATCACACAGAAAAATCATGTAGAAAGAGAGAACAGTCTCTACGACCTCATCCAAACCATGTTACGTAATGAGACATGATACACTAATGTCAATAAGAACTTCCTTGTTCTTAAATTTATACTAAAAAATCAATGGAATTACTTGTTACACCATGCAGTCCATATGGTCTCTCATATTAATTTGATCAAGTACATCCTTGGACTCACTAATCTTAATGGGCTTCTGGCCCGAGGAGCGGTCGTTCTGTAGCAATACAAAATTAATTTTGAGTCAAAAAACTTGTTTAAAGAGAAATACCTGGCTGATTTCTTCACAAAAAATCGTACCCTGGAAAATACATCAGTGGAATCCAAGATTCCATATGGGGAGGTGACTTATCCCCATGAAACTCCCTAGACATAGAATGTGTATTTTTATGGCAGCTCTCGGAGTCCAATCATAAAAATGATCGAAAATCTAAAGTTCAATCAGGTTGGATTAGCGATTGTATTTGTCTTTCTAGATAATCCAGTTTTTATCTACTCTATTTCACTATCTAAAGGCTGAACAAACAACGAGGAAGTTTACCATGCCTTCATGACTGGGTTGGAACTGGCCCTACTATTTCATACAACCTACCGGAATATCAAAGGGCATTCATAACTAGTGATAATGTAGATAAATGGGGAATATTCCATTAAAAAGGAAGAACTTCCCCTCTCACTGGCTATTTTAGTGGACTGATGGAAGAGTTCTCTTTTGATCCCACATTACATCATGTTCCCCGATTACAGAATGATCACGCTGAAGCATTTGCTAATGTATCCACCATCCTTGCTAACCCAGATCAATATGAAGAAATATTCTGTATCACACATCGATGAATGGTCTTTTCAATCATCATATGTGATATAGAAGAGATCAACCAAGTCAAAATCTCCCTAGAGTTTGATGAAAACACGACCACCCCGGGATGGATGGAAGCCATAATCTGTTATCTCCAAAATGGGACTCTTCTAAAAGACTGAGCCGAGAGGGAACACATTCGATGTTGTGTAGTGAACATAACCCTACATAATGGTCTAAATGAACAAAAATCCCTCTACAAGAATGGATTTTATGGGATCCTACTCAGATGAATATTATAATGAGTGATTTTCTCCATCATGAAAGAAGTGAATGTGGGATCTTCTAGCACCCATCAATCTGAGACTAGTCTCTCCCACCAAATCAAGAGGATGTGATATTACAAGATAACCATGATACAGAACTACGTGGAATTCACCAAGACAATCATGTGTGCTAAATAAATGAAAACTTCATCAATCATCTCGCATAATGGCTATGTACAACTAAATATTTCTGGCCATTTGATGTTTGGGGGGTTAATTTTGTAGGGCCATATCCCCCTTTCACATAGTTAGATCCCAACTAAGATTGGATTTTTTTCAATCCTATTATAATTATGTAATATAATACATATATTAATATAGATTAATATATTTTTTTTCTACACCAAGATAGTATATATGATGTGTTTATCTATTTGGGTGAGGGACATGTGATGTTCTTATCCACAAAGGTTAATGACAATGATGTTTTCATATACCTGGTCAATCTATACTTGGATATTACAGAACATAGGATTTGGATATATGAGATTGAAATAATATGTGTCCCATTTTCACTTGATTTCTTTGAAAAGGATGTTATGATAATTTTCACTTGTATATTGTAACACCCTAATCTTCCACGGTACGTTTCACTTCGAATAATGCAATAGCGTGTGTTGTACGCAACCTCGAGCTCTAACACACACCACAACGAATTAAACTAGCCGTTGTGAATAGTAATACCTACTTTTTGAAATTTTATAAATTTTATTTATCAAAATAGACTTCATTTTTGGATTCGGAATATCGAAATTAGCCTATGTTGAATTTTTGGTATTTTTCTGAGAACTTCTAATTTTTATGAATAGTGAAAATATACTTAAAAACAACTTTTTAAATCAAAATAATTTATAGTGAAAAATTATACTATTTAGTGGTTTTAAAGTACAATTAGAATATATTTTTACCATTTTATCCAATGGTGGTCATTAGAATTAATTTAACATTGAAATCGGACATAAACAATTGCCAATCTTTTGATATAAATTGT
Organism: Viscum album; assembly: GCA_963277665.1. NCBI lineage: Eukaryota > Viridiplantae > Streptophyta > Magnoliopsida > Santalales > Viscaceae > Viscum > Viscum album. The sequence goes on from OY728166.1 coordinate 856,404,889, forward strand.
TTCTTAAAAACACGCTATTTGTTGTAACTGCGGGAATTAATTATAAAATTAATTAATGAAACTTATTTGTTTGGAATTTTGTAAAATAGACATCATTTTTGAATTCGGAATATCAATTATAGCTTAGGGTGAAATTTTGGCCTTATTCTGAAAAACTTCAATTTTTGATGAATAGTGAAACCACTAAGTGGTTGTTAAAAACTGATTTTTCGTTAAAATGAAATATTACCACTTCTGTGATTTGATTTTCAAAAATCCGACATACATGGTTGTCATTAAGAAGTAAAATGTGGTTCAATGAGATTAAAATAATTTTTTGGCGAATAGTAACTTTTAAGTTCTTAATCGCGATTAGAGGTAATTAGTGTAGTTTAAGGTAAAAATAATGTTTTAATAATATGAGATGAGCTTGACACATGTCCTACCCTTATTGGATGAGTCATGGCCGACCAAGACAACCCATGGGTCAACTTGGGGACCCCATGGAGCCACTTTAGTTGGAAAATGACATTAATATATATTTATTTAATGTTAAAATTAAATTGACACAAACATGAGTTGTTTTACTAAAATAGTTTTTAAGTGGGGTTACACAAGTCCAAATTTTGATTATAAATATTAATTAGAAATCTAAAACGATTTCCTACATCATAGTATATTTTTATAATTTTTAGACATTAAATAAATTAAATTATTTATGACATCATGATGATGCAACAATGACCTCATTATTTAACGATTTAAATAAAATGGGAAGATAATGAAAAATCCAAGGCTTACACTTGTCCAAAGCCAATTGGATGAAAATATTTTTAACCCTTATCACCTTATCCTTGAATTATATAAGTGTGGGACCTTTAGAATCCGAAAATCATTGTGTAATAATGTAACATTTCAATCTTTCCAAAAGAGCCCCTCCTCTTCACTTATAAAAGGCCCCCACCTATCCCACCTTATTCACACATTCAAGCCATTTGGCTCGGCCAAACTCGGCCAAAATACTCTCCCAACATCCCTATATTACTCTTAGAATCCTCACTTTGGGCAGAACTCTTCCCAAGGAAGCCTTTGGCTCAAATCAAAAAGAGTTACCCGATTTTGAGGTAATGTCTTCTCTAATGTTGTTTTGTTTTATTTTTCTTCTCCAACCCCCTAAACTCTTTTTATTCATTTCTTTTGTAACAACACCAGTATCCTCAATATACTAGGATGTTTTTATAAGAAGGATTCGAGTTACACTTACACACACCTACATCTAATGGTTAAAGAACATACGGTTTCTGTGGATGGCGAATTTCTGCCTCACGAAACGATGATTGTTCAACACTCATATAACACTTTCAAAGGTGGCCATTAAGATGTCACTATTTTTATATATGATATATAATGTGTTTATGTTTTACTTATGCTTCTGTATTTCTCATTTATGGCATACTTTATGATTTCCATTATGGGTAAAATGCGATAATTTCATTTTAGGAAGTGCGGACTACCGCCCCCTCAAAGTGATTTGAATCGTTAATGCCATATGTGGGATGTATAAAGGATGGAGTAAATGGTATTATACACTATATTATACTGAAATTATATTATACATTTATATCATTATGATTTCGTTCCATTAAATATGAAATTGAAATGAAAGTAGCGTTCATGCGTACGTACGGCTTACCGTCTCCATGAACGGTGCATTTCATTTCTTACCTCTAAATGTTACGTAATATTATAAATGAATGTATATACTGGATATATAAGATATATATGACATCTAAATCATGAATATAATTCTAGAGATAATGGATATTCTACCACATAAACAACTTGTAATTATAAGAAGTTTATTGTTGACTCAAGTACCAAAGATCAACAAAACGACCGTTATTAAACTAAATAATTACATAATGTTCATATCATTGTAATAATTGATATAATAAGGATAATGAAATTGAAAATGGTTCTTAATAGGGTATATATTAACTCTAGTTTATTATTCAGGAGGTTAAAGAACGGTTGAGTCAAGTCAGACACGAGGTAAGGGAACTTCTTAACCCAACTTCCATTCTTTGGGTTAATCTCCTACTTTCAAATTATGTCATGATATTATTATGTCTTATTTTGTATTTTTTCTTTCTTTATGTGTACCTATAGTGAATACACATAATATATATATTTTATTTTAAAAATGATCTTTGTAAGGACTTCGTCTCAATCTCCTTTCATTGAGGTATATTTGGTTTTATACACAAATTTCTTTTATACGGTGTATAAACCACTTTGACTTTTGCGTTTATTCAAAAGGAATCTTTTTTATACGAATCATTTACTAAACGACAAAAGGGAATGTTTTTGTCGTACGTATGCGGCGACAACGACTTCTTCGCCGCCGTGACCACTATTTGAGTTTCAGCTTTCTCTACAAGCCATACCCTTTTTTTTAATGAAAAATAAATACCATGTTACACTTTTCTTTTATTTTGGTATTGAAAATGGTTTTGAAAGCGTTTTTATTATATCAATATGTTGTATTGATATCTTGTGATTGAAATGTGGAAATGTTATGTTTCCTTTATGCATGTTTTATGTGATACGGTTATGTTATGGTTTATGAGATGTTTAAACCTGTTCATATGAGGAATGTATTGGACTTAATAAGTGACGGGTGGAGCCCGCTATAGCTCCTCGATGCATCGGTAGGTATCATGAGACAACTAGACGTGGAATTGGCCGAGGCCCTTTCCCAATTTGATTTATGGTTTTGGCCGAGGCCTTAATAATTTTAGACGTCTTGGCCGAGGCCTTGATAAAATGTTTCAGAATGTCCGGCATTATACATTCCCTCATTATGAAAGTGGTTATTGTTATTGCATGTGATTATTCGACCAGTAGAATATCCATGTGAAGAAGTTAATGGCATTATCTCATTTTACTTTTGCCATATTATGTTGAAGTTCATGTTTAAAAGGCTTTTGTTTTATTTATACATTGCCTTAATTGTTAATGATTATTTATGAAAGCTTCCGCATTATTGTTATCCTTACTGAGCATCTGAGCTCACCCCTTTCAATGTTTTAATATTTTCCAGGATGTGAAGAAGTATTTTAGGAATGACCTGTAGGGATAGTCAGAAGATGATATGAGTGTGGACTATGAAGACTTTGTTATTAGTTTTTCACTTTATGATGTAATGTAAGACTTATGAATGTATCTAGTGTTTCCAAGGCTACTAAACTAATCGGTCTTTCGAGACTTGATCTTTTGTGATCATGCCAATGTTACGAAGTAATGCACCGACTCTGGGTAGCTGGGGTCGGGGCATTACAGTTGGTATCAAAGGAAGTTTAGTACAAACCTTGGAAGCTAGATTTAGATAAACTCTGATTAGAGCACGTAGACCTAAGATGAACTTTGAGAATTAGTATAGAAGAACTTCCTAGAATTTTGGTATTGTAGAGATTTTGTGAGTTCTTCCGAGAAATACATCCCTGTCTGGATACGAGCAGGTAGAGGCGGCTCGGGCACAGATGTTCCTAGGGGTAAAACCCAAAAACACCGCTTTGAGCTAGACTCGAACGGGAACTGGTGCACGACAACGGGCCTTGCTGCACTCTTGGTTACGACACTCCCGGGGGATATGCTTAGGATAACTCTCATTTTCTTTACAAATAATTATGAAGGTTTTATGAGTATATACTTCCTCAAAGAAAACATTTTTATGATTATGGATTATATCCATAAATAGCTCAATTTATTTTAAGTGTTTTATAAGTACGAGATTATGTATTTTGATTCATAAACTGATATAGTTTATGCCATTGTTTAGAAATGGCGCCTAGTGGAAGGAATGGAAACCGTATCAATGCACGCACTCCATGTAGGGATTGCCCTCCTGCTCAAGATAATTATGGTGGAGCTAGTGATACAACTAGTGCTGATCAGCTTCTCACCGTACTGGGACAACTCACGCAGGTTATGAATAATAACCTTACTCGTATGGAGCACCCTGATCCGCAACGTGGAGGATCAATGCTAGACCGTTTCATGAGGCAACAACCACCAACCTTCAATGGGAGTAAAAATCCTATAGTAGCTGAGCAATGGATAAATTCCTTAGAGAAAATATTCCATGCCTTGGGGAGTAGTGAAAGGGAGAAGGTTGTCATGGCAGTTTACCGCCTCACTGGAGATGTCGATCAGTGGTGGTCGCTAATTCAAAACACAAAGGAAGATGATGACGTATCGAATATGGAATGGAGGGAGTTCAAAGAGCTTTTCTTAGAAAAATACTTTCCTCGTGACCATCGAGCAGATATGGAAAGGCAATTTCTGAGTCTGAGCCAGAAGGAGGATGAGAATGTCGCAAAGTATGAGGCTAACTTTACAAGGTTAGCGAGGCATGCTTCCGATTATATACGTAACCCAAGGAGTAAGATTGATCATTTCTTTTGATGGGTTAAAACCATTTCTCCGTCGATCTTTAGTATCACAATCCTTCTCATCATACGAAGATATTGTCTCATGTGCTATCAAGACAGAAAAGGAATTCTCTAAGTCTTATGACAACAAAGTAAAGCAAGAGAAGCAGAGAACGGTGGAACAAGAGACAGATAAAGGGAAAAAGGGAAAGAAGGAATTTCCATTATGTGATAATTGTGGGAAGAATCACCCTGGTACATGCCTAAAAGGAATGAGAGTTTGTTATAAATGTGGAGAAAAGGGTCACCAGGCTCGTGATTGCAGGGGAAAGAAAGAGGCTGTCAAAGTTGAATGCTACAATTGTAGGGAAATGGGGCATTATGCAAATGAATGTCCTAAGCGTCAAGGAAACTTACCTAAGAAAAGGCCAAGGGATCAAGGCCAATCTTATGCTGTGACTACTGTTGAAGTGGAATAATTAATGTATTGGTGCTTTTGGACTCAAGGATTATATTCTGGTTATAAGAATAATGTGATATATATAAAGATTGTACTGCAGTACTTTTGATTAAGGTAATATGATTAAGGTAATCATATTTTTAGTATGTGACAATAAGAGAATCTTTTCTTTGTTTGGGGAATCTGATGTTACAATTGATTTTGGAATTTAGAGACCTTTTAGAGAAAGTCTAGACGGAGGTATTTTGGATAACTATTAAGGTTGGAATGGATTAAGTAGAACAATGGATAGTATTGTTTAAGGTTAAAGAATTTATGAAGATTATTTTTGGAATATTATGATACTATAGTTTTAGGAAAAGGACAACCTGCAGGGTGGGGCATAAACCGTCGCGTCGGACAAAGCTGCAGGAATCGAACCCACAACCATAGTGCGACAGGCCTTTATTTCTTACCACTAGCCTACAGGAAGTCCCTGGTTATTACAAAATAATTTTACTAATCTAAATGGTATGTGTTAACATTTGGAACCTTATACAATTAGGATAAGTATAATATTTTTGAGTTCTATTATCTTTTTGAGTGAAAGATGAGTTGAAGGTTGAAACTCTAGTTGTCAAGCATAAATATATATATACCTATCTCTTATTCAATGAATAAATTAATTCTTAAACTTTAGTAAAGGGATATTAAAACAAAAAAAATGTGTTATCCTAATACCTTATGTCATTTTGAACTGATGATATTTTAAATCAACACAGATTGAAGGCTTTGAGGCCCTCAATTTGACAGTTGATTGTGATTGATAACCTCAATCACTCCCTACAAATATTTACGTTTTTCCTCCAATTATATGTCTCTAATTGCCACCAATGTTCTCCTTATCGAGATCATAATTTGGTGGTGACTTTCTTATTTCCCTTTCCCTCTTATTAAGGCTAAATTTTATTAATCTTATTTCCGATGTGGGTTTTCCACAAAGGTATTTTCTCTTTTCAACATTTTATTTTCAAAGAAAAAAAATTCAAATTGCGAGGATGCAATTTATTGAAGGAGGGGAGAATGTAACACCCCAGTCTTCCACGGTACGTTTCACTTCGAATAATGCAATAGCGTGTGTTGTACGCAACCTCGATCTCTAACACACACCACAACGAATTAAACTAGCCGTTGTGAATAGTAATACCTACTTTTTGAAATTTTATAAATTTTATTTATCAAAATGGACTTCATTTTTGGATTCGGAATATCGAAATTAGCCTATGTTGAATTTTTGGTATTTTTCTGAGAACTTCTAATTATTATGAATAGTGAAAAAATACTTAAAAACAACTTTTTAAATAAAAATAATTTATAGTGAAAAATTATACTATTTAGTGGTTTTAAAGTATAATTAGAATATATTTTTACCATTTTATCCAATGGTGGTCATTAGAATTAATTTAACATTGAAATCGGACATAAACAATTGCCAATCTTTTGATATAAATTGTTTCTTAAAAACACGCTATTTGTTGTAACAACGGGAATTAATTATAAAATTAATTAATGAAACTTATATGTTTGGAATTTTGTAAAATATATATCATTTTTGAATTCGGAATATCAATTATAGCTTAGGGTGAAATTTTGGCCTTATTCTGAAAAACTTCAATTATTGATGAATAGTGAAACCACTAAGTGGTTGTTAAAAACTGATTTTTCGTTAAAATGAAATATTACCACTTCTGTGATTTGATTTTCAAAAATCCGACATACATGGTTGTCATTAAGAAGTAAAATGTGGTTCAATGAGATTAAAATAATTTTTTGGTGAATAGTAACTTTTAAGTTCTTAATCGCGATTAGAGGTAATTAGTGTAGTTTAAGGTAAAAATAATGTTTTAATAATATGAGATGAGCTTGACACATGTCCTACCCTTATTGGATGAGTCATGGCCGACCAAGAAAACCCATGGATCAACTTGGGGACCCCATGGAGCCACTTTAGTTGGAAAATGACATTAATATATATTTATTTAATGTTAAAATTAAATTGACACAAACATGAGTTGTTTTACTAAAATAGTTTTTAAGTGGGGTTACACAAGTCCAAATTTTGATTATAAATATTCATTAGAATGCTAAAAATATTTCCTACATCATAGTATGTTTTTATAATTTTTAGACATTAAATAAATTAAATTATTTATGACATCATGATGATGCAACGATGACCTCATTATTTAACGATTTAAATAAAATGGGAAGATAATGCAAAATCCAAGGCTTACACTTGTCCAAAGCCAATTGGATGAGGATATTTAGAACCCTTATCACCTTATCCTCGAATTATATAAGTGTGGGACCTTTAGAATCCAAAAATCATTGTGTAATAATGTAACATTTCAATCTTTCCAAAAGAGCCCCTCCTCTTCACTTATAAAAGGCCCCCACCTCTCCCACCTTATTCACACCTTCAAGCCATTTGGCTCGACCAACCTCTGCCAAAATACTCTCCCAACATCCCTCTCTTACTCCTAGAAGCCTCACTTTTGGCAGAACTCTTCCCAAGGAAGCCTTTGGCTCAAATCAAAAAGAGTTACCCGATTTTGAGGTAATGTCTTCTCTAATGTTGTTTTGTTTTATTTTTCTTCTCCAACCCCCTAAACTCTTTTTATTCATTTCTTTTGTAACAAAAACAGTATAATCAATATACTAGGATGTTTTTATAAGAAGTATTCGAGCTACACTTACACACACCTACATCTAATGGTTAAATAACATACGGTTTCTGTGGATGGCGAATTTCTGCCTCACGAAACGATGATTGTTCAACACTCATATAACACCTTCAAAGGTGGCCATTAAGATGTCACTATTTTTATATATGATATATAATATGTTTATGTTTTACTTATTCTTCTGTATCTCTCATTTATGGCATACTTTATGATTTCCATTATGGGTAAAATGCGATAATTTCATTTTAGGAAGTGCGGACTACCACCCCCTCAAAGTGATTTGAATCGTTAATGCCATATGTGGGATGTATAAAGGATGGAGTAAATGGTATTATACACTATATTATACTGGAATTATATTATACATTTATATCATTATGATTTCGTTCCATTAAATATGAAATTGAAATGAAAGTAGCGTTCATGCGTACGTACGGCTTACCGTCTCCATGAACGGTGCATTTCATTTCTTACCTCTAAATTTTACGTAATATTATAAATGAATGTATATACTGGATATATAAGATATATATGACATCTAAATCATGAATATAATTCTGGAGATAATGGATATTCTACCACATAAACAACTTGTAATTATAAGAAGTTTATTGTTGACTCAAGTACCAAAGATCGACAAAACGACCGTTATTAACCTAAATAATTACATAATGTTCATATCATTGTAATAATTGATATAATAAGGATAATGAAATTGAAAATGGTTCTTAATAAGGTATATATTAACTCTAGTTTATTATTCAGGAGGTTAAAGAACGGTTGAGTCAAGTCAGACACGAGGTAAGGGAACTTCTTAACCCAACTTCCATTCTTTGGGTTAATCTCCTACTTTCAAATTATGTCATGATATTATTATGTATTATTTTGTATTTTTACTTTCTTTATGTGTACCTATATTGAATACACATAATATATATATTTTATTTTAAAAATGATCTTTGTAAGGATTTCGTCTCAATCTCCTTTCATTGAGGCATATTTGGTTTTATACACAAATTTCTTTTATACGGTGTATAAACCACTTTGACTTTTGCGTTTATTCAAAAGGAATATTTTTTATATGAAGCATTTACTAAATGACAAAAGGGAATGTTTTGACGTACGTATGCGGCGACAACGACTTCTACACCGCCGTGACCACTATTTGAGTTTCGGCTTCCTCTACAAGACATACCCTTTTTTTAATGAAAAATAAATACCATGTTACACTTTTCTTTTATTTTGGTATTGAAAATGGTTTTGAAAGCGTTTTTATTATATCAATATGTTGTATTGATATCTTGTGATTGAAATGTGGAAATGTTATGTTTCCTTTATGCATGTTTTATGTGATACGGTTATGTTATGGTTTATGAGATGTTTAAACCTGTTAATATGAGGAATGTATTGGACTTAATAAGTGACTGGTGGAGCCCGCTATAGCTCCTCGATGCATCGGTAGGTCTCATGAGACAACTAGATGTGGAATTGGCCGATTCCCTTTCCCAATTTGATTTATGGTTTTGGCCGAGGCCTTAATCATTTTAGACATCTTGGCCGAGGCCTTGACAAAATGTTTCAGAATGTCCGGCATTATACATTCCCTCATTATGAAAGTGGTTATTGTTATTGCATTTGATTATTCGACCAGTAGAATATCCATGTGAAGAAGTGAATGGCATTATCTCATTTTACTCCATATTATGTTGAAGTTCATGTTTAAAAGGCTTTTGTTTTATTTATACATTTCCTTAATTTTTAATGATTATTTATTAAAGCTTCCGCATTATTGTTATCCTTACTGAGCATCTGAGCTCACCCCTTTCAATGTTTTAATATTTTCCAGGATGTGAAGAAGTATTTTAAGAATGACCTGCAGGGATAGTCAGAAGAGGATATGAGTGTGGACTATGGAGACTTTGTTATTAGTTTTTCACTTTATGATGTAATGTAAGACTTATGAATGTATCTAGTGTTTCCAAGGCTACTAAACTAATCGGTCTTTCGAGACTTGATCTTTTGTGATCATGCCAATGTTACGAAGTAATGTACCGACTCTGGGTAGCTGGGGTCGGGGCGTTACATATATGTTACATCTAGTTGACATAATTTTAGAGATTCATGTTTTTGACATAAATCATGCAATATATATTTATAGCTAGATTAAAACTGATTATTTTATATATGATTCTATTTTATCACATTTATGGATATATTGATCCATATTTGTTGTTAATTATATAAATATTCATGCAGTCACACTTTGTATTTGAAAAAAATTAATATTGAATTTGAATCAAAGAGTTTCATTAAAAGGGTTTTAGAGTTTTTCTAAAAAGTATTTTTGAATGGGGATTTTGTAGGGTACTAAATACAATATGGTAGCAGAAAAAGTTAATGATAACATAAAAAACTGATTCAAGAAGATTTCGCCAATAATTTTTGTATATTATTGCAAAATTGTGGTATATAATATGATATAAAGTGGAATGTCAACTTTTTTATAAGAATTTAGTGAAAATTTGATATTAGAGGAGATATTCCTTAAATCCATTATTCAAGTGAAAACTTTGTCCATGTAATATTCCATGTTATATGGATATTATAAGGCAAGATTTATGTTATATTCTATGCAATTCTTATTGCACAAATAACCATATCATAAGTCATGGATTATGATATCTTGCCACAATCTTCAATTATTGGGGTATTCAAATGGAAAAAAGTTAACATTTATGTGATCTTCAATTATTTCTACCATAAATTAATATGTTTTTGATAATATGAAAATCACGGGTTTTTATTCATATGATAAATGCATGTCTAGATGAATCATTGCTCTTGTATTTTTTTAATTTGTGATTAAATTCTTGGAGTTATTCAAAGATTCCCAAAAACTCTATAAAGGATACAACTACCATAACACGGGTATGATTTCGTCTAAATTATAGTATATAACTCTCTTGATCTTGTATCACTCTTATTATTTCACATTTACCTAGTAAGACACTAGCATCATGGTGAAAAGCTAAAACCCATCTAAACACTAGGTTATTATATCATCTTGTGGATACCTCCATATGAGTGTTTTCCTTTTTATTCCTCTACAATAATCTTTATTAATAATGTATGATGATTTATTCTTACTTTAATGAATGGTGTAAGGTATATAGTTTTATTATTTTACAATGTGCGCGATTTCACCTATCAAGCATGATCGATCATGGATTTTTATTTCTATATTTATTTTTTATTAAATATTGTTAGATCATTTAAAAATAAGAACTTACATATGATGATTATAGAGTTATGCTTATAAAATCGATGAAAATTATAGATGAGAGATGAATTTACTATCTACCACATGTACTAGATGAGTTTGATAAGATTTCTATTGAATATCTTGAGTATGTGTGGTTAATTAAGAATTGTAGATGGATAGAAAAATGAGTAATCATAGATGGAATAATGAATAACAACCCTTGTATTATCATGCATGATCGATAGTGCAATAAATAGAGAATATCACTTGGATGATGATTGGAAATGGTTGTATTTGATGTTAGAATAATTAAAGTAGTGTATATTGATTGAAAGACTGAAATAATATATTTTATATGTTGTCAGATGCTTTATGAATTATGATGAAGATATACAAGGAGATTTTATAATCATGTAAATTCATCCCAGGTTTTTTGAGATGATTTGAAGTGGATGAGATCAATTAGGAGAGATTTTTGAAGCTTGGACATATGATCTGAAAAAATTCTAGAGTTCAAATTCTATAGAAATTTTTCAAATCCTTTGTATGTAAAATTTATCCAAATTTTCTATGGGATATGTAATAGTGTTGACGCCAAATCAAGGAAAATCTAGAACAAAGGAACAACCTTAGGGGATTCATCATGAAGACTGCTCGTAGAGCCCCCAGATCCCCGTAGCCAGCGCAATGCTCTCCCTTCGCGAACTCACCGTGGAGCAAGGAGGTGGGCTGCGCTAAGAATCCCTTTGAGATTCGTGAACCCGCCGCAAAGCAAGGAGGCAGGCTACTCCACGAATCCCTTTGACATTTGCAAACCCACCGCGGAGCAAGGAGGCAGGATACTTAGTGAATCCATTTGGCGTTCGTGAACCTATCGCGGAGAAAGGGGGCAGGATACTCCACGAATCCCATTGACGTTCTCAAAATCTCCACGGATCAAGGTGGCAGGATGCTCCGCAAATCCCTTTGGCATTCATGAACCCACTGTGGAGCAAGGAGGCAGGATGCTCTACGAATCCCTTTGACGTTCATGAACCCACCACGGGATCAAAGATGTGGGGTGCTCTGAGAACCAATTTGACGTTTGTGAACCCACCACAGAGAAAGATTCATCTTAACTCCAAGTGAGCTCTGCTTTTCGGAACCTCCTGCCTATAAATACCAGGCTCCCCTCGAGCCCAAAGGATGGATCCTCCGACCTTTGTCCTTCTAAGCTCCCATATCGCGAAGCAATTTCTGCTCTGCAAACCATGATATTTTCAAGGTAATTTTTCCTTGAGAAGTGTATTCCCCTTTGAATAAATTCCACCCCTCTTCAAAGGGGGATTCCCTTCACAGATCCCACCGGCCTCCGCGAAGGAAGAAGATCCCCAAGGGGACTCGGGTCATCATGAAGCATTTCAGATTTTTGAAACACCCTTCATACACATGTGATCCGCATGCCAAGGCATGGTCACTATGTTTCGCAAAGCACATTACTCCATAATGTTATTCTTTGAAAGGCACCCTTGCTTCGCAAGGTATTGATCCATGAATTCATTTCCACTTCATAAAGCACCTTCCATATGCACTTATTCCCTATTCCTAGGCTATGTGACTTCACTTCGCAAAGCACATCCCTTCACGAAGCCCCTCCACTTCATAGAGCACCTGAGCTTCAAAAGGCCTCTACCTATGGACCCCTTTTCTCTGTAACTCCTTTTCCAGTGCATCCCTTTAAGTTTGAATGAAGCAATTTCAATGTCCCTTTGGCAGTGCTACTCATTACATTGCTTTGCCTCGTGCTTCTTCACGTAGGCACTCTAACAGCTATTGCTTCTTTGCATAGCCATGATAATGTGGACCCCCAATGGTTCACTTCATAACTCCCCCTCCATATGGAATTGAAAATTCCTACCATCTCTTAAGGGCAGGCCATTATCAGTTATGTAAGTCCTAGGGGTGCGGAGTGAACCCACCGCATCCGAGATGCAGGACGTTAAACTACCAAGCGCCATTGTCCTCTGCACATGACGCTAAACTGTGACCTCGGCCTGTGTCATGCACGCATGGTGCCCCATCTCGGACATTATCTAAGCCCACTGGTCTCCACGGGAGTGAGATAATTCCTCACATGGAATTAGATCCTCTTTATCTAAGTGGCGTCCATCCGCGGGGAAAGGGAGACCACCCTGGTGTACACCCCTAGCCTTTCTTGTAGGAGGCAGCACCCATGCTCCTCCTCTCTTCCTGGGTGCCAAATCCCCCTCCTATTGGGATTTTTCACCACTCAGGCCTCCATGCTAGAGTAATTCCCAATCTCCACCTCCCTGAGATGCTAACCAAGTGTAAGCCCCTATTTCCTCTTTGGACTACAGACCACGCGTAATCCCCTGTTTCCTTTTTGGGCCGCTACCTATGCATCAAACCCACTCTACTTCCCATAGATGCACCTTCTGGGACATGATCTTCAAGTCTTTTCTGCCTCTTGTTTCTCATACCGAGCATGACTCATGTGGGCTTAGAGAAATCTTCGACCATGAAATCCTTTCTAGTTAGCCTAAAGAGTAATCCCCACACACCATCCTGAACTATGGGGTCTTTGATCCTTTCCAAGGCAATGTATGTAAGAATCCTCTCTAAGGTTCAATCCCACTACCCATTGGTCTCGAACATCTTCACGTCGGTTCCTACACCATCATGAAATAAAAGGTCTTTGATCCTTACCAAAGCTAGGTACGTAAGAAGCCTCACTGAGGTTCAAGCCCAATAACCATTTGTTCTGACCCGTCTTCACGTCGGTTCCCAATCCACCATCATAAACTATGAGGTCTTTGATAATTTCTAAGGATAGATATGTAGAAAGCCTTCCTGAGGTTAAAGACCAAAAACCATTGCTTCTAGCCCCCCTTCACGTCAGACCACCTTCGTCCTGCATGACGTTAAACTACATGTACCCTTTTCATCCTGCATGATGTTAAACTGCATCCACCATCCCGAACTACGTGGGTTTTGATCCTTGGATCCTGGATAAGGTATGTAAGAACCCTTCCCGAGGATCAACCCTAACTAGAGGTAATCCATTGTGACCCCATCAAGCGGTAAGCTGTTGGGACCCCATCCAGCGGTAAGCCTTTGTGACCCGATCTAGTAGTAAGCCATTGTGACCCTATCTAGTGGTAAGCCGTTGTGACACTATCCAGCGGTATGCCATTGCGAACCTCTCCAGCGGTTAGCCGTTGGGACCCTATCCAGTGGTAGGCCATTGGGACCCTATCCAGCTGTAAGCCTTTGTGACCCTATCCAGCGGTAATCCGTTGCGACCCTATCCAGCAGTAAGCTGTTGTGACCCTATCCAGTGGTAAGCCGTTGCGACCCAATCCAGAGGTAAGCCATTATGACCCCATCCAGCGGTAATCCGTTTTGACCCCATCTAGTGGAAATCCGTTGGGAACCTATCCAGCAGTAAACCGTCGAGACCCCAACAAGTGGTAAGCCATTGCGACCCAATCCAGTGGTAAGCCGTTGAGACCCCAACCAGTGGTAAGCCATTGCGACCCCGTCTAGTGGTAAGCCGTTGTGACCCTATCCGGTGGTAAGTCATTGGGAACCTATCTAGCTGTAAGCCGTTGTGACCCTATCCAAAGGTAAGCCGTTGCAACCCCATCCAGCAGTAATACATTGCGACCCTATCCGGCGATAAGCTGTTGTGACCCCATCCAGAAATAAGCCATTGTGACCCCATCCAACAGCAAGCTGTTGTGACCCCATCCAGTGGGAAGCCGTTGTGACCCCATCCAGCAGAAAGCCTTTGTGACCCCATCCAGTGAAATCCATTGTGACCCCATCCAGCAGAAAGTCGTTATGACCCCATCCAGCGGTAAGCCATTGTGACCCCATACAGCGGTAAGCCGTTGAAATTCCTAATCAGCGTTAATCTATCGTCAGGGATACGCAGGAGGTCTCTTCGAGACTCAATCCCAACATCATCGTCGTCCTCGAGTCGAATCCATATCATTCTTCCCCCACTTTACTTAACCATCAATCATCCATTTTGATTCTTACCTAGGGCTCCAAATCCAGGTGGGTTCATGCCACCCCATTCCCCATTCACTTTAACAACAATCAGGGTGCTAACCATGCTTTATCCCCAATATCTGTGTTCCCTCCTGGGGTTGCCTCACCTGATCCTCTCTAGTCAGTGTTTTGACCAGTCTGATCTGTCTCCTCTAGACGTTAAATATATGGCATACCCCTTGTTAAACATAGTAAGCTGAGGAAAACCTCAGATTCATACCTATGGCATATGATTCCTATCATTTGACGTGGGATGACTTGGGCTTATGTTCCCTCAAGAATCCCGATAATAAGGGGAGGAAACCCATACACACCAGTGTTCTGGCATCCAAACATGTGTGTGATGTCCAATGTGACTACTACTCTGACTGAAGGTTGCTACCCTAACCAGACCCCTTGGAATGTCCCAACAGAAGCCATGTAATTAACCAGTGTCCATGAAGATATGGCACTGGGAATAGTTTCACAAACCACACCTTAATTCTATAAGGGAGACCCAAACTAGGTGATGAGTTTCGAGGAGGAATCCACGGAAGGAAGAACTGACATCACATCATCCCATTTCAATCATGGAGAAAATGGCCCTGAACAAAGAACATATGCCACCCACCATTGGAAAGCGGGAATACGGGGCAACAAAGAGTGTCACCACCCTCGAACAAGATGGACATGTGCGCCCTGGTGAAAGCGTCAGAAAAAAATGGTGAAACAAACGTGTAGGATCTTATCCTCAATATGGAGATTAGTGGCATTTGATAAATCAGTGGAATAGCATATCACCAGATCTAGCTATCTGGCGCTGGGTCCCGCTAAAAAAATAACAGTCCTGGCATGAAACTCACCAGAAGTTGGGGTAGTCAAAATGTTGGACATCCTAGTCTGCAATGTTTTCATGGTGGATCCATCTTACCAGCCATGGAAGACGAAATGGAGTTGGGCACTGGTCATTAATTCCTTTACTTCTAGCAATAATGGGTTAATCTCCCTACTTTTCAGGAATGAAGCGGCAGTAGGAATTCAATCACCATCCACCCACTGGTGCAGGGGAAGAGGCAATTCCAACCAGGAAGTCCCGCAAAGCTCCACCACTTCAGAAACAATCTCCACGCCTACAAATGTTGGGCACCCACGCCCCATTTACCCTTCTGAATTCATTCAGCGAAGAGTGATCAATGACCTCGTATGCCGGTATGAGGAGGATGGGATTATCCTGACACAAGAAATGTCCTACCATGATCATGAGTCATATGTGCCTCACCACAAACGCCACCCCCAAGAGCCACACAGGGATCTACTGATCCCCACTCCAACTTACAGTCATTTCAGGAGCCTCTCCCCAGAACTCCTTGACGAATATCTCCACTACACCAATGAGGTAGGAGATATGCGGGCCGGACCGGTCGAGATCCCATTTCAAGGGCCCCCAAGGAGGGCTCCCACTAGGCTGCGCCAGTGCCGTCGTCCGGTCCCACAAGTTGAGGAGTAGGTAATCCATGTGCCTGCACCGTTGGCCTCGGTCTGGTTGACCCGATGCCACCGTCGAGCACAGGCCGAGGCGAACACCCACAAAGGGGTGTCAATGTCAGAAACTACTATAGTTCAGGACACCACCAACATATATCATCAACCCCTTGTGTATTCTGAGGATGAGAAATTGTATACCTAACATGGATCGAGGCCCCAACTGCCCCACATGCAGGC
Organism: Viscum album; assembly: GCA_963277665.1. NCBI lineage: Eukaryota > Viridiplantae > Streptophyta > Magnoliopsida > Santalales > Viscaceae > Viscum > Viscum album. The sequence goes on from OY728166.1 coordinate 856,421,503, forward strand.
TGGGTCGACTCTATCGGCCGCCAGTGTAGGTAATGGCTGCCGCCAGTACAGAGGTCCTCCTCGTACTACAACCATGGAGAACACAGCTCTTCCCCACTTCTAGGCCCATCATGGAGGTCCGAATCATGCTAACCTCAGTCAGAATGAGGGAACTCCCCACGATGGTGACACAAAACACATAATCCTCTCTTGTGCTCATTATATCGGGTATGGAGTCATCACACCTACCACAACCCACCGGTAGGGGAACATTGCACATCTAGTCAATCTCCAGCATGGGGGCCCTCCCCATGTTCTTACAATAGCCAACGAAGGTCCTCCTCGCCTCAACAACCAAAGGGGTGAAGTCCAACATCACTTCACCAGCACCCAGCATGGAGACCCTACACGTGTTTGGCTCAACCAGTACGAGGACCTACCTCGCACAGATGTCGCCAGGGGAAACAAGAATTGGGGTCCCACCCACGCTCCTATGGGATCGAGCGGAGGTCCTAACCACATGAGCACTTCCCACAGAGGTCCTCCCCATATCCCCATTAATATCTATCCTGGTGCTCCTCGCACCCCAGCTTTCTCTAGCAGAAGTCCTCTCTGCCCCAGCACCAGTATGGCCGAAGGACCTCCTCGTGCCGGGAATCAGCCCTACCCTGAAGAACCATCCCGGAATATTCGGGTGGGTCGTTGCCTCCATGAATGGAACACTGAGATGATTTAGACTGAGATCAAACCGGTTTTCTTCTCAGATTATGATGCCGAATACGACTCAACGATGGAACCCTCACCCGGGTCCTCCGTGTCTAGGGTTGGGGCAGAAACAAGGCACATAAGCCTCATACTCCTAGAATGTGAAGTCCATAAGATTCATGCCTCCCACTGCAGGTATATCCGGGAGAATAAAACTTTACAAACCCATAGGTTACAGTCATGAAAGCTCCATCATCATCACCAAAACCACTCTCTACCTCGACTAGAGATCACGATGAGCTATTCTGGGGACCAACAGTGGATGAGCAGCAGTACAGTCTATCGCCAATGGCCCTAGTCCCTACACCAGGAACTGCGGATGTTAGCCTGTCCTACAGGGATGTGGTGGCTAAGTCAATACACTATTTAGAGGACAACCCGTGATGTAGTGGTTTGTCAGCTCGCACGTCGTATTCTCCACCGACCAGCCTACCATCCCAGCGGTCTACTTCGGTACCGCTACTGGTTCTTCAGCTACCTCTAGTTGTTGAGTGGGTAATGAAGGGCCATACCCTAAATCCGATCCAAGGAGCTTATAGAATATCCTCGTAGCATACCACTTCCTGGAGATGATTTGGCCCGTGGCAGTGCCAAATTTCTGCGCACCGGAAGCTCTCACCCTAGAGGAAGTTGAGTGTTTTTGTCAAACCCTCTAGGAGACACACATACACATTCATCCCATATAGAATGACTTATCTGAAGAGCCAAGTGAATTTTGAAAACATTGGCGAGAAATGTTGTCTGGTTGATCTGTCCGCACTTCCCATGGCTCAGTGCCCTGAGTCGCTAGGCCGCCGTAAAGCCCTCTAGAAAAGATGCATCCAGAGTTCCAAGGTACTCCACAAGATTATCAAAGAGGCTCCCCGCCCCATGTGTAGATCCATGGATGGGGTCAATATGATGCCCTCCTCTTCAGTCTGATCTGGCGGCAGCCTGACCTGCTAGGTGATATCGAGGACATGCCCCCAGGTAGAGTCGCGATCAACATGGCCAGCCTATCGAAAGAGGAAAATGAGCTAGAGATCCTTAACAGGGATCCACATGAAGGAGTTCCACATTTATTGGACCCATTGGGGAGGGTTACTCACCATCATAGGAGCATGTTGGGTCTCCCCATGCCCATAGAGGCATTAGTCCTTATCCGGAATCACGGTAAGGGTAAAGAGTATCTTGGAGTTGTCAAGTCCTCCAACCCGTCTGGCTCAGTGCAGAAGATGGAGGAAGACCCTGAAAAAGCAGCATTTCATAATCATCTTTCCAAACAAAAGAAGTTGTTTGATGACCTCCTCGCTGAATGCACTACAGAGAATTGGACGGACTATGGTGACCCTAGGCTAGGGTAGCAGGGGTAGACACAGCTTCCCCTCGGTGAATTGCCTCTAGTTGACCCTGACCATCCTACCCATGCAGACAGGGTTGAGGCTGGATCATAGGGAAAGAGGGCATGGTACGTATCGCCAAATCCTCATGAATGGCGTAACAACCCTTGGGATCCAGCACAAGATCTCCCAGCTGCCCCATAGGTCATTCCACCAGCTTCCCCACGAGCCGTTGGGCCACCATATCATGTTGAAGAACCCATCAACACACTGGTGTTAAGGGACACCCATCATGAAAGGAACCCCAAAATAGATGATCTAATAGAGGCACTTAATTCCCATCATGAGGTATTAGAGACGTGATAGGTGGCACTCCTGCCTGATGGAAATCCTTATTTGGTGTGGGTAGATGATATGCCAGCACCCCGAGGTTTTGGGAATCCCACATTTTCCCCATTAAACGGGACAAGGGACCCACCACAGAACTTGGCCCACTTTACCTCAAGGTGGGGCCCCATGTTGGGAACTCTAGCGCAGCAAAAGGCTACCAAGCTAAAATGTTTTGGGTAGACATTGGAAGGGTCTGCATTTGTATGGTACAACCAGCTCCCCATCATATTAGGAAATGACTGGGAGGACCTCCGTAGGAAATTAGTCTACCAATTTAGTTCCACCACATGGAATACGAGTATTGAGAACCTATTTATGTTCAAACAGAGGCCTAATGAGCACATCTCCGACTTTGTCGCCCTGTGGAAAGAACTCACGTATTCCCTTGACACACCGCTGACTCATGATAAATTGCTGACGATGCACATAGGGAATGTCAAGATGGAGCTGGTCCACTCTCTGATCACTCAGAACTATCCCAATGGATTACGATACATCTCTGATAAGGCCCAGTGCTTAAGAGAAGCCATAAAGTAGGCCAATCAGGCACATCTATTGCCTCCTGCGATCCCTGCAAGAAAGGCCACCAGGGCTGAGCCTGCCACAGTAGCCCAAATAGAGGCCCCCAAATGACTAGATTTGTTTCCAGTGGAGCTGCATCCACAGTCTTGTAGAGGCCCCTACCTTAGGCACAAGCACCGGCCCTACAACGCCCACCCTAGAATCGGCAGCTACCCCCGCACAATGTCCAGCCACCGCCCAGGTCAGATAACCAAGCTCCACCTCCTCGACAGGGTCTTCCATCCCATTGTTAGGGTAAAGCTCCAAGGGACCCATTTTCAGATATGAGAAACTGGACCTACTTATTCAATGAGGTACAAGTCCCTGATTACTTCTATAGTGCCTTGGAGTAGGGGATTCTACATTTTACTGAGTGTAGAAGACCGGAAGAGGCAAACCTTACTGATCACCCTAATTACATCCCTTACCACCAGATCCTAGGGCACACTCTCAAGATGTTCTATGTGCTCAAATACTGGATTCAATACCACGTAGATAACAACATAGTCAATTTAGACCCAGCTCCAGCACAAGTGGCATGCATCTTCGTGAGGCCAGACAACAGCTATGACAGCAAGGGCGAGTGACATCAGGTTTCTATTCATGGATTCTAGAAGTATAACAACTGGAAGGCTGTCAAAAAATTCACTCATTCCCATGGTTTTATCTGGGAATGCCTGAATCAGCCAGAGCCTTCAGAAGCTGCAGCCACCACTTCTGCATTATCATCTCAGTCAGCCTCTTCCTTGAAGAGCAAACACCAGCAACGCAAGGGAAAGCCAATTCCCTCACTGAGTCCATCATCATCTCTTACTCTCGGTGACTTCAAGACCCCAGAGATGGAAATCCTTCCCAGAATCTATCCAGTAGTGGATGATTATTTGAGTGACGGTCAAGGGTATGCCTCATTTAACACCGCAGAGTTTGTAAACCCCTACATGATTCCATACGATGAGGACCGACAGGAGGATCATCCCAACATCCCCAGTCATCGACAATGTCCACAAATCCATGAATATATTGGTCATCAGAGTGATTTAGTCATCACTTCCAACCAGGTTGTGCATGCTACCGAAACCAGGAAATAGGCTAAACGCAGATCTCAGCATGCGCAACCTTCTCATTAGATGGCATCAGGACCACCTTCGTTGCTGTTTGCGTTGTTGGATCAGGCAGAGCCACCCCGACCATGTAATGACCAGCCATTCCCTGTTATTGGCCGGTCTTAGTCATATGGACCTCATCTGGTAGCCACTATGTAGGCCTCGACCAGTGGGCAATGAGGTGTTCCCAGTACTAGTCGGTCGCCGGTCCAGTCGTTACGGCCCACCATACCTCCTGTCATAGAGTGACCTCATGCAAGTAGAGGTTCATTCCTAGAATAGAAGTACGATGTTCTTATGCATATCTCCGTTATTCCAACAAGACTCTCCATCCTTGAGGCCCTTAGACTATCTTCAGATATGTGTGAGGACCTCGCTGATACTTTAAGAAGCCCCATCTAGATTGAGACGGAATTAGCAGCCACAGAAGCCTTCCATGTTGAGGCAATAAAGAATGATGAATTCCAATACATCATCTTGTAATCTAGAGAAGATGAAGTCTCTCTCATATATGGGAACATCCGCCCACTGTACATCACCAGTTAGTTCAATGGCGTAAAGGTTCACCGCTCTCTCGTTGACATGGGTTCTGGGATCAACCTAATCCTAGCTTGGACACTGTGAAAACTAGGATTGTCTGAAGATGATATAAGCCTCTCTGACCTAAGAATCCATGGTTATTATAGGATGGAATAGACACTGCTCAGCAAGATCCGATTGAAGACTGAGTTTGGTGGCTTAGTCGCCAGCACCGAATTTATGGTTGTCTCCCAGGACATGGCCTACAATGCGTTGATGGGCAGGCTATGGCTCTACTTTCATACGGAGGTTCCCTCATCATATCACCAGTGTATCAAATACCCCCTTAATGGTCAAGTGGTCATGTTTCAATGTGATGTGTCTCCCTTTTCTTCTTGCGAATCCCGCTACCTGGATGGTGACTACTACTAGAGTAAGGATAAGAAAATTCGGACTAATGAGGTCAAGAATGCCATGGATGTGACAGACCCATGGACAGATCTAGATGATGCCCATGTCTTTCCAATCCACTGATTAGAGGATACAACCTCGTAAATGGTAAAATGCATTGTTGTTTTTGGGATTAGGGGGGAACACATTCTCAAGCCTAAGCGACGCCCGAATATCACCCTGTATTCTTATACAAATCAGGCTCAGGTGATCTCAGAGCCTCCTACCCCATAAGGTATCAGGATGTCTGCCCCATGGAAATGGAGACATGTCTTACGTGATTGTTCTGCTAGGATGGAATTAACTGGCTCAAGCCATCGTGCCACTATTTCTTCGACATCATCAATCATGGCCCCTGGGGCCGAAGGCCTGATGGGATCAGATCAACAACCTTCATCGCTATGGTTGCAGCATCACAGGAGTCCTCTGATGTAGTGACCACTACCGCACAGGCTCGTACTAGCCTCACATTCAGATCTACCGACTCAAAAGAAACTCCTCTCGCCGAGGATTACCCCTCCACAAGTTAAGAATAGGGTTTAGAGGATGCTCCTCCTGCCTTTGAGGAGGGCGTCTCTACCACAATCGATGAGTTGGTATAGGTAAACCTCGATAGCAAGGTAGACCTGAGAACCACATTGATCAAAGCTTCCATGCCCCTTTAGGAGCAACAAAATTACATAGACTTCCTGAAACAACACCGCGATGTATTCACCTAGAGTTATGAAGAGATTCCCGGACTAGATCCTCAGGTATCCGTCCACCACCTCGGTCTCCCGACAAATCATCGCGGGTTCAAGCGGCCTCCAAGAAAGATGCAAACATCTCACAGTGCCATGGTAGAGGTAGAAGTTGATAAGCTCATCAGAGTCATGATTGTTAACAAGGTCCAATACCTCAAATTAATGGCCAAAATTAGGCCAGTAAGGAAGAAGAATGGATAGAGCAGGGTCTGAATCGACTTCGAGGATCTCAACCGTAATTTTCTAAAGGATGATTTTCCCCTTCCTTTGATGGAGTTGTTTATTGACTCTACAGATGGATTCCAAGCCCTCTCCTTCATGGATGGGTACTCTAGGTACAACCAGATCCGAATGTCCCCTGAGGACGAGGAGTTCACAGCCGTTAGGGCACTACAAGGTACTTTCTGCTACCAATTCATGCCCTTCAGTTTAAAGAATGAAGGAGCCACTAACCATCGGGATATGCATCGCATATTTAAGCCTATCCTTTGGAAGTTGGCGGAATTCTATGTGGACTATCGGGTGGTCAAATCTCGCTAGCGTCAGGACCACCTCAAATACCTTGAGAAAGTTTTCGGCCTCCTCTGTTCCCATCACCTAAAGATAAACCCATTGAAATGTGCCTTCGGGGCCACCTCTGTAAATTTTCTCGGCTTCTTTTTCAGATACATGGGCATTGCGATTTACCCATAGAAGATCAAGGCCATTATCCAGATGTCTCCTCCAAGCAAAATTCAGGATCTTTGAGGTTTCCAAGGCCACTTAGCCTACATATGCCAATTCATTGCGAATCTAGCCAGTAAGTGTAAGCGCTTTTCTCAGCTCATGAAGAAAGGTACACTCTATGAGTGGGATAAAATATGTCATACTGAATTTTAGGAAATCAACCAGTATATGCTCCAGCCTTCAGTATTAATTCCACCAACCTCCAGAAAGCCATTGGTCTTTTATGTGACCTCCCTAGAACAATATCTCAGCACCCTTCTCGCCCAGAAGAACAATGAGAAGACAGAGAAAAACCTTTACTACCTCAACCACATGAACCTCAATATGGAGACCAGATTCTCCCCCATTGAAAAGAGTAACATTTCATTGTTATTCAAAGTACAGAAATTGCGACATTACCTACAGCGCCATGAGGTACAGTTGGTGTCTCGGGTAGATCCACTGATGTACTTCTTGAACCGTCCCATGTTGACAGGTCGTTTAGCTCGGTGGGCGGAAAACCTCGAGAAGTTCGACATCAGGGTTGTACCTAAAAAATCTATTAAAGGGAAAGCATTGGTAAACTTCCTTTCTTCCCATTCGTCTCCTACTGACCAGTTCTTGAATCATGAATTCCCCGATGAGGTGATCCTCTCAGTGGACCAAGCCATGTCGTGCTGGCAGATGCACTTCGATGCTGCTTCTCGAAGCCCTACCGGAAGGTGTCTCAATGAACCTAGGATCAACATAGTTGGCATGGGTATCATCTTCATTACCTCGGCACAAGCTATCCTGCCATACTCATTCATGTTGTTAGAAGGCTGCACCAACAATGAGGCAGAGTATCAGGCTCTCATCACTAGCCTTGAGTTGGCTCTCAAGATTGATGTGCCCCATTTTCATGTGAAAGGGGACTCTGAACTAGTCATAAAATAGATCAATAGTGACTATGTCCTTAGAAAGAAAAATATTGTACCATTGTTGGGATGCACTCTCTAGCTAATAAACCAGTTCCTATCTCGCCCAGAAGTCACTCACGTTCCTCGATCTAAGAATGGTCAAGCTGACACCCTGGCCGTCCTGGCTACATCACCTGCAGAACCAGAGTAGGATGATCTGATTATCCACGTGGCACATTGGACAATCATTTCTCTTGTCACCCCAGATGACAATGACAACCTACAGGTGATCCATCTTACCTCTGGAGCCTCCACATTAGAACCCCAGATGCAGGGATTGATGTGACTCCCAACTGAAGAGCCCCCTTTGTTGAGTATCTCCAGAATGGTAATCTCCCGACTGATTGGGCTGAGCGTGAGCGAATCTGATGCTCCACATTACAGTTCACCCTCTAGGATGGCCCTAGACATGAGAAAATCCTCTACAAGTGCAGGTTTGATTGGGTTATCCTCCTTTTCATTCATGAGTCAAGATTTCTTACGTCATGCAAGAGGTTCATGCTAGTTCCTATAGGGTTCATCAGACCGGACCGAAGCTATCTCACCAGATGCAGAGATTGGGGTACTTCTTGCCCTATATGATCCATGACTACATCAAGTCCTAAAAAAGATGCCATGCATGCCAGATTCATGCTAAATTCATTCATCGTGTTCTAGTACCTATATACTTTACCAAGTACTCTAGGCCATTTGTGGTGTGGGGACTCGATGTCATGGGACCATATCCACCGGTGACATCTCGCCAGTGCAGGTTCATCGTGACTTCCACAAATTTCTTCTCTAAGTGGGCTGAGGAAGTTCCACTCAAAGAGGTCAAGGATTGTTCCATCATTGACTTTGTGAGATCCAACTTCATCTATTGATTTGGGGTCCCACATTCCACCCTCACTGATAACAAAATGAACTTCTGAGCGGATGATCTAACGAATTTGTACGCTAATTACAACATCTGTTCCTACCATACCTCTCACTCTCATGCAAAAGAAAATGAACAGATCGAGGCATTCAATAAGACCCTCTCTAAAATTCTGCAAAAAATGGTTTATCATAATAAGAAGAGTTGTCCAGACAAGCTCCCCAATGCCCACTAGGATTATCGGACGACAAATCGTAATTCCACCCAGGTGACCCCATATTCCCTAGTGTATGGGATGAAGGTTGTCCTTCCCATCGAGATTCAATTTACCTCATTGCGCACAACTATCTATGATCAGCAAGCACTAAATAAAGTAGTAGAAATACATCTAACTAAGTTGGAAGTGATCGATGAGAACATGCATCATGCCCTGCATAATCTGGAAAGGCATCAGAACAGGATAGCCAGAGCTTTCAACAAGAATTTTCACCTTCGTTCCTTCTTGCATGGTGACTTGGTATTTTTTTAGGGCACCTGTTGTGCAAAAATCCCTCAAGATAACATTGAAGTATTTTTGGGTTGATTGTGTTTGTCGACAAAGCATATTTACATGGGGAATTGTCAAGTTCCTAAGAAGTTGTTGACAATCCATGTTGACAAAGAATGATGACAAAGGAATGGACTATCTGGAGGCAGTACAAAATAGCAGTACAAGGTGGCGCCGTTTCCCAGTGTTTTCCAAATTTTTGGGGTCTAAAATTTGGAGTTTGGTGAGCATCGCAAAAAGGGGATTTCCATGAAGATCATACTTTAATATGGAAAAGACATGAATTTCGCGAAGATAGGATGCATGGTTTGGATTTCGCGAAGACCATAAAAATGGAGGCGGTGATGCTTTACGATTACGTCAAAGCTTCGTGAACGTCAGAGTTGAAGTGCATCGCGGTGGTGAAGGGATTTGCGAGGGAGCTTTGTGGCGAAGGCACGAATGAATGTTGACGGTGATCCTTCGAGATTACGACGAGCTCCGCGAATGAAAATTGTCGTGGTGCTTCGTGATTTGGACAGAATTCCGGCGGAAACTTCGAAGCTTCGCGATTTGAGATGACATTGTGTTGACTTCGCACGGAAAGTTCGAGGGTCGGTGGAATCGCCTATAAATAGAGGCCGACCCCCTCGAGAGAAGTAGAGAGAATTTTCATAGAAGATCATTTATTCTCGTTTTGCGAAGGTGGTTCGCGGAGCCAGTGTGCTTCGCAAAAGAGGAGCTTCGCGACGGCTATTGTAGCTCCGCGAAACTTGAGAGCTCCGTGTTGGCTTAGTAAGCTTCACGAGGGACATTGCTTTGCGATGGATTGAGCTTCACGAAAGTGCTTTGCGAAAAGGCAGGAGCTTCACGAAGGCTTGTTTGAGCTTCACGAAATTGGGAGCTTCGAGAAGTAGGGTGCTTTTCAAAGGTACTTTCCAAAGGTAGTTGCCCAGTTGTCAAGGGAAAAGTGGTATTTATCAGTGGATGAAAGTTGGACTTCAACAGAGCATCTATCAATAGTCGAAGATGCATTATTTCATGCAAATGAAGAGACCTACAGGTCTATAAACTTTGAGTGAATCCCTTCACAGAGCAGTGATCTTAGGAAGAGGAAGAAGGTGATCCTCTCCACTGGCAGTGATCCAGAGAGAGAGAAACATGGAGTGACCCTTGGGAAAGCAGTGAGCTGACCCTAAACTTTGTAAAGGCAGTGAGCCTGGGTGTAGAAGTGATCTAGCCTAAACATTGTAATCCATAGCTAGTGAAGTTTAGTGGAATTGGTACGATCGGCAACTTGTCGGCGTATGCTCCTTGGACGTAGCCCTTTGCGATGAACCAAGTAAAATTGGTGTGTCATGTGCATGCTTTACTTTCTGTTTAGTTTGTGCAACAGGAAAGAGAGAGAAGAGTGTTTTGCTTAACAGCGAAACAAGATCAGAACAGACGTTATTTTTAAATTATTCATACCCTGATTGACCCCCCTCTCAGGGTATTCATCCTTGTGGACCTAACAGCACCAATGATAAATGGTAGAAAACCACCCAAGTTAGAGCCCTAATGTGAAGGACCTTACATTATTCAGAATGTTTACTCCAATGGAGCATACTTATTAGTTACCATGGATGGTGAGCGTATAACTCCTCGCACCAATGCCAAGTTCCTCAAACAATAGATTTCTTGAGCTATAGAATCCCAAATGACCATAAACTGTATGGTCTTGCATGAACTTAAACTAGATGGTCCCGTATGACCCTAAACTGCATGACGGTTCGATGCAACCCTAAACTGCATGACAGTCCTGCATGACCTTAAACTGTGTGGTCCTACATGAACTTAAACTGTGCATCGTCTTGCATTATGTTAAACTGATCCTTAAGAACTATGAATGTCTTGATTCCCATCCTCATGGGATACATAGAAACACTGAGACGCGCCATCTTGAGTCCATCCCCAGCTCCTTCTTTGACTATCTCTTCATAGGAATAGTTCCTTTGGAGGATCTCACATGGCGTCGTGTAGGCTTCATTAGCCCCACCCATGTCAGGGTTATGATGATTTCACCGTGTTCCCTCCTTCGTTCTTCTAATCCTCCCACGTCCTTACTGCATGACGCTAAACTGCATGGAACTTTCAGAACTATGTGTGGCTTCATTCCCATCCCCATGGTATAAGTAGAACTGCCTAGACATTTCATCCCTTAGCCCAACCCCAAAACCTCAGGACCTTCCATAGGTAAGAAACACATGGTGTGGCTCAAGCCTTTTCCCTCATTCATGTCATGTTCATCATGATCGTACCATGTATCTCTCTCCCTTGAAGATCTATTTCACTTATCCTATCCAAATTGAGTTGAGATTGCACAGACGCATTTATGCTTCATCACCCCATCATTTCGGTTCCCATTATCTTTCACATCATAAGGGGCCCCCGAACGATAAGGATACTTAGCCCAAGGGCTCTCATATCATTTCAGGCCAATACCCTCAACAGTTTTAGACAACAAATAGATACAATTCCCACGTTGTGAATATGGTCAGTGGTTGAAGCCCATTGATTGTTCCCAATTCGGGTCAAACGATATAGATACTGTGTTTCGAATCTGGTCAGCAGCTATCTTTGGTCGTTGTAGCCAACCCCAAATGCCCCAAACATGGTGTAGCGGTTCATTCTGCCCCACCATCTCTCCAAATCTCAGTATGCTTCAAGCGGGAGTGTAATTCCAACTGTCGGACCCTTATGTGATGGGGAGAGACCAATCATAATCTTTGTTTCCCACACCAAGCATTTATCACATGGGCTTAGGAGTTGTGAAGGAAATACCTACATGATAGGTCATATGGCTACAGTTGGTCGGGACGCTCAGCCTCAAGTCCTTCAACCCCTTTGTACCCCTGGACCAAGTTCTCATTTAGGATTGTGTGGTGCGGTACGGACTCACGCTCTCATTCACGTCAGGCTATTTCGCCACACCACACATATCCCCTTGAGATGTCCCTCCCTTTTTTTATCATCTGTCCCGTGAGCACATGCCCTACCATGCTTCGCGAGTCCCATCATTGGAGATTTCATCACCTTCTATATCAAAAATGGCCCCTGAATGGCATAGATGCTCGGCCCAAGGGCTCTCCTACCGTTATAGTCTAACGTCCTCGAGGATTGAGATAAAAAATTGATACATGTCCCATGTTGCGAATATGGTCAATGGTTGATGCTCAATTGTTTCCCCAAATTATGGTCACATAAGGGTGGGTACTGCGTTGCGAACCTATTCAACAGCTTTCCTCTATCATCTTTGTCTCTTTGTGGTCTTCCATAAGCACATTGATACTCCCTCTCTGTCCCACACATATGACATAAAACTCAGGATATACGGTATGAGCTCTATAAACCTAAACTAAGATCACCTTCGTCCTCACTGTAAGACTTAAACTGCAAGCTGGCCATGAAATTCTTTCCATGGCCCAACCTCAATCCCCTTGGCCATCTCCGGCCCCTATCCCAAGTTCTAAAATAAGGTTGTACACATCCCCATCGTGGGATTATGTCCTCATTCACGCCAGGTTTCCCATCATGTCGTACACATCCCCGAATGAGGTACCTTACCCCTACCTTCGTCCTCACTACAAGACATTAAACTACAAACTTACCATGAAATTCTGTCCATGGCCCAACCTCAATCCCCTTGGCCTTTTTTGGGCCCCTGGCCCAAGTTCTCACATTGGGTTGTACGGTGTGGTGAAGGATTGTGTCCTCATTCACGTCGGGTTACTCAACATACCATACATGCCCATTGTTGGGGTATCTTTCCCTTATTAGCATCATCCTTTTCCCCTAGAACTACGTGTGGATTTATTTCCATCCTAATGGGATACGTAGGATCCCCCAAACATCTAGACTTCAGGTCCAGCCCCATCTCTTAGAAACCTCTCTATCATTTTGGCCCCTTGGCCTGCATTTTTTCAGAATAGGGATATACAGTGTGGTATGGGTGTATCTGTCCATTAACATCAGGTTTATAACAACCACGCCGCATACCACTCTCTCTAGAGTGGCCTTCACTCCCTTTCCCTACTTTCATCTCTTTTAGTCGGCTTCCCTTAAGTCAGGTCCCTCGGCCCTCTCTGGTGATTCACCAAATTGGTCTATGACTGCTCTGGTCTAGAACCTGGAGTGTTGAATTCTATATGGACATTCTTTCACCAATTTTTCAAGCTTCATGTTCCCCTTCATTTGGGCTTCCATTATCATTCACACCTAAAGGGACCCTCAAATGGCATGGATTCTAGGCCTAAGGGCTCTCTTACCATTACGGGCCAATGTTCTTGAGGGTTTCAGACAAAAAATCGATACAAGTCCAGCATTGTGAATATGGTCAGTGGTCGATGCTCATTTGTTATTACCATTTTAGGCCACACGATATGGATGTTGTGTTTCGAATACAGTTAATAGTTATCCTCCACTGTCACGCCATCCCCTTCAAGCCCTGAATTTTGGTTACATGATTCAAAATATTTTCCACCCCATTATGTCCAAAAGGAATTTAGACACTCCCGACACTATCCCTCAGTGTACATTTTCATGTTAAGAGGACAAAATATGTGGTAAAGGCATCATTTGGGGCTCCAAACTGATTTTCCTTTGGCGTGTGTTCCATGTATTACAAAAAACCTCTTCCGCCCTTGTTTCCCACACCGATTTTTACTCACGTGGGCTTAGGGATCCGGTTGAGGTCCGCACTTACTTGGAAGGATTCCACCTCTCCCTGGTCTGAGCTATAAGACCTTAAACTAAGATCCCTTTCAGAACTACGTACATCTTGATTCCCATTCCCATGGGATACGTAAGAATTCCCAGACGTCTTGTCTTTGGGTCCAACTTGAGTTCCACTAATTTATCTCTTCTATTATGCCTTTTGGGCTCAAACTCTTATGGGACTGCATGGCGTGGTATGGGATTATGGCCCCATTCACGTCAGGTTTGCATTAGCTGCACCATGTGTGCCCTTTTTTAAGAGTTAGCCCCCATACATCCTGTCCCACATGAAATTAAATTGTATATTGTCCCACATGAAATTAAAATCCACCTTCAAGAACTACATGTGGATTGATTCCAATCCTCATTGGATATGTAGGAACACTCGTGCACTTTTCCCCGGGCCCATCATAACTTTCATTTTTGGTCCCTTGACCTAGAACTTCCCTAAGGAATACATGGTGATATGAACTCTAGGTCCTCATTCACGCTGGGTTTCATAATTACCTCACCATGCATCTCCCTCATTCCCTACCTTCTATGCTTCGTGTTCTATGACCATAAACTAAGAGAACTATGTGTCCTTTCCACAAGATGTTAAACAACACGACATCTTCTAGAACTACAAATGGATGGATTCCCATCCCTATGGGATACGTAGGAACGCCCAGACATATTTTTTATGGGTCTGGTCCTAGGAATCCAAAATCTTGTCCCCTCTGTTCCGCCCCCTTAGCCCAAAATCCTTGAGGAACATGTAGTGTAGAGAGTACCTCATGGGTCCTCATTCACATCGGGTTCTGAAAAGGCCACACCATGTGCCTGTTGCATCTTCTCCTCACCTAGTCCGAGCTCTATGACCCTAAACTAAGATCTATCTATGGGAACGACGTGTCATGTTTGGCCACGTCACCACCCTGCGCATAGTCCATTAAATAAATCTCCCCCAATGGATCATCCTATGACCATTAAGCTGGAAGAATGCAACCCCAGGACCCTTTTCCTTGGAGGGAAGGTACTTGACTCCCTCTATCAGATAGGTCTTATAGTTGTATTCAGATATGTTTTGACAAAGAGACCGAAGTGTGGAATTTTTATGGGGACATTCCCCCCATGTCCAAGTTTTGGGAGCCCGTCATTTGGATCCTCATCCTCTTACATGCCTGAAGGGACCCCCTTTGGGGCCTAGTCTCATGACACACTGGCTTACCTATTGTCTTGGTCCAATGTCCCTAAAGACCTCAGACAACATTTGCAATAGGTCCCATGTTTCTAACATGGTTTGCGGCCGACCCTCATTTGTCTGTCCAAATTTTAGGCTAACGCGATATGAATACTTTATTTGGAACATGGTCAACAGTTATCCCCTATCGTCATGCCACCATCATTGTTGTCCAAATCTCGAGCATCATGATTCACATGTTTCCACTATCTTATGTCCAATTGGAATTCCAACATACTCGGATTTACTCATTCATGCATCTAGGTGCGTTATATAGGCAGGTCAGAGTTATTGGGACAGCATTCACCTAGAGTATCATCAACCCAAATAGTATCACCTTTATGTTCTAGGAAGGACCCATAATTACTCTTTGTTTCCCACACCGAGCATGAATCACGTGGTCTTAGTAGTTTGGGTAGGATGTGTAATGACGCAGTCATGCCACACTTTCCATTATTTGTCTCGCATGACGTTAAACTGCACCCATATAACTATGTGCAGCTTGACTCCCATCTTAATGGGGTACGTAGGAACGCCCGACCGCTTTGCTTCGAGCCCAGTCTAACCTTCACTTTTGGTCCCATGACAAAAAGAATTTTCTTCGCGGATATGTGGTGTGGTGTGGAATCATTATGTCCTCCTCATTCACATCGAGTTTATAGCTACCACACAACATACTCAATTCCTGGGATCTCCCCTATCATCCCTCGTCATATTGTATGATGTTAAACTACCCATGTCCACATGTCCTTGACACATGACACTAAACTACAGTTCTACCCTGAACAAGTTCGGGATGACCCAAGGTAATCAGGGGATGCACCAGACCCCTTGCTAGAAAGGATTTTCCCTATCAGTGCTGGTCCCCATCCACACCAAGCTTAATAACTATGTTTTTCTTGATTCTCATCCTTATGAGATAGGTAGCGAATGCCTAGGTATTTTACCTCGGGTCCAACCCCAGGGTTATTAACCATCCCAGCCCCTTGACCCTGATCACGGTCCAATCTCTATGACCTTAAACTAGGAGCCTACGGTCTAGGTACCCTGACATTAAATTGTTAACCTTGGTCCAGGAAGTATGAACTTAAAACTATGGGCATGTCATCACCATATGACATTAAAATATGTGTCTATCATCCTCATTGGTATGACGTAAAACTACATGTCATCCCAGGTCCTTAACAAAGAGGTCATGTTTGGGAGTAGGTATGATCCCTGATCACACCGATGCGCCCACCTAATGAGTCCTCACCACGGCGGTGTAATTTAAAGAGTTCCATTCAAGCAACCCATCACTCCACACTCCACGCCTTACATGCCCTTTATTTAGACTCTCTTCCTCTTTCGCATATAGAAGAACCCCCTAATAGTTTGGATGCCCGGCATATGGCTCGCCTACAGTTCTGGGCTAATGTTCTAGAAGGCTAATGGATGAAATTTCGAGTCAGACCCCATGTTTCAAACATGGTCAACGATTGGACCTCAGTTGTCATTCCCATTCTAGGCTAACGCAATAAGGATAATATGTTTTGAAAACGGTCAACATTCATCCTTTATTGTCACGCCACCCTTACAATGTTCCAAACATTGGGTATCATGATTCACACTTTCCATACCATATGTTCAGATTAAGCAAAACTCCCCCGGCGTTACCCCACTCGTGCACTAGAGCACATTGGAAGGATGACATGTCGATTGTTCTGATGTCCTCGCCCTTTAATCGGGCCTCTCCCATTTCTTCCCGAAAATCCAGATTGGTTGTTCAAACCCTCAGATGTCTGAATCTTGGTTTGCACTCTTTCATTTGGGTGGAATAATAAGTTGGGCATCCCTTGTTTCTCACATCATGCCCGACCCACGTGAGTTTAGGGATTGGTCGTTGGACGCTCCACAAGTATGATGGGAATGCAATAAACCAATACAAATAATAGAACTCATGCATCCATCTCATATAAAACAATCAAAGAATGAAAGTACGTTTGAGGGTTTGTAATCATTACAGTACTCGAGGGTCTATCCCTCTCATGGATGGATTAACCCCGTCATAAGAAATTTGCAGCTCTACCACCCTCTAGCTTGTAGCGTCCATGATTTACTTCTACCTGTTCAGCTCATGCTCTTCCTCGGTAGCGATTGGGTGCAATCTTTCAACTACAATCTGAGCTCGCTCTATGTCGGTCTAGATGACGGTCATCACTTTGGAGGTTTTCTTTATGCGCTCCTTGGAATCTACCAACCAGGCCATCAATCTCAATATTATATCTAATTGTGAATCGAGGGAGGCTGAGTGCTCATCCACCCGGACCTGTAGCCATTGAATCTCATCTTCAGCCTCCCGAAGCCTCTTGATGTTCATCGATTTCTTCCACTGCCAGCCCACACTGAGGCCATGATCATACTCTCGAATATTCTCCACCATAAGATCTCAGACGATCATGTGGGGACGTCAAGCATACACTCCCCTAGAACACAGTTCACACAGCTGCGAGCGATGTCTATCAATCTCATCCATCCATTTCATTTGGGGGGGGGGGGTGTCATCGATGAAGCGCTTGATCAGCTTCCACAATCGGTAACAGACTATTTTGCTATCCTATTAATCAGAGCCTGTCTCATCCCACTCAGTGTGGTTGGCAGGATCATATGTGGGTAACAACCCCAAGAACTCATCAACAGGGTCCACATATGGCTTTTGATCAGGTATGGCAGTACCCGAGCTGTCTGATCGATCCTCATCATCAGAACCCACCTCAATAATCTCAGGCTCAACCTTGCCGATGGTCCCACCGGTGATTGGGAGTGCCGCAGCTTGGTCAGTCTGGATATTTGCCTCCACAATTACCGGCATTCCTCTGGGAAATACACCACCAAAGCCCTGAAAACCTCTCCAAGGTGGCCCATGCCATTTGAAGAATTTTTTGCACCAAAATGGGGCTTGGACGTCATTTGACATAGTCAATGAGTGAAAATCATGAATTTGGTAGATGATACATATAGAGAACGAATACATGGTCTCTTTCTTGGGTTGACACCATTGGGACCCTGAGGTGTGGCCCTTCGTATATTTTCAGAAGGTCTGAAAGCTCTGGAGAAGACACCTCGGGTGTCCTGGCCCCGCCGGACATGGTAATCAATGTAGCTGCAGGTGTAGATTCTAAAGGTCCCACATCTTCTTTTGTTGAGGGGTGAGAATAGGTTCTATGTATGAAACAGTCCTACACAGTTCAAATATTAGTTAGGAGTCTAGAAGGACCTGGAAGCGGACCCTGAGGAAGGGTCTTGGGATTTTACCTCAAGGACCTCTACAAATTCCTCAAGTTCCGGTTCTTGATCACAAAATTCCCCCTCATAGAATAGGATCCCCATACCAGCCTCCCCCCTAGGAGGACTCATCCGATTCATTTGGAATAGGAAAACACTAACCCAGTTCGACATCTGACAACTACGAAGGGGATGTCTGATTCAACAACACCTTCAACTGGTCTGTCATTAGATGTGGGGAACCCTAGGAGTGGAAAAATCATCCATCTCGATCAGGTATCACTCTACCTCCTCTTGAGATACTGTGAAGCAGGCCCTGACAGGTCTAATTCCTAACAAGTCCATCCCAGGATGGTTCAAGTGTTGGAACATCTCGGATGGGCAGAGGAATTTCTTGTTGACATCCCAGATGTCCCAGGCCTCCAGGAAGGCATCATTCTCCGGCATGTCTACATGGTGTAGCCGCTTCACCAGAGCCTAGGTGGATATTATATGGAATCCTCACGGTGAACTCCCCTCTAGATAACTCTGTACTTCTAGAACCATCAGGTTCACTATCACCATTGGATCCACTACCACTACCTCCCCGTCATTCAGTATGGGCCTTGCCATCATGGCAGCCCCACCACCATGGGATCTCCTCGCCATCCTCCAACCCCAACCTCGAGGTTGAGTAGGCACACCGTCACTGGGCCGAATGGTTGGCTGCTTCAGCATCTCCCCCAGGTAAGATGCCTCCCATATTTTGGATTACTCTTTCACCAACCCGAAGATGGCCATGGGCGGAGTCAATTAATTCTGCATCTTTCTGTATTCTTGAATGAACATTATCCATATTTTCCTCCTCACAATCGGACTTTTCTCAAGGTGCACCCCAAAATAGACTTGTGGGGTCAGCCGCTGGATACACCGAAACTGCCTGGCGAGTCGGTGCGGGGTGTACGGCTCCCAGAGGGGCACACAATGTGTTATTGCCACCAGAAATCCACCTCGAAAGGTCAGGAGATAGGACGGGTGCTCCTCCTTTCCTTGGACATCATCGGTAAAAGAACCTGTTGGCAGTGGGAATGGATGAAAGTTGAATTCCTCTATCTTACAGACACAGTTCAGTACCGCTTTCATAGTCAGTTTGGCTGGAAATCTCCCCACTGAATTCATAATGGTTGGACGGATGTTCGATCCTAGAGGAGAGATGGGGTTTGTATATTCATAGTCTCCTCTAACATGTGCCGCTACCCACCCTTACTGGAGTTGGAACGACCTGTATATCCTTTGTGGAATCTTCCCCTTGCTGATATGCAATAGAATTTTGTACAGATTCATGAGCATCGGGATTCCGAGGTTCACTCGCCCTCCGGTCGCCAACATGGACGCCATGATAAATGTGCTTGGTCCAATGCCCATGTTTAAATCCGTCACCGACAGGATCCAACTGCAGATGAGAGCAGTGATGAATGCTGCCAGCCTGACTACCGATTACTGCTCGGTGCTAACAATGGACCCCTAGGTCTTCCACTGGCTATCCTCCAGGAGCTGCCAGTGTGAATTCTCCTTGCCCCATTAAGCCCCCTTAGAGCAATTACAAGGCCTCACCAGAAACTGTCTATTTTTTTAGATGTTCAGAAACTTTTTGAACCACTGTCTGAAGTGGACGTCTCTCACTGCCTCTTGGTCCTCTCCTAGAACCAACTCCATCAGTGCCATCGCCAGTGGTGTAATTTTCTCTGGATCCTCCCATACACCCATATCAGGGAGAAATTAATCATACATCGCTCCCAATATCGGGAAACCTGAGATATGGTGCATGTCCCACAAACTGATGCCAACCTCCCCGTGCTGAAAATGGAATGTATTGGTCATCGATGAACACCTTCTCAAGAACTCCGATATCAGCTGTTTTAGTTGGTATATATGAAATTAGGATGCCTAATCCACCTCATACAGACATACTCTCCTCATCTCTACCCCGAACTCTTCACATGAGGCGCCTACCCAGTAGGCTTAGGCCCAAAAATCTCTAAAGTTGCCGGCCTAGCATAGATACCATTCATCAGACCATCCCTTCGATGGGTTCCTCAGGACCGCCTTCAAGATCTTCTGGTATAGAGGGGGGATGTATCCGGCTGAAATCCCTTCTCATCAACATTTTTCATATGATTGAATAAACAGTTAGCAATGATGGGTGTGAAGTCCTCCCAAGCATGGTTGTCAGCCACCCTGAACCACTAGCACTGACACAACGTGCTTCGGAACCAATATGCTAGCTCGTCCCAGCAAGCTTTAGGGATGAAGACATCATCCCTCATCCCAAATACATACAAAGGTATCCTCTTTCACAATGAATAATTTCTTTGGATTTCCGAATACAGCTCCACCAATGACCCATGGTCGGAGTGGCTCCGTACCAACTCCCCTAAACCCAATATATTTGCCATATCCTCCCTTTGGGTAGTGTCCGCAAGGACCCCCCTGGCAGTCTCTGTGAGAGCCATTTAGTTTTTGAGTTTGGGTGTTCTTTGGGTTGGGTTTTCGAATCTCTTTCACGAAGCTTCTTCGTGGAGCTCATTCGCGATGACTGTCTGTGGAGCTCTACCCCAGCCTTCAAACACAAGTCTCAAAGATCTCCTGCGTGAAGTCAAAGACTCACTGTGCACCATGAAGCAGAATACCAGATTCACGGAGAGCAATCAGGGAGTACGTGGAGATTCATGAATTGAGAGCGCTCAAAGAAAAAATCTTGGTGAAGATAAAGGGAAAAAGAGAGGTCACCCCTATTTATAGGCGTGAACCCTGGGTTCTTCGTGGCGCATCCGGTCGTAGCGAGCTTCCTGGAAGGCTCAGCCCCACATCGCCACTCCAGTTCGTGAGTCTTCTTTGCGCGGCCACTTCGTGATGGTTAAGATATTTTGGAGATTTCCCTTCTAACTTTGACCCTCATTTTCTTCTCAGATCAAAGTCCAAGGGGGACATTTTTTGACCCCAAAATCCAGGAAAATCCAGAACAAAGGAACATCCTTAGGTTCTGCCTCACGAAGACCACTCGAGGATTCCCCGTTGCCCCGCGGCCAGTGCATATCTCTCCCTTCGCGAACCCGTTGTAGAGCAAGGAGGGGAGCTTCTCCGAGAATCCCATTGACATTCGCAAACCCGCCGAATAGTAAGGAGGCGGGCTGCTCTATGAATCCCTTGGACGTTCGTGAACCCTCCGTGGAGAAACGAGGCAGGCCACTCCCCAAATCTGTTTTACGTTCGCAAACCCACCACAGAGAAAGGGGTCAGGATGCTCCACGAATCCTTTTGAAGTTTGAAAACCCGCTGCAGAACAAGGAGGCGGGCTACTCCAGGAATCACTATGATATCAACGAACCTTCCGCGGAGCAAGGAGGTGGGATGCTTTGTGAATTCCCTTGATGTTTGTGAACCTGCCATGGGCAATGAGATGGGATGATCCGTGAATCCCTTTGACATTCGCAAACCCTCTGCAGAGCAAGGAGGCAGGGTGCTCTGCAATCCGATTTGACATTTGCGAACCCACTGTGGAGCAAGCTTCGTCTACATGCTGAGTGAGCTCTGCTTCACAGCACATCATGCCTATAAATACCAGGCTCCCCTCGATCCCAAAAGATGTATCCTCTGACCTTTTTCCTTCTGAGCCCCCACATTACGATGCAATTTCTTCTCTACGAACCATGAGCTTTTCAAGGTAATTTTGCATCGCGAAGTGCCTTCCCATTTGCATGAATTATCCCCCTCTTCAAAGGGGGATGACCTTCACGGAGCCTATGGGCCTCTGCGAAGGAAGGCGATCCCAATAGGGACTCGGGTCATCGCTAAGAGTTTATGCTTCATGAAACACCCTTCATACGCTTGTGACCCACATGATAAGGTGTGGTCACTATGCTTTTTGAATCACATTGCTCCACAATGTTATGTTTTTCTAGGAACCCTTTCTTCAAGAGGAATTGCTCTGTGAATGCCTTTCCACTTTGCGAAGCACCTTCCATATGCACCTATGACTTATGCCTAGGCTAGGCAACTTCACTTCATGAAGCACATCCCTTCATGAAGCCCCTCCACTTCATGGAGCACTCGAGCTTCATAAAGTTTCTACCTATGCACCCCCTTTCTCTGCAACTCTTTTTTTTCCTTCATCCCTTCAGGTTTTCACGAAGAAATTTCAAAGTCCCTGGGGCGGTGATACCAGTTTCGTTGCTTCGCCTCATGATACTTCGTATAGGCATGCTAACGTCTATTACTTCTCCGCATATCCATGCTAACGTGGACCCCCCAATGGTTAGATCTTTAACTCCCCCTCTCCATGACATTTTTTATGACTTCCTACCCTCAAGTGTGGGCATGTATCAGTTATGTAAGTCCTAGGGGCGGGGAGCAAACCCACCTCATCTGAGCTGTAAAACGTTAAACTGCCAAGCGCCATCGTCGTCAGCACATGACGTTAAACTATGACCTCGCCCTATGTGGTGCACGCGGGGTGCCCTATATTAGAAATTCTCTATGCCCACTGGTCTCCATGAGAGTGAGATCATTCATCACATGGAATGACATCCTCTTTATCAGAGCGGCGTCTGTCCGTAGAGAAAGGGAAACAACCTTGGTGTAATCCCCTAACCTTTCTTGTAGGAGGCATCACCCCTACTCCTTCTATCTTCCTGGGTTCCAAAATCCCTCTCCCGCTCATCTTTCTCACCACTAGGGCCTCCATCCTAGATTAATTCCCAATCTCCACCTCCCTGGGATGCTAACCACGCGTAAGCCCCTGTTTCTTCTTTGGGTTGTGGACAACACGTAATCCCCTGTTTCATTTGTAGGCCACTACCTATGCATCAACCCTACTTTACTTCCCACAAATGCACCTTCCACAATGTGATGGTCAGGTCTTTGTTGCCTATTGTTTCTCACACCGAGCATGACTCATGTGGTCTTAGAGAAAGCATCGACCATGAAATCCTTTCTGGGGAGCCTAGAGTGTCAGCCGCATACACCATCCTGAACTATGAGGTCTTTGATCCTTTCTATGTAAAGGTATGTATGAAGCCTACGTATGGTTCAAGCCCACTACCCATTGGTCCCGACCATCTCCACATCGGTTCCCACACCATCATGAACTATGAGGTCTTTGATCCTTTCCAAGGCTAGGTACGTAGGATGCCTCCCTGAGGTTCAGGCCCAACAACCATTGGTTCCGACACCTCTTTGCATCGGTTCCCACTCCACCATCATGAATTATGTGATCTTTGATCCATGCCAAGTCTAGGTACATAGGAACCCTCCTTGAGGTTCAAGCCCGAAAAGCATTGTTTCTGACCCCCCTTCACATCTAACCACCTTCGTCCCGCATGACGTTAAACTGCATGTCCCCTTTTCGTCCTGCATGGCGTTAAACTGCATCCACCATCTCAAACTATGTGGGTTTTGATCATTGTCTTTTGGATAAGGTACGTAGGAAGCTTCTCTGTGGTTCAACCCCAACCAGCAGTAAGCCATTGCGACCCCATCCAGCGATAATCCATTGTGACACTATCCAACGGTAAGCCGTTGGGACCCTATTCTGCGGTAAACTGTTGCGATCTTATCAAGCAGAAAGCCGTTGTGACCCTATCCATCAGTAAGTCATTGTGACCCTATCCAGTGTCAGTCCGTTGGGACCGTATCCAGTGGTAAGCCATTGTGACCCCATCTAGCAGTATTCTGTTGGGACCCCATCCAACGGGAATCCATTGCGACCCCATCCAGCGGGAAGCCGTTGTGACCCCATCCAGCGGGAAGCCGTTGTGACCCCATCCAGTGGGATTCCATTGTGACACCATCCAACAGAAATCTGTTGTGACCCCATCTAGTGGAAATCCATTGTGACCCCATCTAGTAGCAAGCCATTGTGACCCCATCCAACAATAAGCCGTTGTGACCCCATTCAGTGGCAAGCAGTTGTGACCCCATCCAGTAGTAAGCTGTTGTGACCTCATCCAGTGGTAAGCCATTAAAATCCCCATTCGGTGGTATCCCATTTTCAGATGAACTGCGAGGACTTTGATTCCCAGTCACATGGATACGTAGGAGGTATCTTAGAGACTCAAGCCCAAAATTACCGTCGTCCTTGAGTCGACTCCATCTCATTCTGCACCCACTTCATATAACCATCCATTATCCATTTTGGTTCTTACCTGGGCCACCACATCCCTATGGGATCATTCCATCCCATTCCCCATTCACCTTAACAACAATCGAGTAGCTAACCATGCGTTAGCCTCAATATTGGTGTTCCCTCTAGGGGTCGCCTCACCTGATCCGCTCTAGTCAGTGTTCTGATCAGTCCGATCCGTCTTCGCAAGACGTTAAATCTATGGCATACCCCGTGTTAAACATAGGAAGCTGAGGAAAACCTCATATACATGCCTATGGAATATTATTCCTCTCATTCTAAGTGGTATTACTTGAGATTCCGCGCCCTCGAGAAGCCCTATAAAAAGGGACAGAAACCCTGACGCGCTAGTGTTCCTGCGTCCAGACCAGCTAGTGATGTCCAACGTGACTAGTCCCCCGACTGATGGTTGCTGTCCTGACCGGACCCCATGGAATGTACCAACATAAGCAGTGTAATTAACTTGTTTCCCTGAAGATATGGCACTGGGAAGAGTTTAATGAACCTCGTCTTAAATATATAAGGGATACCCAGACTAGGTGATGATTTTCAAGGAGGAATCCGCAGAAGGAAGAACTGACATCCCATCATCTCGTTTCGATCAAGTAGAAAACATCCCTAAACAAGGAATGAATTCCACCACTTTTGGAAAGAGGGAATGTGGGGAAATAAAAAGTGAGGCCTTCCTCGAATAAGACGAACGTGCATGCCCTGGCGAAAGCATCAGAAACAATGAGTAATATTGAAATTATGATTAACAAGTTGGAGTTAATATATTTGTATCTATGAAAAATGAAGTAAATAAGGGTTCTATATGATTAAAATATTGGTAATTAAAAATGTATGGAGTCACGTTGTGATATATCAAATTATGTTTCTTTATATGAAAGAGATATCATAGTGTTCAATGTAATACGCATGGGATTAGTGAGAGTTATATATTGAAAAGTCAATATATATGGTATTTATAAACCATCAAGACTGAGAATGTGAAAATTACTAAGTCATGCTATGATATATCAAATTATGCTTATTGATATATAATTTTTATCACATTTTTTATAGGAAAGCATAAGGGTATGTAGATAGTAGTTAGATTCAACAAAGTACCATGGACACACTAATAGAAAAAAGAGTGAGTCAAAATTTACAATCTGTCTGGAAGAGTTAATAGTGAGATAATTATGGTTGACATGATGATTTTTATGGATCTGTAAAATCAATCCAGTTTATACATAAGGGTAAATTGGTCTTCATAGTTGAAACATAAGTGCTAGATGGAGTGTTTCAAAGGATACACAAGAGTAAAAAATCATCATGTAAATGTTTCTAGATAAAAATTAAAGTTATGAGAAATAATGGAATACTTTAATTGAATTTTAAGATTGATATTTCAGGAATTTAAATGGGATAATTTTGGGAAAATATTAGTGAATTATGTTATAATATGTTTGGTTGTTCTTTATGGATTAATATATTACTATATTGGTGATTCATTTTTAATTCATGATAAGTCAAAAGAAATATTCAATGAGAAGTAATTGAGATTATTATGTCATAATAATTATTGGATTAAAAATACTAATATTTTAAATAATTTATGCATATAAATTCTTGAGGAATTCATAATAATATTTTCAAAAAAATTAAATTAGATAACGGGTATTTATGAAATACTATATGAGACAAGTCATTAGAAGAAGAATAATATTTTGAGATCATGGGAAGAAGGACCGTGTAAATTTTTCAATAAATTGAATGAGAGTATTGAGGTTGTCATAGTCATAAATATCATGGAATGTCTATATTCACAATATGGAACTTATATTCACATGATTATTTCAATAAAAAAATGTAGAGTAAGAGAGTATTTTTTTTAGAAAAAAGACATATGAAAAAAGGTTAATACTATATCATATGGAAAATCATATGTATCAGAGAATAGGGATAAAGGAGGAGTTTTCTAACATACTACAACTACATAACCAATTATCGATTATATATAAAATAATAAAGAAAACATGAAGAGGTTCGAGCAAGTAATATATTGCAACTAAAAAGTTGTACATTATCTATGTTCAGAATATAAAAGAAGAGGATCGACTTGAAGTATCAAGTCCAACAACCTACATCATACAAAAGTTATGGAAGTTTTTAAACAAGAAAATGTGCTAATATATAGGGTTTTAAATCCTTATGTATTTTAATTCAATGAACATTTGTTTGAAAGAATATCTTCAATGACTATTTAGTGATATCCTAGAGTGGATGGAAGATCATGTTCCTCACAATGTTTGGGAGCACCCACTATAAACCGGTGGGATCTAGTATAAAGAACCATCCAAGAGAATGTAAATTTTTTGGGAGACAGATGAGATTAATTAGTCTTAATTTATATACAAGTTTCAATATAGAGAGGATAAATCAATATATAAGTAAATTTTGTAAAATTAGGTTACACTGATTTACCCCCTCTTACAGTGACTACATAATCATGATAGGTATTTTTAACTTGTATCAATGCTAATATAGGTTTCCTATAATTGAATCAAATTGATTTATCAAATTTTTTATCAATTTTATGTGATGTTAAAATTTTAATAGTACCCTAGAAAAGTTGATGTGGATTTTTCCTTTAAATCCTTTAATAATAATAATAATATTTAATCTAAAAATATTAAAAATTTATCATATATGAATAAGGATAAATATGGAACACCATAAATTAAAGGTAATCAAATTGGTGTTTACCTATTAAATATGAGGACAAAAAACCTCTATAAAAATCAAGTTCAAGTTGTGAATATTGGGTGTATAATGAACCATTGTATGATTATTACTCTCAACTAAAGGAGAAAATAAAAAATTTCCCTATTGAAGCTACCAAAAATATACATTCACACATCAAGTGGATACCAAATTTGAATTCTTATCTGGAGTTATAAGTTAATTTAGTGTTAGAAGAATTGGTAGAAAGTATGAAAAAGTGAAACTCTCTCATCAAAGAAGTAAAATAAAAAGAAAACCCTTTATATATAATTAAATTATAATTATTTATGGATGATTAATTATTATAAAATATAATTGATGAGAAATTTATTTTAGGAAATATCAATGAATAAAATATTCATGTACTAGAATAAACTAATAGAGCATAGATGGATGTCAAATATCTTTATTTAGAAGTCATTAATAAAATGATAATGTATCATGAAAATTACCTACTAGAAAAGTATATATTGTATGAAGATAAAGTATACAAATTTGAAAATAATGTAAAGATCCAAAGAAATATATTCAATATAAAAATAGTAATCAAAATATGGTGTTTTGTTAATTGGAAGTAACATTGGAAATTTGGATGTAACACAATTTGACTCTTTACATGAAAATGAGAAGATGTGTGAAACCATGAATGGTTATAATAAATGTATTATCTCTATGATGACTCGTGTTAGTGTCAGAAAGATCATTATATCATTTAAAAATATATCCACTATAAGACAACAATAAAATGCAACTAGCCTTCTAGAATTTTTTTTTATAGTAATGTTGTGTCATCTTCCAATATATGATACAATTTAAATACCTTAAATATATAAGTTGGGAAAATTTATAGGGGACCCACATGAAACTAAACGTTGTATTTCAGAAATAGTATGATTTTTTTTTCAAAATAAATCTCAAAATAGATTTTTTTTGTCCAAAAATTGAAAGGTGTTAAATCTGGTTAGGTTATAACTAATGAAAAAATAACAAAATTTATCATCCAATATTGTTGTTGTGTAACATTTAAAAATATATTAACTGAATATTTGAATAATTTATCAATTTATAATTATTATAAAAGGTCAATATTAATGGGTATAATATCTAAATTTAATATAAATCTTGCTAAGTAAAATAAATACACACAAAATAAGGTGAATATGTCTATCAAGAATATATTTGAATATTTTCAACGATTCTATAGAAAAAACAACAACAATGATCATTATAATAATAATTAATATAATAAATCTACCAATCCTAATATATATAATCAATAATAAATCATAATATACAATTTTCAAAATAATTATAGAAAATAAGATGGGTCATCTATATTAGGTAAAAAAACTAAAGTGTTAAAAAACACACCCAAGATAAACATTCATAAGGATGTTGTAGAAAGGGGAATATTGTAATATTTTATTATTAAATGACACATAATTTACCTTTACAAATATGTTATGAATTTAAGCACATGAAGAATAACATTTAATAAACATAGAGAATCGATCTAGGAAGAAAAAAAAAGATTAGTTTTGTGGAAGACGTCTGAGAAAAAAAAGTAAAGAAGTTTCCAAAGATGGGTGACTCGAAGATTAGGAATAAACTATATGTAATGAGTATTTAATTAGAACACATTTCTATAAAATGTATTTCATAGATACTTTAACAGAAGGGGGTGATGAAAAAAAGATAACGTTTCATCACCTCCATGTGTTGAGGTTCTGTTTTAAAAACGAGTCTCCACATAAGAAGAAAGTTGATCGTAATCTAAATAAATAAAAGATCATGTGGAATGAATAGTTGTATAAGGAAAAGAATATGGCGTAATAAAATAAGGATAATTTTTTATTGGATATGAAAAAGTCTCTTCTATATTATAAAAAATATGAATGTAAAATGAAGACCATACTCCCTAAATAAGCTCATGTCTAGAAAATTGGAGGTGTAAGCATGAAGAGTTCTCACCAAATAAAACAAGAAAGAAATGGTTTTCTAGGTTGAGAAGTAAATCTCATCCTTGTTTATC
Organism: Viscum album; assembly: GCA_963277665.1. Taxonomy (NCBI): domain Eukaryota; kingdom Viridiplantae; phylum Streptophyta; class Magnoliopsida; order Santalales; family Viscaceae; genus Viscum; species Viscum album. The sequence goes on from OY728166.1 coordinate 856,450,580, forward strand.
TCATTTATAATCAAAGTGATAATCGACCATATTCCGATATCTATTTTTTGTGTTTCCATGCATTGGATTAAAGTTTGTAATTGTAAGGGGGAACTGTATGGCGATTTCAATTACTCTATAATAGGAAGAGACATACATCATAGAGATATCTATAAATGAAAATTAATTCCCTCCTTGAAAAATTTTCAAGTGGGATCAGTCATTGAAAAGAATAATGGAATGTATCCCTTCAAGGGGATATGATAAGTTAATATTTTCCAGAATATTATTATTTCACGTGAATCTATAATTTCTATAGAAAGGTGTAGTTGGGTTATGAAAATAACTTTTACCATCCTTGTTGTGACTGTACTATATCTCATTTTTAATAGGGAGAGTATGTTGATCTGGATGGTAACTTAAATGGAGATTAATCTTCATGCAGTTTAATTATTTTGATTTGATTATTAATTTGAGAACATGTGATAAAATTAATTTAAAAATTTTGTTGAATCTCCCCTGGAAAGAAAAAACTATGTTGATATCACATGCTGAAAAATTTCATGCACATCTTTGATGTCTAAGTTAGTCACTCTTATTTTTTTCACTGTTCTAGCTCAAGTATACATATGTTTTATTAATATATAGATCATTTATTATGAGAATTTTGATTCCCCATTTCTCTCAAGTGGATTAGGTTTTACTAAGGGAAAAATGATATTTTAGTTATCAGTTTTTATACCTCTATGAAAAATCATTTTTAATAATTATTAATATATTGGATAATAATATTTTCATAAATATTTGAATTATTATATTTGAAATGGGTATTGGAAAGAAATCTAAAGGGGGAGATTGAATAACCCAATTGGATATATTGAGTTGTATTTATTATCAATATAATAATGGGAAGTAATTTCAATATGTAATGAAGTAGGGTGACTATGAGGATCCCAATTCATGAATAATTATAATGTTTTATATACAAGTAGATGTCATAGGAACCAAAATAATTGATATCTACACTTATATTTTGTATATCTATTTATATGATGGAAATGAAGATGAAGAGTGAGATGCTACACTTGGAAATTAAAATGGTATGTTTTTTCTTGGAATTACATTATAAGTAGATTCAAGGAAGTATAAGAATAAATATTTAATGATTGTAATACTAATAATGTAATAGATTTATTAAAAGTGCTAACAGGATGGTCATTGAAGCACCATCTAATACATATTCTAGATATGTTTAAAAGAGATTGAATTTGGCTATAATAATGGAATGAATTGGTTTAGAGGAGACTGTGTGGGGGTCCACAAATATTACATATGATAATTATAGAGTTTTAATTATAATAGATTCAATTTCAAGTGTTTATTAAAGATAAGATCATTTTTTATCACATTTATTTGATGGGTGTTATAAGATGGTTATTGATAATCTTCATGATTTTTGACGAGAGAAGAAAAAATATGTTGGAAGAGTGAGTAACCATAATTGGATTATCAAGCATGAAGGATAAAATAATAAATAGATAATATCACATGAATAAGGATTAGATAAGGATGCGATTTTTATGTTAGAATTACTTAGTCAGCGAAGATTTATTAAAATTCTTAAAGAATAGTCTTTATATTTTTCGATATTCTGTATAAATTTTTGTAAATAGTTTAGAGAGAATATGACAAATTAATAAAGTTGTTTTAGGTGTTTTAAAATTATTTAGAGTTGTTTAGATCTATTGCAGATGCATTTATAATATTTTAGATAAAATATAGAAATTATATAGCAATAGATTTTAGAAAAATTATAAAAGTCTTCTATACGAAGTAGTCATCCTTATTTTATAAGGGATATATAAGAGTAAAATTGAAATTCTGAATAATATATAAAAGTTGACAGTGTCTTATTTATGATAAAGGAAATTCACATGTTTTTTCTAGACCTTTATGACTTGGAATTGGAAAAGAACTAAGTTACATTGTGATACCTCAATGTATTTTTATTGATATGTAAGGGTTATCATTGTTTTTAAAAAAAAATGCATAAGAGTTGATGGAGAGGTATATATGTGAAATAAAATACATGAGGGTTTTATAAACCTTGAAGATAGAAAATATAAAATTACTAAGTCACATTGGGATATGTTAAGTTAAATTTCTTTATATATAAAGGTTACCAAATTTTTCAAAGGGATATATAAAGGTACTATGAGGGAAGTGAGATTTGAAAATGTACCAAAGCCTAATTGTGATTTATAATAGTGGCATAAAATTTCCAATTAATATGGAGGATTTAACAATGAGATACATGTTGGTGTCCTAAGTATTTTTAAGGATAAGTAAAATAATTCAAGAAGATATGTATGGGTAAATAGGCCTTCCCTGGTAAAATATAAATGTGGATAGAATGGTTTATAAGATATATAAGAGTAACAAACCCTTTATATAAAGGATTCCAGTTTATAAGTAAAGTTATTATACCTCATTGAATTATTTGATAGAATTATGAGACTAGAAATTTATGAATTAAAATTGAAAAATAAAGGGAAAATATCAATGAATTTATTCAAAAAATGTTAATCTATCCTTAATGTATTAAAATATCATGATATTTTTTTATTGAATTATGATTCAAGTAAAAAGAAAGATTAAATTATAAGAAAATTAAAGTGTTATCAAATGGTAATTTTTTAATTTCAAAGATGAATATTTTATATAATTTATGAATAAAAAATCTAGAGAAATTCATGGGAATAATTGAATCTAGTTTAAATGAGATAATGAGTATTTATAGAAAACCAATCAAGAAATGTTTTTAAAGAAGAAGAATATTTTGAGATAAAGGGGAGTAGGCCCACATGATTCTATTGAGAAATTAAATGAAAATATACAGGTTATCATGATGTTGAATATAAATAAAATTATGAATTTAAAACAGAAAAATTATTTTCACATGAATCCACGAATATGAGAAAATAGAAGAATAGAAATGTTTTTAAAAATGATAGAAGTGAAGATAGGATGATACCATATTCTGTTGAACATCATGTGTATCAAATATGAATAAATAATGGGGGGTTGATTATGTACTACTACTTCTGTAACACCCCGAGCTTCCACGATACACTTCTCATTCAATAATGCAATAGCTTGCATTGTACGCAACTTCGAGTTCTAAAACACCGCGACTAATCAAAGTAGCCGTTATGAATAATAATAACCAATTTTTAAAATTATGGAAATTTTATATTTCAAAATGGACTTCATTTTTGGATTCGGAATATCGAAATTAGCCTATGTTGAATTTTTGGTATTTTTCTGAGAACTTCTAATTATTATGAATAGTGAAAAATACTTAAGACAGCTTTTTTAATCAAAATAATTTAATGTAATAAATTATACTATTTAGTGATTTTAAAGTATAATTAGAATATATTTTTACCATTTTATCCAATGGTGGTCATTAGAATTAATTTAACATTGAAATTGGACATAAACAATTGCCAATCTTTTGATATAAATTGTTTCTTAAAAACACGCTATTTGTTGTGACAGCGGGAATTAATTATAAAATTAATTAATGCAACTTATATGTTTGGAATTTTGTAAAATAGACATCATTTTTGAATTCGGAATATCAATTATAGCTTAGGGTGAAATTTTGGCATTGTTCTGAAAAACTTCAATTTTTGATGAATAGTGAAACCACTAAGTGGTAGTTAAATAACTGATTTTTCGTTTAAATGAAATATTACCACTTCTGTGTTTTGATTTTCAAAAATCCGACATACATGGTTGTCATTAAGAAGTAAAATGTGGGTCAATGAGATTAAAATAATTTTTTGGTGAATAGTAACTTTTAAGTTCTTAATCGCGATTAGAGGTAATTAGTGTAGTTTAAGGTAAAAATAATGTTTTAATAATATGATATGAGCTTGAAAATTGTCCTACTCTTATTGGATGAGTCATGTCCGACCAAGACAACCCATGAGTCAACTTGGGGACCCCATGGAGCCACTTTAGTTAGAAAATGACATAAACACCTTTTATTTAATGTTAAAGTAAAAAATGACACAAACATAAAATGTTTTACTAAAACAATTTTTACGTGGGGTTAACAACGTCCAAATTTTGATTATAAATATTCATTAGAAAGATAAAAAGATTTCCTAAATCATAGTATTTTTTTTATAATTTTTAGACATTAAATAAATTAAATTATTTATGACATCATTATGATGCAGCAATGACCTCATTATTTAACGATTTAAATAAAATGAGAAGATAATGCAAAATCCAAGGCTTACACTTGTCCAAAGGATATTGGATGAAGATATTTCGAAACCTTATCACCTTAGACTCGAATTATATAAGTGAGGGACCTTTATAATCCGAAAAGCATTGTGTAATAATGTAACATTTCAATCTTTCCAAAAGTGCCCCTCCTCTCCACTTATAAAAGGCCCCCACCTCTCCCACCTCATTTACACTTTCAAGCCATTTGGCTCGGCCACACTCTGCCCAAATACTCTCCCAACATCCCCCTATTACTCCTAGAAGCCTCACTTTGGGCAGAAGTCTTCCCAAGGAAGCCTTTGGCTCAAATCAAAAAGAGTTACCCGATTTTGAGGTAATGTCTTCTCTAATGTTGTTTTGTTTTATTTTTCTTCTCCAACTCCCTAAACTCTTTTTATTCAATTATTTTGTAACAACACAAGTATCCTCAATATACTAGGATGTTTTTATAAGAAGGATTAGAGATACACTTACACACACCTACATCTAATGGTTAAAGAACATACGGTTTCTGTGGATGACGAATTTCTGCCTCACGAAACGATGATTGTTCAACACTCATATAACACCTTCAAAGGTGGCCATTAAGATGTAACTATTTTTATATATGATATATAATATGTTTATGTTTTACTTATGCTTCTGTATTTCTCATTTATGGAATACTTTATGATTTCCATTATGGGTAAAACGCGATAATTTCATTTTAGGAAGTGCGGACTACCGCCCCCTCAAAGTGATTTGAATCGTTAATGCCATATGTGAGATGTATAAAGGATGGAGTAAATGGTATTATACACTATATTGGAATTATATTATACACTTATATCATTATGATTTCGTTCCATTAAATATGAAATAGAAATGAAAGTAGCGTTCATGCGTACGTACGGCTTACCGTCTCCATGAACGGTGCATTTCATTTCTTATCTCTAAATGTTACGTAATATTATAAATGAATGTATATACTGGATATATATGATATATATGACATCTAAATCATGAATATAATTCTGGATATAATGGATATTCTACCACATAAACAACTTGTAATTATAAGAAATTTATTGTTGACTCAAGTAACAAAGATCGACAAAACGACCGTTATTAACTTAAATAATTACATAATGTTCATAACATTGTAATAAGTGATATAAAAAGGATAATGAAATTAAAAATGGTTCTTAATAAGGTATATATTAACTCTAGTTTATTATTCAGGAGGTTAAAGAACGGTTGAGTCAAGTCGGACACGAGGTAAGGGAACTTCTTAACCCAACTTCCATTCTTTGGGTTAATCTCCGACTTTCAAATTATGTCATGATATTATTATGTCTTATTCGGTATTTTTACTTTCTTTATGTGTACCTATAGTGAATACACATAATAGATCAATTTTATTTTAAAAATAATCTTTTTAAGGACTTCGTCTCAATCTCCTTTCATTGAGGCATATTTGGTTTTATACACAACTTTATTTTATACGGTGTATAAACCCCTTTGAATTTTACGTTTATTCAAAAGGAATCTTTTTTATACGAAGCGTTTTGCTAAACGACAAAAAGGGAATTTTTTTCTTTCCGTACTTATGCGGCGACAACGACTTCTCCGCCGCCGTGACCATTATTTGAGTTTCGGCTTCCTCTACAAGCCATCATTTTTTTAATGAAAAATAAATACAAAGTTTTAACTTTCTTTTATTTTGGTATTGAAAATGGTTTTGAAAGTGTTTTTATTATATCAATGTGTTGTATTTATATCTTGTGATTGAAATGTGGAAATGTTATGTTTCCTTTATGCATGTTTTATGTGATATGATTATGTTATGGTTTATGATATGTTTAAAACTATTCATATGAGGAATGCATTGGACTTAATAAGTGACGGGTGGAGCCCGCTATAGCTCCTCGATGCATTGGAAGGTCTCATGAGACAAACTAGTGTCTTGGCACAAGGCCTTGACAAAATCTTATTTGTAGTCTTGGCACGAGGCCTTGACTACGTGGTTATGATAGTCTGGCATTATGCATTCCATCATTATGAAAGTTCTTATTGATATTGCATGTGATTATTCGACCAGTAGAATATCCATGTGAAGAAGTAATTGGCATTATCTCATTTTACTTTTTCCATATTATGTTGAAGTTCAAGTTTAAAAGGCTTTTGTTTTAGTTATACATTGCCTTAAATGTTAATGTTTATTTATGAAAGTTTCCGCTATATTGTTAACCTTACTGAGCATCTGAGCTCACCCCTTTCAATGTTTTAATTTTTTTTCCAGGATGTGAAGAAGTATTTTATGAATGACCTGCAGGGATTGTGAGAAGAGGATATGAGTGTGGACTATGGAGACTTTGTCATTGTAGTTTTTCACTTTATGATGTAATGTAACGTTTACGAATGTATCTAGTGTTTCCAAGGCTACTAAACTAATCGGTCTTTCGAGACTTGATCTTTTGTGATCATGCCAATGTTACGAAGTAACGCATTGGCTCTGGGTAGCTGGGGTCGGGGCGTTACAGTTGGTATAAGAGGCAGTTTAGTACTAACCTTGGAAGCTAGATTTAGATAAACTCTGATTAGAGCACATAGACCTAAGATGAACTTTGAGGATTAGTATAGAAGAACTTCCTAGAATTTTGGTATTATAGAGATGTTGTGAGTTTTCCGAGCAATACATCCCTGTCTGGATACGAGCAGGTAGAGGCGGCTCTGGCACAGATGTACCTAGGGGTAAAACCCGAAAACACTGCTTTGAGCTAGACTCGAACGGGAACTGGTGCACGACAACGGGCCTTGCTGCACTCTTGGTTACGACACTCCCGGGGGATATGCTTAGGATAACTCTCATTTTCTTTACAAATCATTATGAAGGGTTTATGAGTATATACTTCCTCAAAGAAAACATTTTTATGATTATGGATTATATCCATAAATAGTTCAATTTATGTTATGTATTTTATAAGTATGGAATTATGTATTTTGATTCATAAACTAATCTAGTTTATGCCATTGTTTAGAAATGGCGCCTAGTGGAAGGAATGGAAACCGTATCAATGTACGAACTCCGTGTAGGGATTTCCCTCCTGCTCAAGATAATTATTGTGGATCTGGAGATACAACTGGTGCTGATCAACTTATTACCATACTGGGACAACTCACTCAGGTTAGGAATAATAACCTTACTCGTATGGAGCACCCTGATCCGCAACGTGGAGGATCAATGCTAGACCGTTTCATGAGGCAACAACCACCAACCTTCAATGGGAGTAAAAATCCTATATTAGCTGAGCAATGGATAAATTCCTTAGAGAAAATATTCCATGCCTTGGGGAGTAGTGAAAGGGAGAAGGTTGTCATGGCAGTTTACCGCCTCACTGGAGATGCCGATCAGTGGTGGTCGCTGATTCAAAACACAAAGGAAGATGATGACGTATCAAATATGGAATGGAGGGAGTTCAAAGAGTTTTTCTTAGAAAAATACTTTCCTCGTGACCATCGAGCAGATATGGAAAGGCAATTTCTGAGTTTGAGGCAGAAGGAGGATGAGAATGTCGCAAAGTATGAGGCTAACTTTACAAGGTTAGCGAGGCATGCTGCCGATTATATACGTAACCCAAGGAGTAAGATTGATCGTTTCTTTGATGGGTTAAAACCATTTCTCCGTCGAGCTTTAGTATCACAATCCTTCTCATCATACGAAGATATTGTCTCGTGTGCTATCAAGACAGAAAAGGAATTCTCTAAGTCTTATGACAACAAAGTAAAGCAAGAGAAGAAGAGAACGGTGGAACAAGAGACAGATAAAGGGAAAAAGGGAAAGAAGGATTTTCCATTATGTGATAATTGTGGGAAGAATCACCCTGGTACTTGCCTAAAAGGAATGGGAGTTTGTTATAAATGCGGAGAAAAGGGTCACCAGGCTCGTGATTGCAAGGGAAAGAAAGAGGCTGTCAAAGTTGAATGCTACAATTGTAGGGAAACAGGGCATTATGAAAATGAATGTCCTAAGCGTCAAGGAAACTTACCTCAGAAAAGGCCAAGGGATCAAGGCCAATCTTATGCTGTGACTACAGTTGAAGCAGAATAATTAATGTATTGGTGCTTTTGGACTCAAAGATTATATTCTGGTTATAAGAATAATGTGATATATATATGAATTGTACTGCAGTACTTGTTGGTTTCAGTAAGGTTTTAATATGATTAAGGTAATCATATTTTTAGTATGTGACAATAAGAGAAACTTTTCTTTGTTTTGGGAATCTGATGTTACAATTGATTTTGGAATTAAATTCCTTTTAGAGAAAGTCTGGACGAAGGTATTTTGGATAACTATAAAGGTTGGAGTAGATTAAGTTGAACTTTGGATAGTATTGTTTAAGGTTAAAACATTTATGAAGATTATTTTTGGAATAGTATAGTACTATATTTTTAGGAAAAGGACAACCTGCAGGGTGGGGAATAACCCATCGCGTCGGACAAAGCTGCAGGAATCGAACCCACAACCATAGTGCGACAAGCCTTTATTTCCTACCACTAGCCTACAGGAAGTCCCTGGTTATTACAAAATAGTTTTACTAATCTAAATGGTATGTGTTAACATTTAGAACCTTATACAATTAGGATAAATAGAATATTTTTGAGTTCTGTTACCATTTGGAGTAAAAGTTGGGTTTGTGGTAAAAATTTATTAACGAATGAAAGTATACATAACAAGTATGTATATTCCCTTACGTTCTTAGTAAATCTACTAAATAAATTCCTCAACATTATAAAAGGTAACTTAAAACAAAAATGTTGTCGGTTAACTTTTCCAACTGGGGATTCAATGACCGTTTAACCAATCACAAGTTTGTGATTTTCTTGTGGTTAAACTTTCTCCTAATCCTGTTTTCTATAACTCTCCATCCGACCTTGAAGGTTTTTTTTCTTCCATATCCATATTTTCATAGAATCCTAGAATGGGCTATATCGGGTGACCTTTGTACTTATCCTGCTTTCTTTTAATGTTATATATTTATTAACCTTATTTCCGATGTGGGTTTTCCTCAAAGGTATTTTCTCTTATCAACCTTTTATTTTCAAAGAAAAATATCAAATTGCGAGGACGCAATTTATTGAAGGAGGGGAGAATGTAACACCCCGAGCTTCCACGATACACTTCTCATTCAATAATGCAATAGCTTGCATTGTACGCAACCTCGAGTTCTAAAACACCGCGACTAATCAAAGTAGCCGTTATGAATAGTAATAACCACTTTTTAAAATTATAGAAATTTTATATTTCAAAATGGACTTCATTTTTGGATTCAAAATATCGAAATTAGCCTATGTTGAATTTTTGGTATTTTTCTGAGAACTTCTAATTTTTATGAATAGTGAAAAATACTTAAAACAACTTTTTTAATCAAAATAATTTAATGTGATAAATTATACTATTTAGTGATTTTATAGTATAATTAGAATATATTTTTATCATTTTATCCAATGGTGGTCATTAGAATTAATTTAACATTGAAATTGGACATAAACAATTGCCAATCTTTTGATATAAATTGTTTCTTAAAAACACGCTATTTATTGTGACAGCGGGAATTAATTATAAAATTAATTAATGAAACTTATATGTTTTGAATTTTGTAAAATAGACATCATTTTTGAATTCGGAATATCAATTATAGCTTAGGGTGAAATTTTGGCATTGTTCTGAAAAACTTCAATTTTTGATGAATAGTGAAACCACTAAGTGGTAGTTAAATAACTGATTTTTCGTTTAAATGAAATATTACCACTTCTGTGTTTTGATTTTCAAAAATCCGACATACATGGTTGTCATTAAGAAGTAAAATGTGGGTCAATGAGATTAAAATAATTTTTTGGTGGATAGTAACTTTTAAGTTCTTAATCGCGATTAGAGGTAATTAGTGTAGTTTAAGGTAAAAATAATGTTTTAATAATATGATATGAGCTTGAAACTTGTCCTACTCCTATTGGATGAGTCATGGCCGACCAAGAAAACCCATGAGTCAACTTGGGGACCCCATGGAGCCACTTTAGTTAGAAAATGACATAAACACCTTTTATTTAATGTTAAAGTAAAAAAATGACACAAACATAAAATGTTTTACTAAAACAATTTTTACGTGGGGTTACAAAAGTCCAAATTTTTATTATAAATATTCATTAGAAAGATAAAAAAAATTCCGACATCATAGTATTTTTTTTATAATTTTTATACATTAAATAAATTAAATTATTTATGACATCATTATGATGCAGCGATGACCTCATTATTTAACGATTTAAATAAAATGAGAAGATAATGCAAAATCCAAGGCTTACACTTGTCCAAAGCCTATTGGATGAAGATATTTCGAAACCTTATCACCTTAGCCTCGAATTATATAAGTGTGGGACCTTTACAATCCGAAAAGCATTGTGTAATAATGTAACATTTCAATCCTTCCAAAAGTGCCCCTCCTCTCCACTTATAAAAGGCCCCCACCTCTCCCACCTCATTTACACTTTCAAGCCATTTGGCTCGGCCAAACTATGCCCAAATACTCTCCCAACATCCCCCTCTTACTCCTAGAATCCTCACTTTGGGCATAACTCTTCCCAAGGAATCCTTTGGCTCAAATCAAAAAGAGTTACCCGATTTTGAGGTAATGTCTTCTCTAATGTTGTTTTGTTTTATTTTTCTTCTCCAACCCCATAAAATCTTTTTATTCATTTCTTTTGTACCAACACCAGTATCCTCAATATACTAGGATGTTGTTATAATAAGTATTCGAGCTACACTTACACACACCTACATCTAATGGTTAAAGAACATACGGTTTCTGTGGATGATGAATTTCTGCCTCACGAAACGATGATTGTTCAACACTCATATAACACCTTCAAAGGTGGCCATTAAGATGTAACTATTTTTATATATGATATATAATATGTTTATGTTTTACTTATGCTTCTGTATTTCTCATTTATGGTATACTTTATTATTTCCAATATTGGTAAAACGCGATAATTTCATTTTAGGAAGTGCGGACTACCGCCCCCTCAAAGTGATTTGAATCGTTAATGCCATATGTGGGATGTATAAAGGATGGAGTAAATGGTATTATACACTATATTGGAATTATATTATACACTTATATCATTATGGTTTCGTTCCATTAAATATGAAATAGAAATGAAAGTAGCGTTCATGCGTACGTACGACTTACCGTCTCCATGAACGGTGCATTTCATTTCTTACCTCTAAATGTTACGTAATATTATAAATGAATGTATATACTGGATATATATGATATATATGACATCTAAATAATGAATATAATTCTGGAGATAATGGATATTCTACCACATAAACAACTTGTAATTATAAGAAATTTATTGTTGACTCAAGTAACAAAGATCGACAAAACGACCGTTATTAACTTAAATAATTACATAATGTTCATAACATTGTAATAAGTGATATAAAAAGGATAATGAAATTAAAAAGGGTTCTTAATAAGGTATATATTAACTCTAGTTTGTTATTCAGGAGGTTAAAGAACGGTTGAGTCAAGTCGGACACAAGGTAAGGGAACTTCTTAACCCAACTTCCATTCTTTGGGTTAATCTCCGACTCTCAAATTATGTCATGATATTATTATGTCTTATTCGGTATTTTTACTTTATTTATGTGTAACTATAGTTAATACACATAATAGATCTACTTTATTTTAAAAATAATCTTTTTAAGGACTTCGTCTCAATCTCCTTTCATTGAGGCATATTTGGTTTTATACACAACTTTATTTTATACGGTGTATAAACCCCTTTGAATTTTACGTTTATTCAAAAGGAATCTTTTTTATACGAAGCGTTTTTCTAAATGACAAAAAGGGAATTTTTTTCTTTCCGTACTTATGCGGCGACAACGACTTCTCCGCCGCCGTGACCATTATTTGAGTTTCGGCTTCCTCTACAAGCCATCATTTTTTTAATGAAAAATAAATACAAAGTTTTCACTTTCTTTTATTTTGGTATTGAAAATGGTTTTGAAAGTGTTTTTATTATATAAATGTGTTGTATTTATATCTTGTGATTGAAATGTAGAAATGTTATGTTTCCTTTATGCATGTTTTATGTGATACGATTATGTTATGGTTTATGATATGTTTAAAACTATTCATATGAGGAATGCATTGGACTTAATAAGTGACGGGTGGAGCCCACTATAGCTCCTCGATGCATCGGCAGGTCTCATGAGACAAACTAGTGTCTTGGCACAAGGCCTTGACAAAATCTTATTTGTAGTCTTGGCACGAGGCCTTGACTACGTGGTTATGATAGTCTGGCATTATGCATTCCATCATTATGAAAGTGGTTATTGATATTGCATGTGATTATTCGACCAGTAGAATATCCGTGTTAAGAAGTAAATGGCATTATATCATTTTACTTTTGCCATATTATGTTGAAGTTCAAGTTTAAAAGGCTTTTGTGTTAGTTATACATTGCCTTAAATGTTAATGTTTATTTATGAAAGCTTCCGCTATATTGTTAACCTTACTGAGCATCTGAGCTCACCCCTTTCAATGTTTTAATTTTTTTTCCAGGATGTGAAGAAGTATTTTATGAATGACCTGCAGGGATTGTGAGAAGAGGATATGAGTGTGGACTATGGAGACTTTGTTATTGTAGTTTTTCACTTTATGATGTAATGTAACGTTTACGAATGTATCTAGTGTTTCCAAGGCTACTAAACTAATCGGTCTTTCGAGACTTGATCTTTTGTGATCATGCCAATGTTACGAAGTAACGCATCGGCTCTGGGTAGCTGGGGTCGGGGCGTTACAACTTCATGATCAATTAACATCAAAGATAGAAACCAATAAAGTGGAATAAGAGGAAAATAAAAAATGAAATGATAATTGATAAAGGAAAACACTTCTACTACACAAATATACATTCTATGTGTCAAGAATTTTCAAGAAGAAGATTAAGTTGAATGATCATGGCCAATAATCCACATACTATAAAACATATATATGTATAGACACTTGAATAAGGTTGACATGAATTTTTTCACCTATTTATTCATTCAATGTTGAACATCTATTGCTGAGGAAGAAGATTGTATATGGTGATGCAGTGAAATCTTAGACTATAAGGAAGATCTTTTTCATTAGGGAGTTCATGGGGGACATTTTTTAATAGTAGGATCCAAAATAAAGACCAAGTTATGATACAGTAAAAATATAACAAGATATTTAAGTATTTTTGTGAGATTTACTTTTGTATTCACATGATTATTATAGTTTTTTTGTTTCCTGATCTCAACTTGAACTCAATAAAGAGTATATAGAAGCATTGAATCAATCCTTGTTAAACTATCATATGTCATTATTTTGTGAGTTTTTATCTTGTATATAGAATTATTGAATTTAGTGAAACAAACAAGGCCCATTTATCTTAACTTAAGAAAAGTTTCAAATATTAAGAGGGAAAATTAAAAGAAAAAATTTAGTAAAATAGGTTCATGCTAACCCCCCCCCCCCAGAGAGACTACATAGTCCTACTGGTGTATTTCATAGTGTTTGATGACTCTGATTATTTTGATTACATCTTACCAAATTAGTATATTGATAATTTTAATCCTACTTATATGTAATTATATCCCACTAAGAGTGGGTTGTAAGGACCTCAATACAAATTGAAAAGGTAATTGGTTACTTTATTACATTTTCAATTTATATAAGGAATCATATCCTGAAGGACATAAAATTTTAGTATTCTTATTTTACTAGATACATACTAGAATCTCATATTACATTTGAAATCATAAAACACAAACATTATGAATGTAAATATTCCACTTCCATGAAATCATTCAAAGCTTTTTCTTTGTTTCCTAGGGAAAGGAAACAAAATAATGGTATGTTAGTATTCTCAGTAATTGTTACCTGAAGTGGAATTTATCATGAGTAAATATGTAATAATCAATATGGAAATGTAAATAAATAAAATTTCATTTCATTTAATCAATAACTTAATCAAAAACTGAATCCATGTATACTATCAATGTAGTATCATCATAGATAATAATAAATGAATTCTCAATGATGGACATGAATTAATATTGGACATCATGATCTAATACATCATGATATTTGTACCCTAAAATCTTTATTACATGAAAGTTTAATCAGTGGCTAAGTATACATAAGAAAACTATTTATTTTTGGCCAAATTATTTGTCGTAGGATACTTTTTGATGCATCCATGGGATATCTATATTAAGGCCCCACCCTTCACTAAAAGTTCAATGAATTATGCATTTATTGAATGATAATTTAAATTTATAAATAATATTTCATATCAATAAATATCAATATTTAATAAATAATATGGATTAATGAACATTTCCCCCATTCAATTGAATAACATTCTTAATAAAAACCTATAGGTAAAAAAGTATAGGGTTTAGTCATTAATCATATCTATGATAAAAAGCATATGGATATTTTAAGAAATGTAATTTCAAAATATTATAATAAATTGAATGTTTCAAGATAATCTTATCAACCAAAAAATTAATAATGGATAATAGATGACCATCAGTTCATCGAAAATATAGGTTTTTTATGAAAATAATTCCTTTTTCAAAAATAAATAAAATGGAAGGTAAATATTAAAATAATATTTAATTAAATATTTTAATTCATAAAATAATTAAAATGGTAACATAATATAAATATCATAAAATGGTTATGAAATCAATGAATCAATTTACTACCTTATATACTTAAAAAATTCCTTATGACTTTTTTAATGAAAGTCGAAAATGGCCATTTTAGGAAAAAATAAATAGATTCCTTTAAAACTATTTAAAAATTTAAGGATAAATAAAATTTTCCTTAATTAATCAATTGAATACATAAATGGACATTTTTAACACAATTTTGAAAAAATATTGACATGGAAGAAAAATAAATCTGATTAAAATAGAAATAAAATCATTTTTCTATTTATACAATTATTTTATTGATTCAAGTTCCAATGATATGAAAAGTTGGAATAAATTAAATATACTTCTTAAAAATCCATTGGATAACAAATTAGAAGGATTTGTTAAAGGTTTGATTATAATATTCCTTCAATAAATATTAAGAAAATCCTAAAAACATAATATTAT
Organism: Viscum album; assembly: GCA_963277665.1. NCBI lineage: Eukaryota > Viridiplantae > Streptophyta > Magnoliopsida > Santalales > Viscaceae > Viscum > Viscum album. Next base: position 856,466,052 of record OY728166.1, read on the forward strand.
AAAATAAATCCTTACCTCTTTGGTAAAATTTAAATCCCAACACATTGAAAGAATTAACTTTAATTTAAATATTAATATTCATGAATAGATATTTATTCATTTTAAAAATATAAAAAGTTTAATATATACACCACATAAAATTATATAGGTTTATAATATCAAATATGTATCAACAGAATTGAAACTAAGTTGAAATCCTTTATAAATATCATATCACTAAAGTGAAAATTAATAAATAAAGTGATTTTTTGTGAAAAATATAAATCCACAAAAAATAGGTTTAAATACAAAATTATAAGATAAAATACTATTTAAAACATAATCAGGAAATATCATTGTCAATTAAGTAGAAGTATAACACAATTAATGGAAATTGAGGTAAGAAATACCTTACCTTAGGTCAGAATCATCATGTACATTCTTTATATTCTCGAATAATAAACATATGATAACTCTTTACTTACATAACAAATATTTTCATGTTTATTAATCCTTTTATTTATTTTATATCTTGTTATTTATAATTAATTAATCAATTAAGTTCATATAGGTCGTTTTGATGATACTCAGTTTAAATATCCAACATGACATCGATAGTTTTACTATGGTAAATGTGATAATTATTCCATAATCTCCAAAATAAAAAAATAATGCCTTAATTATCATTTTTATGATTCGATTATACTTTTAATTCCAACCATTAAATATGGTTATGGGAACTTCATTACAATCATGGAGATGGTAAGGTCTACGTACACATGAGTAACGTTTCCATTTTTCAAAGACCATGATGTAAATAATAGAAGAATTATTTTATCTATAAAAATTTATAATTATAACCAAAATATCATATGATTGATTTAAATACAATTATATATTGAAGTTATTTGATTTGGTTCTGTAAAAAGAATCATATTTCTTCATGGAGGTGGTAATCTTCACGTACGCATGAACGATGTTAACATTTATAAAGAATAGAAAGGTAAGAAATTATATAATATATTATCCTTATTATAGACACCCTAATCATAGTTGTTCAAATATAGTTCTTTATTTAATAAATTGGAATAATATACATGAAATCACATCATGACGGACTAAATAGTTTTGTGGTCTTGGAAAACAAGATACATAAATGATTCACATATTACATTTGAATACACAAATTACCACATATTTTTTTTTTGTATAATATCATTATTCCATCAAGAATATTATTTCAAAACTTTCATATTACACTCCATGTATTATGATGAAAGCAAAAAAATAATAGTGACATAAAATTCTTAATAAGAGTTATATAAAATGGTAGCTATTACGAATTAATGAGCATAATAAACATAGAAAGATAAATAAATAAACACACCTAACATTTAAATACTTTTACTAAAAAAATCAATATATCAAATTCTATAACTAAAAACAAATTGTGTTTAATCAATAAACTAATAATAAACTTCATACAAAGATAATATCACAGAAAAAATATCATGGATAGTAATAAATGAATTCTTAATGAAGGAAATTCTTAATTATTATATGTTCTTTTTCTCAAGAACATGATTCCTCTTCTATCAAGATCTATCCTCATGACGGTTTAAAATTGATTGGTAAAAACTAATTTAACTAAACCTAGCCAGTGAATTCATCTCATGATACTTCCAACACATCGATGTAATATATATAACCACGTCCAACATGTGTCTTTCATGTCTAAATTATTCCACATATATTGAATAATCAATTTAATTCACAAAAAAAATGTGTCTTGTCATCAAAGATTCTTATTGAGTAAAGAATACATATTCTTAAAATTTTCCCATATAAAAACATAATTTTCAATGTAGAACAATATATTTATAAATGACATAAAGTCTAATAAATAAACATATTCCTGATAAATAATGTAGACATGTAAGGGAAATTTAATATCCAATAAACACATGGATGTAAACATTTAAATGGAAAGTTATTGACTATAGAAATCAATCTTTAATGTGAATATAAATAATATACTTGGTAAAAATAATCATAAACCATCTGGAGGGAGAATAAGGATTGTATAAATATAATATATCACCAGTTTAGTACACATAAAATGAAGGGTTTTTTTCACATATGAATATAAATACAATAAAATATCTCTAAAATAATTCTTGAAGAAAATGTCCATTTCATTTTCAAAAATAACTTTTTTAAACTAAAAGTTCTCAAAAAAATCTAAATCAATTTTCTTAGAAAATAATCCTTGAAACTTATAAATTACGTTTTAAAATATTTGGGTGGTCATTGTGGCTTGAAATTTTGTTCATGTCGTAGGCATTAAAACAAATATTCGTTTCAATTTTTAGATAAAATCCAAATAGGAATTATTTTGAAAACAATATGAAGTTTCATTTCAAAAAAAATAAAAATTATAAATGGGTAAAATTTTCTTTAATAAATCAATTTAAAATTTTAAAATACATTTTTTTTGAAAAAACAATTTTGGAAGAAAAAAATTTGTGGACAAAGATAGAAATGATGTCAGATTTCATTAAAAACATTTTATCAAAAAAATAAACTAAGAAATAGTGGTAATATGGTAATATTACTTTAAAAAATCTTGAATTACTATAGGATAAGAAAATTTAATTTTTTTAAAGGGTTAAATAATCCCCTTTTACTGAAATTCAAGAATAAACAATCTCGATTATAATGAGATTGTGAAATAAACCCTTTTAGTGATCATAACGTTGAAGTGAGAATTAATATATGAATGGACTGTGTGTATCAAATATGAGTAAAAATATAATTTTTTTTGTATAAAATAATGAAATAAAAAGTCATTTTTCACATAATCATAGAATGACATAATAAACTAAGTATAAGATTAACCCAATGACTGGAAACGGAGTTAGGAAATCCCTTACCACATTGAAATTTTCAATTCAAATCCCCTTTGATGAAATAATTAAAATTGAAGCTCATAATACCCTTAGTTATTAATGAATCAATACATAAAATTTTAAAGGGATGTATATAAATCTAATAAGTGAAATTATGTTCATAAAATTTTAATATGCCCCAATGAAATGAAATTGAGATGAAATCTAATACCTCATTCTTTATTTTGGTTGAACGTGCTTTGAAATTATATATAATGGTTTTTAACATGTTTTTAACTTATTAAAGAACCATATTAATATTTATAATATGTAATATTATCCTTTATAAGATATTATCACCTATTTTTAATAACCTTTCATTATTTTCATTATTTTGGGTGTTAATTACCTTGTTTTCTCAAGCATGTTTTATCATGAAAAATCTTGTTCTTGTACATATTATATAGCTATATCATATAAATAATAATAATCATGAAAAAATTATCATGTTTTTATAACAATTTTACTTTTTAAACAAATCATGAAATGTGGTTATGAAAAATGGACTTTGTTGCAATCATGGAGACGGTCAGTCATACATACACGTTAGTAACGTTTCCATTTTTCAATGATAAATATGAAAATGTGTTAAGTAATATTTTAACTTTACATAATGATAAAAATATCATATATACCATATTATTTGATTAAATATACTTATATATATAATCCATGTGGTGTGGTTATGAAAAGAGAGTCACATCGCTTCGTGAAAGTGGAAGTACACATATACACAAATGATGTTATCATCATTCAGTGAGTTAAAAGGTAAAAAAATGAAATGATATGTTATATTTTAAGAATTATAAATATTTAATTAATAACATTAATTATTCATTTATATCACATATATTAATTAACTATATCCGTATCGCCTTCAATGTAAAGTTTTAGTGAAAATCAAATCACATCACTCAGTGAGGCGGTAGTCTGCTGTACACCTGAGCGATGTTATCATATCCCATAATGAATGAAAATTAAAAAGTTATATATGTTATAATTAATTATGAGGTATAATTATTTTATGAATTTCTATATATAATTTCTATCCAAAATCTTACCCAACCATGATAGGTTGTAATGGATAAAGGAATGACATCAGTCCGTGATGTGGTTGTCCTCTGTACACATGAATGATTATTTCATAACCCATTTGATGGAAGATGAGGTGGTTTTAGTTAATTCCATTAACATAAAAAAGTTAATCATAATTAATATACTGATATTATTATATCAGAAAGGGTCATTAAGAATTGAAGGTTGTGGTGAAAGAAATTAAATAAAGGCACTTGTTGAAGAATGTTACTTCTTCTTTGGACATCCTCCATAGGTTTGCACCAAATTCCTTCCTAGGTTAAATTTATTAAAAATATAAGGAATCTATAATTAGATGTGGTGTTTTGGTAATTTATTTTTATTGTTATTTTTTGAACCAAAATGGTTTTATGGTTTGTAGAGGAGAGGATATGGGGTGTCCTTTATAAGTGAGGTGAGTGGCACACTTGTAATTGTTTGAAAAGATTCAATCATACCCAAGTTTTATCATTCCAAAAGCCACAAAAATGGAAAAATATAAAACCTAGAAGATATATTGTAGAAATATGGATGTTAAATGGGTTCTGGAAAAGTTATTAGGTTATTTTTAACCGTTATCATCATAGTTCAACCCTCTGGTAAATCCATTTTTATCGTAAACTTTATAATTATTTTTTTCTATTTCCTCTATAGTTTTTTTCAAAAAATAAGTTAACCTTATAATAAATTATAATTTAAAATATTAAATACATTTTTTAAAATAAAATTCACATAATTCTCAAATTTTAATTTAAAATTAATCTTGTAAACACGATGAGAATGTGTGGTTTTAAAGAGAACATGTTCAAAAGTTTACAATGTTTTTATATCATAATTAAATACTAATGTAATTATAATAAAAAATATTAAATTAATTTGTATAAAATTAAACTAATATTAAATTAAACAAATCAAAATTAATTTAACATTATAAATTATTTAATGAAAATGACGTTTTTAATTAGAATTCAATATTTTTCACTATTCATAAATAAATGAAACCTTTCATAACAATCCCAAAAAATCAACCTAAGATAATATTGATATGGTGATTTAAAAAATGAATTTTATTATTTAAAATAATTTTTCCAAAATTGGTTAACATTAATTTTATATCAGGTGTGCAAAGGGTGACATTTCATTGTTTTAGAAAAGAGCATTTTTCAGAAAATGATTCATTTTCTATTAGATGAATCTTATTTTATTTTTAAAAAATTATATTACCATAATTTTAATATTTTTATTAGTATTATTCATAAAACCCAATTCAAAGGCTATGTTATATTGTTATACAATATTATGTTTCATTTAGACTTGGGGTTCTGTCATCCACAAGATTTCAATGAAATTAAACTAAAGAAATATATTTTGCATGTTATTTAAGCTTGGTGTTGCATATCGAATACACTATGAAAAAATATGATTATTTTAGATTTATTGGGGTTTAAATCATCCCCACATTAACTAAATTTTTTCCTCAAAATTTAAAATTAATATTTCTAATCATAGGTCTGATATTTGAAAATTTATTTGTTCAAAACTGACATTGTAAAAAGAGTAATAGAACATTCTATTAATAATAGAAAAAGGTAAGTATCAAGGTGATATGGAATAAAACATAACTAGGTTTTGAATTAGGGTTACATTGGTTCCATGTCAAGATATCGACATGAAATAAAAGTATAAATAATTATAGAGAGTGATTGAGGATATTGATCATAATAAAATGAATGAAAATTGAATATTAAGGGCATCAAAACCATAAATATGCGATGATTTATAATTCCACCTAATTTATCAGATACTAATGTAAAAGTAAAATATTTTTTCCAAGATAGTTTTTCGATATTTGAGAAATTATTTTATTTTCTAATAATATAAGGAAATATACTTACCTCATACATTTCTATTTCATAAGACTAATTTCATACTTTGGTTTTTATTTGATAAATTTCTAATTCCTCCTTTACTCAAAGAAATGAGTATCCAAAATTGAAATTTTTATTGCTAAAGAAGTAAAATAAACATTTAACAAATTATTATATCTATAAAAGAGTGAAAAGTATTTCTTTCTATCTTTAACTATTTTCTAAAACAAATATGGTTAGCCCAAGTTATAAAATATAATAAATTAATAACCTAAACATCAAAATTAACACCAATGTATCATCATTAATATTTATTTTTCAAATTTTTATCTAATTTCATATTAACTAGGATATCACATAGTCCAGTGGTAGGTGTTAAACCCTTATTAGACTTCATTAATGGGTTCAAGCCCCACATACCCGTGAGATTTGATGGGTTGTCTCCCAGCATGTTGGTTGTCCATTTTCTAAAATATATTAATATAATTCCTATAAATTTCTCAACAAATTTGAAGTAAATTATTGAAATAAAGTTAATCATTAAAGAAACTTTTAACAATGGGTTTTAATTAAATTTATTTATTTATTATTTTCCCCAAACAAGTATAATAATATTATTTGAATATTATTAAAATTTTATTAATGATCATATTAACTATGTAGGATATCAATACTATTAATCTTATTTTTTAAAATTTAATGTAATTATTCTTTAAATAAATTTACAACCAAAAAATATACTTTTCATAAATTTCTCCAATATTTCCTTAATCTTGGTAGACTCCTATCGCATAAAACCTAAAAAGGGTTTTAAGATATTAATCATATGATCAAACTTAAACTCATTAACTATCATGGTATCCTAAGATACTAAGTTAATGAATGCACATATAATTATAAAATTCAATAAAATTTGAAGATGTTCCATGAATCTTATAACGAGAATAACATTGCGAAAAATACTTCTAAAATTTATTTTTATGAATCCCAATACATAAATACTCCATCTGTTATATTTCAACATAGGTTCTTCTCAGTATATTGTTTAACCATTAGAATAAATAATTTACTCTAATAATTCCTAGGTTATCCCCATGTAATACGGTGAACGATAAATGTATCCATGTGATGATTTTTTTCTTCCCTCATACTCTTCATTTTTTATCAGAAATTATTTTGTTTATTCCCCTCTTTTACACACATAAACCATTTTCCCTTTCCATTGGGACACTTTCCTGGGTATTTCATTCTATATTTCAAACATTATGGAAATCACTCCATATTTACTCCAAGGCCTAGAATATTCAATAACTTATAAAATTCCACCCCTCTCTTCTTTGGTGAGTTTGAGAGTTTCTTAAGTTATAGGATGTTAATCATATTTTGGGAAAACTGATTAGTCATAATCGTATTATCTTTCACTCCAATCATCATCTTATTTTGTTTCTCATAGTCACAATATTTTAATTTATGTTTAATGTTAAAGTTACTCCTTTGGGTTCCATACATTTAATAACAACAAAAAATATACTTTAAGAAACAACAATCATAGTGGGAAAATAATATAACCATCTATAGGATTTCTAAATCATGAAATATTATTATCAATGTAAGACACCATAGGATTGATGTAGTTCATTCATTTTCATCAGATATTTAAATCCTTTGTGATGGTTTTTAAATCAAATGTTAATTATCCTAAGAATATGCCCTAGTAGTGTTAAACCATGTGTGCAGTAAGGCCTATTTTTGTGTACCAAGTGATGATCGGGTCAACCCAAATGCACCCTTTTCAGAGTTATTACTTGTATGTAACTCTATGTTAGAACCATGTCATCTTTTAGTATCTAGATATGGATATATTTCTAGGAAAAGGCACATAATTTCTTCATTACCAAAACATGATGTTGTTCTTTTATACTTATCCTCAGAGTTTATCATAGGGTTATGATCCCTAATCCAGGTTTTCCTAAATCTAGTTCCCAAAGATTCTACTAAACTTTCTCAGATTCAAATTTTAGTGACCTTGTCCCTAGTAGCACAAAGTCGACACCTACTCTAATACATTGGAATTAGATACAAATATTCACATCCCTGAGGACCGAATTGTTTAGTGGTCTTGGTAAACTATATACATATACGATTTTCATAATTCATTTGAATACAAAAATTACAAATTAATTTTTTTTGAGAATATCATTATTCCCTCTAGAATATTCTTTTATATATATTTTAGTACATTTCAGGGATTCCTAGGAAGGGAAGAAAATAATGGTGAGCTCAAATGATCCGTATAGGTTTTTTACACTTGAAGCTACATGAATTAATAATAATAATCAATATAGAAAAGTAAATAATTGAACACACATGACATTTAAATAATATGACTAGAATAATCAATATAGAAAGTTAAATAAATAAAAAACCCATTAAATTTAATCAATAAAATTATAATTAAATGAATCTGGTGAAAATATTATAGTGAAAATCTCATGGATAATAATAAACTATTTATTTGTGAGGTAAATGCTTAATTATTGGATGTTATGTTTTTGAGACACGTGATACCTCTACCATCAAGAACTATCCTCAAGAAAGTTTAAAACTAATTAGTAGAAACCTTTTTAACTAATTCTATCCTACTAATTCCTCTCATGAGACTACCAATTAATTTTGGGGATTTGACGAACCCGAATTAGATACCCTCTAAAGAGGTACTCGTCAAAAATTTCCACATATAAAAGGTAATTCCCAATCCCCATGGGTAGGTGACTAGTACCCAGGAATAAAACAACTACTATAGGGAATAATTTTTGCCAACTGGAAATAAAAACCTGGCATATATACCTATAAAGCAATGAGAAACAAAAAAATCTACACAACCCATTACTAAAAAAATATCTAAGTGAAATGTACAACAGAAAAGGATAGTGTAAACAATAATTATACTCCCTGTGATAGCCTGTGAAATCTCCCAGCATTTCACTGCCATCTACCTAGAATCTTCTAACAAAAAACCTCACCAGCTCACTATGGTTCCTTAAATTTCATGGTATCGAAAGAGATAAAAATGTATACACACCACTAAAGGGGTGAACATGCTGTGAGCTTACAAGTTTAGTAGGATACCACCCATGCATTCCATAAAACGCCTCTATAAAAAAATTCCTTGAATTCTTAACATTAAATAAAAATAAGTCATTATAAATAGGTTAATGGTTTTATATCAAAATCATGAAAAACAATTTAATTTACCCTTTTCTTAAATTTCCAAATGTAGAAGGTAAATCAGTTCAAACCATTTCATAAACATATATAAAAACACACACATATATATATATATATCAAATCAAAGAAAAGTAGGTATAAATTTTCATATCAAATCTATTGAAGTATAACCAATACAGTACAACCCTAATCAAGAGTAACATCATGCCAAGGATCACACTTGGAAAATATAGCTAGGACACTCATGCCCAACATAGAAAATCATGCACATCATGTCTCTAGATATATGCATCAAATCTAGATAGAAAACAAACACCCTATAAAGTGAATCCCCTGATAGTTCTAACATGTCTCTAGAACAATGGGCTTAGGGAGACGAGGTACACCCCATTAATAAACCCCATGATAGTGGGTGATTCTTGTTAGTAAACCTTCAACATAAGTTTATAAGGCTTCCCATGTTCTCTATTTTGAAAACCAATTCATAAAAAATATTCTTTGAAAACCATTTTATAAATCCATTTCACAATGCTTTGAAAACATATTTTCAATTACCAAACCATGGAAAACCCATATTTTATCAAAACCCCATTTCCACATTCACAAATCAATCAATAAATCATTCTATTTCATTTATTTGAAAATGTATAAAATACATATCAATACATTGCATCTGACATAGGATTGATATGGAACCACCTACCTAAAACTCAGGCTGCACACACCTACAACGAGATCCACAAATAAGGAAAAACAGACTGAAAAAAATGGAGGTAGAATAATAAATCCTAAAATATCATAGAATAGATTCAGTAATAAAATGTATGGAGAAAAGGGTAGATTATGAAAAACCTCTAAGAATTCATGTCTACTACACCATAACCAATAAAGGAACGACCCCCAGAACAAGATCACACAATGGATATAGAAAATAAACCTAATAATTACAATAAAAAATAAAAGGATATGATAAAAAAATGCAATGGAACTACCACAATAAATGAAAACAAAGAAGAATAAGGATTATCTTACTTGGAGAGACATACAACAAAACCCTAATTATCAAACACCGAACGAATTGATCTGTAAGTAGAAGTGGTTCCAAAAATTTCCAGAGAAGAGATCTGGGTTAAGAGAAAAGAAAATTTAGTGAATGAAATAATGAAATCACTCACGATACACATAAATAATCCACCACTGTGAGAATTACATGTTGAGTAATTTTGTTACACGTCGTGTAATTCATGGGCTCATTATATGTGGAAAAGATGTAACCTTTTAAAAAAAACTCGGTATTTAAACATTACATTTCATATAAATCTTTTTTAGGGAGTGTAACCATCCAAAATATGTATTCATCTAAAGACATTAACCTAGAGAACAATAGATGTAGTGTACCCCCATTACACATAATGTAAATTACTAACAAACTATAGAAACATCAGTTTTCAATAGAAAAAACTCATAACTGCCTTGGGCATTCTCTAAACTCATGGATAAACCCATTAAGCAATTTCATGTTATAATTATAATCTAAAAATTCCAAAAAACATATATCCTTGAAAAATAATTCATTTTCCCCAGAAAATATATCACTCCTTAAGAGACCCAAGATGCACCCAAATAAAGATAAAAATGAATAAAGAGAATGTAATTTACCAAAAGCTGTAACAGGATGTTACAAACTACACAACATAAATAATTATATCGTTAAGAAGTCATATGGAAGAATGAATTCTAGTAATGTGGTGAGACTACTTCTCCCTCATCAATGACTCATTCTTCCATTTCTCACAATAATCTGACCAATGTTTCCATAATAATTTGACTAATAGAATAAACTTCCCATGAAATACTTTTACATGAGACTCAACTATATATACTGGATGCTCCATGAATTTTGTTTTGATCTAACTCAATATACCCATAAATAAAAACATGAGAGGGGTTAAGGTGGTATTTCCTGAGTTGAAATATGTAACAAATTCCGTGAATTCCCATCAACTAAACTGGAAATTCAAATTGATATTAAACCTTCATAAGATGCTTAGTTCCATCAAACGGCCCAACATATATTTGATCCAACTATCCTTATTTTCAAAGATAGTGGTTACCCAATTGTGGAAAAACATTCAAGAAAAATTGTCCACCTATAGAAAACTCTAAATGATGATTTCACATATCTTTATAATATTTATATCAACTATGAGTTGTAACCAGACACCATTGTATATCTTAAATTCTCATAGACATCTACTGAACCAAACTTGGTCCTACCAAATAATATATTCCCACCTCTTCCCAATAATGAAGTTATCTACATGGGTGACCATAAAAGTCTTCAAAGAGATCTATTTTGATCGATATCTGATAACTGTTGTTATAAAAAAACTCAACCATTCCAAGATGTTTATCCCAAGATAAACCAAAATCTAAGACACTAGCACATTACATATCCTCTAGGATCATAATAGTATGCTCTATCTAACCATATATATATATGGTAAGTTGTACTCATTATGATAAGAGTCTCAATAACCACATAGATACTCCTCTCGAACAGTTAAGTAAACCTCGGATCCCTCTCTGAAATAAAGGTAGAAGGAACCTCGTGTAACCTCAAAATATTTTGCACATATATATTTCCTAGATCTCCAACTTTTGTGGTGTACCTAATCATAATGAAATGATATTACTTTTTCAACTAATCAATCACCACCCAAATGGAACTCCTCCCTCGAGGAGTCTATGGTAATCCAACAAACAATTCCTTGGATACCACATCCCAATTCCAAACTAAAACATGAAGTTTATGAAGAAAACTAGATGGTTTCAGAGTCTATACCTTTATCTTTTGGTTGGTGTAACATCATGACACATAAAAAAATTCATGCTTCATACCCATCCACTAAAATAATCATTTATTGTCAAAATACATCTTATTATTGATCAAATGAATGAAACATGAATAACTACGGCAATAAAAAAACAAACTCTTCACAAATGTTGGGAAAATAAACCAATACCCAAAACTAAGAATATCATATAAGAGAGAGACCAACCATAAACGGACTCCCCACTATATAGGGTTTCTAGAGTAACTCTAAAATTAACATCATACTAAGGACCCTACATAATAGACTCAATGGGAGATGATGAAAACTGAACACTAGTCAAAATCATACCTCAAACATTCTCTAGAGAATACAGATGAAACTGAAAAGAAAATCCCTATAAGGATTCACTCTTCCTTCGATCCAAAAATATACTAGGATGAAACATTCCAACTAAGAGTGTCTAAAATTACATTCCAATTTCCCATGGTGTATGAAATATCAAATTCAAACATCTAAAGGTATTCCACTCACCACCTCTATTTGAGATGCAGGTCTTTCTGGGAAAATATATAGCTCAGAATCTTATGGTCAAAAAATAAAATGACCTCACCCCAAATAGATAGTGCCGTAAAAACTTATTTTCATGAATAACTATGTAAATATCTAAATCATTATTGGGGAAATTATTCTCATGTAGTTAAAGATGATGAGATATTTAAGATACCACATGATCCTTTTACATGGGCAGGACTCCCAAACCAATGCCAAAATCCTAACATAAAATTATATACCCCTTACTGGGGTCAGGTAAGATTAGAATATAACATGATTTTAGAAGTCATTTCATATTTTTTAAAGAATACTGACACTTTGAATCCCATATGGATTTCAACTTATTCTTTTGAAATAACAGTGAATGTTGATTACAACCTTAAGAAATAAGTGATCAATGATCGATAACATCTAGTAAGACCACAGAATCTCTTAATCTCAAATATATTATATATTTATTCCCAAGAAAAAACATCATTAACACTCCCAAGATCAATTGATAATCCATGATCAAAAATCATGTTCCCCAAGAACATCTCTTCTTGGATCTACAAGTATAATTTTGAAAATTTTCCATAAAAATAGTGACTCCATAGGATTTAAATGACAAAACTCATTCTCATGATGTGATATGTAATAGACTAAAATATAATCCATGAAAACTACCACAAATGTGTTGAAATACTAATGGTTTATTTGATCTATAAAATCTATTAAAATTGTAGGAGATTTAGTCAGAACAAAAGGAACAAAAGGAATCAAAAGATTTTCATAATGGCCGTACCTATATTTGAAAGGTGTATTTTGTTTATCAGACTCCCAAACTCTTAGATGATGATAACCTTAATGAAGATCAATCATTGAAAAATAAAATTTCACCCTTTAACTGATCAAATGAATCACCCACACTGGTCAAATGATACTTGTTTTTAATTGTTACATAGTTCAACTTTCCTTAGTCTAAAATGAATTGGAGGGAACCCTATTAATTCTCATAAAATAGCATTGGGGATGTATATGGATAAACACTAGAAAAAAAAACCTTTCTCCATCATGTTTTCCAACTGAATATTGATCTATTTCATCTCAATTGATGCCATAAAATTAGAAGGTTTTGAAATTAGATGTGTACTTAGAACAAGGTAAATCATAAATTCTACATACTTATATGGTGTAAGCCTAGAGAAATCATTGGGGAAAACATCAGTAAAATCATAAAGAAAAACATCAAGGTAAACAATAGAGAAAACTTCATCAGGATCAACTACTACAGAAAACAAAAAAATCACGAGCTTTGGGTAAGAAGGTTCTACACAACTAGAACTCATATTCCACTCTCCTTAAAACACATGTGAGCTCCCATCAGCCACAAGAAATTAGAAACATTGATTATAACGATCAACCTTAGTATGATAAACAATTTAATCCATCTTTATGATGATTTCAAATAGATTCATATTGAGAAAAAGAAAATGCAATACCAACACCATATTAGTTATTGATATAGAACAAGGACAATAAACCCCCTACTCTCTCCTCTTACCAACATGTGTTTTTTACTCCATAACGAAGGACATGAGCTCCATTTGAATTTTAAGAATATGAATAAAATGGGAATATTTAAATGAGTGGGAAGCACTGTAACACCTGGAGATTTTATGAAAAATATTCTTTTTAATTTCATTAGTGTCTTGTACGCTACACCAAAATGAGCTTTCACAACACGCATCCTTGACTTGCCTTGCATTACACGCAATCGAGACCTTCCTTGATAGCGTGTGTAGTACGCAATACTGAGTTTCACGAAACAACGATATGCTATTAAAATATTATTAAAACTAGCCGTTATGAATAGTAATAACCAATTTTTAAATTTTAGAAATTTTAGCTCTCAAAATGGACTTCATTTTTGGATTCGGAGTATCGAATTTAGCCTAAGGTGAAATTTTGGTACTTTTCGGATAACTTTCATATTCTGATGAATAGTGAAAATTACTATATTATAATTAAAAACAACTTTTTAATCAAAATAATTAATAGTGATAAATTATTAATTTGAGTGGGTTTAAAGTATATTTAGAATATATTTTTACAATTTAATACAATGTTGGTCATTAGATGTAATTTCACATTTAAACCAGACATAAACAAGTGTCAATCTTTTGATAGATATTGTTTCTTAAAAACACGCTATTTGTTTTAACAGCGGGATTTAATTATAAAATTTATTAATGCAACTTCTATGTTATGAATTTGGTAAAATAGACTTCATTTTTGAATTCGGAATATAAAATATAGCTTAGGATGAAATTTTGGCACTGTTCTGAAAAACATCAATTTTTGATGAATAGTGAAACTACTAAGTGGTAGTTAAAAAACTGAATTTTTCATAAAACTTAATTTTACCGCTTCTGTGAATGGAATTTCAAAAATCCGAGAGACACGGTTGATGTCAGTAAGTAAAATGTGGTTCAATGAGATGAAAATAATTTTTGGCGAATAGTAACTTTTTACTTTTATTTACCACGGTTAAAAGTAAATAGGGTAATTAAGGGTAAAAATGATATTAATATTACCCTAACACATGTCCTAATCCTATTGGACAAGTGTATCTCGACCAAAAAAAACCTTAAGTGTAAAATATTATCATTTAGGCCCACTTGGATTAGATTAGGACATTTATTATTATTTAATTCAAAGAAGAGTTCAAAGAGTTAAAATCAAAGTATATTTACTAAAACATTTTTAATATAGGGTTTTACATAAGATAAATTCGATTGTAAATATTCATTGTAAAGCTAAAAAGATTTCCTACATGATGGTATTTTATTTGTAATTTTTAGACATCAAATAATTTAATTTATTTATGACACAAAGATGATGCAGTAATTATCTTATTAATGAAACATTGACACATTTGATATTATAAATACCAAAATAAATGTAATTTAAGACTTTTTATGAATTCCACTAATTTTATAGGTTACTATGATATATTAGTGTTGATTTAGGAAACTTTGTTCGAACATATAATTCTGTTATGACTTTCACAAAAATCATATATCAAATAGTGTCAAAATTGACACAAAATAGTTTTTAAATCAAATATTATATTATTAATTGTTATTTTATTCCTAAAAATCTAAGGTTCGACAACATGACTCAGATAAGGATATATGTATTAATAATATACAATTTTGGGTTCGTTTGGCATTTTATAGTAAGTGTATTAACCATATAGTGAAAGAAAACAAAAAGACACGGTAAAAGTTAAATTATTTAATTTAGAGTTAAATCTAATTGATAAGGTTAAAATAATACCCTAAACTTGTCTAAATACTATTTGATGATAGGATTTCTACCCATCCCCACTTTATCTTCGAAATAATACCCTTTGGAACCATTATAAACCAATTTTGACTTTAATATAAAATAATATTTTGAGATATTCTTAAGGTGCCCCTCTCCTCCCTTATAAAAGGGAACCTCCTCCCACTCCTCCTCACACCAATTTGAGCATTCAAGCTCGGCCAACCCCTGCCATTTTCTCCTCTACACTTCCCTATAATAATACTAGAGGTCCTGGTCTTCTTCAAAGACCAATCTTAGTTCCCTAAGTGGAGGATTCAAAGAGGCGTTCCAAAGAAGAAGTAATATCCATTACCGATCTTTTCAATTTCTTTCTTCTTCAACTTCTTCTTATTTAGTTGTTTCATGATAAATTAATAACATCAGTATTAATTACATACTGATATGTTATTATAAATATGAAACAACCCTAATTCACCTTCTATCCATCCTACGGAAAAATGAAATCACCACGCGTGCGTACGTACGGAATACCGTCTCCACGCCGTGGTGTAATCTATTTTCCACCATCACCTTACAAGGATGGGTATAATGGTGTAATGAGTATCTTTTTATGATTATTATAAAGTAATATTGATACTGAAATAATATACATATACTCCAATACAATTCCACGATCATAGGAACGATATCATCACTCGTGCGTACGTACGGAATACCGTCTCCACGATGTGATGCGACTCGTTCTACATGATCATCATTACATAGTAATTATATAAATGAATTGAATGAATAAATATGATATATGTTACACTAATACCATTCTAGATATAAGGTATCTATAACCATAAAAGAAGAATAAGAATTTATTCGGCAAAACACGCAAGAGAACAAAAGGCAATAAAGACCCGAGTAACAAGTAACAATGAAATATTACTAACAAGAAGCTAAGAATATGACCATATATGATATCATATCAATATGTATGATTCTGGAATAAGTCAATAACATTATTTAAACCATTATACAGGAGCTTCGGACACGTACAAAGCAAATCGGACCTAAGGTAAGGGAAATATCACAATCTCATTTTTATCCGAGATTGTTTTTACTTTGTTAATTACTGGGGTGTATTTTATCATCCACATCCACGTTTCCTCAATATTTAATATTATTTCCATCCACCTACAATTTTTTAAATCTAATTTTACCCTTCGGTGAGTTTTTAGTAAAAGATATGAAAGGAATCTTTTGTCGTTTTTGGTACGAGGTACTTTTTGACTGTTCTGAAAAAAGTACGAGAAGAATGTTTTTTTTAACTTATACGGCATGAATGGATTTCTAAAACATTATTTCCAAGAAGTTTCCTTTACAAGTATTAATGTTTATTTTTAATCAACTTCTTTTAGTTTAAAATTGTATGACATGTTAAGAAAGGAAAAGTGTTTTTGAAGTAGAAAGGATATTTTCCTTAAGAATGGAATTCAAGTATTTTATCAAAATTATTTTCCATCTAAGATAATAAAAGGGTTCTGTTTTTATCCCTATTATTACATGGATTTGATTATGATGTGATGGAAATATTTTTTTTCTTTATCTTATATGAATTGTTTTATGATGTCATGTTGTTTAAGAATCCCATTTTTATTACATGGGTTACGCTATGATGTATGGTTTATGATTATGTGGCACACATAAGAAAGGATTCATTATGAGATGGGTGGGACCTATATCTCCCTCCAATGCATTTGGTAAAGATTTTATATCTCATGAGATAGACATGGTTGGAACGGTAGGTTATACCGGTTCAGTGAAACAGGACTGGAACGAGGGTGACTCGGTTCAGAAAGGGACTTTGTCCACTAAGACAGTCTTGGAAATGAGTCTTGACTAACAAGAAATGATTCTCTATGATTATGTGTGTATTCCACAATGTTTCATGTTTTAAGTTATGATTATTGGGATTTCATTTCACTACTATAATTTATCCCATGTTATGAAATTATGCTCTCTTTTGCAGGTTAAGATTTCCAAAAGTTATGTTCTTATGAATATGATGTGATTTATTTTTCTTTTGTTTACCCTTACTGAGCATTTGAGCTCACCCTTTTATGTTTTCTTTTCCCCAGGATATAAAGATAGGTTTTAGGTAAAAAAAAGGAAGATCTTTATGGGAGATATTGAAGATCTTTCAACACGATTAGAAGATTATGTTCTGAGTTTCCAAAGACACTAAACTATTACGATCCTTGTGCGTGTGTTTTTTTGTTATGTACTAAGTATTCCAAAAAAGTAATGTAAAGTCCATGTAAGTCAAGTTTCGGGTCTCTACAGTTGGTATCAGAGGAAAGGTTTAGTCAACCTTTGGAAACTAGGATGCGAAAACGTTAATGAGATCCCTAGAGATATTTTTAAGGTATGTCTAGGGATGTTCCTAAGGATAAGTATACGTATAAGATACAGTCCTAGAACTATGGTAACGATCATAGAATTTAACCTAAGATGTTAGATATTGAGGATACTCCCCCTTTATTATGTTGTTTTCCCTAGCATGATTTTTGCCTCTCACACTATTCTTTTTGGGTTTTAGATGATGGCTGGAACCCGAAGGAACCGTGTTGATCAATGCAATGGACAATGCAATGATTGTCCTCCTGAACAAACAAATGTTATGGGATATGGAGTGCAAAATATTATTGCTATCCTTACACAAGATATGAATCATTCTGGACTTCCAAATGAGCAGAGAAAGGAACAGTATTCTATTGAGTCCTTCATGAGACAACATCCACCTTCTTTCAGTGGGACTTCCGATCCACTTGTTGCTGAACAATGGATCAGTACCACTGAAAAGATATTTTCAGTTCTTCAATGTTCTGAGCATGATAAAGTCATCTTAGCAGTATATCGTTTGGAAGGTGAAGCTGATCAATGGTGGAATCTTATCAAGAATACGAGGCAAAGAGATGAAATTGAGTCCATGGAATGGGATGAGTTCAAGAACTTGTTTTTCAGTAAGTACTTCCCTCGTATTCTTCGAACAAAGATGGAAAAGGAGTTTCTTGAGCTGAAGTAGAAGGATGATGAATCTGTTGGTATATACGAAGAAAATTTTACAAGACTTGCAAGGTATGCATCTGGCATTATCATCCAACCTGAAAGTAAAGTTGATCGATTTTTCAGTGGCTTAAAACCAAGTCTTCAAAGCGAATTAGCTATAAGAGACTTCAGTAGCTATGAAGAAATTGTGCGTTGTGCTATCAAGGTAGAAATGGAAGTTGGTGTTACATATCCATCTCATGGTTTTGACAAGAAACGAAAGATGGAGTTCAAGGAGAAATCTCAGAATAATGGTGAAAAGAAGATGAATGTTTCCTTATGCACAAAGTGTGGAAAGAAGCATGGTGGAGATTGTCTTAAAGGGACTAGAAAATGTTTTAAGTGTGGAAAAGAAGGTCATAGAGCATCTGAGTGTCGAAGTAATGGAAAAAGGGTTTCTAATGATGTGAATAAAGAAAACACTGCAGAGAACGCACCACCAACACTTCAATGCTTCAAGTGCAAAGAAATGGGGCATTATGCTAATAAATTCCCTAATCCAAGGGTTAGTGATGATCAACATGAGCAACCACTGAAGGCAAAGGACAAAGGGAATTCACATGCGATCACTATTGGCGATGTTGAATATGACAACGATGTGGTGGAATGAATACGTGTTTATGTAATGGGATTCCAAAATAATGTTGTATCATAAATTATTGGAATATTTATGTAATGGTCTAATGTGGTATTCAAAGTGATTGAGATATTTTTGGAAATAAGATGATATGAGTATAATGAAGGGAAAATGAGAAAACGAAATGTTTAACAGTATTCATGAGCTCATGATTGATATAAGGACTAAGTGATATCATTATTTGAGTATATAGAATTTTGAGGATTTTGGTATGTGGAAAGTGTTAAATTTTAACTGCATTCATGTTTTCACTAAGGTATTCAAGAGAATACATGATTAAGGACTTTGAATGTTTGGAATGTGACCAACAAAACATATCTTATGATATATGGGGATCGACGATGGTGTTAAATCTCTGGTAATCGTTTTCACTATGTTATGAGAGTGGACTGCAGTATTATGGATAAGCCTAAAGATTGGAATGGATTATGTTGGACATAAGTTAGTATTGTTTAAGGATAGAAGTTTTCTCGATATTATTGATGGGATGTTATAGTAATATAGTTTTAGAAAAAGGACAACCTGCAGGACGGGCGACAGCCCATCGCGTCGGACAAGGCTGTGGAAATCGAACCCACAACCGAAGTGCGACTGGCCTTTATCGCCTACCACTAGCCTACAGGAAGTCTCTGTTTAGTAGAAACTAGTTTTATTATATTAAGTGGTATGATATATAAAGTATAAGTCCATTTTAGGAACCATATATGATTAATCTCACAATAGAATGACTTATGTATATTTAATAACTTTTGCTATCCTTTTGTTTGAGACAGATGGAATGACCCGTCATTCTATCACATGATCTACTAACACATCACGAATAACAAATTCAACTTCATTTATTTAAGAGATGAAGTGGAAATTGTTCAAGTCACGAACAACAGTGAGATTGTACCAAAATAAAGTAAGTATTTATTCTAATTCAAATTCTTCAACCTTAGGGAAACGATCTTGAAAACCAAAAATGTTGTCCTAGTGATCTTATATCTGATGAATCAGATGGTACCTTAGATCGTCACAAATTTATGGCTTTGTGATTTCTGGATTTTCCATAGCCATGTTCTCTACCATTCTCTATCAGAACATGATGGTTAGATTTCTCTTCCATATCCATATTTTCACCTATGTGGAAACCCAGTGATTAGTTTATTTGGGTAACCGTTAAGTTTCATACATTTGTTTTTAAAGATTGGTTTTGATATTCATTTTTACTATGTGGGTTTCTATTAAAGAAACTTTCGAATAGTAAACCATTTATAACCCCGACGAATTTCGAGGGCGAAATTCATTTTAAGGGGGGTAGAATGTAACACCCGGAGATTTTATGAAAAATATTCTTTTTAATTTCATTAATGTCTTGTACGCTACACCAAAATGAGCTTTCACAACACGCATCCTTGACTTGCCTTGCATTACACGCAATCGAGACCTTCCTTGATAGCATGTGTAGTACGCAATACTGAGTTTCACGAAACAACGATATGCTATTAAAATATTATTAAAACTAGCCGTTATGAATAGTAATAACCACTTTTTAAATTTTAGAAATTTTAGCTCTCAAAATGGACTTCATTTTTGGATTCGGAGTATCGAATTTAGCCTAAGGTGAAATTTTGGTACTTTTCGGATAACTTTCATATTCTGATGAATAGTGAAAATTACAAAATTATAATTAAAAACAACTTTTTAATCAAAATAATTAATAGTGATAAATTATTAATTTGAGTGGTTTTAAAGTATATTTAGAATATATTTTTACAATTTAATACAATTTTGGTCATTGGATGTAATTTCACATTTAAACCAGACATAAACAAGTGTCAATCTTTTGATAGATATTGTTTCTTAAAAACACGCTATTTGTTTTAACAGCGGGATTTAATTATAAAATTAATTAATGCCACTTCTATGTTATGAATTTGGTAAAATAGATTTTATTTTTGAATTCGGAATATGAAATATAGATTAGGATGAAATTTTGGCATTGTTCTGAAAAACATCAATTTTTGATGAATAGTGAAACTACTAAGTGGTAGTTAAAAAACTGAATTTTTCATAAAACTTAGTTTTACCGCTTCTGTGAATGGAATTTCAAAAATCCGAGAGACACGGTTGATGTCAGTAAGTAAAATATGGTTCAATGAGATGAAAATAATTTTTGGTGAATAGTAACTTTTTACTTTTATTTACCACGGTTAAAAGTAAATAGGGTAATTAAGGGTAAAAATGATATTAATATTACCCTAACACATGTCCTAATCCTATTGGACAAGTGTATCTCGACCAAAAACAACCTTAAGTGTAAAATATTATCATTTAGGCCCACTTGGATTAGATTAGGACATTTATTATTATTTAATTCAAAGAAGAGTTAAAAGAGTTAAAATCAAAGTATATTTACTAAAACATTTTTAATATAGGGTTGTACATAAGATAAATTCGATTGTAAATATTAATTAGAAATATATAAAGATTTCCTAGATTATGGTATTTTATTTGTAATTTTTAAACATCAAATAATTTAATTTATTTATGACACAAATATGATGCAGTAATTATCTTATTAATGAAACATTGACACATTTGATATTATAAATACCAAAATAAATGTAATTTAAGCCTTTTTATGAATTCCACTAATTTTATAGGTTACTATGATATATTATAGTTGATTTAATCAACTTGGTTCGAACATATAATTCTGTTATGACTTTCACAAATATCATATATCAAATAGTGTCAAAATTGACACAAAATTGTTTTTAAATCAAATATTATATTATTAATTGTTATTTTATTCCTAAAAATCTAAGGTTCGGCCAAATGACTTAGATAAGGATATATGTATTAATAATATACAATTTTGGGTTCGTTTGGCATGTTATAGTAAGTTTATTAACCATATAGTGAAAGAAAACAAAAAGACACGGTAAAAGTTAAATTATTTAACTTAGAGTTAAATCTAATTGATAAGGTTAAAATAATACCCTAAACTTGTCTAAATAATATTGGATGATAGTATTTCTACCCATCCCCACTTTAGATTCGAAATAAGACCCTTTGGAACCATTATAAAGCGATTTTGACTTTAATATAAAATAATATTTTGAGATATTCCTAAGGTGCCCCTCTCCTCCCTTATAAAAGGGCACCTCCTCCCACTCCTCCTCACACCAATTTGAGCATTCAAGCTCGGCCAACCCCTGACATTTTCTCCTCTCCACTTCCCTAGAATAATCCTAGAGGTCATGGTCTTCTTCAAAGACCAATCTTAGTTCTCTAAGTGGAGGATTCAAAGAGGCATTCCAAAGAAGAGGTAATATCCATTACCGATCTTTTCAATTTCTTTCTTCTTCAACTTCTTCTTCTTTAGTTGTTTCATGATAAAGTAATAACATCAGTATTAATTACATACTGATATGTTATTATAAATATGAAACAACCCTAATTCACCTTCTATCCATCCTACGGAAAAATGAAATCACCGCGCGTGCGTACGTACGGAATACCGTCTCCACGCCGTGGTGTAATCTATTTTCCACCATCACCTTACAAGGATGGGTATAATGGTGTAATGAGTAACTATTTATGATTATTATAAAGTAATATTGATACTTAAATAATATACATATACTCCAATACAATTCCACGATCATAGGAACGATATCATCACTCGTGCGTACGTACGGAATACCGTCTCCACGATGTGATGCGACTCGTTCTACATGATCATCATTACATAGTAATTATATAAATGAATTGAATGAATAAATATGATATATGTTACACTCATACCATTCTGGATATAAGTTATCTATAACCTTAAAAGAAGAATAAGAATTTATTCGGCAAAACACGCATAAGAACAAAAGGCAATAAAGACCCGAGTAACAAGTAACAATGAAATATTACTAACAAGAAGCTAAGAATATGACCATATATGATATCATATCAATATGTATGATTCTGGAATAAGTCAATAACATTATTTAAACCATTATACAGAAGCTTCGGACACGTACAAAGCAAATCGGACCTAAGGTAAGGGAAATATCACAATCTCATTTTTATCCGAGATTGTTTTTACTTTGGTAATTACTGGGGTGTATTTTATCATCCACATCCATGTTTCCTCAATATGTAATATTATTTCCATCCACCTACAATTTTTTAAATCTAATTTTACCCTTCGGTGAGTTTTTAGTAAAAGATATGAAAGGAATCTTTTGTCATTTTTCGTACGAGGTACTTTTTGACTGTTCCGAAAAAAGTACGAGAAGAATGTTTTTTTAACTTATACGGCATGAATGGATTTCTAAAACATTATTTCCAAGAAGTTTCCTTTACAAGTATTCAAGTTTATTTTCAATCAACTTCTTTTAGTTTAAAATTGTATGACATGTAAAGAAAAGAAAAGTGTTTTTGAAGTAGAAAGGATATTTTCCTTAAGAATGGAATTCAAGTATTTTATCAAAATTATTTTCCATCTAAGATAATAAAAGGGTTATGTTTTTATCCCTATTATTACATGGATTCTATTATGATGTGATGGAAATATTTTTTTTTCTTTATCTTAAATGAATTGTTTTATGATGTCATGTTGTTTAAGAATCCCATTTTTGTTACATGGGTTACGCTATGATGTATGGTTTATGATTATGTGGCACACATAAGAAAGGATTCATTATGAGATGGGTGGGACCTATATCTCCCTCCAATGCATTGGGTAAAGATTTTATATATCATGAGATAGACATGGCTGGAACGGTAGGTTATACTGGTTCAGTGAAACAGGACTGGAACGAGGGTGACTCGGTTCAGAAAGGGACTTTGTCCACTAAGATAGTCTTGGCAAGGAGTCTTGACTAACAAGAAATAATTCTCTATGATTATGTGTGTATTCCACAAAGTTTCATGTTTTAAGTTATGATTATTGGGATTTCATTTATCCCATGTTATGAAATTATGCTCTCTTTTGCAGGTTAAGATTTCCAAAAGTTATGTTCTTATGAAGATGATGTGATTGATTTTTCTTTTGTTTACCCTTACTGAGCATTTGAGCTCACCCTTTTATGTTTTCTTTTCCCCAGAATATAAAGAAAGGTTTTAGGTAAAAAAAGGAAGATCTTTATGGGAGATATTGAAGATCTTTCACCACGATTAGAAGATTATGTTCCGAGTTTCCAAAGACACTAAACTATTATGATCCTTGTGTGTGTGTTTTTTTGTTATGTACTAAGTATTCCGCAAAAGTAATGTAAAGTCCATGTAAGTCAAGCTTCGGGTCTCTACAAGCACCGGTATTAAATAAATAAATAACTATATAAGATGCAATAAACATGGATCCTTACACTGACACTGGAACCACATCTACCTTCGATAGAAAATCATCAACTATGTGATGGTGCTTCACTCCTAAGTCTTATGGCTAGAGCCCTTTAGTCCTTGAAGCATCTAACTACGATGAAATATCATTTGGAGCTAATGGACCCTAACCATATTTAGGAGTAGATATGGCTTTATAGAAACAATATATATCACTATAATATTCACAACTATTTCACATCTTTACAGGTGAAGGAAAAAAAGCATCGGGTGTTTCCAAACCTTCCACCCTGATAAAAAGTTGAGGGAACAGTACTAGATATAACTAATGGTGTGTGGGAGTCTTTCTACTAAGAACCACTCCCACCATTCCTTTGATGATCTTTCTGCTTCCTATTTTTCCCTAGAACATCACTCAATATATAACTAAGTGGAAGATAAGGGGAATAATATCCAACATTATCTTCTATATTAATCTCTATAATCATAGACCTATTAATTGTCTCCACATAGTTCTAAATATTCAGAATAAATAACTTTAATATGATAACCAGTTTCAAACCCTACATGTACTTATTATCATTCACCTGTTAATTAATTACTTCCTCTAGAACAAAATAAACCAGATCAGAAAACTGATTGGTGTACACCGACACAGAACCCGCTCTCTACTATAAATAGGGGTGCACCAAAGGATTCATCATCATCGACAACTCTGAAAAAAATGATGAAATAACAGTCTTGAAAATATTATAGTTTAGGACCACATGCCTATCAACCTATACTGTGGAATCCCACCATCACTTACTAGGACCCTCAGGTCTTTAGGTCTTACACTTCACCTTGATACTCTCAGGTGTATAAAGGAAGTCAAAAATCTAATAGATCTTGTTAAGATAGTACTCCACATATTTATGTTCATTTATAACCTTAATGGATGGTGGATTCTCATACAATAAGTCTTGCGATTATCTCTATATTTTAAAGCTCTTGGATATAACCAAACAACTGCATTCTATACTTATGGCACATTCTGGTCGATATCACGAACTACTCTCATGATAGACTCGATAAAATTATAATCCATATGAGGATTATATTGAGGATAATCAAAAAGAAATTTCTATAGAACCCATAGAAGGTATCTAAAAGGCACATAATTGTACACTGAAATAAAATGAATGATTATACAGTAGAAAATTATCCATTCATATCAGAAATCCCTAAGAAAAAACTATGATTAATGTCAATAAATCAAAATAGAAGACACATATTCCAATATCCCATAGTGAATTGAGTATCATCACAATAAGATCTTAAGAATAACTCCCCAAAATCTACCTCTCAAGTCTTGATAATCCTATATCTAGTCTACCAAACATCACAATACAAGGACACTTAAGAATAAACTATCTCTGATAGAAATCTATGATGAAACTGACTAGGATACCCTCTCAAAATGGTACACAACCAAAATTTTGACATACCCAAAGGGTATTCCCAATCACCGTGGGATGGTTACTACCACCCTGGAATGAAACAAAAAATCAAGGGAATTATTTATCTCAACCTAGAGCAACAACATGGCATATATAAATACACATTAGAGAGAATTAGTGAAAGATTCACAACTCAAGAGTTGAAAAAATATACTAAAAAAATTCCAATAAAAAAGTACATCATTAACAAAATAGCTACTCTATGTAAAAACATAGGAAATCCCCCACTATATCACCACCAACTACCCAATATTAGATGATAGAAAACATCAATGCCTCACTGTCTCTCTATTTCTTCCCCTACATCGAAATACATAAAAGATTCTTAACTCCATCAAAGGGGTGAATTGGATGTGAGCTAACAGGCTTAGTAGGACCCCACCAAGGTGTTACATAACATGTCTATGAAAAAATAATTCATGAATATTCAACTTTATGGAATAAAAATGCATGATGAATTGTTTAACAAATTTTTATCAAAACCATGAAAAATAATTTAATTTCTCTTTTTTTTAAATTACCAAATAAATAGCTTAAAAAATTAAAATTATTCCATATACATATATCAAAGAAGATAAATGTAAAAAATAATATATCATTTATTATATCAAATCAATGGATTTACAACAAAAATAATACAAGAAAAAAATAACATGAAACACCATTCCATGGAAAACAATAGGTCATGATAGATAGTACACTCGTACCAAACATATAAAATCATTAACATCACGTATATATATATATATATTAATCGAATATATATAGTAGAGTAAAACCATATAATTTGAACTCCCTAATAGGTCTAACAAATCACTAGAACGATAGGCCTAAGGTGTAGAGGAATAACCCATGAACTAACCCCTCGAAATTGGATGGGGCATATTACTACAACCTCCACCTAAGTAACCAAGGCTTACCATTTTACCTATTTCCCAAACCAATTCATCAAAAACATTATTTTAAAATATTTTAATAAATCTATTTCAAAATTCTTTGAAAACACCTTATTATTTAACAAAACCAGTGAAAAATTATCTTATATTAAAAACCCTTTTACACACACACACAAATTACTCAATCAATCAATCAATTAATTTCATTTGTAATATAATTTATCAAAACTAGATAAATGTAGTTCATCCAACATAAGAATAATAAAAAACCAACTACCTCAAAAATTAGGTCACACATTCCTGCAATAAGATCCACCAACAAGGAAGAACACAATGATGACAATAGAGGCCCTAGAATCAATCCTCTCATCTCTTAAAGTCAATTCACACAAACAAAATATGGAGGAAAGGGAAGATCATGAAAAACCTTGAATAAAACACACTCACCACACCAAAACTAACAAAAAATCAGCCCATGGAACAAGATCACATAACATATGTAGAAAATAAAAAATAAAACTACCATAACATATCATCAAATGTAATAACACAATGCAATGGTGCTACCACAGTCAAAGGAAATTATGAAGTAGAATGATTCTCATACCCAGAGAGACATCACACAAAATATAGTGACCTAGTCTCAACATACATGGATATCACAAAAATATATATGAACATTCATAATATTACAAAATTACATGTTGAAGGACCATAATAGTTTATTGTCTTTGGAAACATGGAACAAAATATTTTAACTTGGTGAAACATATTCAATGGTTTCCACAATGATCTTATCATTTAGTACTTATATTTAACACTTTTACATAAATTGGGGAATGAAAACATAATAAATGAGTGATTTTGAATGCTCGGTAGGGGTATATAAATGAAGAACGTAGTCATAACATGAATATAAGGGAATGGGAACATGATATTATCATTTGTAGATCATACCATTCATATCAAAGATCATAATCATAAAACATGGCATAAAGATTGTAATTTTATAAGATAATAATCATAACGGAATCAAGGTAATAATCCATGAAAGTGTAAAATTGGAATAAGATATGGAACTTGTGGTATACACATAAAGACATAAAATCCTATGTTAAGGATACCTACCAAGAACTTCATAACATGTTAGGTTTGGGATACCAACATGTGTACCTTATTTGGGCATGGGATTTCATCCCATGTACCCTCTTTTTTTTGGGATTGGAATTCCCTCCATTGTACCCTCTTGTTTTAGTCATTGGATTCTCTCTAATGTACCCTCCTATTTTAGGATTGGTATTCCCTCAAATTTACCAGCTTGTTTCAGACGTAACATTACCTATTCATTAGAGATTATGATTTCCTCTTGTGTACCCTCTTTTTTTCAAGCTTGGGATTCCCTCCCATGTACCCTCTTTTTTTGGGCTTCTGATTCCATATTTTTTCAAGATTGGGATTCCCTGTAGTTTTATTTTTGGTATTCCCTCCTATGTACCTTATTATTTTGTCCTTGGTATGCCCTCCCATGTACCCACTTTTTTTAGGATTATGATGACCTCTTGTTTGAGTCTTGGGATGTCCATCCATTTACCCTCTTGTTTCAGTCTTGGGATTCCCTTTCATGTACCCTCTAGTTTTAGGCACAAGATTTCATTGTGTTTGAGGCTTGGGATTCCCTCCCATGTAACCTCTTTAGATCATAAATCATTTATTATTACCCAATGATTTAGAGGGATATATAAGTCCCACCCATCACAAAACAAATTCACTCATGCATGTGACACAAGAAAACAAAACATCCATTACCCCATGTCCCATAAAAATATTTGGGTTTCATAAATGTAATTTTGTAACCCATGAAATGAAATTGGTATCATAAAAATTCCATCACATTATAAACTAGGGAAAATATATATGTATCACAATCATTTAATCAAATCAAAAACTGTGAAAAGAAGCAGGGTTCAAAATAATATAACCAATGGAAGAGATATGGGAGTCATAAACATCATAACATCAAGAAATAAACCATTTAGAGAAAAAAATGTGACTGGTACATCTGGATCATTTCCCAGATAGGCATGAGTAACATCAGTTGATTTAGTTTTAGATATAAAATATGTTTGAAATATCTTTTAGAAACATTTCTTGAAGAAAGTAACCTTTCCTCTTTGATTTTTTTAAGCATAGAACATTTTGAAAACCATATTCCTTGAAATAAAATTAAAAACAAAGAATAAAGGATAAAAATCATTTTGAAAACCTATTTCCATGAAAATATATAAAAGAATATTAAAAACCATTTGAAATTTATTTTCCTCGAAAACATATTAAAGATGCTTGAAAACATTTTGAAAATAATTTTCCTTGAAAACTTTTAAAATGAGGTTGAAAATATTTTGATAAACAATTTTCCCTCAAAACAAATAATATATGATTTAAATAATTTTTTAAAACATTTTAATTTAAAACTTTTAAATTAAACATCAAAACATTTTAAAAACGTTTTCTTTTAAAATAGTTTTAAAACATATAATTAAATCTTGAAAAGATTTTGAAAAATATTTATTTGAAAATAATTTGAAAAATTATAAAGAATTATTGAAATTTTTTTAATCCATTTCACTGAAAATAATTTTTAAATATTATAAATAATTATTGAAAACATTTTTAAAACCTTTTTAGAAAACATGGTTTTGAATGAACACAGATTTCTGACCAAAGAGATAGGTAAATTCAGACTTCTATAAAAACACCCTATTAATCATATTATGTACCTATATGTGGAAAAGTGGTAGAAATGCATGAATATATCATGGATATAAAAAATAGAATAAAATTTGTGAGTTTTCTTGAGACATGGATTACCATATTTCATCAATGGATGCATAATTATATACAATCTCGATAAACGGTGAGATTGCTTCAAAAATTTATTACCACATGGTAACATTGAATTATACTCCAAATATAATAAAATTAAATTACATGAAGATTAAAATACATTGAAGATAATTATATTCATTATTTAACATGTCAAAGTTACTATATACAACTCATAGAAAAATATAGGAGTATAACATGCCATGTGTCTCATATAAGGAAAATCGAGAGAAAGTTACTTTACCACTTTGATAACTTTTGAAACCTAAAACCCATAAATAAATATAATACAATGGTTATGTAAATACCCATAACTTTAATTATAAGAATCATATAATACATATATGGGTAGTATACACACCACAAACAAGAAATATGAGGTGAACATGGATTGTGTCTCATGAAAAATAAAAGTGAGACGAGAAAACCCTTAATACTTGAGTAACTTTAGAGTCATGATTCTGATGAAATAAAAAAATCAATATAATAAATTTAATTTAATTAAATAAATTAAATTATTGATATAAAATTTCATAGGGATGTATATAAAGCACACAAAAAAGGGAGTGGTGAATGATCAATGTATATCACAGAAATAAAAATTGAGATGATATTTCGTTTCCTTAAGTATTGACATTCATCGTACACATTCAAACCCCCAATTTATTAAAAAATCAATGTTAATGTTATTTTTTCAATAATATTCACATTATTTTTCTTATATGTTCTTACTTTTTATTTTGGACCCTCTTACATAGATCATGATTTACATCTTATTCGGGTAACTCCTTTTGGTTTGTAACAAAGGGATTCCATGGATGGATTTTTTCCAAGGTGATTATTCTAGGTTTAAGGTAGGAATTTTGAGGATATATATGTTTATATATTTTACAATTAAAAGTTTCTTGAGATATGGGAGTAAGTGGGAGAGGTGGTGGCCTTTTATAAGGGAGGGAGGGGACACACTTGGCATTTCTGAAAATAAATGTTTGGGGTACCCACATTTGTACCTAAAAAAAGTCATAAAAACCCCTAAGAATCCATACTTGAAGGTTTATGGACAAAATATTTCCATAAAAGGATTTTTTGACAATTTTATAGGTCATTTGTTCCCTTATGATTAATATTTAGTCCCTTATTAAACTTAATTTTACCTTAATCTTTGTAATTAATTACAATCACTTTCATTAATCTTTTTGGTAAAAAAATTAATTTATCTTATTAGAATATAAATATCATACTGATTATAACCTTGTAGTTATGGTTTTTAAATTTTAATTCACAGAATCAAAAATATTAAGTTTAATGTTAATCATACATATGTGGCGAGAAAGCATGTTTTTAAAGCGATAATGTTCTAAAGTTCATTAAGATTTTATATCTAAATTCAATATAAAAATGATTCTAATGACCTAAATTGGACTAATAGACATATAAATGATCTGTTTTAACTTCAAGACCAACTTAAATACTATTTTACTATACAAATTAATTTTATAAAAAACAGTTTTGAATTAAAATTAAGTATTATTCACTATTCCTCCATAAATAATGTTTCATAGAAAAATCCCAAAACATAACCCTAATCTAATTATTTCATTTTGAATTTAAAAAATAATTTTTATTTTATATAAATAAATTTCAGGAATTTTCTAAAATTAATTTTATTATTGTTCACATAAGGACATAAAAAGTAGTTCTTTTAAGAAAATAGTATTTTAAAATAGATAATGACTTCAACCAGAAACTATAAATTTCATTATCAGTTTGTTTTACTTATAGGATAAAATTATAAAATCATTTAAAAATTATTTATTACAATTCAAATTAATATGTTTAATTTCTAGGTTATATCTATATTGTTTAAATAATTATAATAGTAAAATGATTTTTTATATAAACTCAGTGTCGTGTTTAATTCAATCTAAGTAGTTGTTACATGTAGCATAATAAAATCAAAGTCTTGAATGTAGTGTCAAAAACAAAACATAGTTCTTTAATATTAAAAAACCTATATTCATTTTTGTTCTAAATGAAAAATATAAAAAGTATAAATTTAATTCAAAAAAATATTTCATAAATTCTCAGGGTTTTATATTATACCCCCTACCCCCCCTTAAAATTAATTTCACCCTCAAAATTTGTTTGGGTATAAAAGGTTTAATACTTGAAAGTTCCTTTCATAGAAACCTAGATCATAAAAATGAATATTAAAACCATACTTTAAAAATAAATGTTTAAAACATAACAATTACCTAAGGTGATGCATAACTATGTTTACACATAGGATACCATAGGTGGAATGCGAAACTATGGACTTAGAAGAATAGTGAAAATATATATATTGAGTGACTGAGGTAATCAATCCCAAACAATTTAATGATTAATGGAATGGTTGTGCCTCTAAGTCATAAATTTTTTATGATTTAAAATTACATCATTCGAAAAAAATAAGGTATTAGGAAAACATATTACTTCTATATCATTTTGCTAAAGTTGAGGCATTTTCATGAAAAGATATAATTGCTTGATTTCAAGACAACCACGCCCTTTTTTATTCCCTAATCTACTTCACCTCTTTCCCAAAAAAAGAAGGTGAGTTTTTCATTACTGAATAACAAATAAATCATGATATCCATTATATACCATCCCATCTGTCAATAGTTATCATCAATACAAAGTTTTTAGAATAGTTTATCTAATATACATAAATCCTATTGTGGTGAGACAGTAATTTAATGTCAAAAACATCATCTAATATGTAACTTAATATTTTCATAAATGGTTAACCTTATAACCCTTATAACAGTTGAAAATTTAAAACATTTGAAAGAGTGTCCTAAAATCATCTTAAAATTGATCCCCAATATATCACGGCGTATTTATGGTGTTTCACATTCCAAACAAGTGAATACATTCATCGTGTATTCTCTTAAAACATGGTGACAACCTAAATTAACATAAATTCTTTTTGAATACATTCATGGTTCCCTATTCCAATGGTTACTAGATATATTCTATAAATTCATTAAGTTTTAATCTTTATCCCGGATGACATAGACTACATTGTCTACAAATCTTTAATCAGTTCCAAGTTCATTGAAACTATCCAATTTACTTTAAAAAAAACAATCATATCTTTATCCTAGCTAAAAAAATTTCATTATATGTTGAACACATTAATGTTTACCTTTCCTCAATTAAAATTTAACATTTATTTTAAATAACTTCTCTAAGTCGTCATTACCATTCAACAATTATTTTCTATCAATAATGAAAACTTATATTGAAAATACTTATATACTTCATGATTCATATAACAAAATATTTTAATTACAAAATATAAATACTTCATTCATCCAACTTTATTTTTAACCATTACTCAATCTTCATTAGCTTATTCATCAATACCTCTTTCTTGGAATAGGAAATATCAATCATGTATTAAGGTTTCTCAACCTCAATCTAATCATTATTATTATATTTGATGT
Source organism: Viscum album (assembly GCA_963277665.1). Lineage (NCBI taxonomy): Eukaryota > Viridiplantae > Streptophyta > Magnoliopsida > Santalales > Viscaceae > Viscum > Viscum album. The sequence continues at coordinate 856,499,677 of OY728166.1, forward strand.
AAACAATTCTGTAAGAACATCACATACCTTTAAGATGACATTTTCTGTCTTTTTATCTTCATAAGCATAACCAATACTCATACCACCTTCCTAATTCTCTTTATGAGATTTCCACTTGGTAAATAAATTTGAATAATGTCCATACATTCAACATAAAAAATATTCAATATTAACCATGTTCCTTCTAGTTATCACCATTGAATCAATCCAAAAAACACAGGATAAGAAACACATATCATAGAAGAAACCTGTATAATCTTGAAAAATTACTTATATGATGTCTAAATAATAACACAAAATTTTTAATCGATGACATGCTAAGCTTATCATATGTAATTCATAGTAATATTATATTCAAATCGATGATAATTATTCATAAAGAGTTTATGAATTTCCAAAGAATATCCCCTCGGAGTGTCAAACCATGTGTGATGTATGACCTGTTGTCATTGTAATGCCCCGACACTAGTTACCGAGAGTCGATGCATTATTACATAACATTGGAATGATACAAGGAATCATGTCTTGAAAGACTGATCAGTTCATTATCCTTGTAAGTACTAGATATATACATAAGTTTTACATTACATCGCGAAATAAAAAGACAACATTGTGTCTCCTTTTAACACAATCATCTCCCTTAGACTATCCCTACAAGTTAGTCAAAATATACTTCTTCATATCCTAGGAAAAATAAAACAAAGAAAGGGGTGATCTCAGGTGCTCAGTAAGGACAAAAATATAGCAGAAACTTTCTTAAATAAGCATAAAAATTTAAGGAAATGTATATGACTAAACCACAAGCCTTTTAAACTTAAACCTCAGAAAAATATAGCAATCATAAATCAAAAAATTTCATTTAATTATTCACATGGATATTCTACTAGACTAAAAATCACATGTATTATCAATAGCCAATTTCATAATGATGGAATGGATAATGCTGGACATCATAACCACATAGTCAAGGCCTCGTTTCAAGACTACAAATAATATTTTATCACTGCCTTGTACCAAGACACTAGTATGTCATATGAGACCTACTGATGCATCGAGGAGCTATAGTGGGCTCCACCCGTCACTTACAAAGTCCAATGCTTTTCTTATATGAAAAGGTTGAAACATAACACAAACATTTGTATTAAAACAAGAATTCAAAATGTAAATACTCTAACAACAAAACCATGAATGGTATAAAAATGTCACATCCATAGTCAAACATATCACAAAACCATCAATATAATATGAAAGATTTTATCATAATAAATCAACTTCAAACAAGTTTAAATCCATCAAAGGATGTTGACATAGATAAAATCAAAACTATTTGAGAGAAATATCTCTTTCTATTTTGAAATAATTTAAAAGTCCACTAATTTCAAAAGAAAACATTTATTTTGAAAATATTTTTATAAGATTGTAATGGAATCTTTGAAGGTGTTACAATGGTTGAAAATACCAGCACCCACCATATAAGTTAAAAAAACATTATTTCCTTAATTTTGTTGAAAAGGTCGTTAAAGACCTTTTTTGGAGAACAACCGAAATATTCCTTTATAAACATGTCATAAAAACTCAAATAATGGTATAAATGACTTTAATAGATATTCTAGGAAATAGTAGAAATGTTTTGAAATACATTTATAAGAAACATGGATGTGGATGGTAAAGATGTCCCAGAATATACTCACATATAAACAACCTCAGATATTGAAGAGATTGCAGAATTAACCCTTACCTTGTACTTTTCCTTGATCGAGGGTATGTTAACCTCATATATAATATTTAAATAATTTTTATTAAATTATTCAAGAATCTAATACATAAATATGATATCATATATGATCTTCTAATATTTCTTTGTTAATGATATTTCACTAGAATCATTGTTTTGGGTGTTAACAGATTCGTTTTCCTTTATATGATTGGTTACGTAAGCCATGTTTGTTATGGATAGGGTGTATTATATTCATATCCATAATGATATTATGTTCGTAAAAATAATTTATAATCATAAAATGAAAATTATTCTTTAATTTTTATTATGGGGGAATGAATTTCATCGTGTTTGTGGGGACGGTAATCCGTATGTACGCACGAGCGACAATATCTTTCTATTGATGGTGAAATCATCCGTAATTTGATGCCATATCATATATACAAAATCCATAACATTTTATATTTATTATTTAAAATATTTATACTCATTATTATATCCATCCAAATAATGAAGTTTTTGAATAACTACTACACCAGGACGTGGAGACGGTAAGCCGTACATACACACCTATGGTGACTTGTAATTCATAGGATGGATAGAATAATGATTATCATTGTACCAAATTTATAATAAAATCCCAGTATGTATAAGGTACTAGAGTTATTATTTTGGTATTGAAACAACAAATAAAGAGGAAGTGGAAGAACAAAAGAACTTTGAAAGAGGTGGTGAAATTATTACCTCTTCTTCGGGTGTTTCATTTTGAGTTGATAAAAAGGGCTCCTTAGGTTAGCCTTATGATCAAATTAATTACTCTAGGTATAATTGAGGGTATTTGGTATGACATTTGACCCAGGTCTGACCGAGCCAAATGGCTTTGGAGGTGTGATTTTGAGATAAGGGGAAGTACCCTTTTATAAGAGAGGTGAGGGTCACTTTACGAAAAGCTTGACATGTTATTTTATTACTCAATTATATTCAGTTTATAATGGATCCAAAATTATTTATTTCTAGGATAATGTGGTTATGGGTATAAAACCTCTCAACCAATAGGTTTTAGACAAGTTTAGGTAACCATATTAACCTTATCTTTTAGATTTAACTCTTAGTTAAATAGTTTAACTTTTACCATGCATTCTTGTATTATTATAATAAATGGTTAATAAACTTACTATAAAAAGACCAGAGAACCCCAAGTGGTTCATTATTGATATATCTAATATTATCTAAGTATTTTGGACTATCCTTATATTTTTAGGAATATTATAACAATTAATAATATAGTATTTGTTTTAGAAAACTCATTTATGTCAATTTTGACACTATTTGGTATTTTGTTTTTGTGAAACTTATAGGAAATTTATCACTTCAAGAAAAAATTGTTTAATAAACCCTAAAATTTCATATTAACTTATAAAATTAGTGTAATTCACCAGAAGTGTTAATTTACATTTATTTGGATATTTATAATATCAATTATTTTAATCTTTCATTAATAAGGTAATTATTGCATCATCATTGTGTCATAAATAAATTTAATTATTTAATATCTAAAAATTAAAAATAAAATACCATTATGTAGGAAATATTTTTATATTTTAATGAATAATTATAGTCGAATTTATCTTATGTATAACCCTATATTAAAAATGGGTTAGTTATTATACTTTAAATTTAACACTTTTAACTCTTATTTAAATAAAATAATATTAAATGTCCTAATGTAACATCCCAAGTAAGTAATGAATAATAAATATTTTTTATATATGTATATTAATGATTAAGATAATGTTTTAGAGGCTTAAAATGAAAATAAATACATTCTTAAGCATGGAATACACTAATATTTTTTAAAAGATTGTTTTACTGCCTTTTGATGGAAAACCATTTTTAAATCTATCTTTTGACAATTTTATAAGCTATGTTTGTCAAAATAAACTTATTCTTTATGATTGGGACATCAAAATTCACTTTGTGTGAATTTTTTCTATTTTTCTGACAATGTTCATTTTTTAATGAATAGTGAAAAATACTGCATTTTACATCAAAACTGCTTTTTAATCTAATTTATTTATATGATTAGATTATATTTTGAATTGGTTTTAAAGTGAAATTAGAATATATTTTTACCATTTAATCGAATGGTGATTGTTGGAATCAATTTCACTTTGAAATTGGACTTAAACTAGTGTCAATCTTTTGATACTTATTGTTTCATAAAAACACGCTATTTGTCATGACAGCAGGGAATTATTTATTAAATTAATTAATGTAACTTATATGATTTTAATTTTGTAAAATAGACATCATTTTTGAATTCAGAGTATCAAATACAGCTTAGGGTGAATTTTTGGTAATTTTTTGAAAAACTTCAATTTTTGATGAATAGTGAAACCACTAAGTGGTACTTATAAAAACTGATTTTTCATTTAAATGAAAATTTTCCATCTTTGTGTTTTGAATTTCAAAAATCCGACATACATGGTTGTCATTAAGAAGTAAAATGTGGTTCAATGAGATTATAAATTTTTTTTTGTGAATAGTAACTTATTAAGTTTTTAATCGCGATTAGAGGTAATTAGTGTAGTTTAAGGTAAGAATAATGTTTTAATAAAATGAAATGACCTAGACACATGTCCTACCCTTATTGGATGTGTCATTTCCGACCAAGAAAAGCCATGGGTCAACTTGGGGACCCCATGGAGCCACTTTGGTTGGGAAATGACATAAATAACGTTTTATTTAATGTTAAAGTAAAAATGACACAAACATGAGTTATTTTACTAAAACAATTTTTACATGGGGTTATACAAGTCAGATTTTTGACTATAAATATTCATTAGAAACCTGAAACGATTTCCTACATCATAGTATTTTTTTTTATAATTTTTTAAACATTAAATAAATTAAATTATTTACGACATCATGTTGATGCAGCGATGACCTCATTATTTAACGATTTAAATAAAATGGAAAGATAATGTAAAATCTAAGAACTACACATGGAAAAAACCAATTGGATGAGTGGATTTCGAACCCTTATCACCTTATAGTCTAATTATATCAATGTGGGACCTTTTAAATCCGAAACTCATTTTAAAATAAAGTAACTTATCTTTACTTTCCAAGAGTGCCCCTCCTCTCCTCTTATAAAAGGCCCCCACATCTACCTCCTTACCCACACTGCCAAAGCCTTTGGCTCGGCCAAACCCAGCCCATTTTGTCTCTCCACTTCCATCTCTTACTCCTTGAAACCTCACTTTGGGCAGAAGTCTTCCCAAGGAAGCCTTTGAGCTCAAACCAAAGGGAGTTACCCGATTTTAAGGTAATGTCTTCTTTTGAGTCCTTTTGTTTTATTTTGCTTCTCCAACCCCCTAAACTCTTTTTATTATTTTCTTTTGTAACAACTCCAGTATAATAAATATACTAGGATGTTTTTATAATAAGGATTCGAGCTACACTTACACACACCTACATCTAATGGTTAACGAACATACTGTTTCCGTGGATGGTGAATTTATGCCTCCTGAAACGATGATCGGTCAACATTCTTTTAACACCTTCAAAGGTGGCCATTAAGATGTCACTATATTTATATATTATATATAATATGTTTATGTTTTCCTTAAGCTTCTGTATTTTTCATTTTGGGTATACCTTTATGGTTTCCATTATGGGTAAACGCGATATCTTCATTTAAGGAAGTGCGGACTACCGCCCCCTCAAAGTGATTTGATTCGTTAAATACCATATGTGGGACATATAAAGGATGGAACTATGATATTATATATGATATTATACTGTAATTATAATATACCTTTATATCATTATGATTCCATTCTATAAAATATGAAATAGAAATGAAAGTAGCGTTCATGTGTACGTACGACTTACCGTCTCCATGAACGGTGCATTTCATTTCTTACCTCTAAATGATTATGTAATATTATAAATGCATGAATGTACTAGATATATATGACATATATGATATCTACATCAGGAATACCATTCTGGATATAATGGATACATGAACAACTTGTAATTATAAAGGGTTTATTTTTGACTCAAGTACGAATGATCATTAAAATGACCGTTATTAACTTAAATAATTACATAGTGTTCATGACATGGTAATAAGTGATATAAAAGGAATAATTAACTTGAGAAAGGTTCTTAAGAAAGTAGAAATTAACTCAAGTTTATTATTCAGGACATTAAAGAACGATCGAGTCAAGTCGGACCCGAGGTATGGGACTTCGTCTCAATCTCCTTTCATTGAGGCATATTTTGTTTTATACACAACCTTCTTTTATACGGTGTATAAAACCTTTTTAATTTTACGTTTATCCAAAAGGAATCTTTTTTATACGAAGCGTTTTACTAAACGACAAAAGGGAATGATTTTTTCGTACGTATGCGGCGACAACGACTTCTCCGCCGCCGTGACCGTTATTTGAGTTTCGGCTTCCTCTACAAGCCATACCTTCTTTTTAAAAGAAAAATAAATACCATGTTTTATTTTTCTTTTATTTTTGTATTGAAAATGGTTTTCATAATGTTTTTATATCAATGTTTTGTATTGATATCTTATGATTGAAAGGTGGAAATGTTATGTTTCCTTTATGCATGTTTTATGTGATACTATTATGTTGAGGTTCTTGGGCATTATTATGAAGACGGGTTGTTCCATGATAAACTAAGGGCGGGTGAACCCGATATAGCTCTCCAATGCATTGGTTAACGCGAAGGAGTGAAACGTTAAGGTTTCTCCAAAGAGATTTAGGGAATATACTGTGATGGGTATTCCAAATGTAACCAAGAGGGTTACTTCCTACGTAAGAATGTTATGAATGACTCAAGTTACCTTTATGTCTTATTATTTCTATGATTTATTCATGATTTGATGAGGTATGTTGAAGTGCTTATGTTTTATGGGTAAAGTATGATTTCATTCTTATGTATATATGTACCCATGTTTCCTTTCCATATTTTTATATCCCTTACTGAGCTTTTTATGCTCATCCCATGTTTTTTTGAAATGCTTTTCACAGGTCAAGGGAAAGGTACATGATATGATGATAGTGTCAAGGAAGTGTCAAGAAAGAATCCATGTTTTATTTTAAATATGTTTCCATTGATGGGAAAGAAGAATACTATCTTTATATAACCACTTTGTTTATATGTGGAATGTAATGCAAGTTTTATGATCTAATTCCCTAAAACTCTAAACCTGAAAAGATCCTCAATGTGTAATCTTGTAATAACTCAAGATTAAGTAAGGTTTAATGCTGGGGCCGTATAGTTGGTATCAGAGGTCAGTTTAGATAACTTTAGGAGTTAGAATTATATTAAATGATTATCCAAAATATTTTTTTTTGAAATGATATAGCATTTGAAGATTACCATGTTGCTTCATCTAAGACATGTTTGTTCAGAATGGTTTTCCACAGAGGAAACAGGGAAGTAGTGCTAGGATGGAATATAGAAGGAAATAACCTTCCGAATCAGCATCCTGAGATGGTCGGAATTGGAACTGAACAGTTTGTTGTAGTAATGGCGCAGTTGACTCAAGCGATAAATGGTGGTGGTATCCATGCACGAGATCAGCCAGATCAACCACAGAGGAACATGTCAGTGGTGGAACATTTCATGAGGCAACATCCCCCATCATTCAGAGGATCATCTAACCCTGTGTTAGTTGAAGGGTGGATTAAAGCACTGGAGAAGATTTTCGATGTCATGGGGTGTTCAGACAATCAAAAGGTTAGTCTTTCTATTTACCGTTTGGAGGGTGAAGCAGATCAGTGGTGGTATATGGTTAAAAATATCAGGGACGCTGATGAGATTGATGCTCTCGACTGGGATGAATTCAAAGGTATGTTTCTTGAGAAGTATTTTCCTAAGGCTGTTCGACTTAGGATGGAAAATCAATTCTTGGAATTGAGGCAAGAGGAAGACTCAGTGGCTACCTATGAAGAAAGGTTCACTCGATTGGCAAGGTATGCTCCAAATTTTATCCGAGACCTTGATATTAAAATCAATCGTTTTTACTCAGGATTAACGCCAAAATATTGAAGGGAATTAGCTTCTCGTGAGTTTAAAAGTTATGAAAAGCTTGTTTGATGTGCTGAGAAGGTGGAAATGGAGTTTTCCGATGATCAAGTGTTCTATAACAACCAACAGAAGAAGAGACTGAGGTGGTAGGAGAAAGGTAAGAATTCTTCAAAAAAGTCTGATGGTTAGAAAACTAAATTTCTAGTTTTTGATAAATGTGGAAAAAGGCATGCTGGGGAATGTCTTCTGAATTCTGGAATGTGCTACCGATGTGGTAAGATGTGACATAAGGCTCGTGATTGCTCCGAAAAGGATCAAGGTGAAGGTAAGACCAAATTTGATTTACAGTTAGTGAAATGTTATAAGTGCAATGAGATGGGTCACTATGAAAATGAGTGTCCGACAAAGAGCTTGAGTGATGGGAAGCAGTTAGACTACAAGCAGAAATGGGTGGTGAAATCCTTTGCAATTACTTCAGCAGATGTCAGGCCAACAAATGAAGTTGTATCAGGTACTTAGTTTGTTTTTTCAGATTATGCCAGTGTGTTGTTTGATTCAAGGTCTACACATTCTTTCATCTCTAAAACCTTTTCTAGTAAAATGGGAATACCATCTCAAGAAATGACTCCTGAACTTTTGGTAAAAACACCTGGGGGAAATGTTGAGGCAAAAAGAATTTATAAGAATTTTCCTATCCTTATCTGTGGAAAGAAACTACTTGAAAACCTTATTTTTCTACCTCTAGTAGAGTTTGATGTTATCCTGGGTATGGATTAGATCTCTATTTACCATGCTAAGATTGACTGTAGAGCTACAGAAGTTTCTTTTCAGAAACACTTTCAGTTTGTGTACAAGAATGAACCCTTACTATTGAGAACTGATCAAGAGGCCAAGAAACTTGTAAAAGATAGAAATGAATGTTACCTTGCACACATCGTTGAAAATAACGGAACTGTTCAGATTAATGATGTACCAGTGGTAAATGAGTATCCTGATGTTTTTACTGATGAGTTGCCTGGAATAATACCAGATCGGGAAGTTGAGTTTACTGTTGACTTAGTTCCTGATTCTAAGCCAATTTCAAAACCCCCTTATCGAATGGCTCAAATTGAACTTTTAGAGTTGAAGGAGAAATTGCAAGATTTATTAGAGAAAGGTTTCATTCGACCTAGCACATCACCATGGGGTGCTCCTGTTTTATTTGTTAAAAAGAAAGATGGTTCAATGAGACTTTGAATTTATTATAGAGCCTTGAATAACATCACTGTTAAGAACAAATATCCTTTGCCTTATATTGATGATTTGTTTGATTAGCTCCAGGGAGCTCAGTATTTTTCAAAGATTGACCTGAGATCGGGGTACCATCAGCTGAAGGTAAAGGAAGCAGATTTTTCGAAGACTGCGTTTCGTACAAGATATAGCCATTATGAATTTGTAGTAATGCCTTTTGGGCTAACCAATGCACCTGATGTATTCATGGACTTAATGAATATAATTTTCCGTGAGTTCTTGGATAAGTTTTTGGTGGTTTTCATTGATGATATTTTGGTGTTTTCTAATAGTAAAGAGGAGCATGAAAGACATTTAAGGGTTTTCTTGCAAACCTTAAAAGAAAAGAAATTGTATGGGAAATTCAGCACGTGTGAGTTTTGGTTGCAACAAATTTCTTTCCTTGGTCACATTGTTTCTTAAAGATGGGATAACTGTTGATCCTGCAAAAACAAAAGTTGTGGAAGACTGGCCAAGACCCACAAATGTAACTGAGATTCGTAGCTTCCTTGGTTTGGCAGGCTATTACCGAAGGTTTGTTAGAAATTTTTCACGGTTATCTAGTCCAATGACTAAGCTAACTCGGAAGGGTGTTAAGTTTATCTGGACAAAATAATGTGATGATTGTTTTCAGGAATTGAAAAGAAGATTGGTGAATGCTCTAGTTTTGGCACTACCTTCCAGGAATGCTGAGTTTGTTATCTACAATGATGCTTCATTAAAAGGACTTGGTTGCATCCTAATGCAGAATGATCAGGTAATTGCTTATGCTTCACGACAGTTAAAAACTCATGAGGTAAATTACCCTACACATGATTTGGAATTAGCTGTTGTTTTTTTTTTGCTTTAAAAATTTGGAGGCATTATTTGTATGGAGTAAAGTGTGAAATATATACTGATCACAAAAGTTTAAAGTATATATTCACTCAGAAATAATTGAACATGAGACAAAGGAGATGGCTAGAATTAATCAAGGATTATGATTATACAATTCATTACCATCCAGGAAAAGCAAATAAAGTGGCTGATGCTTTAAGTCGAAAAAGTAATGTTTCATTAGCAATGTTGCGTTTGGAATGTGATCCTTTGGTTAAGGATTTGATGAACTTTGGCATAGAAGTTGTTGGTGCAGGATGTTCTTCTGTTTTGTTTCAGGTATCAGTGAGATCATCTCTATCAGACAGAATCAAGCAAGCACAGAAGCAAGACAATGAGTTGTAGAAAAAGGTAGAGCTGGTTTAGAAAGGTAAGTTGCATGAATTCAACATTGATAATGATTGTGTTTTGAGATTTGGGAAGAGATTGTGTGTGCCTTGTGATTCACAGTTGAAGAGGGAGTTGTTATGTGAAGCTCATAGTTCTCTGTTTTCAGTTCATCCTGGCAGTACTAAGATGTACAGAGATCTTCGGAAGTATTACTGGTGGGATGGAATGAAAAGAGATATTGCTGATTTTACTGTGAAGTGTTTGACATGTCAACAGGTTAAAGCAGAGCGGTAGTTACTGAAAGGGATGCTTCAGCCTTTACCAGTGCCAGAGTGGAAATGAGAGAATATATCCATGGACTTTGTTGTGGGATTACCGAAGACATCTCGAGGAAATAATGCAATCTGGGTTATTGTTGATCGCTTGACCAAATCTGCTCATTTCCTTTCTATACGAGATACTTTTTCCCTAGATCAACTTTCCCGTTTGTATCTTAAAGAGGTAGTCAGGTTACATGGAGTTCCTCTCTCCATTGTATCTGATCGTGATCTTAGGTTCACTTCTAAATTTTGGAAAGGCCTTCAGAAGTCGTTGGGTACTGAATTAAATTTTAGTACAGCTTTTCATCCTCTATCAGATGGGCAGTCAGAATGAACAATTCAGACATTGGAGGATATGCTACGAGCTTATTCTATGGATTATCAGGGAAGTTGGGACCAGAATTGGTATAAGAGATGACAGAAAAAGTTCAGTTGATTTAGAAGCAAATGATAACAGCTCAGAGTAGGCAGACGAGTTATGCAGACAACAGGAGGAAGGATTTAACTTTTGAGGTAGGTGATCATGTTTTTCTCAAGGTCTCACCATGGAAAAGTGTGATGCGATTTGGTAAGAAAGGAAAGCTGAGTCCAAGGTTAATTGGACCATATGAAATTCTAGAGAGATTTGGATCAGTTGCATACCGGGTGGCTTTACCTCCAAGTTTATCTCAGGTACACAATGTTTTTCACATTTCAATGTTGAGAAAGTATATGCCAGATCCATCTCATGTTTTGAGTCCAGAGGTAGTTCAACTGGAAGAGAACCTATATTATGAGGAACAACCGGTCCAGATTCTTGACCACAGGGAGCAAGTGTTACGGAATAAGGTGATTAATCAGGTAAAGGTTTTGTGGAAAAACCACATGATGGAAGAGGCAACATGGGAATCTGAAAATGCAATGAGGGATAAGTACCCCCATTTATTCGATAAGTAAATAAAACGCGGGGACGCAATTTTCTAAAGGGGGGAAGGATGTAACATCCCAAGTAAGTAATGAATAATAATTATTTTTTATCTATGTCTATTAATGATTAAGATAATGTTTTAGAGGCTTAAAATGAAAATAAATACAATATTAAGCATGAAATACACTAATATTTTTTAAAAGATTGTTTTACTACCTTTTGATGGAAAACCATTTTTAAATCTATATTTTGACAATTTTATAAGCTATGTTTTTCAAAATAAACCTATTCTTTATGATTGGGACATCAAAATTTACTTTGTGTGAATTTTTGGTATTTTTTTGACAATGTTCATTTTATAATGAATAGTGAAAAATACTGCATTTTACATCAAAACTGCTTTTTAATCTAATTTATTTATATGATTAGATTATATTTTGAATTGGTTTAAAGTGAAATTAGAATATATTTTTACCATTTAATCCAATGGTGGTCGTTGGAATCAATTTCACTTTGAAATTGGACTTAAACTAGTGTCAATCTTTTGATACTTATTGTTTCATAAAAACACGTTATTTGTCATGACAATGAGAATTATTTATTAAATTAATTAATGTAACTTATATGATTTGAATTTTGTAAAATAGGCATAATTTTTGAATTCGGAGTATCAAATATAGCTTAGGGTGAATTTTTGGTAATTTTCTGAAAAACATCAATTTTTGATGAATAGTGAAACCACTAAGTGGTACTTATAAAAACTGATTTTTCGTTTAAAAGAAATTTTTCCATCTTTGTGTTTTTAATTTCAAAAATCCGACATACATGGTTGTCATTAAGAAGTAAAATGTGGTTCAATGAGATTATAATAATTTTTTGGTGAATAGTAACTTATTAAGTTTTTAATCGCGATTAGAGGTAATTAGTGTAGTTTAAGGTAAGAATAATGTTTTAATAAAATGAAATGACCTAGACACATGTCCTACCCTTATTTGATGTGTCATTTCTGACCAATAAAATCCATGAGTCAACTTGGGGACCCCATGGATCCACTTTGGTTGGGAAATGACATAAATAACTTTTTATTTAATGTTAAAGTAAAAATGACACAAACATGAGTTATTTTACTAAAAAAATATTTACATGGGGTTATACAAGTCAGATTTTTGACTATAAATATTCATTAGAAATATAAAAATATTTCCTACATCATAGTATTTTTTTATAATTTTTTAAACATTAAATAAATTAAATTATTTCTGACATCATGATGATGTAGTGATGACCTCATTATTTAACGATTTAAATAAAATGGAAAGATAATGTAAAATATAAGACCTACACATGGCCAAAACCAATTGGATGAGTTTATTTAGAACCCTTATCACATTATCCTAGAATTATATCAATGTGGGACATTTTAAATCCGAAACTAATTTTAAAATAAAGTAACTTATCTTTACTTTCCAAGAGTGCCCCTCCTCTCCTCTTATAAAAGGCCCCCACCTCTACCTCCTTACCCACACTCCAAAAGCCTTTGGCTCGGCCAAACCCTGCCCATTTTGTCTCTACACTTCCCTCTATTACTCCTTGAAGCCTCACTTTGTGCAGAAGTCTTCCCAAGGAAGCCTTTGATCTCAAACCAAAGGGAGTTACCCGATTTTAAGGTAATCTCTTCTTTTGAGTCCTTTTGTTTTATTTTGCTTCTCCAACCCCCTAAACTCTTTCTATTATTTTATTTTGTAACGAATACAGTATCCTAAATATACTAGGATGTTTTTATAATAAGGATTCGAGCTACACTTACACACACCTACATCTAATGGTTAACGAACATACTGTTTCCGTGGATGGAGAATTTATGCCTCCCGAAACGATGATTGTTCAACATTCTTTTAACACCTTCAAAGGTGGCCATTAAGATGTCACTATATTTATATATGATATATAATATTTTTATGTTTTCATTAAGCTTCTGTATTTTTCATTTTGGGTATACCTTTATGGTTTCCATTATGGGTAAACGTGATATCTTCGTTTAAGGAAGTGCGGACTACCGCCCCCTCAAAGTGATTTGATTCGTTAAATACCATATATGGGACGTATAAAGGATGGAACTATGATATTATATATGATATTATACTGGAATTATAATATACCTTTATATCATTATGATTCCATTCTATAAAATATGAAATAGAAATGAAAGTAGCATTCATGCGTACGTACGGCTTACCGTCTCCATGAACGGTGCATTTCATTTCTTACCTCTAAATGATTATGTAACATTATAAATGCATGCATGTACTGGATATATATGAAATATATGATATATACATCATGAATACCATTCTGGATATAATGGATACATTAACAACTTGTAATTATAAAGGGTTTATTTTTGAATCAAGTACCAATGATCGTTAAAATGACCGTTATTAACATAAATAAATACATAGTGTTCATGACATGGTAATAAGTGATATAAAAGGAATAATGAACTTGAAAAAGGTTCTTAAGTAAGTAGAAATTAACTCAAGTTTATTATTCAGGACTTTAAAGAACGATCGAGTCAAGTTGGACCCGAGGTATGGGACTTCGTGTCAATCTCCTTTCATTGAGGCATATTTTGTTTTATACACAACCTTCTTTTATACGGTGTATAAACCCCTTTGACTTTTATGTTTATCCAAAAGGAATATTTTTTATATGAAGCATTTTACTAAACGACAAAAGGGAATGTTTTTGTCGTACGTATGCGGCGACAATGACTTCTCCGCCGCCGTGACCGTTATTTGAGTTCCAGCTTCCTCTACAAGCCATACCATCTTTTTAAAAGAAAAATAAATACCATGTTTTATTTTTCTTTTATTTTGGTATTGAAAATGGTTTTAATAATGTATTTATATCAATGTGTTGTATTGATATCTTGTGATTGAAAGGTGGAAATGTTATGTTTTCTTTTATGCATGTTTTATGTGATACGATTATGTTGAGGTTTTTGGGCATTATTATGAAGACAGGTGGTTCCGTGATAAACTAAGGGTGGGTGAGCCCGATATAGCTCTCCAATGCATTGGGTAACGCGAAGGAGTGGAACGTTAAGGTTTCTCCGAAGAGATTTAGGGAATATACTGTGATGGGTATTCCAAACGTAACCAAGAGGGTTACTCCCTACGTAAGAATGTTATGAATGCCTCAAGTTACCTTTATGTCTTATGATTTCTATGATTTATTCATGATTTTATGAGGTATGTTGAAGTGCTTATGTTTTTTGGGTAAATTATGATTTCATTCTTATGTATATATGTACCCATGTTTCCTTTCCATATTTTTATATCCCTTACTGAGCTTTTTATGCTCAACCCAAGTTTTTTTGAAATGCTTTTCACAAGTCAAGGGAAAGGTACATGATACGATGATAGTGTCAAGGAAGTGTCAAGAAAGAATCCATGTTTTATTTTAAATATGTTTCCATTTATGGGAAATAAGAATACTATCTTTATGTTACCACTTTGTTTATATGTGGAATGTAATGCAAGTTTTATGATCTAATTATCTAAAACTCTAAACCCGAAAAGATCCTCAATGTGTAATCTTGTAATAACTCATGATTAAGTAAGTTTTAAGGCTGGGGCCTTATACCTAATCTAATACAAGTGGAAAAAAGGATCTTATTTTATTAATAAGGTTGATTTTGGTCGAAATAAACCTATCCAATAAAATGATGATGTGTTTTAGTGTAATTATAATATAATTTTTTACCTTTTAATAACCCTATTCACTTTAAACTTTGGTAAATAAAAGTCAATAGTTACTATTCACAAAAATTATTTTCATCTTATTGAACCAAATTTTACTTACTTATGTAAACTGTGTCTCTCAAATTTTTTAAATTCAGTTCATAGAAGTGGTAAAATTAAGTTTTATGCAAATTTGCAAATGCTCTTAAAAAGAGGGTAAAAGACAGTAAAAAGTTCAATAAATATTTATATAACTAATATTATTATAAAATGACTCCAATGAATTACATTGAACATATATAGGTATTATGTATCTTTTTTTTACCGAAAATAAATTTATATAAAATAACTAATTATTTAAATAAAAAGTCGGTTTTAAATAACAACGCAGTGTTTTTCACTATTCATCAAAAATTGAAAGTTTTTAGAAAAATACCAAAACTTCACACTAAGATAATTTAGATATTTGGAATCTAAAAATAAAGTCTATTTTGGAAAATAAAATTTATAAAATTTTAAAAAGTGGGTATTACTATTCATAAGGGCTAGTTTTATTGGTCGTGGGATGTTAAAACTCCAAGTTACGTACAATGCAAACTATTGAATTATTAAATGGGAAACGTACCATGTAAGATTGGGGTGTTACATTATCCCCTATTTCAAATAATTTCATTCTTCAAATTTCTAGAATATTACTGAATAAAAATATTCTGGTGGTTCTTCATAATAAGTTTCTCGGGTTCCCACGTTACCTCTTCTATCTTATAATTTCTCCATAGATATTTCACCAGAGGAGTCGTCTGGTTTCTCAACACTTGTTCTCTACTATCAAGAATTATGATAGGCTCTTCACAACAAGACAGGTCATGTTATAGTTCTATTTCTTCATAGGTGAGTACATGTGTTGGGTTAGACATGTATTTTTTCAATAGTGATATGTAGAACACATCATGAACTTTGGAGAGACTTGGCGGCATTGCCAAACTAAAAGCTACAACTCCAATTCATTCAAAAATTTTGAAAGGTCTGATGTACCTGGGACATAATTTACCCTTCTTACCGAAATGTATAACACCCTTCCATGGATATACCTTCAGGAAAACATGATCTCCAACTCGAAATTCCAAATCCTTCCTTCAGTTATCGGCATATCTCTTTTGACTACTTTGAGTTGCTTTGATGTGGGTTTCGATAAACTTCAAATTTTCCCTTTTTTCCTCAACATGTTCTGGGCCAACGAGTTTTCTTTGGCCAATATCATCCCAAAAAGTTGGTGTGTGGCATCTATTTCCATATAATTCTTCATATGGTGCCATCTAAATACATTAATGAAAGACATTCTTATAAGAAAATTATATCAGAGGTAAATATTGATCCCACATTCCATCAGTGTCAAGTGAGTAAGATCTCAACATGTCTTCTAAGGTTTGAATGTTTTGTTCTAATTTTCCATAAATTTGAGGGTGGTAGGTAATTCTCAAATGAAGTTTAGTATCCAAGTCATTATGAATACTTTTCCAGAATCTTGATTTAAAATGGGGATCATAATTAGAAACAATTGATAGGGGTAATACATGAAGTCTTACAACTTCATTAATATATATTCTTGCTAGACGTTAAGTGTTAAATCTTCTCTTATAGCAAGAAAATGTGTTGACTTGGTAAGATGATCAACAATGACCCATATTTCCTCATTCCTTCAAGGTTTCTTTAGTAGTCCCATGACAAAGTCCATTGTAATATCATCTCATTTCCCCTCAGGTATGGGAAGAGGTTATAGGACTCCTCTAGGATGTTGTATTCCAACTTTAACTTGTTGAAAACCCATATATCTTGACACATAATCGGAAATATCTCTCTTCTTGTTGTCCAAAAAAAAAATGTTCCTTCAAATCACTATGCATCTTAGTGCTACAGGGTGTATAGAGAAATTGGACTATAAGCATAATCCAAAAATTCCTTTTTTAGATCAAGTATGTTAGGAACACAAAGCCTCTTCCCAAATTTAAAAATCCAATATTCATATACGAAGTCAATCAATCTCCCATTGTTCACAACATTAATTTTATTTTGAAACACCTCATCATCAGTCTGAGAGCTTTTTATCCTTTCAAGTAAAGATGGTTTTGAAACAATTTAAAAAAGTATTGATGTTTCACCTTTAATTATTATTCCCATATCCATATTTACTAAATACATGAAAATAGGATCCCTTTCAACTCTGATCTTTTTTAAAACTCTATGATTTTTTCTGCTCAAAGCATCTTCATCCTTATTTTCCTTCCCCATGTGGTAGTGTATAGTGCAATCATAATCCTTGAGTAGTTCAAGCCAACTTCTTTGCCTCATGTTGAGTTCTTTCTGTGAGAAAATATACATAAAACTCTTATGATCGGTATATATCTCACAATTTTTACCATAGAGATAGTGTCTCCATATCTTCAAAGAAAGGATTACAACAGATAACTCAAGATCATGAGTGGGGTAGTTTTGTTCATAAATTTTTAGCTATCATGATGAATAGGAAATAACTCTATCATTTTGCATCAGGACACAACCAAGCCCTTCTTTTGAAGCATCAATATAAATAACAAACCCATCATTCTCCAATGGTATAGTCAATATAGGATCATTGACCAAAATTATCATCAGTTATTCAAAACATTTTTCACACTCTTTTGGCCAAACAAATTTAACACCTTTATGTGTGAGCTAGGTTAATGGGTTATCCAGTCGGGCAAAATTCTGGATGAAACACTGATAATAACCTATTAAACCAAAAAAACTATGTACCATAGTTATACTTGTCGTTGTTGAAAATTCTTGTATTTTCTCATTTTAGAAGGATTAAAAAATATTCTATCTTTAGTTACAATTTGGCCAAGAAAAGAAATTTCTTGAAACCATAATTCTCTGTTCCTAAACGTCCCATATAATTTGTTTTTTCTGAGGGTTTTTAGAATAGTGTGCAGGTGATTTTTATGATCTTCATAGATTTTGGATTAAAACAAGTTATCATCAATAAATATCACTAAAAAGTAGTCAAGATATTTCTTGAAAACACTATTTATTAGATCCATGAAAACAGAGGGTGCATTGGTCAGTCCGAAGGGAATTACTATAAACTTGTAATGCCCATATTTGGTTTGAAATGATGTTTTCAGAATGTCTTCCTTTTTCACACACAACTAATGATATACATATCGAAGGTCAATCTTTGAAAAATATTGATCTCCATGAGGTTTATCAAATAAAGCATCAATGTGAGGTATGGGTACTTGTTCTTTATTGTAATAGTGTCGATCTCCCTATAGTCAATGCACAACATCAAAGATCCATATTTCTTCTTAACAAAAATAAAAGAGGATCCCCATGGAGAAACATTAGGGAGAATACATAATTTATTACTCAATTTCTCTATTTGTTTCTTTAGTTTAAATAATTCCACAGTGGAAATTTTATAAGGGGTCTTCGATATGGGCCTTGAACGAGGAATTAAATCAATGGAAAACTCAATTTCTTATTCTGATGGATGTCCAGGTAAATCCTCTGGAAACACATCAACATATTTTTACACAATAGGTATATTGTCTATTTTAACATTCCTTTCCTCGCCCATAGTTATTTCATTATCTTCCACCCCAATAATTGATTTTATTTGAGCTATAGGGGTGGATCTAGAGAATAATCAGGTGGTGATGTTTCTACTCTAAAGATAAGGTACTCCTTAGCATCATCGAAAATTGTAACATCCGTATTTATATAATAAATTTTCACATCATGGTCTGAAAGTAAATCCATAATGAGGATTATATCAAATTCAATCATGTGTACGACGATGAAATCATAATATAAAGAACATTCATATACCCTAATGGGGACTGATTCAAAAAACTTTGTTGCAATGATTCTTCCCTTAGTATTTTTTAATGACAACATACTTGTTAAATCAAATTGGAAATATTTAATTTTTTTAGTAAACTTGAAAGATATGAAACAATGCGATGATCCAGAATCAAATAATGCATTGTCTAATTTTGAGGAAACCATTAAATTACATGCAACCACGTCATTAAAAGCTTCAACCTCAGCAGTAGTGATTGAAAAAGCTTGACCTTTATACCTTGGCCTTTTATGAGGTAATTTTCCTTGGAACTTAGGATATTCATTTGCATAATGACCAATTTCTCTACAATTGTTGCATTTAACATTGACCGCCTCTTTCATTCCCTTACAGTCACGAGTTTGGTGGCCCTTTTCACCACACTGGTAACAGACTCCCATTACCTTCAGGAAAGTACCAGGGTGTTCTTTCCTACATTTACCATATGATGGAAATTCAAATTTTCCATTATTCCACTTATTTCCATTTCCAGAGTGTTCAACAGATCTCTTCTTCTCTTTCTTTTCATTAAAGTCATAAGACTTATAGAATTCATTTTCTATCTTGATAGCAAATGAGATAATATCTTCACATGATGAGAAGTATTTTTAGACTAATGCTCGATGGAGAAAATGTTTTAACCCATAAAATAATCTATCAATATTACTCCTTGGGTTATGTATATAATTTACTACATGACTTGCTAACCTTGTAAAGTTTGCCTCATACTTTCCGACATTATCATCCACCTTTTTCCTGAGACTCAGAAATTGTATTTCCATATCCACTTGATGGTCACGATGAAAGTATTTTTATAAGAAAATATCATTAAAATCCCTCCATTCCATATTTGATAATTCTTCATCTTCATTTTTGTTTTGAATTAACGACTACCATTGATCTGCATATCCCATGAGGTGATAAACTGCCATGAAAACTTTTTCCATTTCACTACTCCCAATAGCATGAAATATTTTCTCTAAAGAACTTATCCATTTCTCAGCTACAAATAGATTTGTAGTCCCATTGAATATTGGTGGTTGTTGCCTCATAAAGCGGTCTAACATTGATCCTTCGCATTGTGGATGAAGGTGTTCCATATGGGTAAGGTTATTATTCATAACATGAGTGAGTTGTCCCAGAATGGGAATACGATGATTATCACCAGTTGCATCACCAACTCCACTATAATTATCTTGAGTAGGAGGAAAATACCAACATGTATTACGTTCATTTATATGGTTTTCATTCCTTCCACTAGTCATCTTTTCCAAACAATGGCATATAGTAGTTTTGTTTATGAATCACATTAAATAATTCCAAACTTGTAAAACACTTAACATAAATTGAACTGTTTATGGATATAATTCATAATCATAAACAAATCTCCGAGGAGGTATACACTAATAAATCCTTCATAATGGTTTGTAAATAAAATGTGAATTATCCTAATAAAATCCCCTAGGAGTTTCGTAACCAAGAGTGCAGCAAGGCCTGTTTTCATGTACTAGGATACCCCAGGTCAAGAACAAAACTCCTTGTCAAAGTTTAAACTCCTAGGTGCATCTTTTTCAGAGCTGCCTCTACATTCTTGTATCCAGACAAGGATGTATTTCTTGGGAAACATACAAAATCTCTACATTACCAAAATTCTAGGAAGTTTTTCTATACTAATCCTAAAATTCTATATTAGGGTAATGTTCTCTAATAATAGTTTTTATAAATCTATATGAGATGGTTTTTAATAAAATTCCTCTAATACAAAGTGTAATCCCCGACCCCAGTTGCCTAGAGTCAATGCATTATTACATAACATTGTCATGATACAAGGAATCGTGTCCCAAAAGACCGGTCAGTTTATTAGCCTTGGAATTACTAGATACATATATAAGTTTTACAATACATCATGAAATAAAAAAACAACATTGTGTCTCTTTTTAACAGAATCATCTCCCTTAGACTATTCCTGCAGAATAGTCATAATAAATTTCTTCATATATAAGAAAAAATAAAATATATAAAGGGGCTAGCTGAGGTGCTCAGTAAGGATAACAATATAGCAGAAACTTTTAGAAATAAACATAAACATTTAAGGCAATGTATAAGACTAAAACAAATCCTTTTAAACATAAGCATTGGCATAATATGGAAAAAATAAATTAAATAATTCCATTTACTTATTCCCATGGATATTCTACTAGTCGAATAATCACATGTAATATCAATAGACAATTTCATAATGATGGAATTCATAATGCCGAACTTCATAACCACATAGTCAAGGCCTCGTTCCATGACAACAAATAAGATTTTTTAAAGGCCTTGTTCCAAGACACTAGTTTGTCTCATGAGACCTACCGATGCATCAAGGAGCTATAGAGGGCTCCACTCATCACTTACTAAGTCCAATTCATTGCTCATATGAATAGGTTGAAACATTACATAAACATCTGTATTAAAACAAGCATACTAAATGTCAATAATTTAACTATAATCCATGAATGGAATAAAAATATCACATACATAGTCAAACATATCAAAAAACCTTTAATAAAATATGGAATATTGTATCATAATAAATTAACTTCAAACAAGTGTATAATCCATCAAAGGATGTTAACAAATATGAAATCAAAACTATTTGAAAGAAATGTCTATTTCTATTTTGAAATCATTTAAAAGTCATGTAATTTTAAAAGAAAACATTTATTTTGAAAATATTCTTATAATCTTGTAAGGGAATATCCAAATGTGTTACAACGATAGAAAATAGCCGCACACACCGTATATTTTAAAAAAAAACAGTCATTCTTTAATTTTGTTAAAAATGTCGTAAAGGACCTTCTTTGGAAAACAACGGAAAGATTCCATTATAAAAATCTCATAAAAATTAAAGCAATGGTATAAATGACTTTAAACTATAGTCTATGAAAGAGTAAAAATATTTTGAAATAAATTTTTAAGAATCCCATATGTGGATGATAAAGAGGTCCCAGAAGATACTCACGATAAACAACCTCGGATAATGAAGACATTGCAGAATTAACCCTTACCTTGTAATTTTCCTTGATCGAGGGTATGTTATCCTCCATTATAATAGTTAAATAATTGTTATTAAATTATAAAATAATCAAATACATAAATATTATATCATATATGATCATCTAATATTGCTTTGTTAATTATATTTCAGCAGTATCATTGTTTTTTGTGTTAACTGATTCATTTTCCTTTAAATGCTTGGTTAAGTAAGCCATGTTTGTTATGGATCAGATTTATTTATTCATATAATGATTTATATTAAGTTCTTAAAAATTATTTTTTATCATAAAATTGAAATTATTCTTGAATGGTTATGATGGGGAATGAATTTCATCGCGTTCGTGGAGACGGTAATCCGTACATACACACGAGCGACAATATCATTCTATTGATTGTGAAATAGTATGTAATTGGATGTTATATAATATATAAATAATCCTTAACATGCTATATTTATTATTTACATCAGTTATACTCATTATTATACCCATCCAAATAATGAAGTGTTTGAATAACTAACTAGACCACGACGTGGAGACGGTAAGTCGTACGTATGCACGTTTGGTGACATGTCATTTATAGGATGGATAGAATAATGAATATGGTTGTAAAATATTTATAATAACATCATAGTATGTATAAGGTACTGGAGTTTTTATTTTTGTATGGAAATAATCCCGAAAGATGAAGTGGAAGAAGAAAAGAACTTTGAATGAGGTGGTGAAATTATTACCTCTTCTTCAGGTGTTTCCTTTTGAGTTGATCAAATGGGCTCTAAAGGTTGTCTTTATGATCAAAGTAAGGCCCCAAGGTGTAATTTAAGGTAGTTAAGAGGATATTTGAGTAGGTTTTTGATTAGAAAAATAGATTTAGAAGTGTTATTTTGAGAGAAGGGTAAGTGCCCTTTTATAAGAGAGGTGAGGGTCACATTCGGAAAAGCTTGAAATATTATTTTATTATAAAATAATAATCAGATTATAATGGCTTCAAAAGGATTTATTTCAAAGTTAAAGAGGGGATGGGTCCAAAACCTCTCAAATAATAGGTTTTATATATGTTTAGGTCACCATATTAACCTTATATTTTAGATTTAACTCATATTTAAATAGTTTAACTTTTACCATGTATTCTTGTATTTTTATAATAAATGGTAAATAACCCTAAAATAAAACTCCAAGAGAACCCCAAGTGGTTCAATAGTGATATATCTAACATTGTATAAGTTCTTTGGACAAAACTTATATTTTTTTGGAATATTATATAAATTAATAATATTGTATTTGTTCAAAAAACTCATTTATGTCAATTTTGACACTATTAGGTATTTCGTTTTTGTGAAAGTCATAACGACTTTATCACATAAAAAATTATTTACTCAATCCTAAAATGTCATATTAACATATAAAATTATTTTAATTCATCATAAGTCTTAATTTACATTTATTCGGATATTTATAATATCAATTATTTTAATCTTTCATCAATAAGGTAATTACTACATTATCATTGTATCATAAATATATTTAATTATGTAATGTGTAAAAATTATAAAAAAAATACCATTATATATGAATTTTTTTTTATATTTCTAATTAATATTTATAGTTGAATTTATTATATTTATAACCCAATATATAAAATGTTTTAGTTATTAAAATCAGAATTTTACACTTTTAACTTCTATAAATAAAATAATAATAAATGTCTAAATATAATCCAAGTGGATAAAATTGGATCATATTTTATTACTAGGGAAGATTTTTGTCGAAATAGACTTATCTAATAGAATTATAATATGTTTTAGGGTAATTATAATCTTATTTCTTAGCTTTAATTACTCTATTTACTTTTAACCGTGGTAAATAAAAGTCAAAAGTTACTATTCACCAAAAAACATATTTTCATATTATTGAACAAAATTTTAAGTTTTGATGTCAATTTTGTTTCTCAGGTCTTTGAAATTCAATTCATAGAAGTGGTAAAATTGTGTTTTATTCAAATTTGCAAATGCGCCTAGATGGTGGGTAAAATACGGTAAAAAGTTCAATAAAATTTTATATATCTAATATTATTATAAAATGAATCCAATGAATGAAATTGAACATATATAGGTATTATGTATCTATTTTTACCTAATATAAATTTAAATAAAATAACTAATTATTTAAATAAAAAGTATTTATTAAACAATAACGCAGTGTAATTCGCTATTCATCAAAAATTGAATGTTTTCAGAAAAATTCCAAAAATCCCCCTAAGCTAATTTTGATATTTCAAATCCAAAAATTATTTCCATTTTGAAAAATAAAATTTATGAAATTTCAAAAAGTGGGTATTACTATTCCTAACAGCTAGTTTGATTGGTCATGGTGGGTTGAAACTCCATGTTGCGTACAATGAAAACTATTGAATTATTCAAAGGGAAACGTACCGTGTAAGCTCGGGGTGTTATAGTCGTCTACTAGGTTATGCTTGAGTGAGGATTGAAACAACTTTTTAGAGTTGTTACCCCTATGTAAATTTGTGCCAGATCCACATCCACTTATAGGAATACAAACTATGATTTAATTCTACGAAACCACTAACTCTATCCTTTACCAAAATTCTAGGACATTTTCCTATACATTAAATTATCCTTAGTCTTATCCTTAGAGACACAAATAGAAATATCCTTATAAATATCCCGAGGTATATCACTAAACTTTTCTCATCCAAGTTTCTAATGTTTTACTAAAACTTTCCTTTGATACCAACTATAGAGAACAATACATAACATACATGGAAATCACATCAATTTAGATGAATATTCAACATATTATAAAATTACATACTTGAGGACTATAATAGTTTAGTGTCTTTTGAAACTTGGAACAAAATATTTTAACATGGTGAAAGATAATAATGTTTTCCCAAAATGATATTCCCATATAGTACTTCTACTTAAAACATTTCTTCATAACTTAAGGGATGGAATCATAAGAAAGGGGTGATCTTAAATTATCTGTAAGCATATATAATGGAATCAAGTAAGAATAACATGAATATAGTGGCATGATAACATGAGAATATCATTTGAATATCATACCCTTGATATCGAAGATCATAATAATGAGACATATAATAAAGATTGGTAGTTCCTAAGACATGAATCATACGTGAATCTGGATAATAATCTATGAAAGCATAATATAATAATAAGGCATGGAACTTTTGGTATACACATAAACATAGAAAATACTATATCAAGGATACCTACCCAAACCTTTATAAAATATTAGGATTTTTCTAATAACTCATGTACCTACTTTGGTCTTGGGATTCACTAATATATACCCTATTGTTTTAGGCTTGGTATTCCCTATTTTTTACCCTCTTATTTCAGGATTCGTATTCCCTTTAATCTACCCTCTTATTTTGAGCTTAAGATTCCCTCTTGTTTTAGTATTAGGATGACCTCTTGTGTAACCTTTTTTTTAGTCTTAGGATTCCCCCCTACGTACCCTATTATTTCCGGATTAATATTCCCTCTTGTATCAGGCTTTCTATGACCTATTTTTTTGGATTGGGAATCCCTCTCATGTACCCTCTTGATTCATGCTTGTGATTCCCTCATATGTTCCCTCATGTTTTGGTATTTTGATTCTATCTTGTTTCCAAATTTGGGTTCCCTCTTCTGTACCCTCTTGTTCCAAACTTAGGATTCCCTCCCATATACCCTCTTACTTCAGGCTTAGGATTCAACAATTTTTCAAGCATTGGATTCCCTCTTATATACCCTCATTATATCATAAAACATTTATCATTACCCAATTAATTTGAGAGAGATATAGGTCCCACATGTGACATAATAAAATCACTCATACATATCCCATGACATAATTAATCTTTCATCATACCATGACCCCTAAAAATAGATGGTTTTCATAAACATAATATTGTAACCTATGAAATGAAATGGGTATCATAAACATTCCATCACATTATAACCTATGGAAATGCTATAGGTTTCACAATAATTTCATCAAATAATAACCTGTGAAAAGAAGCTTGTTTCAAAAGAATATAACCCGTGAAAAATAACCAGATTCCATAAATATTGTTCCATTAAAAAATAAACCATTCAGAAAAAATAATATTAATGGAACATTTGGATCATTTCCCTGAAATTCATGAGTAACATCGACATATATCTTCTTACATTTGAAACTAATTTGGAAATATATTTCAAAAAATAATTTGAGGAAAATTTCCTTTTCTCATTGATAAAATTTTAAAACTAAAATCCTTTAGATTCCAATTTTTTTTGAAAATAATTTCAAAAACATGGGATTAAGGATTGAAATTAGTATCAAATCATTTTTCCATGAAAACTCATCAAATATGCTTGAAATACATTTTCCTTGAAAAATTATAAAAAATGATTGATTTTTTGTTGAAAAACCTATTTTCCTTGAAATATTATAATAGAATATTGAAAAATTAATGAATTTTTTTAAAACATATAAAATAAGATTCAAAACATTTTAAAAACATTCTCTTTTAAAACATTTTGAAAACTTATAAATAAATCTTGAAATATTTTGAAATATTTTTTCAAAAATTCATTGAAAAATTATAAAGAAAGGTTAAAAATGTTTTGAAAACCATTTATTTTAGAATAATTTCAAACTTATAAATAATTCTTGAAAATGGTTGAAAACCTTTTTAGAAAACATGTTTTTGAATTAACATAGATTTATGACTTATGAGAGAAGTAATGTCAGACATTCATAAAAACACTTTCTTAATATTATTATGTACTAAAGTGTTGAAAATTTTACCAATACATAAAGATATCCTAAATATATATAGAAGAATAAAATTCATGAGTTATGTTAATATATGAATCATAATATTTCATCAACGTAAGCATAATTGTAAATAATCTTTATAAATGGTGATATTGTTTCAATAAACTCTTACCACTAAGAAGCATTGAATTATACTCCCCAACTAATAAAATTAAATTAAATTAAGCATAAAATATAATTAAAATGAGGATATTAATGATTTAACCTTTCAAAGGTTGTATATGCACCTCGTAGAACATTATAGTTGTATAACATATCATGTGTCTCAAAGAAAGAAAATTAAGACAAGATTACATTACCAATTTCTTATCTTCTTGAAACCTATACCCCATGAAATAAATATCATAAAATGGATATGTAAATACCCATAAATTTAAGTTTACTAATCATAAAATACATAAATGGTCAGTATACACACCACATATAATAAATATGAGGTTACCATGGCTCATGTCTCATAAATAAAGTGAGATGAGAAAACCCTTACTACTTCAGAAACTATAGAATAAGGATCCCCGCAAAACTATAACATAAATTTAATGTATTTAATATTATTAAATAAAGTAAATTATTCATATAATAGTTTCTGGGTAAGTATATACACCACATAGGAGAAGTGGGTGGTGAAAATGGCTTGTATCTCATGGAAATAAAATGTGAGATGAAATTCGTTTACCTTAGGACTTGATTTTCTTAGTACACATTAAAACCTCCCATTTATTAACCAATAAACATTAATGTTACATTTTGGATAATATTTTCATTATTTTTTTTCTTATGTTTTTATGGGTTAATCTTGATTCTCTTACATAGGTCATAATTTACCTATTATTCGGGTAACTTCTTTTGGTTTGCATGAAAGGGATTCCTCAGATGTATTTTTTTTCAGGGTGAGGATTCTAGGATGAGGGAAGGTATTTTGAGAATATATTTGGTAATATCATTTTTGAGACAAGGTATCTTGAGATGTGTGAGGAATTGGGAGATGTGGTGGCCTTTTATAAGTGAGGGAGGAGACACAGCCAACATTTTAGAAAAAATGCTAGGTGTACCAATGTATTTACCTAAAAAAGACTACAAAACCCAACTAAAAAAATAATAGAAGTTTTATTTTTGAAAATTGACCATAAAATGTGTGTTTTCTAAGTGGATAGTTCATTGGTACCTTAAATTTGATTTTTATTCCCTTATTAAGTTTAATGTTAACTTAATTGTTGTAGTTAATTTTAATGAATTTCACTAATATTTTTATTCAAAAATTAATTTGATCATATTAGAATATAAATATCATAGTTTTTACAACCATGTATGTCTTTTTTTTCAAAATTAAATTCACAAAAGATGAAAAATTAATTTAAATGCAAATCCTGCAGACATTGTGATAAATCATGTTTTAAAAGTGAGAATGTTCAAATGATCATTAATATTTTATATCTAAATTAAATATGAAAATGATTCTAATAAAATAAATTGTATAAATAGACGTATAACTGGTCTCTTTTCACTTAAAACCCAACATAAAATATAAATTCACTATATAAATAAATTAGACAAAAATTATGTTTTGAATTAAAATTTTTTATTTTCATTATTCATCAAAAAATGAAGTTTCTTTGAAAAATACCAAAAATAACCCTAAGATAATGTTGAAATTTTAAACTAAAATTTTATTTTTATTTTACCAATATATATTTATAAAATTTTCTAAAATTTATTTTATTAGTGTTCTCATAATGACTTAAAAAGAAGTTCTTTTTAGAAAATAGTCTTTTAAAACATATAAATACTTTACCAACAAAATTATATATTTCGATATCAATAATTTTTATTTATATGAAACCATTATAAATAGAATTTTAAAATCAGTTTTTACTATTAGTATTACTATGTTTAATGACTTGATTATAAGTATCTTGTTTAAATAATCATAACATTAAAATGATGTTTCATGGAAACACGTTGTGGCTTGTAACCCAAGCTAAGTCAATGTTGCGTGTAGCATAAGCTAATATAAGTCTTTTATGTAGTGTAAAAAACCAAAAAATCACTTTAATATAAAATATATATATTTCATTTTGTGTAAAATGAAAAATATGAAAAATATTTAATTAATTTGAAAAAAAATATTTCAAAAAATCACATGTTGTTACAAATATCATTGATGATAAAACATTGAACAAATCGTTCCTTATAGAGAAGAGGTTCCCAAAATCTCCATGTACGAGATCTTGGTTGAGAGAAAAAACGATTCGGTGATTAAAATAAACAAATCAATCATGTGAAAGCCTACAAATAAACCATTGCAAGAGTTACATGGTGTGTAATCCATTTACATGTAATTTAATCAATGGGGTCCATATATTCCGAAAAACCCACTACCATTTTAAAAAAACCCAGTATTTAAAAATTAAATTTCATGAAAATCAATATCATATAATGTATTCATTCACACTATGTATTCATATCATGCAATGATCAGGTGAACAATACCCATCATGTACTCCCTTCATTGAATGTATAAATTCCCAATAGATAGGAAAAGCACCAATTTTTAGTAGAAAAACTCTAAATTGGCTTGGGCATTCTCTAACTCAAGGAGAACCCCATTAATCCATTACATGTTTATACCTAGACATATTTAATTAGAATAAACTTATATAAATAAAATGTTGTTAATTTTCCCAAGTAAAATCTCGCCATCATTGGGAGTCCCATGATGCACCCAAATAAAGAGGGAAATGAATTAATAGAAATGAATTAACTAAAACTAGTAACATGATGTTAGATGGGATATCTAAAATTGAGACCCACCGATGTCTTTCATGTCTAAAGCATTCCTCATATATCTAATGATCTATTTTATACATAAATGATGTGTTTTATCATCAAATATCTATATTGAGTAAATAATACATATTTAACAATATTTCCTCGATAAACTAACGACATTCAATATAGAAATCCATATGTATAAATGATATATGGTATAAGAAATAAAGTTGTAGTTGGTTCCCAAGAACTAACTTATTTTTAATTTATGATAAACATGCATTTATTTCTTTTAATATTAATATAATACTTATCAAATCATGATTGTTCTTCTTCGTGACATAGTATGGATAATTTTCTAAGAGTAGCTATCACACTAAAGGACATAGCATTTCCTTGTTATTATGATAACCCAGAAGTACTACGATACTATTATTGAATATATATGTTCTATAGATAGATGATATCATTTTAGGGACACAAATGATACATGCTCTTAGGGTTGGAGACTTATAAGACTTTGAGACACCTTTTCATGGTGTATTCCCTTCATAATATCTAGTATGATATTATGAGAAAGAGTCTAGCTAGTTGGAAATACACATTTCTATTTTTAATTGGATATTCTTATTTGCAGACATGTGTATTGGTCCCTGTACATTAGGATTATTATTAATGAGTATTAGGAGTCGTTTACATAGATGTATTGATAAAAATTGTGATGATATATGTTCTCGGTGAGGTAGGATATGTTGGGGGTGTGACATGTAATAATTAATTAATTAATAATTTGAGAAAGAATTTATCCCTTCTATTATTTAACGTAATTTAATATCTTATTCCATTTAATGAAAATGATATATCCAAAATAAATCTATTTTCATGGAAAAAATATCTTATTTTTTTTATGAAAAGTCAAAGAAAGAGATATGGAGCATATATGTTGATGGCACTAACATGCAACCTACTTGATTTGAGATATTGTGATTGAGGGGTTATATTAAACAGTACATGTTCGTATGTGGTGACATATTTTTTCTACATTAAATTCTTTCTCTTTGGGTTCCCTTCTATTTTTATAGATGCTAACCTTGGACTTTAGGCTGCTTTGCCTAATTCCATAATGAAAGAGGCATATAGGATCACACACTAAGTGTACCCAGAACTTCAATTAAACAATATATTATTATTTATTATTTAATATGTTTAATAAATTTTATTCCCATACATGGGTTAATAATTATTCATGTATTCTTGATCGCATTTATCCTATCACTAGTTATTAGAGAGAATATATTATGAGTGAAATATTTAATAAATATTTAATACCAATTTATTGAATATAATATTTATTTATTTATTGCTGAATAATGCAGTGATGTTTATTTAATAAATGGATAGACATTATTCAAGGCCCAATAAATATTGTGGAGGAATGGAGGGCCGATTTTAATGGTCCGGTGAGAAATGATAATATTGAATATTATTTAATTATAATTCGCAAGTTCATCGCATGTCGAGAAATAATAATGTTACTATTATTATTTGACATGGGGTTTTTCTAGGATTAAATAAATAGTAAGGTAGGTTATGCAATTATATTATTTTAAATTTAGAAATAAAAATACCAAATTATGTTATTTTCCCATAAGAATATTCAGTTATGCACAATAATCATTGAGAATTATCTCAATCCTAGAGAGCTCCGTTCTCCAAGAATGCTCCCAATAATGATGAGAAATCCTCCTACACTAGATCAAGTAGAATGCTTTGGAAGCAATTATTGAGGTGATCAAGGAGGATTATGCAAGCATGAGGATCTTCCATGATAGCACTTGGATACTCTTTCGGCGACATCTGAAGATTTCTATAACACGTGTGGACCACTACTATAGGAAGGCTATACTTGGTTTCTACAACGCAATGATGATGCACCACATATATTTTTCTAGATTCATCAACAAAGAAATAATTCCTTATAGAAAATTCATTATCTAATTAAGTTAATTATGAACAATATATGTTGATCTCCTCTCCCTTAGTTCTAGTGAAATTATTAATTTTATATTTATTTGAATCAATTATTTGGATTATGATTTTCATCTTCATATAGATCTGAGATTGATCATTGATTATGAAAAAATTTAAAAGTTTGGTCTCTCCCATCACATGCTCCCACTGCACTTAGAACCTAAAATTGGTATCAAAGTGGGAACATAATTGTTTATAATTATTTAAGATCATTGGGTATTTATTAATTTGTAATTCAGTTTTTCAATGCCAGCTTAATTGTTCATATAATCATAATTGTGGTATCTATTTCTTTCTAATTTTATTCTCATTGATCTAAGAGAGTTGTTTAATTCATTTTTGGTTAAAATAAAATCAAGGAACTCATCCAGAGGAGCCATGAATTCTTCCCCGATAACACAACTATACACACCGTGTAACCAGAGTTACACATCATGTAGTTGTGTTCAATACACTATGAGTTAATTTGAAATTACTCAACACGTGTGCATCAATGAAACATGGTGTAGTTAATAATTACACTATGTGTTGACCAGGACAGACTAGTGCACAGTCAGCTGGAAAACACGTCGTGTGGACCATTGGACATGGTGTGTAGTCCCTTTGTGTCAGAGATGGTTCATGTATTACATACACATCATACACAACCCGTGACCATGTAAGACGTAGTAAAAAAAGGTGCGTGGCCCATTGGACACATCGTGCACTCCAAATATTTTGAGATACAGTCTATACACTGAGTCCATAGGCGTGTGTCTTGGATAAATGGTGAGACATGTACAGGCCATTTAGATCAGATCTACACACCATGTACTTGTACCATATTACACATATTTCAAATTTATTTATTTTACTATTAAAACATTGGGACATGTACTTGTGTGTGGTTGTAAATATAGGACACACCATGTGATAGGTTTTAAATACATAAAAATTTTCCTAATTAACATCTTTGTAATGTTCAATATCTATATATCATGTATGAGTCATATTACAAGTTGTTACACTACATGAATTGAAGCATAAAATGTGACCGATCATATAATTCATATAATCATCCATGAAGTAAACATTGTGAAAGTAAGAGATAATTCATTTATGAAATATGTCACAAGAGTAAAACAATATACTAGTATAACACATGTTGGGTAGAATTGGACGGGTACTCATTTTGTTACCTCCAAGGTACATTTATATACACAATTATTTTAAAATGAATTTATTTAATTTATTTAAAATTATAATGGATGATAATCTCATGTAAATTAAGATAAAGATTAAGATAATAGGATTGATTAATTAATGATATTAACTAATTGATTCAAGATCAATTTATATCTAATAAGAATGATTAAAGAACTGAAAGCTAGTTTTACTAAATGTGTAATACATTTCATGCATATGGAATATCATGATCTAGACTATATCTTTTTTATGTTATTAGTTTCATTAAATTTGTTAATAAATTAAATTTTTGACCTGCATACCTTATCTCCTCATTATTATGTAGGGATTTCATGCCCATGGTTTATTTTATGTAAACCCGTTTTCCCTCTCACCTGCGTTTGAGTAAAAGGCATATGTAATGGATGGAGCTCCAAATCTAATAGAGGCGACTCAAGTTTGGAGTCGAGGTAAAACCAATACAAGGAGATATAAATGTGGACATGTGGAAAGTTATAAACAAAAACCTTAATTGGTTCAAGGTGTTTATCCACTTGGTTAATTTTTAGTTTGTCAACCACTAGAGAATATAACCATTAATATAAGCTCATGATCATACCCTTTATTTAATTTCTCTAATTTCCAGGGTTATTTCATTATGGATTTCTTGTCACGATCACATAATTAATAAATTAATAATCATGTAACATGGAAGTAAAATAAACAGTATTATTCGAAAATATTATCTAATACATGGTTAATCACATAATTAATCCCACTTAATATTATCAAGAATGAAATAAAGATAGTAATTGTAAATTAATGCATAAAATGATAGAATCCATCAATAAAATATTAAGTTGGTATAGCCTTCCATTACTTCGGTTATAATCGAACCATTGTTCAATGTCCTTGACCATAAAAAGTTGGGGTGATTTCAATTATCAGGGAATTATAACATGATGTTTTGGGTTGACTTAAATTGGATCACATCAAGTGTTGAATACCAAATAAAGACTTGGTATAACAGAGAGGAAAAGTTTGATGAAATCTAAATTAATGATTTTGGGATTGGGGAGTCCACTCAAGAGATCATGGAATTGTGAGTTAATGGAGCTGGCATTTAGAATGCCTACTTAAAATCATTTCAGTTTCATCACAAACCAAAGTTGGGGTAATTGTAAGGGTAATATGGTTCCTTTACACTAGAAAATCCAAGAAACATTATATTCCAAAGACAATGGTGAGGGATATTGGGTTTGGATAAAATAGTGGGAGACTAATAAATATAATATTTATTTATTTGTCTAAATTTTATCAAGTAATGTACTAAAATTTTTCTTATCATATTTTTTAGAAAAAAAATGACATAAAACATATCATTGTAATCTATAATTAAAAAGGAAAACCTTTTCACCAGCACTAATTTCTAGAAGTGTAAAAGGTTCCTATGGGTCATCCTTCTCCGTGAATGAAAATTATATTTGCTGGAAGAAACTTTACCTATTGCACCTAGAAATGAGAAATGTGACGAAGAACTATCTCTCTTTGTGAAATGTTTGAATGATGCTATAAATGTTCAGTGATTCATGTTATCATCCATGCCCAATGATATTTTAAAGCAACATGAGGATATGGATGTCTATAGCATGATGTCTCATCTTTGGGATCTCTATCAAGAGAAGGCAAGATAATTGAGGTATGAGATCTCCAATGCTTTTTTCACAAGTAAGATTCATGATTCTGCACCAGTTGGGACTCATGTAGTCCAGATTATTGTCGAAATTGAATGCCTAGACATCTTAGGAATTAAATTCCCAGATGAGATACATAAATATTTCATGCGTTCATCACTACCCAAGATTATCTCCATCTTTTTTATGAACTATAATATGAGAAATAATGATAAGAGTATTTTAGAACTTATGACCTTGATTCTCCATGTGGACAAGGACCTGAGGAATAAAAACTTGCAGTAATTATGGTGAATAAAAAAAGGAAGAACAAAGAAAAGTGTCCCAAGACCTATAAACAGTATAAATCTCCTAATCACCATTCTTCCAAGAAGGGGAATATCTAGTGGCAGTACAAGGAAAAGGAGGTAGGGATTTATTTAACGTGGAAAGACAGGCCACTAGAAGAGGAACTTCACCCAAAAGTAAAGGTAAGCAAAAGGTGTGTTCATTATTGAGTGAAATATTTCCATATATACACATTGGGTATTAGATACATCTTGTGGTGCCAACATATATATCAAACTGAAGAAACCAAGTAGGTTCTAGAAGATTTCTAGAGGAGAGGTGGATCTGAGAGTTACTAGTGGAGCATGGATGGATGGCCTATCCATTGGTGACTACCACCATTAATTGACGATGATAATTATTTTGGTTTTAAAATATTTTTATTATGTACCTATAGTTACCAATAGTATAATTTTTGTGTCATGTTTAGATATATATAGGTTTATTTTCAAATTTGGAAATCAAAGTTGTTTCTTTTATAAGTAAAACATATGTTATGGTATAGAACATTCAATTAACCGTATTTATCCTCAAGTTAATGTTATTTAGAGTGATACTACTTCTGGGGTCATCCAAAAATCAGTAGGGAAGGGATTGGTCCAAGATGGTGTCCAGACCAGCCGCTCTTTTTAGTGTTTGGACACCGAGGAGATTATACAGGATTAGCCCATTGATCAGAATAGAGGAGCAATAAAAGGTTTGGAGTCTGAGGAGGAATATAGTGTAACTAAGGCTCATGAGGATGGGAATACCCCTAAGAATAATAAGTGTAAGGGCCAAAATAACTACTCGCATCTACCAGAACCGATGGAAACACGATCGGGTAAAAAGTATAAACCATGCGAGAAAAAAACTTCACCTTATTCCATGATTATTATGAAAGAGAAGACTCATGTTTCGGTTCAGGGAATCAACAATGAAAAGATGATTCTGATTCTTAAAGATAATGAAAACTATATCAAATTAGAAAACGAATCTAAAGAACATATCCTTTACTCTGAGGAAGAAATGGTGGAAAAATTCCTTTATGTCAATATACCACAGGAAGAGGCGGAGATGATGGGAAGACATATTCAAGTGGAGGTCAATAGAGATCATGCTAATTTTATTGAAAAACAAGATATGATCCCAATGAGAGGCTTAAATTATGGGAAAATTAGGAAAGAAGAGTATATTTGAACTTGGAAAAAAATGGTGTCTTGCTTTGAAGTGGTTATCGGTGAAGACCCAGATGCTAACGTATGGCTTATGCATTGGAAACTGTATAGGTAGGAATTTACCAATAGGATGAGGCTATTATTTGATTGATTTTATTTCTCTTATGAGGCTTCACCGCTGGATTAATTGGGACTGGTTTCTCACTTTTCCTAAAAAATGATTTTATTAATAAAAATTTAATTTTCAGTCAGTCAATTAACTATATTTAGGTATCAAATTACAAAAACAAAGTATTGTAAATCAATAACAAATCATGTTCACATGACTCATATAACACCCAATTATGGCATCACTATCCTAGTCATGTAAACGAGAAGCATTTGACAAAGCTCTGTCGATATGGTTTTTAGACTATTCTCAGATAAAACCACTTGATAGAAGTCACACTTGTTTACAAGGAATAATGACCAAAACACCATTTGGTGGATAGGTGGAAAGGGCCAAATAGATTCTAGGATTGGTACACCCTAATGATTGTAGACCATTTCCAATATAAGTTAGAGGGGGATATTCTTACTTAATAACTTTTACTAATAAATTGAGTAGATATGGATATGTCTACTTAAGGAGGTATAAGTCTGGGTTATTTGAGAAATTCAATGAATTCAAGAATGAATTATAGAATCTTCTTGATAAGAAGATAAATAATCTTATATTAGATCAAGGTGGTGAATATCTTATCCAAGAGTTCATCTAATTTCTATGGGATTTTGGTATTTTATCTCAAATCACTCCACATTATACAACATAGTGGAATGGTGTTAGTGAATGGAGGAATCGTACCTTGTTAGACATGGTAAGGTCGATGATGAGTCATATAGATTTTCCATTATCCTTTTGTCCATATTCATTATAAACTATGATATACACATTAAATTGAGTACCAATAAAGGCAGAAAATGAAATTTCCTTCGAGCTATGGAGTGGAAAGAAACTCATTTAATCACATACATGTGTATGGTATTATAAGGTATTTGTTAAGGCCTTCTCATGATACAAACTAGAACCAAGGTGCATGAAGTTTATCTTTATAGGGTATCCCTTGGAAACAAAGGGATACTACCAATACAACCCCTATGAAAAGAATGTGATTGTCACCAAAAAATCTATATTTCTTGGGAAGGAGTGCATCCACAAAAAGTATATGGGATAAACATTGAATTCGGTGAAGTTAATTCTCATGATATACAAGAGTTGGTATAGAAATAGATTCTTCATGTCCCTATTGAAGGTGTAGTTACTAAAACAGAATTACTACATAAGAGTGTAAGAGTGGTAATAGAACCAGAGAGATATGGTTTTCTAGTCACTGAGGATGGTGATTCATTATTTTTTGAAAATGATGAAGCTATCTTCTACAAAGAGGTGGTAGAGAGATCAAAAGATTCAATATGTCTAGATGTTATGAATTCCAAGATGGATTCTATGTAATAGAACCATGTTTGGGTTTTGTTAGATGCATCATTTTATGTAAATCAATTTGGATGAAAATGGTTATTTAAAAGTAAACTGGACATGAAAGGTAAAGTGAGTACCTATAAAGTAAGGATAGTGGATAAATGTTTTAAAAATTGTTAAGGAATTAACTATGATGAAACATTTTTATCAGTTTCCATTTTAAATCCATCAGTACCATACTTGATTTAGAAGATTGACGTAAATATTAGATTTTGAATATAGATGATAAAATAACATTTCTTATAGGGAACCTTTTAGAAGATATCTACATGACACAACAAGAAGGGTTTTTGGCCCTAGGTGATGCCAAATGGATTTGAAATTTTCATATATATATTAATGGATTAAAGAAAGAATATAGGTCGTGGACCATTTGATTTGATGAATCCATAATATAATTTTGTTTCATTAATAATTAATGTGAGTTGTGTGTTTACAAAATTTTTAATGGAAATGAGGTCATAATCCTATTAGTTTATATTGATGACATATTACTTATTGGAAATGAAATACTAGTCATACAATCTCTCAAGGATTGGTTAAATAAGTGTTTCTCCATAAAGGACATAGACGAAGCAACCTACATTCAAGGGAACAAAATCATTTGTGATATATCCAAGAGGCTACTGGGACTAAGTAAAAGTAAAATATATTGACCAGATACTAAATAGATTTATTACGGAAGAATTCAATATGGGATTGGTTCTAGTGTCATATGGTTCAAATATTTCTAAGAAAATTTGTCCTCAGACACAACATGAGAAATAGAGAATGTTTAAGATCTCATATTCTTTAGTGGTAGAATTAATAATGATTCCATGTTATGTACTAGACTAGATATTCACTATGCATTTAACATGGTAGGATAATATCAAGAAGATCCAGGACAACATTATTCAACTTCTGTTAAGGCTATCCTTAAGTATCTAAGAAGAACTATGGTTACTTTCTTGGTATATGGAGGAGATGAGGAGTCGGTCCATAGGGGTTATACTGATACTAGTCTTTAAAAAAATATGAATGATCTGAGGTTTCAAAAAGTATATGTAATCTATCTCAATGGAAGTGTTGTGAGATAGAAGAGATCAAAGTAGCCAGTTGTTGTTGATTCTATAGCGGATTCTGAGTATATAGTTTCTTCTGATGTATCCAAGGAATCCATTTGGATTTGGAACTTTGTTTTAATATCTTGATGTGATATCTACAAGTAAATACACTATCACATTGTATTGTGATAATACTACAGTAGTGGATCTTGAAAAAGAGACAAGGTCACACCAATGAAAAAAATAATATACTCCAGAAGTATCAACTCTTGAGGTATTTATATCAGATGGGTTAAGTTTCAGAAAGCAGAGTATTCATGAAATATAACATGGTAGACCACTTGACTAAATTCATATCTCAGTAGAAGTATGAGTATCAATTTAGATCTAGCAGATTGAAGGATTTTAGATGTTGGTTCTAGATAAAGTAGGAGTTTATTGGATTTTGTTCCCTAGAACCAACTTCTTTTTACTTTATGATAGACATGTATTCATTGTTTTTAATTTTAATAAACTACTTATCACATAATGATTATTATTCTATGTTAAATATAATGTAATAATATCCTAAGAGTAGTTGTCTCACTAAAAGTTCATAGCAGTTCCCCGCTACGATTAGAACCCAGTAGTTCTATGAAAATATTATAGAATATATATGTTCTATAGTGGGACAATGTCATTTTAGAGACACATATGATTTGGAATATCAAGTTTGGAGGCTCATAGGACATTGAGGTAGCTTATCATGGTTTATTCCCTTGGTAATATTCAGTAAGATATTATGAGAATGAGACCCACCAGTAGTAAATCCACATATTTACGTGTCATTGGTTGTTCCTATTTACAAACATGATTATCGGTACCTAGAATTTAATATTATTATTAATGAGTATTATGATTTACATACTTAGATGTATTGATAAAAACTATGATGATTGATGTTCATGGTGAGGATGGATATATTAGGTGTCTCAAAATTAATATTGCATTAATTAATAATGAGATAAATGATTTATCCCTTATATTCATTAAAAATTTTTAATATCTTACGACCATTGATGGAAATGATATAGACTAAATAAATCTGTAACGCCCCGACCCCAGCTACCCAGAGGCTGTGCATTACTTCGTAACATTGGCATGATCACAAAAGATCAAGTCTCGAAAGACCGATTAGTTTAGTAGCCTTGGAAACAGTAGATATATTCGTAAACGTTACATTACATCATAAAGTGAAAAACTACAATAACAAAGTCTCCATAGTCCACAATCATATCCTCTTCTGACTATCCCTACAGGTCATTCATAAAATACTTCTTCACATCCTGGAAAATATTAAAACATTGAAAGGGGTGAGCTCAGATGCTCAGTAAGGATAACAATATAGCGGAAGCTTTCATCAATAAACATAAACATTTAAGGCAATGTATAACTAAAACAAAAGCCTTTTAAACATGAACTTCAACATAATATGGCAAAAGTGAAATGAGATAATGCAATTTACTTATTCCCATGGATATTCTACTGGTCGAATAATCACATGCAATATCAATAACCACTTTCATAATGATGGAATGCATAATGCCAGACTATCATAACCATGTAGCCAAGGCCTCGTGCCAAGACCACAAATAAGATTTTGTCAAGGCCTCGTGCCAAGACACTAGTTTGTCTCATGAGACCTACCGATGCATCGAGGAGCTATAGCGGGCTCCACCCGTCACTTATTAAGTCCAATGCATTCCTCATATGAATAGGTTTAAACATATTATAAACCATAACATAATCGTATCACATAAAACATGCATAAAAGAAACATAATATTTCCACATTTCAATCACAAGATATAAATACAACACATTGATATAATAAAAATGCTTTCAAAACCATTTTTAATACCAAAATAAAAGAACGTTAAAACTTTGTATTTATTTTTCATTAAAAAAAAGTGATGGCTTGTAGAGGAAGCCGAAACTCAAATAATGGTCACGGCGGCGGAGAAGTCGTTGTCGCCGCATAAGTACGGAAAGAAAAACATTCCCTTTTTGTCGTTTAGTAAAATGCTTCGTATAAAAAATATTCCTTTTGAATAAACGTAAAAGTCAAAGGGGTTTATACACCGTATAAAAGAAAGTTGTGTATAAAACCAAATATGCCTCAATAAAAGGAGATTGAGACGAAGTCCTTAAAAAGATCATTTTTAAAATAACATAGATCTATTAAGAGTATTCACTATATTTACACATAAATAAAGTATAAATACAAGATAGTACATAATAATATCATGCCATAATTTGAAACTAGGAGATTAACCCAAAGAATGGAAATTGGGTTAAGAAGTTCCCTTACCTCGTGTCTGACTTGACTCAACCATTCTTTAACCTCCTGAATAATAAACTAGAGTTAATATATACCTTATTAAGAACCATTTTCAATTTCATTATCCTTATTATATCACTTATTATAATGATATGAACATTATGTAATTATTTAAGTTAATAACGGTCGTTTTGTCGATCTTTGGTACTTGAGTCAACAATAAACTTCTTATAATTACAAGTTGTTTATGTGGTAGAATATCCATTATCTCCAGAATTATATTCATGATTTAGATTTCATATATATCTTATATATCCAGTATATACATTCATTTATAATATTATTTAACATTTAGAGGTAAGAAATGAAATGCACCGTTCATGGAGACGGTAAGCCGTACGTACGCATGAATGCTACTTTCATTTCAATTTCATATTTAATGGAACGAAATCATAATGATATAAATTTATAATATAATTCCAGTATAATATAGTGTATAATACCATTTACTCCATCCTTTATACATCCCACATATGGCATTAACGATTCAAATCACTTTGAGGGGGCGGTAGTCCGCACTTCCTAAAATGAAATTATCGTGTTTTATCCATAATGGAAATCATAAAGTATGACATAAATGAGAAATACAGAAGCATAAGTAAAACAAACACATATTATATATCATATATAAAAATAGTTACATCTTAATGGCCACCTTTGAAGGTGTTATATGAGTGTTGAACAATCATCGTTTCGTGAGGCAGAAATTCGCCATCCACAGAAACCGTATGTTCTTTAACCATTAGATGTAGGTGTGTGTAATTGTATCTCGAATCCATCTTATAAAAACATCCTAGTATATTGAGGATACTGGTTTTGTTAAAAAATAAATTAATAAAAAGAGTTTAGGGGGTTGGAGAAGAAAAATAAAACAAAACAACATTAGACAAGACATTACCTCAAAATCGGGTAACTCTTTTTGATTTGAGCCAAAGGCTTCCTTGGGAAGAGTTCTGCCCAAAGTGAGGCTTCTAGGAGTAATAGAGGGAAGTTGGTAGAGTATTTGGGTAGAGTTTGGATGAACCAAATGTCTTTAAAGTGTAAATGATGTGGGAGAGGTGAGGGCCTTTTATAAGTGGAGAGGAGGGGCACTCTTGGAAAGTAAAGAAAAGTCACTTTATTATAAAATGAGTTTCGGATTTTAGAGGTCCCACAATTATATAATTCGAGGGTAAGATGATAAGGGTTCGAAATCTACTCATCCAATAGGTTTTTGACAAGTGTACTCTTTGGATTTTACATTATCTTTCCATTTTATTTAAATCGTTAAATAATGAGGTCATCGCTGCATCATCATGATGTCATAAATAATTTAATATATTTAATGTCTAAAAATTATAAAAAAAATACTATGATGTAGGAAATATTTTTAGATTTCTAATGAATATTTATAGTCAAAATTTTTACTTGTGTAACCCCACTTAAAAATTGTTTTAGTAGAATAACTCATGTTTGTGTCAATTTAATTTTAACATTAAATAAATATATATTAATGTCATTTTCCAACCAAAGTGGCTCCATGGGGTCCCCAAGTTGACCCATGGGTTGTCTTGGTCGTCCATGACTCATCCAATATGAGTAGGACAAGTTTCAAGCTCATCTCATATTATTAAAACATTATTTTTACCTTAAACTACACTAATTACCTCTAATCGCGATTAAGAACTTAAAAGTTACTATTCACCAAAAAATTATTTTAATCTCATTGAACCACATTTTACTTCTTAATGACAACCATGTATGTCGGATTTTTGAAAATCAAATCACAGAAGTGGTAATATTTCATTTAAACGAAAAATCAGTTTTTAACAACCACTTAGTGGTTTCACTATTCATAAAAAATTGAAGTTTTTCAGAATAAGGCCAAAATTTCACCCTAAGATATAATTGATATTCCGAATTCAAAAATTATGTCTATTTTACAAAATTCCAAACATATAAGTTGAATTAATTAATTTTATAATTAATTCCCGTTGTTACAACAAATAGCGTGTTTTTAAGAAACAATTTATATCAAAAGATTGGCAATTGTTTATGTCCAATTTCAATGTTAAATTAATTCTAATGACCACCATTGGATAAAATGGTAAAAATATATTCTAATTATACTTTAAAACCACTAAATATTTTAATTTATCACTATAAATTATTTTGATTAGAAAAGTTGTTTTTAAGTATTTTTCACTATTCATAAAAAATTAGAATTTCTCAGAAAAATACCAAAAATTCAACATAGGCTAATTTCGATATTCCGAATCCAAAAATGAAGTCCATTTTGAAATATAAAATTTCTATAATTTTAAAAAGTGGGTATTACTATTCATAACGGCTACTTTGATTAGTTGCGGTGTGTTAGAACTCGAAGTTGTGTACAATGCAAGCTATTGCATTATTGAATGAGAAGCGTATCATGGAAGCTCGGGGTGTTACATTCTCCCCTCCTTCAATAAATTGCGTCCTCGCAATTTGAAATTTTTCTTTGAAAACAAAAGGTTGAAAATAGAAAATACCTTTGTGGAAAACCCACATCAGAAATAAGGTTAATAAAAATATAACTTTAAAAGATAGAAAGATAAGTACAAAGGTCACCTGAGATAGCCCATACTAGGATTCTATGAAAATATGGATATGGAGGAGAAACAAACTATCAAGGTCTGATGGAGAGTTATAGAAAACAGGATTAGGAGAAAGTTTAACTACAAGAAAATCACAAACATGTGATTGGTTAAACGATCATTGATTCCCCAGTAAGAAAAGTTAACCGACAACATTTTTGTTTTGAGTTAACATCTATAAAGTTGAGGAATTTATTTAGGAGATTTACCAAGAATTTAAGGGAATATACATACTTGTTATGTAGAATTTCATTCTTTAATAAATTTTTACCACAAACCCATCTTTCACTCTAAAAGGTAATACAACTCAAAAATATTCTATTTATCCTAATTGTATATGGTTCCAAATATTAACACATACCATTTAGATTAGTAAAACTATTTTGTAATAACCAGGGACTTCTTGTAGGCTAGTGGTAGGTAATAAAGGCCTGTCGCACTATGATTGTGGGTTCGATTCCTGCAGCTTTGTCTGACGCGACGGGTTATGCCCCACCCTGCAGGTTGTCCTTTTCTTAAAACTATAGTATCATAATATTCCGAAAATAATCTTTATAAATTTTTTAACCTTAAACAATACTATCCAAAGATCAACTTAATCCACTCCAACCTTTATAGTTATCCAAAATACTTCTGTCCAACTCACAGTCCAAATTTTATAAGGAAGGTAAGCATAATGAAGATCCTTTTTTTCCACATAACAACATGTGAACACCTTCATCATGTATTCTTTTAAAACATACTGAATTACCATGATCCCTTATTCCTTATAGAATACTAGATATACTCCTTCTATCCAAAAATGTATACAAATCATCAATCAGTTTCAAGGATGTTAAGAATATCCAATATAATTTATCCAAATCAATCACGTCTTATTACAAAATAACTATCTCGGTATCAGAACCATATTTTGGTTTATATTTTTCTCAACCATATATTTTCCAAAAATTTAACCTACTGTGGAGTCACTTTTCTTGGTTCCACACAATCTCAAGTCCTTGATGAAATAGTACTGCAGTACAATCCTTATATACTCCATAATAATTATAACCAGTACATCATTGATACAACGCTCAAATGACAAAATTCTTTAATAACAACATGAGAACACTGGTCATTCCTCCTCATCTGTGGTAGTATCATAACTTGATTATTATCCAACAACATCATTTGGGGCATACTCTGATGATTTGGACATTGGTTTGCGTAGTGTCCCCACTCCTTGCAGATGAAGCATTGTACATTTGAAACCTTTTTCTTACCCTTGCAGTCACGCACTT
Source organism: Viscum album (assembly GCA_963277665.1). NCBI lineage: Eukaryota > Viridiplantae > Streptophyta > Magnoliopsida > Santalales > Viscaceae > Viscum > Viscum album. Next base: position 856,544,655 of record OY728166.1, read on the forward strand.
TGTGTCCTTTTTCTCTACACTTATAACAAACTCCCATTCCCTTTAGGCAAGTTCCATGATGTTTCTTCCCACAATTACCACATATTGGAAAATTCTTCTTTCCCCTCATCCCTTTATCCATCATTCTCTCTTCCATCCCTTTCATCTCTTGCTTCGCTTCAAAGCCATAGGACTCAGAGAATTCTTTACTTATCTTATTAACACATGATACTATTTCTTCATATGTTGAGAACACATGGGAGACTATTTCCCTTCGAAATGTTGGCTTCATACCGTGAAAGATACGATCCTTCTTACTCTTTGGATCATACATATTGCTGGAGTTCACATTCCTTCTACTGGGCGCCATTTCTAAACAATGGCATAAACTATATTAGTTTATGAATCAAAATACATAATTCCATAATTGTAACATACTTAACATAAATTGAACTATTTATGGATATAATCCATAAAAATGTTTTCTTTGAGGAAGTATATACTCATAAACCCTACATAATGGTTTGTAAAGAAAATGAGAATTATCCTAAGCAAATCCCCCGGGAGTGTCGTAACCAAGAGTGCAGCAAGGCCCGTTGTCGTGCACCAGTTCCCGTTTGAGTCTAGCTCAAAGCGGTGTTTTTGGGTATTACCCCTAGGTACATCTGTGCCAGAGCCGCCTCTACCTGCTTGTATCCAGACAGGGATGTATTGCTCGGAAAACTCACAAAATCTCTATAATACCAAAATTCAAGGAAGTTCTTCTATACTAATCCTCAAAGTCTATCTTTAGGCTATGTGCTCTAATCAGAGTTTATCTAAATCTAGCTTCCAAGGTTAGTACTAAACTACCTCTGATACCAACTGTAATGCCCCGACCCCAGCTACCCAGAGCAGGTGCATTACTTCGTAACATTGGCATGATCACAAAAGATCAAGTCTCGAAAGACCGATTAGTTTAGTAGCCTTGGAAACACTAGATATATTCGTAAACGTTACATTACATCATAAAGTGAAAAAATACAATAAAAAAGTCTCCATAGTCCACACTCATATCCTCTTCTGACTATCCCTACAGGTCATTCATAAAATACTTCTTCACATCCTGGAAAATATTAAAACATTGAAAGGGGTGAGCTCAGATGCTCAGTAAGGATAACTATATAGCAGAAGCTTTCATCAATAAACATAAACATTTAAGGCAATGTATAACTAAAACAAAAGCCTTTTAAACATGAACTTCAACATAATATGGCAAAAGTAAAATGAGATAATTCCATTTACTTATTCACATGGATATTCTACTGGTCGAATAATCACATGCAATATCAATAACCACTTTTATAATGATGGAATGCATAATGCCAGACTATCATAACCACGTATCCAAGGCCTCGTGCCAAGACCACAAATAAGATTTTGTCAAGGCCTCGTGCCAAGACACTAGTTTGTCTCATGAGACCTACCGATGCATCGAGGAGCTATAGCGGGCTCCACCCGTCACTTATTAAGTCCAATGAATTCCTCATATGAATAGGTTTAAACATATCATAAACCATAACATAATCGTATCACATAAAACATGCATAAAAGAAACATAACATTTCCACATTTAAATCACAAGATATAAATACCACACATTGATATAATAAAAATGCTTTCAAAACCATTTTCAATACCAAAATAAAAGAAAGTTAAAACTTTGTATTTATTTTTCATTAAAAAAAAGTGATGGCTTGTAGAGGAAGCCGAAACTCAAATAATGGTCACGGCGGCGGAGAAGTCGTTGTCGCCGCATAAGTACGGAAAGAAAAACATTCCATTTTTGTCGTTTAGTAAAACGCTTCGTATAAAAAATATTCCTTTTGAATAAACATAAAAGTAAAAGGGGTTTATACACCGTATAAAAGAAAGTTGTGTATAAAACCAAATATGCCTCAATGAAAGGAGATTGAGACGAAGTCCTTAAAAAGATCATTTTTAAAATAACATAGATCTATTAATTGTATTCACTATATTTACACATAAATAAAGTATAAATACAAGATAGTACATAATAATATCATTCCATAATTTGAAAGTATGAGATTAACCCAAAGAATGGAAATTGGGTAAACAAGTTCCCTTACCTCGTGTCTGACTTGACTCAACCGTTCTTTAACCTCCTGAATAATAAACTAGAGTTAATATATACCTTATTAAGAACCTTTTTCAATTTCATTATCCTTATTATATCACTTATTATAATGATATGAACATTATGTAATTATTTAAGTTAATAACGGTCGTTTTGTTGATCTTTGGTACTTGAGTCAACAATAAACTTCTTATAATTACAAGTTGTTTATGTGGTAGAATATCCATTATCTCCAGAATTATATTCATGATTTAGATGTCATATATATCTTATATATCCAGTATATACATTCATTTATAATATTATGTAACATTTAGAGGTAGGAAATGAAATGCACCGTTCATGGAGACGGTAAGCCGTACGTACGCATGAACGCTACTTTCATTTCAATTACATATTTAATGGAACGAAATCATAATGATATAAATTTATAATATAATTCCAGTATAATATAGTGTATAATACCATTTACTCCATCCTTTATACATCCCACATATGACATTAACGATTCAAATCACTTTGAGGGGGCGATAGTCCGCACTTCCTAAAATGAAATTATCGTGTTTTATCCATAATGGAAATCATAAAGTATGCCATAAATGAGAAATACAGAAGCATAAGTAAAACATAAACATATTATATATCATATATAAAAATAGTGACATCTTAATGGCCAACTTTGAAGGTGTTATATGAGTGTTGAACAATCATCGTTTCGTGAGGCAGAAATTCGCCATCCACAGAAACCGTATGTTCTTTAACCATTAGATGTAGGTTTGTGTAATTGTAGCTCGAATCCATCTTATAACAACATCCTAGTATATTGAGGATACTGGTGTTGTTACAAAATAAATTAATAGAAAGAGTTTAGGGGGTTGGAGAAGAAAAATAAAACAAAACAACATTAGAGAAGACATTACCTCAAAATCGGGTAACTCTTTTTGATTTGAGCCAAAGGCTTCCTTGGGAAGAGTTATGCTCAAAGTGAGTCTTCTAGGAGTAATAGAGGGAAGTTGGGAGAGTATTTGGGCAGAGGTTGGCCGAACCAAATGGCTTGAAAGTGTAAATGAGGTGGGAGAGGTGGGGGCCTTTTATAAGTGGAGAGGAGGGGCACTCTTGGAAAGTAAAGAAAAGTCACTTTATTATAAAATGAGTTTCGGATTTTAGAGGTCCCACACTTATATAATTCGAGGATAAGATGATAAGGGTTCAAAATCTACTCATCCAATAGGTTTTTGACAAGTGTACGCTTTGGATTTTACATTATCTTTCCATTTTATTTAAATCGTTAAATAATGAGGTCATCGCTGCATCATCATGATGTCATAAATAATTTAATATATTTAATGACTAAAAATTATAGAAAAAATACTATGATGTAGGAAATATTTTTAGATTTCTAATGAATATTTATAGTCAAAATTTGTACTTGTGTAACCCCACTTAAAAATTGTTTTAGTAGAATAACTCATGTTTGTGTCAATTTAATTTTAACATTAAATAAATATATATTAATGTCATTTTCCAACCAAAGTGGCTCCATGGGGTACCCAAGTTGACCCATGGGTTGTCTTGGTCGGCCATGACTCATCCAATAGGAGTAGGACAAGTTTCAAGCTCATCTCATATTATTAAAACATTATTTTTACCTTAAACTACACTAATTACCTCTAATCGCGATTAAGAACTTAAAAGTTACTATTCACCAAAAAATTATTTTAATCTCATTGAACCACATTTTACATCTTAATGACAACCATGTATGTCGGATTTTTGAAAATCAAATCACAGAAGTGGTAATATTTCATTTAAACAAAAAATCAGTTTTTAACAACCACTTAGTGGTTTCACTATTCATCAAAAATTGTAGTTTTTCAAAATAAGGCCAAAATTTCACCCTAAGCTATAATTGATATTCCGAATTCAAAAATTATGTCTATTTTACATAATTCCAAACATATAAGTTGAATTAATAAATTTTATAATTAATTCCCGCTGTTACAACAAATAGCGTGTTTTTAAGAAACAATTTATATCAAAAGATTGGCAATTGTTTATGTCCAATTTCAATGTTAAATTAATTCTAATGACCACCATTGGATAAAATGGTAAAAATATATTCTAATTATACTTTAAAACCACTAAATAGTATAATTTATCACTATAAATTATTTTGATTAGAAAAGTTGTTTTTAAGTATTTTTCACTATTCATAAAAAATTAGAAGTTCTCAGAAAAATACCAAAAATTCAACATAGGCTAATTTCGATATTCCAAATCCAAAAATGAAGTCCATTTTGAAATATAAAATGTCTATAATTTTAAAAAGTGGGTATTACAATTCATAACGGCAACTTTGATTAGTTGCGGTATGTTAGAACTCGAAGTTGCGTACAATGCAAGCTATTGCATTATTGAATGAGAAGCGTATCATGGAAGCTCGGGGTGTTACAAATCTATGGAAATCATGATCAATAGGCAAGTTCTACTTCCAGAAAGTCAAAGAAAGAGATACCAAGAATATCGGTCGGTGGCATTAGTATGCAACCTACTTGATTTGAGATATTGTTACAAAGGGATTATATAAAAAATTAATCATTCATATTAGGTGACATGTAATTATGGAATTATTTTATTTCTCTATGGGTGACATGGAATGTTTCTAGATTCTAACCTCATACTTTAGGTTGATTTGCCTAATAGAACTAATAAATAGGCATAGAGGGTAAGTGTATCCAAAATCATTGTTTAATAATTTGTTAATTTATATTATTTTATTGGTTGAACATATATTATTCCCACACTTAGTTTAATATTTATTCCATTTATTCTTGACCACATTTATTCCCTCACTAGTTATCTGAGATAATATATTATGAGAGGAATATTTAATAAATATTTATTTTCTATTTAGTGAATATAATATTTATTTATTTATTAGTGAATAATAAGATGACATTTATTTAATAAATAAAAAGACATTATTCAAGAACTGATAAATATTGTGGAGGAATTAAAAACTGAGTTTAATAGTTTGGTGAGAAAAGATAATATTGAATATTATTTAGTTAAATAATATTTAAATATAATTCTAAAATTTAGTGTATGATGAGAAATAATAATATTAATATTATAATTTGACATGGGGTTTTGCTACGATTAAATAAATAATAAGGTAACTTGTGAAATTCTATTATTTTAACCCTATAAATAAAAATACCCAATTATGCTATTTTATTATAATATTATTCAGTTGTGCACAATGATCTTAGATAATTATCTAAATCCTGGAGAGTTGACTTCTCCAAGAATGCTCCCAATAACGATTTGCAATATTCATCCACCAGGTCAAGGAGAATACTTTGGAACCAATTCTCAAGGTGATAAAGGCAGATGATGAGAAGACAATGATATTCTGTGTTATCACCAGAAGACTCCTTTGGTGACTTCTAGAGATTCCACTAACACGTGTGGATCACAGCTATAGGAAATCTACACTTGGTTTCTAAAAATAAATGACGGTGAACCATATATTTCTCACTAGACACATCAAAAAAGAATTAATTCCTTATAGGAAGTTATTTATCTAATTAAATTAATTATAAACAATATGTTTTGATCTATTCACTCCTAGTTCTGACACAATTCTTTTTTTTTCTGTTTTCCTGACTCAATTTCGTGGATCACGACCTTCATCGTCGTATAGATCTCAGATTGGTCATTGATTATAGAAAACATTAAAGTCTCCCACCACTAATTGCATGCTTCCACTATTCTTGGAACATAAAAAAACATATACATGATAAACAAATATGGATATTTAGGGGAATTTTAATATCCAACGATCATAGGAAAGTGAAAAATTCAAGGGAAAGTTATTGACTATAAAAATTAGTCAATAAACTAAATTTAAATACAATCTATGGTAAAAATAATCCTAAATAGTATTAAGGGAGAATTATTATGGAATAAAAAAAACATATCGAGAGTTTTTTATATTTAAAAAAATGGTTTTTGTCATTGATAAATAGAAATACCATAAAAAGATCTTACAAAAATTATACAGTAAAATATCACTTTTATTTTGAAAATACCTATTTAAAAATACATGTTCACAGATCATTTTGAAAATAATTTAATTTGAAAATAATCTTGGAAACTGTTAAAGGAATATTTAAAACATATGTTTGTTCATGATGGTTTCATATTCCCCTCATTATCTTACATGTTAAAACAAACATTCCTTTCATTTTTAGATAAAATCCAAACAAACATTTTTTTTGAAAACCACATGAATATTCCTTTAAAAAGATTTCTTAAAAATTAAAAATGGGTAAAAATTTATTTAATAAGTCATTTTGAAAAGGATAAAAACATTTTATAAAACATATTTTAAAAACCATAGTTTTGGAAGAAGACATATTTCTGGCCAAAGAGATTAATGAAGTCGGATTTTCTTAAAAACAATTATATATCAATGAGTGGTAAAATGGTACTGTTACTTTCAAATACCATTATTAACCAAATTATATGAAAATAAAATGGGTTTATTATAAAATTTACAATTAATTTTCTTCAAATTAAATTCAAGAATAAACAATGTCAATTAGAATGATATAGTTGAATAAACATTTTTAATGATCATATCATTAAAGTGAGAATTAATAAATGAATAAATTATATGTATCTAATGTTAATCCATATAAAAAATCAATATAAATTAATATAATCAAGAGTAATTCTCATATAATCTTATCATGACCTAATCAATGAAGAATAACTTTAACTCAATGGAATGAAATTATGTTAAGAAATCCATTACCACTTGATAATTATCAAGTCGAATCATGTTGGATGAAATAATTAAAATTGAAACATAAAATACCATGTATTTTTTAATTAATAATTCTATAACTTGTCAATGGGTCAATATATGAACCATATAAATGAAATTAGATGAATAATATTGCAATGTGCATCAATGAAATGAAATTGAGAAGAAATTACTTACCTCATGCTTCCTTTGGGATGAACATGATTTAACCTCTTATATAGTGGTTTTGAACATGTTATTTACTTATTATTAAACTATATTAATATTTATTATATCATATATTATTCTTTTATAGCATCTTATCACCCATTAATTAATAATATTTCATTATTTTATTGCTTTGGGTGTTAGTTTTCTTCTTTTCTCATGCGTGTTTCGTCATGAAATATCTATTTCTTGTGCATATTATATAGTTCTATCATATACATAATAATAATCATGTCATAAATATATTATTTTTGACCAATTATATTTTTAAAACAAATCATGAAATTTTATTACAAAAAATGGAATATGTTGCAATCATGGAGACGGTGGGCCATACATACACATGAGTAACATTTCCATTTTTCAATGATCATTATGGAAATGAGGTAAATAATATTTAATATTTAAATAATTATAATAAAATAAAATGTTATATATTATTTCTTTAAATATACTTATATATACCATCCATGTGGTTTGGTTGTGAAAAGAGAGTCACATCGCTTTGTGAAGGTGGTGGTCCACACATACACGAATGATGTTATCATCTTTTAGGGAGTGAAAAGGTCAAATAAATAAAATGATTTACTAAATATTAATGTTGATAAATATTTCATGAATATAATAATTATTTCATATATATATATTATTATAATTAGCATCTTCCTTATCACCTTCCATGTAATGTGTTAGAGAAAAACGAATCGCATCGCTTCGTGAGGCGGTAGTCCGTCGTACACACAAGCAACGTTATTGTGTCCCCTGCAGAATGAAAAGTAAAATGGTATTTATGATATAATGAACCAATATGTATAATTATATTATATATCATATATATATATTTTCTATGTATAATCATACCCAAAAGTGAGAGGTGATAATGGAAAAAATGACATCGGTTCGCAAGGCGATAGTCCACAATACACACGATTGATGATTTCAAAGCCCTTTCTATGGAAGTGGAGGTGGTTTTAGGTCATTAACTTAAAATAATAAAATATTAAAATAATAAATATAATATGGTTATTATATCATAATGGTTTTTAATAATTGAAGTAGGTGGAGAGAAAAATAAAATAGAGGTACTCTTTGAAGAACGTTTCCTCTTCTTCAGGTATCCTCCTTAGGTTTTCACAAAAGGCATTCATAGCTTGGATTTATTCACAGAAAAGGGATTATAGGGTGCGAAGAGGGAATTTTGGAATTTATTTTTCCAGTTATTGGTTGGACCAAAATATTTTTAAGGTGTTAATTTGAGATGACAGGCGGTGGGTTTTTATAAGTGAGGTGAGTGGCATACTTCAATGTTTTTTGAAATGATTCAATCATAACCATGTTTTCATCCTAAAAAGAGTATAAAATTGTCCATTATCATATATAGAAGAAATAAGGATAAAATATGGCCACTAAATGGGCATTTTAAAAGTTTTTAGGTCATTTTGTACCCTTACATTCTTAGTTTAACCCCTTGGTAAATCCATTTTTACCTTAAATGAGGTAATTAATGTTTACTATTTTCACTACTCATTTTGGTCAAAAATTAATTTTAACTTATTAGAAAATATATATAATTATGATTAAAAATATTAAAAACATTTTTACAAATTAAATTCACTGAATTGGTAAATTTAAATTTAAAATGAATCATGCTGGCGTGATAAGAAATGTGGTTTTTAAAGAGAAAATGTCCAAAATTTATAATGTTTTTGTATCAAAATTCAATATAAACAGTGATTATATTAACCTAAATTATATTAATTGATATAAAATTTGACTAATTGGACTTTAAATCCAATTAAAAATTTGAAATTATAATTTATTTAATCAAAAATGCATCTTTCAATAAATATTTCGTATTTTTCACTATACATTAAAAAATAAAACCTTTTAAAAAATCCCAAAATGTTATCCTAGTATAATTTTGATATGATGATTTCAAAAATGGATTTTATTTTTTAAAATATATTTTCTAAAATTGATATAAATTTGTTTTTAATTCTGTCTTAAAATCGTGGATGATCCATCATTTTAAGAAATACATTTTCTCCAAAAATATTTATTTTCTCTGAAATGATTTTTATTTTATTTCTAAATAATAAATAACCATAATTTTCATATTTTAGTTATTACTAATCATAATGTAAATTTTTGAATCTATTATATAATATTATACTATATTATGGTTCATTTATAAATGGTTTTACACGTTTAATAATTTATCAGAGAGATTAAGTTTATATAATTATAAAATTTGATGTGTTTTATACTCGTTGATATGCGTCTCATACGTTATCCAATAAAATTTTATTATTTTAAAATTTAATTATGTTTACTTTCCATAATTATAAATATTTCATTAATATTTCATATAAATATATTAAATCCATCATTAAAATCTATTGTGATCAATGGTGACGGAAAATAATAACATCGGTTTGTGAGGTGGTAGTCCACCATACACACAAATAAATGTTTTTCCCCATTTGATGAAAGAAAAAATGTATATAGGTTATTACATTAACATAAATACTACTAATTATTATTGAGATATTACTTTTATTATATCATGATGTTGGAATAATATCTAAAGGAGGTGGATGAAGAAATAAAACAAAAATGCTCGATTAAAAATGATACATCTTCTTGAGAAAACGTCTTTAGCTCTACACCAAACTCCTTCCAAATATGGTTTCGTAATAAAAACAATGCATTTGAGATGTGGTAAGGTAATTATTAAATTAATTTGAGTGTCTATTTTTCTAAAGAAAATGAATTTTAATTATGATGAAAATATGACAGGGTGTCCCCTTTCATAAGTGAGCAGAGCATCCTTTTGGAATCTCATTAATTATTTAATTAATATAAATTAGTCTTCAAATTAAAATGGATCACAGATGAAAAATTTATAATATAAGATAAATATGATTCTAAATACTACCTTTCAATAAAGTTTATGCATTTTTTATTTGTTCATTTACTCTTATATTTTTTGTATTAACAGACATTAACCATTTTTTACAATTAGCATGATAAAAATGGTTTTACAATTTTTTGGGTCATGATAGTTTCAATAAAATGATAATAGGCCAATAAATGTAACCTTTTTTATATTTTAAACCTTATATCAATAAATGTTTTGAATATAGACCTTTTAGGAATTTTAAATCATTTCACAAAATATTATATAATATAATATATCATTCATATCATTTTTGGTACTATTCAAATAATTTAACCTTAATAACATCAAGATGGAAAAGGTATTAGAATATTATAAATTAAAACATTCCTAAAATTTTATATCTATCTAACAAATTCATATATTTAACATATTTTTTTGTAATAAAACATTGGTTTACTTTATATATTTCACAAAATTTAATAGATATTAGAAGAAAGAAAGTAGCATTATTTTCTTTTCTTTATATAAAATGATATAAAGTTGGAAAAAATGGTAAATGAAAATAAAAGGTCATATATTCTAAGTTTGTATTATTATAGGATAAATAAAATCACGAAATAAAATAAATTTAAGTGTGATGGTCATTTTTTCCCTTATCATATTATTTTGAACCATAATTACCTAATTTACCCCTACGATGGTGATAATTATTTTATATAGTTATTATTCTTAATAACAAAAAATAAAAGTGGAATATTTTTCAAATTTTTACCTCATGATTCCAAATATATAATCCATTTTTCAAGATTTAATTCGTAGAAGTTTCATAATTAAAATTTAAATTAAACACTCAAAGCGCAATGAAAATCAGTTTTTTAGGAAAAGGAATTCTTAAAGAAAAATATAATTTTACATTAACTCTATGAAGAGTAATATTAATTATATGAATTTAAATTCATATATATATATATATTCTATAAATTTAACGTAAATAATTCCTCATTAGGAGTGATTTTATATATGCACTGAAAAATAGTTTTCAAAAAAATGTTTTTTAATCATTAAAAAGATTTCTACCAATATCATGATTATCTAATATGGATTTTTATTCATGAAGAACTAAAACTAGATTTTTATGGGTCATAAAATCCCTAAAAGTGTGAAAATTATTTCTATATGTCTCTATATATTTAACAAAACCAAAATGTTTAACACAAATTATTCAATATATTAAATTAATCTCTAATACCTAAAAATTAACACCCAAATTTCATTATAATCCATTCCATAAATATTTATCCTTTAAAAACATCCAAAATGCGTATGACCAAATTCATAACTTAAAAAAATTAGAAATAATGTCACTAAAATTTAAAACTGAACTTAATAATAATCCCATATATATTATAAATTAAGTCTTAATGTTACATACAAAATATTAGAATAACTTGATCACCGTAAAACCTTAATGAAAAGTAAACTACTTCCAAAATTAAAAATGAAATTATTTATTAAATAAAATAAAATCTTATGAAATATATTCCTTGAATCTAAAAATTTAGTAAGCTCCATCATAATTTAATTTTTTACCAAATCGCCAAACATTTTCCTAGTCACCAATACTATCTAAATTAATTCTTTAATTACAATCATATCATTATCCTAACGAAACCTTAATACTTCAATATCAAAAAAATATTAAGTTTTATCATTCCCATATTCATGTGTTTTTTATAAAATATCACTTTACCATTAAATCACTTTTCTAGATCATATGTACCATTCAACATATGATTTCAAATCCTTAAATGAAATCTAATTTGGAATAATCCTTAGATTTTTCATGTTTTTTATAACCAAAATATCATTTATGTAACACTTATGCAACATAATTATCAAATACCATAATATAAGCACTTAAATCCTTCAAATTTTATGATTATCATGGCATGGGTCCTTCCTTGTTCTAGGAGTTAACCCTTGGATTAGGGCATTGACTTATATAATTACCATGTTTACCCCCATAAGACATTAAAATAATTATAAATTCATTTATATATCTTCTTTATTTTCATATTTAAATCATATTCCTCTTCCTTTTAGACATTTCTTTTGTTTTCTCTTTCCAAATTTCTGACATGCCAGAAATTGAGTCATTTTTTACCATGAAATCTGTTATTCAATCTCTTATAAATCACTATCTTTCTCTTCTTTTGCGAGTCTGATAGTAATTTAAAGTTCAGTTGGTTAATAATATATCATGATAACTGATTGGGAATAAGTATGTAATCATTCACTCTTGTCATCATCTAATTTGGTTTTTTATAATCACCACAGTGTCTATCACATTCTGTGTTAACAAGATTCCTCCTGGTTCCATCCATTAACTAAAAACATAAAATAATAGTATTATCAACAATAATCATAGTGGGAAACCATAAAATCATTTATAGAATGTCTAAGTCTTAACACATTCTTCTATAACTAATACACCTTAATTTTCACCTAAGTCATTCATTATAAATAATTATTCAATTATATTATAGTGTTTCATAAAGAAAATAAAAATTAACCCAATAATATCCCTTGGGAGTATCAAATTTGGTTTATAGTTAGGGAAAAATCACCGTACACCAAAGTGATGTCCAAGATATACTCAATGAAATATTTTCATGGTTATTACCCTTAGATATATATGTGAAAAAACCATTTCCACTTGTAGTATCAAGATAGGGATTTATTGATAATAAAATCATATAATCTATAATTTGTTTAAATTTTATGATGTTTTCCTATAATTATACTTAAACTCAAATTCAATAATCAGGTTATATTCTCCATTCTATTTTTTCTTAAATATAGTTCTCATATTTTTTAATAAACTTCCTCCGATGCAGACTATAAAGACCTAGAACCTCATATCCAGAGATGGTTGTTAATTTATTACTATTGAATTAGATACAAGGAATCATATCCGGAAGGGACAAATAGTTTTGTTTTCTGGGTTAACTATAAGAATACATGAATTTCACATTAAATTCAAAAACATAAAATAAAAAACATAGCGAAATTAGATAATTTGTAATCCTTCACATAATTAATGATTTTATAATCACATCTTGGGGAATGTTAAAAAAAGGATGAGAACAAATAATCAGTAAGGTTTACATACCATGTAATATATCATTATTAAATAAGGAATAGTCAATATATTGATATAAATAGCTGAAAACACATGTCATTTAAGGAGTAACTTGATCACAAAATGAATCCATGGATAGTATCAATGTAGTAATCTTATGGATAATAGTAATTGAATTCACAATTAAGAAAATAAATTGAGATTGGATTTTATGATCTAGAACATCATGATATATATCATCAAATCCTTATTCTAATATTGTTTTATAATTGGGTAGGTATACCCTAGAAACCCATTTAATTTTTGGCAATTGATTTTTCTGATGACACATGTTGATGCATCGAGGGGATATTTACCACTAGGACCCACTAGTCTCTACATTTCCAATGTATTCCTCATATATTTAATGATCTATTCAATTCATAAAAAATATTTCATATCAATAAATATTTGTATTGAGTATAGAATATGGATTAATCATACTTTCCCCCAGTTAATAAAATAACTTTCATGGTGAAACACTAAATGTAAAAATGGTATATTGTGTAGTAAATTATCATATCCATGATACAAAGAGTATGTATATTTAAGAAAAATTTAATTTCAAGCTATCAAAAGAAATTAAATGTTTTAAAAGAAATGTAATTCCCAAAAAATTAATAAGAGAAAATAGATGACCATCGGTTCATCAAAAATATAGGTTTTGTAAGAAAATCATCTAATGTGAAAAAATAAAGGAAATGGAAGTGAAATATTAATATAAGACTTTATTAATGATTTTTCTTTGAAAAAATATATAAAACATGTATAATAATTTCAATATGATAAAATACTTACAGTGGAAGGGATGTCTATTAACGTTGTATATGTTAAAAAAAACATTTTATTGGACTTTTATAAAGAAAGTTAAAAATGACCCTTTAAGAAAAAAAATTAAATATTCCTTTAATATAATTTAAAAATTAAATAATAAATTAAAATTTTCATAATAAATAACTTGATTAAATAAAATTACTTTTCTAAAATAATTTTCAAAAATTATAGTTCTGGAGGAAAAATATAACTGATTAAAAGAGAAATAAAATAGAATTTTATTTTAAAAACTTATTTCATTAATTCATGTTCCTAATAAAGTAAAATTTGTAAAATAATATTAAAACTTCTTTAATATCTAGAGGATAATAAATTATAGATTATAATATCCCTTCAAAAATATTAAGGCAATCTCAAAAAATGAGACTATAAAATAAACCTTTACCTATTTAGTAACTATTAAATAGTAACCCCTTTTAATAATAAAATTTAATTGAAAAATTAATCATCATGAATAAATATATATTCATGTTAAATATATCAATGGTTAAGTATATACACAATATAAAATTAAATAGGTTCCTAATATCAAATATTTATCAATGCAATGGAAATTGAGACAAAAATGATTACAAATATCAAATCATTGAATAGAGAAGTAATCAATAAAGTGATTATGTTTGAAGAATATAAATTAAAAAACATTTTTAAATAAAACATAATAAAATATGATTTCAGTTCATACATAATCATAAAATAATATAGTCAATGAAGTATAAGTATAACCTAATGAAGGGAAATTTAGTTAAGAAACCTCTTACATGGGGTCTGAATTGTATTTTACATTATTTATGTTCCATGATTATAAAAATATTTCAAATATTTTTATTATTAAATACATTTTTTAGGATTATTATTCTATTTATTTTATTTTAAACTATATTATATTTAATTACTTAATTAATTAAGTTCACATCAGACGTTTTGAAAGTATGTAGTTCATATGTCTAAATTGACTTTGGTAGTTTAACTATGGTAAACACATAATTATTCCATAATATCTAGAATAATAATAATTAAATAATTAGATTTTTTATTAAAAAATTATTCTTTAAACCAACAATGAAAATTCATTATTAAAAAAACTATATTTAAATCAGAGAGTCGATAATTTGTACGTACGTATGAGTAACATTCCCACTTTGCAGTGATCATGATGAAAAGAACATAAGTTTAATTTTACCTTTAAAAAATAAAAATTACAACATAAATTTAATATTATTTTAATAAAAAAACCTATATATATCATTCATGTATTGTGGTTATGAAAAAGGAATCACATCACTTTTTAGAGGTGGTAATCCACACGTACGCATGAACGACGTTATCATTTCTAAATGGATCTGAAGGTAATAAATTGTATGATATATGATACTTAAATAATGATAAATATATAATTTATATTATATATATATATATTGTAAATCAATCATTAAAAAAAGTCGCCAGTAGTCGTGATGGAAAATGTATTACATCGGTTCGCAAGGCGGTACTTCGCCATACACATAATTGACAATTTCATTTACAATATGATGGCTGAGGTCATGGATAAAGGGTATTAAATTATCATAAAACATCTAATTATATAATATATACTGATATTATTATATCATAATGTGTGAATAATATTTTAAAGAGGTGAAATAATAAATAAAACAAAAACACTCAATTATTAACTATATATATTCTTCGGACAACCTCTTTAGGTTAACACCAAAATTCTTTCTAGTATGGTTTTATAGTAAAATAAAGGCATATAATAAGTATTAATGGAAGTAATGAAGGTATTTGGGTAGGACATGGCTGAACCAAAATGCTTTTGAAGTGTGAATAAAAGATGAGAGTATGTGGCCTTTTATAAGTGAGGGGGGGAGAACTTTTGGAATTTCTTAATGTATTAAATCAATAAAAATATTTATCATGAAAAAATGTATCAATAATGATATATTTCAAAAATATTATTAGTATGGATCTAAATACTATCATAAATTAAAATTTGGACATGTTTAGGTTAGTTTTTTGCCCTTATTTTTTTCAAGTCGGGTAAACACTTTTTGACAATTACTATGATAACAAATTTTTTACTCTTTAGAGGTCAAGATAGTAACAATAAAAGAAAAATTTTCCTATAAAAGGACCATGTGTGATATTGGAAACCATATCCCAATAAATTGGAGTAATATAATTTTTTTTTATTTTAAAACATTTAATGTTTTATTATTATTTATAAAATACCATTAATGTCATTTTTGTAACTGTTCAATTACATTGACCTTATTAACATCAAGAGAGGAAGGAAATTAGAATATAATAAATTAAAACTTCTTTAACATGTTACATTTATCTAAAAAATTAGTGGAAAAAATAATTCAATCAAATTGTTTTACTATTAACAATTTAAATATCTTTTATTTTATTTTTATATTAAATGAATAAATATTGTTGCATCTTTTCATAAACATTTGATGTAATTTTTTCTTCCTAAAAATTTAAAAGTAAATTTTCATGATTAAAAATAATTTATATTTCAGGTTATAATTTATAATCAAACATATTTTTTCATTATCCTTATTATAAAATATTATAGAAATTAAAATAAATAAAGTGATATTTTTAACATTGAATTATATTCAATAATATAAAAGTAAAAATCATGGACTAATGGAGAAAAGTTCATATATTCAATTTTTCAATTGTTATTAATGAAATATTAGTCAAATAAAATTTATTAATGTTTTATAGTAATTTTTTCTTTATCATATTATTTTTAACCTTAGTCCTCCAAATCTCTTTTTTTTGTCATTTTCAAAATACCACTTTTGGGATGAGTGGGAATCTCAAAAAACCGGCTATGAGATTCAAACATCACCCAAATAAATCATTCCATAAAAAAACCTAATCCCAAGAGACACATTCCAAATTTAAAATACAAATGTAAACATTAGAAACCACCGAACTGTGGGAAAGTGAGAAACCCGATAAAACCACCATCGAAGAGACACCTCACTGCCCTCATTACCATGTCATACTATCATCTTAGCGTGGTCACCTCTGTTGCATCATCACATCACCAAAGACATCATCCTCATCAGCTCCTCACCACCAGCCTCTTCATTGATGACTACCACCTATATTCTATTTTTATCATCTCATAGAGCTTCCCTCGTCATGACTGACGTAAACTCTTATCCACCTCCACCATCATTGTCACTGGTCAACACCACACCATAATGTAAAATGCCAAAAGAATAATATCATCATACCCCATTAATAGACCATATACCATCTATATTAGTAATAAATCGAACAAAGAACTTTCCTCTTGGAAAACCGATAACCTCTCGAACAGAACCCCCTAAATATTTCGTGATAACCACTTTCCTAGACCAACTCAGGTATGAGTGGTGATACCTGAAGACAGAGAAGAGTAGGATAGTCATGGATTCTTCACAGGGATTCAATATCGTCCCTAACATCGCCCAACCAAACTAAAACCCCACTTCCGCCAGAACCCAGGCTAGGCCACCGAGAACCCTCTACCCTAATGCAGAACACAACCCAAAAACACTTAGAGACCATCACACTCAATGTACCTGGAAAAGAGACATAGATCTAGAGACCAGAGAGCAGTAAAATCTATCATGAATTCCATTGAAATTTGTGACAATGGAAGCACCAGAATCACCATAAAACAACATTGATGAACCTTCACCGAAAAACTAGAGACAAAAGATCCATTGATACTCCTCAATAGAGACAAAATCGCAACCCATAATCATTATGTAATAAGGAAGGATAAATGGGATTGAAACCCTAATTAGAACATGGTATTGAGAACTAAATCAAAAAAATGAAAGGGAAAGATAAAGTGGGATAGGGATGAAACCATAAACAAAAAATAAGAAATATTAAATGACACTCTTGAAAAGAATATCAGGGGATGAAACCCAAGGAATAAGTAAGAAGAGAACTCCAGGGAGCTCGTTGGAAGATAACAGAGACTAGGAGGAGTCACTAATGCTGGGGGAAAGAAGATGAGGAGGAATAAGAAAATTTTATTTGGGAGATCATGCTGAGATATAATGGGGCCACTTATTATCGATTTTTAACCTTAATTTCCTGATTTCATCTTACCATAGTGATAATTATTTGCTATAGTTACTATTTATAATGAATAAAAATAAAATCAGACTATTTTAAAAAATATGAACTATTTATTAAAAATATTATATCTATTTTTCAAGATTCAATTAATATGTTTTTCATAAATTAATTTCAAATTAAACAAGTAATGTTCGATGAAAAATGGTTTTTCCAAAAAATTATTTTTTCAAGGAATTTTTTTTCATTAACCTTATGAATAAAAATATTAATTAAAATAATTTCAATTAATATAGGGAGATATATGAATTATACATTTAATTTAAATCATTCTTTATTATGGTTTATTTTAATTAATTAAAATAGAAAAAAATTATGCATCTAAAACGATTTGTAGAACAAAATGTGTTTTTAATCGTAAGAATATATTTGTACTAAAACCATGAAAATTATGGATTAAAATGAAATTAATTTGATTATTAAAAATAAAATGAATCATATATCACATTAATACAAAATTAAAAATATAATTGGACATTAAATTAAATTATTTCATGAAAATAAATGACACTTTTAGAAAAATCTATATTTTTTCACTATTTACTAAAATCCCAATATTTTTAGAAAAATAACAAAAAATCATACTAAGATAATTTTTATATACATATTTAAAAAAACTATATCCTTTTAATAAATTGAAATTTTCTAAAGTGAAAGAAATTAATTTTATTATCCACACATAAAAAGAAATATTTTTTTTTGAAGAAAATGAATTTTTGAAGCATAAAATGACTATATAAAAATTGTGTTCTTATTTTATAGTAATTAATGAATAAATTTTTAATTATTAGGAACCTTATATATATTTCATAATGTGTTGAATCCTATTTCTACTAGACCCTTCAATGGTTATGATATAATGGTCTTATTTAAAAAATATATTTCAGTGGTCATTTATGCTTAGTGTTTTATATCATATACACTATCAAACATAGTGTTATTATTTTTATATGTAGGGGTGATACATGGGTATTTAGGGATATAAATATTGATCTTAAGTTATTATGATACCCTAGTATGTGGGGCATGTGTGGTGTGATTGGATTCTCTATGAGTATCTATTTATCCTATTTTTTATATTTATACTGTGATGGATACATAATTTTAATTTAGACATTTTTCATTATCATCACATACCCCTATGATGACTTCATTTTGAGTTCAAATGGGTAGGGATGTTCATTCCCCACCATTTTTTTAGTCTAAGCCTCCTATTATTCCTATACCTCCTATTGTTTAGCAGTTCAGAGAAAATCTGCATTAGATTTTACAATCTACAGTCCATGATGTACTAAGATCAAGGTCCTCCACAATAGATGTAATGTGATATTTTTTACTATAACATCACCTTATATCTATTGGGGAGGTTGAAACTCTATCTTTTTAGATATGCGATTCTACGAAGACTATCTTGGAACATCTCAAGCCTCTACTTGAGAGGTGGTTGAATCTTGTTATATAAATACTTTGAGGGACTATGAAACATTGGTGGGACATCTTGGTCCTGGTAGATCATTTATAAAGATGTCCAGGATGGAATTTTATTATTGTTCATTTAATTATTTCATTCCCAAGACACTACAAGCTGATAAGTGTTAGAATTTTATATATTTGGTTATGGGGACATTATTATTGATAGATTATACAACCTATTTTTCATAATTATTTCATTTTTCTCTTTCACATGTGAGTGAAAATACAAAGAAGGTTCTCTATTTTAATTATGGGCTACAAAATTTTATTTATTCATAGGTTAATATCTTTTAGCTAACATTTTTTAGGCTAGAAACTATACTCTCATTACCAAGAGGAACCAATTTGGGGTTGGACCTTATGATGAGTCTAAATTTTATGTTCTTATAGGAATAGATCATTAGGTAGTGGAAATAAATGTTATGGTGATTATCATGGGAGTGTTGATGTGTTGGTAAATCTAGTTCATGATTATTATTCATTCTATCATGGAATAACTCTAATAATATGTTATTAATGTTGAAGGTTGGGTCACACATGACTATATTTCTATCGATATCTTATATACTATTTTTCATAAGGATAGATAGGGAATCTATAGTGCTTCTATTTGAGATATTATCTAAAAATTGATGGTTGTAGTGAATTCTAATCTCATGGATCCAAAGTTGGATTTGATTCAATACCACAAGAAGGTGAGTGGTTCTCTTTTGGATGACTAGGGTTAAAAAAGGTCTTTTTTTCTTAGTAGTAGAGGAATCATAGTGGATCTTATATAGGTAGTCATTTAGTTAGATTCTGGGGAACAGGAAGGGGTTCATGCAAACTATATTCTATTGATAAATCTCCCTCATGTCATATATATACCTTTCATGGTATGATTTTAGTATCATATAATTTAAAATATATTTTTAATGTTCTTCATGGAAATTTATATTTAAATATTAGGTTTGTGATACAAGGGTGCTTATGGAGTGCCTATCTGAGAGTATATATATATACACCCTCAATAGTGTATCTTCATTGTATTCATATGTGCCTAGGATACTTCATAATGGTCCGTGTCTATAATAATATTAAGGATTTATCTATGTTATGTATTCACAATCTTGATTTGATCCTCATAAATGATTGGTTAACTCATTATTATGCACATGCCCATTGTTATCATTAGAGGGTTTCCTTTGCATTAGTTGGGGTGTTTAATATACCTATAATAAATATAGGGATTTATAGGAAGGACATGTGGGACCTGACCTTTATAATCTATGTATGATTTCATCCCAGTCTATAACTATTTCTTTGGGAGATGAGGAGATGTGATAGTTGGTCTTTTCTCCAATGGTTGATCAATACTATGATGACTTTCCTAATAAATTATTTGGGTTACCACACATGATAGATGTTGAATTTATGGCAGATATTATTCTAATTATGGATCCCAAATACACATCTCTAAAATGTATGGATACTATAGATCATATAGAGATGAAGGTTTGACTAAAGGTCCTTGAGGTGAATGGATTCATTTTCTCTATCACTACTTTTTAGGGTGCTCATATGTTCACCTAGACTGACAATGGTTATTTATATCTATTTTTAGATAATCATATTTTGAACTAGATGATATTAAAGAATTAGTATCCACTTCCTAATATCGATATTCAAGTTAACTAGTTGTGGGGATCCAAGTGGTTTTCCAAGATGGGCTGATTTTGGGTTATCCTCAACTACTAGTGAGGACTTTTGATACAACTCTTACTAATTTTAATAGAAGGAGTGTCTAACATATATATCTCGTAATTTTTTTGGATTACCAAATAAACTAAATGTGTTTATATCCTAGATGGATTGAGTCATATTTAGATTCATTCATATTCCTCTTTTGGATGATATCTTAATGAACTCCTAATCAATGGAGGATCGTGATCACTATGTATAAATTATTTTGAGCACACTTAGAGAGCATTAAATTTATACTTAACTCTCAATGTGTTGGTTTTGGATCAATGAGCTTCGCCTCTTATGGAATTTGATATCTAAGACATGCACATTGGTGGGTGCTAATAAATTTGGGGATATGATTTATTATGAGTGACCAAAATCATTTATGATATTTATAGTTTCTAAGGATTAATATATATCTATAGGTTCTTTATAAATGAATTATCCTAATTGGAGGTATCAAATAATTCCCTAGTGAATAAGGGTTTGATATTTCTATGTCCTGATTATTATAATTGATACATTCAAGAGTTAAAGATCATATCGACATCTATGTCAGTTTTTACCAAACCTATTCAATTAAAGAGTATACCCTATTTTGTAATGTATTACGGACGAGATTTGGAGAAGTTCAGATACAGGATGAGAGTGTAGATTCATATGGTTATAGGAAGTTATGGTTTCATGAGAGGAATTACCTAACTCGAAATTCGGATTTGGTTATGGTAGTGTTCGTACAAAGTGTCTGGCATCACTACCTGTTGGGTGAGAGGTTTTGGGGTATACTAAACAGAATATCCTTTGATATATTTTCTCACAATATAAAATTGAATAGGAGGTGATTTTATTACATGTATTCATTTGAACTTATGATGGAATATAACCTCAGTAATTATAATATTTTGGTTAATAAACTAAGACGGGGGACTTAGGTGAAGAAAGAGAGTAGTGAGGGGAAATTGTTGATTCATCTCATTAATATGTATCTTGATATTTGTAAGTATCAGGGTTGAGAGAGCCTTGTTTCTAGGTCTATCACCTCCTAAATATTTGTGAGGATGAAAAATATTTATTTATCATATTTATACTATTTTGTGATGATAGAAACAAATAGTGGGGATCCACAACTTAATTTCTTCTGGGATTGTGACGTGATTCTTTATGTACATGGACGAGTTTCATTTTCCCTTAGTATAAATGGGGATATGATAGCGGAATCACGTGACTTGAGATGGGTTGTTCACTTGAGGATTACTAAGATGTGTCAACATATTCAAAGGTAGTATTTCTGTCTTAGTATGAATTAGGATATTATGGGTTTTGTTTCATGATGCATGGCCTATTAGATATTCAAGGCTAAGAACGAGTGGGTCATAAGAAATTTTCAGTCTCTACCCATTCTTGAGTTGAAGATGTAAAGACTGAAACTTTAATTAATGAAAATTTATCTTGATATAATTAAATGTCTTATTATGGTTATTTAAAATGTGAAATTAATTGGTTTTATGTTTCTGTATTTTAAAATACCATTTCGAATTGCCATCATTTCTAATACAGTCATTGAGCAGTGATCACATGATTAGTGTAAATATAAGGCTTTAAAAAATCTAATTTACTCAGACAAAGAAAGTGATGGCCACATCCAGTAAACTTTACCTATACGAATCCCATTTTTTGGAGCTCAGAATGGAGGTGGCGTCATTGGGCTTCGCTCATGAACAAGCCCAAGCCGAGCTTGAACACGTTAAGTTTGAGCGGAACCGACTACAGGAGAAGTGGAAGTTAATAGAGATCACCACCCAAGCTATGTTATCTGAGTCCCCCCAAGAGTCTGTCACCATCACACACCTTACCCTTCTATCTTATGCGGGTGTTAGAAGGGGTTATGTAACAAGACCCTAGAACTATGAAAATGTACATTATTTTTTGTATAAAGAATGTGCATTCATTTTATTATTGTTACTTTGTAAATAGTTTTTAAAGCACAAATAATATTTTTAGTTAATATTCAACTAAGAAATATATTTTGATAAATTAATGGATTTTTTAATTAAACAATATTTTAATAAAATATTATTATTAAGATAATTTTTATTAAATATAAATGATCATATAATTTTTGGAATTAAATTGTAATTTTTATTAAGTTTTGAAAACTATTTTTGTCAAACCCCATGAATTTTCAGTAAATGTTGTTTTTTATTTTAAAAGTAAAAATTCACATATTTATAAAATTGTTTAGATAAAATTCATATTATTTTTGGAATTAGGATGTAAAAATTATCCAACGGTTAATTTTTCATAATTTTCTGAGACAATATAATTTTTGGGTAAAAATTAAATACCGTTAAATATATAATAGGTTATGTTCGGATAATATATGTTTCGTCATTAAAATAATGTCATTATATATTTGTTTGATTTATTTTGAAAAGATTTTGTGGTCCCTCCAAGACTTATAAAATATTTTGACTTTTTAAATTTTTTTCCTTGAGAGTGTGACTCACCTCCATATAAAAAACCCTATTTTTTTTAAGAAGTTCGGCCATTGGCCTTATAAAATATTATTTTCCACTCGCCTTTGGTAAAAACCATGGGCAAAAACCATGGGCTGGTTTGTGGTATTGATTAGTTTAATGTGAGGTGTCCCAAACCTAAATAATAAATAACTCCATCCCCTTTCCTATATAAACCCACCCAAGCTCCCACTTCCTCTTCACTCAAAGAATTTGGAGTTTGACTAACCCCTGATCTAATTTCTTTAGAATCCTCCTAAGGTTCCCCATACTCCCAAGAATCCTCTCTTAAGCCTCTCCCAAGCCTTTGGGATCATACTTCCAAGTAAGGGATTTCTTCCTTTCTCATTTTTTTCCAATTTTCTTTAAGTTGTTATTCCCTTTTGTTTTTAATTAAAAATGTTGGGGTATGATTTCGCACCACCCCCATACATCTCTATTTATTTTTAGATGATGTTTTAACCCTTTATCTCTCATTAATTCTTCCCATGTACACCTGTTACAATGCTGAAATTCCGATAGAGATTTCTCTCTCCTATTTTACATCTATGTAATTCTTTTGTATTATGCATCTAAATTCCATTAAGTTTGTTGGTGCATGTATCTATATAACCCCCTTACTATCCATTTGATGTAAATATGATGATACACCCTTTTTTATCTCATCAAAAAAATTTATGAATCCTTATGTCACGCCGTTATGCTGCCGAAATTGCACCGTGTTTTTCCTAGACAAGATCATTGTGTAGTGAATATCATACCCATGTTTCTATCAAGGTTATTAACCTTTATGAACATATAAATATTGAATGATACTTACATTATTTTATTCCACATTACTTAATCATGTAATAACTTATGATGTTGACTTATTCCAGGTTATATGATCAATGTGGCACACGTATGCATGAAATGAAATGTTTAAGAAGTGTGTGACCTGATAGCGCTCTAATGCATTGGGTAAAGTATAGTATCATGATACGTCATGTGAAATGGGAGTTGAATCATGATAATTCAAGTGAAACGATGTTTTACTCATGCTTTATGTGAAATGAGGGTTTACTCATGCTCCATGTGCAATGAGCCTTGGCTCATGCTAATTCCATGTTAGGTGTTGTTGCCACATTTCCATGTTATGATTAGCATGCTTTATCATGCCTTTATGTTCATTTTTCTCTTGGGCTATATTGATATGCCTATTTTCTAACATGTATTATATTCCTCATGTTATTCCATGTTTATTCCCTTAGTGGGATTTATAGCTCACCTTTTTCTTATGCATGTCCTCATGTTATCCCATGAAATGATAAGTCTGAGGGACTGTAGTGGTCATGTAAAGGATGTTTTCAATAAAGATTTTGTTTGTTTTATGTTTTAAGTTGTTATGTAATTTTCCTAAGGCCCAAAGACACTAGAACTATCAATCTTCTATGTTGTATCAAGTTAAGATTTTATGTAATAAATCAGGTTTATGTGTGTAACTAAAAGCAGGTTTGTTAAAGTTGGTATTAGAGGATAGGTTTAGTTATTTTTGGGATTAGGATTAGAAAACCCTAGTGAAGACTTAGAGACAAGAATAAGTATAATAAAAACATCCCTAAGTTTTGGTGAGTATTGAGTAAGTGGTTTATCAAGAAAATAAATCCCTGTCTAGATAGGAGCAGGTAGAGGAGGCTCTGGCACAGATGTATCATAGGGGTAAAACCCGAAAACACCGATTTGAGCTAGACTCGAACATGAACTGTTGCATGAAAACGGGCTTTGCTGAAGTATTTGTTACAACACTATATGGGGATATACATTGGTATATTTATAAACTTATTATTAACCCTTTTTAAGAGAATTAAAAAATTCCCCTTAGAATATATGTTAGAAAGTAGATCATGAATATCATAGATTGAAGCCTATGGATTAATAAGTTAAAGAAATAAAAGTTATTTATAAGTCATTAGTTTTTTACTTGGATTACCCTTTATGTGTTACTATTAACACTCCTTTTCTTCCATCCGGTGGCCAGTAATAGGAGGACTCGGTCTAACGACCATTGTGAAGATCAATTTGATGATTGTGCAAATGAGATGCCCAATCTGATGGGAGTGGGAATCACAAACTTTGTCACGCTTCTCTCTCAGTAAACTCACAGTTTTAATAGAAACATGGGTCAAGAGGAACATTCAACCCCCCTAAGAAAGAACAAGTGGCTATATAGAGCTTCATGAGACAAAGGCCTCCTAATTTTAATGGATCGTCTGATCCCTCAATCACCGAACAATGGATCAAATCCATTGAAAAGATCTACTCCATCCTTAAATGTTCCGAACAAGAGAAGGTTCTTATGGATGCTTATCATATGGAAGGTGAAGCCGATCAATGGTGGATGTTGATAAAAAATATGAAGCCTAAGGACGAGATCTAGGCATTGGAATGGAAGGATTTACAGAATATGTTTTTTGATAAATGTTTTCCACGCACCCTCTAACTTAAGATGGAAAGGAAATTCCTTGACCTCAAGCCCAAAGACGACGAATTTGTCAGAGCATACAACAAAAACATTACAAGTCTTGCACAATACACCTATGGCTTTGTCGTTACCCCTGAATTCAAGGTTGATCGCTTCTTTAGTGGAATCAAACCTAGCCTATGTAAAGCGCTGGCGATCCGTGACTTCAACAGGTGTGAGGAAATTGTCTGATGTACCCTCACGGTAGAAATTGAGATCTGAGAATCTCAGGGGTATCATGGGGATAAGAAATGTAAGGTGGATTTTAATACTAGTGGTCTGATGGATAAATCCAATGGTGCTAAGAAGATCCATCACCCCACTTGCCAAAGGTGAGGAAAGAAGCACCCCAGAAATTGCCTGAAGGGGGTGAGGAAATGCTTTAGGTGTGGATGAGAGGGGTACCTAGCTGTTAACTATCGAAAAGAAAAACCTGTGTCTGCAATAGAGGATAGAAACTCTCCATTAAAACCTCAATGCGTTGCTCATTGCTAAAACATCAAAGAACCAGGGAATCTTACGAATCAGTTCCCTAGGACAAGGGTTTTTTGAGGCAAACAACAACCTCCAAGGCACCAAGGGAAAGATTTTTCCATCACTACTACCGAAGTGAACCCCGACAACAAAGTGGTGATAGGTATGCAAGTTATTCATTCAAGAATAGTGAACATAATTTTTGATTTAGGTTCTACACATTATTTTATATCCCAATAGTTTAGTAGAACAATCCCAGTACTACCACAAATCATAGAAGTAAAGATGTCGGTGAGTATGAAAAATGGGGAAATCAGTGCATCCCATGAATATAACTCCTCCCCTGCCATAATATGTGGATTGAATTTCCCTGCGAACATCATCATACTCCCTCCGGTGGAATTTTATGTAATTTGTGGCATGGATTAGCTATCCTTATATAGATCCAACACAAATTTCTGTGAGAGGGAAATCACTGTCCATGTGGAGAATCGACCCCTGATTATATACAAGTGAAAGGAGGATGGTAAATCTTCTTTAGCTCCATCATCTCAAGCATTGATATTACTGCCCTATGAGCATGCATATCTGGCTCAGATGATTGAGTCTAAGGAGGAAGGCATCCTTGAATAAATGCCTATTGTGAGGGAATTTGTTAAAGTGTTTCCCAAGGAATTTTCTAGTATTCCTCTTTGAAGGGATGTTAAATTCTCAATTGATCTTATACCTGGGGAATTGCCAATATCAAGACTCTATATAGAATGTCTGTTGTGGAGCTTGAGGAGATGAAGAAACAACTGTAGGAGAATCTGGATAAAGGGTTTATATGCCCCAGTGCTTCACCAAGGGGTGCACCAGTCCTCTTCATCAAGAACAAAGATGGGTCAATGCGCCTTTGCATCGATTATAGTGAGCTTAACAAAATCATGATAAAGAACAAGTATCCTATCCCACTAATTGATGACTTGTTTGATCAGCTGTGTGGACTCCAATAATTCTCCAAGGGGGATTTTCGGTCAGGATATTATCTATTAAGGGAGAAGAAGGAAGATATCCCCAAGACTACTTTTCGTACAAGATATGGTCACTATGAATTCATAGTAATGCCTTTTGGACAAACTAATGCTCCAAAAATCTTTATGGACTTGATGAATATTGTTTTTTGGGATTACCATGACAAATTTGTGGTAGTCTTTATAGATGATATTATGATATACTCCAAAACCAAGGAGGATCATGAGGACCATCTAAGAACTGTACTAGAGACCATGCGAAAGGATAGTCTTCATAAAAAGTATAACAAGTCTAAGTTCTGGTTAAAGGAGGTCTCATTCTTGGGACATATCATCACAAGTAATGGGATATCTATGGATCCCTCTAAAATAGATGCAATTTAGGAATGGCCAAGGCCAACATTGGTAAGTGATATCCCTAGCTTCTTAGGGTTAGCTAGATATTATCGACGATTTGTGAGAAATTTATCATGATTTTCCAACCCTCTTACTAAGATAAATCGGAAGGGAGTAATGTTTTATTGGAGTGATGAATGCAAAGAAAGCTTCAAGGAGTTAAAAAGGAGGCTTATCACTGCACCCATTCTCACATTACCCAAAAGTGGAGAACTTTTTGTGGTATTCAGTGATGGTTCAAAGAAGCACCTGAGCTATTTGTTGATGCAAAATGACAAAGACATTGCCTATGATTCAAGGCAATTGAAAGTTCATGCGCAGAATTATACAACAAATTATTTGGAGCTGGCTGTGGTGATCTTCGCTTCAAAAATTTGGCAGAATTATCTCTTTGGGGAGAAGTGTGAAATCTATACGGACCACAAAATCCTCAAGTATATATTCACACAGAAAGAGTTGAACATGCGCCAATGAAGAGGGTTAGAGCTGATCAAAGACTATTACTACTCAATCCATTACCACCCTGGGAAAGAGAACAAGGTGGAAGATGCTCGAAGTAGAAAGGACCCATCAATTCTATCATTGATGAGAATTGAGAAGGACCCAATATTCTTGGATTTGATGAAGATGGACATGGGAATCATAAATAAGGGAACATCATCAATACTTTCACTAATTATTGCTCAACCGTCTCTTTTGGAAAGGTTAAAGGATGCTCAAAAGGATGATGTGGGAATTTAGAATAGAGTGGAAGCTATTAGAAAAGGGAAATCCCCAGAGTTCAATATTAATGAAGAAGAAATTGTGAGATTTGGGAAAAGACTATGTGTTCCATCAAGTCCGAAGCTGAATAAGGAACTTTTGGATGATGCACATAGTTAAAATTTCTCTATATACCCAGGAAACACAAAGATGTATCTAAATCACAGAGAGCATTATTGGTGGGATAATATGAAGAAGGATATCGTTGAGTATAAATCAAAGTGCCTGGTGTGTCAACAAGTGAAGGAAGAGAGATAGAAGTCTAAGGGGATGATGCAACTATTACCTATACCAGCATGAAATGGGAGGACATCACTATGAACTTTGTCACCAGACTTCAAAATACATCCAAAGGAAACAGTGTAATCTGGCTTGTTGTGGATCTTCTTACAAAGTCTACACACTTCATTGCAATTTAGGAGGATTTGTCATTGGATCAGCTGGAATGGATATATATCAGGGAAGTGGTAAGGCTGTATGGAGTACCACTATCTATTGTATCTGATCGAGATCCAAGATTCACCTCTTTGTTTTGGAAGATTCTTCAACATTCTATAGATACTGATCTAAGCTTCAGTACGTCTTATCTACCTCAAACTATTGGCCAATCTGAGTAGACTATCAAAACACTTGAGTATATGTTGGGAGCGTATTATGTGGACTTAAAAGGAGGGTGGGACCAACATCTTCCACAGTTTGAATTCTCCTATAATAATAGTTTCCACTCGATCATTCGAATGGCACCTTATTAAGACCTGTATGGGAAGAATTGTATAACACCCTCATATTGGGATGAAGTCGGTGAGCATAAGCTGCTAGGACTAAAAATGGTCGAAGAAATGGTGGAGAAGGTGAAAACTATTCAGAAACATATCAAGGCAGCCCGGAGTTGACAGAATATTTATGCAGATAACCTTCGACGAGACCTTGAGTTAAAATTTGGAGATAAAGTATTTATATGCATATCTCCACGGAATAAGTTCATGAGGTTTGGAAAGAAACAGAAGTTAAGTCTTAAGTACATTGGCCCCTTTGATATTCTTTATCGTGTTGGGGATGTGGCTTATTGACTAGCACTTCCACCTACCATGGAAAATGTACATGATGTTTTTCATGTATACCTCTTAAGGAATTACATAACAGACCCTTCACATGTACTCTCTTCAGAGGTAGTGCAACTAGAGGATGAACTTTATTACGAGGAGCAACCAGTGAAGAACTTGGATCATAGAGAAAAAGTTTTATGAAATAATACAATTCCCCTCATCAAGGTATTGTGGTGAAACCAAAAGTTTGAAGAAGCGACATGGGAATTAGAGGAAGTGATGAAGAAAAGTCACCCAAATCTGTTTTAGTGTGGGAAAATCAAATTTCATGGGTGAAATTTCTTAAGGGGGAATATTGTAATGACCCAAAATTTTATTAATGAAAATTCTTCCTGATCTAATTAAATGTATTATTATGGTTATTTAAAATTTGAACCTCATTTGTTTTATGTTTCTGGATTTTAAAATACTGTTATGAATTTTGACCGTTGATAATATAGTCATTGAATAGTGATCACATGATTAGTATAAATATAGGGCTTTAACAAATCCAATTACTTGGACAAACGAAGAGATGGACTCATCCAGTAGACTTGACCCATTGGAGTACCATTTTTTAGAGCTCTGAAAAGAGGTGGCATCATTGGGATTCTCTCTTGACAAATCCCAAGCTGAGCTTGAACACGTTAATCTTGAGCGGAACCCACTATGAGAGAAGTGAAAGTTAATAGAGATTACCACCCGAGAAATGTTATCTGAGCCACCCCAAGAGTTTTTCACCATCTCACACCTTACCCTTCGGTCTTATGCAGGTGTTATAAGGGGTTATGTAACAAGACCCTTGTTCTATGACAATGTACATTATTATTTGTATAAATAATGTGCATTCATATTATTATTGTTACTTTGTAAATAGTTTTAAAATCACAAATAGTATTTTTAGTTCATATTCAACTAAGAAATATATTTTGATGAATTAATGGATTTTTGAATTAAATAATATTTTAATAAAATATTATTATTAAATTACATTTTATTAAATATAAATCATCATATAATTTTATGAATGCAATTTTCATTTTTATTAAGGCTTGAAAACTCTTTTTGTCAACACCCATGAATTTTTAGAAAATGTCGGTTTTTATTTTAAAAGTAAGAATTCACATATATATAAAATTATTTAGATAAAATTAATATTATTTTTGGAATTAGGATGTCAAAATTATCCAATGGTGAATTTTTCATAATTTTCTGAGACAGTCAAATTTTTGGGTAAAAATTAAATACTATTTAAATATATAATGTGTTATGTTTGGACAAATTATGTATTAGTATTAAAATACAGTGATTTTATATTTGTTTGATTTATTTTACAAATCTTTTGGGAACCCTTGAAGACTTATAAAACATTTTGTATTTTTAAATTATTTTCCTTGAGAGTGTGACTCACTTCCACATAAGTAACCCTATTATTTTAAGAAGTCCGGCCATTGGCCTTACAAAATATTGTTTTACACTACCCTTTATCAAAAACCATGGTAAAACCATGGGATGGTTTTTGGTATTGATTAGTTTAATGTAAGGTGTCTTAAACCAAAATAATAAATAATTCCCTCTCCTTTCCTATATAAACCCTCCCAAGCTCCCACTTCCTCTTCACTCAAAGCCTTTGGAGTTTGACCAACCCCTACCCTCCTCTCTATAGCATATTCCCAAGGTTCCCCAATCACCCAATAAGACTCTATCAATCTTCTAAAAATCCATTAAGATCACACTTTTAAGTAATGGATTTCTTCCTTTCTCATTTTGGTCTAATTTTCTTTAAGTTGTTATGCCCTTTTTCCAATTAAAAATGTTAGGGTATGATCTCTAACCACCCCCATACTGCCCTCTTTATGTTTGGATAATGGGAGACCCCTTTTTATCTCATTAATTCCTCACATGTACACATATTACAATGCTGAAATTACAAGAGGGATTTCACTCTCTTCTTTTACATCCAAGTAATTCTTTTTTTATTATGCATCTAAATTCCATTATGTTTGTTGGGAAATGAATCTATATGACCCAATTACTATACATTTCATGTAAACATGATGAGACACCCTTTTCTATCTCATCAACCATTTTTATAAATCCTTATGTCACACCATTATGCTTCAGAAATTGCACCGTGTTTTTTCAAGACAAGATCATTGTGTAGTGAATACCATACCCATGTTTCTATCAAGGTTATTCACCTTCATTCACATATACATAATGAATAGTAATTTCATGTATTTATTCCACATTACTTAAACATTAAATAACTTATGATGTTTATTTATTCCATGTCATATGATCCATGTGGCACAATTCTGCATGAAATGGAATGTTTAAGAAGGGTGTGCCCTGATAGCGCTCCAATGCATTGGGTAAATTATAGTATCACGATACGTCAGGTACAATGGGTTTTGACTCATGATAATTCAAGTTAAATGAGGTCTTACTCATGCTTCATGTGAAATTAGGGTTTACTCTTGCTTCATGTGCAATTAGCCTTGGCTCATGCTAATTCCATGTTAAGTATTATTTCCACATTTCCATGTTATGATTATCATGCTTAATCATGCCTTTATGTTCATGTTTCTATTGTGCTCCATTGATATGCCGATTTACTAAAATCTATCATATTCCTCATATTATTCCTTGTTTATTCCCTTACTGGACTTTATAGATCGCTATTTTCTTATGCATGTCCTCAGGTTATCCCGTGCAATGCTAATTTAGAGGGAATGTCGTGGTCATGTAAAGGATGTTTTCAATAAAGATGTTGTGTGTTTTATGTTCTAAGTTGTTATGTAATATTCCTAAGTGCCAAATACACTAGACCTGTTGATATTCTATGTTGTATCAAGTGAAGATTTTATATAATAAATCAGGTTTAAGTGAGTAATAAAAAGGAGGTTTGTTATAGAATTAGGATAATGTGATGATGGATTTCATAGTGGTAATGATGAGGTCACCATGGAGAAGTGATGCGGTATATGTTATATTCAATAGGATGACCAAGATCATATATTTTATCCCAATTTTAGAGACCTTTTATATTGATGAGATATATAGGATATTTTTTTTAAGATAATTCATTTCTAGGGTTTGTTGAGGGGTATATTTTTTTATCAGTAAGTCCACCTTACTATGTTATACTAGAAAATTTTGCTGAATTTACATGATACCAATGTGAACTGGACCACTTCCTACAATCCTCAGATGGACATATAATCTAATCACACCATTCAAATATAATATTATATGTTCTTGGAGAGTGTTTTGATTATAACGATTCATGAAACATCTATATTGCTTAATCAGAGTTCAACTATAACAACTATTATTGAGTTTATATAAAAAATTTACATTTTAGGTATTATATGGAAGGTTATATCTATTTCTTATGTTATATTTATAGGTATGGGATCTTCTATTATTGGATAGAGCCTCTTGTAGAAGACTCTAGAGCACATCTGGTTGATCTAAAATTGTTTGGATACTTTATAGAGAAGGAAAAAATATATTATTGATATGATCCACCATATTCAGGTGTTTGAGGTTGGATATTGGGTTTTCTTAAGGGTGTCCCCTCTATTGGGACATCATCACATTCTAAGACAATGAAATCTAAATACTATGTATATGGAGTTATTTAATATTTCCAAAATGATTAAAACCATATAATAATGATTAATACTTCTTTATAGGTTCCATGTTATGCAAGATGTGTTTTTGGTATCTCCGATCATGAGATACCATCTCAACCCATGAAATGTCATTATATTAAATGATATAGAGTTGGAGCCTAATTTTTCAATTGAGGAATGACTGATTTGTATTATTGACTAGATTGGAAAAATTCTTCATGCCAAGATAGTACCTTTGGTGTTTGTGATGTTGTAGTAAAATCCTATCCAAGAGTATTCTTGGGACCAAGAGACTGATGTATGAGTGAATTGGTCCAATATCTTTACCAATGATTCATAGTGATGCATCTCAGGGATGATGTGCACTATATTGGGGAGGTTGAAACACTCCATGTAAAACTAATTTACGATTTCAAATTATTTTTATTCAGACAATGTTTATTTAACATTATTTTGGCTATAGAATAGTTGAAGGAAATATTGAGTTTTAAATTAAAATAAAAGGGCCTTGATGGTGTTAAAATATTCTCTAGATAATTTTTCCCACTGGAATCCCAATGGGGGTGTACCTGACTATTGGTGGTAGCCTATAAAATAAAAATTTTAAGTCATTGAAATTTTTAATGTTTTGAGCCCCTATTAAGCCATTTTGGCTTCCCCCTATCTCATATAAACATTCCACTTTAATTACTACAAATATGGCTTTTATTAGCGCTAGAAAATTTCATTAACAGCACTAAAAAAGCACTATTAATCAAGGCAATGATAAGGGGGGTCCCTTTTATCAACACTCAGAAAAACACTGATAAAATCCCCTTTTATCAGCACTAATAAAGCGCTGATAAAAGTTTAAAAAATTAATATATATATATATATATATAATGTGTGGGGAGGAGCTTTTAACGACGCTTGACCCCCCCTATCAGTGCTAGGTAGATTCCTCTCACTCTCTTGCGCGCTTCCTTTGCTCGCGCATCGCCCAAATTTCCCGCGTGCACCTCCTTGATTCCACCTGAACTCAAACATGCGATCTCCCCCCTTGCGGGCATGCACCTTTACCACTAATCCATTTCATTTTTTCTCTATTAAATGATATATATATATATATATATAGTTTTATTTATTCGTATATTAATATAGATTCATATTAATATAAACGTATTTAGTTATATTAATACATATATATTTATTCATTTATTATATATGTATATATATTTGTATATTAATATATATTTATATGTATTTTTATATATATATATAGTTATATTTATTCATATATTAATATAGATTCATATTAATATAAATAAATTTTGTTATATTAATACAAATATATTTATTCATATATTAGTATCTGTATATTTATTCGTATATTAATTTATAATTATATTTATTTATATATATATATTTAGTTATAATTTTTTATCCATATATTTATTTGTATATTAAAATATATTTAAAAGACTAGTTTTAAATACATTTATAAAATATGTTTTTTATGTGTGTTTATAAAGAAATAAATACATACATACATATATACAACACACACACACAAGGACACACACACACACACACACATATATATATATATATTTACAAATAAATACATATGTGTGTGTGTGTGTATTTGAAAAGCCAAATAATGTTAAAATGACCATAACTTCTAATCCAGAAGTCTATTTCAACACTGCAACAAGTCATATCGAATAAAATGAAACAATATTCGATATGATATGTGGTACATACCTAGAGGACATATGGATCAGAAGTTATACCTATTTGAATGCTAAAAAAATCATGGTATCCTGATTAAAAACTCAAATTTGGAGGCCTTCTGGGCTTTTTTTGGTCCTTAAAATATGCGAGTGAAGGTTTTCTTCAATCCCAAGCACATAAAGCTCATCGCAAGCTTCGATTTGATATACTGTAGAGCTCA
The DNA here is from genome assembly GCA_963277665.1 of Viscum album. Classification (NCBI taxonomy): domain Eukaryota; kingdom Viridiplantae; phylum Streptophyta; class Magnoliopsida; order Santalales; family Viscaceae; genus Viscum; species Viscum album. The sequence continues at coordinate 856,580,408 of OY728166.1, forward strand.
AACGGACACTCGGATCTAAGGTTATGGTCGTTTGATGTTTGAGTTACATATTCAACTTATTTTAGATCTTTTATTCATTTTTTGGATTTTTTGTGTCTTTATATTGATATAAAATGATTATAAATCGATGATAAATAGGAAATATTTAATTAATAATATTTTTTAAAATATTTTAAATCCATTTTCACTAAATTTGTTATATATTAAATGTAATAGTCTATTTATACTTACCTAAAACATATTTAAAAATATATATTATATTTATATCAATATAAATATACTTATATAACAATATATTATTTTTCATTAATTTTTTTAAAAATAAATTTTATCAGTGCTAGGTAAAAGCACTGATAAAGCCCCACTTTATCAGCGCTACTAATAAAACGCTCTAATAAAGGGTGGCGCTTCCCTTGCCCGTTTTTGTAGTAGTGACTCCTCTATTTCTTGATGATTTTGAATCATCCAACCTTGTATCAGGCTGAATAATTTCTATTCATTGTTTACTAAATCTTGAAGTGGCTATAATCTTCATCCTTATTAAAATCATGGTATCTCTTGTTATTTCAAAATTCATCATAAGTTTTATCCAATTTTTTGTGGTTTCTATGGATTGATAAATACATGGATTGAGGTGGAATTAATCATTGATATTAAATGATTGAAAACATAAAATATTGATTTTGGTGGTTTATAAGATTTCTTAACATTTTTTACTATTTTTTATGCTTGTGTGAAGTGTGGGTCAGACAAACCATGTGTGCTTGAACCTATTGCAAATTAAATTTTATTATTTCTATAAATTGAGGATTTATTAACAATATTGGGATAATGAGTATCTTATACATGGATATGGATTGATTTCATGGACACTAATGGCCATGAACGTGAATTAAATTATGAAAATTGTATAAACAGAACCTGATGTGTTAATATTATTTCATGTTTTCCACATTTATATTTGTTGGGGTTGGTTCCATTGAACCATCTATATTTGTAATTTTTATTACCTCTATATTAAAAGACACAAATATTAGTAAATATATTATCAAATGATGAGTTTTATTTTATATTACATTAATGTGATAATGTCCTTAAAGTATTTATTTCATTAAAATTACATACTAGTTCCACTCTTTGATGATAAGATGGAAGTGATAGAGTGGTATTATAAAACATAACTCCTTTGTTCAAAAGTACATTTTCTAATAGGATGAGGATGATGTTTAGGTTATCAATTATTGGATACTAATAAGTGGATTAGTGATTGAATCATAGAGTTTTTCACATGGTAATCTTCCAGATGGATGATTATGAGGACAGATCCACCAATATGAATTCCTCATATTATATGTGTGGCTGAATATTACAATATATGGATAACTTAATTGGTCCTTAGAATTAAGATTAATATTAAAGTATGTCATGAGCCACATACCAAGATATATATTTTAAAATACCATTATGACATATTCTTGTGGTAAAGTAGGATATATTGTCATGTCAAAAGTGTTTTGACATTAATAGATAAGTTAATAAAGTATTTATACCTTAATAGACTATAATATGATATCTCTGGCCCTTTGATTGAAATATAAATTTTTTTATTAAGTCCATTTCCATGTTGATTGATCAATAAGTTCATTTCATAAAATCATTTAAAAATATTCAGATGTTTATGTTGATGATACGAGTATACATCTTACTTGATGAGATATCAAGAAAAGTGTATTATTTTCCACAGTAATATTTTATATGAGCTTATTACCATTGTGAGGTTAATGTATTTCTATATGTGTTTCGTGGCATGATTCTACATTATTATCTTCAAATTTATGTTAATTTATCTAACTCTACTAAGGAAGAAAACAATAGGACCACACACTAAGTATATCCATAATATCAATTAAATTCTATTTGAAATTAACATAGAATAACTTTTTTACTTAAGATCAAGAAGTAATACTTATTAAAGTTATGCTTATAAAATTAATTAATTCACTAGTTATTTTTATTTGAAATATATATTAGTTTAGTATTAAATAAATATTCACTCAATGGTTAGTGAATTTAATATTTATTTACTCATTTATTTAAAAAATAATATTATTATATTTATTTGTAATAAAATTTCATTTAAGGTTTGAAAAATGTAGAGGATGTTTAATGGGTTGAGTAAAGGGTCCATATGGAAATGATATATTTTATTTAATACCACTTAAATATTTATTTATTTATTTAATAAAAGGATTTTTAAATAATTTTTGAGTTATTTCACGCCATGTAAATAATAATAATAATAATAATAATATTATTATATAAAGGGTTTACTTAGAATGGAAATATTTTTTAAGGGCCTATATGTAATAACTAATTCTATAAACATATGTATATTAACCCACTTTTATCATTTCTAGGTTATATGGATTTTTGTGCATCATATTTCTATCAAGAGATATCCCTCTATATAATATATAATTCTCTCATGAATTCTCTCAATAATTAGAGGCATATTTCCTCCTCATCCCACTCAAGACCAAGAGAAAAAGGAAGAGCCATTCACCCCTGAAGGAATTATTATTATGAATGATGGTGAATGATGAATTGTTATGGGTACTTCTATGATGTAACATATGGTTCTATTAGAAGAATTTTGATATTCATTATGCCTATGAGGATACCTCTAGAGGAATTATTCTTTGGATCCTTCATTGCAATGAAGGGATGAAAAGGTAAACCAGATTCATCACCAAAGAATGAATAACCAAAACAAGGTAATTATTTTTTATAAAATGATTATAAATTATAGTTGAAAATATATTATAATTGAATATTCTAGGGTATTTATCATTTAGTTATGAGGATTTTTTCTAAAAAATGGTGAAAACCATTATTGGGCATAGGCCCAACCACTTTTGCAACACCCTTAAAGATTAAAGTTTATCAGAGTGGTTATAAATTAATTTATACATTTTTATTAGAATTTAAAAAATTATGTATCTAATATTTAGTTGGTTATTTACAATTTTTCAGTCATTAATCATAAGGGTTAGATACCATGACCTTTCAATTACATATTACGAATAATAGGCCAATAATATATGAAGAATTATCGAAAATCCCATCCAATATTTCCAAGGATTATGGTTGGATGGAATGGATACACTGTGTGTAACTTAAATATACACTCCATGTACCCATTCTCAACCAAATCAGGCCATTCCATGAAAATAATAGCATGTAATGTGGTATAATACTACAAAAAGAATCATTACATGTTGTTTATTCACCTCTAGTTGAATCATTTTTTGGTAGGGTGTATATTTTGTGTAGCTAGTGTAGATTCCATGTAATTACAAACAGTTTTAACCTATGAGAATTGAAAAAACCATATGTTCAAAGTACACATCCTTTAATTATTACATGTTTCATGTTGACTAAAATTTGATAACCATGGAAACACATAAATTAAACAGTATGTAGAAAGTTTTACATGACATGTAACACATAATAACTATGACATCTCTATCCTTTTACACATATTATTATATGATTTTAATGATAAATAACCCTCAATTACAATCCAATGATCATAAAGTCTAGGGTACTTGGAATATTATGTATAGGATTAGATAAAAAAGAACATATTTTATTTAATCACCATAATGATCCCTTGGCTTTATTTGAGCACTTACAATGACATATGATAACCTGGGGAATACATGAATAAAGGGATGAGCTAAAAATCTTATTAAGGAAATATTAATAGGAATAAAACATATCACATAAGTTAGATAGCAGAACATTATGTCAAAAAAGGCATAGAACATGAATAAACAAAATGAATAATAACATGTATAACATGGTAACATATAATCATGGCATTATAGGAATATTGAAACAATATATAAAATTACATAAACATGAGTCATGGATAACTTCCAATTCTATATCACATATTGGAAAAAGTCCCATTAAGTAATTTTGTATACTTTTTGTCCCAACATGATCTATCATGAGACTAAATGTTACCCAATGCATTGAAGGAGCCTTGAACACCCTGAGAGGGACGGGTGAATCATGGTGTCAACTATTTATTTTAAAGGGATGAATCTTGTTCCCACATTGGTAGGAACTTGTTAAATCTTTTTGTTGGTAATGTGCATTAATTTAAACATCCACACATAGAAAGACCACACAACATTTTTACTTGGTTCACCGCTAATAGATATTCTAGGGATAATATGCCGATAGGTTTTTGATCATACAAAAGTCCATTAATCTTCACTATTTGTGGATATAAAAAGTTTAGTACAGTCACTCTATGAAAGGAGCATTGCATGTACATGGTTTTGGGGATTGTGAACTGCATCCCTTGGATTACTTATATTGACTCTCCCTTTTTCACTATTTTGGGAAGAATATAACCTAGTTTTATTGAATTGAAGGTCAATTCTCTGGGTTGGAATTAAATCATGCATCCTAAAATACAGATATATTCTCTATTGATGTCTTGTTTCCCCTTTTAGATGTAATATACTTTTTGGGAACTATTTGTTCATGAAGTTGTCCTCCGAAAAATGGCCTTCTTCCTTCACATACTGCACTACACCACATACTATGAGTGCTTTGTTAACCACCTCTCTACGTACTAACTCCACAAACCATGACCGCATACTAACTTCTTCTCTGTAGATGAAATCCTCCTCTGTGAACTCTCTTCTTCAAACCATCTTTTGTGAACCATCTTCCACAAACTGTCTTCTATATACTATTATGGACTTCTCCATAATTCCTCCAAGATTTCTAATCAAAGTCTCTTTCAAAGGGTTTTCTTCTGAAAAACCACTATAGACTTCATTGAATTCCTCCTAGATTTTTAATCTTAGTGTCGTGCCTTAATAAAGGGATTTTTTATTATTATATTGGAAAATAGATCCATGATATATGCTAATTTGATATTTTGAAAATCTTCACTGTGCAACATGCTCCCACAAAATGCACTCCCTATGCATTCTGCATACCAACATTCTACCTATTCAATGACACAAATCACCACCTCATTTCCACAAATGACACACTTTCCAGATCTCAAAACAACTCTTTGTTTCCTCCAATGATGAATTCTTCCACAAACTATTTGTCTTCTATGAAATTTTATCATCCCACAAACCATATTCATCTCATAACCATTTCTCAGTCACAGTCTTTGTACCATGTTTCTTGGTGGAAATACCATTCTGTATACCTCCCTTAGCAGTCCATGAACTGTGTTTCTCCATCTGTGAACCATGCTTTATAAAATCATTTTCATAAAACCTTCCTTTTCCAAAAAGATAAACTACCAATTTTGAGGCCCTAAAATTTAGCAAACACTATGAAAATGCACAACCTTAAACAAGTACTTCATCATATACTATAATATCACATGTCTTATAAACCCCATGATCAACCCAATGTGGATTGACCACAAACAAAAAGCATACTCCATTTCTTAGAAAAAACATCCTTGTTCCCAAAATGAATTAGATTTCCATATAGGTGCAACCATCATAGCAGGTTTATGGATATGTGTTCCACATGAAAAATCAAATGTAAATAAAAGGGAAAAAATGGGAATCATAATCTTTTTAGAAGGCTTAACAAATAAGCATATCATAAAGTTTTCCATGAAGGAATGGTTTTAAAACATAAATAGAAATTAATCTGAGAAAATAATAATATATCATGATAATTTATGTCATCCTGAACTGAAAACATATAAAAGGAATGTTTATGAATCTTTAAAGTAAGCTAATTTAGTGTGATTTAAGAATTTTTTTTAATAATTATTTAAAATGAAAAATGCATAATTATTTTTCTAAAACAATAAATGAACCAATATAATATTTCATAATAAAAGTATTAATTTTATAATGATAATTTTTGCTGAAAATATATTATGTATTTAACTCAAAAATGTGAAAGAAATCAGGAAATTCTCTTTAATTGGGCTTGCTTGTCGGGAATAATTGAGAGGCGAACATATTGGAAATAGGTATTTCCCTATAAAAGAAAGATGTAATGTTATTGATACATGATTTTACAACATATAAACATAATTTATAATAATTTTATCCAAAATAAAAATAGTTAATTATTTGTAAAGAGAGATAAAGTGTAACCCGAAGGAAAAATGGTTGTTCAGAAAAAAAATATTTTACCTTATGTCTGAAATAGTTTTTCACTTGTACTAAATATATTGAATAATAAAATTAGATTAAATAATTAATAATTATAGAACATATTACACTTTTATGTGTTTTATTATAATTTATTAAGTTCATTTATGTCCTTTTTATGGATTATAGTTTTCAATTTCATTATTCACGAGTGTTTGTTTTCTTGGTTATCATGATTGGTTCACTTTTATATAAGTATAAAATTTCATGAAAAATGTGGATTGTTTCCAAGAATAAATGTCATATGATATTAATGAACTTCCATGATATTAATTGTTCATATATATAATTTTTTAAATTATATGAGTATTATTCATTAGATAAAATGTTAATGAAAATTATTTAGATTATTTTTGTGGTTTTTTAATCATCATGAACTAGTTTCATTTAATTATTTAGTATTATGTGAATTTTTTATTTTTAGAACATAAAAAGGGTATAAAATACATTTTCAATTCTATTTTAACCATTATAATTGTTTTATGACCATCAATGAAGGTGGTAATGGAAAACAAAAACTTGTTATCCACGAAGGTGGTGAATTGACACCTCCCGGATGATGTTTTCATTTTCTAGAACAAAAGATATAGGAGAATACGTTTTATGATGATTTATTAAATTAACATTGTAAAATGATAATATATATAAGATAATGGAGTTTTAATTGAATTTTGAAAATGAGGGTTTGGAAGGAATAAGAAAATAAATGAAATTTAAAAGAAGTTAAAAGAATAAGAAAGAAGATTTTGCCTCTTGAATTTATCCTCCTTGAGAACCTCCTAAGGGAAAAATGTTTTTTATTTTATTGATACCAATAGATCATGTACATCGAGGAGAATATTGGAAATAATATTGGGTAAAATATTTACAAGATTCAAGGCTAGGAAGTTGTGGGGAGAATAGTGGGTTAGGGTGGTATTTATAGTGGAGGAGATGATTGTTTTTTTTATTATTTTATTCATTAGTTTAATGTTTTGGGTTAAGAATATAAATAGTTTTAATTTTATCAGTAAATATAGTAAAAAAAAGAAGGATATTTCTAGATTTTGGATAAGAGGAGGTGAGGAGAGAATAATAAAAGAAAACAAATTGAAAATAAATTAAAAGAAAACAGAAGAGGATTATACCTATTAAATTTCTCCTCCTTGAGAATTTTCATAGGGAAAAGGTTTTGGTATATTGTTGAGAATAAAGCATACTAGATATGGGGTAAATGATTGGGGATATTACTGGGAATAATTTTGATAAACTTCAAGGCATGGAAGTTTAAATGAGAAGAGGAGGTGAGGGGTGGTATTTGTAGTGGAGGAGAGGCATAACATCCATACATTAGATATATATATTACTTAAACATTGAATAATATTTATTACATAATAGAACAAAAACCATGCCATGATCGTATAGGTTTATCATCTTTAGAAACTGGGAAACATAAAAAAATGGATCATAAAAAATCCACATTGTCTCTCGCTTATTTCTTAATAATTACTTAATAACTTTTTTCATGTCCTTTGGAAAATAAACATATGAAAGGCTGAGATAAAATACTCATTAAGGGTAAACATGGTAAATATCAATCATATCATAATCATAAGAACATAACATTTGAAAATATTATCTTACATATAAAATATCATACTATCATGTCATGGGATAAATCATAAAAGTGAAATGTAATTCCAATTGTCATAATTAAAGACATTAAAATTCTTGGCATACACACATATGCATAGAAAATCGTTTCATATTAGTCAAGTATCATTTCCAAGACCATCATAGTATACAAAGTCCATTACTGAAATGAGATCAGTCCTTGTTCCATTCCTGTATTACCGATCCATATTTACTTTTCATTCTAGTAATGTTTATATCATGATATATAAATCCTTACGCAATGAATTTTACAGAGATATAGGTCCCATACATCTCATAAAAACCACTCTTACGTGTTCCACAAAAACATAATAACATTCACCAAAGCATAGATCATGAAATAAAATGGGTTTCGTAAACAACATTCCATAATAATTGATATAAAACAAATGTATTTCATGAATAACACACTATAAAATCATTGTAATAATAGGGTTATAAATATAACCCTATTTAAATATTTTCATCTTAGATGGAAAATAATTTTTACAAAACACTTGAAATTAATTCCTGAGGAAAATATCCTTTCTTCTTTAAAAACGTTTTCCTTCCTCAAAATGCCACAAAATTATAGAAGAAATTATTTTATGTGATAATAACCTTGTAATATTTTTTTGGGAATAATAAAGAAAATAAGACATTATGAAGGCATAAAAAACTGTTCATGCCAAACAAGTTTAAAAACCATTTTTCTTGTACTTTTGCTGAAAAAGTCAAAAAGTACATCGTACCGAAAATTACAAAAGATTCTACTCATATACTTTAGTAAAAATTCACCAATGGGTATGATTATATATGGATATAAAAAATATTTTGAAAAACATATTTAAGAGACATGTACATGGATGATAAATTTACCCTATTAAATACTTACGAATAAAAAATCTCGGATTAAAATAAGATTTGTAAAGTTATCCCTTACCTTAGGTCTGATAGGATTCGTATGTATCTTAACCTCCTATATAATGATTAAATAATGTTAATGACTTATTTCAGAATCATAGTCATCTTTATGATAACATTTATGATCATATTTTCATCAGTATGTTAGCAACATTTCATTGTTACTCATTATTTGGGTTTAACTACTTTAAGTTCCTATGCATGTTTTGTTGGATAAGTTCTTATTACTATTTTTTAGGTTATATTTATATAAATTAAATTATGTTATTAGTATAACATATATAATATTTATTCATTCAATTCATTTATATAATCATGCTTTAATGGGGATTATGTAGAATGAATCACATCGAACTGGGGAGATTGTAAGCCGTATGTACACACAAGCGATGATATTGTTCCCATAATTGTAGAATGGTATTGAAGTTGATGGCGTATAGTATCTAATAGTTAATATAATTTTATATTAATCATATATATATTTATTAATTCCATCATTATACCCATCCTTGTAAGTTTGTGGTGAAAACGGATTACACAGTGGTGTAGAGATAGTTAGTCATGCGTACGCACGCGTGGTGATTTCATTTTTCATAGGATGGGTATATGGTGGACTATGGTTGATTCATAATCATAATAACCTTTAATTATATAATTAATAACGTATTTGTTCCTTTATAATGAAACTACTCATTATTTGGATGTATAATAAGAATGAATTTTGAAAGAATCGATAACTGAAATTACCTCTTCTTCGACATTCCTCCTCTAAAAATCCTCTTAGATTACCAGAGTTGGTCTTTGAAGAAGACCAGGATCTCTATAATGTTTCTAGGGAAGTTTATAATGAAATTTGGTAGGGGATGGCTGAGCATGAAGGCTCATAAATGAAGTGAAGAGTTGAGGGAGGAAGTTCCCTTATATAATTGAGGTGAGGGGCACTTTTAGAAACCTCAAAAATATTAATTTATAATTAAACCAATCCCCACTTAAAAACCAAAAAAAAGTACCAATTTAGAATATTAAATTATATAGGGTTGTAATATCATCAATCAATAAATTTTATACATGTTTTTATATCAATTTATGCATTATCATTTTAATTAATACTTAGTTATTCTTTTTAATTTTTAACTTGGGTAACAAATATTTCAATATTAAAATAGTAAAATATTTACTTATATAAAGTCAATTAGACCATAAATGAATACTTTAGAACATTTCATACCATATCATAATTTTTATATATTTTATAAAAGTTGTATAATTTTAAAATAATTTAAGAAAATCTTATTTTTAGAAGATATAAATAGCTTTGATTTGGACACTATTTATTTCATTGATTGTTAAAAATATAAAATTAAGAAGTGAACCTAGATCTAAATATTTTATTATATATATAATGGTTCAATGTAATAATGAAAATTCATTTTACAAAATAATTATCCAAAATTATATTTATTAAAATATTTTTAATAACATTTATTTGATCACTTCATTAATAAAATAATCACTACATTAATTTTGTGTATTTATTTAATATACATATTTGTTGAGTAAAAATTAAAAATAAAATACTATGATTAAGATAAATCCATTATATTTTATAATAATACTTTTTGTTGAATTTATCTTCTGAAACCCCCAATATTTAAAATGATATACACTTTTAAAACATGAGTGTGAAAAAATTATCTTTAATTTAAATAAAATAATATAGGTGTCATAATCTCTTCTATAAGATTACTAATGGAAAATAAGTAGAACCTTGGATGATTATGGTTGATATATACTTAGAAAATAATGTTTGGTCATGTTTTTGGTCATTTATGGTTATTAATATTTTAATAAAAACTGTTTAATTGATTTCTCATCAATTAATTAATTTTTTTTATTATCCATGTAGAAGTCTTTAAGGTAATTATTTATTTCCTAAAAATTAAAAATCAATATTCAAGATAAATAATAATATTTAAAATTTCAAATGAGTATTTATAATCGAATTTATATTTTTTAAAACCTTATATTAAAAATAATTTAATTACTAAATTTTAAGTGAGACATATTTAACTTTTCTTTGAATAAAATAAATTAAATGTCCTAATCTCATCCAAGTGGGTTCCAATGGAAACCATTTTGACACAATTATGTTTTATGGAAATTTATAATCAATAAATTATATTAATACAATTATTAGAGTAATTTTATTATATTATTTTTACACTTAATTGCCCGATTTACCCTTTTACCGTGTTAATAAAATTTACCAAAGTTAATATTTATATTTACCAAAAATAAAATAAAGTTATTTACATAATTATGACCTACTTATTAAAAATATGGAATAAATTTTTCAAAATTCAAATCACAGAAGTTTCAATAATTAACTTAAAATTAATCTAGTTGTTGTAATGATAGAACTGTTTTTAAAAGTTAAAATATTGCAAAAGAATGAAATATTTTTACATTTGAATTTAATGTAAAATTAACTCCAATAACATAAAGTATATTAAATGGTAAAAATATATTCTATTTTTATTTTTAAATCATTAAATAATATAATTTATCCTTATAAATTATTTTAATGAAAAAGTTATTTTTAATTAAAAATTATCATATTTTTACTATTCATCATGACATGAAAGTTATCAAAAAAAAATATTATAAATTCATCCAAATTAAATTTTTATATCCTTCTTCAAAATAAAATATTTATGTTGTCATATAAAAATTGTTAATGTTTCAAATTCTTAATTTAAAAGTGGTTTGTCATTCAAAGGTGTAAAATCAAACTTTAAAACAATATGTTTTTATAAATAAAATAGGGTTTTATTCATACTCTAAGACTATAATATCTATTTGATACAGATAAAAAATATTTTATTAAGTATATAACACACATATATATCTCATTAACCTCATTACCAAAAGTAATTCACTCAAAAATACAAATATCCAATGGATTTATATTTTATATAAATAATTGATATCCAACGAATTCACAATACACTTTCATAAGTTAGTTATAATTATTACCACTAACCTAAAAACTAGGTTATAATTGTAATTTCTAAGTGAGGGTGTCTCATATTTCTTTTAAACTCATGATTTCATGAAAATCAAGCTACTGAAAAATAAAAATTAATTGAAGAAAATATCTCAGAAAAAAACATCCGGGTGTTACATTCTACCCGCATTAAACTAAATTTCTCCCTAGAAATTTTTCACTTGAAAAAAAACAATTGAATATACCTGTGCCTCATAATATCTTCAAGTTACCATGTAGATTCTTCAAATTGTTTGTTCATCCATAAAACTATAACCAAGTGAGTGGTCTTGTTTCGTTGAACTTTTTTTCTATAATCTAGAATCTCTATCGGGTGTTCTTTATAAGAAAGATATTGCTCTAGTGGTATGAATTCTGAGCTTAGTACATGTGAGGGATTGGGTATATACTTTCTTGGGAGAGATACATAGAACACATAATGAATTTGAGGGAGGTTTAGTGGAAGTGACAATCGGTAATCTACCTTCCCAATATAATCCATAATTTAAAAAGGACTAATATATCGAGAGATTAGCTTTCCATTCTTTCCAAATATCATTACTCTCCTCCATGGATATATTTTTAGAAACACCTTATCAGCCACTTCAAACTCTAGGTATATTATTTGGTTGTCATCATAACATTTTTTTCGACACTGAGATGCTCTTATGTGTTGTTGAATAGATCTGACCTTTTCTACTATTTAATCAACAAGATCTGGTCCTAATAGTTTTCTCTCCCTACCATCATCCCATCATGTTGGATTTCTTCTCTTATTTCCATAGAGGTCTTCATAAGGAGTTATATGAATATTAGAGTGAAATATATTATTGTAAGAAAATTCCACCAAAGGTAGGTGTTGTTCTTAACCACCTTTGAAATCCAAAGATCAAGCTCTCAACATGTCTTCCTGTGTTTCAATTGTCCATTCTGAGTGACCGTCTGTCTGAGGATGATAAGCAGTGATGAAACATAAATTTTTATATAGAGCATGTTGAAGACTTTTCCAGAACATCAAGGTAAACCTCAGATCCTAATCATATATAATATAAAGTGGTACTTCATACAATCATACCACTTCTTTTACAGATAACCTAGTGAGATGATCAAGAGAGAGATCCTATCTAATAGTAATGAAGTGTGCTGACTTCTTAAGGTGATCAAATATAACCCATATAGAATTATGGCTTTTAAAATTTTTGGGAATATTGATAACAAATTCCATAGTGATGTTTTCCCATTTTTATTCTGGTATGGGTAATGTTTGTAAGATCCCATTAGATTTATGTCTCTCGACCGTAACTTTATGAAAACCCAAGCACCGAGAGACATATTCAGAAACATCTCTTTTCATGCCATCAAACATAAAATGATATTTCAGTTCCCTGAACATATTTGTGATTCCAAGATGAATTAAGAATGAAGAACTATGAGCCACATCCAATAGATCCTTCTATAATTATTTTAAGGGAGGAATACAAATGTAGTTCCTAAACATTATAATTCCATCACAATCCAGGTTGAATTCAGGAACATTTCTCACCTTCTTTTTTAACTCTACATCTTCCTTATACGCCTCTTTAATATTCACTTGTATAGATGGTTGAACATTAGTTTTATAAAGATATGATTTCTCACCTACTATTAAAATTTCAAGATCCATCCTTTTCAAATACATAAATATTGGATCTTTCGTGATCCTCATCATGGATAAGCTAGCATTGTCTTTTCATCTCAAAGAATCTACCACCTTGTTCACCATCCCATGGTGGTAATGTATTGAGCAGATGTAATCATTAATCAACTCCAACCATCTTATTTGGAACATAATAAACTCCTTTTGTGTAAAAATATACTTTAAACTTTTATGATTAGTATGAATATCACACCTTTCACTATAAAGATAATTCCTCCATATCTTTAATGAAAATACTACCATAGCTAACTCCAAATCATGAGTTGGGTAAATTTTCTCATGAATTTTCAACTGTCATCTGGTGTAATCTATCACTATATCACTTTCCTGAGAACACATCCCAACCCCATATTGTATGCATCATTATAGATAACAAACCAATCTCCACTACAAGACAGTGTGAGAACATGTGCACTAGATAACCTTATTTTTAGCTCATTGAAATTATCTTCACATTCCTTCATCCAAACGAACTTAACTTATTTTTGAGTTAACTTGGTGATTGTATTAGATAATTGTGAAAAATCTCTCATAAAACATCGATAATATCCATCCAAACCAAGGAAACATTGGATCTCACTTTTTGTTTTTGGTATCGACAATCTTTAAATAACCTATGTTTTTTATGTATCAACAGATATCCTCTCTCTTGAGATTATGTGACCCAAAAATGAAACTTTATGAATGAAAAATTCACACATGGTAAATTTTGAATAAATCATTTCATTTATCTTGCTCTTCAGTGCAATTATCAAGAGATCTTCATGTTCTTCCTTTCTCTTTGAATAGACAAGAATATCATCTATAAAGACTACCAAAAACTAATTAGGATAGTCTTTAAAGACTCTATTCATTTGATCCATGAAGATAGAAGAGGAATTAGTAATACCCAGATGCATTACTATAAATTTATAGTGTCCATACCTTGTACGAAATGTCATATTTAGTATATCCTTTTTTTACCCTCAATTGATGATATCCTGAATAAAGATCAATCTTGGAAAATTAATGAGCTTTGCGTAGTTGGTAAAATAAGTGATAAATTTAGGGAATATGATATTTGTTCTTCATAGTGATCTTGTTAAGTTATCGATAATCAATGGAGATCCTCATTGATCCATATTTCTTATTAATAAATAGAATAGGTGCACCTCTAGGTAATGCAGCAGGGCATATGAATCCATTATCAATATTCTATTAGAGTTTATTATTTAATTCCTTCAAATAAATTGGGTCCATTCTATAAGGTATCTTCAAAATAATCATAGAACCCAGTATGAGTTCTATTGGAAACTTAACTTCACGACTTGGTGGAAGACCTGGACATTCTTCTAAAAAGACATCATCAAACTCCCATACAATGGGTGTTTTCTTTATCGTGAGTTTCTCCCCAACCATTTGAGATAAATAACTTTTATTTATAGGAATCAAGACCTATAAGATGAATGAATTTTATATGAGAAGTTTATATTCATCCTTGAATCAATAGATAATCATAGATTGATCTAGAATATGAAATGTGACTTTACTTTCATGGAAATTGATATGAGATCTATTTAGAGAAATCCAATACATGCCAATAATAACATCAAATTCCACTATAGGAAGGATCACAAGATTTTTAGAATGCACATTCCCAAAAACTTCAACCGGATAAGAATTATAAACTTTTGATGCAATAGTTGTGCCATTAAGAGTTGTCATAGCTAACTCAATCCCTAATTGTTGAGGTAATATGGTGATACTCTTAGAAAATTATTCAGAAAGAAAAGAGGGGGTGGATCCAAAATCAAATAAAACAATTTATACTTTAGAGTGGATGGTATGTGTACCTTCCACTACTTCATTATTTTACTCCACATCTTTGATAGTGATTTAATGTGACTTTCCTTTTTCTTTGGCCTTAAGAGTTTGTTGACCTCAATCATCATCAATAACCATTGGATTGGGGAATTCATTTGAATAATTTCACATTTCCTTGCACTTGTAACATTGAAGTGTAGGAGGTGCATTATATGTTGACTTTTCTTTGTTTGAATCATAAGACATTTTTTTCATCACATTGACATTCAACTACCCGTTGACTATCTTTTCCACCCTTAAAAAATTTACTAATTCCTTGAAGATAATTCCCTCCAGTTTTCATTCCACACTTTGAGCATAAAGAAAACTCATCTTATTTTTAGCGTGGTCTCTATATTTTCCTTTGAATTCCATTTTTTTCTTCTTATCAAACCCATATGACTGATGGGTTACTCTAATCTCAATATCAACCTTGAGAGCACATCAAACAATTTCTTTATAGCTATTGAAGTCATTTATGGCTAATTCCCTTCAGAGACATGGTTTTAATCCACTAAAGAATCGATCAATTTTAATATCAGGTTGGAAAATAATCCCATAAGAATTCCTTGAAATTATTGTAAAATTTACGTTATAGGTGCCAACAGATTTATCATCCTTTTTCTTAAGTTTAAGGAACTCCTTCTCCATCATTTTTTGAAGAATATGAGGAAAGTACTTATTTAAAAATAAGTTCTTGAACTCATCCCATTCCATGGACTCAACTTCATCTCTTGCCTTGTATTCTTGATAATATTCCACCATTTATCAGCTTAACCTTCCAAACGATATACTTCTAAGATAACTTTATCATTTTCAGAACATTTTAGAACATAAAATGTCTTTTTAGTGGCGCTGGTCCATTGTTCAGCCACTAATGGATCAGAAGACCTATTGAATGAAGGTGGATGCTACCTCATGGTGTATTAAAAAGTATGTTGCTCCCTCCTTTTCTTGTTTGGAAGTCCATAATTATTCATATCTTGAGAAATTTGTGTGATCACAGATACAATATTTTTCATTCCATCTCCCATAACATTTGGTTGCTTATAGGGATAATCATTGCATTACTCGTCACAAGTAGCATTAACGTGGTTCCTTCAGGTTCCATCTATTGGCTAAAACCAAGATTAAAATTATGAGAAACACTAATCATACTGGGAAAACCACATAATTCAAGAATTAAATTTCAATTTAGGACACTTTATGTTTTATACTAGTTTATTCAAGGACATCTCTAAAACACTATGATATGAATGTAACCTATACTTATACATATTCTTAGGGTTCTTACTAAGGTTCCCTCATCCTAGTTTCCAAAGGTTAAATATAAATTTTCTATAATACCAACTATAATGGGCCATTATTTACATATATATTTTCCTTCAACATTGAAGAATATTTAATACATAAAATAACAAATACCAGGCCAAGACCATATAGGTTTAGTTTCTTCTGAAACTGGGAAACATAAACAACTATTTCATAAAACATCCACATTGTCTCTTGATTATTTCATCATAAATATACTCCTTTTTGACATATCTTCCTTAATAACCTTATTAATGACTTGGGGAAAAGAAACATATGAAAGGGTGAGCTCAAATTCTCATTAAGGGTAAACATGGTAAATATCAATCATTTCATAATCATAAGAATATAACATTTGAAAATATTATCTGGCATATAAAAGATCATACAATTATGTCATGGGTTAAATCATAAAAGTGACATGTAATCCCAAAATTCATAACATAAGACATTAAAATTTGTGTCATACACCCATAATCATATAAAATACTTTTATATTTGTCAAGGATCATTTTCAAGACCATCATAGCGGACAAATTCCATTACTAAAAGAAGTTCACTCCTCATTTCAGCCCTGTATTACTGAACTGAATTTACTTGTCGTTCCAGTCATGTATTTCTCATGGTATTTAAATCCTTAACCAATGAATTGGATGGAGATATAGGTCTTACCAATATAATAATGAATCCATTCTTATGTGTTCCCTAAAAACATAAAAACATTCACCATAGCATAACCAATGAAATAAAATGGGTTTCATAAACATCCTTCCATCATAATTGATATAAACAAATATATTTCCTAAATAACACACAATAAAATCATAGTAATAACAGGGTTATAAATATAACACTTTTTAAATAGTTTCATCTCATATGAAAAATAACTTTGAGAAAACACTTGAAATTAATTCCAGAGTAAAATATCATTTCTTCTTCAAAAAAATTTTCCTTCCTCAAAATGCCACACAATTTTAAATGAAATCATTTTATGTGAAAATAACCATATAATATTTTAGGTTAAGAATCAAGGAAATAATATGTTATGAAAACATAAAAACCTGTTTATGTTTTACAATTTTAAAAAATAATATTTTTCTGGTATTTTTGCTGGATAAGTCAATAAGTACCTCATACAGAAAACGAAAAAAGATTTAATTCATACTATTTAGTAAAAATTAACTAATGGGTAAAAATATATAAAGATATATATAATATCTTGAAATACATATTTAGTAAACATGTACATGGATGATAATTATACCCTAGTAAATACTTATGAATAAACAATCTCAGATAAAAACGAGATTTGAAATGTTATCCCTTAACTTAGGTATGATAGGATTTGTATGTATATAAACATCCTATATAATGATTTAAATAATGTTACTAATTTATTCCAGAATCATAATAATTTTTATAATAACATTTATTATCATGTTTTCATCCGTTTGGTAGCAACATTTCATTGTTACCCGTTATTCAGGTATTAACTGCTTTATGTTCTTATGCATGTTTTGTCTGATAAGTTATTATTCATATTTTTAGGTTATAGTTATATAATTTACATAATTTTATTAGTATAATATATATCATATTTATTCATTAAATTCATTTATATAATCATTCTTTAATGAATATTTTGTAGAACAACTCATATCGCACCGTGGAGATGTTAAGTCATACGTAAGCACGAGCGACGATATTGTTCCCATAATTGTTGAATGGTATTGAATTGGATGGTTTATAGTATCTCAGAATAAATATATTTTTATATTAATAATATTCTTATTTATTAATTCCATCATTATACCTATCCATGTATGGTGGTGGTAAAAAAATGGATTATGCCACGACATAGAGATGGTAAGCCATACATACGCACGCGTGGGGATTTCATTTTTCATAGTATGTGTAGATGAGGGAATATGGTAATTTTATAATCATAATAACCTCTCAGTATATAATTATTTCTGGAGTTATTACTTTATAATGAAACAACTCATGATGTTGAAGTTGAAGTAGAAAGAGTCTTGAAAGAACCAGTAAATGATATTACCTCTTCTTCGACCTGCCGACTCTAAAAAACCTTTTAGAGCACTAGAGTTGTTCTTTGAACAATACCAGAACCTATAAAACGTTTCTATAGAAGTTTATATTGGAAATGTTCTTGGGATGGTCGATATGGAAGGCTCATAAATGAGGTGAATATTTTATGGAGGAAGTGCCCTTTTATAGATGAGGTGAGTGGCACATTTGGAAACCTCAAAAATATTAATTTATAATAAAATAAAAACCCACATAAAAACCTCTTAAATATCCAAATTTCATGGATGATATGATATAGGGTTTTAATATTATCAACCAATAAATTTTAAACAACTTTCCATGTCAATTTAATCATTATCATTTTAAATAATACTTAGTATTTATATTTAATTTTTTACTGGGGTACAAATATTTCAATATTAAAAGGTTAGAATATTTACTTATTTGTAGTAAATTAGATAATAGATGAATAATTAAGAAAATTTTAGACCATATAATAATTATTATATATTTTTAAAAATGTTTTATCATTTTTTAAAAAATTTAAGATAACCTTATTTTGGAAAAATATCAATAATTTCAATTTGGACACTATTTATTTCATGGATTTTTAAACATAAAAAAATAAGATGTGAACCTAGGTCTAATTATTTTATTATATTTATATGAGTCCATGGTAATCTATAAAGTTAATTTTACATAATAATTATCCCAAATTATATTTATTAAATTATTTTTAATAACATTTATTTTATCACTTCATTAATAAAATTATTACTACCTCAATTTTTTTGTAATTATTTAATATAATTATTTGTTGAATAAAAATACAAAATATAATATTATGATGAAGATAAATATATTATATTTCAGAAAAATACTTTTAGTTGAATTTATCTTCTGAAAAAACCCACAATTAAAAATGTTACACTCTTTTATAACCTGAATGCGAAAAATTTATCTTTAATTTAAATAAAATAATATAAGTATCATAATCAATTCTATAAGCCTCAAATGGTCTATAATTCGACCCTTTGATGATTATGGTCGTGGTATACTCGTAAAATAATATTTGGTCACATGTTTGTGTATTTTTATGGTAATTAAGATTTTAATAAAAAAATTGTTTATTGATTTCTAATTAATTAATTAATTTTTTTATCATCCAAGTATAAGTCAATAAGGTAATTATTTATTTATTAAATATTAAAAATAAAATTTTATGATAAAAAACATTTAAGATTTAAAATTAGTATTTATAGACGAATTTATCTTCTGTATAACCTTATATTAAAATTAATTTAATTATTAATGTTTGTGTGAGACATATTTTACATTTCTTTAAATAAAATAAATTAAATGTCCTAATCTAATCCAAGGGGGTTCGAATGGATACCATTTTGACCCGAGTATGTTTTAGGAAAACTAATAATCATCCGATTATATTAATAAAATTGTTTGGGTAATTTTATAATATTATATTTACTCTTAATAACTCGATTTACCCTTTTACTATGTTAATAAAATTTACCAGAGTTACTATTCAAATTGCCCAAAATTAAAGAAAAACTATTTACCTAATTTGGACCTATTAATTAAAAATATGGAATCCATTTTTCAAAATTTAAAACATATACATGGCGTTAATTAATTTAAAATTAATCTCGTTGTTGAAATGAGAAAATGGGTATTTAAAGTCAAAATATTGTAAAAGATTGAAATGTTTTTACATATGAATTTAATATAAAATTAATTCAAATGACCTACATTATATTCAATTGTAAAAATATATTCTATTTATACATTTATAACATTAAATCATATAATTTAACCGTATAAATTATTTCAATGGAAAAAGTTATTTTCAATTAAAATTTAGCATATTTTTACTATTCATCAAAACATGAAAGTTATCTGAAAAATATCAGAAATTCATCCAATATAATTTTTTGTATCTTCATTCAAAATAAAAAGTTTATTATTTCCTATAAAAATTATTAATGTGTCAAAATATTAATTTAAAAGGGTTTTTCCATTCAAAGGAGCAAAATTATTATTATTTTTTAAATAGGTTTTTCTATATCAAATAGGGTTTTATTCATACCCTATGAATAAAATATATATTAGATGAATATAAAAAACATTTTATTAAGTATATGAAACATATATATCTCATTAATTTCATTACCAAAATTAATTCACTAAAAAATACAAATATCTAATTTATTTATATTTTTAATAAATAATTGATAGCCAATGAATTCAAAATTCATTTTCATTAGTTAGTTATGATTATTCAGGTTAAACTAATAGCTAGGATATAATAGTAATTTTATAATAGGGGCCTCTCACAGTTCATTTAAACTCAAGATTACATGAAAAGTAATCTACTGAAGAATAAAAAATATTTGAAGAAAATATTTCAGAAAAATCATTTGAGAGTTATAAGAGGGGAATTGTTTCATTATTTTATTCATTGTTTTATAATTTTGGTTCGAGTCTATGAATAGTTTGAACCTTATCACTAGATAAATTTTTAAAAAATTATAGAGAGTAAGATATTTTCATGTTATGATTTCTAAAAATCATCCATGACTCTATAATTAATGTATTAAGATAATATTGTAAATTATCATATTTTACTATTCACAAAAAATTCAACTCTTTTTAAAAAAATCCCAAAAATTCTCTATAACCATTTTTTATTTTTAGAATTCAAAAATGGACTGTATTTTTTGAAAATATATTTTTAAATTTGATATGTTTAATTTTTAATTAAAAGCATCATTTATTAGAAAAATAACTATTTTAAAATTATAATCGAATTGTTGAAACATGGAAAAATTAATTAACGTATCATAAAATAATTTTATAATCATAAGAAAATAAAATATTAATTTATGAATATATTTTATGAAATAAATTTTATTTTAAATCATTATATTTATTATAATATTCTAAATAAACATTTACGTTTTACAAAAATACCAAAAAATAATTTATCATTTTTAAAACATTTATTTACTTAATCCAAGATATAAATATATCATATTTTCATTTATTAGATACACAAATTTTATTTAATCTTTTATCAGTGAGGTTACTATTCTATTTGTAAGATTACTATTCCTAATAGTAACATTAATATTCCAAAGGATAGGTTATTATTCCATTAGTATAGGTTCCTTAATTTATTTACAAATCTCTTATTTTATTCCTAATTTATTGTAATGATGTTTTTATTGGGATTTATATGCTATGTAAGTGTTCTATAACATACTTATATGAAAGTGAATTTCTATTGATAAACTTTTGATTCATTACATTCTTTACCCATTATGAAATTTCACCCTCAAAATTTTGTTTTAAAAACTAAGGGGAAAATAAGTAAGGATACATCTCTTTCATTTGTTCCTCTGGTTTGCATGTTTCCTCTTCGTACTTATGGCCCTGCCATAGTAATTTGAC
Organism: Viscum album; assembly: GCA_963277665.1. NCBI lineage: Eukaryota > Viridiplantae > Streptophyta > Magnoliopsida > Santalales > Viscaceae > Viscum > Viscum album. Next base: position 856,602,598 of record OY728166.1, read on the forward strand.
CAGATGAGTAGTCTTATTATGTTTAAATTTATCTCTACAGTCTAAGATCTTCAATGGTTACTCTTCATGTGAGAGGTCAGTCTCTAGTTGTACCACCTCCAGATTCAATAAATGTGAAGGATATAGTATGTAATTTCTCAATATGGATATATAGAATACATGGTGTACTTGATACATTGTTTGTGTAAGTTCTAGTTGACAGGCCATAACTCTGATATGATCAAGAATATCGAAGGGTCGATGTACCTGGGAGTTAGCTTTCATTTCATCTCAAATCTCATGATCCTCTTCTCATGATATATGTAGAGGAATACCATGTCTCTAACCATAAACTCCACGTGTCATCAATGATTGTATATATAGATCTTTTTTCAACTTTTGGATACCTGAATATGTTACTTAATGTTTTTCACCTTTTATACAATTCTTTAACCATTTCATGTCCTAGTAGCTTATGTTCACCGAATTCATCCCAACATGCTGGTTTTTTGCATCTTTTTTCATAATGGACTTCAAATGGATCCATTTGGATGATCAAGTGGAAACTATTATTATATGATAACTCAACCTGACGTAGTTGTTGGTCCCATACTCCCTTGAAGTGCCTAGAACATGATCTCAATATGTCTTATAGTTTTTGAATTGTATGCTCAGATTGGCTATCAGTTTGAGAATGATAGACCATTCTAAAATTTTACTTAGTGTTTAGAGTATATTGTAGACTTTTTAGATCTTTGAGGTAAATCTCAAATCTTGACCAGACATAGTTGATAGTACTAATCCATGCATCCAAACCACTTCTATGATGTATATTTGATAAAGTTGATTGAGTTAGAAGTCCTCTCGAATTACGATAAAGTGAGTAATCTTTATATGGTGATCCATAGTGAACCATATATAATTATTTCCTCCAGGTTCCATTGGAATTCCATTGAAAATGTCCATGGTGATGTTTTCCCACTTTCATATTGGTATAGGTAATGGTTTCATCATCCCCTTAGACTTTTTCTTTTCATCCATCACTTTTTGACACACCAGACACTTTGATGCATAACCAATGATAACTTTCAACATATTTTCCCTCCAATATTTCCCTCAAACCTCTCAATACATCTTTGAGCTTCTTGGGTTAATAGATAAGTTTGATCTTTGTGTATAATTTATAATCTCTTTCTTTAGCTCTAAATTGGATAGTACACATAGTCATGACCCAAATTTCTTGACTCATTCCTCATCCATTTTAATCTTTGAGGATTTACCATTTCTGATAGCTTCAACTTTTTTCTGAATTTTCTCAAAATTTCTTTGAGAATACATTATTTTATACATAATGGTTGGGGGAGAAATAATTTAAGAAAGGATTTATGATGTTCCTTTTTTAATGATTCCCTTTTCTAGCTTTTTTGTTTCTAAGAAGAATGGATCCTTCTCAATTCCCATCAATGATAATGATATGGGATCTTTTCTACTCAGAGAATCTTCCTCCTTACTTGCTTTACATGGATGAAAGTGAATTGAGAATTCATAATCCTTGATGAGATCATAGAATATTTGTTGTTTTATATTAATCTCCTTCTATGTGAATATATATTTGAGACTATTATGATCATTATATATCTCAAACTTCTCCCTATAGAGATAATTCCATTAGATTTTTAACGTGAAGATCAAGACCACCATCTCTAAATCATTATTAGGATAGTTTTTCTCATTAATTTTAACCTTCCTTGATGTATAGGCTATAAATTTTTCATTTTTCACTGGAATATATCATAAGACCATATTTAAAGAATCAATATGTACAAAAAAGAGTTCCCCACTTGTTTGTATTGTGAATGTAGGTGCTATGATAATCCTCTTTTTCAACTATTTGGAGCAGTTTTAATATTCACTGGTCAAAAAACACATTACCCCCTTCCAAGTCAGCATGGTTAGTGGGTTTGAAAATCATGATATGTTCAGGAAAATCAATCAGTTGTACCTAGTTAGACTAAGAAAACTATGAATCTTCATTACATATCATGGTTTGGGCCTCTCATAAATTTCCTTTTTCTTAGAAGGGACCACATATATTCCTCTTCTCGTGATTGCATGCCCCTTGAATGATACTTACTCCATCCTAAAGTCACATTTACTATAATTTTCATATATCTTCTCCCTTCGCAAATCCTTGAGCGAATTATTAAAATGCTCCACATGTTCCTCCTTGGTTTTGGGTTATATCATAATATCATCAATAAATACTACCATAAATTTGTTCAGGCGAACTCTAAAGACATTATTTTTTAATTCCAAAAACAATTCTAGAGAATTAGTGAGTCTGAAAGTCATCAATTTGAACTCGTAGTGTTCATACTTCGTTCGAAAGGAGGTCTTGGGAATACCTTCCTTCTTCACCATTAATTGGTGGTATCCCAAATGAAGATCCACCTTAAAGAAATACTTGGCCCCAAATAGTTGATCAAAAAATTCATTTATCCATGGAAGGGGATACAAGTTCATTATAATGGTTTTTTTAAGATCACGATAATTAATGTAGAGGTGCATTAATCCACTATTCTTCATGATGATGAAAACTTGTGCATTGCATAGTGAAGCACTTAGGCATATAAAAACCTTGTCCAAATTATCTTGTAACTGCTTATTCAGTTCCTCCAACTTAGTGGTGTCCAATCTATAAGGTGTCTTTGATATAGGCCGATATCTAGGAATATGTTAAATTGATAACATAACCTATTTGTTAGGAGGAAGACCGAGAATCTCTTCAGGGAACACATAAGAGAAGTCCCTCATAATAGGAATATCTTCGAGCATGATTCACTACTTTATCTCAATCATTTTAGATTGATATTCTTGCTCATAAGGTAATAATATCAATAATTATGATGATGCTTTTGAATGTGATTCATATTCCTCCTTACTATTGTAATGAATTAGAGGATTCCTGGGGATATGGAGAGTGATCTCCCTTTCTTGATAGTTGATGTTGGATTTTTATAAAGATACCCAATCCATGACCAATATAGAATCAAACATTACTAAAGGATATAAGATTAGATTTTATGGGAGGTTTAGTCAACAAAAATTAACTAGAGAGGAGTTATAAAATTTTTATGTAATAATTTTCCCATTCATTGTTCTCACAGATAACTAAACATTCATATTTTAAAGTGGTGTTTGAATAGTTCTACTAAATTTACAAGATTTAAAATAATGTGAAGAAACATAATCAAATAGTATGGTTTCTATTCTTGAATAAATAACTAGAATGCATATCACCACAACATTTTCAAGTTCAATATCAGTAGTAGTGATTGAATATTCCTTTCCTTGTTTCCTTTGAGGTTGTTGTTGTTGATTGCTTATAACAAGCCTTAGATTAGAGAAATATCTTTAATAATTCTCTTTTTCCCTGAAGTTTAAATAATGCACTACATGTTGAGTGTTGATATAAACCTTAATTTCTTTTTCAAAATTAGTTGGAATCTTTATGTCCCTTTGGTATTTATTATCCATATTTCCCTATCTTCTATATTTTAGGTATCTCTTGGTTCCCATTAGCTATTTTCTAGGACACTTCTTCCCACAAATTTGACACATGGGATGTCAGATTTTTTCCATGATGGGATTTATCTATTGATCCTACCATGTTAAACTCCAATTTTCTCTTTTATCTCTATCCCCAGGATATCAGTAAGTGTATATTATATCCATTTTAACCTTAAGGGAACAACTAATAATCTTTTTATAGTTATCGAAGTCTCAACTCACCAACATATTTCATAGACTCTTCTTTAGTCCTCTAAAGAATAAATTCACCATGATTTTGGTTTTCATGAAAAATATGGATGTTTATCTTACAACCCTTGTAAATATTTCATCGTACACCCTAATAAACTCTCCTTCATTTAAATTTTGTCTGGGGTACTCATTTTCCATAGTAAGATGAATAGTTTAAGGAAAATATTTATTGAAAATATTTTCTTTAAATATTATCATTCCATGGAATAAATTTCCTCCTTGGAATTCGTGTTCTTTACTATTTTGCACCACTGATTAGCATCCCCATCAATGTGATAAACTACCAAAAACAAATTTCTCTTCTTCAAATCACTAGAGGAAAGAGAATATATTCTTGGTGGAGTTAATACATTTTTCTTTGAGGAGGGGATCATAAGATCCACTAAATATGGGATGCCTTTGTCAAATAAAGTATTTGACCCCAACTTTCACTTTCTTAGGAGAAGGTGGGTATTCCATATGATTTAAGTTATTTTTTTAACTTGAGAAAGTTATTCTAGTATTGTCATGAGGCTTTGAAATCTTATTTCTGTCAAATTTGGAATTCCATTAGGGAAATTATTGTACTGTCTATGACAATGATGGTTGGAACAAGTTATCCTATTTCCATTCATTAACTAATAAAAATGAATACCATTAGAGGGATTGAATACTTAGCTAATAAGAATATAAAAATGAAAATTTGGACACATAATGATAAAAATACAAATAAAAAGTATATCTCAACTTGTGATTCCATATGTTTCAATATAGGTTATCCATGGTGATAGAATAATCCCTAAGGTTTTTACTAATTGTTTCTAGTCATAATATCTAAAAATAACTTGAACTTTCTCTAATACCAAATATAACAGACCTAACCTTTTACAAATATTATCATCAATTACAAGGCAAGGATCAAAAAGTCTAGTTTCACTGTAATATTATGTACATAATGAGAAAACATGAAATATAAATAAGAACATATTTTTATTTAATCATCATAATGATCCCATGACATCATTTGAGCCCTTTTATCAGCATAAGATAACTTAGGGAATGAATAAATTAAAGGGATTAGATGAAAATACCAATAAGGTAATAATCATAGGAATAAAACAGTGAACATAGGTTAAAAGGAATAACATGATGAAAAAAAGTCATGGAACATGAATAAACATATAGAATAATATAATTTATAACATTGGAACATATAATAATGGAATTATATAAATGTGTAAACAACATATAATATGTCATAAACACGAGTCAATGATATCTTCCAAGACTATATCACATGGTTGACAAAGTATTATAAAAGAATCAGGTTCACTTCCTATCAAAACAAGACATATCATGAGACTAAAAATTACCCAATACATTGGATAACTATCTAGGTTCACCCATCATAAAATATTAATCCATATGTGTCCCACATAAATAATAAACCATAAACATAATGGTTTCCCATGGAATGAAATGTGTATAATAATCATATTATATGGTATAACAAATGAGAATATCATAAAGATGTCCACAAAAGAATGGATTTAAAACATAAATGGTTATTTATAAGTGAAAATAGGCATAGATCATGATAATTGATTTCAAATTTATGTGAAAACATGTAAAAAGTTTATTTAAGACACATTAGAAGTGAGCCACTTTACTATAGTTTGAGGGAAAATATTAATGAATCTTTAAAAAAAGAAATAATTTTTTTATAAAAATAGAAATAAAGAAATATACTCTTTCATGATATAATTATTTATTTTATAAAGTTAATTGTTTCTTAAAATATATTTTTGATATCACTCAAAAACATGTAATAAATCATGAAGTTCTCTTTAATCGGGCCTGCTTTTTGGGAAGAACTGAAAAGGGAACCTTTTTAAAACATGCATTTTTTTCATAAAAGAAGGATGTAATGATCTAAATACTAGATTTTGGAACATATAAACATAATTTAGAAAAATTTAATTAAAAAGGTATAGTTTCATTGGGTAATGATAGAGAAAGCGTAACCCAAAGGAAAAAATGACGGTTTGGAAATAATTTCTTACCTTATGTCTGAAATGGTTCATCATATTTAATTAATATCCTAAATAAGGAAATCAGATTTATTAATTTAAAATTAAAGAACCTAATATATATTTAATTTATTTATTATAGTTTATTATGTTCATTTATTGCTGTTTTGATGGGTTATAGTGTTCAATTTCATTGTTCAATATTGCTCATTTTCTTGGTTTTCATGATTCATTTTCCTATATATGAGTATGGATGGTCATGTAAAATTGGGATAGTTATAAAAAATGGAACTTATATGATATTAATGATATTAATGTATATTAATTTCCCTTATATATCTTTTTTATATAGAATTAGTATAACTCGTTAGATAAAAAGTTATTAATAATCATTTACATTATTTTAGTTGTTATTCGATCGTCACAAACCATTTTCATTTTATTATTTAATATTATGTGAACATGTTAGTTCTAGAACATACAAAATCTATACAAAAATTTACAGTTTCTTTCAACCATTATAATGGTTTTACATCCATCCTTTAAGGTGGTCATGAAAAATGAAAACATGTCATCAACGAAGGTGGTGAATTGACACCTCACAGATGATTTTTTGATTTCTTAGAATAAAAGGGCAAAGATAAAAGTTTTGATCCTGAATTATTAAAGTAACATGATAAAATTATATTATATATATTATAATGGAGTTTTCAATAAAATTGGATAAGGGGAGGTGAGAACTGAATAAGAAAATAAAAAAATTGGAAATAAGTTAAAAGAAAAATAAAGAGGATTTTACCTCTTGAATTTCTCCTTCTTGAGAACCTCCCTGGGGCAATGGATTTTATTGTTTTGTTGAGAATAGGGGATAATATACATAGTGGATAATATGGGAATAGCATTTTGAATAATTCGTACATTCTTTAATGCATAGATGTTGTGAGGAGAAGAGGAGGCGAGGGTTGTATTTATAGAGGATGAGAGAGTTTTTTTTAATCATTTTATTCATTAGATTATTATTTTGGCATAAGACTATGAATAGTTTGAACCTTGTCACTAAATATATTAAAAAAATGAAGTATAGTTCATGATTTTGGGCTTATATCATCCACACATCATACATGACTCCATAATTAAATTATTTTGATAATATCTTAAATTATCATATTTCGCTATTCACAAAAAATTCAACTATTTTAGAAAAAATCCAAAAAATTCATCCTAACCATTTTTTGAAATATATATTTCAAAAATGGACTAAATTTTTCAAAAATAAGTTTCTATATATGAGAAAATAAATTTTTAAATAAATTCATCTTTTATTCTAAAAATACCAATTTTAAAATTATAAATGATTTTATGACACATTGAAAAATTAATTAAGGTATCATAAAATTAAATTATAATCATAGCAAAAAAATATTAATTAATTAATATTTTTAATGAAAATAAATTTTATTTTAAATTGTTATCGTGATTATAGTATTGTAAATAAACATCTATGTTTTAAAAAATACCAATAATTATTTTATCATTTTTAGAAAATTTATTTACCACGTCTAATATATAAATATATAATATTTTCATTTATTAGATAAAAAAGTTTTATTTATACTTTCATAGGTGATTTTACTATTCTATGGGTAAGATTACTATTCCTAATTGTAACATTACTATTCCAAGGGTCAGGTTACAATTCTGTTGGTATAGGTTCCATAATTTCTTTAAATATCTATTATTTCATTCTTAATTTAAGTGAATTATGTTTTTATTGGAATTTATATGCTATGTATGTGTTATATAACATAATTATAAGAAAGGAAATTTTCATTGATAATTGTTTGGGTCATTACAATAACCCATGTGGAAAAAACATCAAGTTCCTAGACATGTAGTGTGCATGAATATGTGGAGGAAATAATTAAAAGAAAAAATAAACTACATAGTGTGTAGCTTGCACTACACTCCGTGATTTTTTTTTTCATAGACTATACAAAAAATTATTTTTGATGGGCCATGTTTGATATTAACTCTTTATTTATTAATTTAAGTATTTTTATATAAATCAAAAATATGTATAGTCTCCTTCCATGTAATGTGATTTATGGGAATTGGTAGTAGTGATTTCTATTTATATGCATGGAATGTAATATAGTCATAAATGTTATGAATACTATGTGGTTTGACTCATGAAATAACACACTGTGAATATTGTGACATTCCATGTAGGCATATATTCTATGTAAGTATATTGTGCATGATATGGTCCATCACAATGTTAGTCACATGCAGATTCATGTGACAAAACATTTCATGTAATAGTTGATCTTTGAAAGAAGGTTTTAAGATCGACCATAAAGTTACACATTTTTACACCTCTATTACACATAATTTACTTAAATAAATTTATTTTAATTTCTTTATAATTTTTTAAAAAATTACTTTGTATTGGAATCACCTGGGAAAATTTGGATAGATGATTAAGATAAAAAATTAATTAATTAATAAGATGATTAAGTTAATTAGATAATTTTATATTAAAAAATAACTGATTTAAATGTTGTTTTAAATATGGATTCACTTCATGTGTGGATGATCATTAGCTTGACCTTCATACATACAAGTTGGGTTTCTCTTTAATTTACTTATTCATTCATTTTTTATAATTTTTTTTGTTATATTGAATATGATGATCTATATATCAACCAATATTCCTTATTATGTTTGAGTTTACATCTCAATAATTTATATTACATAATCCTAAACCTATGGTTCTCCTCTCCTACATGTGAGTAAGCTTATGTAAAGGAATGAGCTCTCGGGCATGAGGAGACAATTCTAGATTGAGCTGATGTAATACCGACCAAAGAGATACATAATTTAAAGGATAAATTTTACAACTCGAGCCCATCCTGGCTCAAGGAGTTTTTTACATATGGTCAAGGGTTCGTTTATTTCCTCCAGAATAAACTAACAAATTATTAAAGTTCATAATAATTTCACATGATTATTTGATTTTTCCAATAAAAGTTTATTCATTTTTTATTCATGTTTGTATTATGATTAAACATGATCTCTTGAGGTAAATAATTAACAAGCATGGTAAGATGAAATAAAATAAATATATTATATGTAATTTATTTTATCAAAACGTGGTTAATTAATTATATAAAATACAAAAAAAAATATTTACAAGAAAGTGAAAGGATATAATAATGAACATTTACATAGAATATAAAATCCATTAAGAAAATTTTACTCATAAATGCATTATATAACATGAATTTTAAAGAAAAAATAGATTTAAGTGTTGATGTGGCCTTCTTTAGGATGCTTTAGTTTATCAAGTCATTAAAATGTGTGTTTTAGGATGACTTAAATGTAATTGAAATCCATATTAGTTTTCCTAATGAGAATTGGTGTAATTTAAATCCCGGTATTAATAATATCCATGTTTCAAATTTCAAGATTGGAAAATCCACTCAATAGATCAAGAAACTATCATTTTTATGGTTGGACATAACACATGCTATAATACCTTCTAGTAATTTTATAAATCCCACCTCTAGGTTATTAGTTGGGAAATGTGTATCATTTTCACATGAATATCCACCTGGTGGGATATTCCAAATCAGATAAAAAGGGTAATTGGTATTGGATAGAATAGTTTGAGACTAATATAAAATTATTATATCACACTTTTCGTAATAAATATAAATTAATAAAAATATACTTTTATTTGTTGTATGAAATGGAAATTCACTAGTCCTAAAAGGTATACTTGTGATCGATTTTATCGAAGTAAAATCTCATAACCGGAGTAATGTTTCAAAAAAGGTACAGTCGTATCTGCATTGTACTACACTTGGAGTGGATTCTATATATACTAGAGTCTCCAATAATAGATAAATATCCCTTTAAGTAGGATTATTAGTAGGATTATTTTTTCTTCTAGAAACATATATATGATGAATTGGACATCAAATTCTATATGATATCATGTGTACTGAACTCCAGATGCCTTTTGATAACATGTATTCATAAACCATGATGTCTCATCTTCATGATATTTATCAAGATAAGGAAATATAAGAGAGTTATAATATCTCATAGGATAAATTATGACATTTTCATTGAGAGGTTATTCTATCTAGACCTCATGTAATCAAGATAATTAGTTATATTAAGTGTTTGGAAGTTCTAGGTTTCAATCTACCTAATGAATTGTGTACTGAACTCATACATTCCTCACTTCCCCATAGATTGTCTTTTTTTACTATTAATTTTAATATGAAAAATATTTATAATACTCTCTCTAGTTTCTTAATTCTGCTTCACCAGGAAGATTAGTTCATGAAGTATTAAAACCTATCATTCCTTATAGTGAATTAGAGGAATAGTAAGTACAAAGGACCAAATACTAACACCATGTATAAGATACCTTTCTAATACTATACAAAGATAAGGAAGGTCAAGGGGAATTCTAAGGAATAATATGTAGTGTATTTTTCATTCGATAATATGGTGCATTAGAAGAATAACTTCACCTTAGTGAAGAATTAAGGGGACACTTCAAGTGTATTCATTATCTAATGTAATATTTTCTTTTCTACAAATTGGGTATTATATATAGAATGTGGTGATCACATATATATCTAATTATAAGAACCAGGTAATTTCATAAAGGTTGATAGTGGTGTGGTGGATATTTTAGTTACCCATGGATTAAGACTGGATATAATGGATTTTAATGTGATGTCTCGACCCAAATCACTCAACAACAGTATCTGGACTGGTGGCCACATGGACTCAATAATTCCTCCCCATATTCTATAGGCTTATGACTAGAAATAAGGGCCTAGGTTGTATCTATGGGTAGACAATCCCATCTATTCAGAGTATATCACATCAGAATAATAATAAATAGGTAATTATAAAAGTTGAAATCATGTTAAACTAGATAAGTGGAAGATATAGGAAACCAGATAATATAAATTTATTGAACAATAATAATCCATAATATATATATAAAAGGATTTCAATTTCATGATTTTATATAAAATAATAAAGAATACATAGAAATAGGAATACATATAATACATGTACAACAAAAAAGAACAAAACTATATCTAGTATTATCACAAGCCTAATATCAGTCCTATGTTCCAAACTCCAATATTATAAGAAAATCCATCATCCATGACTTAGTGCTTTCCCTTGACCCTTCCTACATTCATAATGCATGTATGGGTACCAATCGATGGCCCAAAAAAGGTATTATATATACTCATTAGTCCACCAACAATGACATATATACAAATCTATTTTGTGAGTATAAATTTATTCGTATGATGGTATTGCATAATAAGTGTAACAATTGTGGGATATAAAAACTATGTCGGGATAAATATCGTAATGGGATGCATGGAAGACCATACCTACTCCATCCTAATCAAGAAGTGTCCTGACAGGTGACTTGTAAATGGTTAGGGTCTACATCATATATCCAAGATCTCTAAGTAGAACCCATAGTGAATTGGGTTCTAATGTGAAACCAAGACATCCTAGGAGACCTAATATTAAGTAGGAGGCGAGGTTAAACCATAGAGTCCTTGACTATAGAAGGTCAAGAAAACTCAAGATTAATAACTATAAATCACGAATATAGGGGTATAAAAGTGTAATCCAAGGGGTACACTTGAGTAATTCCACTGTAAAAGTGTCTAACCAAGTCCATGGATCACATCCATAGAAAATCATTGGCTTAGAAAGACTTTATCTCAAGGGATGAATCCAGGGAACCACTTGTCTTAGGAAATCAAGTTGAATTTAAGGATTGTATTGAAGGAATTCTAAATTTTTTATATGAATTGAGTTAATAATTCTTATAACTCTAATTGATTCATGTAATAATAATATAAAGATGTAATTTCATTGTGGTAATCTCCATTGGAATCCATTTTAATGAATCGGTATGGTGTCCTTTGAGTTCTCTAGTCATTCCCTTAGGAATCCAAGGATAGCTCAAGTTTAACTACTTCTTTAATATGGAAAATGTCTATATTATCAATATGCACCATACTATTATAAAATGAACAAGTCCATGTAATAAACATTCCAGTTTACTATTTCCATTTAACTTATTCTATTACCCTTTCATTCATAAATGAAAAGGGTCAAAGGACATGTCATAAAATATAACATTTCATTGGAAATTAATGAGACCCATGTGAAACATACTTTCCAAATCATAAAGTATCAGTTTATCTATTTAAAAAATTTTAATATCAATAAAAGTTCAAACTGAATACACTAAAGGGTGATTCGGTTAATAATATTCAAATGTTCATATAGGCATATGCATGGTACACCAATTGGGCATCTCACATTGAGGTCATTGAACTCCAACAATGGAAAAAAAGGTTCTATTAGTGTTTTTAGGCTCCATGATAGGAAACCAATTTAAAACACATTGTTTTTAGGATAAACACATAGTGAAACCAGCATGCGACATAATGATGAAAAATATAAGTGATGATACATTTGAGGGAAAATCTATAATCCACCTATCTTATCAAGGTAGAGGAACACAATATTAGTATTGGCCTTAGATCTAGGCTAGAATGAGGGAAATGGATAAATAGAAAATTTCCCTAAAAATAGAACATATTATTCTTCATGTAAAAAATGAAAAAATATGGTGAGATAAACTGATAGTGGAATATAATGGATTAAATAATATATTATTGTCTAACCAATGAGATAGACAATGGTTCGATCAGAGTCTGGATGAGGGAGAAGCTTCAAATCCTAGATTAAATGAGGATGAATCTCTCATTGTTTGTGGATCTATTTTTTGTCAAGAAGGAAAAAATAGGGCTTCCAGTTATAAGGGTTTCACATAAGATGGGTAAATTAACTCTTTAAAAAGAGGGTGAATGATTTGGCCACATTTTTTTGCCAAACTGTGCGGCAACCATGCGGGCTAGGTGTGCTATTTAAAAAATCATGTGTAGCCCATGTGTATCCCCTTTAAGACATGTTTATAGATATTATCATAGCCATACATCATCCCAATCATGTTTTATCAAACTGTTATACATATATGTGGTTTATGTTGTTGAGTTGCACGGTTAATACTAACTATGCGCCAACCATGCACCATGTATAGATTCAACAAAAAATTGAACTCCAGACTCTGAACAAGCCTCAAAATCTCTTGAAACCATCGTGACTTCATTAGGATCTTTCATAAGGATAATAGTGAATATAAAAATTGAATTTTAAGGGATCGGTATTTTTGAGAAAACCAGGATATTATATTCTCCCCTACTAAGGACAACCTATCCAAGTGTTTCCCTTCTATGGGTAGTAAATTATTGTTTTAGAATAACTTAGTCCCCTGAGCATGTATGTCAACCAATCTCTCACAATTCGTGTCCTATATCTGGCATGCTACCATAGAACCATGAATAAATGAACTCACATTCCTCTGAGGGCCTTCATGCTCTAATCAATAATACCACTAGGATACCCCTCAAAATAAGTATATTCTTCCAATTCAACTTAATCAGGATCAAAAGTGTGAGATATTTCAGAATGATACCGTAAAAGCAAGGATACATGGAAGATTTCATGCATAGAATAGTACCACTAAGTTAACTACAACTAATAGGCTACCAGCCTAACCCTCTCTGATATCTCAAAATCCCCAATATAATGAGGTGAAATCATACCCTGTTTTTGAATTCTTCTATTCTCCAGCCTAGTTGAAAAATGTAAGAACACATGATCCATGACCTTAAACTGCATAGGTCATCGACGATGATCAGTATAATTATTATTACTAGACTCATTCCATGTTATCTACATCATGATAATATTTTCATTCTCTTAAGTCTTCTAAATTAGATGAGGTCCTAGTAGTGTGGCCACTCCTACCTCTAACTATCCCTGGGGTGAACGACCCGATATACCATATATGGCCTCATAAGGAAGAATTTGTGTTTTCACCTAAATGGTGATAACTCATCTAGATGTACATTATTTCCCCAAGAACCTAAAATAATCATGTATGAAGGCTATAAACATTCCCTATAACCCTTGTATTGTGTGATTAGACTGGCTATTGGTCTTAGGGTCGTATGATGTACTCAAAAGAACCTATGAAACCATTGCAATTTGCAACACTTAACCAAACCAAGATGTGAAAAAAAGATATCTATATGATATTATTGACTATGGAAATACATGAAGGCATATAATCTATTGAACATATAGCCTTCCATGATCATCCATAGAAATGGTCTCCTTGATAGGTAAAAAGTGAGTAACCTTTGTTATTCTTTAGATGATCATCCATACGAAATCACTACCATGAGGCGGTCTCTATAATCCTATCATGAAGTATATGGTGACACGATCTCATTTCCACTCCAGAATGGGAAATGAATACAAAATTCCTATTGGTCACCGGTGCTCTACCTTCACCTACTAATAGGTGGAACACCCTATAAAAAATTTAGTTATCTGTATTTTCATCCCTCGACACAAATACTGGTGGTGTACATCATGAAACATATTTTTAAGCCCAAGTTGAACCACCTAACTAGAATAATGATATTATTATATAAATTCCTATCACGCATCTCTAAGAATCCATAGGTTTCTATGAATGTGAAATATCTCCTCCACATCCATGATCCATATAGGTATCAGATCCTTACCTGAAACACTCTATTACAGGACCAAGACCATTGGATTATAAATTTTTCTCACCTTCAATCTATAAAAAAGTGAATAATTAACTTCTAAATCTATAATTATGGATTTCTCATGATACTATTGGATCTCCAAGTATATCTTAGAAAATAGGGCCATCAGCATCAACACAATACTGTACTTTTTAACTACTTGTATATGAGTATTATTACTTATACAATTGGCCACAAAATTTCCCTTCCTAAGTATATATGAAATATTAAAGTAAAAGGATTGTAGCTACTCAACCAACATTTTTTTTCTGATATTAAAGTAAATCTATTTAAAAATGTATTTGAGTGTTTTGTGGTCCATAAACAGCACAACCCAATCTCCCATTAGACAGTGCCTCCAACAACATAAGTATGGTACTAATGTTCCTAGCTTGAGGTTTCGAGTTAGGTCATTTCTCTCATGAGGCCTCAACTGGTGAAACCCATACACCACAACTTAATCATCCTACATCAGGATTGGTCCTAGCCTATCACGACTCATCCCCTGGGGCCTGTTCTGTGACTAACCCAAGCCCCCTTCCATAGGCCAGGGGCTGGTGACTAGAACTGAGTAGGCATATCCCAAAAAGGGAAGGCATTTTCTTTTAAATTCGTACGCACACACAAATATCAAACTGCAGAATGTAAACAAGAAGTAAACCAAAATTTACACTGAGAAAACTACAGATAGTACAATAAAAACTAAAAGTACCAAAGGGGAAGAATAAAAGCCCAAACCCATAATGAAAGTAAAACTGCCACAGTCTGTTCGCTCGAGACCCCACCTGAAGGGTAGGTGCAGGGTAGCTACATGTAGCCATAGAAGTATTCCCATCCATCCCGTCTCACTGAGAACCACCTGGTCCTACACCACCAAGGTCTTTGAAAAAAAATTCGTCTGTCACGTCTCATTGAGAGAAACTTGATCCCAGACCACCAAGTTCTTCATCAAAGCGTTGGTCGCCTTCATAGTATACGACACATCTGAGTGAATCCCATGTAGGGGTGAGTAACACAAGACTTAGTAGGGACCCAAAACCACAATGTGAATACCACAAATCAATCCACAAAGTAAAATATAAATCATGATCATGAAGCAGGACAACTCACACAGTTATAATCTAAAGTACGGAAGTCAAGACTATCAGTCATAATACAGAACACCATGGAATGTCAAAGTACTCATACCAGATGAGTATCGTGGGTCTGTTGGGTCACACAGAACCACTTGTAGCTGATCCACATAGGGTCTCTTGGATCTAATCCACGTAGGGTCACTAGGGGCTCATTCACACATGGTCTCTATGAGATCATCCACATAGGGTTTCCAGGAGATGATCCACACAGGATCGCTAGGAGCTTATCCACATTGGATCACTAGGAGCTGATCCACATAGGATTTCTAGGATATGATCCATATAGGGTCTCTAAAAGATAATCAGAACTGGGTAGATAGTCTTTATTTATCATCTGGTCATAGGACTCTCACACGTAACACACTTGATTCGGGGATAATCTACTCCTTAATCCATCAATTGTGTCTTTTCTACCAAAAAAACTTTCTTAGCATATTCCCAAAAATTGCTTCGTCTTAAGGGTCACAACATCGTAGACGGCGCATCAATCAGACATCCAGTATGAAAGATATTGGTGTAGTAGTAAACATGGGATGGTTGTGTCATGGCCTAGTTTGACTCATTCGGACCGACCCAACCAACCCAGCCCGAGGGTCCCGCATGACTAGACCTGATTTGACCAACCTGACCCAACTGAGTTCAGGTTGAGGTTGGCCTGGTCCAACCAGGCCAGTGGGCTAGGCCTATTAGGCCCTACAGGACCCCGCCTGGTTCGGCTATGGTTCTAGCCCATCGGGTTTCCCATCACTCAGATTTATCAAGCTTGACCCGCACTATCGGCACAGTTTTCTTTCCCCACCTGGGTTGTTCAGTGGCCTGGATTTATCATACTGGCCCTTCCTGCAATAGAGGGTCGTCTTACTCCATCCCTGGACACTCTGCATTGCAGTTCGCGTGCCCCAGCTCGGTCCGCACAGTTGTCTAACCTCCTCTAGACCGAACATGAGGAGGGTGTCTGGTTCAGCACCCCACAGCACGGTCCACAAGGAGTACTGGTCTTCTCTATCCCGGACACCATGATCCAGCCTCCCCACCTAGTCTGGCATGTAGTCACTAGACCATGTGCCAGTAGGGATCCATAGACCACATGGCATGGGCCGCTCCACCAGGCACTGCCGGTTGGTTTTGTCCCATCCTCGCCAGCTGCTGGCCCAAGCACCGGCACACCATTGCTGTGTGCCACCCCTTTCTAATGTTCGCTGCTACGGTCCACCACTGGTCGCTAGCATCACCTTTTGCGAACCACCGTGTCTGCTCTTGTGGTCTGTTTCATGAATTTTATGGGCCGGCGGTCTTCTTAGGTCACCATCACCCCTCCTATGGCCTTGAAAACCCATTGATACCATTTCAATGGTACAACCATGGAGATTTCACAATAACTCACAAAGGAAGAGGGGCTCAGGCCTTGTTTGTGTTGGCATGCACCCTCCGTTTTAGAGCTTTTAAAACAAGGGGATGGTTCTAGGATTTAAAAATGTTCTATCCCGATAAAAATACACAATAAAGAGAAATTTCCCATAAGAATAACCATTTGCAGATCAAACTGTTTGTGGGTTGGTCTGTGTTTGTTGTTTAGAAAGAAGAATGACCATTGAAATCAAAAAGGTAAGCCCTACTTGGAGAAGGCTTGTTGTTGGTGTGGATCCGTTCAAAGCTGTTGGAGTTTATCTAACTCCGGTCCCAGATCCTTCCCCCATGGCATCGTAACTGTATTCTGATCCACAATAATTCTTAGTTTGAGAGAAAATAATTCTTTGTTCATTTGAGAAATTCTATCTCTTGAATCTCCAACTCATTATCTCATTAAAAGATAAACACATCAGAACATTTCTATTACACATCGTTTTCACATCATTACGCTATTTTATTTATGAAACATTGTATCTGTTATTTGTTACACAGCACATCAATGAGCAGTTAAAGGATTTCATATAATGATACTCTTCGTCACATCATCGATTCACTATAGTGCAGACGTGTCACTACTCAAAGGTGAAGGAAAAAAATTAAAATAACTTTTAAATTTATTTTATTTCTCTTATAAAAGGTCCAAAACTTAACTTTTCCAGTCGACCCTCACTGGTTGAAGTTAGGTCCTTTCTATGAAAAACATTTCATTCTATGTTCAATGGTTCCCTCAAATTTTTTAGCCGAGCAATAGTTTAAAAGTTTACAAAACTACGCATGCATGCAATTTTAATTTACTTAAAAAAGTTCCAAAACTATCTTTCACCCTCGACCCACGACGGTCTAGGTTAAGCTCTGACTAAGTGAAAGAAAACCTCTCAAGATCAACAGTACTCTCAGATTTCAAATTTGAGTTACTATTTAGGAGTCATAAAGATTTCAATATAAAATAACTTTATTCAATTATTTTTCTTTCGAAAAACTACTTCCATTTTTGACTCGCGTCAGCCAATGTTAGGCTCAGATTAAGGAAAGAATACCCTAATGATCACAACAGTGGTTTCATATTTTCAATCTGAGTCATAGTTTGTGGTTAATGAGGATTTGAAAAAATAAAATAATTTTATTTAATTATTTTATTTACTATTATTCCATTTTTTGGGTTTTCTAACTAGAGGCATGTGCCGACTAAACTAAAGGTGCACCTAGGGTAAAACCGCCTTCCTAAATGAAAAAGTTCCCTCAAATTTCTTATCTGGGAACCCGTTTAATAGTTATTACACCTTTTCAAGGAAAAGACCCACAAATTCTATTTAAAGCTTAACATTTTTCGACAAATCATTTCAGGCACTTCAGGGCTCGGAATCACACGTCATCTCAAGGCCTGGTCTCAAAATAATCCCATTTAATTTAAAAAACATTACATGGAATTTATAGGACATTAAATTACCTCCACCTTTAGGTCTCTATGTCCCTATATGATAAAACAAGGCTAAACAAACAAATGGGGGTACTGAGCACAAGTATGAGCCTCCCACTCCCATGTGCTCTCCAAGATATTTCTGTACTTTCATCAAATGCGCACTAGAGGAATAGATCATCCATGAAGGACCAGCTCTCGTCGATCCTCTATCTCCACTAGGAACTCCATAAACATCACCACATCATCAATGTCCTTCTCACCCTAGTCGATGACGTGCGATGAATCATGCACGTACATCCTCAACTGCGGCACATGGAAAACATTGTGCACCCTATGAATTTTTGGTGGGGAGATCTAGGCAGTACGCCACCTCGCTAATTCTGCTCAGAATCTGGAAAGGTATGTTGAACCTTGGATATAACCTACCACCCCGGCCAAATCCTTGTATCCCTAGTCGAGGAGATACCCATAGTAATATTTATCCCCCCTATTCAAAATACAAGGGTCTCCATACCTATCAGCATAGAATTTATATCGACTATGTGAAGTCTTCATCCACTCTTGGATGACCTGCACCTTTTCACTGGTAGCCTATACCATCTCTAAACCCCTGAGTGCTAACTCCAATGGGTTTTTTCAGCATAACGGTGACCTGGATGTTCATCCATACAATGCCTCGAATAGATCCATACTAATGGTGGTGTGGTATCTACTGTTATATGCCACTCCACCAGTGGTAGGTGGTCCTCCCAAATGTGACCAAAACCAATAATTCAAGCACGAAGCATGTCCTCTAAGGTTTTTACGGTCCCCTCTGTCTGACCATCCATATGTGGGTGTAATGATGTGCTCAAGCATTGATGAGTCCCAAATGCCTCCTATAATATCATCCACAACTAGGATGCAATTCGTGCATCACGATCTGAGAATATCGTAGATGGGACTCCATGGAGTCGAACTATGTCCTTCACGTAGAGGTGTCCCAATCTCTTTACTGAACCCTGCTCTCAAATGGGTAGAATGTGATCTGACATGGTGAGTCGGTCTACAATCACCCAGATGGTATCATGCCCCCTAGATGTATATAGTAATCCCTTCACGAAGTCCATCGATATCCCATCCCACTTCCACTCTGATACCTCGAGGGGTTGTGTCAAACCTACTAGAACCTGATGCTCAGCCTTCACCTACTGATAAGTGGGGAATCTTGAGACAAACTTGGATACTGTCTTCTTCATTTTTGGACACTAGTACTAATGTTGGAGGTCCTAGTACATCTTCGCCACACCGAGATGTACTGCAAAATAGGATGTATGGATCTCCCTCAACACCTCATCCTACAAAGCCACTAGTACAATATTTCATCCTCTGAAAAGTATGACGTGATCCTGACCTTTCAAATATCTAATAGGGGCATAACTAGTAGATATATGGGCACGTGTAGTCTTGCAGTTGACATCTTTGTGTTACGCCTCTTGACTTGCTATAAGATTGTAGGCAAAAATACCCTCGAATGATGATAAGCTGCCTTATATCTATCCACAAAGGATATCTGAAGTGAGGCCAACTACTCGAAGTCCTCATTCAGTATACGTGAACTCAATCTCTTACTTAGAGCAACTTCCACCACATTCCCCTTCACGGGAGTATAGACTATCATGGTGTCATTGTCGTGGAAGAACTCTAGCCGATTTCGTTGTCTCAGATTCAAATATTTTTTAGGAAAAGATAAACATGATACTTTTGTGGTTATAGTAGATGATGTATCGTTCTCCCATAAGGTGGTGTCTCCACATCTTCAATGCAAAGACTATTGTTTCCAACTCAAGGTCATGAGTCACATATTTCTACTCATGCAGTCTCAATTTTCATGATCGATAAGCAATTACTGCTTTCCCCTGCATTAGGACACAACCAAGACCGGTTCTTGATAGGTTATAGTACACCACATAGTTGACGGCCTCCTCTGGGAACCTCTATATAGGTGCACTCATCAAGATTTTCTTTAGCTGTTGAGAGACCTATTGAAACTATTCTTCCCACATGAAGGGTTTTTCATTCTTCATCAATTTCTTAATGGGTGTTGACAGACTGGAGAAGTCAGGTGTAAACCTCTGATATTAGTACCCAACCAAAAAAGGAAACTCTCCACAACGGTAACACTCTTGGGTGGTTCCCAAGCAAGAACTGCCTCGATCATCACTGGATACACCACAGCTCCTGCCTCTATGATGACATGTCCCAGGATATGGACCTTTCATATATAAAACCTACTCCTCAAGATCTTTTTGTAAATCTAGTGCTCTTAGGGTGTGTCCAGAACCATCCTCAGGTGTATTGCATGCTCCTCCTCGGATGCTGAATACAAAAAGATGTCATAAATGAAGACTTCTACAAAAAGATCTAAGTACGGCTGGAAAATATTTTTTATGAGTCCCATTAACATTGTTAGGGTGTTCATCATGCCAAACGAAATCACTAAGTATTCATAGTGTCCATAGAAATATATAGAATCCATTTTTGAGATGTCCTCATCTTGTACTTGAAGCTATTGATTGCCTGATATGGGGTATGTCTTCGAGAACCATCTCTCTCCCTTTAGCTGATTGAAGAGGTCATAAATCCTCAGTAGAGGATACTCATTCTTCACGGTCACCTATTCTAGGAACTAAAAGTTCATGCATAACCTCAAGATTATATCTACCTTCTTGGAAAACACCATTAGGGTTTCCCATGGTGAAACATTGGGCCTTACAAACCCAATTTCTCTGCAAATCCTCCAACTATACCCTTAGCTCCCAGAGCTCTACGTGATCCATTTGATATGAAAGAGTAAATATCAGTGTCATATCATGGTATAGATCAATGAAAAAGTCTACCATTATTCTAGGAGGTTTCCTTGGAACATCCCTTGGAAATGGGTATATGTACTCTTCCACCAATGTAGGGAACTGAAAACTCAAAATATCTACTACAGCTCTAGTAAGGATGGATTCATACTATTACCCCCTTAATCTTTCTTCCTTCTTCCTAAGCCTGGTGTTGACCACATTGGGGTGGTGGTTGTAACGTGTCAAAATATATACATCCTACTAATAATCCCCCAGCTCCTCTGCCATGTCTGTCGCCCTGTAGAAGGCTCGCGGCTAGAACTTCCATCTGGTCAAGTGGCATCCTCACTAAGCGCAGGACTCATGTCACTGCCCCTAGCCAGTCCTCAGCGATCTAAGGATCTATATCTCCCCTGAACCTATGAGTTCCCCATCACTGGAACATGGGTAAGTCATTGAGCCAATGTGCATCCTCTATCGGTAGCGCTGGTAGTTACCACTGACCAACGGGCATTGGTATCACTATGGCACCTTCCGAATGTTCTATCTCAGGCAATGGTCTTGTTACTTAAGCCTCATCACTCTGTAGACCATCCTTGTGGTCACACACTAGAATCCCGACTATCTATCTATGTAGAGGCATCTTGAAAGAGACTCAAGATGAACCAAAATAAATTTATTATATCTTGTGGGAAAACTATGACTCAAAAAAAGATCACGGGAAAACACTAAAAGATGCATGCAACAAGTATTTTCATGTACCAGTTCAAAAAACAGAATTCATGTTCCTGGTGTATGGATACATCAGCTGTCACACAACCACCAGACTCCCTATCCTGAAATCTGAACATGATACACTTAACACTCTTGACCCATTAAAATTTAGATACTCTTATATCTTATGGTATAAATGACCTACTCTGATATCACTTTGTCACCACCCATCCCCCAGGGCCCATGCCATGACTACCCCAAGCCTTCCTTCTATAGGCCAGGGTCTAGTGACTAGCATTGAATAGTCATATCCCCAAAAGGGAAGGCATTTTACTTTAAACCTATACACATTCACAAAACTCAAACTGTGGAAAGTAAACATGAATTAATCCACAACTAACACTGAGAAGACTACAGAGAGTACAATACAAATTGAAAGTACAAAGGGGACATAATAAAATCCCAAAACCATAAGGAATGTAAAATTTCCATGGTTTATTTTCTCAAGACCCCACCTGAAGGGTAGGTGCAGGGTGCTTTTTGTAGCCATGGAAGTATGCCCATCCATCTCGTCTCACTGAGAATTACCTGGTCCTAGACCACCAAGGTCTCCATCGAATTATTTGTTTGTCCCATCTCACTGAGCACCATATGGTCCCATACCACCAAGGTATTTGTCGAATCATCGATCACCTACATGTGACAAAACACGTGCTGGCGAAGCCCATATAGGGGTGAGTAAAACAGTACTCAATAGGGACCCCAATCCAAAAATGAAATACCACAAAGAAACCAAGAAGCGTTATCACAAAGAAATACAACTCACACATGTATAATCTAATGTACGGAAAGAAAGACAATCAGTCATAAAACTGAACACCTTGGACTATTGAGGTACTCATCCCAGATGAGTATCGTGGGTCTTCTTGGTCACACAAAGTCCCTTGTAGCTGATCCACACATGGTCGATTGGAGCTGATCCACACAGCGTCTCTAGAAGATGATCCACACAGGGTTGCTAGGAGCTAATCCACATAGGGTCTCTAGGAGTATATCAATGTAAAGTTTCTAGGATCTAATCCACAAAGGGTTTCTAAGAGTTGATCCACATAGGTTTTCTAGGAGCTGATCCAAACAGGGTCTCTAGTCTTAGGGTATTAGCTAGCTGTAGGATTCCCACACGTAACACGCTTGATTCTAGTAAAATATATTCCTGAAGACATAAGTCATATCTTGAATACCAAGAAAACTCACTTAGAGTATTCTGAAGCATAGTATCATCTCAAGGGTCACAACATCGTAGACGACACATCAATCGGACACCCGATCTAAAAGATATTGGCATTTTGGTAAATAGGTGTTGGTTGTGTCTAGGTCCAGTCTGAATCTGTCAGACCGAGCCAACCAACCCGGCTCGGGGGTCCCTCATGACCAAACCTGATTGAAATAACCTGACCTGACCTAGTTTGGGTCTATACCGGCCTATTCTGACCTGGCATGTGGGTTGTACCCATTGGACCATGTTGGACCCGAACCGGTTCAGCCATGTGACGATCCCACCGAGTCGTCCGAACACCCAGATTTATTGAGCTTGACCCACCCTAGTATGCAAGTTCACATTCCCCACCTGGGATATTCAGTGGCCTGGAATTATCTGGTAGGCCCGACCCATAACAGCGGGCCAGTTTACGCCAGCCTGGGCAGCTCAGTTTCCCAATTCATGCACCCTGTCTTGGCCATCACAGCGGGCCTGCCTCCTCTAGCCCGGACGCCTGGATGGAATTCGGTGCAGAACCCCATGACCTAGCCTGCAAGGTGGTCTATTCTACTCCACCCCTAATGCTTGGAGGGCATCCAGTTCAATACCCCATGGCTCGAGCCACACAACAGGATAGTTCGGCTACACATGGTCGATGGGAGCCGGCCACCCCACCCGGTCCCACACATAGTCACTAGACCGCATGCTAGAAGGAAGCCTCAGCCCACACGGCATGGGAAGCTCCACCTGATGCCTCCAGTTCGCTGCATCACATCCCCATTATCCACTACCCTGAGTGTCAAAAGCTTCTCCTCCACCGCTGCAGCCTGAGCCGGACGCGACTCTGTCCGCCGCGACACACCCTCTTGGTGCACTGCCACTGGCCCACGACTACCACTGCGGGCCTCCACCGATCTCTTGGTCCACTCCGGTGGTCTTTTTCATGAACCTTCTACACCGATGGTCTACACAAGTTTCCATCTCCCCTACTATGGCCTCTAAAACACCGTGTCTCCATTTTGAAGGTGCAGGCATGGAGAACGTACAAGAATGCACAAATGTGGAGAGGCTTGGGCCTTGTTTTTGTCGTCCCTTACCCTCCACATTAGATCTTTTAAAACAAGGGGAAGTATCTATGGATTTAATAATGTTTTATCCTGATGAAAAACCACAATAAAGAGACCCTCCTACAAGAACAACGATCAGCATAAGAACATTTTCGTGCATTGGTCTTCATTCTTTATTTATAAAAAAGAACAATCATTCAAACAAAAAAAGTATCCCCTACCTAGAGAAGGTTCGATGTTGGTGTTTATCCGTTCAAAGCCATTGGAGTTCATCAATCTCTGGTCCCAGATCTTTCCTATAAATAGTCATGACCACTTTCTAATCTAATGGTGTTCTTCGTTGGATAGAAAATCATTTTCCTTTCGTAAGAGAAATTCTAACCCTAATTTTCCCACCCATTATCTCATTAAAAGGGAAACGCGTCGCAACGTTTCGATTATGTTGTGTCATCGCATCGTTACACTGTTTTATTAATGAAACAGTGTATCAGTTATACTTTATTTAATGAGTTATTACACTGCACATTAATGAGCCATTAAAGGTCTTCATCTAATCTAACTCGTCGTCACCTCATCGCCACACTATAGTGCAGACTTTTCACCACTCAATGGTGAAGGAAACAAAAATAAAATAACTTTTTAATTTATTTTATTTCTCTTCCGAAAGGTCCAAGAATTATCTTTTCCGATCGACCCACATTGGTTGAGGTTAGGTCCTTTCAAATGGAATCTCTTCGTTCTATGTTCAATGGTGCCCTCAGATTTATTATTCAAGCACTGGTTTAAAAGTTTCCCAAACCACGCGTGCACTACATTTTAATTTGATTAAAAAAGTTAAAAAACTATCTTTCACCCTCGACCAGCGATAGTTGATGTTAATCTCTGCCTAAGGGAAACATGCCATCACAAGCTCAATGGGACTCTCAGATTTCAAATCTGAGTTACTATTTAGGAGTTATAAGTATTTCTAAATAAAATACCTTTATTCAATTATGTTATTTATGAAAAAAAAATACTTTCCACTATTGATCCATGTTGGCCAATGTTAAGCTCTACCTAAGGAAAGAATACTCCCATATGCTCAACGATCATCTCATATTTTCAATCCAAGTCACCGTTCACGAGTTATGATTATTTGAAAGAGTAAAATAGTATTATTTAATTATTTTATTTACGGTTATGCAATTTTTGGGTTTTCCCACTGGAGGCCAGTAACGACTAAACTTAAGTTGCACCTAGGGTAAACCCACCATCCTAAACACAAAGGTGTGATCAGATTTCATATCTAGCCACCCATTTAATATTTATTCAAATTTTTAAGGAAAACCACTCACACGTGCTATTTTAAGTTTAACATTTTTCGATGGATCATTCCTGTCACTCTGGGACTCAGAATTGCATGTCGTCTCAGTACTTGGTCTCAAAATAATCCAATTTAATTTTACAAAAATACATGAAATTGGTGGGAAATTACATTTCTTGATACCTAGTGCAACATAATAAATTTTATAGTTTCTTCCTGGCTCAACAATAATTAGGATCGGTGCTGAAGTCAATTTTTCTTTCAAATCCCGAAATGATTCCTCACAAGATTCATATTATATAAAAATAACCCCCTTTTTATTCAATCATGTAATAGGAACTTATAGGCATGTTAATTCCTAAATAAATTTCCTATATTAGCTATATAACCCCAGGAAACTACTTATGTAAAAGACAGGTTTTGGTTTCCCCTAAGAAACCCCAACTTTTACCTTACCTAGGTCAATAGATATTCCTTACTCTAACATAATGTGACCAATTAAGTGGACCATATCAATCCAAAATTATCATTTTGTGATCTTATAAAATAGTTTGTTCTCTCTCAGTGTGAAATAAATGATATCTCGATTTTGGGTATGTTCATGTCACGTATGTGAGTACCCCAAGATGTTTTCAATGAAGACTACAACAAAGGAATTTAGGTATGGGCGGAAAACCAAAATCATAAAAGAAATTTAAATTGATTGCATGATCATAAAACTAAATTGTATAACTAGATACTCATGAAGTTTGTACCTTCTATGAAATGTTGTGTGAGTAATGTCGAAAGGCCTAACTCATACATGATAATAGCCTTAACTCAAATATATATTAATGAAAAATCGGGATCCATGAAGTTGGTCGAAGGGGACATATATACATGGTATTTGATGTTGGTTATTATTTCTAAGATGGTTAAAACAATGGTAATCCACTCAAATCCTGAGAGTACCATCCAGCTTATCATATTAAAGAACAAAAAAACCCCAAGGAGATGTAATGGGATGTATAAAAAAATTTCTTCAAAGTCCTCTAGCTACTTCTTGAGGTCCTTCAACTCAGTAGTAGCCAACCTATAAGGAGGAATGGATATTGATGATGCTCATGGAAATATATCAATTGAAAAATCTACCTATCTCTCTCTCTAGAGGTATCCTAGATAGATAATCAAGGAAGAAATCTCTGAAATGATCAACTACTAGAGGGAAATCATCCTGATGTGTTTCTTGATCATCTATATAATGTCTAGAAATTTGGGATATCACATCACCTATCCCATGACGCTTCATTCCTACTTGATATTTTACAACATTCTATTCACCCTTATATACATAGCTTCCCCCCTCAGGCAATGAAAACAAACCCCTAAAATGATAAAAGTCAATATGAGAGTGATAGGGAACCAACCAATATATACCATGAATGATGTGAAAGTTCATCATCTCATTGATGAAGAGGTCTAAAAAGAAGTGATAACCACCAATATTGAGGGGGAACTCTTTAAATTGGCATTCACATTCCAACCATACTCCCAACAGAGTATCCAGTATCATATCACCATTAAATACCTAAATCTTAAGCCTGTGGATTTCCACCTTAGTCATGTAGATAAAATAATTCAAAGTACTTTTATCAAAAAGAGAAGACACTAATGTATAGGATATTAAAACCATACATCAAACTATAGATGACCTAACACAATGATCATCAAATACAAGATGCACTATATGTGTGTGTGTGTGTGGATTGATCCATGGACATGGACTACAACCTGACTACTCAGAGAAGGCCCACTCAGTTGAAGATCCATATCCTGAGATTGGCCTCCTAAACCATATCCACCTTTTCGGACCATATATCACATGGTAGTCCAGCTTACATCCTAGAATGGAGCTACTGGTCGTACTCCATAAGGTGGATCAAGTAAAAATCCTCCCTCACTAGGATCATATGGAATGTTCCAAAAAACACTTGAATATTGGCCATTTTTCCTCAATCTTAGCACTCAAATGGGTCTCAATCAAACTCAGACTCTACATGACCTTTCCATCTACACTGATGGAAAGTAATAGAACTACCATTTCTAATTCTATGGCTTCCACTAATCTATTGAGAACTCTCCACAAGATGTTTTCTTCCATTGGATGAACTACGAGCTTTCCTTGGTGATGAACAACTTTGAACTTTATAGTCTAGTTCCCTGAAATTGTGCTCGATGATCAGTGCCTAGTTCATGATCCCCAAAATAATAGTCAAATTGATGAAATTTTTTAGATACCATATGGTATAACTGGGCCCATCCTCAAAGAATCTTCCCCTCAAAATCTCATCAACAATGAAGGATAGTGAAAATTTATGAATCTCTGTAAATCAAGATGAATAATCCCTAACTAACAGGGATCCTTTCTCATGATTCTTAAATTCCCTAGGTCTAACATCTATTAATGTATCTAAAAATAAACAGTCATAAAAAACATCCTAGATATCTCTCCAGATCATATCCCAATGATGTTCTACCTGAGTGATAACATCCCACCAATACATTAAAAAACTAGAAGCATATAAGCAGTGATTGTGGTCTACTTCTCTAGAGGTGTCTCTAGGTTCTCAAATATCAATAACATAACCTACATTCTTGTCTCAGTAGCTTGTGGAAACCATGATTTGAAAAATTGGGTAGATTATACTATTGAAACACTTAATTATGATTTTTAATAGAAGGTTAAGGTCCTAAGGAGCCCTGCATTGTCATAATATTACATAGAAAAACTTGTCAAAACTATGTATTGGTTCATATGTCAGGTTTAACAGGAGGTGTCATTGGTGGAACTAATGGAAATTTAGGCCCCACCACCCTAGGAGCATGGTCTTTATCCCATTTCAAGCTCTCTACATAAGTCCATTGTGGATGCATATATCTATAATACCCAAGAACATGCCTTATAACTCAATAAAAAGTGAGAATACGATTCTCATGATATAAGGATAAACATAGGATCCCTCTACAAAAAACATACCAACCCAACTATCCAAGATATAACGTTAGGTTATTGGTAAAATTTCTAGTTTTAATCACATGTTTTATTTTTTATATAGAGTGTCATTACATGTTATGGAGGAAAAATCCCTTTAATTTTTAATTTTCATCTCCTATTATTTGAAACCAAAACTATTTAAATATATATCTATAAAATCTATACATGTGTCTACATGTATATTCATATATATATTTATCAGGTCAAATTATATGCATATTTCATTCCCAAGTTATAAAGTCTTATTCTTTGTAAGTTGAAAATGGTACTACATGTAATTAATCCTAGGCTTTTAGAATGGTTCAATCAGATGGATCACCATTCTTAATTTATAGGGGAACACACAATATTTTAAAAAATAGTTGGAATACATGTAATTAAAACAAATTTTTCATATCATGAAACCAATGTTCAACAGGTAAAACTCATTATAATTGGATAATTATTGTTCCACCATCAATCTATATGAGAAAACACACTTTATTTTGATAAAGAAAATTTAATTAGTCCAATTATTTTACCCTTTTAAGAACTATTAGTACAATCAAACATACTTTCAAGTCACTATGAATATGTATCAATCAATTCATGTAGTAATTAAACATGGAATGGAATAATGCATGAATTATAAACCCTCATGTTCCTATAGTGATGCATGGGATACTACCTTCTTTCCATATCGGACCATAGGTAATAATAAAATCCACAATACTAATAATTTCTACAATTCATGTGTATCACACAATGGTGAAATCAGTATGAACGTAACTAGAATAATCCAAAACATCCAATCACACCCCTAAAAATTTATATTTTTTCCCATACATGGGTTAACTACTCTGAAGAACAGACTCATTACCATATTTCAACATTTACTAATCTATTTTATATCATCCAAAATAGTAAGATAAGAAAAAAAACCTTTTATACCACTTTTTTATGTCCCAAACTAGATTATACAATAATAGTAGCTGAAATGGTGGCTATAGGACCTCAAGCGCACCTCCCCGTATGCTAGAGGATCCCAAACAGTAGTGATGGACTAGGGTGTGTCTTTTAGGATACTATACCCTCTGGTTAGTGTGTAACATAGTGAAATATTAATAAAAAGTTAAATAGAATAATAATAATAACGATCAATTGAGAATGAATGATATAGGAAACCAAATAATCTAAATAGACTAAACAATAATCATAATCAATGTATACAAAATGATTTCAATTTCATGATTCTATAAAATATATTAATTCCAACATGGAAATATGCATACATAAAATACATGTATTATAAAAGGAAAAAAGACCCAAACTATCTCCAATGGAATTGAGAGCCTAATCATGATCATGTGATCCAAGATCCCATGCTATAATCAAATAAAGAATCCTTGATCGGGCTATATCCCTTATCACTACCTATATCCAAGAAGTGTTTATGGGTACTAATTGTTGGCCTAAATAGGGAGTGAGTTATTCTAAATAGAACACCATCAATGATTTCTATACAATTCTTGTATTTGAGTGTAAATGTAACAGTGTGTGGGTATAAGAGAATGAAATGGAATAAAATGTGTGATAGAATTACCATGTTATGCTTAATATTCTAATGGGATGGTCGTCCGGCCATACCTACTTCGGCCAAAGTTGGAAGTGTCCAAATAGGTGACCTATAATTGATCAAGGTTTGTAGAATATAGCCAAGGTTTCCAAGTAGAACCCATAGTAATGTGGGACCCAAGTTGCAACTAAGGTATCAAAATAGGCATAATAATAACGTAGGACCCCAGGTGAAACCATGGTGTCCATAACCTTAGAATGTTAATCCATCTCATAATTAAAAAATCTATAGCTTGGATATAGGGGTCTTAGAGTAATATGGGGCACGCCCAAGGAATTCCACTAGAAAAGTGTATAACCATGTCCATGGTGTCACGACCCGTCCTCGGGGCCCGTGTCGTGACTACCCCAAGCCCACCTTCCATAGTTCAGGGGCTGGCGGCTAGCACCAAAGGCGTAAATCCCGATAACTGGAAAGGCATTGCCTTTATAAAAGTAAACAAAACACCACAGAGTACAAGCAGAAGTAAAACACTAAGTACAAAGAGAAGTGCTAAAAGGTAAATGGGCCATAATACAAACCCTAATGAAAGTACAACGACAACTGAACAAAGTACAATAGCTGGAAGAATGGAAGCAGCTCCGGGGCCGTCCTCCTCGGATCCTACCTGAAGGGTAGGTACAGATGGCGCAGCTCCTGGATCATCCACCACGGATCCTACCTGAAGGGTAGGTACAGATAGCCTCCACAAAGCTCTCGCCCGTCAACCTCCTCCGAGTGTCGTCTCGCCATGAAGTCCACCTCCAGATACTGACTCGTCGTGTGGTCCACCTCCAGGTACCGTCCAGTCCTCGATCACTCGACCTCCGTCAGCACTGCCCGTCGTCTGCAACAAACACAACAAGGTGCGGGCATAGCCCGTGCAGGGGTGAGTATAACGATACTCAGTAGGGACCCCGAGACCCTCAAGGTCTCACTAAAACCAACATGTATAACCACAAAGAAGATCTCAACAGATAACCTCTACTTAGGTATATGCCCATGCATATACCTAAGTTATCAAGTAACTCATCTCAATCATGAGGAAACACAAAGATTATGAAATCAACGGATAACCACTACCCAGGTATATGCCCATACATATACCTAAGTTATCAAGTAACCCATCTCAATCATGAGGAAACACAAAGGTCATAGACTCAGCTCAAACCAGGATTTTCATTATCGAAACCGTAACTGATGAAGAGCCCCGTCTCTGGAGTGTACAGTGGTCTTGTCACGACTCCGAGGTACTGCTCACTAATCCAAGTCTCTGAGGTACTCCTCCTGTCGAGTACCGCGGGTCTGCTGCCAAATACTGGGCGCTCCGTCCGCTATGGGTCTGCCGCCAAATACCGGGCACTCCCCCTAATAGCCTACAGAGGTACTCATCCGGTCGAGTACTGTGGGTCTTCTGCCAACTACCAGGCGCTCTGTCCGCCGTGGGTCTGCCTCCAAATACCGGGCGCTCCGTCCACTGGGCTAGTCGAATCACTCCAAGTCGAGTCGGTCAAGCAGTCATCAGGTCTCGGTCGTCTACACGGTCTCCGTACTCCATATGCTCATCTCCGGGAGGGACATCTCCATGACCTATTGGTCAATACTCCAAGTATCACAAAGTCTCACGAAGATGTATCTCAAAGGACCGCCTCGTCATAAGGGTCTCAATGCAACAGACGGCGCGTCAATCGGACGCCCGGATTGGGAGTTATTAGCCTTTTCGTCCCAGGGGCCCGGTTAGTTTCGAGTGCGAACCAACCCGGACGTATCTCAACTGTACCCTGAACTCTCATAGGGTATACTCAAAGGGACCATTTCTCCATGTGATTACCAACACCACTGACGGTTTGTCAAACGGACGTCCAGTCTGAAGATAACAGCTCTTCCGTTCGAAGGGCCCGGTTGGATTTCGGGTACAATCCAACCCGGCCACTATCCAACATCAACCAAAACTCGGTCGAAGTATGCCAAAAGTTCAGTCTCATCAAGAGGAATTCAACAAGACAGACGGCGCGTCAATCGGAAGCCCGGTTTGTGAGTTATTGTCTTTTTCATTCTAGGGACCCGGTTGGTTTCGTGAGCGAACCAACCCAACCGCACTCCGAAGACATCCAAACCTCGAGCGGAGTAATCCAAAAGATCTGTCTCACTTATAGGAATCCATGAAAGTCGACGGTACGTCAATCGGACGTCCGGAGCTCAAGATATAAGTGTTTCCGCTCTGAGGGCCCGGTTGGTTTCGTATCCAAACCATCCCGGCCGAACACAAAGTATTCTGACACCTTGAGTGTAATATACCGAAACGACTGTCACGATCCAAAGATCGCATTGCTGCTGACGGTGCATCGATCGGAGGTCTACAGCTCAAGATATGTGTGAAAGACCGAAAAGGGCCCGAAAACGGGGGTTTCGGGCCCGGACCGACCCGGCCCGGTAGGCGCGGCCCGGCCCGGCGGCCCGGCTACCCGGCACGCGGCGCCAGCTGGCTCGGCCGAACGACCGAGCTGTTCGGTTATGCGGGGGGGGGGGGGGGGCGCTGCCCCCCGCCGTTCAGAAACCACGACCCCAATTAAGGGGCCGCTCAGCTGGCCAGCTGGGGGTTTTGACCCCCGGCTCTTTCCCTGTCTAGCCGGCCCGCCCTGGCGGGCCGGTTCTTGCTCCACGGGACCGGCTTCGGCCGGTCCCCTCCTTGCTCCGATGCTGGCGGCTCGTCTCCGGCCGCCGGTCACCCTGCTTCACCGCGGCCAAGAACCGGCCGCGACCTTGGTCGACCGGTGCGGCGCGACGGTGCCGTGCTCTTCCACCGCGGTGTCTTTGGGTTTCTCCGACGTGGCGTGACGGCGTCGTGTCCTTGTTCGTTTCCACGGTGTGGCGCGACGGCGCCGCGCATTTCTTGTCGCACGATCACACGCGGTGTGACGGCACCGCGCCATACTCGTTTCAAACCACAAAGAAACAAACACATGGATAAGGGAGGAGGGTCGGCCGTGTTTGTGCGGTCCGGCCCCCTCTCATTAATCGATAGCATCTGGTCGTATTTTCATGAAGAACGAAAAAGTGGTAAACACGAACAAAATAATTAAATAACCCCTACCTTGAGCGTAGCTAGAACGGGGGTTCGCTGCGGAAAACGACGTCGCGAGGTGAAGCTTCGTATGTTGACGGAGAACGTCCAAGGAGGAAGTGGCATCTCCTTTTATTTGACACGGGAAGAAGATCGAAAGAGGGTGCGTCGTCGATCTTCAGAAAAAGGGGTCACACCCCGACTGCGGAGAGGAGAAGAGACGGCACGTCGATCTCTTCTTACGGCGACGACGTTCTTCGTCGGAGTCTTGGTGTTCTTCGTGATGAAGATGAAAACACCCAAGAGCTCTCTCCTGAATTTTCCTCACACAACAACCAACCAAAATAATATAAGGCTCATTCTTATTTTATTAACTCATGCCACAATTCAAAAATTCAAAACATAATTTAATTAATTGAATTGGTGAGTTGGCTTACTTAAAGAGAGGAGAGGAAAAGTCACCCAAATTAAAGGGAAGTTTAAAAGTTAAAAGTGTTACACAACTTAAGTGGGGGGGTTAAGAGGAGTTAGGGAGTTAAGGAAATTGAAAAGGTGGGGCTCATGTGGGCCCCACCTTACCTTTAATCCACTCAAGAGAAACTAACAATAAGTGGGTCCCACCCTAACTCCTGCACCTAGGTTCTAACACATGGAAAAGAGAAATAAAATTCTTAACAAAATTTTATTTCACTCACACTTAATCCACAAATTTAAACAACTCATAACGAGCAAACACAACTCTAGAAAAGGTGTTCCTAAGCAATTACCAGTGATGCGGTTTCATCGGTGCCCTCGGAATTTGATTCCGAGCACCGGTTCAAAAGTTAGAATTTCCCGCTCATTCGTTCACTGAACGTACCCGAGCTAAACTTCAGATAGAAATTCTGGACACACCGGGCCTTGGAATCCAGTGCCGTCAGAAACTGCGTTCTTGTAAAATCCCAAAGAAAATTAAGAAAAAATTTCCCTTGAATTTTACGGGTCTTTACATTACTCCCACCTCAGGGCTTTACGTCCCCGTAATGCTTTTAAACTAACTAGGGATACAAAAGTGGTACTGAGATCGCATCTGAGCCTTTCGCTCCTATGTGCTTACCTGGAGATTCTCGTACTGCCAAAGAAAGCGCACCCGAGTAATCGACCGTCCTCGTAGGATCCGCTCCTGTCGATCCTCGATCCCCACTGGAACCTCCGTGAAAGTAACCCTATCGCCATCGTCCAGCTCCTCATGGTTGATGATATGCGAAGGGTCGAGCATGTATCTCTTCAGTCGAGATACTTGGAAAACATCGTGCACCTGGTGCAACTGAGGTGGATGGGTCAACCGGTAAACCACCACGCCTACCTAGATAAGGACCCAGAAAGGTCCGTTGAACCTTGGAGATAACTTGCCGCCTTGGCCAAATCTCCGTAAACCTCGTCGAGGTGAGACCCATATAAGGACATGATCGCCATCCTCGAACTCTAGAGGTCTCCAATTCCTGTTAGAACTGAAACTCAAAACGACTGTTTCCACGAGGGTAAGGTTTACCGACTCAAGAGTGATCGGTCGCACCCTCCTGTGCATGAGTTTATCCGGTGCTACCTGGGGTTTCCTTTTCACATACCAAGGAAAACCCATCCCGACGTCCAAGTTAAACCACAACCTTATTTCCTAATACCGTCAATTTGAGTATGAACAGTTATTTCTCATTCCATACTCAAACTAACGTCGTAAGGCCTCGACGCTGCCACCAAGAGATTTCAACCGAAACTCTCGCCTCGAGGGTCTGACCACACCGTCAGCGTAAGTGTGATTATCGAGTCTCCTCCCAAGGTATCTCCAGACATGAGGGTCAAGTCCATGGCATACCGGAAAATCTAGGTCTGGAATAAGATTTTTGAAAGCAAGGAATGATTCATATCGACGTCCGTTACTACAGAAGCTAGTAGTGGACACAGACTATCCCTTGAATAATTTTTAGAGCCATTGGGTCAAACTCCTTGACCGCATGCAGCCGCACTCTTCCTCCACCCTCTAGCTCCCTGAGCCTGGCAGGGATAACTAAGGCGGGTGGTTGTTGCATGTTAAGATGTACACCACCTCATGCTGCTCTCCTAGCTCTGCCTCCACGTCTGCTGCTCCAAAGACTCATCTCTCCTTAAATATTCCTCTTCTTGAAACTCTTAACACACTCGAGTCTCTAAGACTGGCGACGGTTTCCTGTTTCTTACTGCACTATGCAGTCTTCATCCGCTCCTTGATGATCTGCACCTTCTTTGCCTACGATCTAAAAGAGCTGCTAAAATTTCTCCTTTTCCGAAAAGAGGAACTCAGTCTCATCCCCTAGATGAACCACTCCCATTGCCTAATACAATCAATCCTAACATGAATGATGTATTAATGCCATGGATGACGTCGTAAGGCCTCGACGTAACTACCAAGAGATCCAACCGTCACTCTCGCCTCCAAGGGTCGAGTCTCGCTGTCGGCATCAGTGTGAGGTCACTGGGTCTCCTCCAGTAGAAATCTCGAAAGTGAGGGTCAAGTCAACAGTTTCAACCGGGACCTCTCAGTATCAACCAAACAAAAGGACAGGAAAGAAAACATCACAAAGATAAGTGTCTTTTTATTATTGCAGCTCATAGTACAAAGACACGAATACAACATCAACATGGAACTAGAAGTACAAGGGACGTATCCACTAGTTCCTCTCCTGTCCACCTGCTCCCGGAGCTCTACTGCCTTGTCCATTGCTCGGTTGTTGCTCAAGAACCAGCCGCTGCTTCTGTCTCGGTGGCTCCTCCAACACCTGCGGATCAACTATACGAGGAGTCGGATAGTCACGTGCCAGGTGAACCTTCCTGCCACATTCATAACACTTCCTAATTCTCGTACGGCTGGCTCTGGTCCTCTTGGACCTCTGCATCATCTATCTACTACCCACAGATGACTCGGCTACTGATCGAAAAACACCTAGAAAAGGTAGCAGCTCCTGAACACGCTCGGGGTGTATAGCTACTAGCACAAACTCCACCCTGAAGAAGGTCTCGAAGTCTTCCCATGCGAAGGTCATCCCGTCGCAAAACTGGAACAAGTGGCTCCACCACCTGCCTGCGGCTGCCTGAAGAAGGCTGGAAACAAAGATCACCATGAAGTCTGCCGGCGTCCCCACTATCATGAAGACTCTCACCATAGCCTCCATCCAATCCTCAGCCGCCTACGGGTCCGTCTCTCCCCGGAACCTGGGTGGCCTCTGGCGCTGGAACTCGTGCAGCGCGCTCAAGTGGCGTGCATTGCCTACTGCTGGGGCTAGTGCCATCGGTGGCCCAACGTATGGTAGTACCGTTGGTGCCTCCGTTGGTGCCTCAACAACAAGAGGGCCCTGTACTGAAGCCTCATCACTTGGAAGGCTGTCAGTACGCACATCCCTCTGGGCTCTAGCTGGTCGTCCGTGAAAAGGCATCCTGAAAGAATCAACATGACACGGTCAAATTATTATACCTGGTGAGCTGACCTGGTTTGAGCTGACTTTTAAAAACTTCTGGAAACACACACGCAATCAGTGTTTTCGTGCACAAAGTCGGAAATCAGTTGTCAGGGTCCTTGTGTATGGATACGTCGGCCGCCCGCACCAACACTGGACTCCCTGAACTGAAAACCACACTCGGTACTCTTAACACTATTTCTTCATAGAAAGAAAACATCAGAGTTATAAGTTCTGCGGTAGAACCGACTCCTCTGATACCAATTTGTCACGACCCATCCTTGGGGCCCGTGCCGTGACTACCCGAAGCCCGCATTCCATAGGCCAGGCGCTGTCGACTAGCACCAAAGGCGTAAATCCCGATAATTGGAAAGGCATTGCCTTTATAAAAGTAAACAAAACACCATAGAGTACAAGCGGAAGTAAAACACTAAGTACAAAGAGAAGTGCTGAAAGGTAAATGGGCCAGAATACAAACCCAAATGAAATTACAACTACAACTGAACAAAGTACAACAGCTAGAAGAATGGAAGTGGCTCCTGGGTCGTCCTCCTCGGATCCTACCTGAAGGGTAGGTACAGATGGCGCAGCTCCGGGATCGTCCACCACAGATCCTACCTGAAGGGTAGGTACAGATAGCCTCCACAACGCTCTCGCCTGTCAACCTCCTCCGAGTGTCGTCTCGCCGTGAAGTCCACCTCCGGATACTGACTCGTCGTGTGGTCCACCTCCGGGTACCATCCATTCCTCGATCACTCGGCCTCCGCCAGCACTTACCGTCATCTACAACAAACACAACGAGGTGCGGGCATAGCCCGTGCAGGGGTGAGTATAACGATACTCAGTAGGGACCCCGAGACCCTCAATGTCTCACTAAAACCAACATGGATAAC
Source organism: Viscum album (assembly GCA_963277665.1). NCBI lineage: Eukaryota > Viridiplantae > Streptophyta > Magnoliopsida > Santalales > Viscaceae > Viscum > Viscum album. Next base: position 856,640,352 of record OY728166.1, read on the forward strand.
CACAAAGAAGATCTCAATAGATAACCTCTACTTAGGTATATGCCCATGCATATACCTAAGTTATCAAGTAACTCATCTCAATCATGAGGAAACACAAAGATTATGAAATCAACGGATAACCACTACCCAGGTATATGCCCATACATATACCTAAGTTATCAAGTAACCCATCTCAATCATGAGGAAACACAAAGGTCATAGACTTAGCTCAAACCAGCATTTTCATTATCGAAACCATAACTGCTGAAGAGCCCCATCTCTAGAGTGTACAGTGGTCCTGTCACGACTCCGAAGTACTGCTCACTAATCCCAGTCTCTGAGGTACTCCTCCTGTCGAGTACCGCGGGTCTGCTGCCAAATATTGGGCGCTCCTTCCGCTATGGGTCTGCCGCCATATACTGGGCGCTCCCCCAAATAGCCTACCGAGGTACTCCTCCGGTCGAGTACCGCAGGTCTGCTTCCAACTACCAGGCGCTCCATCTGCCGTGGGTCTACCGCCAAATACCGGGCGCTCCGTCCACTGGGCTAGTCGACTCACTCCAAGTCGAGTTGGTCAGGCAGTCGTCAGGTCTCAGTTGTCTACACGGTCTTCGTACTCTGTATGCTCGTCTCCGGGAGGGACCGCTCCATGAGCTACTGGTCAATACTCCAAGTATCACAAAGTCCCACGAAGATGTATCTCAAAGGACCGCCTCGTCATAAGGGTCTCAACGCAACAGACGGCGCGTCAATCGGACGCCCGGTCTGGGAGTTATTAGCCTTTTCGTCTCAGGGGCCCGGTTGGTTTCGAGTGCGAACCAACCCGGCCGTATCTCAACTGTATCCTGAACTCTCATAGGGTATACTCAAAGGGACCGTTTCTCCACGTGATTACCAACGCCGCTGACGGTTCGTCAAACGGACGTCCAGTCTGAAGATAACAACTTTTCCGTTCCAAGGGCCCGGTTGGATTTCAGGTACAATCCAACCCAGCCACTATCCAACAACAACCAAAAATCAGGCTAAGTATGCCAAAAGTTTCGTCTCATCAAGAGGAATTCAACGAGACAGACGGCGCGTCAATCGGACGCCCGGTTTGTGAGTTATTGGCTTTTTCATTCCAGGGGCCCGGTTGGTTTCGTGAGCGAACCAACCCGACCGCAATCCTACGACATCCAAACCTCGAGCGGAGTAAGCCAATAGATCCATCTCACTTAGAGTAATCCATGAAAGTCGACAGTACGTCAATCGGATATTCGGAGCTCAAGATATAAGTGTTTCCGCTCCGAGGGCCCGTTTGGTTTCGTATCCGAACTAACCCGGCCGAACACAAAGTATTCTGAAACCTTGAGTGTAATATACCGAAACGCCTGTCTCGATCCAAAGATCGCATCGCCACTGACCGTGCATCGATCGGAGGTCTATGGCTCAAGATATGGGCGAAAGACCGAAAAGGGCCCTAAAACGGGGGTTTCGGGCCCGGACAGACCCGGCCCGAGACCCCCTGGGTCGGCCCAAACCGGGTCGACCCGACCCGGGTCTGGGTCGGCCCGGATGGGCACGGCCTGGCCCGACAGGCGCGGCGCGGCGTGGCAGCCCGGCTACCCGGCACGCAGGGCCAGTTGGCTCGGTCGAACGACCGAGCAGTTCGGTTATGCGGGGGGGGGGGGGGGGGGGGGGGGGGCTGCCCCCCGCCGTCCGGAAACCGCGACCCCAATTAAGGGGCCGCTCAGGTGGCTAGCCGGGGGTTTTGACCCCCGGCTCTTTCTCTGTACGGCCGGCCCGCCCTAGCCGGCTGGTTCTTGCTCCACAGGACCGGCATCGGCCGGTCCCCTCCTTGCTCCAACTCCGGCGGCCCGTCTCTGGCCGCCGGTCACCCTGCTTCGCCGCGGCCCGGAACCGGCCGCGGCCTTGGTCGACCGGTGCGGCGCGACGGCGCCGTGCTCTTCCACCATGGCCCCGCTCCGGCCGCGGTGTCTTCGGGTTTCTCCGACGTGGCGCGACGGTGTCGTGTCCTTGTTCTTTTCCACGGTGCGGCGTGATGGTGCCCCACAATCCTTGTCGCACGATCACACGCGGTGCGACGGCACCACGCCATACTCGTTTCAAACCACAAAGAAACAAACACACGGATAAGGGAGGAGGTTCGGCCACGTTTGTGCGGTCTGGACCCCTCTCGTTAATCGATAGCATTTGTTCGTATTTTCACGAAGAACGACAAAGTGGTAAACACGAGAAAAATAATTAAATAACCCATACATTGATCATAGCTAGAACGGGGGTTCGCTGCGGAAAACGACGTCGCGAGGTGAAGCTTCGTATGTTGACGGAGAACGTCCGAGGAGGAAGTGGCGTCTCCTTTTCTTTGACATGGGAAGAAGATCGAAAGAGGGTGCGTCTTCGATCTTCGGAAAAAGGGGTCAAACCCCGGCTGCAGAGAGGAGAAGAGACGACACGTCGATCTCTTCTTACGGTGACGGCGTTCTTCGTCGGAGTCTTGGTGTTCTTCGTGATGAAGATGAAAACACCCAAGAGCTCTCTCCTCAATTGTCCACACGCAACAACCAACCAAAATAAAATAAGGCTCATCCTTATTTTATTAACTCTTGCCACAATTCAAAAATTCAAAACTTAATTTAATTAATTGAATTGGTGAGTTGGCATACTTAAAGAGAGGAGAGGAAAAGTCACCCAAATTAAAGAGAAGTTTAAAAGTTAAAAGTGTTACACAACTTAAGTGGGGGGGTTAAGAGGAGTTAGAGAGTTAAGGAAATTGAAAAGGTGAGGCTCATGTGGGCCCCACCTTACCTTTAATCCACTCAAGAGAAACTAACAATCAGTGGGTCCCACCCTAACTCCTGCACCTAGGTTCTAATACATGAAAAAGAGAAATAAAATTCTTAACGAAATTTTATTTCACTCACACTTAATCCACAAATTTAAAAAACTCATAACAAGCAAACACAACTCTAGAAAAGGCGTTCCTAAGCAATTACCGGTGCTGCGGTTTCATCGGTGCCCTCAAGATTTGATTCCCAGCACCGGTTCAAAAGTTAGAATTTCCCACTCGTTCGTTCACTAAACGTACCCGAGCTAAACATTGGATAGAAATTCCGGACACATCGGGCCTCAGAATCCAGTGCCGTCAGAAACTGTGTTCTTTTAAAATCCCAAAGAAAATTAAGAAAAAATTTCCCTTGAATTTTATTGGTCTTTACACATGGAGCAGGTCCATAGTAAATCCTGATCTAAGAAAAACAAGGGCCCAAGGGAAGAATCAAAGGAACGGCCTATCTGAGGACATCAAGATGAATCCAAGGAGAGTATCCAAGTAATTATAAATTCTGGATATGAATTGAGTGAATCATAAGTACTACACAAATGTATTAACCTAATAATAATAGAAATATTTAATTCCAAGTCGGTTATCTCTATTGGTAACAGGAATAATGAATTGGGGTGGCACCCTTTGAGTTCTCAAGGAATTAAATAGAGAATCCAAGGCTTGTTCATATTTAACCACTCCATTAACATGAAAAAATCCCATAGTAGCAATAAGAAATTTAATTTTATCAAATAACCATGTCCATGTAATAACCATGCAAGTTTTCCATTTCCATTTAATGTAATACATGAAACTTTAATTCATAAATGACAAGGGTCAAAGGATGCATCATTCCATTTAACATTTTATTAAAAATTAATAAGATCCAAGTAACACATACTTGATAAATCATAAATTCTCAGTTCATATATTTGAACTAATTTATTTTTTTGAATTTTTAATCCAAAAACATTGTAGGGTGTATTGGTTAAAAATATTTAAATGGTCATATAAGAGTATTAATGTCACACCCATGGGGTATCTCACATTGAGTTCATTGACCTCCAATGATGAAAAAAGGGGTCAATTAGTGTGTTTAGATTACAATAAAAGAAACCAACTTAATAATGACTGATTTTAGGAGAATTTTAAAGTGAAAATATCATACAGAAAAGTGGAAACAAACTTAAAAAATTATAATTTGATGGAAAATATATTGACCACCTACCTTATAGAATTAGAGGAACACTCATTTAGTATCAGCCTCAAAAATATGCTGGAATGAGAGAAAACAGTGGAATAGATAGCCCTAAAAATTGGGAATATTAACTACATGGAAAATAACTCTAATTATGTTGGTATAAACAAATAATGGAAGGTAATGAATTCAAGAAATTAAAATTTTCTAGCCAACGTGACAGACTACAGTCTGATCAGATTCGGGATGCGGGTAAGATTTAAAGCCTCTGTTAAAGGATAATGAAGCTCTCATTATAAGGAGGAAATGTTATGTGTTGAGAAGAAATAAAAAATATGGGTTTCAGTTATTATTTTTTAATTGGAAATGGTAAATTCTCCCTTTAAAAAGGGGGCTCATGATTTGGCCGAATGATTTGGCCAAACCGTCTTCCAACCGTGCAGACATACTGCCTAAGTGGCACTACCCGTGAGGTCCAGAAGCACTGTTTGGAAAACCATTTGTATCCTATGTGAGTCCCCTCTAAAACATGTATATGTTTTTTCATATGGACATGGGCCTCCCAAACATGGTTTATGAATCCGTTCTTATTTTTGTATGGGTTTCCCGATTGATCATCATAGTTACTACAAACCATGTACCAACAATGCACCTCATATAGATTCTCCAAAAAATTGAAGGTCCAGACGCCGAACAAGCCTTGTACACTATTGAAACCACTATGACCTCATTAGTCATTTCCCTAGGGAGAAACAATATGATTAAATTTAATATCCTGAAAATTCTTTCAGAAATAAAAAATATATTCTATAGCATAAATGATACGCAACACCAAGCTTAAACAAACAATGAATTATTATTATTATTAAAAAGTGATTATTATAACCTAGACATTAAATTGGTAGTAATGAATAATATTACCCAAAAAATGAAATTTATGATCAATTTAATCATTTCCAATATTTTAATTAACTCTTTTTAAATAAGCACTCGATTTTTATTAAATCCATTTTATTCTTTAAAAATAAATTTTCCTTAAAAAATGGGATTTCATTCTGTTTACAAGTGATTATTATAATTATTTTCTTTATGTTTTAAAAAATTTATTTTAAAAAATAAATATAATTTTTGAGCTCAAAATTTCAAAAATTATATTAGGATGAATATTTTAGAATTTTTGGAAAGATTTATTTTTTAATGAATAGAGTCAAATACATTATTATATTGAAAAAAATATTTTATTTTAAGCATTTAAAAAGTAAAATTATATTTTTGATTAGTTTTATATTAAATTTGTTCTATATTATTTAAAAAAACCAATTATGGTTATTCAAATGCATTTTCTTGTTGAATTTAGTATAAAATTATTTTATATTTTAAAAAATAATGTTTCTAAAAAACCATTTATTTTCACTTTTTTTTATTTCATTTTAAATTTAATTATGAAATATAACTTTTCTTAATTTTTAAAAATGTATTCCATATTAGGAATAAGTGGGTCAAAATTTTATAAAAAGGTTCCTTTTATTTTGGTTCAATATGAATATTAACCACAATAACTTTTGTTTCCAAAGAAAAGGGTATATCAGATAATTAAAGTTACAAATAAATTGGTAAGGACTATAAAATGATATTATCAATTTTACAAAGTTTATTTAATGATTCTATTTCATCCATACTAATCCAATTTTCGTTATATGACATTTTGTCCATTTATATATGCTTATAAAATTAATAATATTATATTTAAAGAAAAGTAAAAAATGACAATTTCTTATTTTTAATAACTATAATATATTTAGGATAGGGTAAACTAGATGATATATTCTGTTGTAAATTTAAAATTTAAATACAAAGGATTTATCTTCAACATGTTAATTTATTTTTTTTATTTTTGTTGAAGAAATTGTTACCCTGACATGGTAATTATTAAATTAATTGAAAAATAAAATAAATAAATTAAAAATATTAGAAGAAATATATTTCCAAAAAATTAATTTGAAAAAAATAGTATAAATAAAAATGGCATGTTAGGGATATAATAAAATATTTTTTTTGAATTTAAAATATTCTCCTAATGTTATTAGAGTACAATTAATGAATAGTTATAAAATATACATTAATGATATATGATAATAATTAGTATTTTATTAAATGATATAAAATTCATATAAATGTTAGATTTAAACAAGTGATGAGGTTTTTTTTTATACTATTAATAATTCCCATTTATAGGGTTTTTTTATATTTATAGTAACTATATTGACCCTCAAAGTGTAAAAATTCATGTTGTTATGGTTGGTGTGAAAGAGGTTGACAAGGGTTTAAAACAAACAATAAGGCTAACAATGTGATGAAAAATGGTATAATTTTTATTTTATGAGATTATTTAATAAAATATGCATCTTATATTTAAAATATACAATTTTATAGTCTTTTATAATTGAATATTAATTTCTATTAATTTAATATTTTGAGAAATTATTATAGTGCTCCTCCCCTCTCATTTAAAAGGGTGATGCTTCCTCACTTTACTTCACACATAAAACCCATTTTGGTTTAGCCAATACTTACCCAAATACATTATTAACGTTCCTCCCCATGTTCTATATGCCTTATTTATCGAAGAATACCAACCATAGTGGACTTAAGGTGTTAAGAAAATGTGGTTTTCTAAAGAAGATGTGTCACTTTTTAATTTAGAATTTCTATTTTATTTTTTATTAGACATAATTAAAATATTCCTTAAAAATTATTATGTAATACAAAAATATTAAATATAATTATGTGTTTTATAGTAATATAAAAACCTATATCCATCCCTTCTTCCATCAAATGGGAAACAAAACAATCATTCGTGTGTATGGTGGACTACCGCCTCACGAACTGATGTAATTCATTTTTCCATCATCATCTCTCATGGAATTGATTATATAGATGGAATTAACTTTTAAATATGATATTAACTATATATTTATCATTTTGGAAATATAATATATCATTTACCTTCTTACCCTTCCATTCATAGAAAAATGATAACGTAGTTTGTGTGTACGTGTAAACTACCACCTCCATGAAACTATGTGAATCATTTTTATTCACAACATCACTTGAATAATATATATAATAATATTTAATTAACTATATGATATATTTTATATTATTATTATATAAAGAAAATATTTTACTGACCCTATTTCCATAATGATCATTGAAAAATGTAAATGTTACCCATGAGTGCGTACAACCTACTGACTACATGAATGTAACGTAGTTCATTTTTCATAACTGTCTTCATTAATTACTTTTAAAAAGTATAATTGGTTAATAAAAATGATAATTATATCATTATTATAATTCAGGGTATGCTCTATTAATGAACACATTGACCATAGTCAACATACACAGGTAATTTTAGAATTATGAATTAAATTTCATCAAATCATATTATTTGAGTTTAATTTATTATGTAAATAAATATATAAAGGTTGGAGATAAAATAAAGTAAAAAAAATAAAAAAATCCCAATAATGTAAATAATAAACATAGTATTAATATTTTGGAAGATAAAGAATGTATGTGACGAGTCAGACTCAAGGTAAGGGGCTTTCTTTTAAAAATCATTATTTAGTGTTTCCCTTAAAACTCCCTTTTTCTTCTAAATCAATATTTTATAAAAATGTTTTCAAAATGTTTTTACTCTTATAATATGGTTATTTAATGTCATTTATACTGATTTTTTACATTTTACAAATTTTTTGGAAATGAATCTTTTTATTTCTTTACAAACGTGGGACTTTGTGACTTCTCTAAAAAATGTATAATAATATTTTTTTAGATTATATGTTGTGAAGGTATTTTCCCACAATCATGAATAATATTTTCTTTGAAGAATCAATTAAATTTTTATAATTTTATTTTAGAATATGGTGTTTTAATTTTTCATTGTTCATTTTTTAATAATCAATTTCACAATGGAAATGTTATTTCACTAAAGAATATTTTGATACTGTAATGACGAAAATGTAATATTTCATGTTTTATAGATCTTGGAAATTTTTATGATAATGGTGGTTTTTTTATAAACCTAGTACAAGTGTTCAATTTATTAACTATTTACTAGTGGTTTCGTGATAAACCAAGGGAGGGTAGGTATATGATATCTTTTGAATACATTGGATATGGAATTTGACCGTATAGGTTTACGATTTGTAAAAGTGATATGGAAATGATGTCTTATGTAACCTACATGTTTTATATATTCATTATATGGGGTTTTAAAATAATATTATGATTTCCCAAGGTAAGATAATGATCTTATCTTTAGAGGAAAATATATTCTACTTTTCAATGGGGGAATATTATAACTTTGGGAAAAATTATTATGAGTTTTTCATGTTTTCAAGTAAACCTTTATGAGTTTCCATTTTCCATAAATATTACTTATGAAATGTTTTATGAAAATATTTTTTTTTTGAGAAGGTGAATTATTGGGTAATAAATTTTTATTTTCATCATAATTTTTATTTTTAAAAATAAAAAAAAATTATAACAATTCCGAGATGAATGATTTATTTATTTATTTTTAAGTCTCTCACTGATATTTTGGTTTTCATCCCATATTAAAGTTTTTTAGGGTTTATAGAAGATTATGGATGAGGAAGATTTCAAGATCAAAACAAAATTAACATGTGTCATGAAAATAATTTTTTTATATCTTAAAAGTTTTTTTGTGGGAAAATGGATGTTGGATAGAAGTGTTCACTTTGTAATATATGGGTTTGTTATGTAAGATATATTACATATATCTTTAAAACTAAAAACCAATAATATATTTTGGGATTTAATAAAGTTAATTATAGTTTAATGTAACTAGAATATATAATGTGTGAGGATGGGTCCTTGCAGTTGGTATCCGAGAAGGTTTTAGATAACGTTATAGGTAATGGTGTTATTTTAGAAATAAGTTATAATTTCTCTATAACCACAAAGGATATAATGATAGTGATAATTATGGTTATTTTGGATACCATGGATAAGGATATATTAGTTATTATCATCCTTATAAGATGGTTTATTATTATTTTATTGGTATGCACATAAAAACTCTTCTGGGTTTTAGTAAATGAATTGGTCTAATGGAAACCTATGTAACAATGTATGTGAATGAAAATGTTGTGGTTTTTTGAATAATAAACTGAATGAAATGGTATTTTTAATGAGAAATAATATGGTTATTCTTAAATAAATACCAAAATATATGATTAATAACATGAACTTTATTGAGCTTCCCAAATCATCAAATATGATATAAGTAAAGATCCCTAGAAGTTCAAGTTATAAAGATCACAAAGGTAAAAATATTTAACAGCTTCTGTGTCAGGAATCTGGAAAGAATAACCCCAATATAATTTCTTAAAATAATAGGAATATGTTTTATGTGTGTTAAAAGAGGTCATAAATCAATAATCTTACATGAAAAAGGAAGTGGTGAGTAAACTACCTGAAAGGGAAATATGTTCTTCCCAATGTATCAATTGAAAATTTTATATGTGGGTTGAATTTTTATTATGAAAATCAGTTTCCTAGGGGGGATCTCAATAATGATATCAGTAAGACCATACATATGAAATTTTAGCAATTCCTAATGCCATTATAGTTCAAGATGAGGAAACAGAATATGAAATATAAAAGGTATGGATTATATCTTGGCATATATTTGATATTTTTGAATATTAGGGCATGATTAATATTTTTCTTATAGGAATTAATTATTAATTAATAATATATAAAAACTTTGTTAAATGATTATGAAGAACATTGAATGATTGATGTGTCTATGAATTCTGATTTAAGGATGATCATGCAAATTTATAATTTTTTATTTTTTATGTGATTAAATTAATTTTAGAGGCATTTAATTTTAAGGAATATGTAACCTTGATGTTTAATATGTGAAAACTTTATTTGAGGAAGAATGCTCTTTTTAATTTTTATCCATAAGTTTAATTGTGTTGATAAACATTTGGGTTTATATGATCTGTGATATTGTTCATCATATTTATTTTAACATTATAATAATTATATGAGTATTCTTTTATAAAAAGTATAACTTGTAGGCTAGGTAACAACACAACACATTTGAAAAGGATGTGTGGCTCAAACCTAAAAATGAAGGGAGATTAGGGTGTATCGCCTACCACTGGCCTATAAGATATACATGTTAGTATGGCACTATTTTTCTTTATTTAATCAATCTAACAAATAAATGTTAAGTTCATTTTTTGAAACATAATTTTTATGATATAAATAGCCATGAGATTGAAAATTAATTTAGTTAATATGTTATTAGTTTTATTTCAGAATAAGTTCACTATGTTGGTAACCCTATATGATTTTGGAAAATAGAATATTATGGGATTTTATTTGAGGAATAAATATTGATATATCTTTTAGAGGTGAATATTATTTTAATGTGGCTTTAGGTGATTAAGGTTATTTATATAAATTATTATCATATATTAAATATTATTCTATTATGGAAATTACATTTTTGGTATGAGACATTAAGAGTTATTGATGTTATTTAGAGATAAATTAAAATTAAATATTGGAAGACTATGCGACCAAATCCTTCTTGTTTTTTGGGTTTTTATATTAGTCTGGAATATTTTGATGAATTTTAAGAATATTTATTTATTGGATGATCTATGTTTAGCTTTGGGTATTACTATTTAGTTATTTGAAATTAATGAAGTTTTACTTTGTATTAAGGTTTATTCATTTTGGGAATTATATTATCTTATCTTATCCATTTTAAATATTTATAATGTTTATGTTAGGTCAACAAGGCTGAATACCCTGAGAGTGGGGTGAATCAGGGTATGACTAATTTAAAATAAAATCTTGTTCTAATCTTGTTTTTCTGTTAATAAAAACACTCTTCTCTCTCTTTTTTATTGCACAATGTAAACAGAAAGTAAAGCATGCGCAAGACACAACAATTTTTACTTGTTTCACCGTCATCGGGCTACGTCAAAGGAGAATTCACTGGCAATGTGCTGATCTTCCAAAATCACTATACGCACACTACTGTTTACAAGGTTCAAGATATATCACTTCTATTCCCAGGATCACTACCTTTACAATGTTTAGGGCCATCTCACTGTTTTCCCAAGGGTTACTCCCTATTTCTCTCTCTCTAGCTCACAGCTAGTGGAGAGGATCACATTCTTCCTCTTCCTTTGCTCACTGCTCTGGAAAGGATCGACTCATAGTTTATAGACCTATAGGTCTCTTTATTATCACTAATTAATACATCCTCTGTTGTATGTAGATGCTCTGTTGGAGTTCAACCTCACCCATAGATGAATCTCTCTTTTCACCCAAGGTATCGGAAAATCTTCCAGATTTCATGCAGCCCTGAATCACTGTCGTGAATCAACCTTACCTGGCACCCTTCTCTAAGTTGGTGTGCAAGTATCAACACGCAAGTTATAACTGGTGTGAAAGTCCACCTCAACCACTTGCGCGTCACATGCTTCTACTACTCCAAACTTGCGCGACTCACAACTTTTTATGCCCAAACCAATATTGGCGTGCAACCAACAACTTTCATGCTTCTTCAAAACCAGCATGCAAGTTCACCTCAAAAACTTGTGCGACACAAACTTCTTCAACTCAAAACTTGGACGACTCACTTACTTCCTTTCCCAAACCACTTTAGGCGCACAACTATCACCTGGCGCGCAACTTCTACTTGCGTGACCACACACCACTTGTGCGACCACCACACCTGCGTGACAGGAGCTATGATTTTCCTAAGTGTTGAACTCTTCACAGAATGAGGAGGGGTCAACCTCTATTTATAGGCATTTGGACACCTTGTGCGACAGCGTGCAAGTCTCCCCTCGGCACGCAAGTTTCAGCTCGCAAGTCTCTGTCGCGCAAGTCACTTGTGTGACCAACACTAAAACATGTGCGACCCTTTTTTCCTTTGATATATTTTGATGTTCTGATCTTTAAAAACATATGAAGCGGTAGTTTCCTCTCCTTCAAGTACATGGCGCGCAAGTCCATTTTCCAAAAACCACTTTTCATTATTTGGCCCACAAATTTGGCAAGCACTGGAAAATAGTACCACCTTGTATCTGCTCTTTTTGTACCGCCTCTAGATCATCCATTTCTTTTTCAACGTTATTGCATCAAACATGGATCCTTAACCACAGCCCTTGAACTTGACATGCCACCATGAAATCCACTTTTTCAACAAATTTGTATGTCAGGGTTTTCTTTGTCAACAAACACAACACATATGTCCACTTTTTCCACAAACACAATCACATCAAAATGCTTTAATGATACCTTGAGGGATTTTTCCTAACATTTTAAATATAAGAGGAATATCTTTTCTACCTTTTTTGGATTATTTAATCCATTATAAGTTTATTTAATGCTTTAGGCATAAAAAAGCATCTTGAATACTCATAATTTGGAGAAAAAAGATGTGTTCATAATGAAATATTGATTAAAAGTTGAAATCCTTGATAAAAAGTATGTATATTTTCTAATGATTTTAGTATAGATGATAAATTAATTCCTCAACTCATGGAAAAGGATATTGAAATAAAAACATTATCTGTTTACTTTTATTAATAAGAAATCAATTTCCTTTTATCCTATCACAGATTTACAGTTTTTTTATGGTTAACATTATCATACCCATGTTCTTTATCACCATATATAACTCTTTTTATGTTAGTTTTTCCATTCATATCCATGTTTTTACTCCCCAGTAATGTTTTATTACTTGTAAACCAAGCTGTGTGTTATTCCAGATGACCATAGTAAAACCTTTTTCAAGTGGAATTTTTGTTAGTCTTTTATAAAACGTTGGAATTTCAAATTTCATGTATTTAATTTCTTAAAATGGGATAGAGTGTAATATATTAGTACTATTTTAAAAATAAATAATATGTTTGATAGCATATAAGATACACAACACCGATCTTAGATGAACAATAAATTATTTTATATAAATGTCACCATTATAAACTAGCCATTAAATTAGTGAGAATGAATAGTATTAACCTCGTTATAAAATATATATCATCATTACTCATTTATATATTTTTAATTAATTCTCTGTAAATAGTCAAATGTTATTTTGTAAATTCATTTTATTCTTTAAAATACATTTTCTTCCGAAATGGGTTTTCTTACTTATTCTGAGTGAATATTATAATTAATTCTTGGAAATTTTAGAAAATATATTTGAAAAAAAAATTAATTTTTTCATTCATAATCTCAAAATTTTCTTAGTTTGATTTATTTAGAATTTTCTAAAAATATTTAATTTTCAATGAATTTTGAAAAATACTGATTTTTATTAAAAATTTGTATGTTCTTTTTAAGTATTTAAATGATAATATAATATTATGTATTATTTTTAAAATTTAACTAATTTCTTTTTCATTTAAAATAATCCAATTATGATTTTTAAATGGATTTTATACTTGAATTTTGTATAAGAACATTTTATATTTTAAATCGTTGTTTTTATGAAAACCAATTTTTCATCGCATTTTTCCCATTTGATTTCAAATTAAATTATAAAAATTCAATATTTTGAAATCAATAAAAAGGATTAAATATTTTTAATAATTAGATCTAATTTTGGTACATATGTCCCTTGATTCTTTAGTCTATATGAATAGCAACATTAGCAATTTATGTTACTATAGAAAAGGGTAAATCAGGTATTTATTATTAAAAATAAAATGATAAGGATCATAAAATTACCATTACACTTAAATTTAGTTTATTAGATTATTAAATGTTTTATATATTCATCCAATGTTTTGTTATATTTTCTTTTTCCATTTGGGTAGGATTATAACCTTTATAATATTATATTTATAGAAATGTCCTAAAATGTCACACTCTTTCTTTTAATTACTATAATATTTTTTCATAGAATTAAAAAGAGTACATATTTGTTCATAAATATTAATTTTAAACATAAAACATTTATCTTCATCATGGTAATTTATTTTTTAATTTTTAGTGAATAAATAAGTACCTTAAATGTTTATTCAACATTGACGTAGTAATTATTCCCTTAATGGAAAAAACAAATAAAGAATATTAAAAATATTTAATGAAATATAATATGATATAATTAATGTGATCCAATACTTTTATATATTAAAAATAAATTTTGATGATATAAAAAATAAATTCTTTTGAATTTTACATGTTTTTTTTATGTTATTAGATTCAAAGTACTGAATATTTCAAAAAATTGACATTAAGGATATATTATAATAAATAATATTTTATTAAATGATAAAAAATTCCTAAAAATGTTATATTCATCCAAGGGGCTACTATATATTGTATAATATCAACTATGTTCCATTTATGGGACATATTATAATTTATAATAACTATCATGAACCTTAAAGTGTAAAAACCATGTTGTCACGTTATGTTTGCATGTGGTTAACGATGGGTTAAACGATAAGGGTAACAATGTGATCAAAACATGTCTAATTTTTATTTTATAAGAGTATTTAAACCTATCATCATCCTATATTTTAAATTAATCTGTTATGAGATATTTTTTAATGTAATATTAAGTTATATTAATTTAATATTTTGAGAAATTCCAAGAGTTCCCCTCTCCTCTTTTATAAAATGGAACCTCTTCTTTTATTTACTTAACACTTAAACCCCCTTTTGGTTCATCTCATATCCACACATACCACTTCCTAAATCCCCCCCCATGTCCTATAGGTTTTATTTATATAATAATACCAACCTTAGTGGTCTTAATGTGTTAGGAAAATGAGGTTGTTTGAAGAAGAGTTATCATTTTTATTGAGTGTTTCTATTTTATTTTGTCTTCCACCTCCTTAACATATCCATTAAAAATGATTATATAATAACAATATTAACTTAAATATACTTATTTTATGTAATGTTAATGTCACAACTGATATCCATCTTTTCTTCTATCAAATGGGAAACAAAACTATTGTTTGTGTGTACGACAGACTATAACAACGTAAATCGATATAATTTATTTTCCATCATTATCTATAATGTATATATTATAACGATTGAATTAATGTTTATATATTATATTAATGACATATTTTTTATTATAAAAATAATATATACCATTTACCTTATTACCATTCCATTCACTAAAAAATGATAATTCCGTTCATGTGTACGTGTGGACTACCACCTCCACGAAATGATGTGATATGTTTTTCATATACATGTCACATGGATGATATATATAAGTATATTTAAATAAATCATATAATATCTTTTATATTATTGTAATTTTTTCCTGATAAAAAAATACCAACCCACTTTACATAATGATCGTTGAAAAATGGAAATGTTACTCATGTGTGTGTATAGCCTACCGTCTCCACAATTGTAACATAGTTCATTTTTCATAATTGTCATTCATTATTGGTTTTAAAAAATAATTTATGTATAAAAATTATTATTATGTAATGATTTTTATACTTGATATGGTGTAGTAATAACCACTTTGACCATAGTCAATATACCTAAGTAATTTGGGACTAATGAACCGAATATCATCAAAACGTCTGATGTGAATATAATTGATAAATTAAATAAATATTGAAAGGTGGGAGATAAAATCAAAGGAAAAGTAAATATAAAAAAAATTCTTAACAAAGTAAATAAATAACTAAATTTTATTATTAATAACGATAAATAATATACATGAGAAGTCAAACTCAATATAAGGGACATTTTCTTAAAACTAAAATTTTAAAATATCCCTTAAAACTCTATTTTTATTCCATATCCGTATATTTTAAAATTGTTTTAAAAATAAATTTCATTACTCCCCTATGATTTTATAAATTAAAATTTATGATACATTAATTTTTTTAAAAGTTTTTGAGAGTAATGTATTTATCATTTTTTAAATGACTCACTTTGTGACTTTTCTGAGAAAAGTATGAAATGAATGTTTTTTAACTTATACGATAAGAATGGATTTTCCTACCATTAGGAATAATCTTTTCATTATATATTACATTAAAATTTTACAAGGTTATTTTCAAAGATAATATTTACTTCGAAATTGTACAATTTTTTTAAAATAATTAATTTTGAAATGGAGAGGCTATTTTAGTCAAGAATATTTTAAGGGTTTAATAATGATAACTCAAAATTTCATTCATTATGGTTGTTGGGAATTGATACAATTATGGTTGGTTCAATTATAAACAAATTATTTTTGTTTATGTTATTAACCAATGATGAGTGGTTTTTTGATAAACCATGGATGGTTGGGTCTATGATATCCCTATGATGTGTTTGGTATAGAATTCGACGATATGGTTATTCCATTTGTAAGAGTGATTATAAGAGTGATATGGAAATGATTTTCCAATTAACCTACATGTTTCAAAAATTCTTTTCCATAGGTTTGTACCAAAATTTCATGATTTCCCAAGGTAAAATTATTATATTATGTTTAAATTAAAGAATATTCTAATTTTTATGCAATGAAAATTACAAAATTGTGAAAACATTATTATGAGCTTTTCATGTATTGAAATAAACTTGTAAAAGTTTTATTTTTCATTTAATATTTCCTATGAGATTTTTTATGAAAATATTTGGGCAGAGAAGGTGATTTCTTGGGTAATAATTTTTTTTTGTTGATCTAAAGGTTTATTTTGATCCCAAATTTTATTTTGAAAATGAAAATTTTTTATAAGCATTCAGGGACTAATGGTTTATTTCTTTACATTTATCTACCTAACTGAGTTTCTTGTGCTCATCAAAAGTTAAAATTTATTTTTAGAGTTTAAGGATGAGTAGGGTCTATAATGTAGTTATGATCAAAACTTTAAATATTTGTAATTAAAATAAAACATATTATATATTAAATGTTTTATTTTGTGGAAAAAATGGATATTGTATAGAAGGGGCCATATTATACTATATTGGATTGTTATATAAGAGTTATGACTGAACACTATAATAATAAAATCCCAAAATATCTTTTTGAAATTAATAAAATTAATTCTACTTTAATGTCACTAGAATATGTAATGTTTAATGATTGATATATATATTTAAAAATAAATTTAAGGGATTTGTAATTCTGAGAAAAATTTGGATCCTATAATTAATTATTACCATATTACTTTTTAATGGTTTTAATTATATTTTTAATGAATTGTAATTATGTGACAAGTTTTACTAAAAATAATATTTATGTATCCATTTTATATATGGATGGATTTATTTTAATTTTTTTAAATAAGAGTTCATACTTTTATAAAGTAAACATATGTTATGGTATAGAACATTCATATAATTACATTTATGTACTAGAATATGAAAACTAGGTGTTACCATATGATAATAAATTAGGTTCTCATGATTCATTTCACACAAAGCTATAGAATCACAAGTTTTTTTATATAAACGATAAGTTGTTGATTAATTTATATCAGATTGAGTATTTAGATTCATTTAAACTAAAACCATGTGATATATACCATTATTGTTTTCAAGGTAAAGTGTCAGAAGATTTATTTAGTTGAAAGGGTTAAAGTACCACAAAGATTCTTGATTTGGTACATATATAGGTGTGTGGACGTTTTCTTATTGAATCTAGAGGTGGGTTTTATAACATTATTGATTTTACTAATGACTTTAGTAAATATAAAATTATATACTAAATGAGGTATAAGCCTGGTTCCTTTGATAAACTTAATTAGTTCAAGAATAAATTAGAGAATCATCTTTGTAATAAGATAAATAAACTCTACTTGGTGCATGGAAAATCTAATCTTATCCATGATTTCATTTGTTATATAAGGTATATTGGTATTCTTTATTAACTCTATCTTCCTAAAACACCATTATTATAAATCCATAGCCTTAGTTATTACTTAATATTGAGTTAAGTAAATAATTTGACTTTATTTCACATTGGTAATCTTTTCAGGTTTAGAGTTTTAGAGAATTATGCAATAACTATTACATAAAAACTCAAATTTATAGAAAGTGAAAACAATTAAAATTGTATCCATTTCTTCCACAATATAAATTTTTTAATGATAAACATGATTTATTTTCTTTATAAAATTATTCTTGAGTTCTTCCTTTCTCTTACCCATACTTATACCCTATGGAAAATATTTTAAAAACATGGGATTAGCATAAAAAGCTTAATAAGGAATATAAAATAAGGAATAAAACTATTAGTCTAGGATTCTTTTAAACCAATGAAAACATTTTCATGAAATCATAATTTTCAACCATAAAACCTAAACACTCTAACAAAACTCATGAAAACATACAATTTTTATAATACTCAAAGAAATCATAAATCATAAAGGTAACTTGTGGCATTCATAACATAATTACATTGAAGCTTTCACTGCTATATAGGGAGTGACCTTCATGGTTATGTTTTGAATACCTATCACAGAATATTACCTAAATCTGTTAGGAGAAACATTATATATTACCTCCATCTTGTTACCCAATGCATTAAAGATCTATCATAGCTCACCTACCCTCAATTTATCACAGAACCACCAGTATACATAAGTAATTCCCAAGAACCATAACATAATCATAACACATGAACTATCATAAAGGGAAAATTATATTTCCACATTGCAATCATAAGATATTATTTCAAGATATTGATATAATCAATCCATTATCAAAATCATTTTCAATACCAAAATACCTAATAATGGAATACGGTATTTACATTTATTTTTAAAAACATTTTGTCTTTTTGAATAATCCAAATACCAAATAATGTTAATGGAAGCAAAAAGATCATTATCGACACGTACGTTAAAAAACATTCATTTTTTATAGTTTAGTGAAATTATTTGTAGAAAAAGATTCCTATTGAAAACCATTGAATTAAATTAAAATTTAAATGGGTTTAATAGACACTGTATAAAATAAGGTGGTGTATATTATCAAAATATTCCTCAATCGAATAATATTGAGATGAAGTCCCTTACCTTGAGTCTAACGTGTCTCATTCATTCTTTAATTTATTATATTATAAAATTAGGTTAATGTATACTTTATTTAGAACCTTTTGAAATCTTATTATTAATTTTATGTCACTTATTACAATGTTATAACAATTAGTAAATTATTTGAGTTCATATTGTACATTTTGTCGATGTTCGGTACTTGAGTAAAAAATGAACTTGTTTTGATGAAAATTATCTATGTTGTCATAAGTCCATAATCACCATAATGATATTAAAGATTTAAATATCATATATATAAAATATATATTTATTAATAATAGTTCATGATATTTGTAGATAAGAAATAAAATGCATCGTTCCGGAAGTTGGTAGCCCATACAAATGCATGAGCGCTACATTCATTTCTCAGTCATATTAGAGGAATTAAAACTAAATGATAAATATGTATATTATAATTAAAATAAAATATATATGTTATATATGTTAAATAATTTCATTAAAACCATCCTTAATATGTTCCAGGTATGGCTCGAATGATTCATATCACTTTGAGGTGGAGGTAGTCCACACTTCCTCAAATGAAATTATTATATTTACACATTATGGAAAGCATAAATATATGAAAAAAAATTAAAAAATCATAGATATAATATATATATATATATATGTATTATGTATAATATATAAATATTTTTCTATCATAATGTCCACCATGAGAGGTGGTAGGAGAAAATCGAACAATCATCGTTTTGTGAGGTAGTAGTTCGTACAGATAAATAGAATGCTCTATATCCATTAGATGAAGGTGTGTATAAGTTTATGTATAACACATTACATAAAAAATCCTAGTATATTGAGGATACTGATTTGTTTATAAAATAATGGAAGAAAAATAGGTTATGAGGTTGGTGAAGGAAAAAATGAAAGGATCTTGAGAGGAGATGTTGCCTCTAAATTGGGTAACCCCTTTTGATTTGAGTCAAAAGGTATTATTTAATTTCCTTCCTCCAAATTTAAGGATTATAAGAGGAAGGTAGTGATATTGGGAGATTATTTGAGTATAATTGTGATAATACAAAGGGCTTTAGAGGTGTGATTAAGTGGGTATATGTGGTGTCCTTCTATAAGAGGGAGGATGGGCACTTTAGGAAAGTCTTAAAATATTATTT
Source organism: Viscum album (assembly GCA_963277665.1). Lineage (NCBI taxonomy): Eukaryota > Viridiplantae > Streptophyta > Magnoliopsida > Santalales > Viscaceae > Viscum > Viscum album. The sequence goes on from OY728166.1 coordinate 856,660,566, forward strand.
CATTATAAAGGTATTTTCGAATTCTAATAGCTATAAAGTGATATATTTCTAGGATAAGATGATAATTAATTGAAATCCTATAAAAGAATAGGTATTAGTAAAGTTGAGGTCACAAATTTAACATTATATTTTGGCATTAACCCTTAGTTAAATAAATTAACTCTTACCGTGTCTCCTTGTATTTTTACACTATGTGGTTAATATAGTTACTATAAAATGACAATAGAACCTAAAGTGGATCATTAAAAAATAATTAACATTATCTATGTTATATGGTCGAATCATATATTTTTATGACTATTATATCATTTAATAAAATAGTAATGTTTTTTAAAAACTCATTTTTGTCAATTTTGACACTATTTAGTAATTGGTTTTTTAAGTAATAAAAACTTGTTTAATTCGAGAAAACTAAATTAACAAAAATTTAACATGTAATAATCATCCATAGAATTTGTTTATGGAATGAGAACATTGAAATTTCCTTTATTTTAATATTTATTATATCATTTATTTGAATCTTTCATTAATAAGGTAATCACTCAATCATCATTGTGTCATAAATAATTTTTTTTATTTAATTTATAAAAATTATAAATAAAATACCATGACATATGAAATATTTTTATCTTTATAATTACTATTTATATTCACAAAAATATCTTATATAAGCTCATATTAAAAAAATCATTAAGAAGATACATGTGTGTGTTATATATCTCTTTACTTTAAATTAATTATTATAACATGTCATTATCACACCCAAGTGGCTCCAAAATGCCAAAAGTTATGAATAAGGATTTTTTGTCACCCATGACTTATCAAATGAGATTATAAAACATGTTAGGGTCCTTTTATATGATTATAATATTATTTTTATCCATATTTACTTTATTTACCCTTTAATTCTGGTATATAAAAATAAGTACTCAAGATACTATTCATAATGTACAAAAATAAAAGGTAAATATTAAAAAAATTAGGACATTAGGATTCCAAATATGGAATCTATTTTTCCAAATTAAAAACATAGAATTATCACGAATTAATTTAAAATAAGATATCATTGTTAGAACCAAAAAACAGGATTTTAAAATGTAAAACCCATTAAAAGATTGACATGTGTTTATATGAAATTTAAATGTGAAATTACTTCCAATGGCCATTATTTAATTAAATGATAAAAACATAATCTAATTATACTTTAAAAAAATTAAAGAAAAAACTTTATGTATAAATAAATCATATGAAAAATAGTTTTAAATAAAAAAGCAGTTTTTTTAATATTCGTTAAAAATGAATATTATCATAAAAATAACAAAAAATACACCAATTTAAATTTTTATTTCCCTATTAAAATGAGAAAAAAAATTCAAATAAAATTTATAAAACTAGATTTAAATGGTTTTTCCATCAAAAGGCAGTAAAACTTCATTTTTTTAAATGCTCATTTTATCTGTAAAATTGAGTTTTTTATTATATCTTATCTAGAAAAAATATAAGATAAATTTTAAACATTAAATTGAATATATTAAAAATAAATTTTATTAATAAAATCTATAAAGAGTGATTTTATTATTTTATAAACTCACTTAGTTTTATTTAAATAGTTTTTCATAAAAAACACTTCCTTTTAATTTAAAAGTATTTTATTTTCATTTATAAATATTTTTTCACAAAAGAATTTATTAAATGCGTGTGTAAACAAAATTTGCATAAATAAATTAATATTTTTCATTACAGACATTTTAATAGTTAGGTTATAAGGTAACATAATAATTCTTATGTTTGATGTGGCGTATTATGTATGCTATCAAACATATTGTCTCCTTTTAAAAAACTCGGGATATTACATTCTCCCCCGATCGATATTAAATCCTTGAATTTTAATTTGGGATTTTTAACTAAGGTATGAATCTTAAAAATACCTTTAATTCATTCCTACATCAGTAAAAGGATTAATAAAACTACCACATTAAAAGAAATAAAGATAAGTACAATGGTCACCTGAGATAACTCATGTTAGGATTACATGTAAGAAAATATAGATATAGAAGAAAAAATAATTGTCTTGTTCTGATGGATAGTGATGAAAAACATGATCAAGATAAATTTAAAAAATAGAAAGCCACAAACTTTTGATGGGTTAAATGGACATTGGCTTCAAAATAGTAAAAGTAAACGGAAACCATTTTTGTTTTAAGATCCTTTTCTTAACGTTATGGAATTTATTTATGATATTGATTAAAAACATAAGGAAACATACTTACTTGTCAATGATAGTTTCATCCTTTAATAAATTTCTACGAAAAACTCATCTTTTCTCCAAAAAATTGGTATTCATGACGAATTGGTCACACCTGAAGCACTAGAATCAACTTCTCAAGAGTCACATGAACCACAAAAAAAATTAACTATCAACTGATGATGTCTTGAAACATTAACCAAAAACAAAAAAAATAGGATAAAATAAGATAATTCCCCCAAAATAATAAACCATTGAATGAAGAAAAAATGTATTTAATCTCCAAAATTCAATAGTAATACCAAAATTCCAACATATACCATTCAAAAAATAACTTCTTTAAAATTTTCTTAAAATAATCCAAAATAAGATTGAAACCCAAAATTGAGAATGGTTTGATCAAATCGTCTTCCAAGATCAATTTGAACATTTATCTCAAAATAACATCAACCACCCTTAATGGCTAATACCCAAAAGTAATTTCTCAAATCACATATTATCCAAGATAGGTTAATCACTTCCATAAATAACCCAAATCACTATGAGTGAATAATTAAATGATATATTTCTCAAAAAAAAATTCAACATTTATTCCTCAAATAAATTCCCATAGAATTCTATTTACTAAAATTGTGAACATCTTCTAAAATAAAACTTAATCCAAAAATTATTTTTCAATCCCGTGTTTATCTATTTGATAAAATATGTGACTCCCAAATCAATTTATTGTTATTTAATCATATTTTTTTACTAAAAATATAAATTCATACTAACCAGATACTTCACATAGTCTAGTGGTAGGTGATGCACCCTTGTCGCCCTTTGGTTGTGGGTTCGATCACATGACCTTGTTTGACGTGATGGTTTTTCACCCTTCCTGTGGGTTTTCCTTTTTCTAAAACTGTACAATTCTTATAAAATAATCCCAAAATGAGATAAAACACTCAAAAATAACTTTACCATGTTTTATCCTTAAAGGTTGTCTTATACCTCTCATTTTCATTATAACTCATAATGACCTCAACGTATTTATTCATTAAGTCTTGTATATATTGACATATTTTGGTCACCACAAAATGATTTAATAAAACAATTCTCAAAATAAAGAACATTGTACCTTTATCACAGTATCCACTTGGTTTTCTAATCATTTTTTTACGTATAAAAAAGTTCCATGCATTTTAAAAGATATTTTGATATTCATCAAAATCGCTTGCTTCCTTTGTCCAAATACACATTGTACAACTTAGGTCTTATGGATGTTCATCGAGAAATAGTTTTGGAAAATAATCTTGTATGACATATAATTTAAATACATTAGATAATAATTTCTTTTTATAAAACATTTCGAATAATTTTAAGTTGAAACTCTCAAACAATGGTTCTTTTTAAATAACACATGTACTAGAAAACTATATTTTAAAAGAAAATATAAATAGTTTGTGCAAGGGTATCCTTATTTAATAGCTTTTTCAAAATCATAATATTCTTCATAATCTTGCAATAAGGTAAAATATCTAAAATATCCTTGATAATATTTACCTTTTTTGAAAAAATTAAATTATTCAAAAAATAATATTTGATTTAAAACAACCCATGATCCACAATGATATCTAGGTATATTGGAAGTGTTTTATAACACAAAAAACTACTTGAAATTGATTTGTATGGTAGAAAATGTTTCTGAATCATCCAAACATGACATAGAAATAATTATTTCAAGAAAATCATCAAGAAGAGATAGGAATGTTGTTTGAGATCCCCATTCTTCTATTTGTAACCATATTTACTTTATTTAAAAAAGTTATAGAACAATAATTTATCCAAAAGAATAGACCTGTAATGTTACCATATGTTTAGGAAAAACTCTTAATCCCTAATGTTTTCTAAACCAAAATATAATTCCAATTATAAGGCCCCAACCTTAATCATTACATAATCTTGAGTTAGGTCACTAATTTGACGTTATTTCACATTGACAATATTTTTTGGTTTATATTTTTATAGAATTTTTCCATAGATATTACATATAAATCAAATTTATAAAAAGTGGATACAACTAAAACAATATCCATTTCTTCCACAATATAAAAAAATTTAATGATAAAAATGATTTATTGTCTAGATAAAATTATTCTTGACTTATTATTTTCTCATATCCATCCTTATACCATATGTAAAACATTTCAAAAACATGGTATTAGCATAAAAATCTCTATAATGAATATAAAAAAGGAATAAAACCTTTAGTCCATGCATATTTTAAACCCATGAAAACATTTTCACGTAATCATAATTTTAAACCGTAAAACATAAACTCTATTATATAACTCATGAAATCCTAATATTTCTATAAGACTCAATGAAATCATAAATTATAAAAGTAACTTGTGTTATTCATAACATAATTAAATTTTAGCTTTCAAATCTATATAGGGAGTAACCTTCATGGTTATGTTTGGAATACCCATCACAATATATTACCTAAATCTTTTAGGAAAAACCTTGTCATTTACCTCCATCTCATTATCCAATGCATTGAAGAGCTATAATAGGCTCACCCACCCTCAGTTTATCATGGAACCACCCGTATACATAAGTAATGCCCAATAACCATAACATAATCATAACACATGAGCAAGCATAAAAGAAAAATAAGATTTCTACATTCCAATAATAAGATATCATTTAATGATATTGAAATAATCTATCCATTTTAAAAAACCATTTTCAATAATAAAATATGTAAAAAAAGAATATGGTGTTTACTTTTCTTTATAAAAACATTACGGATTTTAGATTACGCCAAATACCCAATAATGGTCATGACGGTAGAAAAGTTGTTGTTACGAAATACTTTTTAAAACATTCATTTTTTAATTTAGTAAAATAATTTGTAGAAAAATAATACTTTTGAAAACCATTTAATGAAATTAAAATTAAAATAGTTTGAATATACAACTTATAAATGAAGGTGGTGTATATTTTCAAAATATACCTCAATGAAAGGAGATTGAGATGAAGTATCACACCTTGAGTCTTACTTATCTCATTCATTCTTTAATTTATTGAAAAATAAACTTAGGATAATTTATAATTTATTTATGACCATTTAAAATTTTATTATTCATTTTATATCATATATTACAATTTTATAACAATTAGTTAATTATTTGAGTTCACATATGACATTTTGTTGATGTTCGGTACTTGAGTCAAAATGAACATGTTTTGAGGAAAATTATTCATGTTTTTATAAGTCCATAATCTTTGGAATGATATTAATTATTTAAATATCATATATATTCAGTATATATTTATTTATAATAGTTCAAAATATTTGGATATAAGAATAGAAATCCACTGTTTATGAAGACGGTAGGCCATACGTACACATGAACGCTAAATTCATTGCATTCTCATATTAGATGAATTAAAAGTAAATGATACAAAGGTATATTATAATTCAGATATAATATATATGTTATATATGTTATAAAATTTCACTAACACCATCCTTTATATGTTTTAGGTATGGCATGAACGAGCCATATCACTTTGATGGGGGCGGTAGTCCACGCATCCTCAAATGAAATTATCGTATTTACACATTATAGAAATAAAAAATATAAGATATAATAAAAATTATAGAAGAATAGATATAATATAAATATCATATATATCATATATAAATATATTTCCATCATAATTTCCATCATGATACGTGTTAGGAGAAAATTGAACAATCATTGTTTTGTGAAGCAGTACTTTGCGGTACACAGAAATAGTATGTTCTATATCCATTAGATGAAGGTTTGTATAAGTGTTGGTCAAGAAAATATCATAAAAATATCCTAGAATTTTTAGGATACTCTTTTGGTTATAAAATAATGGAATAAAATAGGTTAGGGTGTTGGTGATGTAAAATAAATGAAAGGATCTTGAGAAGAGACGTTACCACTAAATCGGGTAACTCCTTTTGATTTGAGTCAAAAGGCTTTAGTGAATTGACTTCTACCCAAGTTAAGGCTTATAAAAGTAAGGTAGGGATGTTGGGATATTATTTTATCATAATTGTAACCAGAAAATGGGCTTGATATGCATGTGTATGTTGGTATAGGTGGTGGGATTTTATAAGATGGAGGACGAGCACTTTAAGAAATTCTTAAAATAAAATATTTTTATAAATTTATTTTAAAATTATATAAGATAAAAATTGATATATTTCGAGTATAATATGAGTATGGGTCTGAAAAATCTCAACCATTAGGTTTTAGAAAAGTTTAGGTCACAAATTTAAACTTATATTTGTCATTAACCCTTAGTTAAATAAATTAACTCTTACCATGTCTTCTTGTATTTTTACTCTATATGGGTCATATAGTAACTATAAAAAGCCAACAGAACCTAAAGTGGATCATTAATGATATTTTGAACATTATATATGTTATTTGGGAAAATATTATATTTTTATGACTATTATATCATTTAATAAAATAATATTCTTTTTTAAAACTTGTTTATGTCAATTTTGACACTATTTAGTAATTGATTTTTTTAAAAGTCATCACAGCTTGATTAATTATAAAACAATAATTTAACTAAAATATAAAATGTCATAATAATCCAAAAAAATTATTTTATGGCATCAAATTTTTCAAATTACATTTATTTTAATATTTACAATATCGTTTATTTTAATCTTCCATTAATAAGGTAATCATTGCATCATCAATGTTTCATAAATAAATTTATTTATTTAATGTCTAGAATTATAAATGAAATTATGTGAAATAGGAAATATATTTAACTTTCTAATGAATACTTATAGTTAAACATATAAGATATATAACCCCATATTAAAAAAAAATTATTAAGAAGATACATGTTTATTTTATATTTCTCTTTACTTTAAAGTAATTATTATAACATTGCATTATCACACCCAAGTTGCTCCAAAATTCCAAAAGTTCAGCCTAAGGATATTGGTTGTCTCCCATGACTCATCAAAAAAGATTGGTACACATTTTAGGGTAGTTTTATATTATTATAATATTATTTTTACCCTTATTTACCAAATTTAGCCTTTAACCGTGGTAAATAAAAATAATTACTGAAGTTATTATTCATAATATTCAAAAATAAAAGGTACCTATTTAAAAAATTTGGAACTTATGATTCCAAATGTTGAATCCATTTTTTAAAATTGAAAACAAATAAGTTTTAGTAATTAATTTAAAATTAAATCCCATTGTCAAAACGAGAAAATGTGTTTTTAATAACTAAACACCATCAAAAGATAGACATGTGTTTATATCAAATTTCTCTGTGAAATTAATTCAAATGACCATAATTTGTTTAAATTATAAAATAATAATCTAATTATTATATAAAAACAATTAAATGGATAACCTTTTTTACAAATAAATCAGATGAAAAAGTAGTTTTAAATTAAAATGCAGAATGTTTCACTATTTATTAAAAATGAATATTATCAGAAAAATAAAAAAATACAAAAGAGTAAATTTTTATGTCACACTTCCAAATAATAAATTTATATTTTCAAAAATTTCTTATAAAAGTATAAAAAACAATATTTAAAATGGGTTCCTCCTCAAATGGTGTTAAAACTGCATTTTTAGAAAATTGATCATTTTACCTATAAAATTGAATTTGTTATTATATAATATATATAAAACATATAAGATGAATTTTAAATAGTACATTGAATATATTAAATATAAAATTTATTAATAAAATCCATAAATATCAATTTTATTATTTTAAAAACTAACTTATTTTCATTTAAAAATATTTTCATAAAAAATGCTTCTTTTTAATTAAAAAGGGTTTTATTTTCATTTATAAATAATTGTCCACAAAAGAATTAATTAAAATAATGTGTAAAAATTTTTTTAAATCAATTAATATTTTTCATTATATAAATTTTAATAGCCAGGTTGCAATGACCCATGTTTTGAACCAGACTATATCCCAAGGGAATTTGAACTTTTTCTATTACTGAACGGGTTGTTTTTAAAACCAAGCTTCAGAACGAAATTTTGAGAGTTAGAATGCTTTGTTGTTTTGGTTTTGGGCTACGGAGAAGGCCCGCAAAGTTTTCCTAGTGTCTCGACAGGTCTCAGGAGCTTCGGTCCCGAGAAAGAGGCTGGCATTTAAAAGGCTGACGAAGGCGCACAGGATGTGCAGGGTTTGACCAAACCGTGCTTCCCATTGCAGGCAAACCGTGCAGCCTTATTTAAGGAGGAAGTGGCTTGAACACAGGCTAGGCACGGTTTTCCAAACCATGCACCTAGAACGTGCGTGGGATCTCCCTTAAGCAGAGGGTGTCGCACGGTTTGTGCACGGTTTGGAAAACCGTGCGGATCAAACCGTGTGGGATGGTCATTTAAAGTTTTTGAATAATTTTAAAATAGAATAAAAGAAAAAATCTAAAATCTAAACACTCTCCCTCTCCCTCACTCAACCCACATGACACTCAAGGAGGGGCTCCCCCTTAGAGTCACGCGACACCCTCCTCCTACGGCATCCTCCTTCCTTCGTTTTCTTCGGATTTTCTCTTGGTTTCTTCTCTGATCCTCTATGGTAAGTTACCTACTTCCTTCTACTCTTTTTTTTCAGTCCGATTTTGGCCTATCCATTGACCCGTGCGATTCGGCCCAACCCTAGGTATTGGGGGTTTCTTGATTTCTGTTTTTCCTTTATTCTAGGGTTGTAGTAAGGTTGTCTCGGGACCCTTGGGTTCGAGTTTCGACATCTTCCACTGAAGGCGAGGCAGATTCGGGTGGTTTTGGTTGCCAGCTTTGGTTCGAGGTAAGGGTTTTACCCATGGATTTTTTTCACAGCTTCTAATCTAATGCCTTAGATGTTCTAAAGGGTCCTGGTATGTTTTTCTTAGTGTGTTGGAGGGTTCAGGTTGGTTTCTCTTTTCCAGAGCTTAGACAGATCTTAGTTAGAAAGATCCAAGATCTGGATTGGATGGATGGATCCACCTAGAGGTAGGGTCCCTCTCCTTGCCCTTTAATTTAAAGTGAAGTAGTAAAGAGTTACTTCTACACAGTCTTAGTATTTGAATTCTTCTAGTTAGTCTTGAATAAATGCTTCTGTGAAAATAGTGTGAATTGCAGGAATAAGATAAAATGGTTGCCTTCTAACTAAACTCACGATTAAATAATAAAACCCCTCGATCAGAGGTGCGCTGTCTTCAAGATAAAAATTAGTGATAGGCTTTTTATTCTTTCCTGTTGGATTGTTGTGGTGCCCCTTTGATTCTTTGTATGCAAACGTTCCTTGTTGAGAAAAATAGAATGACATGTCTGTGATACTTGTGTTTTGGTCAATTTTCCATGTTTAGGCAAATTGAGTAAGATGATAACCATAGTGGGATGACTTAAGACTAAATGAATTGTTACCTCAAGAAGGTATAAAAGGGTTAAAGAATGATAAATTTATACTTTAAGATGGAATGGTGAAACTAGGAGGGAAAAGACTTGGGTGGTATGACCACGCCTTGGGATAACGTAAGGAGCATAGCTTATGTTAGTAAAATGAATGTGTGAATATATTGATTTAGGTACTTAAGATGTGTTTCCTTAAGTATGAACGTGAATATGTTCGCTTAGGTGTATGTGGTATGATTCTTTGAATGCTTATGACATAATGCCATAAACAGTATATTATAGACATGTTTGTATTTTGAGTGCGCACATACTGATGCCACATAATGAGAGATAACAAAGGTGAGTGCATGCTGAGGACTCATAGTGAAATATACGTGGTTGGATGGGAGTCAGTTATACCCCATGCTAGTGTGATAGTACATGTCTATAAGGGAGGCATTCTTACCCCTTGACAGTTGACTTATTTTGACGATTACATGTTTGGAAGGGAGGCATTCTTACCCCTTTCTAGTTGACTTATGATGATGATTACATGTCTGGATGGGAGGCAGTTATACCCCATGCCATCATTATGAATGTGACAGATGGGAAGCAGTTTTACCCCATACCGGTTGAATGAATGTGATGGAAGGGAGGCATTATTACCCCTTTCCAGTTGACTTATAGGGACAGGAGGCATTCTTACCTCGTGCTCTCTATTCTCTACACATGTATGGATATGAGACATTATTACCCCTTGCCAGTTGACCTTCAGGGACGAGAGGCATTCTTACCTCTTGCCCACTAATCTTACTAATGGGTGGGATGCATTCTTACCCCACTCCATCTATGATCTAAATGGTTTTATATATATACATATGGTGACATGATCAGGTTACTTTACCGACAATGAGCTGAAGCTGGTATAACCGTCAGGTGTCCCTTGGGAACCTGGATGGGTGTTATTTACTTATGTAATTATGCTTACTTTTTTCCCTATACCTGCTCACTGTTTAATTTTTATACACTGTCTGGATTGGGTTGACCCTAGTGGTGCGGGCCTACTGTGATTTATATCTCACACCCTACTCAGGACACCATTGCACTGGGGTACCCGAGAAGACCTTCTTGCTTGCAGGACCTAGGTTGTGTGTTGTGCTGTTTGTACCTGAGGTTTTAGGAGCAAAGGACCAAGTGGGAGCTTTGGATGCTTAGGGGATTGCCGTCGGGCTTTACTGTCTTTTCTTTTTGTATTGATTATAAAGCATGCTGTATTTATTTCCTGCTTCCATAACTGTATCTCCATATGTATATGCATGCATTGTAAACTGGAATTTTCTGCCTTTTATAAAATGGTTATTACCAGTCTTTTGTTTCTGCCCTTCAATTGTTTACTGCTTCTGCTATTCATATTGTTTAATCTGATAATACCGTTGTGTTACTCTGATATGAGGGTATAGTCTCCCCATTATCACCTCCTGAGACCCTCGCTGCTAGTTGGCAGCCTCTGGAATACGGGGAGACGCGCTTGAGGCCATGTGACCCACCGGTCCAGCCACCTGTTCGATGGTACGCTGGGCTAGGAAATTACAAAGTGGTATCGGAGGTGTTTCTTTTCTTTTTCCTTACTATTTTGGGTTGGTATACTGGATATTATGAATGTGTCGGCGCTTGGCTAATAGCCGTGCTTGGGGCTGATCACCCCACATACATGGAATGACCATGTGGCCAAGGCTGGGAATTGTTGTTCATATTGTTTGCTATTATAGTTGATATGGTTTCACCTTGGGTGACTGTTGTATTTATGCTGCTTATGGTTTATGAAATTCCTAGAAGTTTACCCTTGGCCTGATATGGAAAGAAAGCTGCATTGCATGCATCATATTAGGCAGATAAGAAATTAACATGTCATGAGAAGTTCCATGCCATGTACTTGCATTAGTAATTACCTGCTGATCTGATTTTGTGCCTTGATTTATGTGCCATACTTATGTGATATAACATGTTCTATGTTTAATTCTTGTTATAACATGCTTGTTTAGTCTTAACATGTGAATGTTTGCTTGGGCTAGAATAGATTCATTGCAATTATGATGGGAGCTGGTTTTCAGTTGTAAGGTGTATGGGCGCCTTACAACTGGGAAAAGGTAACCCATGTATTCGATTCACTATAAAAGGATTCTAAGTTTAAAATGATAAAGTAAATTGGTTTTGATTAAAAAGGGGAGTCAAATACCAATTTATAATGTGTATGGGTTCTTTATAGGTTGGTAGATGGCCACCCATGTACTTAGGCCATTGCATGTGAGCATGTTAAATTCTGGGTTGGAATCTAGTTTTGATAAAATGGGGAGTCAATTTTCAATCCATGAAGTGTATGGGAACTTCATGAATTGGGAAATGACAATCTGTATTAAATGTAAAGGCTTTCTCTATTGTGAAATGATTAAATTGAAATTGTTGCCTAATTACAAATTGAAATGTTTTGGATAACTTTTAAATGTGAAACTGGTCCCGAGTAGGTTAGTTGAAAAGTGTTGTATGAGATAACCCGGTTGGGGTGTTTAAATTTTAAAAGGAATTGAGTAACTACTTTGGGGTTACTTTTTGAAGAACCCAGGATGGATAAATTGGGACCCTCGTAGGTCGCCCTTTTTTTTAAATGGGGTTGTTTTTCTCAATTAATTGATAAAGACAAGATTTATGTGAATGTTTGTTGTTCTTAAAAGGATGTTTTTGGGAAACTTTCCGGTTTTCTTGATGCTTGGTTGAAGTATTTTTTAAATAGTTAGAGTTTAAATGGGATAAAATGTTAAGGGCTTGGTAATGGAACCCACGGTGGTGTGTTGAGACCATAGTGTAAGGGGTAGTTTTGAGATTCTCATCGATTTTCCTTGGAATGGGATTGTAGGTGTTTCTCTTGGGCGTCGTTTCCTTAGAGGTGTTTTGATGATTGGCTTTTGAGCCTAGGGAATTTTTTTCACGTGACTCAGCGTTAGGGTCAATGTTTGATCTTTTTAAGGGGACAGCCCGTGGTTGGTAGCACCCTTAGCATTTTAATGCCTTGCTTCTACTGTGGATTTTCTAACATGAGGTGTTGTTCGGGTGCTGTTGTCCATTGTTGGACTCTTGTTTTTCTAATGACATCCTTGTTCAAACGGGTGGTCATTGGGTTTTGACTTTCATTGCGGCTTTGGGTCATCTCCTCAGTAGAGTGGCCCGATGTTAAAGAATTGTTTCGTCCCAATGTTTGGGATGGATTTCGAATGAATCATGTGTTTTGACATGATGGTTTCCTTGTTTTGGATCTTCTTCATTTGTTTGGTGATGTGATTGTGGTGGAGGATCGTCACACGATCGGTTGCGGTGTTTGTGTACTAGCATGCTTGTGCTCGAATAGGTTATCACCTTTCCCTTCGATGACTAGGACACTCCTAAGGTTGGGAGCACGTCGTGTCGAATCTGGTAAATTTGTCCTTTCATGTGGAATGGATGCTTCTTGGAATGCCTTTAGAAATGGGTTGGTCGTGTCTGAATGCCTTGAGGCATGCGATTTTAAAACCTGTGGATGTGTCGGCGGGTGAAGCCGAGTTTCTTACTTGAAGTCGACCAGTTGAGGTTCAACTGTTCTTCCTTCTAGTAGTCTGGTATGATTAATTGGAATTCGCTCAAACCTCTTAGTGCATTCTGTTTAGTGATGAACATGTCCCCTATCTTTTCCTCATCCAAGATGCACTAATAGAGCATCAGTCTTATCTGCGCTAATGCTTTTAAGCCATTGGGCTTCATCAGATGGTTCTATTTCGGCATTGCACGCAGGATACGTGGATTATTGTATGGTTTGATCTTAAAAACGTCATCGAAAGTCAGGTGTAGGCTTCAGTGAATGTGTTTGTGCTAAACGTAAGGTGTTTAGAGAAAGGCATTGTGGTTCTGTTTGAAAAACGTCGGCTATTTAGGCCGAGCGTTCTTGTAAAGAGTCAGTAGGAGATGGCTTGACATGGGGTTCTTGTTTAATGTCTGCAATCGGTGACATACCATTCTCTGGCATGTCGTCAAGTAGAGGTGAGTGCAGTTTGTGTCGGCCGGTGCCTAATATGAACAACCAGCTCAACTTGGGCCTTGAGGTTGATGGGGAATCGACCGTTTGATCTGTTTCAAATCACACTAGAAGCGTCGTGGGAACACTTGGGGAGTGCTTTGAGCGTTAATTCCAACGATGGTCCTAACCATAGTTGGTATTGGTTGATTAATGTTAAAAATCTAAGGTGGAAAGTACTTGTGGCTAGATTTTTGGAGAGACGATGACAGGTTCATGTCTCTGGGTAGATGTGCTCGGGAAGAGCCGTCTTGGTGTTTTGATTGGGGAAACAAGAGTTGGCTCAAGTTTTGGTGGCTTAAGCGCTATAGGGTTTAATGGATTCTTAAGGGTGTGTTGGAATTTTGTGAACACAACATGATCATTTGAACGAAGCTTCATGAACTTTGTAGGTTTGGTGATGTGTACGTTATTCTCGAAGGCTTCTTGGGGAAGATAAGTTCTAAGGTGGGAAGGTTGTAATGACCCGCGTTTTAAACCGGACTAAAACCCAAGGGAATTTGATCTTTTTCGATTACTGAACAAGTGGTTTTTAAAACTGAGCTTCAGAACGTAATTCCAAGAGTTGTAATGCTTTGTTGTTTTGGTTTTGGGCTTGGGTGATGGCCCGCAAAGATTCCCATGTGTCTCGACAGGTCTCGGGAGCTTCGGTCCCGAGAGAGAGGCTGGTTTCCAAAAGGCTGAGGAAGGTGCACGAGCTGCGCATGGTTTGACCAAACCGTGTGGCCCATTGCAGGCAAACCATGCAGCCTTATTTAGGGAGGCATTGGCTTTCCCATAGGTTGCGCATGGTTTTCCAAACCGTGCACCTAGCCCGTGCGAGGGATCTCCCTTAGGCAGAGGGTGTCGCATGGTTTGCGCACGGTTTGGAAAACTGTGCAGATCAAACCGTGTGGGACGGTTGACTAAGGTTTTTGATTAATTTTAAAATAAAATAAAATAAAAAACCTAAAATCTAAACACTCTCCCTCACCCCCACTCAACCAGCATGACACACAGGGAGGGGCCTCCCCTTTGAACCGCGCGACGCCCTCCTCCTACGGCCTCCTCCTTCCGTTTTATTCATATTTTCTCTTGGTTTCTTCTCCGATCCTTTGTGGTATGTTCCATCCTTCCCTATCCTCTTGTTTTCCTACCAGATTTTGGCCTCTCTGTTGACCCGTATGATTCGTATGAACCCTAGGTTTTGGGGTTTCTTGATTTCTATTTTTCCTTCATTCTAGGGTTTTAGTAACGTTGTCTCGGGACCCTCGAGTTCGAGTTTCGATATGCGCTGCTGAAGGTGAGGCGGATTCAGGCGGTTTTGGTTTCTGGCTTTGGATCGAGGTAAGGGTTTTACACGTGGCTTGTTTTCACAGCTTCTAATCTAATGCCTTAGTTTTTCTAAAGGTAACTAGTATGTTTTTCTTAGTGCGTTGGTGGGTTCAGGTTGGTTCCACTTTTCCGAAGCTTAGGCGGCTCTTAGTTAGAAAGCGCCAAGAGCCGGAGTGGATGGATGGATCCACCTGGAGGTAGGGTCCCTCTCCGTGCCCTCTAATTTAAAGTGAATTAGTAAAGAGTTATTTCTACACAGTCTTAGTATTTGAATTATGAAAGTTAGTCTTGAATAAATTCTTCTATGAAAACAGTGTGAATTGCAGGAATAAGATAAAATGGTTTCCTGCTAACTAAACTCATGATTTAATAATAAAACCCCTCGATTAGAGGTGCGCTATCTTCAAGATAAAAAGTAGTGATAGAATTTTTATGCTTGCCTTCTAGATTTTTGTGGTTACCCTTTGATGCTTTGGGTATGAACTTGCCTTGTTGAGACAAATAGAATGACATGTCTGTGATACTTGTGTTTCGGTCAATTTTCCATGTTTAGGAAAATTGAGTAAGATTATTACCATAGTGGGATGAATTAAGATTAAATTACTTGTTACCTCTAGAAGGTATAAAAGGGATAAATAATGATAAATATATCCTTTAAGATGGAATGGTGAAACTAGGAGGGAATAGACTAGGGTGGTACGACCACGCCTTGGGATAACGTAATGATCACAACTTATGTTAGTAAAATGAATGTGTGAATATCTTGACTTAGGTACTTAAGATGTGTAGCATTAAGTATGAATGTGAATGTGTTCGCTTATGTGTATGTTGTATGATTCTTTGAATGATTATGAGGTAATTCCATAAGCAGTATATTATAGACATGTTTGTATTGTGAGTGTGCACATGTTGATGCCACATAATGAGAGATAACAAAGGTGAGTGCATGCTGAAGCCTCCAAGTGAAAGATACATGGTTGGATGGGAGGCAGTTATACCCCATGCTAGTGTGACAATACATGTCTAGAAGGGAGGCACTCTTACCCCTTGGTAGTCGACTTCTTTTGATGATTACATGTCTGGAAGGGATGCATTCTTACCCCTTACCAATTGACTTCTGATGATGATTACATGTCTGGATGGGAGGCAGTTATACCCCATTCCAGCATTATGAATGTGACATATGGCAATCAGTTATACCCCATATCGGTTTAATGAATGTGATGGAAGGGAGTCATTCTTACCCCTTTCCAGTTGACTTATAGGGACGAGAGGTATTCTTAACTCGTGCCCGCTATTCTCTATACATGTATAGAAGGGAGACATTCTTACCCCTTTCCAGTTGACCTTCAGGGACGAGAGACATTCTTACCTCATTCCCGATAATCTTACTAATGGGTGGGAGGCATTCTTATCCCGTGCCATATCTGATCTAAATTCTTTTATATATATACATATGGTGACATGATCGGGTTACTTTTCCGGCAACGAGCTGAAGCTGGTATAATCTTCAGGTGTCCCTTGGGAACCTGGATGAGTGTAATTTACTTATGTAATTCTCTTTAATTATTTCCCCATACGTACTCATTGTTTAATTATTATACACTTTCTGGATTGTGTTGACACCGGTGGTTCTGGCCAACTGAGATTTATATCTCACACCCTACTCGGGTTGCCATTGCACTGGGGTACCCGAGTAGACCTTCTTGTTTGCAGGACCTAGGTTGTGTGTTGTGCTGTTTGTACCTGATGTGTTAGGAGCAAAGGACTAAACGGGAGCTTGGGATGCTCAGGGGATTGCCGTCGGGCTTTTATGTCTTTTCTTTTTGTATTGATTGTAAAGGATGCTGTATTGACTTCCTACTTCCATAACTGTATCGTCATATGTACATGCATGCATTGTAAACTGGCATTTTCCGCCTTTTATAAAATGGTTATTACCAGTCTTTTTCTTATGCCGTTCAATTGTTTACTACTTCCACTATTGAATATTGTTTACTATGATAATACTGTTGTGTTACTCTGATATGATGGTATAGTCTCCCCACTATCACCTCTCGAGACCATCACTTCTAGTCGGCAGCCTCTGGCGTGCGGGGAGACGCGCTTGAGGCCATGTGACCCATCGGTCCGGCCACTGGTTCGATGGTGCACCGGGTCGGGATGTTACCTAGGTTATAAGGTAACATAATAATGCTTATGTTTTATGTAGCATATTATGTACGATATCGAACATATTGTCTCCTTTTAAAAAAACCCAGGATATTAAAATTATAGAATAGTTACATTGAAAGGAGAAACTATAAATTTTTTGACATAGTGTGATAAAGGATGATTTATGTGATTATTTTATTATTCTTCTTGGTATATTAATTAAAAAAATGGCATACACACTAAACTATGTAAAAACTAAAGTATTCAACTTATTTCCATATATTCTCTAGTGTTCGAGGAAACCCATGTGGTAAAACAAACAAATTCATGGTTTAAAAGAATCGATTATAGATAAATAAAAAAAATAAAATTACACCTCAAGGAAAAAAAAATTATGTTATCTCAAGGAAAATAGAAGATATTATCTATAAAAACCATCATAAAAAATAAAAAATGACTAAACATGTCATATTTTTTAGATGGATCACATATCTAAAATTGATATTGGGAGATATATCAACGTTTAAGAAGTTAAGCCGCAATATATATAGATTTTTTATGGGAATAGGATCCAAAATTACCAATGAATGATATTGAACAGAGACAAAAGTTCTTCTAAGAGCACTAGAGAGGTTATAGAACCATTGAGATATGGTTTTCTAATAAAAGAGTATGGGGAATCATTATTATTTGCTAATGATTAGCATGTTTACTATAAAGAATTGTTAATGGGGTCAAATGTATCCATCTGGAAAGAATCCATTAATTATAAGATGTCTTCCATATACTAAAACCATGTATGGGTTTTGGTAGATCCTTTGATGGATGTAAATCTTATTGGTTGAAAATTTTTAATCAAGATGAAACTATGAATTAATGGTAACATCCGTACCTATAATCCATGAAAGGTTGAAAAATGGTTTTAAAGATATCAAGGCATAGAATATTAGAAAACTGTTTCACTAGTTTCTATACTAAAATCTATCTGAACTTTTTATCACATAGATACTTACCATGATTAAGAAATTTGGAAAATGGATGTCAAAATTTCATTCCTTAATGAGAACCTTGTATAAGATCTCTATGACCCAACTAGAAGGGTTTGTGAATCCAAAGTATTCCAATAAAGTATTAATGTAATAATGATCCATTTATGGGTGTAATCGTGGTTTAAGATTAGAAAACATTGGTTTTAATGAATTCTTGAGAGAATTTGGTTTCATAAAGAATGAATATGATCCATGTGTCTATAAAAGGTTTAGTGGAAATGTAGTCGTTTTCTATGTAATATATGTTGATGATATATTACTGATGGGAAACAAGATGCCATTATTATAATTTGGTAAGACATTGTTGAATAGGTGTTAATACATGAAGGTCTTGGGTTATGAAAATTACATTCTAGGGATCAATATCATTCATTACAAATCTAAGAGACTACTTGGACTGAGTCGGGGTATATACATTGATAAGGAAACTAAGAGATTTAGTATCGAATAGTCCAAGTGGGGATTGTTTCTAATTTCACATGGTATAAATCCTACTAATAAAATGTGTCCTCATGCACAAGAGAATAAATTGAGGATTTTAAGGATTTATTATGCATTACTTATGGTATCTATCTTGTTATGAACAAGGATTGATGTTTTATAAACCTGGAACACTGTAGAACAACAATGGACTATTTTAAAGACTATCATAAAGTATGTAAGGTGTATTAAGGATATGTTCCTCGTTTATAATGGAGAATACGATATATCCATTAATAATTATAAATATTCTATATTCTATAAAGATTTAAATTTTTTGAAATCACAATCAGGATAATTATTATATCCTAATAGAGAATATCTGAGCTAAAAGATATCAAAGCTATCGGTGATCACTAATTCAATAGTAGTGTCCGAGTATATTGTGTCTTTTAATGAAGATAAAGAAGATGTTTGGATATAAAACATAATATATGAGCTTGATGTAGTGCCTAATAATAAATATGTTATCATGTAATATTGTGATAATAGCACGGTGGTGGTCCTAACAACAAATCCCAAGCCACTTCAGCAAAAAAAACATACTTCAAAAGTATCACCTTATGAGGTATTTCTATAAGTTATGTGAGGTCATTATAAGGATAATTTTCATGAATTACGACATTTCATATCTATTGAATAAATCCTTGTCTCATAAAAATCATGAATATCATGATAGATCTAGTGGATAAAAAGTCATTAGAAGTTGGATTAAGTACTAGTGGGGGGGTTTAGTTGGTGTCCAATAACTTGTTGTGCTTCTAAATTTGATTATGTGTATATTAATAAATATTAATATTAATAAATATATTATATTATGATGATTTTTCTTCTACATAACATTGTTGTGATAATTTCCTTAGAGTATTTATTTCATCAAAAGGTCATAGTAGTTCCCTGTTATAATTTTATTTCATTTAACAAATATTATTTAATTTTTTAAATTAAGTGATATTTAAATAGTTTTGATGTTAGTGCACACCATAGAAATAATATTATTATTTTTAGGCATGTGGTTTACATAGACTATAGAAATTAGTTAATGGAATATTCTAAGTAACTAATTATATAATCCTAATTATATTAAACCAATTTTATAATTTATATATTATGTGAATTGTTGCACACAACATTTCACTCAATATGTCACTCTCTGTACCAAATAGAATTCCCTCAATAATTCTCTCAAAAATGCGAGTCCTCCATCATCATCCACCCCTTTAAGATTGAATTAATGAGGAATAATCCTTTAATAATGAATATATTATTGTGTTAGATGATGGATAATAAGTCATGAGGATTAGTACCACTATGGTAGTACCTATAACTCCATCGGCAGCGTTTAGAAATTCATAAAGCTTGTGTGGGTACTGTTCAAGGGATTTTACTTTGGTTCCTCCTAATAATGACTATATGAGAATGAATTCAATATAATTTATCATGAAGGAAAAATAACCAAGACATGGTAATTCCAATTCCTAAATTAATTATAAATTATATGTCAAAGAACCTCTCATTGAATATTTTGAGGTTGAAATTATACAGTTTAAATGATTTATCCAAAGAAATTGATGGAAACCATTATTTTACATGGTCCTAACAAAATATATGGAACCTTGTAAACTTTATGTGGTATGATAGTGGTCACATATGTTTTTATAATTATTTATTAATCATTGGTCAATTTCATATTTTATTGTTAATTTTAATTTATAAGTTTTTAATTTAGTATAAAAGTAGATATATGATGATATTTCAATTTAAAATTACCAAGAATAATCCAATAACATATAAATAATAATCAAAGAATACATCTAGGGGAGCTAAGGATTCAAGTCAAATGAAACAGATATGTGGCGTGTAATGGAAATGTACACATCATATAGCCATGATCAACCACACCAAGATGAGTCATGAAAATCACAGCACCTCATGTGGGAGAATAGTATGTGGAATCATTAAGTTATGTGTATTGACCACTAATTAGTATGTAGTTTTATAGTGTGCACATAGTATGTAGTTGGAGTACATGTTCTGTAACCTTATATGATTTAACCCCATGTGAATCGTAGAAGACATGTTGTCAAATAATATGAAATGTAATCAATACACATCGTGTGTTGACTGAAACTCAAGAGACATGGAAATTAATATAGTTATTAAATTTAGCGGGTAGTGCACACCATTTCACATGTAATAACCTACAATAAAAATAAACTATGTTACTAGGTTTTCCGTTCTAGTCCACACATGAAGAAATTAGTTAAAATAAAAATCAAACTACAGGGAATATAGTTGAATGCACACATCCTGTGATAGGGTTTTTAGATGGATTATACACCGAGGGATTTTCAGCAGGTTGTGTGTGATATTAAATTTTTGTTAATTAATTTTCATATTCTTTTTGTTGATACATGATGTGCACGGTCATCATAAAAATTGTGTCATTCAAGGTATTTTCTAATGGTGCATGTCTTATATATTCAAGGTGTGCCGTAAAATCTTAAATGTTTCAAAAACTTCATAGTGTGAGTCACTAAATAACATGCCATGTATATCCCAACATGTTGTGTTGGAATATGTTGGTTATGTACTAAAACATATGTATATGACACATATTATAGAATATGTTTCACCCAATAGTTTAACCTAAGTTTATATATCTACCACATCATAGGATGAGTATACAAAACCACCACATGTTCATGAATTCAGGTGCATGCATCTTCCAACATTGTTTCATCAGTTATAATTCATTATGAGTTAATAAAATGTCTTGAATTCATTAAAATAATTTACATTTACATTTATAGTAGGAATTGAGATATGATTGTACATTGAATATGGTTGAGGTGTTTCAATAAATGAAATGCATCGAGGATGGATATATAATGAGATGAGATCCATCTTTTTGGTTTTGACAAATTGTATACAAGAATCATAGTAATCTCTTCCTTTCAAGTTGTATTTTATTTCTAGGTGATTGCAATTTCACCCCTTCTACATTTAACGATCCTAAAGATACATTCTGGGATCCTCTGTCTGGTATAATCCCCTCAGAGGAATGAGACTTTCACCTACTAATAAGGTGGCCTTTATAAATCACATAATGATGATTTATAGGCATAATGCACATCACTTTAGGTATTACCTATTTACATTCTTCATTTCTATTACATTTTTATTATATCAAGGATATATCGAGCAAATAAATGTTCTTTTGCTACCATTATTCATAGGATGAACCCCTAAAACCCATCAATGGTATCAAATCAAGCTCCCTCACCAAATAAACATGTTTCTTACATAGTTAAATGAAGAACATGTTTTATGGAAATCCTAACTATCCCCCCTTCCACCACTCAACATAACGTTATATGATAACGTTATGTTAGAAGCACCACTTGATATTACGTTAAATAGTTAACATAATGTAGAGTGGAAGGAATATCTTAGTTAGGTAAGTAATGAAATTTGGGTGTTGTTGTGAGAAAATAGACCATCAAGGTTTTAGGTTATTTATATATTTTTTTATAAATAATTGAATTAGATATTTTTGAATATTGATAAAATTTATAAAAGTTGTTTTATAAATTAATTAACGAGAAAATGTCTGTGGTACAATTTTCTAATATTTTATAAAATTATTAATGAAAATAAACCCTAAATATTAAAGAGTTGATATTAAGATTATCTTTTTCAAATTTAATTTTTTTATAAAATGTTTATAAATCATAATAAGATTTATTTTGAGAATATTTTAATTTAAAATGAGTTTATAAAGTAATTAATTATAAAAAAGTTATAATTTAGTATATAAATGTTATGAATTATTTATTAAAAAAATATTTCAAAAATTAAATTTTAATATTTAAATGAAATTTAAAATAAATTATATGACATACCTTGTGATCTTGTAATAATGTGTTTATTTAGAAATCATAATGGTGATTTATAAAAGAGTATAAATTAAATAAATGTGTTTGAAATATAATAGATTTTATATTTAAAATTATGAATTGTTTATAATTAATTAATTTGATTTGTTCAAATTAATAGGGGCCTTGTTTAAGGTATTATTTAGACCACATAAAAAGTGTTTCGTTAACTGATTTGATCGAAGGATTATACAATGTTATGTATGTGATATTTAGATTTTTTTAAAAATGTTTACAAAATAGAAACTGAATTAAAAAATGGTCATAATTAATAAATTAACATATTTTTAAAGTAAAATACCATATAATGAATAATATTAAAGAGTAGATATTAAATATTGATATAATGTGTTTATATTCAATATTATATAACATCCATAATATTTATATTAATTATAAAAATTTTATTGTAATATTTTATTTATAAATAGTTATAAATGTTATGTATGAGGTTATGTAAAATATTTTTTGGTAAGACTAAATTATATATGAGAAAATTATATTATTTGATAAATAAAATTTTTATTTATTTTTAAAATTATTCTTATAATTTATAAGTGAGTAATTAATTATATTCATTAGGGTTTGTAAATTTGGTTTTATAATATTTTTTCAAATATATAAATTCATATTTAATTTTCATAATTAAATAAAAAAAATTATATAATTTTTTTTCATTAATATTGTTCATATATATATAATTGTTTGTATAATGTGAATAATTTTTTTGTTAGATATAAAAATTATTTTTTTCTCATGTTAAATATAAATGTTTATTTAATTATCTATTCCTTTATATTATTAATGTTTACAAAAAATATATTATATAAATAATGTGTATGATCTATTTATCTGACAAATTGATTCTAAGAGATAAATCATTACATCAGATGATGGGTGCGGCAGCATAATAATTATTTTTTCATCTATGTTGATCTTGTTTTGTTTTCTGTGTAATGAGATTGAGAATAGTTATTCAATATAGTTTATTCATATTATGTTTCATTGATATCATGATTTTAATTCTTTCTTGATTAAGGACTCCTCCAGGAGGGGGGATTAGGATTAGATAGATCCCTGGATTAGAGGCTCATTCTTTTTCCTATAAAGGTGAGCGATTGGCTATTTATCAGTTTAGGGTTACTCGTGTGGATATTTTCAATTATATATATATCTTTAAGCCTTTATATGAAAATTTCATGTACATTACGGAGAATATGTATTCAGATATGTATGAATATCCTTGTCTTATTTTTTGGGTGAGTAAAAAAACTATGGATTGTATAAAAATATGCATGTTAATATGACTGGAAAATTTTAATTTAATGGATGGAAAAGGGATTAAAAAATAAATCATTAGAAACACACATACACAAATAAATAAAACATGATAACATAAAGAATAAATAGGATATAATTTTTATGAATTTAATATTAATTTTATGCATATTAAGTTGGTGATACATTTAAAAGAAAACCCCTTAAATACTAAGTGTGAGATTACTTACAAAGATGAGCTTTTCATGACTTTAGTCATTCATCTGGGTTGGTTAATCTTATCTAAGTACGCCTATATTTTCTTCTGTATAGAAATAAATATATATGTGACTCTAAAATATCTTTTTAAGTAGGTCAAGATTAGTTTATTATTATTACTTTCTTTAGGCTACACTATCCAGTAACCCTTAACAGTTAGGATACCAGAGGGATAGAGTAGTATTTATCCATATGATGGATTAGATAAACAGTTGTTCTCTCAACTATCTAACATTCATCTATGAAATAATTGGAAATTATTATCCACTAGATATAATAATATATTTTTATATGAAAAACTAGTGTATGTAATGATAAAATATGGATCTTATCTCATTAAAGGGTTTTGATTTATTAGAACATCATTTTTACTGGGATTACCGTAATTAAAATTCCCTGATGAAAAGATATAAAACATGGTACTCATATAAAACAATCTTTTTGTGTTAATAAATAATATCTTAGTCACCAAAAAAAACATTGAGATTAACCCTTTTGTATGAGAAACTTTTTAACATTCTTATTTTGTGGTATTAGGGGTTTTATTACATTTTTTAGCTTTATAATGGTTTTTATTAGGCCTCAGAAAGGTTTGGAATGTTTTCAATGTTTTTTGGAGAGGTTTTATAGGGTTCATGGTTTGAGAATATATAGGGAAACCATGTGTATTCCCTAGGAAACCATGAAAGATCTCGAGTTTCCTTTTGGTCAGGTTCATATTCAGTGCATGGTTTGGAAAAAAATTCAGATTGAGGAATTTTTCATGATTGGTCCGTGGTTCGATAAATCTTATGGAATAACTTTGTGGCCCTGGGTGTTTTACAGTAACACTTTTTCATTTGGTTTATGGTTTGTTAAACCATATGTCCTAACCATGCAGCTGGAATAATTGAATCCAAGACCCAAAAAATTCCCTAAAAACTCATTCTTTCTCCTCTTGAATAGGCTCTAAAACCGTTACATTAGTCATTTTTGAAAATCTTCTCCATTTTGGTGCTCTATTTAAATGTATCATATAGTTATGGATCTTGGATATCAAAGTTAAGAGTATCATTCTTCCTCTATCTCACTTTGTTTCTCTTTTTTTCTTGGAAGAGGAACCCCAGATCATCGTTTCTATTCCCAAATCCATGGTTTAGGACTTTTTCAAACAATATTATTTGTAATCCATTTAAGGGATGGAAATAATAGAATGGATCCATGAGAGTTATTTTTGTGATCTTATCTTGGAGATTCGATTTGAGGTTGGTGGGTTATGTCTCTCTATCTCTACATTATCTCAAAATTAAAGTCATGGGTTTCTAAATGTTTTTCTTGTGCTTTTATATGGAAAATTCTGGTTAAGTTATTGTTTGAAACCCCATTTTTTTATTTCTAAACCGTTAAATATGGGTGAGACCCATGATATTTTTGATAAAATTATAAAAATGTGCTTTTTATTTAAGGAGAAGTATTAATATGAAGACTTTATATACTTGGATGGTGTGAATTCATATTTACTTATACAAAACCTTTTGGGTTCAGATAAGAGTTTGATGCCATCTTTGGTCACACAAAGTATTATCACTAATGAATATATTGGTGGATGGATGAGTTACTACTCATGAGTACTGGAAATTTTATGTTATGCATGGGTGTGTTTACATGTGTGGTAACATGTAATGAATTTTCCAAATGGAATGGAATGTTTTTCTTTTTATAAAATAAAATTATTGTTTTAATAACTGATTAGTTTTAAAATATTTTTAAATTATTGTTTTGAATATAAACTATTTTAATATTCATATGCCTTTTCTTTTATAAAACTCTCACGATGACTATTTCTCATAATTATAATTATTTTATTTAAATATTTATATCTTATTATTATCCTAGTGGTGTTTGTGGGTATATTTTAGGGGATTTCCTATTATGTTTTTATAATCACCACCTTTATATGAAACTTGGTACGTATGTTATTATTGTTCAATATGATGCATATAAAGTGAGATCTCTCACATTTCTAGTAGAGAATAGTGAATTTTGTGGTCATTGGTTACTAAGAATGGAAGTCATTAGTCATTTTTATGTATAACATGGGGTAGTGCCTTATTTGTCACTTTGTATTATTTTTTTATTTTATTTTATTATAGTGTTATTTATCAATTTTTTTCTATTTCACTCTAATTTTTATTGTTGGTTTTTTATTATATTATTTTGGGTTGATTCATTCATCATATGTGTATCCATTGTTCTTGATTTTTCTTTTATATGTTTTATCATGTAAGTTAAAATCATTCTCCAATGGTAATGTATATCTTTAAAATTTATTTCCATAATTTAGTTCTCTTGGGATGTCTTCTAAAGTGAATATCACCTCTAGCTATTCCCAAGCTAATGGGTTCGGGGTGGGATGATAAAAATGGTAATACTTTGGTATGGCCCATCATTCATAATGGTAGTTCTAGAGATATAATTTGATTGTATATTAAGTTTATAGAATAAAAAACATATCTAACCTATTTATGATGAAATTATATTTACCATGGAGGTTAAAGTATAAAAAGTGTTGTTAGACACTTATAAGTTAGTCATTGTCTCATCAGCATGTGATGACCCATTCAGATTTTTTTATCATGCATTAGTAAAGATACATCCAACTAGGATGCCATCTTTCAAATTATATTTTTTGGTTTTGGTTTGGAAAATGGTGAAATTATAACCGTATTTTCTGAAATGGGTAATCATGGTGACGGATGAAACCGATAGTTATTTAGAGGTGGTTTTCAAAACATGGTAAATATAGGTTACATTTCTGTTTTGTAATGATTTTTGTAAGATTTAATTTATTTTATGTCTTTCTTATGTTTTATTGGGTGAAAAATCATGAAATATGCGAGGAATTGGATCTTGATAGATAATGTCTCTAATGTATTCAAAGGGATTAAATACTAATTAAAAATTTTCCGATTTCATGAAAATTTTAATAATTACTGAATCGGTTGTAAAAAATTATATTATCATTTTTATTGGAATATCTACTTAATGATTATCAATACACATATACTATTGATATCTTTTACACATACTTGACCATTTTCTTTAGCCTATATCAAAAGATTTCTATAACACTTTGAGTTTTTATGGACCATTTTCCCACATAAAAAATTAAATTTTCATTTATTGCTTTCAATTCACAAATTCAAACATTCCTTTCACAAGAACCCAACTCATCTTATGTTACACAGAACATCAACTCGATGTATGTTACATGCAACACTGATGTTTATATGACACATAATTTTATTGTTATAACTATTTAAAAGAGATAATTATAACAAAGATGTTAAAATTAGTAATATGAATATTAATAAATACTTTTAAACTATTTTTTATAATGGTTTTATATAAATAATAAAATATTGATAATGAATGATATAATTTTTGGTAAATTCCTAATATTTTTAAAAATATCATTTTCTCAAATGAACTACTTCTAATGTCCTTCTGTGAAAAATAATAAAATTAATTTTAGATGCATTTATAAATTTAATTTGATAAAATGAACTTAATTTTTTAACTTTTTAATTTTGAAATTGTCTTAGGGTGAATTTATTGTATTTTTCTGAGAAAATTCATTTTTAGAATAATAGTGAAAATAATAGATTTTAATTAAAAACTTCATGTTCATCAAATTTATTTATAAGGTTAAATTATATTTTAATTTGTATTAAAAGTTTAATTATATAATATATTTTCAATAAACCCAATTTGATTCATTGGAACCAATTTCACATAGAAATTGGATACAAATACTATAAAAACCTTTAAGGTTTTTACTTTTAAAACTTGCATTGTCAACCCATCTGCGGGATTACTTTTAAATTTACTTCTACCACTTCAAGGATTTTAATTAATAAAAATAGATTCCATATTTTTAATCATAATAATTTCTAATTTCTAATATTTTCAATTTAGTTTATGACAAAACATATTAGTGAAAGTAATTTAAATTAATTACATCGATTATGGTAAAATTAAGATTAAATTAAAAATAAACATTAAATTTAAGAATCAAAATGACTTATAAACTTATAAAAACCCATTTTATTGAATTTATTTGGCCATTAACCTTTAACTGTTGTTTTTTGTTGCTTTGTTATTACTTTTTGTTTTGATAAAAATGTGGGTACACCTAACTTGTTTTCAAAAATACCATGTATGTCATTTCCCTTCCCTAAAAAAGGCCACCACCTCTCCCTCTTCTTCACACCACTCAAAAAACTTATGTTAGTCCATGATATACCCAATAAAATTCCTAGAATCCCTACCTTATTCCTAGAAGACACCCATTGGATAGAAATCAACTTAAGGAATCTTTTTGGCATAAACCAAAAGAGGTTACCCGATTTAGAGGTAACTTCTTCTCTCAAGATCCTTTACTTTATTATTTTCCACTAATTCCAATATATTTATTCAATTCATGTACTAGGATTTTTTCTTCTAATGGATCTTACTAAACTTATAAAAACCTTAATCTAATGGGTAATGAACATACTATTTATGTGTACGGAAAATTGCCACCTCACTAAATGATGATTGCTCATGTTTTCCTTTACCGCCTCTCATGGTGGAAATTGTGATGGAAAATATATTTATATATTATATATATTATATATATTATGTATTTAATATTATTTATTCCTTTTATAAAAAACTCTTTACTTTATATTTATCGTAAATATGATAATTTTATTTGAGGAAGTGTGGGAAAGTTCCCTCTAAAAGCGATGTGATTTTTTTTAAAGGTTGGGGCCGAAGCCTCATTTTTATTATTAAATCAAAGCAAAGACCTCTTTAACTGGGTAGAGGGAGACCCATTATATAGCCCGAAGGCCCAGTGGGCATTTAGCCCAATACATGACCCGTAGGTCCAATTTTTTGGCCCAAAGCCCATTCTGCGAATAGTACTACTACAGTACCCGCGTTGCTATAGTACTGCATAGTACCCGCCGCTGCTACAGTACTGCTACAGTAATCTGCACCCAATGAGTTTTGAACCCCCATTTTTCATGTAGATTTAAGGGGTGCTTACCACTAAGCCAAACCCCAACTACTCAAAAAGCGATGTGATTCATTTACACACTACATGGAATATATTAAGGACGGGTTTAGTAATATTATAAAATATATATATATAATTATAATTATAATTTAAGTATATTATATACATATATACATATACATACCTTTCTTTATTTCTTTTAATATGATAATAAAAATGGAAATAGTGTTCATGTATACGTACGGCTTACCATCTCCATGAATGGTGTATTCCATTTCATACATCTATATTATATATATTATTATAAGAAAAATATATTAATTATAAATGATATTTATATCATTTTTTACATTCTAGAATCATTATATATGTATAAGTACTGATGATATAACAAATTAAGTCACATGCGAATAACAAGGCGGATATTACCCAAAGTGAAACTCTAACATAAGATTTTTAACAAGAGGGTAATATAATGTCATAATAAAACCATATATGGTTTTATATAAAAGAATACTATTTTATAATTTTTTTTAATAAAATTATATTTATTATACATGTGGTTTTAATGAGTATTATGAATGTCAAGACACGTGGTAAGGGGATTTCATCTCACTTTTTATTTTTGTGAGATACATGCTTAATTCCCCACCCATTACTTTTGTGTGGTGTGTATACATACCATGGAGGTATTAAAATATTCTTATACATAAATTTAATGTTATTTAAATATCCACTATATGACCTGTATTTAATGGGGTTGATGTTTTAAATGCTACCAAATCAATAAGGCAGTTTTGTCTCAATTTTATTTCTTTGAGAAACATGTTTTATTATCCACCTATATTCTTATTTTGAGGCATGTATACTTACAGTTTACATGTTATATCATGAATATAATTATATTCATGATATTTTATGTTCAATTTAACTTACTTTTATTACATGGATAGTATGATCCCAAGTTACCAAGTGATAAAATTTTATTGAAACAATATCATCGCTTTTCGAGATTGTTTATGATTATGCCTCAATTAATGAAATTTCATGATACAACTCCCAAGAAAACTCAGGAATTTTATTCTATTATGGATATTCATGATATAATCATGTATTATTAACATATTCCAACTATTTGGTAATTAATATAATGTTTTTACGTAAAATTTGACTATCTCTTTCTTCGATCGGAAACCTATTTTATTCAAAAACCATCTTTTCAAAAATGATTTTACAAAAAAAATCTAAAGATATTTGAAGAAAAAATTCAAGGAAAAAAGGATTTTAAAATATTTTTATGGTTTTTAATTTTTCCCTTATAATTTTTCAAATCTATTTTAAAATAAAATGTTTTTCAAAAGTTTTTATGTTTTAAAAAGATTTTTTCAATGTAGAAATGATAATTTCCTCAGTAAATGTTTTTAAAAGATATTTTAAAATAATTTCTCATTGATGATAAAATACATTTGTGTTAATAATGACTTTATAGAAAAATTATTCAATGTTCCCATTCATATTATTTTTCATAAAGGATAATGTTTTGATGGCATGATGTTTATAAAACTTGTTCGTATTTCACAGGTTATATTCTTTTGAAACCCATTTATTTTCATGGGTTATGTTTATTACAAAATTATTATAAAACATTTCTTTGTTATATAGGTTATTATATGATTACATATTTATAATTCCCATTTCATTTAATGGGTTATGATATTACTATTTATGAACTTGTGGAACTTCTATGTATGATTTCACTATGAGATGGGTGGGACCTATATATTCATAGAATGAATTAGTTAAAGATTTATATCTCATGAGATAGACTAAGATGGTCTTGGGAATGAAACTTGACTACTAAGATGTTCATGGGAGTGAACCATTACTCCCAAGATGATATAAGGAGTGAACTCATGATACTAAGATGGTAATGGGAGTGAACCATGACTACCAAGATGGTTTGGGGAGTGAAATCATACAACCAATATGGTCTAGGTTGTGATGACTTAGCAATAATAGAAATCATATTATATTCTTATGTGTCTGTCACAATTCCATATTTTATTCCTATATTATCATTTCATGTATTATGTTCTTTATTTACTTATGATTCATCTCTTAAGAACATCCAATATTTATTCCATGATATGTGTATATGATCTTTGATATGAAGGGTATGATATTATATTTTCATGATCATGTTCTCACACCCTTATGCTCAGGATTATGCTTATAGATATCCCTTGTTTACCCTTACTGAGCATTTGAGATCACCACTTTTTTTGTTTTCTTCCCAAACTCATGAATATATGTATTATGTTTGATGTGTCTATGAAGGGTTATAGTCAAGAAGAACCTAGTGGAAGATAATTTAACTCACTTATGTATTTGTGTTTATGTTTCCATGTTTCCAAAGGCACTAGACTAATATGGTCTTTGGGAATTTTTTTGTATAATATTTTATGTATTTAGAGAAATTTATGTAGTGTTAATGTATGTAAATAGAGGTTCCCGATAGTTTGTAATAGAGAAAAGTTTTAGTTAACCTTCAAAATATATTATGATAAAATCTTAGTGACAACCCTAAGGAAATGTCTAAGGATAAGTTTAAGTATAACAAGAAGTGTAGGAAAATGTCTTGGAATTTTGGTAAAGGATAAAATGATTAGTTTCCTAGAAATACATCCCTGTATGGATACTAAAAGTGTATGTGTATCTTGCATAGATTTACCTAGGGGTAACAAATTCGACAAGATGTTTTGGGCCTGACTCGTGGTAATCGAGTACATGAAAACATGCCATGTTTCGCTTCTAGTTTGACACTCCTTGGGAATATGCTTTGGGAATTCACAAACTATTAACAAACCATTATGAAGGATTTAAATATTAGTTGGATATGAATAAACTAGGATAAACCTATGGTGTAATATATTAAAGAATGTTTTATAACTTAGATATTTTATAAGTGAATTCTCATGATTATCTGGTTCCTCACTATGGTAATTGTTTATTACTCTATACTCTTTGGTTTTAGTAATTGGTTGAAACCCAAAAGGAACCAAATTAATAGTGATTGAAATAGGAAATGAAATTATTTTCCTCATAGGTAATTTAATTATATAGGAGCTAAAATACAAAATCTGGTTACTGTGCTCACATATATTTCTCAAGTTATGAATCATGATAGACTTCCATTTTAGAAAAAATAGTATCAACATTCTATTGAGTATTTCATGAGGTAGCATCCACCTTCTTTCAGAGGGTATTCTCGTCCACTTGTTTCTGAAAAATGGATCAATAATACTGAAAATATATTCTCTATTCTCTAGTGTTCTAAGCATGAGATAATCATTATGGCTATCTATTGGTTAAAAGGTGAATCGGACTAGTGGTGGACTCTAATCAAGAATACAAGGAATAAAGATGTAATTGAATCCATGGAATGGGGTGAGTTCAAGAACTTATTTTTCTATAAGTAATTTCTTTATATTCTTCATACCAAGATGGAGAAAAAGTTCCTCAAATTGAAGCAAAGGGATTTCAAGTCAGTTGGTATCTTGGAGGCTAATTTCAAAAGACTTCTGATTTCTGCTTTAGAAATTATCATCCAACCTGAAATTAATATTGATAGGTTCTTCTGTTCATTAAAACTAAGTATCAAAATGGTTTTTTCCATAATAGACTTTAATAGGTATGAAGAGATTTTCAATTGTGAAATCAAAGTTTAAATAGAGTTTGGAGTCATATGTAAAACTCATGGTTTTGAAAAGAAGATGAAGTTGAAGTTTAATTAAAAATATAAAAACCATGAAGAGGAGAAGATTAGCTTCTTTTTATTCTCCATGTTTTAGAAGAAGAATGGGTGGAATTTCCTTTAGGGGTATAATAAATTTTTTAAGTGTTGAAGGGAAGACCATCTGTCATTTTATTATTGAATTGATGGGAAGAAGTTATCTAACAGTATGAATGGGGAAAAAGTATCACAAAATATACCTCCCATGATTAAGTGATACAAGTGTAAGGAGAATAAGAATTATTCTAACCTCTGCACAAATCCAAGGTTTGGTTATGATGATCGTCATCAATAACTTATTAAGTCGAGGGACAAGGAGAAATCTCATGCAATCACTATTTACGATGAGGGGTTTGACAATGAAGTGATGAAAGGTACACTTACCATCCAATCTAGAACTTTTAATGTCATAACTGATTATGTATCTACCCACTCTTTCATATTTAAATAATTTTATATGGGTGTTAAGATTACACAAAAACAATTATATGTGGAATTCATAGTGTAAAATACTAATGGTATGATGATTTCATCTTAGGTCTATGATTCCTATCCAGTTGTAGTTTATGTGAACATGCTTCCTGTAAATCCTATAATTCTTCCTTTGGTTGAATCTGATTTCATCATAGGCATGGATTGGATTTATCTGTATGAATCTCACATAAATTGTTAAGGAAGGTAATAACGTTTGATATTTCAAACCCTCCTATGATCATCCATCAATGAGATGATAAATATAAACTTCATGTAGATATTACATCCAGTGTATGGGTTGTAATTCCAATTAAAATGGTTTTTTTCTCAAATTGTTAGGGATAAAATAAACATCGATGATGTTCCTATTGTTTTGGATTTTAAGGATGTATTTTCAGAAGTGTTTCCTATCCTTACACAAAAACATGAAGTTGAGTTCTCAATAGAAATCACACTGAGTTTCACACCAATTTCAATGACTCCCTATTGAATGGCCCCGATTGAGTTTTTGTAATTGAAGAAGAAACTCCAAGATAATATTAATAAGGGATTCATTCATCCAATTGTGTCACCATGGGATGAACCAATTCTTTTTTTTGAAAAAGAAAGATGGATAAATGTGATACTACATTGATTACCAGGATTTGAACAAGATCACAATCAAGAAAAACTATCTTCTTCACTATATTGATGACTGCTTGATCAACTACATGGAGCTCAATATTTTTCAAAGATTGATCATCATTCTAGATATCATTAATTAAGGGTAAAGAAAGAGTATATATGCAATATTCCAATCCATACAAAGTATGGACACTATAAATATAAATTTTTACCTTTTGGTATTGCTAATACCCCTTATATCTTCACAGATTTAATGAGTAAAGTATTTAGAGATTACCTCGATCAATTTATGTTAGTCTTTATAGATGATATTATTATCTACTAAAAGTTCAAGTAATAGTATAATGATAACTTTATAATTGTATTAAATACCCTAAGGAATGATAATCTATATGAAAAAATTAAAAATTGGGAATTTTGGTTATAAAGAGTTTCAATTTTTGGCCACATAATTTCAAGTGATGGTATAGCAGTAGATCCATCAAAGATGGAGTCTATTAAATATTTTCCTAGACCAACCATGGTGACTAATATCCATATATTTCTACATTTAGCTGGATATTATCAAGGGTTTGTGGAAAAGTTCTCACAAATATCTAATACTTTGACCAAATTAACTTGGAAGGGTGTCATGTTTCTCTAGACATATGAATGCGAGTAAAATTTCAAGGATGTAAAGAGAAGGTTAGTCAATTCACATGTGCTTACATTACACTATATTGGAAAAGGGTTTGTAATCGATAGTAAAACATACAATAAGGGATTGGTATGTGTTCTTGTACATAATTACATTTTTATCACTTATGCCTTGTGGAAGTTAAAGATTCATGAGAATAATTACCCAACTCATGATTTCGAATCAGCAGTGGTAATTTTTGCATTAAAAATTTGGAGGCTAATATTTATGGATAAAAGTGTGATATATACACCGATCATAATATTCTAAAATATATATTCACACAAAAGGATTTTAACATGTGTCATAGAATATGGTTAGATTTGGTAAACTATAATAACTTCTCCATAAATTACCACCATGGTAAAGAGAACTAGGTGGAAAATTCTTTTTGTTGAAAGTATTATGTGCATTATTAATGATGAAGATCACAAAAGATCCAGTATTTATGGATTTGAAAAGGATGGTTCCAAAAATCCCGATGGAAGGGGAAAATATTATCTTTCTCAAATGAATGTTCAACCCTTTATCCATGTGAAGATTATGGAGGTATAGAAGGAAGATGAAGAGATACAAAAGAAAGTAATAAATTTTCCTGAGTTTAACCTTGATCAGTATGGAATGAAGTGGTTTCGTAACTGGGTATATGTTCCTTCCATACTATATTTAAAGAATTAGTTATTATAGGAATCTCAAAGTTCTTAATTCTTATTCATCTTATAAGTATGAATATGTATATGAATTTGAAGTAATACTTCTTAGTGGATGGCATGAAGAGGGATATCACTGAGCTTGTATCTCGATGCTTGGTATGCCAAAGAGTTAAGGTTGAAAGAAAAAAGTCAAAGGAGATGTTTTATCCATTACTTATACCAGAATGGAAATGGGAGAACATCACTATATATTTTCTTATTGGACTACCCAAATCCTCTAAAGGGATTAATGATATATGGGTGGTAGTTGATCACTTTATGAAGTCACCACACTTCATCGCTATCAAATAATATGTCTCTCTGGATCATCTTTCCATGATATACATTAAGTAATTGGAAAGTTTCTATGGAGTAACACATTTTATTATATTAGATTAAGATATGAGGTTCACCTCAATGTTTTGGCGATGTCTTTAGAAAACACATCATATGGAATTTAGTTTTAGCACTAATTATCATCCTCAAACATATGATCAGTATAAAAGAACAATTAAAACCCTAGAGGATATGTTGAAATATTGTTTTTTGGATTTAAGAGGTGTTTGGGATCAACACTTTCCTATAGTTGAGTTTTCTTAAAACAATAGATTTCAATCATGAATTCGTATGGAGCCTAATGAATCCCTCTAGAAGAAGAAATGTAAATCTTCAATGTGTTGCGATGAGGTTGGAGAAAGAAATCTATTAGGACCTGAGATCATAGAAGAAATGGTCAAGAAGTTTAGAACCATTTAGAATTATATCAAGGCAGCTCAAATTTATAATAAAAGTTATTATGATAATCGTCAACATGATATTTATTTTGAAGTTGGTGAAAAAAAATTCTATAAATATCTCCTTAGAAGAAAGTTATGAGATTCTTGGAGAAAGGGAAACTAATACCTAGGTATGTTGGTCTAGATAAAATTCATGATCTTATTGGGATGGTAGCCTACCACTTGGTACTTTCTCAAAATATATCTAAATTACATGATGTGTTCCATGTATCTAATATAAGGAATTAAATACCTGTCCCTTCTCATGTACTGAACTAAGAAGTTATACTACTAGGGCATGATGTTTCTTATGAGGGGAAATCTATTGAAATTATGGATCGTACCTAGAAAGTTCAATGAAACAATACCACTCACTTTGTCAAAGTTTTTTGGAGAAATCACCAGATAGAGAAAGCTATGTGGGAACTTGAGGATACGATGAAGTAGAATTATCCTCATTTTTTACATGATTGGTGAATTTAGAAGGAGAAATTCATTTTAAAGGGGGTATAATGTAACACCCAGAGTTTTTAGGGGCCTTTTTTATCTTGAATAAATTAAATTTTAATTTATATCTTGAAATTCAATAATTAAACAATTTATATCACACTACAGAGACTCGGTGTATGTTACATAGAACATCGACTCAGCATATGCGACACACAACACCAATGTCTCTACGTAACATAATTTTATTGTTATAGTTATTTAAACGATATAATTATAACCTAGACACTATTAATAGTAATATTAATAGTAATAAATACTTTAAAAAAAATTATAATGTTTTCATATAAATAAGGCATATTAACAATGAAAGATATAACTTTTCAATAAATACCTTATATGTTTAAAAATAACATTTTAACAGCTGAAATGCTTTTAGTGTCTTGTGAAAAATAATAAAATTAAATTTATACAAATTTAGAAATTTAATTTGATAAAATAAACTACATTTTTGAATTTATAATTTCTAACTTTTCTTATGGTGAATTCATGGGATTTTTCTTAGAAACATCATTTTATTGATTAATAGTGAAAAATACCGGATTTTAATTCAAAACTGAGTTTTCATCTAATTTATTTATAAGGATAAATTGTATTTTAATTTCGTTTAAAACATTAATTATATCATAATTTCATTAATAAACTAAATTTGGGTTACTTTAACCAATTTCACATGGAAATTGGATATAAAAATTTGGCAAACTTTTGAATGTTTTTTTCTTGAAAACCTGCATTGTCGACCCTTCTACGAGATTAATTTTAAATTTTCATCTACAAATTATGTGATTGTAATATGAAAAAATTGATTCCATATTTTCAATCATAATAATATATAATATATAATAGGTTTAACTTAGTTTTTGACCAAAAATATTAGTGAAAGTAATTAAAATTAATTACATCGATTAAGGAAAAATTAAGCTTAACTACAGAATAAACCATAAATTTAAGACCCAAAACGACTTATAAACTTTTAAAAAAACCATTTTATATAAATTATTCTAAATTTAAACATCCATTATTTCTTTAGGTTGGGTTTCTATGAATTTTTTTAGTTAAAAATGTGGGTACACCTATCTTATTTTCAAAAATGCCAAGTGTGTCAATTCCCTTCCCTATAAAAGGCCACAAACTCTCCCTCTTCTTCAAACCTCTCAATAAAATTATGTTCTTTAAATATCCTCCCAATAAACTTTAAAAAATCCATAAATTACTAATAGAATCATTTTCTTGGACAAAAATTAACCTAATGAATCCTTTTGGCACAAACCAAAAGGTGTTACCCAATTAAGAGGTAACGTCCTCTCTCAAGCTCCTTTCTTTTATTTTATTTCTCCACCCTCTAAACTGTCATTATTCCATTCTTTTATAACAAAAAAAAGTATTATAAATATACTCATATGTTTTTATTCTGATTTGTAAACCTAAACTTACACACACCTCTATATAATGGGTAACAAACATACTGTTTATGTGTACATTGAACTCCCTCCTCACTAAACAATGATTGCTCATTATTTATTTGATGCTTCTCATAGTGGGAATTATGATGTAAAATATATTTATATGTCCAATATATTATATTTATTATTTCGTTAAGCTATTTTATTCCATTTACAACACATATATTGTAACTTTACATTGGGTGTAAATATGGTAATTTTGTTTCAGGAAGTGAGGACTACCACCCCCTCAAAGCGATGTGATTCATATACACACTACATAAAATGTATTAAGGATATATTTAATTAAATTATATTATATATATAACAATATAATTATAATTTCATTATATTACATACATATGTACATGTATTTAATTTTATTTCATTCTTTCAATATGAAAATAAAAACGGAAACAACGTTCAGGCGTATGTGTGGCTTACCTTCTCCATGAATGGTGTATTCCATTTTGTACATATATATTATATATATTATTATAATACATATATAAGGAATAAAAATTATATTTATATCATTTTTTAAATTTTTGAATCTTGGTATAATTATAAGGACCAAATATATAACAAATTAAGACACATGTGAAGAACAAGGCAGATATTACCCGAGGTGAAACCATTACATAGGATTTTTAACGACATAGTTATATAAGGTCATAATAAATCCATGTGTGGAATTATATATTATAATATGGTTATTTAAAATATTTATAATAAATTTATACTTATTTTATAGGTGTTTTTAATGAGTACGCTGAGAGTCAAGACACAAGGTGAGGGGATTTCATTTCAATTGTTATTTCTATGAGATATATGATTTATTCACCACCCATTCCTTTTATGTGGTTCTTATACTACCCATGGATGAATTAAAATATTATTATACTAAAATTTATTGGTAATTACATATCAATTCTATGATTCTTATTTTATGTGGTAAATGTTATAAAATCTACCAAATCGGTAAGATAGTTTTGTCTTAACTTTCCTTTATTGAGTCACAAGTTTTATTATCCACCTACATTATTTTTTCAAGGTGTATATACTTACAGTTTACAAGTTATATCATTAATATACTTCTTTTAATGATAGTTTATGAATAATTTAATTTAATTTCCTTACATGGAGATTATGATCCCAAGTTACCAAGTGATAAGAGTTTATTGAAATAATCTCACTGATTTTCAAGATTGTTTAAGACTATGCTTCATATAATAAAATTTCATGATCCATATCTCAATAATAATGGTAAATTTTATTCTCCTGTGATTATTCAAGATATACTCATGTATTAGCACCATTTTTTCACTCTTTTTTATGTAATATAATGTTTTTAAGTAAAATATGACCATCTCTCTCTTCGGTCGGAAATCTATTGTATACAGAAACCATGTTTTCAATGAAAAATTAAAAAAAAAATTCTAAAGATATTTAAAAACTATTTTCAAGTAAAGAATATATTTTAAGAACTTTTTGTGGTTTTAAATTATTTCTTTATATGTTTTAAAAATTATTTTCAATGAAAACTTTTTCAAAAAAATTTTTGTTTTAAAAAGTTATTTTTAATGCAGAAAAGATATTTTCCCCAAGAAATGTTTTTAAAAGATATTTAAAAATTATTTTCCATCTATGGTAACATAAATTTGTGTTATTCATTCTTTTATAAGAAAATTATTCAATGTTTCTATTCATATTCATTCTATTAATTTATTATGTTTTGATGGACTGAGGTTTATGAAACTCGTTTCTCTTTCACATGTTATATAATTTTGAAACCATCTTCTTCAAGAAGGTAATATTTATGATGAAATTATTGGGAAAACTGAATTTTTCATAGGTTATGATATTATTACATGTTTATAATACCCATTTATTTTCATAGGTTATGTTATGATTTTTTATGATCTTGTGGAACATGTATGTATAGTTTCACTATGAGCTGGGTGGGACCTAGATCTCACTCTAATGAATTGTGTAAATATTTATATCTCA
The DNA here is from genome assembly GCA_963277665.1 of Viscum album. Lineage (NCBI taxonomy): Eukaryota > Viridiplantae > Streptophyta > Magnoliopsida > Santalales > Viscaceae > Viscum > Viscum album. The sequence goes on from OY728166.1 coordinate 856,700,819, forward strand.
TGAGATAAACTAAGATGATCTTAGGAAAGAACCTAGACAACTAATATGGGCATGGGAGTGAACAATGACTAACAAGATAGTATGAGATGTGAACTCATGGTACTAAGAGGGATATGGGAGTGAACCATGAATACAAAGATGGTATGGGGAGTTAACACATACTAACAAGATGGCCTTGGAAGTGATTCCTTATCTACTATGGAAATCATATTATAGTCTTATTTGTCTTCCATAATTCCATATTGCATTCCTATGTTATGATTTTATGGCTTATGTTCTTCATTTCCTTAGGGTTCATGTCTTATGGACTTCCATGATTTATTCCATGATTCATGTATATGATCTTTGATATGTAGGGTATGATATCCTATTTTTATTATCATCTTATCATACCATTATTCTCATGATTATGTTTAAATATCTCCCTTTTTACCCTTATTGGGCAATTGAGCTCACACCTTTTTTATGATTCTTTCCCCAGTTTTTGAAGATATGTATTATGTTTGATGTGTCTAAGAAGGGTTATAGTCAATAAGAACCTAGTGGGAGATAATTTATCTCACTTATGTATTAGTGTTTATGTTTCCATGTTTCCAAAGGCACTATAATAGTATGGTCTTTGGTCATCTGTTTCTATAACCATTTAAGTATTCAGAAAAAGTTATGTAATGTTAATGTCTGTAAAGAGATAGTTTCTATAATTTCCATGTCATTTTGTGAGATAATTTTAATTTAATTATTTTGAAATTTTATAACATATTACCTCTAATTATATAAGTATAATGTGAGATATTTGAGTATTGTTTCCTTGGTTAATTTATATTATATTAAAATGAATAACATGTTGGTGTCAATCTTTATTATGCACATAATTAGTAAAGAATTTCTAGGGTAATTATTTTTATATTAAGTATAATTATCATATTATAAATTTAATTTCATCTTGTAGTGTTTTTTTCGAACTCTTTTAATTATTATGTTACGAGACATGAAAGCATGCCAAAAATGTATTTTTTTACTAATTTTAAAACACAATAAAAATATTCTATTGTGGTTATTCCCTATATTTTATGTAATTAGTGAATCATTTTTGGTATAATGTGTATAATATCATGAATGAAAAAGAACATATATATGTTAAAATGGGGATAACATGTTGCACTATTTAATATAAATTACGATTCTAATTATATTTTGGTTTTTATAATGAAAACATGTCGAGAATTTTACTATATAAATTTCATTGGTTTGATTTGAAAAATTGGTTATCCATTCCTATTTATCAATATAATGTTTCAATAAGATTTTTAAATTTAAAATATGGATGAAAAATATGTTTCACATAGACTAAATTCTTCTTTGTTGAAAATAATTTCTCATGGTTTAGATTATTTTCACATAAAGTAACTAATATTTGACCTTAATTAGTTTATTGATCATGATAACATAATAAAAATATATAACATAGTAAATATAGTTATTAGTTTTGATTAAATTAATGATCCTTATAATTGGGAAACAAAATCCTTTCAAGAAAAATATGTTCATAATATAATGGCATGTAAATTGAACTATGATTCTTATCATGAAAAAAACTAGTAATTTCCCCACTAAAATGAAATGTTGTTAATATTTGGATAAATTAATATATAGTAACATTTTTATAATTTTTTTCATTATTTTATCTCGTTGATGATGACATTTTTTATGAAAAAATATTTTTTAAAATATGGGACATTGTTCAAAATTTCAGTATTATAACTATTTTCATTTATTTAAAGCATGTTTTATAAAAGTATCAATGGAATGAAAGGATATAAATACTCTTATTTCAAATCTTTCTTTAAATATAACTTGATAGAAAAATATTTTCTTAAAGGAAACTATTTATCCTTTTGAAATCTATGATTTTTTTGTTTTTAATTATTTTGATTACAAATGGATAATTTTTTCATGCTAGCCTTTAACTTACTTCCATAAAATGATTTAAAAATGATTTTACAAGTATTAAAAATCTATGAAGAAAATTAAAGTTTTCATTAACAGTGAATTTTTTATTAGAAAATGTTTATTTGGATCCTTTTCACTGTTTTGGGAACTCATATGGTTTTCATGTTCTTCTTGAGAAAATTATAACAAGTTAAATTGGTGAATGGAATACTTATGATAACTTGCTGGAATTTACAATAAAGAGGTATGATGCCTACAAAAGATTTTGGTAGATACTACACTAGTGGAGTTTTTATTTTTATGATATTTTTTGTGGTATCTATCCATGTTTATCTTGTTATATTGGTTTTGTTTTTGTTTTTTTATATTCACTATACTGGTTATTCATATTGTTCTTGTTTGTTTTTTATTCTTGTTGTATTGGTTATGCTAGTTTTTGTTGTTTGGTGGTATACATAGTACATGGAAATGGAATACATATTTCTGGGAAATGATGAATCATGGTATGGGCATAAAAACATTTTCCAAGTAATGAGATTTTTTGGGAATTAGATTAGTTACTTTTCTTATTTACCTTTTAAATGGTCTATATTGCGTGCACATCAATATATTAAATGTTATATTCATACAATATAAAGAATTTTATTGTTACTATAATTCAAATTAATATTGATTTTCATTCCTTTTATTCACTCTTGAAACTTTGGATATATATTTTCATCATTTTCTTATGTGATGTAATGTTATTATACAAGGATCATAGTCTTCATAGTAGAGTTGGGAACTATGTCTTGTCATCCACAAATTTAATTATGTGAACAATAAGTCTAGTCAAGGAATAGGGAACCAACCTGGGATGAATTTATAAATATTTTTTGGTTCATAAGGAATAACTTTATGATGGGTTTATTTTTTCAATTTATAAATGTTAGGGGTGTGTACATGGTCTTGTCCATGGATTTAGTAATGAGTGACCTGTTTTTGTAGAACAGTTGAATGATTTCATGTTAGAGATACATCAAGGACACTTTTCATCTAGTCTTAGTGGGTTATTTTCATTTTTAGTCTCTTATCATTTCTGGTCTCACCAAGAATTGCTCTACCAAGGGTATCCGTTCATGGCTGATTGGGTAAAGTATGTTTTAACTCACAAGTTTCTAGATGTCATGTTAGTGAAATGTTGGCTAAAAATGATCCAATAGATCAATTTATGGCATGCACATGGGTCTTCCATACCAATATAATACTATTGTTATCTATCTTATGAATCTCATTCCTAAATTGGTTATCCAAGTCCAAGGAAAATCAGTGGAAAAAGTTTTATTCTCTTGTCATTAACCTAAAAATTAATGTTGGGGAGCCCCCAATGGGTGGAAAATGAAAAAAAAATTATCTTCATTATCATGATCCAATTATTCTTCCTCCTTATGTCAAGATATCCCCATATGGGATTTTCATTCATATTTTAGAAAGATACACAAGGTATGGAACATTTAACACCAACCGGTGGGAATGAAAAAACCATCACTTATACCTTTAAAACATGTGGGAATAGATTCCCATAAGCTTTGGAACTGATTATTTTAAAAATCATGAAATAATCAAAGTTCATGTTGATTGAATTATTTATTCAATTATTTTCATTCCCATTCAGGGGGTTGATTAAATTTCAATATGAAGGTGGATATTTTAATCATCTATTTATCTTATATCATGTCTTAATTATCCTCATATTTGATTAATTCCGAGTTCTATTTACAGTAGGGGTTTATGTGTTTCCCATGGATCGATAATGGAAATGGATAAAGGATACTACCTTATATTAATAGGGTTAACTAAATTAATTATTAGTTATGTTGGAAGGGTGTGATGAGTTTTGGTATTTCATGGGAGGTTCAATTTCCTTTTACAAGGATTTTATATGTTTCTAGTTATCTATATATTTTTCATATGACACTATTTGAAATATCATGTTATCACCTATTTTCCATTATAGTTTTATATGTTTTTTTAATATTATTGATATTAAAGGATCATGTTTTCTTTATGTTTTGTTAGTGGTTAAGGATATATCACTTGGGAAACTGATGGAAGATAATTCATTGATGGGTGAGACCATTTTTTTCTTGATAATATTGATAGAGTTGTTTTTTTGAGCATTAAATTTCAAATTCAATGCGGTACATTTCATTAATTTATCTCATTGTGGTAAGTATTTTAGTTTTTTCAGTGAGGATTTGGTTGTGTTAATTTCTCTCTTGAGTATAATGTTTCTATCAGTTCTTACAGCCTTTTGTATTTTGAGACAGCCATGAAAAATCATGTAAGGTTGAAAAGTACCTTTTGAATGTATATTGTATTAGCATCGATGAATCTTAGAAGAATGTGGGAGGAGGCATAATTTTAAGTTATAACTATATTTATCTTTAGGTCTTTTCATCTCTAGTTTCTATATTTCTAGGGAGATAAATTCTAATGGCTAAGATAATATTACACCCTCGGTTTGTGGTATTTGGGGTTTTATAGAACCTTTTAAACTTTAGAATGTTCGAGTTTGGAATCAAGAACGTTTTGGATGTTTTTGGAGTGGTTTGGAGATATTTTAGAGTGAAAATGGTTGGATTATGATTAGGGGAAACTATAAAACTTCCCCAAGAAAACATTAAATATCTAAAGGTGTCTTCTGGGTGGGTGCATGTTTGGCACATAATTTGGAAAAACTGTGTGATAGACTTGTGACCTAAAAAAATAGATAGAGGAATTTTTCATAGTTATTAAAAAGTTTTTTTAACTATGTGGTATAACAATGTGGCCATGGGTTTTGACCATTAACACTCACATGGTTAGAATATTGTTTGTTAGATTGTTTTGAATAACTATGTGGTGTAAATAATTGAATTTGGAAATTCAATTAAAGACACAAAACATCCTTAAAACCCCTATTTCTTCATCCTCTTTCTTATCCTCTTGTACATTGATCCTTCCTTATATGTTTTTGAAGATATTATTCCTTTTGGTTCTTGATTACAATGACTATAGATTGTTTTATTGTGGAGATTTATGGTAATAATTTTTTCTTAATATATCTCTTCTTAATTCTCTTTTTTCTTAACTGAAGAACCCTGTATTGGGGATTCCATTCTTGGATCTAGGGTTGAGGTCTTGTTTTGATAATATTATTTTTAATCTATTAACATAATGAAAATGAGATCCATATCTATGAGATCATAGTGTGATTTCATCTTAGAAATTTTAGTTGAGGTGGTGTCTTATATCTCTCCACTTTCTCTAAAACATGAAGTCTTGGGTTTGTAAATGTTTTACTTACACCTTTCTGTGGAAAATAATTGTTTACATATAATTGGAAAACCCATTTTATTTTTGTTTTAAACAATGAATCATGGATGACACCCATAAAGAATTTGATAAATGATAAAAAGGTTTTTTGTTCCTTAAAGAGAAGTGTTTATATGAGGACTTGGGATACTACGATTTTGTGAGTTCATTTTGTATTTTATAAACACTTTTTAGTTATAGATAACAGTTCGGTTCTAGCTTGGACCACACATAGTTTTATCACCAATGTTCAACTTAGTGGATAGATGATTTACTACTCATAAATATTGGGACTATCATGGAATGCATGGTTGTGTGTGAATGTGTGAGAACATGGAATGAGTTTTCCAAGTAGGATGGATTTTTTTGTTGATTATAAAATAGAAAGATCGTTTTAATAACTATTTGGTTTCATTAAGGTTTTTAAATTCTAATTTTTAATATAAAATTATTTGATATGCCTTGAACTGTTCTTTTATAAAACTATCATGATAACTATTTTTTATACTTCTTATTATTTCATTTAAATTATTATACCTTCTTATTTTCCGATTTGATTAGGTGGAATCTATTTGTGGATTTTCTACTGGGTTTGAATACTCACCCCAAAAATGATTAAATTAGTGTTTATACATTCTTTGTTCAATATTCTCCAGATAAAGAGAGATATCTCACTTTTCTAGTATATTATGGGAGATTTCATGGTCTTTTGTTATCGACCTGAGAGATTAGTGGTTACTTTTAAAAGTATTCATGATTTATGTGGTCTCAATTAAAGTTTTATTAAGGCCCTAAAATAGTTATTAACATTGTCCAAAGGTCATGCTAACTCATTTCCAGATCAAAGAATCTTCAGTTTCAGTTATGAAGGTCCTCTCTGCAAATTTTCTACCTGTTATTCTGGAGGTCCACTTAGAAGAATTTTCCATAAAGGCCTCCTTCATAGTCATACTAAGATATACCATAAGGACTCTTCCCATGTTGAGTACTGTGAAATTCCAACTTGAAATTAGAATACCAAACAAAAATAATTTATTCATCATTCTATTGTGTACCATAAAGGTCCTCTTTAGGGTATATTCTACAGGAATCCTCCCTATGGATGAACATTGATCCCTGATGGTATTCCTCCACATGAGTCTATTATCTATGAAGGTCCTCCCTATATTATAATTTTACTTTGACAAGAAGGTCCTCCCATTACTGAATCAACCATGAAAAAGCCATAATATTGTGAGGATATTTAAAAGATGAGGTTATCCATTCTTAATGATTTATCCTTGATAGGAAAAATTCTTTCTGAGTTGGATGATATCCCATGGAACAGTCATTCTCTAAACCACCCTTCGAATGATTAACTTCCGCAATAATAGATAAGATTCCTAACAACCATACATTCAATACTAAGGTTACTGGTAAATGACTACTTTGGTCAGAGAAATTAAAATAATACTTCAAAAAGGATGAATATAATACATTGATCATGAGAAAACAATTGGCGAAAGATAATATATCAGTCATGTTTTGGATATAGCCACTCCTCAATAAGATATTCCAAAAACTTTGATAGAGGAAGGCATAAATCATATTCATCTAAATTTTTGAATGAATCATCTCCATTTAAATGAATGTTTATCTCCTTATAAAGGATATTCATATCAAATCAATGAAATAAAATAATTTCACCAGTATATTGACATAAATTACATCTCAATTGTAAGACATATGGAATTAGTAAATTAGAATAATGGTCTTCAATTCACATCTCTTGAACCTCAGAGTAATTTACACTAGTTGATCAGTGATGCCTCATCTGATGAAAATTTCATAGTTTTGAGAAAACATGGGGAGTTATATTTTAATTCACTCCCCAATCATAAAACCCATCCAAAACCGACATTATGAAATGTCATCACTCTGGGTTGACTCTCAGAATTAAGCTCTAAACACCGTGACTAGTTTACATAGCAAGAATGTTCAATACATAACCCTCATTTGTATCAGATTCATTTATAGAATGTTGTTGAAAATATATTTCATAAAATATTTGAGAATATTGAACATGATTCCCATTTTAGAAAATCCAAACCTGAAATGAGGATATTACCTTATGTAGTAGACATGTCATAATGAGAGATTGGTTTTTACTTAGTTTCTACTTAGACAAAGATCATTAAGATAAAGAGGGAAACATTGAAAACTATAATAGGATAAATAAAGGAGGAACCACAACTTATAGGGCTAGAGGAATTTTTCCACAGTAACCTCTTTTAATTTTTTGAAATTTGGTCTAAAATATTGCATCAATAGATCATAAGTATCCTCAACCCATAGTTCTGGGGGTACTTTTATCTCAAACTCCTCCCCCATAGAGATTTCTATTTTCTCTCTTAGGATATGCATTACAAAATGAGTCCACATATATCATCCCATATTGTGACCCATCCTTCTTCTAGGGAATGCATTCAATAGGGTTTTCTATAGACTCTCAATATTATCCTTCACATAGTTTCTTTGGGATAATCCTCTAAAGAAAATGTTGAACCTCATAGAGGTTAGAAACCAAAGAAACCCATAAAAAAGGCCCCTGCTTCTGAAGATCGTGACTTTTACCTCAATGGAGGCCCCAAGGGAGATCAATCTTTTTATCTTTATAATGATGATTTAATGTATAAAATTTATTATCCATTATTAAATTTTATCATTGTAACACCCGAGACTTTTATGTTATATAAATCATCAAAGGAATATTTTTCTACACAACACTTTCTTGGCTTGCTTTACACGCAATCGCGACCTTCCTCGATAGCTTGCGTCGTACGCAATACCGAGTTTCACTAAACAACAATATGCTATTAAAACTAGCCGTTATGAATAGTAATAACCACCTTTTGAAATTTTATAAATTTTATTTTTCAAAATGGACTTCATTTTTGGACTCAGAATATCGAAATTAGCCTAGGGTGAAATTTTGGTATTTTTCTGAAAACTTTCAATTTTTGATGAATAGTGAAACAACTAAGTGTTAGGTTAAAAACTGAATTTTGCATAAAACTTAATTTTACCGCTTCTGTGAATGGAATTTCAAAAATCCGAGAGACACGGTTAATATCAAGGACTAAAATGTGGTTCAATGAGATGAAAATAATTTTTTGGTGAATAGTAACTTTTTACTATTTTTACCGCGGTTAATAGTAAATAGGGTAACTAAGGGTAAATATGATATTAATATTACCCTAACACATGTCCTAATTCTATTGGACAAGTGTAATTCGACCTAAAACAAACTTAGGAATAAAATATGACCATTTAGGCCCACTTGGATTAGATTAGGACATTTATTATTAATTTATTTAAAGAAGGGTTAAAATAGTTAAAATCAAAGTTTAATAAGTAAATAATTTTTAATATAGGTTTATACATAAGATAAATTCGATTGTAAATATTCATTAGAAAGCTACAACGATTTCCTACATGATGGTATTTTATTTGTAATTTTTAGACATCAAATAATTTAATTTATTTATGACACAAAGATGATGCAGTAATTATCTTATTAATGAAATATTGACAAAATTGATAATATAAATACCAAAATAAATGTAATTTGAGACTTTTTATGAATTCCACTACTTTTCTAGGTTACTATGATATATTAGTATTGATTTAATCAACTTGGTTCGAACATATAATTCTTTTATGACTTTCACAAAAATCATATATCAAATAGTGTCAAAATTGACACAAAATAGTTTTTCAATAAACTAATATATTATTAATTGTTATTTTATTCCTAAAAATCTAAGGTTCGGCCAAATGACTTAGATAAGGATATATATATTAATAATAAACAATTTGGGGTTCATTTGGCATGTTATAGTAAGTGTATTAACCATATAGTGAAAGAAAACAAAAAGACACGGTAAAAGTTAAATTAATTAACTTAGAGTTAAATCTAATTGATAAGGTTAAAATAATACCCTAAACTTGTCTAAATCCTATTGGTTGATAGGATTTCGACCCATCCCCACATTAGCTTCTAAATAAGACCCTTTGGAACCATTATAAACCGATTTTGACTTTAATATAAAATAATATTTTGAGATATTCCTAAGGTGCCCCTCTCCTCCCTTATAAAAGGGCACCTCCTCCCCCTCCTCCTCACACCAATTTGAGCACTCAAGCTCGGCCAACCCCTGACATTTTCCCTTCTCCACTTCCCTAGAATAATCCTAGAGGTCCTGGTCTTCTCCAAAGACCAATCTTAGTTCCTTAAGTGGAGGATTCAAAAAGGCGTTCCAAAGAAGAGGTAATATCCATTACCGATCTTTTCAATTTCTTTCTTCTTCAACTTCTTCTTCTTTAGTTGTTTCATGATAGAGTAATAACATCAGTATTACTTACATACTGATATGTTATTATAAATATGAAACAACCCTAATTCACCTTCTATCCATCCTACGGAAAAATGAAATCACCGCGCGTGCGTACGTACGGAATACCGTCTCCACGCCGTGGTGTAATCTATTTTCCACCATCACCTTACAAGGATGGGTATAATGGTGTAATGAGTAACTATATATGATTATTATTAAGTAATATTGATACTGAAATAATATATATATATATACTCCAATACAATTCCACGATCATAGGAACGAACTCATCACTCGTGCGTACGTACGGAATACCGTCTCCACGATGTGATGCGACTCGTTCTACATGATCTTCATTTCATAATGATTGTATAAATGAATTGAATGAATGAATATGGTATATACTACACTAATACCATTCTGGAAATGAATTATCTATAACCTAAAGATAAGAATAAGAATTTATTCGACAAAACACGCATAAGAACAAAAAGTTATAAAGACCCGAGTAACAAGTAACAATGAAATATTACTAACAAGAAGCTAATAATATGACCATATATGATTTCATATCAATATGTATGATTCTGGAATAAGTCAATAACATTATTTAAACCATTATACAGGAGCTTCGGACACGAACAAAGCAAATCGGACCTAAGGTAAGGGAAATATCACAATCTCATTTTTATCCGAGATTGTTTATTAGTAAGTATTTACTGGGGTGTATTTTATCATCCACATCCATGTTCCCTCAATATGTAATATTGTTTCCATCCACTTGAAATAGTTTAAATCCAATTTTACCCTTAGGTGAGTTTTTAGTAAAGAATATGAAAGGAATCTTTTGTCGTTTTTCGTACGAGGTACTTTTTGACTTTTCCGACAAAAATACGAAGAATGTTTTTTTTTAACTTATACGGCATGAATGGATTTTTAAAACATTACTTCAAAGAAGCTTCCTTTACAAGTTTTCAAGTTTATTTTTAATCAACTTCTTTTATTTTAAAGTTGAATGACATGTTATGAAAGGAAAAATGTTTTTGAAGAAGAAAGGATATTTTCCTCAAGAATTCAATTCAAGTGTTTTATCAAAATTATTTTCCATCTAAGATAATAAAGGGTTCTGTTTCTATCCATATTTTTACATTGGTTTGACTATGTTGTGATGGAATTATGTTTATGAATTCCTTTATCATATATGAATTGATTTATGATGTCATGATGTTTCAAGAATCCCATTTTTGTTATATGTGTTATGCGATGATGTATGTTTTATGATTATGTGGCACACATAAGAAAGGATTCATTATAAGATGGGTGGGACCTATATCTCCCTCCAATGCATTGGGTAATGATTTTATATCTCATGAGATAGACATGGCTGGAACGGAAGGTTATTTCGGTTCAGTGATACAGGACTGAAACGAGGAGTGAACTCGGTTCAGAAAGGGACTTTGTCCACTAAGATAGTCTTGGCAATGAGTCATGACTAACAAGAAATGATTTTCCATGATTATGTGTGCATGCCACAAAGATTCAAGTTTTACGTTATGATTATGGGGATCTCATTTTCACTTCTATGATTTATTCCATGTTAAGATATTATGATCTCTTTTGCAGGTTTTGATTTTCATAAAGATATGATATGATTTTTTATTCCATTTATTTGCCCTTGCTGAGCATTTGAGCTCACCCTTTTATGTTTTCTTTTCCCCAGGTCAGGAAGATGGATATTAAGTAGAATATGCTAAAAGGGACCCTAGATATGATGAAATAAATGGGAGACACTGTAGAAGATTTATGAACCAGTTGTTTATGTTTCCCCAGTTTCTAAAGACACTATACCTATACGGTCCTTTGTGGTTTTGTCATATGTTGTAATAAGAGTGCTTAAATTTTGAAGTATTAACAATGTATGTAAAGTGTGGGTCGTTATAGTTGGTATCAGAGGAAAGGTATAGTCAACCTTTGGAAACTAGGATGTGAAAGCCTTAGTAAGAACCCTAAGGATAAGTCTAAGCATAGAACACAATCTTAGTGTTTTAGAAATGGCCTTGAATAACCTAGGATAAGACCTTAAGCATGAAAATTTTATTCTTGAATTATGTGGTTTCCTATTATAATTAGTGTTGCTCACACTATTCTTCTTGGTTTTAGTCAATGGCTGGAACCCGAAGGAACCGTGTTAATGCGGAATGCGATGGGCAATGCAATGATTGTCCCCCTGAGCAACCAAACGATATGGGAGCTGGAATGAAAAATCTTGTAGCCATGCTCACACAACTTTCTCAAGCTATGAATCATGCAGGATTTCCAAACAAACAAAGAAGGGAGCAACATTCTGTTGAATCCTTCATGAGGCAGCGTCCACCATCTTTCAGCGGGTCTACTGATCCATTAGTTGCTGAACAATGGATTAGTACTACTGAAAAGATATTTTCAGTTCTTCAATGTTCTGAGCATGATAAAGTCATCCTAGCAGTGTATCGTTTGGAAGGAGATGCGGATCAATGGTGGAATCTTGTTAAGAATACGAGGCAAAGGGATGAAATTGAGTCTATGGAATGGGACGAGTTCAAGAACTTATTTTTCAATAAGTACTTCCCTCGTATTCTCTGAACAAAGATGGAGAAAGAGTTCCTTGAACTGAAGCAAAGGGATGATGAATCTGTTAGTACCTATGAAGAAAATTTTACAAGACTTGCAAGGTACGCTTCTGGTATTATTATCCAACCTGAGAGTAAGATCGATCGATTCTTTAGTGGCTTAAAACCAAGTCTTCGAAGGGCGTTAGCCATAAGGGACTTCAATAGCTACGAGGAAATCGTTCGATGTGCTCTCAAAGTCGAGATGGAGATTGGAGTAACCCATCAGTCACATGGGTTTGATAAGAAGAGGAAGATGGAATTCAAAGAAAAATCTAAAGAGCACACGGAAAAGAAGATGAACTTTCCCTTATGCTCAAAGTGTGGAAAGAAACATGGAGGGAGTTGTCTTAAAGGGACAAGTAAATGTTTTAAATGTGGAAAGGAAGGTCATCGGGCATTTGAATGCCGTGATAATGGGAAGAAGATGTCTAATGATGCAAACAAAGGAAGGGATACACAGAATGAACCTGCTACACTTCAATGTTTCAAGTGCAAGGAGATGGGGCATTATGCCAATCAATGCCCAAATCCAAGGGTTGATGATGATGGTCGACGTCAAAAAACTCTTAAGGCTAAAGACAAAGGAAAGTCACATGCAATTTCTATCAGCGATGTGGAGTACGATAACGATGTGGTGAAAGGTACACTTACCATCCACTCTAAAGTAGCAAATGTTTTATTTGATTCTGGATCCACCCACTCATTTATTTCTGAAAAATTTTCTAAGGGTATCACCGTATTACCTCAACAATTAGATGTTGAGTTAGCTGTGACAACACCTAATGGCACATCAATCGCATCAGAAGTTTATAATTCTTCTCCGATCGAAGTTTGTGGGAAAGTGCTTCCTGCAAATCTTGTGATCCTTCCTTTAGTGGAATTTGATGTGATTCTTGGCATGGATTGGCTTTCTCTACATGGAGCTCATATCAATTGCCAAAGAAGGGAAGTCACATTTCATATTCCAGATCAACCTACGATCGTCTATCAATGCAAGGATGAACATAACCTTCCAGTGGAAATTTCTTCCATCTTATGGGTATTGATTCCACTAAATGAAGGTTATTTATCTCAAATGGTTGGTGAGAAACTCACGATTAAGAATATGCCCATTGTACGGGAGTTTGATGATGTCTTTCCGGAGGAATTGCCGGGTCTTCCACCAAATCGTGAAGTTGAGTTTTCAATAGAACTCGTACCGGGTGCTTTGCCTATTTCAAAGACACCTTATAGAATGGCCCCAATTGAGTTGCAGGAATTGAAGAAGCAACTCCAAGAGAATCTTGATAAGGGATTCATACGCCCTAGTGCGTCACCTTGGGGAGCACCTGTTCTATTTGTTAAGAAGAAAGATGGATCAATGAGACTCTGCATTGATTATCGAGAACTTAACAAGATCACTATCAAGAACAAATATCCTCTCCCACGCATTGATGACTTATTTGACCAACTATGCGGAGCTCAATACTTTTCCAAGATTGATCTTCGTTCAGGGTATCATCAATTAAGGGTCAAAAGGGAGGATATACCAAAGACGGCTTTCCGTACAAGGTATGGACACTATGAATTTATAGTGATGCCATTTGGTCTTACTAATGCCCCTGCTATCTTCATGGATCTAATGAATAGAGTCTTTAGAGACTATCTTGATCAATTTTTGGTAGTCTTTATAGACGATATTCTTGTCTATTCAAAGAGCAAGGAAGAGCATGAAGATCACTTGAGAATTATATTGAAGACCCTGAGAAAAGAGAAGCTTTATGCCAAATTTACCAAGTGTGAATTTTGGCTTCAAAAAGTTGCATTTTGGGTCATATAATCTCAAAAGAGGGGATATCTGTGGATCCAACAAAAACAGAGGTTATCGAAAGATGGTCAAGACCAACAACAGTAACTGAGATCCGAAGTTTTCTTGGTTTGGCTGGATATTATCGACGTTTTGTAAAAGATTTTTCACGGTTATCTAATCCAATCACCAAGTTGACTCGGAAAGGAGTTAAGTTTGTCTGGACAGAGGAATGTGAAGAGAATTTCAAGGAGTTGAAAAGAAGGTTATCCAGTGCACCTGTGCTCACACTGCCTTGTAGTGGAGAAAGGTTTGTGATCTACAGTGATGCATCCAAGAAGGGATTGGGGTGTGTTCTTATGGAAAATGATATGGTGATAGCTTATGCCTCACGACAGTTGAAAATCCATGAGCAAAATTACCCAACACATGATTTGGAGTTGGCTGCGGTAATCTTTGCATTAAAGATTTGGAGGCATTACCTTTATGGTGAAAGGTGTGATATTTATACTGATCATAAAAGTTTAAAGTATATTTTCACACAAAAGGAGTTGAATATGCGCCAAAGAAGATGGTTGGAGCTGATTAAGGATTATGACTGCTCAATCCATTACCACCCTGGGAAAGCAAACAAGGTGGCAGATGCATTAAGTCGACAAGACCATGCTAGTTTATCCATGATGAGGATCACAAAAGATCCAATATTTATGGATTTACAAAGGATGGATCTTGGAATTATAATGGAAGGGGAAAAATCTTATCTTTCTCAAATGAATCTTCAACCATCTATACATGTGAAGAGTAAAGAGGCACAGAAAGAAGATGTCGAGTTACAAAAGAAGGTGAGAAATATTCCTGAATTCAACCTTGATTGTGATGGGATAATAAAGTTCAGGAATCGGGTTTGTGTTCCTCCCATCCCCGAATTAAAGAAAGAGCTGCTGGATGAGGCTCATAGTTCTTCATTCTCTATTCATCCTGGAAGCACGAAGATGTATAGGGACCTGAAAGAGTACTTCTGGTGGGATGGCATGAAAAGAGATGTTGCTGAATATGTCTCTCGATGCTTGGTTTGTCAACAAGTTAAAGCTGAGAGACAGAAGTATAAGGGGATGTTACAACCATTACCCATACCCGAATGGAAATGGGAAAACATCACTATGGACTTTGTCACAGGACTTCCTAAAACATCCAAAGGCAATAATGCTATCTGGGTCATAGTTGATCGTCTTACAAAGTCTTCACACTTCATTGCTATTAGAGAGGATTTCTCTCTAGATCAGCTTGCCAGGATATATGTAAAGGAAGTGGTAAGATTGCATGGAGTACCACTTTCTATTATATCTGATCGGGATCCGAGATTTACCTCGAAGTTCTGGCGAAGTCTTCAGCATACTCTGGATACAGAGTTGAGTTTCAGCACTGCTTATCATCCCCAGACAGACGGTCAGTCTGAGAGAACAATTCAAACCCTAGAAGATATGTTGAGAGCTTGCTCTATGGATTTCAAAGGAGGTTGGGATCAACACCTACCTTTGGTGGAATTTTCTTATAATAATAGCTTTCACTCTAGTATTCAGATGGCTCCTTATGAAGCTCTCTATGGAAAGAAATGCAGGACTCCAACTTGCTGGGATGAAGTTGGGGAAAGAAAGCTATTAGGACCTGATCTCGCTGATGAAATGGCAGAAAAGGTCAGATCTATTCAACAACACATAAGAGCAGCTCAGAGTCGACAGAAAAGTTATGCCGACAACCGAAGAAAAGACCTAGAGTGTGAAGTGGGTGATAAAGTGTTCTTACGAATATCTCCCTGGAAGAGGGTTATGAGATTTGGAAAGAAGGGGAAGTTGAGCCCTAGATATATCGGTCCTTTTGAAATACTGGATCGTGTTGGGAAGGTAGCTTACCGATTGGCGCTTCCACCGAATCTCTCTCAAGTTCACGATGTGTTCCATGTATCTCTCCTGAGAAAGTACATACCAGATCCTTCACATGTAATCAGCTCAGAAGTTGTACCGCTGGAGCAAGATCTTTCTTATGAAGAACAACTGATAGAGATTCTGGATCGTAGCGAAAAAGTCCTACGAAACAAGACCACTCGCTTGGTGAAAGTTTTATGGAGAAACCACCAACTTGAAGAAGCTACATGGGAGCTTGAGGATATGATGAGGGAGAATTATCCTCATTTGTTTGTTGCAAAGTGACGAATTTCGAGGGCGAAATTCTTTTTAAGGGGGGTAGAATGTAACACCCGAGACTTTTATGTTATATAAATCATCAAAGGAATATTTTTCTACACAACACTTTCTTGGCTTGCTTTACACGCAATCGCAACCTTCCTCGATAGCTTGCGTCGTACGCAATACCGAGTTTCACTAAACAACAATATGCTATTAAAACTAGCCGTTATGAATAGTAATAACCACTTTTTGAAATTTTATAAATTTTATTTTTCAAAATGAACTTCATTTTTGGACTCAGAATATCGAAATTAGCCTAGGGTGAAATTTTGGTATTTTTCTGAAAACTTTCAATTTTTGATGAATAGTGAAACCACTAAGTGGTAGGTTAAAAACTGAATTTTGCATAAAACTTAATTTTACCGCTTCTGTGAATGGAATTTCAAAAATTCGAGAGACACGGTTAATATCAAGGACTAAAATGTGGTTCAATGAGATGAAAATAATTTTTTGGTGAATAGTAACTTTTTACTATTTTTACCGCGGTTAATAGTAAATAGGGTAACTAAGGGTAAATATGATATTAATATTACCCTAACACATGTCCTAATTCTATTGGACAAGTGTAATTCGACCTAAAACAAACTTAGGAATAAAATATGACCATTTAGGCCCACTTGGATTAGATTAGGACATTTATTATTAATTTATTTAAAGAAGGGTTAAAATAGTTAAAATCAAAGTTTAATAAGTAAATCATTTTTAATATAGGGTTATACATAAGATAAATTCGATTGTAAATATTCATTAGAAAGATAAAACGATTTCCTACATGATGGTATTTTATTTGTAATTTTTAGACATCAAATAATTTAATTTATTTATGACACAAAGATGATGCAGTAATTATCTTATTAATGAAATATTGACAAAATTGATAATATAAATACCAAAATAAATGTAATTTGAGACTTTTTATGAATTCCACTAATTTTCTAGGTTACTATGATATATTAGTATTGAGTTAATCAACTTGGTTCGAACATATAATTCTGTTATGACTTTCACAAAAATCATATATCAAATAGTGTCAAAATTGACACAAAATAGTTTTTAAATCAAATAATATATTATTAATTGTTATTTTATTCCTAAAAATCTAAGGATCAGCCAAATGACTTAGATAAGGATATATATATTAATAATAAACAATTTGGGGTTCATTTGGCATGTTATAGTAAGTGTATTAACCATATAATGAAAGAAAACAAAAAGACACGGTAAAAGTTAAATTAATTAACTTAGAGTTAAATCTAATTGATAAGGTTAAAATAATACCCTAAACTTGTCTAAATCCTATTGGTTGATAGGATTTCGACCCATCCCCACTTTAGCTTCGAAATAAGACCCTTTGGAACCATTATAAACCGATTTTGACTTTAATATAAAATAATATTTTGAGATATTCCTAAGGTGCCCCTCTCCTCCCTTATAAAAGGGCACCTCCTCCCCCTCCTCCTCACACCAATTTGAGCACTCAAGCTCGGCCAACCCCTGCCATTTTCCCTTCTCCACTTCCCTAGAATAATCCTAGAGGTCCTGGTCTTCTCCAAAGACCAATCTTAGTTCCTTAAGTGGAGGATTCAAAAAGGCGTTCCAAAGAAGAGGTAATATCCATTACCGATCTTTTCAATTTCTTTCTTCTTCAACTTCTTCTTCATTAGTTTTTTCATGATAGAGTAATAACATCAGTATTACTTACATACTGATATGTTATTATAAATATGAAACAACCCTAATTCACCTTCTATCAATCCTACGGAAAAATGAAATCACCGCGCGTGCGTACGTACGGAATACCGTCGCCACGCCGTGGTGTAATCTATTTTCCACCATCACCTTACAAGGATGGGTATAATGGTGTAATGAGTAACTATATATGATTATTATTAAGTAATATTGATACTGAAATAATATATATATATATATACTCCAATACAATTCCACGATCATAGGAACGATATCATCACTCGTGCGTACGTACGGAATACCGTCTCCACGATGTGATGCGACTCGTTCTACATGATCTTCATTTCATAATGATTGTATAAATGAATTGAATGAATGAATATGGTATATACTACACTAATACCATTCTGGAAATGAATTATCTATAACCTAAAGATAAGAATAAGAATTTATTCGACAAAACACGCATAAGAACAAAAAGTTATAAAGACCCGAGTAACAAGTAACAATGAAATATTACTAACAAGAAGCTAATAATATGACCATATATGATTTCATATCAATATGTATGATTCTGGAATAAGTCAATAACATTATTTAAACCATTATACAGGAGCTTCGGACACGAACAAAGCAAATCGGACCTAAGGTAAGGGAAATATCACAATCTCATTTTTATCCGAGATTGTTTATTCGTAAGTATTTACTGGGGTGTATTTTATCATCCACATCCATGTTCCCTCAATATGTAATATTGTTTCCATCCACTTGAAATAGTTTAAATCCAATTTTACCCTTAGGTGAGTTTTTAGTAATGAATATGAAAGGAATCTTTTGTCGTTTTTCGTACGAGGTACTTTTTGACTTTTCCGACAAAAATACGAAGAATGTTTTTTTTAACTTATACGGCATGAATGGATTTTTAAAACATTACTTCAAAGAAGCTTCCTTTACAAGTTTTCAAGTTTATTTTTAATCAACTTCTTTTATTTTAAAGTTGAATGACATGTTATGAAAGGAAAAATGTTTTTGAAGAAGAAAGGATATTTTCCTCAAGAATTCAATTCAAGTGTTTTATCAAAATTATTTTCCATCTAAGATAATAAAGGGTTCTGTTTCTATCCATATTTTTACATTGGTTTGACTATGTTGTGATGGAATTATGTTTATGAATTCCTTTATCATATATGAATTGATTTATGATGTCATGATGTTTCAAGAATCCCATTTTTGTTATATGTGTTATGCGATGATGTATGTTTTATGATTATGCGGCACACATAAGAAAGGATTCATTATAAGATGGGTGGGACCTATATCTCCCTCCAATGGATTGGGTAATGATTTTATATCTCATGAGATAGACATGGCTGGAACGGAAGGTTATTTCGGTTCAGTGATACAGGACTGAAACGAGGAGTGAACTCGGTTCAGAAAGGGACTTTGTCCACTAAGATAGTCTTGGCAATGAGTCATGACTAACAAGAAATGATTTTCCATGATTATGTGTGCATGCCACAAAGATTCAAGTTTTACGTTATGATTATGGGGATCTCATTTTCACTTCTATGATTTATTCCATGTTAAGATATTATGATCTCTTTTGCAGGTTTTGATTTTCATAAAGATATGATATGATTTTTTATTCCCTTTATTTGCCCTTGCTGAGCATTTGAGCTCACCCTTTTATGTTTTCTTTTCCCCAGGTCAGGAAGATGGATATTAAGTAGAATATGCTAAAAGGGACCCTAGATATGATGAAATAAATGGGAGACACTGTAGAAGATTTATGAACCAGTTGTTTATGTTTCCCCAGTTTCTAAAGACACTATACCTATACGGTCCTTTGTGGTTTTGTCATATGTTGTAATAAGAGTGCTTAAATTTTGAAGTATTAACAATGTATGTAAAGTGTGGGTCGTTATAATCATCACTGGTCTTGTGGATGTTTTGGAATAAGAATCCAATGTAGAAAAATAATAAGTGGATGTTACTATATGAAACATGTTTCACCCAAAAATGAATGAAGACGGTTTGTGTACTAGAAATTAAAGACAAGATAAAAAATTTAGTTCCCCTGCAATGTATCATCTTCCACCTCTTTGGATGGATTCAAATAATGAAAAAGGAAAAGGGGTGGATATGTCCCACCTATTATTTAAAGTAGTTGAACCTCTAAAAATTACAAAAAATATTTTTACAATTTAAGGTAGAAATGTTGGATTTGAAAAGACTCGATGTTGAATTACAAAAAGAAAATATCCCTACTATGTATGTTCTTCAGGAAGAGCCTCAATTTTCTCTTTCAACAGATCTCCCCTAATTGGAGAATCTCATCATTCCCAAAAAGGTAGAGTTGGGTCATCTACTTAATATGGCATCTAGGAAGGATATTCATTTAGAATCAATGGAGAAAATATGTCTGGAGTTACCCCTATCAAGACATCGTCTAGGACCATTCCAAATGAACTTCTCTAGGACATAATAGACTAGCTATCAACTACATGTACAAGTTGTCCCATCATGTCAGGACCCATCCATTGTTTCCCCTGTTAAAGTGTCTTCCCAACCACCTATTTCATCACAACTCATTAGTACCATCGAGTTGCTAATAGCTCAAATGCAGGTTCTGAAGAATTTCATTCCCTAGTGTAGCAAACAAGATATACTAAACCTTAATGGGAATATGAAACTCTATCTCACTGAATTTTAAGAAACATAAATTCCTAACTTTTAATGGCATGGGGGATCCAAAATATCACCTGACACTTTTTTATCTTGATGTGGCCCCTTTATGGGGTCCCTTTAATATAAAGAAGTACCTAATATCATATTCTTAATACTAGATCTAGAGGGTCAAACATTCATCTAGTATACCATTTTACCAACTAGGTCTATCATGGTATGGGATAACCTTCACCAAAAATTTATTTATCAATTCATATATATGTTATGAAATTTAATAGTCCTTAACTTCCCAAGTTACAAACAATGTAAGAATGAGATATCATCATATTTCATTGGTAGGTTTAATGGATTAACCTAATCCTAGAATATTCATCTACCTTAGGAGTAGGTGTTGGCTTTTTGTATAGAGAACATAAAAGATGAGTCTCAAATTCTACTCATCCTAGTCAAATATCCAGGTGTGTTTCTTAAACTTTTTATAATTGTGTAAATATTGGAATAATCTATTCTGTGATCTCAAAAAATTATTCTCTATAGAAAACATGTATTTTCTTTCATGGATATTGCATATTTTATATGAATATTCCTTACATTATACAAACACTCATACAATGACTATAATAGTTTATTGCCTTTGGAAACATGGAACACAATATTCCTAATTCATGAAAGATATTTAATTTATCCCATAAATATCTTCCCCTTTATTACTCCCACTTAAAACCATTCTTCCTAACCTAGGGAAAGTAAATATAAAAAAATGGTGAGCTCAGATGATCAGTAAGGGTAAACAAAGAAGATACACAAGCATAACATGAATGTAATGGTATGTGAACATGAGAATAACATTTCTAAACCATAATATCCATATCAATGATTATAATCCTATGTCATGGCATAAATATTAGAATTTTATAAGAAATGAATCATAATATAATCAAATAACATGATCCATGAGATTATAAAATTGGAATAAGACATAGAATTGTTACATACACATAAGTACATAAAATCATTACCTTAGTAGTAAAAGATCATTACCAAAACTTATAAAGTAACTATATGGGTAGATAAACCTACTAGGTGGAACACACCACCATAACTAGTGGTATCCCTTTACTCGGAGTGAAATGGTTTCACTCCCCAAACCATCATAGTATTCACGGTTCACTCCCAAGATCATCATAGCGGACATAATCCCTTACTAAACTCAGTTCACTCCCTATACCAGTCATATCTACACTACAACAAAAATAGGTCTTAGCAGTAGTTTATTCATGTTTGTTTTAATAACCACAACATAATAAATCTCATTTAATAAAATTTATAATATATTAGTGTTTACAGTAAACCCGACTATATTTTTTTATTTTAACATTTAGTGGAAGTATTATTAAAATTGACACTAAATGTTTTCGAAAAACCTAATTTTAAACCTTCCCACCCTTCCACTTCTCCCCAACCCCCCATCTCCCCCCCCACACACACCCCCACCCTCCCTAATCCATCACGTCGATGATCCCCACTTCTCACCCTCACCAATCACCACCCGACACCACTGTCTCTCCCCCCTCGCTGCTCACATCCCCCTCTACCTTCACCACCCATATCTATTGGCCACTCCCCCCTTCTCCCTCGAGAACCCCCTCTCCCTCGATCCCTCACATCTCCCCCCTCAACACTTACCCCACGCCGATGTATGCTTCCCCTTCTCCTCTGATCACCCTCACTCCCTTTATCCCTCACTGCCATAGTCCTTTCCCCCTCACTATTTATCCCTGATCCATGTGCCCAAACTATTCATTTCTACCTTGCAATGATCCCAACCACTCTATTCCCCCCCCCCCGCCCCTTGAAGCTGCTCCCGATCAAGCCCTAACGATGTCTACCTGAGCCATCGTCTCTCCTGTTAAATCATACATTATGGTAAATTTTCCATATTTTTTAGATTTAGGTTCCTAGCGGGTTTTGAGTTGATTTATTATTTATGTCAGAGGTTTTCATATTAAAAATATAAATAAATTTAATGTTTAGATATTTGGAATATTAATTAATTTCATGGTTAATATTATTGAGGAATATTAAATTATATAAATAATAAAATAGAAGGTTTAATAATTAGAAAAATGTTTCTAAGTTAATAGTACTATTAAGTTTAATGTTTGATTATTATGAATATTCATGTAATGTTACTATTATTATGAATATCAATAAGTTTCATATTTAATATTTAATTACTTATTTAATTTTATAATTAGTACTAATGGATTAAGATATGTTATAATAATTCATTAATACTCAAATATTCATATAATTAATAATTTTTTTCAATGTTATTTTGCATGTGATAGATCCAAGATGAAATTTGGTTTGGAGAAAAACATTACATAGGACATTAGTCATTTGAAAGCATTTATTTGGTGTTATTTTAAATGTTTAAAAAAAATTTTGGATATTTTTATAATAAATTCTATTGGATTTATTTGAATTATTTTTAAACGTTGATGGTTTTAAAGGTTGTTTTTTTATGTATCAAATTTTGTTTTTTCTTATGTTGCAAAAAGGATTTGAAAATACTTTTTCACATGAATTATTTTTGAAAATATTTTTAAATAACCATAGATTATTTAATAATGAAATTTACTAGATATTTGAAAGAGGAAGTGGAGTTTTACAATTAAAGTTTTTATATTTTTCTAAATGATACAAAAATATATTACACTTAAAATTGAGAAAGCATTTTTATGGTGTATTAATATTAATGAAACATGTTTTAAAACCTTTATTTAATGGCTTTTTATTTTAAGTCGAAACATGAAGTTATTTAATGGTGTCTTAAATGTGGTGGGTTTTATTTTTAGGCATGTTTCTTAGTTTAATTTTGATTCATTTTATTCAAGCCATGGAGTGTTGATTCTTTGAGACTATGTTTCGTATTATTTTGATTTTTATCCCTAGAAGTTTCTTGGGGAAAATGGTGAAAGTCATTAATTTAGGATATTCCATAGGGTGATTCCTTTTACCATCGATGTATATTTCCATTTTAAAATATTGATGGTCATCAACTTTGGGTCTTATTCAAAAGAACACAATGATTGTGGTATGATACAAAAAGGGGGGTTACAATTTTAGTAGAAGTGAAGCATGTATCTGGTTCCAAGGATAGAAATCCAATTTATAAAAATATGTCATATTTGGTATTATTTAATTTATATATGATTTTTATTATAAAAAATTTCACACATCTATTTTTCATTGAAAATGGGTTGATAATATGAGTGCAGTGGAAATTAATGAAATGGGATCCGTAGAGGTGAATTTCATTGTGTAAGGGGAAAAGATGATCTATTCATATTATCATGACTAGTGGTATAAGTATTTTATGTCTCTGATACAAAAAAAATTAATTGGTATATTATCATGTGGCTGACTGAAACAAATGTTGAGTTAGATAAAAATTAATTTGATGATGACCCTTTTAATGAGAGATCACAATCAGTTCATGTTGGTCTTAATGTAGATAATTTCTTGAACGTTAGAATGACCACATAGAGGGTATTTGGATTCTTGATAGAGGAAGTAAATCCCTAAAACCATTAAAAACTAAAGTGAGTTAAATGATTAGGTAAACGTTATTTTTAATTTAATATTTTTTTCCTTGAAATATTTTTTATACTGTATTAACATAATCTAAATTAATTGTTTGACTACTCATGCAGACAATGTCTTCTGTACATGATAATTATTTTTTTCATCATATTATCTAATATTTTTAATTGAATTTATTTATAATTTGTATCTAATAATTGTTTAATTTTTTCATAGATATTTTGGGAATTCATATTTTTATTTCAATTGTCTACAACAAGCCAAAAAAGAGACAAAATTTTCATTTCTATCAATGTTACCATGATTTCCATTACCATTATTTATCGAACTACCAACACATCATAATTAGTTGATAATATGGGATAAAAAAATATTGTTTTTGAAATACATAGTATAAGAAGATCATGCTCTAATTTTGGTCACTTCTTGAGATATAATGGTCAAAATAGTTTCCTTGTCTTTTTATGTTTTCAACAATGAGAATGGTTTATTGGCTAAGAACTTCGACTCACTATGAAGTGTTGGAATGTCAAAAAATAAAGGAAATGGTAATATTGGAAACATTGGTATATAGGATCCTTTTGAGACTTTGGGAAGTGTATGAATTATCTGCACCTCAATCTAACACACATTGTAACCAGTATGACTCCAAGTGCTTGTTTTTATTTAAAAGTAACATTAGTTTTGTAAAAAAGACAATAGACATACTCAAATATGGGAAAACATATTCATATTGTTTTGATACTTTAATAAAATGATCCATAAGTCATTTTTTATGTGTAGGAATTAGTTACCCCTCAAAATGATATATGATATTCTAGGTATGAGTTGAAGTATCCGTTATCAGTTTAAAATCAAAATTTTAGTTCAAAAAGTTCCACTCACTGAAAACTGAGAAAATTTTCTCATATTTTCTTGATAATTTACAAAATTAATTCATAAATAAATTGTTACATGTATGAATTTATCTCACATAAAATTGATACATGAAGGGACTAGTATGAGTCAAAGTTCGTGTTTCCATTTTAAAATAATATTTTAGTAAAAAGACAAGTGATGTACTCATAAACAAGAAATTGAATTCTTATGTATTATATGATTTAGTAAAACAATCCATAACTATTTTGGGATGATTAGGAATCAGCTACACCACAATCCGACATATGGTGTTACCAGTATGAATCCACGTGCACCTTTTTATTTAAAATTGACATCAATTTTAGTAAAAAGGACAACTGACCTACTCAAAACTAATAAATTTCATTAATAATGTATTGATACTTTAGTTAAATTATCCATAGGTAATTTTATACATATTTGAATCATCCACACCTCAATATGATGCATAGTATGACTGATATGACTCCATGTGTGCCTTTTTATTTAAAAGTGGCATCAATTTTAGTAAAAAGGGAAATTCACCTACTCAAAACTGAAAAAACACATTCCTATAGTTTTAAAACATTAGTAAAATTATCCATAATACATTTTTATGGGTATAAATCAACCTCACCACAATTGTATACATGATATTCCCAGTATGAATCAATTTATTCATTGTCAGTTTAAAATTGAAATTTTAGTTCATAAAATTTCACACACTAAAAACCAAGAAAACACACTCATATTTTCTTGATAATTTAGGACATCGATTCATTAAAAATTTTAATTGTTTATGAATTGGTCTCACATAAAACTGATATACGATGTGAATGGAATTATTCAAGTTGTGTGTTTCTATTTTAAAATGACATTTTAGTAAAAAAGACAGGTGGCATACTCAAAACTGAGAAAAAATTCAAATTGTTTTAATACTTTTGAAAAAAAATACATATTTAATTTTGGACATGTAGGAATCATCCACACATAAATATGGTCGATGGTGTGACCAGTATGACTCCAAGTGTTTCTATTTATTTAAAATTGACATCAATTTTAGTAATAAAAATAGTTGACATACGCAAAACTAAGGAAACATATTTGGATTGTTTTTATACTTTAGAAAAATGGTTCATAAGTAATTTTTTATGTGTTAGAATTATCCAGACATTAATTTGATACACTATATGATCCATATGACTCAAACTATCTATTATCAGTTTAAAATCGATATTTTAGTTCAAAAAGTATCACTCACTGAAAACAATGAAAACACGCTTGTATTTTCTTGATAATTTATGAAATAGATTCATAAATAATTTTTGATGTATAAGAGTTGGTCTCATGTCAAACTAATACACCATGTGATCAAAATGACTCAAATTTCTTATTTCTGGTTTAAAATTCCATTTTAGTAAAAAAAAAGACAAGTGATGTACTCAAAACTATGAAAACACATTTGGATTGTTTTTTTTGCATATTTTTATTTAAAATTAACATCAATTTTAGTAAAAAGGAAAACTAACCTACTCAAAACTGAGAAAGTGATGTAGGGTTTCTCTAAAATATGAGTATAATGACTGTAGATTGAATTTTGAAATACATGGACCAACTAAATGCTATTCTGAATTATGGTTTTCTCAGGATGGACATAAACATATTTTAGTGTTTTACATTAATAAAACAAGCATGGAATGGTCAAAACCATATAAAACAGCCTAATTGAACATGGAATCATGGGAACTCCACCGTTGAGTTATTTTTATGTGTATTCATAGACGACACACCAATCCGATGTGTGGTGTGGTCTTAATGACTCGGTAAACATATCTTAAAGGTACAAAAGCTTTTAAAAACAAGGTTCAGGGGTCAAAACTATGAAAATGATGTCTGATTTCCTAGAAATTTGGGGAAAATGAGTGTAGATTTAATTTCAAATTGTAGTAATAGATGGTACATCATTCTGAATTATGGTTTTCTTGTAATGGTCATAAATTCATTTTTAGTACTTATAATAAAATGGCTATAGAATGGTCCAAACAATATAAAATGACCTCATATTTATATGAAATGGGGAAACCACTATTGAGATATTTTTAATTTTTACATGCAGACAACATGTCAATCTGATATGTTGTGTGGTCGGAGTTACTCAGTAAACAATTCTTAAAGGTATAAAAGCCTTTAAAAACATGTTTTATGTGGGGGTAAAAAGTAGGAAAACGATGTCATATTCCCCTAAAATTAGGGGAAAGATTTCATATGTTGTATTATGAAATGTTGTAACTAAAAGAACATCATTCTAAATTACAATTCTCCTAATATGGCCATAAATGTGTTTTTAGTGTTTTAAGACACTAAAATATGTGTGGAGCGGTCAAACCCATAGAAAATGACTTCATATTGACATGTAATCATGGGAAAACCACTACTGAATTGTTTTTCAAATATAGGACATGTTTTGATATCAATGTCTTTAAAAAATTATTAAGTATATTTCAAACACCCCACAAATTGTTTTAAAAATTAATTAGAATATTTTCTTACTCCATTTCAATTTCATGTTTTGAATCATATCTTAAATAAGTAAGTTTATGTATTCAAAGTCTTTTTCATTATATAGTATTTTTTTTGTTAAAATTGATTATTTTTTATTAAAAAATAACAAATTTTATGTTCATCATTCTGAATATATTATGTGTCTTTTATCTTTCACATTTATTTTTTCAAATTTTCTAGTTTTCATTGTTGGTGGAAGGTGTTGGTCGTAGGTAGAATGATGACCGTTATGATCTATGAAATCCTTTAGAATACAATCGTGGAGGATCTCAGTTTCTGAAGTATGTTAAAATTTATACAATTATTCTATTATGATTCTAATTTATAATGTTTAGTTTTAATTTGTTTTATTATATTTGATGAGATGAGGTGGTTGGTTTTAGTTTATGGGATGATGTGGAAGTAGACAGATGCAGTGGAATTCATTTTGTGGATGTATATTCAGCATGAGTTATTGTTGTATGTATTTTATATCTATATATTAATGACTGAGGTTTTGGTTGACAGATTTATGGATTGAATGAGACCGAGGTTATGATAACTGTGTATATTTATATATATGATTGAGGATGTATGTATTATGTATGATTTTTTTTATCATACATTCATATTCTAGTTTATCACATGTTAGTTTTTTTGTATTTATAGATTTTATTAGATATTTAAAAAAATTATAAGGTAGTATTATTTTTAGTAAATGCCATTAAATAAATTAATTAAAATCTATTTAGAGGTGTTAATGCTTAACCACCACTAAAAAAACTGCCACTAATATGTTTAGTGTTGGTTAGTTTCAATTTATTTATACTCCCCCTCAATATGTTTTTTATTAACAAAACACCGCAAAATAAACAATAAACTTACACTAAATGCTATAAAAATTAAATATAAAAACTACCACTAAATTAAGGAAACTACTAATAATGACTAGTGAATGTGAAATATGAATAAGTTTAAATAATTTACACTATGTTATTAGGTAGATGTTTAAACAGCTTCCGGACCAGGAAGAAACTACTTCTAATTCCATTTTTCTATAGTGTCATCTCATGAGATATAAATCTTTACCCAATTCATTAGAGGGAGATATTATTCCCACCCATATTTAATTATAACGAATCCACTAGCCTGGGTTATAATGATCCACCATCACATAATGAAAATAGTGTGTGTATGTGTGTTTTTTTGTTTGTGTGACACAATATTATAAAACATTAATCATATCTTAATAGATGAAATGAAAATTTTTTCATAAACATTTCATCATATCATAACCTAGGGAAAAAAGTTTGGTTTCATAATCATTTCATCATAGGACAACTTGTGAAAAGAAGCATGTTTCATAAAAATTTTATCATGGTATAAACCAAGGAATAAAAATAGCTTTCATAAACATCTTCTCATGATAAAATATTCAGTGAAAGAATAGTAATTGTACCCTTGGTTCATATCCCTAGCAAGGCATAAGTTATATCAAAGGATACCATTTTAGATGGAGAAGTATTTTCAAATATCACATGGAATGCTTCATGGGGAAGTTATATTTTTATTAAAAATATTTTTTAAAGCAAAAAACAAATTCAAAATCCTTTATCTTTGAAAATAATAATGAAAATTTAAAAAGGTATATTTCAAAAAAATAAAACATTTCTTTCAAAACATAACATTTACAGTTTAAAAATAAAATTTTAAAACAATAAAATTAAATAAAATTGAAAATAACCATGAAAATGTATAAAGAAAACTTCACACTATTCACTGTTCAAGATTTTGAAAAATTATGTTCATGTCGTACATGTTAAAATAGAGATTTCTTTCAAATGTTTTATAAATTACAAACTGGTGTTGTTTAGAAAATGAAATGAATATTCCTTTCAAAAAAATTAAATGTAAAACCTGGGTAAAATTTTCATTTTAAATCATAGAAGGATAAAAAAAATTAATACATTTTTAGAAAACATGGTTTTGGAAGAAAATGTATTTCTGATCGAATATATAAATAATGTTATATTTTTGTAAATAAAACATATCAACTATTTTATGTACCAAAGAGTGGTAAAATGGGCATATTACATGAAAATTTCATTAATTAACATAGGAGAATAAAATTCCTGAGTTTATTTAGATATGGGTTATAATATTTTATCATCGGATCCATAATCATAAATAATCTTGATAAATGATGAGATTGTAACATAAATTCATTACCACTTCGGTAACATTGAATCATAAGACCCATGAAATAATAATATAAAATTGAACTTAAAATATCATGAGGATAAATAAATTCATGATATTACTTTTCAATGAGTCTATATATTCACCTCGTGAAGGAATATAACTTCATAACATAATGTACATCTCAAAGAAAGAAAATTGAGAAAAAAATCTCTTACCTTAAGTCTTGACTTCCATAATACTTGTTAAATTTTAATTTATACTAAATATAAGTTTAATATAAATATATTAAATAACAATATCTATATATATCTTACCATATATAATTTTCTTATGAAATTTTTTTACCCATTTATTATCAATTCTGTGTTAAAGTTACATTTCCGGTAACAATCTCTTTACATTTCATATATTCTTTTATTTTTTATATTTTTTGTCCTCTTAATTCGAAAATGGTTCTACTATCACTATAATTATATTAATTATATAAATATAATTTTTATTTAGAAAATATTTATTTATAATAATCCATAAAATTTAGTGATAGAAAATTAAATACCCCATTCATTTAGACGATAGGTCGTACGTAAGCATGATCGTTATTTCTATTTTATTATTGGATTGAAAGAAAAAAAATTGATGGATATATTATCATTATATAATCATTAAAATTTCATATATATCACATTTTTTTATTAATACCATTAGTAATACCTTCTATGTAAGGCGGGAAGGAATCACATCGCTTCGTGAGGTGGTAGTCCATCGTACACACGAGCGGCGTTATCATATTACCACAAATTGTAAAGCATGAAGGTATGTGTGATATAATATTTTAAAAATAATAATAATAAAATAAATATCATATATAAATAATTAACCCATCATTATGTCCAACCATGAGAGTTGGTAATGAAAAAATGAACAACATCAGTTCACAAAGCGATAGTCTTCTGTACACGCAAATGATGATTTCATAAACCATTTGATGGATGTTGAGATTTTTATAGGTCATCAACTTAAAATAAAAACATATAAATATATTTAAGATACTAATTTTATTATATAATCATGTTATAATAATAATTTAAGGATATAGATGAATAAATAAAACAAAAATGATTATTGACAAATGTTACCGCATCTCTGGGTATCCTCTTTAGGTTTACATAGAAATACATAATTGATTGGATTTATGTCTAAAAAAGACTTATATTATTATATTAGATAATATATTAATTTATTTTTGAAGGTTTTATCTAAATAAAAATCTTTATAATGTGTGAATATGATAGAAGAAGTTGTGGCCTTCTATAAGTAAGGTGACTAGCACACTTGTAATTGTTTTGAATGAGATAATTTCAATAATTTTTTTTACATGTCATAAGGAAATATTAATGGAATAATACATATAATATAATTTATAAGTTCTAAATATTTACATAAAATGGGTTTTGGACATGTTTTGGGTCATTTTTTATCCTTATCTTTTTAGTTTAAACCCTAGTAAAACCACTTTTACCTTAATCGTGGTAATTAATTTTGATAAACAATTAAGTTTAACTTATTATATAATTTAAATTATTCTTATTCCAAATATGGAATCCATTTTTACTAATTCCATTTATATAATTTCTAAAATTTAATTTAAAATTAATCCCATATACGTGATGACAAATAGGCTTTTTAAAGAGAAAATGTTGAAAAGTTTACAAAGTTTTCATACAAAAAACAATATTAAATTAATAATAATTACCAAAATTTTATTAATTTATGTGTAATTGAAATAATTTTACTTTAAAAAAATTAAAATATAATTACACTTTTTAAATAAACTAACGAAAAGGCATATTTCAATTAAAATTCCATATTTCTAACTTTTCAACAAAAAATGAAACTTTTTAAAAAAATATCAAAAAATACCCTAAGATATTTTTAACATAAGGATTTCAAAAAAAATATTTGTTTTGTTGAAATTCATTTTTAAAATTTTTTGAATTTATATTTTAAAATAAGTGAGCTAAAGGCGACAAAACCATTTTTTAGGAAAATACTGTTTTAAGCATAAAATTTGATTTATTCATATATATTATATAGAAAACACAAAAGATGAATGTTAATAAGTTTATTAAATATAAATTATATAAATTTCAATATAATTATTTACCAAAAGTTTATTTCTTAGTTTATTGAGGTAAAAAAATTTTGTTTTCAGAAAAATAGTTTTTTAGAAAAAAAATATCTTTATTTTCAAATAGTTTTTATTTTAATTTTTTTAATTAATTGGTCCCAAAAGAATTAATTTTATATACATGTGTAAACGATATATTTTGATAATTTAATTAATCATATTCATATCTACAATCCCATTGGCAATGTGATAACTATTATATTAAATCAAAATATTTTAATAATATGAATTATTTCATATAAACTCAATGTTTCATATAATATATGTTAAGATCCGTGTTTCATGTAATAAAATACAAACTAAGTGTGGCATATAATGAAAGATAAATAGAGTGTTGTGTGTAATGAAATCTAAACTCTATATTGTGTGTAATAAAAAATATTGATAAAATTTAATTCCTTTGAAAAGAATATTTCACAAAATCTTAGGGTGTTGCATTTTACCCCCCCCCCCCCTAAATTGAATTTCACCCTTGAAATTTATATAGTTTATTGAAGTATTAACATTTTAAAGATTACTTCATAGAAACCCCCATCATACAAATAAATAATAAAACATTATTTAAAAAAGTTAATTTTAGAAACATAATGATTACCCAATATAACTTGTTACTAGGTTTCCACGTAGGAGAACTTAAGAGGGAAGTGAATATTTTGACATAGAAGAAAATAGTAAATAATTATTGAGAGTGATAAAGATCACTAATCACAATAAAGTGGTTCATATATAGAATGTTATTTACTATAAAACCATAGACCAAATAGGTAATAACAAGGACATTAATGTCATCAAAAATTGTGATAACATGACAACATTTTATTTAAATGTCCTTTTCCAAAATTTTGAATAATTTTCATAAAAAGATACATTTACTTGATTTAATTTCATTTAATAAGCACAATATTCCCCTTTGGTTATTCTATGATAAATTTCTTCTTCACCTCATACTCTAAGAATTTAAGGTTAAATTTTTATGCCTAAATATCAAATTGATCATAAGATATATATATATAATTATAATTATAATTCATTCCATCTATCTTTAGTTATCATCACAAAAAAATGTTTAGCACAGGTTATCCAATATTCATAATTATTAATATTTTAAAATTATAAATCAATTTCTAAAACCTCATTCAATGTTCAATACAAACCATTTCATAAATGGATAACCTTATGCCCCTTCCAAAATATTAAAATAAAAACTATAGAAATATGATCACTGAATTTAAAAAAATAACTCATCGTTAATCCCCAGAATAGTATGAAATATTTCTTAATTACCACATACCAAACATTAAAATACCTTAATCATGCATTCTATTGAGACCATAGTTACCATAAAACCTTATTGAAAACGTAAATTATTCCTTATTATTTACATAAAACAAATTATATGGGATATATTAGTTTTGAAAAAATCAGTAATATTGAATTTATATTATACAAATCAATCATATCTTTATCTCAACATCATTATCCAAATATTCAGAACATATTAAGGGTTTTCTTCAAAATATCAGAGTTTCATTAAATAATTTTTCCAGTCCATCAGCATCATTAAAATTATTCTTTCAAGCCATTAATGAAAAAGTTATAATAAACAATAATTATATATATAATTATTCATAATATTTGATTTTTAATATATAAATACTTTATTAACCCAACTTCCTTCTCAAACCATTAACTATGTTTCATCAACTTTGTAATATCCCAACTTTTCTATGTGGTACAAAACCATTTTATTTTCTGTTTAATTATTTGATTTTGGCCTAATGTAGATTACTAATGAGGCTATGGTGGAAATAGGGGTGTTTGGTACTTGTTAAGATCTTAGAGCCATATCTTCTAGAAGAGGCATCTGGGTCATGAAGTTAATAGAAACTTTGTGGCCCAGGCTGCACAGTTTGGAATAACCATACGGGGTGGTCTAGGCCACTATCTAGGGTCATTCAATTAGATGATACTATGGAAAATGAGATGAATAGGCATGCAATTTGTCTAATTGTGTTCCATGATTGTGTGAGGGGGTTTTTAGACAAATAAGGGTGTATGTTTGTCTCAAAATTTTTCCAACCTTGCAACCCTATATTTAAAGAGTAAATAGTCATTTTTCATTTAATTTCATATACATTTAACCCATATCCCTATTTTCTTATTTTACTCCAGTGGCCACTTCTCTATCATTAATTCTCTCATGGAATCTGATCATATACTTTTCCATAACTCTATAATCTAGACTCTAATTCTTTCACCATCGGTTTCATTGGATATTTTTCAGTGAGTTATGTATTACTCTTTCACATTTTTCTATTTTCCTTCATAAGAGAGATGCTATTTTGGTATAGGATCTACTGACCTATTTTTATGGAATTCATTTGTTCTTCTATTTTATTCTAATCTAGATTAAATATGAGGCTGAGTCTAGATGATTGTTCCTATATCAATATGATGTGGGTGGTATATACCTTTTCCCCCAATGCCTCATTGTTTATATCTTGTTTTCATTATGTCACACATTGCACTTTATAATAGATGCTACCATAATTAATCAAACCATGAATTAAATGATAATTTATGTCTTGGATGGGTATTCGCACTCCTTGATATGGTTGGAGGTAGTTGACCTCAACCTTAACCACTCATAGTGTGGTTTCTTCCATTTTTCCCGGATTAATTCACCCTTGGGGTATGTTGAGTCAAATTTTCTTATGGGAGATTAAATATTTTAATGATATAGATTGTAAAAGGTTGTGGAAACATTATTATACTTTATTAATGGTAATTTAATGGTAATAAATATAAAATTATTTTATTTTTTTGAATATTAATTCATTCATGAATAGATTAAATAAATGTTTAATGGATCGGTTATGATTCCTTGTACATTTCTACTCCTTAGATTCTATAACCATATTTGGATTCTATGTACATTTATACTCAAGGGATCCTACTTAATTGGATTCCTTTTAAATTTCTACTCCTATGATCACATTTACTTGACATGTTATGATTCCTTGGACATCTCTACTCCTTGGATCTAATGATCATATTTGGATTCTTGAGAAATTTCTAATCCTTATATTTGATTTAATTGGATTACTTGGATGCCTTAGAAATTATACTCCAAGGATCTTGTTTAACTATATTACTTAATATGCTAGGATGTCATGGGAATTTTTACTCCTTTCATTCTATTTACTTGTTTTATATGGATTATTATGATTTCTTGGACATTTATAATCCATGTATTTTGCATACCGGTTTTACTTTTCATGATTGGTTTCCTTGTACAATACAACTCCTTGGACCCTGTTCCATGTAGGCATGACGTATACTTACACAGTTTATGCCTTTTTTGATACTTTCTATGCTTTGTAGATAGTTTTCATGATTCTTTTTCTTTATAACAGTGGGACTTGATAGACCATATAGCGTCACTTCTACTATTATTAATATACATTTGTCATATTTTTTCACTCCTTATACTTTTATACATAGATTGGGTTTGTTATAGACATTATTGGTCGTGACCTACTGACTATTATCTCACACATTGATTGGTCCACCTTTGGGTACCTAGATAGACTTCTTGGATGTAGGTAGGTACAGGGGAAAGTGCATGAATTGTAATTCTTAATTGATTGATACGTAGTATCATGGAAGCATATGACTGGGCTTTGGGATTGTGATGTTATCTAGGGATATGCCTTTTGGTTTTTCTTTGTAATTTTGATACATGTATTGTAATGGATTTCTATTTACATGCTTCTCATATTTTTGTATATCATGCCATTATCATTATTTGTATATGACTCTATTTGATAAGATACTTTTTTATTTATAAGGTGGATATTTTTTTTACAGATACTTAGAAATTTATATTCTTCCACTATTGACATTATGATTTTACCAATTTTCTACACTATGACAATGACAATATAGTCTCCCCACTCTTCCACCATGGACCCTCACTGCTAGTTGATAGCCTCTAGTATATGTTCAGTGGTACTTGAGCCCATTAGGCCAATCAGGTGTGGTTACTATTGAGTCAATTGGGTTTGGTATGTCACAAATTGGTAATAGAGGAATTTAATTTATTATGTCTTATATTTTTTAAATTTTATATAGGAAATTTTGAATTTGTATGAATTTGATAATGATATATGTATGGGATTAGTTAACCCATATATATGGAAAATCCAAATTGCCTAGGATGTGATATGTTGTTTTGGATTGTATCTATTATAGTTTACTTAATTTCCCTGTTGGGTGCCGCACTTGGTGTTTTAGTTTCCTTAAGTTTAAATTTTTTCTCTTTTCTTACTATGGAAAGGAGTATTGAATCATGCATCATTATAGAAACTTTAGTATTAATATGTCATGCATTATTCCATGTCATTTTTACTTACTATGTGCATTACTTCTATTATGTTATGGTGTCTTATTTCTTATTCCCAAGCATTTAACTAGAATTTCAGGTAGGGATGTGATAAATTACTAGTTGGGATAAACTGGACAGCACACATAAATTTATAAGCTTTACGGGCCCTTATAAATTGGGAATGGTGATCAATATAGTTCAAATTTTTGAATAAAATATTTATGTAAATGAGGATGAATTTAAATGAAATTGAATTCTGAAATTAATTGGTCACCATCAAATAGGGATGTAAATTACAATATAAAGGGTTTTTTCTTTTATAAATTTCAATTGAAATTATATGTGTAGGGACCATGGACTTATAGAAGATAACTTGACCTTGATCCAACCTTAGTAGTGGGAAGTAGGAAGTATCTCATGCATTCATACTTTTTCATGCCAACTAGACCTAGCTTTAGCAGCTGGAAGAGGGGTTTGACTTGGGGTATGGAAGTCTTGTGCTTTTCTGGATTATATATTTTTGATCCTAACATTATAAAATCCTTTATAAGGTGTGTGATTAAAATTTTAGAGATTTTCCACAACGAAGTCTTCCAGAGGTGCGCCCGGAGGGTCGCAATGATTTTGCTCCGGAGGTGGTGGTCCATGGGCCACTAGAGGAACCTCCAATAGTTCCTCTTGAAAAACCACTTATTATACAATATATTAGTGTTGATGCCCAATTTTGAGATGTATTTCTATGATTTATGGTGACTATTAATGGAACACCACCACTTACCTCATCTATGGAATAGTTGATGTGTGTGTTTCAATAGTAGCATCCACCCAAATTTTTATGGGATGGAGGACCATAAGTTACAAAGTCATGGCTAAAGGACATGATGCGATTTTTTTAGCATCATAAGACACCTCCTAATAGGATAGTAAATCTTACTAAATATATTCTATATGATTATTCCAAGATATAGTGGAATATGATTTCTCATACCAATTTTAATAGATATATTTCTTAGATGGATTTCTAGATAGAAATTTATGATTATTTTTTTCCTAATATATTGAGGACCGACGGAGAAAGAGAGTTTATGCATCTGGAGAATTTCACCTTATTATTCTTGAACTATTATTCTCATTTTATAGATATCTTTCACTTCACACATATTCTGTTAGGTGATGATTTATTAAATGATAGGTGATTATAGGATGGTCTTAGGTATGAAATTCGATTAAAGGTGAACGTCTTTCGACTTACTATCATATATAAATAGTAAATAAAACATTAATTACTGAAAGAAACATTCAGGTAACTGAGGGGTATAAAATTTTATATCAGCATCTCGAGCCAGTGGTTCTATTTTGAGTGGCAGGAATAGATGATTTGAGGTCTCTCAGGAGGAGAATACTAGCCAGAGCATGGCTACTAGTGGTTTTGTTCTCTTTCATCAATGTGGTCAGAAGGGGTACATGAGGTGCTAATGTGATAGATCCCCAATTGAGTATCGATCTTATAGTAGGATGGTCTATATATAATGGTTTTGTAGGACCTTTTATCATGCATGAATTGATATAATTTCTACATGAAATCCATATTTAGGAGTGTGGTTAACATCTTCTTATCAAGCAGGTAGTGGGAGTGGAACTGGCCGATCAAGCTGAGGTGGCGGTCATGATTGAGTCAATTGAACATCAGACTCACAGATATAGTAGAAAAAGATTCTTCAAGGTAATCAGAATATATATCAGGTTCACGGTTTAGTCCATATGCATACCATACAACTAATACCTATGGATCGGAAATTTTAAAACTTCTACCTTGAGAGGTACTATTCTGGTAACCTCTCTATTAGTATTTTCTCTTTTTGATATTGGTGGATATAATTATTGTATATTTGTACCTATTATCATGATACTTGGGTTTTATGTTTATTTTTATAGTATAGGGATGGCACTTGATACATATTTGGGGATTTGGTCAAATAGTATAAACCAGTACAAGAAGTGACTCATTGAGGTTGGTGGGTTTCACTTTATATGGGACCTAATTTTCAATGACATGAAAGTGTTTAAAAATGTTCTTGGTATGGAATATTTGGTTCCCTATCATGTTTATATTAATGGATAACATCATAGGGTGAATTTAACATCACTTGACGAAAGATTTTTTATTCACAAGGGTAGATTGAATGTCAAGGAATATCGAGCTTGAACCAAGCATCATTGGCTAGGTGGGATGATAGCCCTGATTTCTAGGTTAAATCTAGACGATTAATGAATGCATCAGGAAGACATCCCTCTAGTGGGTGATCATTTCAAAGACGTTTTCTGGACAAATTTCCAAAACTACCACTTGTGAGAGAGGTAGATTTTTCCATTGATATAGTGATACGAGATACACTGGTATCCATTCCACCTTATATGTTGGCTATAATATACTTCCAGGATCTCAAGAGGTAGCTAAAGGATTTTGGATCAAAGGGTTTTATACAACCCTATACTTCTCCATGGTGTTCTCGGGTTCTTTTCACTAACAAGGTGGATGGGACCCTTCACATATGTGTGGATTATTGAAAATTGAACTAGTTTATGATTATGAATTCGTATCTCATTTCATAGACAAAAGGTCTATTAGACTGCATATGATGAGCTCATATGTTTTCAAATATTGATCTAAGATTGATTTAACATCAGGTTCATGTTCAAAATTCAGACATACCTCATACAACATTCTGTTGAAGGTATGGTTTATTTGAGTATTTTTTCATGTCGTTTAGTCTTACAAATGTGCCATCTATTTTATAGGGACTAATGAACTGGGTTTTCCATCCATATATAGATTTATTTACGGTGCTATTCTTGGATGACATCTTAGTGTATTCTGACACTTGAAAAAACCATGAAAAACATCTTGAGATCATATTGGATACCCAAAGAGTGCATTATTTATATGATAAGATCACAAATTTCAACTCATGGATAGATTAGATTCAATTACTAGGTCATACTATCTCATATAAAATAGTATTAGTTGGCATAGATATGGTGAGCTTTGTATTTTCCTTGGAGAATCCCAATAATGTCATTGATATATGGGGTTTCTTTGGGATAAATGGATATTATAGGCACTTCATATAGGACTTATTACACATATAATCGCCTCTTATAGGATTTACTAATAAGGGTGTATGTTCTCATGGTTAGATGTGTGTGATACCACCTTTCTAGAGTTGAAATGGAGAATCACTTCAGTACTGATCCTAATTCTTCTAGATCCTGGAAGAATCTATATTGTATATTGTGATGCATCAGGTGTCAGACTTGGAGTTGTTCTAATACATGAGGAGAGTTTAGTGGAATATTAGTATCATTAATTGAGGATATGAGAGAGGAACTACCTGATGCATGATATCAAGTTAGTTGTTTTTGTTCATGTCTTGAATTTTTGGAGGCATTATTTACATGGAGAGAATATTTTGTTGTACATAGACCTCAAAATCCTCATGTACATATTTATATATTATGACTTGAATATGATCAAAAAAGGTGGGTTATACACCTATTGTATTTTTAATTAAATCTTTCCTATGTGACTAGAAAGGGTAATGTAGTTTCAAATTCACTTAGTTTGAAGACTCCAATACAGGGAGTTCATGTGGCTAGTAGTGAGTGGAATCTTATGGCCTTGTTTTCATAGATTCACTTGGAGGTGTGGTATATTCACGGAAAGAGTTATATTTCATCTTTAGTAGTTACTTCCAATATTATGGATAGGTTTAGGATGATACAACTATTATATTCTGAGTTCTTGGTCTTACGGGAGAGCATAGTTGGGGAGGACACTCCACCATGTTCAACTGTGGGCGAGGATAAGATATTATAAATCCACCAATGTCTCTAGGTTCCTACAGATAGCTATAAGTAGTTTATATGATATTATCATATCTTTATATGGGTTTTTCATCCAATTATTACCAATATTTATTGAGAATTATGTCATCAATACTGGTGGTTGGTGATGAAGCAAGAGATAGATGGGTTCGTTACATGGTGTGCCACCTGTCAATAGGTGAAGGAGGAGAACTAGATACCAAGAATACTTTTATAACAATTACCAATTCCGAAGTGAAAATGGGATGTACCGACTCAATATTTCAAGACAATACTCTCTAGATCACCTCTGGGTAGTGATGTCATATGGGTGATCATAGACAGGTTGAAAAAAGCCACCCATTTTCTACCTATTTGGTAGACTCTTTCACTGGATGATCCCCGGAGGATATACATTCATGGGATCATATGCATCCATGGGTTTCAATATTATATTATATTAGACAAATATTCTCAATTCACATTGTGGTTATAGAATTGTTTGTAGAGGGAACTGGGTTCACCTGTATTGTTGAGTACATATTATCACCCATAGATTGATGATCATTCTGAGTGTATGATACGTGTTTTGGAAACATGATCCATGTATTAATTATTGATTTAAGATGTTCTTTTGAGAAATACTTACCTCTCACCATGTTTTCTTGTAATAACAAATTCCATTAGACCATATGGATGGGTCCTTGAGAGGCTCTATATGGTAGGTTGTGATGTTCACCCATATGCTGGTTAGAGGAATGAGAGGTAGTGCTATTAAGTCCTCATATTATTCAAGAGACTTTGTAGCAGGTTCATCTTATTAGGAAGT
The DNA here is from genome assembly GCA_963277665.1 of Viscum album. Classification (NCBI taxonomy): domain Eukaryota; kingdom Viridiplantae; phylum Streptophyta; class Magnoliopsida; order Santalales; family Viscaceae; genus Viscum; species Viscum album. The sequence goes on from OY728166.1 coordinate 856,742,034, forward strand.
GGATTTTTTTATTTCAATATATATAATATTCATATGCATATCATCATCATTGACCACTACAGTTTGAGGTGTGGAGTTGTGTTTTCTTGAAAGTTTGACCTAGACTAGGGAATAGATGGATTTAGAAATAATGGAAGGAATCACCTTATTATGTTTGGACCTTTGATATTCTAGAGAGAGTTTTTCTGGTATCCTATCAGTTTTTATTACCTCAAAGGTACTAATCCATGCATGATGTATTCCACATATCTCATATTTGGTAATATCATTCTAATTCATCAAATATTCTTCATCCTAAGGAGTTTGAGTTGGAATTTGATGTGTACTTCGTGGATAATCGTATCCATGTTTTTTACTTGAGCACAAATATTTTCTAAGGCTATTCAGTTCCTGTAGTATGGGTGTTATGGAATCACAGTTCAGTACATGACATGATTTGGGAACGGGAGGCCAACGTACATGCCCAGTGGACAAAGTTACTCTCAAAAGATGTTTGACAACCCTTAAAAGGGAAATTCAAGGAAAATTTTAATTAAGGGGGGGATTTTAAGATCCAATAATTTCTATGAGGTAATAAACCTTTTTATTTCTAGTTTAATTCTTACGTTTTGACCTAATTCTAATGAATAGTGTAGATATAGAGGAAACAGGGGTGTATGGGGCATGTTCAAAGCCTAGAGCCCAAGTTTCTGGGAGAGTAAGTTGAGTCGTATGGTTAGAAGAAATAATAAAACCTAGTCCACATGGTTTGGATTAAATATATGGGTGGTCCAAGACACATCCCAGGGCCACACGGTTTGATGAAACTGTGTAACATGGGATGCACTCCCATGAAAATGTTATATATTTTTTAAAAAAATAAAAAAAATCATGTTTTTCACACAGTTTGTCTAACTATGTTCTATTACCATGTGAGGGGATTTTGGACATATAGAAGGTTGTATGGTAGGTACATGGTTTATCCCACCATGCATTCAAACCATGTGACACGGTATTAAGAGGGAAAATGACCATTTTTCCATTAATTCCATATGTCTTTAACCCCTCTCCATATTTTCTTATTTTCCACTAGTATCCATCTCTTTCTCCCTTATTGAAGATACCATGGAAGACTACCCTAGTTTGTTCCATTAATCACTAATATAAACTCTGATTCTTTCCTTATTAGTCTCATTGGATGCATGTTAGTATTTTCTCCATTCCTCTTACACCACTCAATTTTTTCCCTTGCTATCAGTGATTCAATTTTAGAGTTGGATCATATGCCCTATTTTTAGGGTGTTCATCCATTATTATTTTTTCTTCTAACATGGATTAAATTATATGATTATACTAGATGATTTTTCCTCTACCAAGATTACATAGGTGGTATATAACTTTTCCCTCAATTTTTTGTTGTTTATATATTGTTTTTGTTGTGCCACAAGTTGTACTTTCCGAGAGATAATTCAAAAATTAATTAACCCTTGAATTATAGGATAAATTCAATTATAATACATGCAGTGACACTCTTACATAAGGTTAGAGGTAGTTGACCTCATCACAAACCGCCCATGGGTTGAGTTCTTATATTTTCCCATGATTATTTCACCCTTTGTGTGTGTTGAGTTATCTCTTCTTATGGGAATTAAATGTGCTAATGAGATAGATTCTAAAATGTTGTGAACACCTTATTGCACCTTTTCAATTTTAATTGAAAGTTAAGAAAAGGAAAATACCTTTCTCTATTTATGATCATGAATGGATTAGTGATCTAATTAAATGAACGATTAATGGATTGGAGAATGAATTGGTTAGGATGCCTTGGACATTTCTAATCCTTGGATCCTCTGACCATATTTGGGTTCCATGGAAATTTCTACTCCATGGATCATTATTACTTGTATTACTTGGAAATCTGTACTCTTTAGATCCAATTTAAATGACATTTTAGGATTCCTTGGACATTCCACTCTTTGTATCTGACAATCATATTAGGATACCTTTGAATTTATACTCTTTGGATCTGATTTACTTGGATTACTTGGATGCCTTGGACATTTTTATTATAAGGTCCCAATTTAACTAGTTTAATTTATATGATTTGATGCCATGGAAACTTATAATCCTTATATCAGGTTTACTTATTTTTTATAGATTATTAGGTTTCCTTGTACATTCATACTTCTTGAATCATTTGTATCTGTTTTACTTATATTGATCAATTTCTTTGGACATTACTACTCCTTGGACCCTGGCCCTTGTAGTATTAACATATGATTACATGGTGTATGTATTTCTTTGATACTTTATATAATTTAAATATAGTTCTTGTGATTATATTTTTTTTATTAGTGTGAGATTTGATAGACTAGATATCATCACTTAAACTATTATTATTATACACCTGTTATATATGTACACTACTTCAGCTTATATACATGGGATGGATTTGTTATAGACACCATTAGTGGTGGATGACTAAGTGTTATCTCATGAACTATTCCAACCACCATTGGGTACCCCAACAAACATCCTGGATGTAGGTATGGATAAGTGAAAACATAAACTTTCAAATGCTTTATTGATTGAAAAATAGTAGCATGGGAGCATAAGATCATGCTTTGGGCTCGCGATGCTATGTGGGGATAGTTCTTTTTGTTTTTGTTTTACATTTGATACATGTACTATACTAGATGACTATTTCCATGTTTTACTTTTCTATTATATAGTATTCCATGATCATCATCTGTATATGAATTTATTGGATGAGATAATTGGTTATTTATATAATGGATATATTTTCTATAATTATTCAATTATTTATATGGTTATTATATTGATTGTATTATTTTACTATTATGCTAGACTCTGACCATGAAGGGATAGTCTCCCCACTATTCCACCATGAACATTTGCTTCTATTCAACAACCTCTAGTGTATAGGGAGGCGTTCTTGAGGCCATGTGGCCAACCCGGTTTGGTTACTATTGAGTGAACCAGATCTGGGCTGCCAAAATCTTATTATTGAAACACTATTTCTTTTCATATGTCATCTATAGTCTCTTCATCATCCTAAATATAACCATTAATCATACAACCTTTCTAATTTTCCTCATTATCTTTCCCCATATAACATTTATTTAAAAAATTCTCATACCTTCAACATTTCATGAATCCAACAGTAGATGATATCATAAGGGGACCATTATTCTCATCAATTACATTAACTAAACAATTCAATTTCCATTTAAAGTTACATGTTATGTGTCCTTATTTTACATAGTAAAAACATATTCTAATTCCTCTAAGATATTCACTTGGGTGTTTCTTCCAACTTATCAACACATAGGCAACTGAATCTTCATTCCTCAATGGTATCCACTTCAAAACTCTCAAAAAACAATTTATATATCTTCAATGTTTAGTTTGAGAGTTTGTTTAGGTAAATGTTTTTAATCATGTTCTATGAAAAATAAGTAGGCATAATCACAACATCTTTCAATCTATTCATTATCTCATTTGTCTTCTCATCAACTAATTTTCTATCACATTTAATGTTAACCCAGTTTTACTTGGTTTCCACCATTGACTTGAACCAAAATTATTATTTTGAGAAAAGATAGTCATAGAGTAAAACCACATAATCATGAAAAAAAATCACTTATAGGATGTATAAATCATGACACCTTTTTTTTAATCTATAACACCATATGTTTACCTTATGTCATTAAAATTCATTATATCTATTTAAATCTTTCATGATGGTTTGTAAAGAGTTTGTGAACATCCAAACCACAACCCTAGGGAGTGTCAAACTAGGTTTGTAGAAATACCTATTGTCTTTCATGATGTGGTGGTTGAGTCCATCTCAATGCACCCTTTTCAGATTTCTTACCCTTATGTACCTCTAAGTAAGATCCATATCCACTTGTAGTATCCATATAGGGATGTAATTTCTTGTGAACCACTTTCTCTGTCCTTTAAAAAAAATTCCATGACATTTTCCTATGACTTTATTCATCATTAGACGTATCCTTAGTGACATCACTAGACATATCCTTATAGATATCCCTAGGGGTATCACTAATGTTTTCTTATCCTAGTTACTAATGGTTAAATTAACCTTCCCTATGATACCAAATATAGAGACCAGTGATTTTAATACATGAATATTACTTATTTTTAGATGAATATTCACTACATTATACAACCACATGTATGAAGACCATAATGGTTTAGTGACTATGAAAAATTGGAACAAAATATATTTAATTAATGAATGATCTTCAATGTATCTCATAAAGATCTCCCCATTCAGTACTTCTACTTAAATAATTTCTTCATAACTTGGGGAAAGAAAACATCAGAAAGAGAGATTTAATATACTCAGTAATGCTAAAAAAAGGATACACATAAGCATAAAAGGATCATAAAGGTATGAGAACATGATAATAACATTTCAAAACTATACCTTTCATATAAAATATCATAACCCTGATTCATGGAATAAATATTGGCGGTTCATAATACATGAATCATAAGATAATTAATGGACATGGTCCATGAGAGTATAACATTGGTATAAGATATAGAATTTTGACATACACATAAGTATAAAAAATCATTTCCTAAATAGTCAAGGCTCATAGAAAAAACTTATAATGGAAAACTATGATAGCTACACCTCATAGGAGAAACACACCACCATCCCCAATGGCATCCCTTTCCTCATAGTGGAATGGGATCACTCCCCAAACCATAATAGTTGTCAAAGTTTACTCTTAAGAATATTATAGAAGACAAAGTCCTTTATTAAACTGAGTTCACTCCCTACTCTAGTCCCATATATTTCATGACATATAAACCATTACCCAATGCATTAGAGGTAGATATAAGACCCACTCATATTTAGTTATGATGTAACCAATGTCCTTGGTAAATAACATAAATACCATCACATAATTAAATCCATACATATGTGTTCCACAAGATCATATAATACTCATCATATCATTATACATGAAATGAAAAGGGTTTTATAAACATGTTTTGATATCATAAACTATGTAAAAGAGGAAATTTTCATAATAATTTAATTATTCCATCATAGCATAGCTCAGTAATTGAAGTGGGTTTCATAATAATTATATCATAGAATATACCATGGAAGGGAAATGAGATTCATAAACATCTTTTCATGAAAACCCAATCAGAGAAAGAATAATAATAATATACTTGGTTCATATCCCCAGCAATGTATAAGTTACATAAAAGGATATCATTTTAGGTGGAGAAAAGTTTCAAAAGAACAGTTGGAATATTGTTTGAGGAAGATTATTTTTATTTCAAAATCAATTTTTAAAACATAAAATATTTTCAAAATATTTATTCATTGAAAAAAATAATGAAAACTTATAAAGTAATATTTTAAAAATAATTTAAAACATTTCTTGAGGAAAGTATACTTTTTTTCTTTAAGAAAAATTAAAACAAAAACATTCTTAAAAGAAATCCTTTTTTACTTTAAGAAAAATTAAAACTAAAACATTATTAAAAATTTATTTGAAAATAACCTCCAAAACATATAATGTAATATTCAAATCAATGATTTTTCATGGTGTTGGAAAATTATATTCATGTTGTACACATTAAAATTAATATTCCTCTCACATTTTCAGTAAAATCTAAATGGGTGTTATTTGGAAAATGACATGAATATTCCTTTAGAAAAATTTTAAAAGTAAAAAATGAGTTAAAAAATATTTTAATAATCCTAGGAATATACCGAAACATTTATAAAAACATTATTAGAAAACATGGTTTTGGAAGAAAATGGATTTTCAACCAAAGAGATAATAAAGTTTTATTTTCTTTAAAAAAATTATCAATTATTTTAAGCACCAAATAGTGTAAAAATGGTAATATTACATTTAAATATCATTAATAACTAGATTATAAGAAAATTAATGATTTTCCTATGAGTTTTATCATAATATTTTATCATCTGAATTATAATCTTAAATAATCGAGATAAATAATGTGATTATAACATCAAAATATTACCACTTTGGTAACATTGAATCGTAAGCCCCATTATGGAATAAAATAAAATGGTACCTAAAATTTCATGAGGATAAATAAATTCATGGTATTAAATTTCAAGGTGTTTGTATATTCACCTCTTGAAGAAATATTTGTCCATAATATAATGTATATCTCAAAGAAAGAAAATTGATACAAAAAATCTATTATATTAAGTCTTGACTTCCATCGCACACATTCAAAAATCCTTTATTAAAAATATATTCATATTATAAATATACTATATGAAAATAATTATATATATAATACCATATATGATTTTATTATGACCATTTATTACATGTTTAATATCAATTTCATGTTAAAGTTATGTTTTGGTAATAACTGTTTTGTTTTTTGTATATGTTTTTATTTATTATATTGTGGGCCTCATAATTTTTTCAAGGTTCAATCATCTACAAAATTATAACGTTGATATAAATATCATTTATATTCAATATATATGTACATATATTAATCCATAAAATTTAGTGATAGAAAATTAAATACAACATTATTGGAGATAGTAGGTCATTCATACGCATTAACAATATTTTTGTTTTCTTGTTGGTTTAAAATAAAGTTGAATAATATGTTATCATTAAAGAATTATTTTCATGCTATATATATCAAATATTTTCATTAACCCCATCCTTAATACCTTCCATGTAATGTATGTATGAATCACATTGCTTCACAAGGAGGTAGTCCACTGTACACACGAGTGACGTTATCATATTTCAAAAAAAATGAAATCATGAAGTTATATGTGATATAATAATTCCAAAATCATGACAATATCATAAATATATTATATAAATAATAAATACATCATTATTTCCCATTGTAAGAGGTGGTAATGGAAAAATGAATGACATCATTTTTTGATGTGGTAGTCCATCGTACACATGAATGATGATTGTATAAACTATTTTATGGAAGTAAAGATATTTTTAGGATGTAAGATATCATATTTTAAGAAGGGTATTTTTTTGTTAAACCTGGAAACTAAACCTAAGGGTGGGTATTTTTTTGAAACGAATGGTTAGAGGGATCTGGAAGTTGGCTACAGGCCAAGTACACGACATCTTCTGAATACAAATTCTTCATTTCAAATACATGACATATATTGAGTATAGAATTTATAATGGGTTATCCAGACCCTTAACGCATCATGAGATAGGTTTTCTTGGGAGGGAAGGACCATGATCTTTATATGGTGTGTAAATTATTTACACTCAATGTAAATTCCCGGATGGTGTTTTTAAAAAGGAGGTAGGGGATAATTTGATAGAACATCCCCTATCTTATCTCAAACAGTAAGAGGATTGTGTGTGACAGTCCTCCACACCTCAACCTAGGTTCATCTGAATCTTCTCTATCCAGACTACATTCTCTTCATCATCAACCATGTTGGATCTGAAACTGTAATCTCTTTAATCCTCTTTTTACCATAAACCATTTCTACTCTTTTATTATGTTTTAGTTTGTTTCAAGATGATTTTCCCTATTTTCAAGGTTTTGGTACATTTTTCTATTTTCTTCTATTCTAGTTCGAATAAAATCTTAGAAACAGATGAGTGGTCATCTAAAAACCCAAGGTAGGTTGTCCATATTTTTTTCCTTAAGTTTGGTTTCATTTATATTATGCACCAATGTTCCGTACACTGGACTTATCTAGTAAAACCTAAAATATTATTAAAAAATTATTTTAAATGGTTTGTCATTCATTTGATGGTCATAAAAAGTAGTGAATTTCCACTGTGGGTTGATCTCCCTAACATGAGCCAACCCTATGGGCACGCCACTCCTTAAAGGCCTACCTACCCTTCTTTTGAGATTGATTAAAACACCTTTTTGGTGTGTATTCCCTTATAATAAGTATATTATAATTTATTATGAATTAATAAGTTTTTTTCATGTGTTAGGCCCCTGATTTATTTCATATTTTGAGTTTCTTGATTAAATGAAATGTCCAACTTGAATAATTTAGATAGACTAAAATTCCCTATTGAATAATATGAACTGTTGATAGCTAGATTACATGTATACTATGTCAAGGTTGATACAAGAGTCTTTAATTAAAAACACCTTGGAAAGGCTCATTGTGCATTTAATTAGTATTTTTTAAGAATTGTAAACACACTGGGGGTGATATTAGAAAATCTTGGAATGGTTCACCATGCATTTTCCTTTACTTCCAGAAAAGTGATATGGGATCCCTTGGGGAGACCATGTGGATGAGCTCGGTGGTGAGATGGTTTTACCATGACATGACTAATACTCTGACCCCTATGTGGGATACTAGGGACAAAATCAGAGGTATTTTTTGTCTCCACTCCATGATGGGAGGGATACATGGGATCTCATTTATGGGTATCCTTGGAATGACTCCCACAACATTGAGTATTTTATACCAAGCCACTATAGAGATACCTAGACCCTTACAAATCATCTTGGATGGGCACAAGGATCATCTTTTTAAAATATAAATATGTATTACAAATTAATGAATATGAATTTCTAATTGGAATTTCAGGGACACTTCTAGTTAGCCAAACCACATTCTTATGGATGGTCTACCTTTTAATATTTTATTCTTGAAAAACCCTATTAATGTATATGATACACCCTAATTGTGTAGGATACCTTGTTTCTGAGACATCTATATTAGGCCGAAGAGATTATAATCATATTGGTGTCCCAATATAAACCTAGTTATATGTATTTATTTATTCATTATATTTAATTTATTTTTTATATTCACGTTTTATATTTTTTATGCAGGAAATGTATTGGTAAAGACATAGTTAGTGGTGTCCTATTGAGTATATATCTCACTCTTCTTGGACCACACTTGGTACCAAAGTAGAATACATGATTTCAGGTATAGATAAATGGATTTGTCTGACTTCTAATGCTTAATTCTGATTTTGAGGATGGTGTACGAGAGAATAAAACCAAGTCTATTCTCATGATGCTAGTTATAGAATCTTTTGGTCTTTTTTGTATTTGTTATCATGTGGTATATACAAATATCCTATGTTTCCATGTGTACTCATTTCTGTATATCTAAATGATCATCATCATAATTTTGTATTTATTTTTGATCCAGCATCTACCTATTTATTTATCTTGGTGGATTATTATTATTCTTCTACTACTACTTTATTATTTAGTTTTTATTTCTTATTTATGTTGATTACTACTATGCTATAATCTAACTTAAGAGAAAAGAGTCCCCCCATGAACACACCACAGGACCTCCCTGCTAGTCTGGGTCGTCTAGTGTATGGGGATGCGTGATTGAGGTCATGTGGTCAGCCATATAGGGGCACCACTCAATGGATTCTATGGTGGGATGCTATAAAGTGGTATCAGAGAATTATTTCCCCTTTTTTATTACTATTTCGATATTATATATGAGGCTAGGATGTGACAGAATTTGGTAATGATCTTGTTCTTGGGATTAGCTAACCCCTATACAGGGGAAACCCAAATTGCCTAGGATAGGTTAATGTTGTTCCGCCATGCCCATATTATAGTTCTACAGAATACATCATTGGGTGATGCACTTGTTTTGTGCTGTTATTTTTTCTGTTATTATTATGGTGGGATTTCTTCTACCATGTCTTGATGATATGAAGGAATATCAATTAATTCATCATACTAGGAACCATATGACTTAAATTCTAGGAACTATGCCATTCCATATTTATATTTTTGTGTCCATTTCTTGTATTTCATGTGATTATTTTGAGTTCCTTGTTTTTATACCTTCCATTGTGTTATTGAATCATTATGAAATGATATAATTGGATTAGTTAAAGTGAATACATCAATATAAATTTTTTTCCCATATAAATTGATAGTGAAACCATAATTAAAAAGTTATTAAACATTCGTTTGTTTAGTTGATGAATTCTAATAAAAATTTATGAAGAGGGTAATTCCCTAAAATTGGGATTGATAGAAAATCAATAAAATCACTATGTATAAGATATTACATTGTGATAATGGACATAAATTATAGGTCACAATTACATGACGTGCCAAACTTATCTTATAATGTGTATGGGTATTTCAAAAATTGGAATTGGTGATGTAATTAATTGGAATGAAATATCTATATCTAAATAAATAAGGGTAAATTTCAATAAATTAAATATGTAAAATAAAAAAGGTTTCTTGAAAGATGGGGATTGCAAATGAAAAGTAAATGTAATTTTCCTCTAAATTGTATTTGAAACTGCATATTCTAGGACCTATTATGTGTTATATGATACATTAACCCTGACCAAACCTTAGTAGTGGGTAGTAGGTTGTGTCTCTTATGATCCATTATAATTTTTCTTATCACATAGACATAGATTATGGAGTAGACATTGAGGTGTATCTTTTTTATAAGGAGGCTTATACTTACCCCTTTCCTATTTTTCATGTTCCTATCTATTGTAAATATTAGCTGAGGACTTATATTTGAAATTTTATAGTGATGAAACCATGAATTCCTCACACCATACACCAAAAAAGTGGTGATGATCCTGATCTGGATGTGGTGCGTCCTGAACAACCTATATTACATCTTACAGTACCACTTGAAGAAACTTCTATTGATCTTATGTTCGGTGTCAATACATAGATTTGTGAAATCTTATTCTACATTATGTTGCCTTTATAGGGTTCTCCCCAACCGTCTCTTACTATGGTAGAGTTGACTTGGGAGTTTTATTATAAGAATGCTCCTGCCTACATTGGAGATGTTAGATCTCAGGATATTGAGTCACGGATATAGGTCATGTTGTCTAAATTCAAGCATATAGAGATTCTTCAAGATTTTAGGGTTAATCTCACCACCTACATGCTATGTGAATCCATTAAGAATTGTTTGGATGTCCTTAATTAGGCCGGTTGATATCAAGGTATGGTCTGGGTGGACTTTATGATATCCTTTTTTGACTTCTTATTTTCTTAGATGTTGGGAACAGATTGTGCTTTATAGTTTCTACACCTTCATCAAGGTGAAATGTCAGCAATAAAGTGTCCATCTCACTTCACTGAATTAAAATGTTTTCACCGACCATGACTGGTGATGATCTAGAAAATGTGAGATGGTGTGAGGATGTGATTGAATTGGAAATATAATCATATGCTAATGTCTTTCAGTTGTCCACTATTTTAGAGATAGTGAACTAAGCCCTCATCACTGAGTGAAACCTGAGTCAATCTGAAACTGTGATCCAGGTTGGTTTGGCTTACAATAAGGGAGATGGTTTATCCATTAGAAAGAAATTTCATTTAGAGGGTTCACGTGGGGGAAGTGCCAGCCAGATGATGCACACCGACATCTATATGGTGTGTCACCAGTATGGAAGGGCAGGGCATAAAAATCCTTAGTACATAAAGTTCATGATCTAGTGTTGAACTTTTGGTAGGATGTATGCCATTTAATGGTTCTTTCAAACTTACCCTTAAGTTCCCAGTGAAAAGAGATTTGTATTTACACCACTTTAAGGAAAAGGATTAGTGACTCCATGTCAGAATGGGATTTAGTCTTCTACTTGGTGATCAGGTTGAAGTGGTGGTCATGGTCAAGGTAGTCATACCTCAAAGGCTCAACTCTAGTATAGTAGACCTTCTCAAGCGAGTCAGGTTTCATATTAGGGTCGTGAATCATTTCATATCTATGAAGTCTAGTTTGTGCCTAAGGATAAGATACCAGTCCATTCTATAGTACGATGTATTGATCTTGTAGCCTCTACTTCAGCTTCTACCCTATTTTATATAGGTGCATCACAGTCATTTATATCTTGTGTTGTTATAAAAGATTTAGTCCAAGATATAGAATACTTTAGTGGAGTTATGAATATCGACACACCGTTAGGGGTGTAATCAGAGGGTTTACACTAGTATAAGGAGTTCCCCTTGAGATTGGCAGGTACTTTTTCTTATGGATCTTTTTCATTCTCAAGATGACCAACTTTTATGTCATTCTTGGTATGGACTAGCTAGTTCTTTATCGTTCCGATGATGATATCTATCTTCAGTGGGTATCGTTTACATCACTTATGGGTTGTGTGTATATACATTAGGGGAACATCGATATTCATGATAGTTGAGATCCAAGGATCAGGGGCTGGGTTAGGTGATAACCTAGTTGGCTAGTCTCTTCATGGGAAATCAGGGAATGAAACATGTTGAATTTAGTCCTATTGTGGATCATTTTAGGGAAATATTCCTTGAATATTTTTCTATTTTACCTTTTAAGAGTGAGGTTGAGTTCCCCATTAGGACAGTTCCATGTGTGGAACCATTTTCCATTCCTCCTTATAGTATGGAACCTATAGATCATCAGGAACATAAGAAGTAGTTGTGATATCAAGAGTCAATTTCTTCAGACTCAACACCTCATAATGGGTTTCACCCATCCTTTCTTCCAAGAAGTCATATAGTACCCTTAGGTTGTGCATGGATTATCATTGGTTGAACCAGCTTATGGTTGAGAACCGGTATCCACTACCTTATATAGAAGACATATTTGACTAGATTTAAGGAGTGATAATTTCTTCTAAGATTGATTTTAGATCAAGCTACCATCATGTGAATTTTCTTCCATCATACATACTAGTTACAACATTACAAAAGAGGTATCAACTGTCTGAGTGTCTAGTTAAGTTGACAGTCTTTATAGATCTAATGAATTGGGTTTTCCACCCGTACATGGATTCAATTGTCGTGGTATTTGTTGAAAACATCTTGGTGTATCCTCACACCAAGAATGATCATGCCACCTATATTGATATCATGTTAAATACACTAAGAGAGTTTTATATATATACTAACCTCATAAAATTCTACTTTTGGATCAACAAATTTCACTTCTTGGGTTATATCGTTTCAGAGGTAGGCGTATTTGTTGACTCAGAGAAAGTGAATTCTATGGTTTATTGGGAATATCTTGAGAATTTATTAGATATATGTAGTTTCTTCAGGATGGATAACTATTATAGGTGATTCATTTATGATTTCCCATACCTAGAAACACCTCTTATGGGCTTGACTAAAAAGGCTTTGAAATTTTTGTGGTCAGAAGCTTTTGAAACATCCTTTTAGGAGTTGAAAGGGAATCTAACTTCAATGATGATCCTGATTCTTCTCAATATGGGATGTAGTTGTAATATTTACTATGATACATTAGGAATCATGCTAGGAGTATTTTTTATATAGTGTTATTGAGTTGTAGCTTATGAGTTCATCCAACTGAGTCTTTATGAGCAGAATTACCCAATGAATGACCTCAAATTAGTAGTTGTGGTTCATCATTTATGTCATTAGAGGAATTATATTTTGGTTAATCAGTTCATCATTTACATATATTATAAAAATCTCAAATATATCTCCGCATAGTGATACTTGAATCTATGGTAGTACATGTGGGTAGAATACCATCAGTCATTTGACATTGATGTATCTTATACACCTGGAAGGGGTAATGTTGTAGTTGATTCCTTGAGTTGGAATACTTTGAAATAGGCCGTATGGGAGGCTATAAATAAGTGGATGTTGATGGATTTATTTTATGAGATACATCTAGAGGTTCCAGAATAGCATGGGTGGCCTACATTAGCAGATCTAATGGTGACATCCACTCTTCTAAAGCAGGTGTGGAATGAGACAACATTTAGAACCCGATCACCTTATCCTAAGGGAATGTTTTTATAATGAGGGCACACCACCTAGTTGGTTTTTTATGGTAATGATACCCTATTGTTAGATGGGTGTTTATGGGTGCATTCCAATGTACGAGAAGAGTTGATGTAGAAATATCATGCCTCTATTTGGTTAGTTCACTCTAGGATTACCAATATGTACCAAGGAATATGTTTTCAATATTAGGTTCTAGGAATGAATAGGTTGATTGATATTTTTATAACTCATTTTTCAACATTTTAGTAGGTTAAGGCTAAGTACCAATGACCTACTAGGCTTCTACATCCTCTATTCATTATGGAGTGGAAATGGAATGATGTCACCAAGGATTTTGAGATAGTGTTTCCAAGATCCACTTGGAGAAGTGATGCTATTTCGGAGATCATGGATAGGTAGGTTGTACACTTCCCATCTACCCAAGAGACCTTACTAGTCTAAGATCTTGGGATACTATATATTGAAATGATTTTGATCCTTCATGGTGTTCCTTGTTATGTCATATCGTACGGTGACGCCTAATTTACATCACGATTCTGTAAAGGGATATAGATGAAACTTGGTTCATAGGTTATCTTGAGTGCAACTTATCACCATCATACTGATAAGAAGTCCTAGAAGATGATATGAGTGTTAGATGACATGATCTTAGCATTTTTCCATGATTTTGTCGGTTTATAGAAGCAACATATACTACTTATTGAGTTTTCTTATAATAACATCTTTTAGTAAATTATTCAGATGGATCTATATGATGTTCTTTAATATATTTTGTTTCATTCACCTTTTTGATAGTTAGAGGTGGGTGAGGTCTCAATACGCAATACATGTTTCATTTAGGACACATCAGAGCAAGTAAAATTGATTAATAAATGTGTGGATATAGCTAAGTCTAGGTAGAAGTATTATACCGACCGTCACTCTCGGCCTCTAGAGATTGAGGTGGGACGTGGGGTCTTTTTAAAAATTTATCCTATATTGGTTCATATAAATATATGGAGATAGGGAATGCTATCACTTCATTACATCAATCCTTTTGAGGTCATGGAGGGAGTCCGGTCAGCAGCCTATCAGTTGTAGTTTCCTCAAAGGTATTGTTCCAGGCTTGATGTCTTCCACATATCATAGCTTCACAAGCATCATTCATACACATCTCATTAATTTGACACTAAGGATATTGAGATGGATATAGATCCATTCTTAGAGGAACATCTGATGTGTATCACTGACCATATCACGAAAGATCTCTAAGGTAGCTCATTATTTCTAGTCTGGGTTCTAGGGAATCATGGTTTTGTATATGAAGAGACTTGGGAGATTCAGGATGATGTAATTACTCAGTGTCTAGAACTTTTCTCATATGATTCTCTATTACCCTCTGAATGTCAGCTTTGGGTTGAATGTTTTTAAGGAGGGGAGGTTGTAGTTTACCAACTATTCTATGAGGTATGTTTTTATTCTTATTTTTGGCTAAACCCAGAAACCAAAACTAAGGGACGGTCTATTTAATTTTGTAAGGAAAGGTTGTAGGGAGATGGAGGCTATTTGTAGGACAAGTACAGGGTGTGTACTGAATATACTCTATGTAATTAAACATACAAGAATTGTATCAATTACTTGACATGTAATGGTTTTTCTATACCCTTTTCATGTCATGATATGGGTTCTCCCAAGAGAGAAGGACCCCAATCTTTTCACTATGTGTAAATCATTTAAACACCATGTAAATTATTGAATTTTTTTAAGTGGCATGTGATCATTTGACATAACACCCCCTCTCTTCTCTCATGTAGCAGGGGAACTACGCACGGGAGTCCTCCACACCTCAACCTAGGTTCATCTAGATCTTCTTCGTCCAGACTCTATTCTCTTCATCATTAGTCACATTGGATTCACAATGGTAATCTCTATAATCCTATTGTTTACTTCCATAGTTTCTACTCCTTTATTTTTTATCTATTTTGGTGTGATCTCATTTTCACTATTTTTAGGTTTTTGGTATGTATTTATTTTTCTCTCATTATAACTCATATCAATGGTAGGAAATGGATGATTGGTCATCTATGAATCTAATGTAGGTGTTTTATATTATTTCCATTAAGTTTGGTTTTTTTATATTATGTGACATTATTTCAAGAACCATACTTCTTTGGTGACTACACTAAAATTATTAATAAATTAGTTTATATGGTTTATCATGATCGTGAAGGTTATTTCTAGTGGTGAATAACCATTGTGTGTTGATTGCCCAAAGATAATACACCCATATGCATTTGTCTCTCCTTAAAAGGTGAATCAAGGGTCCTAACTTGAGGATGCCTTGGATGGGATCGTCAATCTTTTTGTTAGTTTTTTAAATAATTTTAATGAAAATGAGGGTGATAATAGATATGTTTGGGATGGGCTTAAAATGAATTTTACTTTACTTATAGATGAGTGATAATGGTTCCCTAGGTGAGATCTCATGGGAATGCTTGGTGGAGATATGGTTGTACCATGCCACGAGTGAGACTTAGACCCCTAAGTGAGATACCAGTGACAGACTCTAAGGTCTTTATTTTCTTCACACTATGCCAAGAGTGATACATGGGATATCATTCATTAGTCTCCTTGGATAGAATCCCATGGAATTGTGTATTTTATGAATACCCCCAATAGAGAAAAATTGGATCCCTTCCAAATCTCCCTGGATGGGCTCAGGGAACATCTTCTTAAAATATAAATATGGACACTAAATTAATGGACAAGAATATGTAACTGGAACTTCAGTGACGTATCCACCAAGCCATATAAAATTATTGGGGATGGTCTACCTTTTAATACTTTATTCCAGATATCCCTTATTATATTATATCATACATTATAATTGTGAAATTTTACATCATTCTGAGGCATAGAAATTAGGATGAAGTAGGTAGAATCGGAATGTTATCCCAAGAGGAACCCAGTTTTATGTATTTATTTATTTACTAACTTTCATTTATTATTATTTTCACACTTTTCAATTTATATGCATGAACTGGATTGATCTAGACACTGTTGGTGGTGGTCTACTAAGTATATCTCACACCTTACTTGGACCTCCCTTGGTACCCAAGCAGACTTATTGATTGTAGGTATCGATAAAGGGAATAATTTTATATTCGATTCTGGATTTTTATTTCTATGATAGAGTATGTGAGAAGAGGACATAGACTATGTGATGATAGTAGTAGAATATTTTGGTATTTTTGGTATTTTTTTAGCATCTAATATACTTTAGTATCCCATGTTTCCCTGAGTACTCATTTTTTATAGTTGCATGATCAACATCATCATTTTGTATCTATTCTTGATTCATCTTCCGCATGTTTATTTATCATGGAGAATTATTATTATTTCATTTCTCCTTAATAATTATTTTTTCACTACATATTAATATGGATAATAACTATTCTACAATCCTACTAATGAGGTTATTTTATCCCCATGGACACATACTAGTTCCTCACTGCAAGTTGGTATTCTCTAGTATACAAGGAGGCACTTCTGAGGTCATGTGGTTGATCATCTCGGGGCACTTTTTGGTGGATTTTAGATCAAGAAGCTACATAGGTCATTCCAATAACATAACAACACCTATTTATATTGATAATAATCAATTTATTATATAAGTATGGTATAATAATAATAAATGGTGGTGGATGAATCAAAAAACAAAAAGGCTCATTGATGATTGTTTCCTCTTTTTGGGTATCCTCCTTAGGTTTTCACTAAACCCCTCCCGTGGATAGATTATATCCAAAATATGTCTCATGGGATGATCTTAGAAAATTTTTAAAATTATTTTTGAAGGTCATGGCCAAATAAAAAAGTTTTTAATATGTCAATAGAAGATGATAAGGGGTGTCCTTTTATAAGTGAGGTGAGTGGCACACTTGTACTTTTTTAAAGAGTGAATTTCAAACATGTTTTTTCACATAAAAAGGCACCAATAATGGACCAATTTTAAGACTATAAAACGTTAAGGTAAAAATATTTCAATCCAATGGGTTTTGGACAAGTTCTGGTTCCTTTTTTACTATTATCGTTTTATTTTAACCCCTGGTAAAACTATTTTTACCATAACTATGGTAAATATTTTTTATTTCTTTTACTATTCATTTTGTTCGAAAATTAAGTTGAAATTATTATATTATATAAATTATTACTATTAAAAATATGGAATCAATTTTTTAAAATTTCATTAATAGAAGTGGAAATTTTTTAATTTTAAATTAATCTCATGAACGTGATGAGACAACAAGTTTTCAAAGGGAAATGTTCAAAAATTTAAAAAGTTTTCAAATCAAAATTCAATATTAAATTGATTTCAATTACGAAAATTAGATTAATAGATGTATAATTTAACTAATTTTAATTTAAAACCAATTAAAATTTATTTTAATTTTTTAAATAAATTAAACTAAAAAGAATTTTTCTATTAAAATTTAGTATGTTTTATTATTCATCAAAAATTTAAAATTTTTAGAAAAATATATAAAATTCACCCTAAGATAATTTTTAAATGATTAGTTAAAAAATTATGTTTATTTGTTAAAATTATAATTCTAAATATGGTATAATTTTAATTTAAAATAACTACACTAAAATAAACAAAACTATTTTTTTAATATATTTTTAAACATAAAATTGAATTTATTATTATATCTTATATAGAAAAAACATTAGATGAATCTTAATTAGTTGATTGAATATATAGTAAATTACTTTCATTAAATTCATTTAAAAATATTTCCTTTTTTAATTTATTAAGGTAAAATTTGTTTTTCCATAAAACTTGTTTTTTTAGAAAAATATATCCTTTATTTTCATTAGTTTTAATTTTTATTTTTTTAATTAATCTTCCACCAAATAATTAATTGAATATACAAGTGTACAAAAAATATTTTTATTATTAATTAATCCTATTTATATATTCCATTCAAACAGATAAGTGATAACAATCATTTTAAATAATAATATTTTAATAATATGACATGTTTCATTTAAACTCGGTGCGCCTATAATGCAATAAAAGCTCAGTGTTGTGTGTAATGAATAACTAACTCAATGTTGTTTATAAAATAAGTTAAAATCATTATTTCGTAAAATTCATGACAAAATCAATATTTCAAGTAACACAAAATATCAATATGGTTAAATTATTTTGAAAAAAAATATTTCTCAAAATCTTAGGGTGTTACATAATCAAACATAAGTATCCTAGGGGATAAGAAATATAAAATTGTAAATCATGACTTTCACAATCAATATAACCTTTTCACCAACTGAAATATTAAATCCCAAAAAATATCCCATGAAACTTCTTTATATATAGAAAAACAGCAACAATATCTTTTTTATGATTGGATTAATGAGAAAAAATGTCTTTCATATGTGTACCATAAGAACAAAGTCTATTCCTTATTAGATATATAGGTCCCTAGATAATTTGTTACATCTATACATGATAATTTTTTGAAATTACCAAAGCCTATAATTCTAGATTACGTTGGGCTCATTGATCACCCAAATTATTTCACATTTCACCAAACATTGGGGAACACCAACCCAGAGTTCTTTGTTATTAAAGAAATCCTCAAAATGATGGTTGATTCTATATAGGTAAAATTAGGCAATCCACGAGTATGATAAGAATATGTTTCTTCCACAACTCTAGAGAAATAAATTCAATGAAAAGAGGTAAAAATTTTGGGTGAATATAATAATAATTATTGTGTGATTATAAATATGTTCATTCAATCTCATGTTTTCTTTAGGGTGCAGCTAAACCATCCAGTTATGACCCCAATCACTTCTACCTTTTGTGAAACCAATCTCGTTTACCACACATTCCCCCATGAGTTGATCTAAAAAAATATCACATAATCTCCATAAAAGGGTCAAGTATAGTGTTGGTAAAAAATACCTCAAGGTAAATTTATATTGATTTTGGTTTGTTTGTGTTTCTTGACAATGTCAATTGAAAACATTCTTGCATGGTTGTTATCGGTGCAAGTTATTTTTGAAAGTGGCACATTTTCCCTATGTTTGCAATATTTTTTGGCCTCAAAATATGGATTTTTTTTCTATAAAGGTAAGGATTTCCACATAGAATAATTGGTGGACCTCAAAGCACCTGGAGTAATTCATGATGATCTAGACCATATAGAAAATAGGTTAACTGCATAAAAATTATACATAACTGTGAAGAAATTTTGAAAAAATAAATAATTCTTCATAGAAGTTGTGCTATGAAAATCTAAAAGTAGGCACATTATTTACAGATGAACGTAGTGAGTTGAAGGAAATCACAAAGGGATATTTTTCTGAGAATAAAGTTATTGAGTTGAATGTGGTAAAAAAAGATCATTGTTTGTGGGTGATGGTGGTATATTTGAGGTTGTCGTAAAGGGTGTTTTCGTATGGAGATGAAGATGGTGATTCAGAGGCTACCATAAGTGAGTAGTGTGCTATGAGAACCGTATACAGAGTGAAGTATATAGTGTCGGATGATCCAAAAAATATTTTTGGTAAATGTGATTAGCAGGTTTTGCAGATTTATTTTCCTACATAAACGACCCTTAATCATGTAGTTATATAGAGTACATTAATTATAGAATCATCACTGGGAGATTTTGGATGAGTCTAAATGTTATCCATGAATAACATAAGACAGTGAAGGGGTTCAGTTTCCAAATGAGCCAATTTGTGAAGGATTAAAGTGTGTGGTGCACTTTATCCCACAAATTAGTAGTAGTTTGTTTAGTAGTTGAATTTTAAAAATAAGTTCCGTTTATAGAGGTTCCTTTTTGGGGTGTTTTAGATCAAAAAGGAAAAGGGGATCATGTGGATTTATCCTTTTATGAAGGGATTAAAGAAGTTTTCAAATAATAAAATATAGTTTGTAAAAGGAATCTTCAAAAATTAAATGTTATGTAGTGAATTATACTCCATCTACCAAGTGAAAACAAGACTTTAGGGAACAATTATATATGATTGAAACAATGATGAGGTGGTTCATACCAACATAATATTCCTTTTATGAAGTAGTTACCTCAATTCTATATAGAGAGTAGTGAGCTTTCAAATTGTAATTTGTGGTAAAATTGGAGGAATAGGGCACCCACTCCCAACCTTATAAAAACAGTTCACTTTAGTGGTTTTGGTATATTAGAAGATTGTATTAGTATAATCCTTCGATGTAGCCTAGTGAGGGTGAACCAAGTAAACCTATTGTTTCATGTTCATGTTTTAATTCTCATTTATTTTGTGCTACGAGAGGGAGAGAGAAGAGAGTTTAGTTTAATGGTGAAACAAGATCCAAAGAGACAGTTGTTTTAATATGGAATTACGTGATTCACCCATGGTTATTTAACATATTTGGGCTAAAAAATGGTATCGGAGGAAAGATTTGAAAGTAATTGGTTCTCTCCCAATATAAGAAATAGAAGTTATTAATATCAAAGTGATTTTTTTCTTCAGTAAAAGAAATTTTAAGCTATGGAAGAATCAGATGAAACACTTATTTAGATAATTAGGTATTGATGTATTGATAACTACAATATGTGGTATTTCTACCATTATGGATAGTGGAGTTTTCTCAGAATTATAACATAGATATTTAGATGTTGATTTCAAAGGAATCAATGCCTTATGGGGAGATTGATCCAAAAAACAAAACAAAGTTGATGTCATGTGAGTAATCATATTCTATGTGAAAAAAGATTATAAATATCTATGAAGGTGATTCAAAAGTACAAGAATATACATTTCATGTTTTGTGGAACAATTATGAGGACCTAATAAAGCACCCCAATGATTTTATAGATTTTGTATTTGATAGGTTGAATGTTATTGTGGAAGACATGTGAAGTCTTGGAGAAATTATTAAAGATGTCAAGATCATTAAGTGAATATTAGGAAGACTCCCACATCTATTTAATATAATTGTCACTATACTAGAGGATAATGATATAAAGTATTTGACATTAGATAGCCTATATTTTAATCTTGTAGCATATGATATTAGAAATGATTGTAATGATGCTATGGAAAAAGGAGAGTCCAAATAGGTGGAATTCAAGGTCATGAAGATGATCACTATTGAATATGGTCAGGAAGAAGACAATATTGATGAGATAATGTCATTCCTCTACTAAAATCTATAAAGAGGAAAATAAAATTTCAAATTAAACCTCCAATCTCATTATTTTGTTGTGTAAAGGTTATAAATATTGAAGGAAATTTTCATAAAAATATTTAAGATGAGGATTAGGAAGATGAAAAAATTCCCTAGAGTAAGTATTCATCCAATGTGAAAGGTAGGAGAAATACCAAGAGAAATTTCTTCAAGGAGAATAATATACTTTAAAAAGAAGATAAATGTTCATAAGAATAGGAAAACAAAGAAATGGATGACTGAAAGTATCATGAATTAGATTCTATGGTGTTAGTTTTCAAAAATTCACATATAATGGAAGAAAGAAAAAATTAAAAAAGAGAATTCAAAGGAATATTTGACCTTCAGATCTAATTATAAGCTACACTTGAAGAGACAGATGTTTGTAGAGATAAAAAAAGAAAACTAATAAGGCAATTTATGATTCTAAAACTCTATATGAAAAATGAAAGAAGAGGAGAAGTATAATCTAGAGTCATATATTGAAAATATTAAATCTAAAAATATATAAAACATATTGAAAGTCATTAATTTTAATATTAAAGTTTATGTACAGACATTTATTGTCAATAGTCAAACCAATATAGTAAAAATTCAAGTCAAATGAATCAAAGAACATGAGGATGAGGTTGTAAGCCTATGGATGAAGCTAAAGTATTAAGAAAAAATATTGAATCTCGCAAATAAATTCACAAAGGAAACAGAAAAATGAAATGTATAATTCAGAGTTCTTGATAAATAGACAAAGTAATTTCAAGATAAGAAAATTTTAAATCATAAAGATATAGATTTTATGGGGTTTGATCACAAACATAAATCAGTGATCGTTAAAGTATACCACAATAATCAGTTCTGATGTTAAATATTAATTTGGGTACAAATAAGAACCATATGATTCATAGAATCCAAGGTAAAACCAATGGTTATGTAGTGACACATAGGAATTCTCCCCAAATTAGTTTTTATTGCTATGGAAATATGGGACACTCACACAGTGTATGTTCTACAACCTAGAGGAACCATAGTGCACAGGATAAATATAGGCAGACAAATAGAGCTCAATATTCTCGGAATTCATTCAATGGTCATTGTTTCTGGTGTGTAGGATTTTGACACATGGAAAGATATTATGAATAAATTATACTGAGGAATGTGCGAAAACAGAATAAATGTGGTCATAATAAACAACTCAAGGAATCATTAAATGAGATGAAAACACAAAATTGATTTATAACATTATAAGATAAAAGTGGTACTTCATACTCTAAGGAAGATCAAGAATATAAATTCAAGAAATTAATCATATTGTAATGATATTATAATACATTGGTTGAAAATATTTCTTTAAAGGAATCTAATCACACTAGAATATAAATCATTGATATTTTATGGACCTCTAATATGATAGGAAATAATGATCTGGTGAGGGGAATCGAGTATAACAATGATTTTTTCATAATACTTTGTAATGATGAATCCCAAGAGATTATAGGCTTGAGAAAAACCAATTTTAGGGAAAATAAATGATATGTGTAGATGTCTTGGTTGTTGAAAGACTCGGTCACAACTCTCTATGTGTTAATCAATTGTGTGACACAGGAATTTTCATAATATTTTCTAAGAAATTATGTATCATTAATGAAAAATATGAAGCAGTTTTTTTAAGGAAATCACGAGAAGGGGAATCCCTTCCTTGTGTCTAGAGAAGAATATATGTGATTTCTATATAAGGAAGAAAAAAATAGGTTATGGAATAAACTCCTTCATTATTTTATCCAAACATCCTTGGAAGATCAAGTGAAATTTGAGGCAACATGAGATCTCCCTATATTATCACATTATCTTACTCATGCATGTGATGCTTCCCAAAAAGGGATGATCACATGAAATATATATAACTCAAAAGAGAAAAGGACAATAGAAGTGCTCAGATTGGTGAATATTTATGTGTGTGGACCTATTTCACCTAGAGATATTTATCGGAGGACATATTATGCTATCTTAATTAATGATTTTAGCAAAACAGCATGGTTTTCAATCATCACCCACAATTTTGACGTGTTCATTAGAATAAAACATTATCAAAGGGATGCTGAAATGATTCTAGGTCAAAAATTCAAAAAAATTATAATAGGTAATGGAAAAGTGTTTAAAAATATACAAAGAGAATATTATCTCAAGAAATATGGGATAAAGCATCCATTTTCATTAGAAAGAAATCCACATCAAAATAAAGTATTTCGGAGAAGAAATCATATAATTAACAACATGGATAGAATGATTCTCATTGATAATAGCTTTCTAGGGATGTTTTGGAAAGAATTAGTGATGAAATCAGTCTATATATCAAATAAACCCATATTAAATCCAAAGTAAAACATGACTCTATATGATCTATTCTATGGAAGGAAGAAAACATTGAAGTAATTTCGAATCTTTGGGGGTAAGTGTTTCATTATCAATAAGGAGAAACACATGAACTTTTCATCCCGTGGAGAAAAAAGTATATTTCTTGGATATTCAAGAAAAAAAAGTATATAAATTTTTAATAAGGGGATGGAAAAATTTGTAAAAAGTAGTGATGTTTTTTGATATATTATGAGAATAATATTCATCAAATACATGAATATTATTAGGAGGATAGTTGTCACAATTGAGGTGTTATTTATAGGTATTTTCTCTTTTATTATTGGTCTTATCATTATTACATATATTTCCTAAGTGTTTTTTAGAAAATTGTAGTTTTTGGATTAGATAGGAGGTGGCACATGATTAGTAGAAATCATGTGTCAGCCTAGTGGAAATAGTGCACTATAGACAGAGGCACTATCCAAGTCGCATAGCCTAGCGCACAAGCATGTGGGCTAACACTGCGCTTAATATAGTGGCACTGTCTGGTGTGCATGGCTAGGCATAGGGGCATGTGCCCCTCCAACAAAACATTGTGGATATTTTTCCTCTTAAAAAGAAGATTTTCAAGGTTGGTGCATGGTTTTCAAATCCATTTGTCCAAACCATGTGGTCTTCCATAACATTAAATTTTATTAAATTCCTAAAATAACCCCCCCCCCTTGTTTTACACAAAGAAACCCCTAACTTTCCCCATTCGGATTTCCCATCCCCATGTATACCCCCCCCCCCAATCTTTTCCCTTATGTGCCTCTATCGCTTGGTGTTTTTTCCTTAGAATATTTAGCCAATCATTAAGTAAGCTTCTCGTTTACTCTTTTCCTCCCCCTTAATATCTTCTTCTTTCTTTCATGGGTTCTCATTCTCCATCAAGGGTTTTGACCTAATATGGTTTCAATATTGATTCCTTTAGTTAAATCTTGATGAGTGTGTTGTGCTCTTGCCATTATAGGGTCTCTCCTTGGTGGGATTTTGGTTTCCAACTGGTTTTGGGTGATTTCCATAAAATAGGTGAGTAGTACCATGGTTTCACATTATTTGATAATTTAAATTCGATTTCTATGGTTTCTAAATGGGTTCTATAAATTTTTTGGGTGGTAAGAAACATTTTTTCAATTGATTTTGGTGTGCGTCAAGATTTAGTAATGAATCTCCAATTAAAAATGGTTTTTTGGCATGTGTGTTTAAATTGTGGGAAGTGTCTATGTGTTATAAGTGGTTCATGTGACATATGGAGTGAAATTGAGCATACGATAATCTTAGGTATTTAGGTGGGTAGATCGGTTCTAGTATGTTAGGAGAGTTGGTAGGGTCGAGACTCAGTCACCCAAACAAGATTATATAACAATACAAACTAAAAATACATGTGATGGGGATTGTTGGATCGAGAATGACCAAATTGAAGTGGAATTTTAGTTGAATTGAATTTTTTCAATAGTGATGATTGGATTTGATATAAAGTTGATGTAAATATGTAAATTGTTGTTGTGTAATGATGTGGATGGTTATGAAAATACCCCGAACCAAAATGTGATGATTGTAGAGCTTGTTTATAGTTTAGGAAAACATATGTCATTGGGTATTTGATATTGAAACAATTTTTACAACATCAAATTATTTAGAAGAAATATGAAATGGGAGAGGAATTTTAATTGAAATAATTAAAAATAGATATGAAAAATAATGTTTATCATTGTTTAAGAGGGTTTGAGTATGGTTGTGTAGGAGTATTTTGGTTTGGATGTATTTACATCATAAGGAACATTTTTTATGGTGTGTTTTACTGAAAAATATAACTTGACCTACTGACTAAGAACAATCTATCTCAACCTAATTCATATTTTAGACCTAAAGGGTTGACCATGGCTGAGGGAGCCATACAACACATAGCCAGTAGGAAAAGTCATGCCCATGGAGGTGTATATGCGGTTGAGAGCCACCATCTAGGGAACATGACTAGAGAAGACGATGTTGGAACGGGGCATGCCAATGGGATATGGAAGATATTTTTAACCTATTTATGATCATCTTACATCACATCGTGCAATGTATAGGAGATAAGAACTATAATCATGTTTTGATATGGGGTAAGGTACTGTAGAACCAAAATGAAACCCAACCATTGGATCATTTGATTTATTTTTAGTGGTCACCTGATCCCCTCAACTAAGTTCCACAATTTTTTTGATCTTTCAATCTAAATATATAGGTCATTTGAACACTTCTGCAGCTTCATTTTCAACCTCAGTCATGCCTGAGAATTTGGTTTATAAAATATTCATGAGACATTGATAGAATCTCAATCCGAGATTTATGATCATCATTCGAGTATTCTAAAAATTAAAAGGATATTGAAATCTCTTGCTACATTGTATTCATGAGAAAATAAAGAATGAACTGAAGAGATTAAACATAGAGAAAATTTTATAATTCAGTGACAGTGATTCTGGTTTCATGAAGGAGAGGTAGTTCACTTTGATGTGATATGGTGAGAATGAGCTATGTAGGTTTTTATTTTTCTATAAATATTGAGGACTACTCTCATCAAAAGTTTTTGAGTGTAAGGGGACTCACTTCTGAAGAATTTCGGCCACTGTGAATCACTTTGGTTCATAGAAGATGAGTTTTGTGCTCTTAATGTTTGCGTGAAAGAGAAGTGGATTCCTTAAGTACTCTACCTGTGCATAGCAGACTTGAGGTACTTCACAAAGAACAAAGTTTCATGAATACACATGGGAGCTTGATAAAATTATGATATCTTATTGGTTTGAGCAATGAACCAATTATCTGTGCTTATTTGTCTTACATGAATAAGATTCCAATGGATTTTTTTAAGAAATATAATTTGGACACTGATACTTACACGCCCATGCACAAAGACCTCCATATTTTAAATTGTGTGTATGCATATTCTCCATAAAAAGTGAGTTGCATGCATACTATAGAGGGTGTT
Source organism: Viscum album (assembly GCA_963277665.1). Taxonomy (NCBI): domain Eukaryota; kingdom Viridiplantae; phylum Streptophyta; class Magnoliopsida; order Santalales; family Viscaceae; genus Viscum; species Viscum album. Next base: position 856,769,369 of record OY728166.1, read on the forward strand.
ATCTTACTGCATGTAAACAATTGTCTCTCACAAGGAAGAATGATAGTAGACATTTTGATTCTCATATATGAAGTCTGTAAAGATATCATTCATGGTTTTATGTATATATGAATTTTTATACATTGAGAAATGAATTGTGTGTGTATGGATAGTGAGTGTAGAATGCTTGTGTTAGTATTTAGTGTGTGCAAGGTGAGTGCACAAGGAGATAAAGGTGTGTGTGTGTTATACAAATATGTATGAACATGTAATTATGTATTCATTATAGTGTTAATCTTGTGCATTTTAGTTATTTCACCAAGTAAGATGACCATTCAGTGTATTATATACATTCATGAAGTTGGAAGAGGTGCACATAAATTATATGTTGCTTGATTTTGGTGCACTATTTTGATAGTAAATTCAGGTGTAATTTAGAAGATATATTCATGAGTTATCAGTGAGATGATTCATGTTCAGATTAGTTGATGATCATTTGATAGTGATAAGGATCATTCATTTTTTTATCAGTCTCGAAGTTCCTGAATATTATACACAAACAGATCGGGTGATCTAGTTTGTTTGGGGAGAAAGACATCATCTTGAGGCAGTGCATAATTTTTCTAAATATAACATAGATATTTATATCATAGGATCATATCTTCTGTAATTCATGATTAGTGGAAGTCTTTAGTGGGTCTCTGAAGTAGGTTGATCGGATGCTAGTAACATTATGTGACACATTATAAAGATCCTCTTATGGGACTCATGAGTCACTAGTGTAGGTCAGAACTTGTAAAATTTAGTGGGACTCTAGAGTGGAACATTTTGGGACTCATTGTAGATAGGAATGGTACTGTCCTTGGTTTTAACTGTCTATATATAGAATAAAATGATTAAACAGGGAGTATAACTGGTTGGAGAAAGGATGTAGGTATTAGTACCGATCCTTGTAAAAAATACATGTGTGACGTGCTTGTATTTAATTATTTCTTACAAGGATAAGATGAGATTTAAATATGTGGGATCAAGACTTTTAACATTTATAGAGTTTATATTAAAAAGAAATAATTTGTAAAATATTGTACCACTGATTCACCCCCCCCCCCCCCCCTCAGCGGTACATAATTGATCCTTGGATACTTCAATTGGTATCCTAGAAAATTTTACCCTCTGTATATCTAGAAAACTTTATGATAAATGGTGAGTTTGAAATTAGTTAATAATCTAGGAGTTCCTAATTTTTATGGCATGAACTACTATATTTGGAGCAATAAGATGCTTCCTTACCTTTTATCTCTTGGTCTGAAAGTGAGAGATGTAGAATAAATGTGTTTCTATTATATAAATGAAGATTTTTCTATGACTCAAGCTGACAAGATAATTCTAGATATTGATGGAAAGGCTTAGAATTCAATTTTTATGGATTTATTAGAAGAAATTTCCACTAAAATGAAGGGTCTCAAAACTACCAAGGAGATCTAGGATAAATTGAGAAATAGTTATGAAGGAAATATTAATGTCAAAATATCCAAGTTTCAAATATGGAGAATCAAATTTTAAGATATCAAAATGGATTAAGATAAAATTATTGATGACTACTTTATAAGAGTAAATTAAATTGTCAGCAATATCAGAGGTTTTGGGGAGAGCAGGATGATTCTACTATTTTGAAGAATCTTATAAGAAATTTCTGAGATAGATTCAACTCAAATATTTCATCATTTGGAGATAAGATATATCATTGGATGAACTTAATAATACACTCATGTCTTATAAAATGATAAAACTTCTAGTATTTAAAAAGACTACTAGATAATAGATTTCCATTGAGTAAATAAGAAATGGCATGTTCAAAGAAGTAAAAGTTGAGGCATCTGGTGATACTAATTATGATGTAGTTTAAGAGTATCTTAGTGAAATTTTTCCTCTTATTAAAAGATGTTTCAAAAGGGGGAAATAAAATGGAAAATAAGGCAATAAACTACTCAAGTTCTTTAGATGTAATAGAATTGGACATTTTTTTATAAATCTTCCTATGAAAATGGATCAATCGAAATCTGATGATAAAAGTGAGAAACCTCATAAATAAAAAAAGGATAAGAAGAGGAAAAGGTATTCCAATTAAATAAAGAGAAATTATATGAGAAAAAAATAGGAATATTCTTCAACAAGTTGTTCTTTAGATAATCAACGTAATTTCATTGCTTGTGTTGAAAAAGAATCAAATTCTTCAAGTATTAATGATGATAGTGATTTCTAAACTAATCTGGAATTGAGATTGAAGGAAGAGTGATAATATGTACTTCAAAAAAACACTCATCTCAAGAATTATAAGAGGAAAATTAAAAAAATAAATAAATAATTAACTATTGAAAATGAATACTTTTATATAAGTAAAGTATCTATTATGAATGAAAAAGATAGATTTGAGATGGCTAAACTAGACATGATGATTAGTGATCTTGTATAAAAGTTGGATCATAAGGAGAAATAATTTTATAGGACATAATACATGTATCATACAGTCCAAAATGAATTTTAGAAGAGTAGATAATACTTCAATAAATCTCTTAAGATAAAAGAAGAGTCAACTGAAGCTGGTGAGATGAAAGGTTCCAATATAGAAGTTACATTTATTCATGAATAGTTTCAAAAAATATATGATATTACTAATAGTTAATTTGAATTGTTGAGGTCCAATAATTCAAGATAATTTCATTTGATATCATCAAATAATGAAAGGAAAATTATTGGAAGACAATGTAACCCTAAGAAAAAACAATCACTGCTTATATCAAGATAAGATTATGAATTTCCTAAACATGAAAATAAGCATAATAAAAGATAATAATTCAATGGTTTTTTATGTTTTTTTAGAGAATATATACATAATTCCTATTCTTTCTAGTACAACAAGTCATTTCTAGGAATTAGGTATGAGTCTAGGGGGTTTTAATGAACTGATGAGAACAGATTATCAAATAAATCCATCAATGGTGTCAATAAAAAATAGATATGAATGCATAAAATAAATATGTGGTAGATGTGGATTAGAAGGTTATAGAGCTAAGGTATTCATGACTAAACAACTTAGAGAGGTTCCCTAAGATTTTAATATGACGAAGAATCAGAAGGAAAAAAGAAAAGAATACTTGTACATTAGAGAATTGATATGTGACACCCAAAAATAATGAACATACAATGAATGAATGCTTGACTATTTGTGCAGATCAATTGAAATTGAAAAAAAGTGGAGAAAATTTAAATTGATCCTAAATTTTAAGGTAGGTGATTTATCTTAGAAGAATATACAAAAGTTCAAAAGAATTCAATAACTTTTGATGATCTAGAGAATCAGAAAAAGAATTCTGAACTAGTTGTTTGTGACATGAATAATTCTTTTAAATTTGAAGAAAATAAAGTTTATTTACTTAAAAATGTGGAGAAAATAGCTTCACCTAAATAAATATTTTATTAGAAGGTGAATTATTCAAATTATGATATTAAATTGAAGAATGGAAATACTAGGTTGAGAGGGAACTCTCATCCTAAGTTCTTTTTTTGAAAATAAAATAGATCAATGCAGGATAAATGTTCTTTCATGAATTAATTTACTAAGAGGCCTCAAAGTATTAAGTGAGAGTTATATAAGGATAGTATCACATGTATGATTTTTCATGGACTACATTGATCACTTTTTTTATATACTCTAGTTTTCTACACTGGGTTTTTTTATGGAGACTTATAGTTTTTTGGATAAAGGATATTTGAAAAAAAATGTGGTATAATCTTTAAGAGAGTATAAGAAGTTATTTTTATTTACACTATATGATCTTTTTATTCATTTTCAATATTAGGAAAAATGTTAAATATATATATTTAGCATTCCATTGTTTGGTGGAATTGACAACAAATTCAAAGTTGGATATTGAAGTATCATTTATGTTGAATTGAATTTGTTATCAACGATGATGATTGGATTTTATATGAAGTTGATGTATATATGTCCGTTGTAATTGTATAATGATGAAGATGGTTATGAAAATATCATCAACCTAAAGGTGATGATTTCATAGCTGGTTTTTAGTTTATAAAAACATGATTAATTGGTTATTTGAGTTTGACACAATGTTTACAACATCAAATTAATTGGAATAAATAAGAAATGGGAGTTCAATTTTACTAGGGATAATTAAGAAAAGATATGTAAAATATTGTTTATCATTATTGAATATGGTTTGACTATGGTTGTGTTGAAGTATTTGGGTTGGTTTCATTTTCATCTTATGGAACATTTTTTATTATATGTTTTACCAAAGAATAACCTGACCTACTAACTAAGCACAATCCAACTCAACGACCACCATATGTGGGACCCAAAGGGTTGACCACAGTTGAGGGAGATTGACAACACATAGCTAGTAGGTGAAGGTGTTCCCAGGGAGGTTCATATGCAATAGAGAGCCACTGTGTAGGGAAGCATGACGGTATAGGAGGATGCCAATACGGGGTGATTCCAGTGGGTGATAGAATCGTTTTGTAACTTATTTTTGATCATCTTACATTGCAACTTGTAATATAAAGGATAATTGAACACTAAGAATGTTTTGATGAGGGATCAGTTACTATATCACTAAAAGGAATCACAATTGTTAAATCATTATATTTATTTTTAATGGATGCCCAATCACCTCCACTATGTTTTACGACTGTTTGATATGTCGATCAGAAGATCCAGTCCATCCTAACTCTTTTGCAACATCATATTCAACATCAGCCATGCCTGATGGTTCTATTCATAAAATCAATCTGAGATGTTGTTATAATCTTGATCTGAGATTTCAGATCATCATTTTAGTATTATGTACATTTCATGGGGATAGAAATATCATGCATTATTTTTTGCATAAGAAAATGAATAATGAACTAAAGAGATGAAGCATGTATAAAATTTTATATTTCAGTGAAGGTGATTTTGTTGTTTTGAAGGAGAGTTGGTGTTCTTTGAAATGAGATAGAGTACATGATCTATGTCAGTTGTTCTTTCCTATCTAAGGCCTAGTCCCATGATAAATTTCTAAGTGTAAGGAATTCACTTCAAAGGAATTTGTACCACTATGAATCACTCGCTTTCATAGAATAGAAGTTCCATGCTCTTTATGTTTATGCGAAGTAGAAGATATTTTTACGAGTACTCGACCTATGCATAGCACACTCGAGGTACTTAGAGAAGAAAATAATTTCATGAATTCACTTGGGGTATCGACAAACTTATGAGATCTTGTTGGTTTTCATGTTGAACCATGTATTCGTTCTTGCTTGTATTTCATGAATAAGATGCCAATTGATGCTTTAAGAAATATACTGTGGAAAGTGAGACTTACACAAGCATGCATGAAGACCTTCGCATGGAAAATTGTGTGTGTGCATACTGTACATACAAAGTGAATTGCATGCATACTACCGAGGGTATTATATTATTGAATGCAAATAATTAGCACACACAAGGTAGAGGAGAAGTTTCCATTATGATTTTCATGTACAATTGAAGTAAATAGATCATTCATAGTTTTATGCACATGTTAATATTCATACATTGAGAAAAAAATAGTGTGTGTTTGGATAGTGAGTGTGTAAAGCTTGTACATGTATTTAGTGTGTGAAAGGAGACTTCACAATGAGATAAATGTGTCTATGTTATACAAATATTTATGCACATGAAATTATGTATTCTTTAGAGAGTTAATCTTGTGCATGTGAGTTATTGAATAAGGTAAGAATCCCATGCAGTGTATTATATACATCAATGATGTTCGAATAAGTGCACGTGCAATATATATTGCTTTATTTTAGAGTAGTGTTTTAAGACTAAAGATGGGTGTTATTCAAATAGTTTGCATGATCAAACCATTGTTTATTAGTTGTTGACGTTCTTCAATATTTTACATGAACATATCAGGTGATCCAATTTATTTTTTGGGAAATATATCATCTTGAGGAAGTGAAAAAATAGTCTAATGTCGATAGATATCTTTCTATCATAGGATCATATCTTGTGTAATTCAATATTAGTGGAAGTATTCAATGGGAATCTTAAGAATGTTGGTGTGATATTGGTAACATTGTGTGATGTTGTATAAATATACTCCTATGGGACTCAGGACTCACTAGGGGAGGTGGGAACTTGTAAAATCTAGTTGGAATCTAGAGTAGAACATGGTTGGACTTGGTGTTGATGGGAATAGAACTTTCCTTGGTTGTAACCTTCTACATATAGTGAAAAAATGGTAATTGGGGAGTATAACCAGTTGCAGAAAGGACATAGGTCATAGTTCCAAACCTTGTAAAAATCCCTATGTGTTGTTCTTGAATTTAATTTTTCCTTATAGGGGTAAGCTGATATTTAAATGTGTGGGATAAATAATTTTAAAATTCATATAGGTTGGAATAAAAAACAAATAATTTGTAAAATAGTGTAACATTGATTCACCACCACCCCAAGTGGTACATAATTGATCCTAGGACACTTCATATTGCATCAATAAGATGTTTTGATCACTAAGAGTATGAGAATCAACGGAACTCATTAACCCTAGCACCTTAGGTATTTTTTGTGGTTCATATGCTATGCTTATCGTTCATCTTTTTGTTATATTTATTTTTTCTTTTAATTTAAAATAATGTTTTATTTTAAAATTATATATTTATTTTTTCTTAAAAATAGCATGTTACTTTGTCATTTTAATTTTAATTCATGAAATCACATTTGGTGATATCATACTAGAGATTTGGATCACACCCTACATACAACCTCAGCTGTATATAGATGTTGTTATGTTTGACCTAGGTAAAGGTAGGGTTCCCCATGGTGGTTATGGTGGATCTATGTTTTAGTGGTTCCTTTATTAGTAGGTGTTGGTGGTGATGGAATGGGTTGTACACCCGAATACCACATGGATATTTTTATTGTCTAGTTTTCCTCTCCCCATTTTATTTATTTTGGTTTTTTGTAATTGTAAAGTGTTTGAATCAAATTGGTTCTATGGATGTTGGTATATGATATGTCATGGGTGTTTCTTAGTTTCATGTAATTATTGTTTCTTGGTTATGGTTTAATTTCATGTGTGAAATAATTCTCAAATATTTTTCTTGATTCCCAAGTACAATTTTCCAGCTTGTAGGGATCAGGAACATCCTTTGGGCCATGCCATAGGTTAGGTTGGGTGGAAGCCTATCCTGGTTCATGATAAAATGGTATTAGAGTAGGTTTCTTCCTTCCTTTTTGTCATGTTATTTGGGTGAGACTATTTGGGATTGATGTTCTTGTTGCGAGTGGGGTGTTTAGCCAACACACCTCGTAAAAATCCTTGGGTCACTATGGGATGTTTAGGATTTAGTTTGAATCCTCATCTATGTGATATTTATAGGATATAAATTAATCATGGACACTAAGTCAGGGTAGATTGTTTGAATTTTTATTTCATTTTTTATGGATTCTTTTGATTTATAGAGTTGTTTAAAAGTGGTTGTTACTAACAATTTTCTATGAATTATATTTATGGTTTGTCATGATTTTGTTAATTAATGTAGTGGAATTTCTCCCTAGATAATTCCTATAAAACCAAGGGAAGATTTCATGGAGAGATATCTCTCACCAGTTGATCATAGATTAGTGGAATCCATGGTTCAGGCTATCTGGGAATTGGATCAGTTAGTTGGATCTCATCCTGCTAATGATAAGGAAGCTGAACATGGCCAAGAAAAGGATAGAGCATAGGAGTTCCTTGAGAATAAGACTCCTTACATTCAGGGTCACATGGACCCACAAGAAGCTGAGGATTGAATTTAGAAGATTGAGAGGATTTTTTTGTTTCTTTATACTCCTAGGAGGTTAAAGTGACGTGTGATTTCTTTATGTTGGAATACCCCATTCACAGGTGGTGGGAATTAGTGGTCTAGATTGTGAAACATGAGCATATGAGATATAAGGACTTCAAGGTTATATTAAATGATCAATATTTACCAAGGAACTTGGCCCTTTCCAAGATCCAACAGTTTATAGATCTTTATCTGGGGGATTGGACCATGTTATAATATGTGATCCATTTTTCAGAGTTGGTTTTTTTTCAACCATGGTAGTTTCCAATGAGTAGCTAACATCTCATCATTTTGAGATGGGTTTGCAGTTGGAAATTCGGCCTTTGGTCTTCATGTTCATAATGAAGAAATATTCTAATATATTTAACCAAGACCTAATGGTGGAGATTGATCATGCCATCAAGTCTGGTTTTTCATGGGTTTCTCCAGAAGTTTTCCAGGGTGGTAGTGGTTTGTCTGAAAATAAAAGGAAGCATGATAAGTATGAGAATAGGGGAAGTGGTAATTGAGGACACCCATCCTGAACTCCATCATTTGTGACCACTAGTGGTGGGTCATCCATATGCTACTAGTGTGAGAGGTAAGGGAACATTTAGTCAGTGTTTCAAGTTTTAACTAGATCCTTCCATTACTGTGGGTGCTTGGGGAAATTTTATAGGTTCTATAAGAGTTGAGAACTTACTCAGAGTGGATCCAGTTCTTTAACCCACATTGAATTACTAACTCAGTTTGGTGCATCGCAAGCTATGAGTTCGCGATCTATTGGTTGTGGTAGAAAGGATGGATCTTCTTTTGGGAATAGATATCTCAAGGTAGATCCACTAGTTACTAATTAGTATCAGGACTTAGTAGAAACAAAGCACCTTTACAAGTAGGACGTGCAACATTTCTAGGTACAATTTTTATTACACCATACATTGCTATTTTTTATTTCTCATGGGTTCTTTCTAATTCATTTATTTCTTTTTTGTCTTGTGTAATTTTTAAAATTTACAAACAATCTTATTTCTTATGAAATGGATTTGTTGACACTACATAGCAAGAAAATGGAGTGGGGTTCTTTATGTATGTCTTTCACTCTCACTTTATTAAGGGTGAAGTAGGAGTGGGATTTCTTGGTTCTGGAAATGAACCTTTTAGAAATAATCCTCATTATGGACTGGATGGTTTGTTTCAAGTTGTGAATTGATTTTTATCATCAGTGAGTGAGATTTTTGGTACTCAATGGGAGTAAAAATGTTTTACAAGGTGAATGGGATCCTTAGTCAGGGTGTGCTAGACCTCCACTTATATAATTGGAAAATCTCTTTTTCAGGTCACCTCTTTTATTTTGGAGGCTGATAGTAGATGTTTTGATGGTCAATTACCACCTATGGTGGATGAGTTCAAAAAGGTGTTTCCTGTTGATTTTTTAGGGTTGCCTCCAGAATTGGATATGAAGTTTACTAGTGATTCGGCATTTGGAACTAAGATGATATCTCTTCCTTTATATCATATGACCCCCACCGAGTTTAAGTAATTAAAAATAAAACTAGAAGATTTGGAATAAAAAGGATTCATTATACTAAAAATATCTCGTTGTGTGACCCTATTGTTGTTCGCTGAAAAGGTTGATGGGTCCCTTAAATTGTGAATCAACTAACAGGAGTTGAATAAGGTAACAATTAAGAAAAAATACCCATATTTGGGAATTGATTAACTATTTTATCAGCTCAAAGGGGAAATATGGTTATCAAAGATCGACCTATGTTCTGCATATCATCCGATTAGGCTCCAAGAGATAGATGTTACCAAGATAGCCTTTTGATATGGGTATGGTCACATCGAGTATATGTAATGACATTTGTGTCGATGAATTATATTACTATCTTCATGGATCTTATGAACATGATTTTCCATCAATACCTCAACTCCTTTTTCATAGTGTTCGTGGATGACATCCTATACACTCCAGGATTGAGGAAGAGTTGAGTAACACTTGACTATTTTTCTAGGCACACTTTGAAATAAAAAAAAAGATAATCTCTCCAAGTTTACCTTTTAGATTTGGGAGGTAATGTTTTTTAACCACATGATTTCAAAATGTGGGGTTTCGGTGGACCTCAAGAAAATCGAAGCAGTGGTTTCATGGAAGAAATTGAGGAATGTCTTCAAGATCATATGTTTTTTTGGCCTTTCTTGATATTTTAGGTTTTTTTCCAGGATATATCTTGTCTGTTTTCTCCTATGGCCACACTAACCCAGAAAGGGGTTAAGTTTTAATGGACTCCACAATATCAGGCATCTTTTGAATATCTCAAGTAGCGTCTTAACACTGCACCCATATTTATCATACTATAATCTAGGAAGGTATATGTAGTCTTTTGTGATGCCTCAGGTATGGGTCTTGGGTGCGTGTTAATGCAATATGACCATGTTGTGGAATATGGATATCTCCAACTCCGAACACATGAAACGAATTATCAAACCCATGACCTATAATTAGAGGTAGTGATGTATGCCTTACGTAATTGGAGGAACTGTCTATTCAATTATAGTTTTTCTTACTCAAATAATAATATCATATACTACATTTTCTCCCAAGAAGATCTGAATTTTAGGCAACATTGATGTGTTGAGTACCTTTTAGGGTTTTATATTGATATTTTCTATGCCTGGGAAATGGGAATGTGGTAGAAGATTCCTTAAGTAGATTAGTTCCAGTGAAAGCTTTAAGATATTCTAGTGATTAGTGGAATTTGATGGGGGTTTTTCCTAGATGCATCTAGAAAACAAGGATCCTAGTGGAGGTACATTCTTGGAAAGTGTTTATCTGAAGCCCTACCCCCTAAATATTATTATGGAAGAACACCTAAGTGATGATTTTTTTAGCATTCAGTGTATTTTCTAAATGGGAGGAGGTTCCCAGCGAGTGGTTTTTGTCTTATGACAGAGTTCATTACCTTAAGGGTTTCTTCATGATACTAATGTCTTTGTGGAAAGTGGTGATGCAGGATCTCCTCCAGTCTCAGTGGGATTTTTATAATGGGATCAACAAGATGTTTTATTAGGCGCTTTACCGATTATGTTGTATGGGTATGAGGAATGATATAGATTAATTTTTATTCAGATGCTCTATGTGCCAGCAGGATAAAGACGAGCAATAGAGTACGCCAGGTTTGCTAAACCACTCTCAATTTTTACTTGGAAGTGGTATGAGGTCTCCATTCACTTTATCATTGGATTACTATATACACCTTGTTGGAGGAATTCCATATATTTGGTTGTTGACTGCCTAAGAAAATGATTCCACTGCTGAAATTATTAGCTATACCAAATGTTCAAAATCATTGGTATGGGATAGAGAACCATAGGTATAGCCTATAAATAAAGTTATTCAAACTGTTTGCTAATTGGATATTGGTATATCAATATACCAATGGTTTTAAGTGAACCATTGGTAGAGGGATAATTCAATTTTATCTATACCAACAGTTTCAAAACTACTACTATAGACACCCCTATTACATAAGTAGTAGCACACCCACCCTTCCCAAATAGCCCCCCAAAAACCACCAGTAATCATAGAAGCACCCCACCTTGATCAACTACTTACAAAAAAACTTCACCAAACAATATAGGCAATGATATCACAAGAAACCAATTAATTTGTTCAACCTGTGATAACGCACGTTCAAAAAATCACATATATTCATTCAAAACTAATCATCAAACATCAAATGTCATAAATATTAGTAAAAATGTAAAGAATCAATTTTTTCCTCATCACCATCACTATCACTATCACCATCACCATCACCATCACACTCACTGTCATCCTCACCATCATCCTTATCACCATCCTCACAGTCATCCTCGCCTTCATCCTCACCAAAATCCTCTCTTTCATTATTATTGTCATCCTCACCATTGTCATCTCCAGGAACATCATCATCCCAACCACCACTAAGACCGCTGCCTAATTAACTAAATAACATACACCTAATTGACATATATTTATCATAAGTTTCGATGGTATCTGGTAGAATTTATTGACATAATATTTCAAAAAACATTATAAATTCATTATCGTACCTTTTATTTTGTTCACGCTTCTATATGACCATTCTTTACCTCTTCTTCCCTGGCCTAAACTTATGATACATGTGCACTAGAATTTTACAACACAATGCCACCATAACTATCACCTAAAGTAAGAAAATATCTAGTCAGAAAAATACTCTTCCCTAGTAGATATTGTTTTCTTTCATCATGCTCATCTCGCAAAACCTGATGTAAATGATCATTTGACCCAAACCTATCAGCCTCTTTCACATCAAGTTCCTCCAAATCACATTGTTAAAAATATAAATGGACTATTTAGTCACATAATAGATATGAATATTCTAAATCAACAATGCAAAACTTACATTATGCTGCTATGTCGGTTTTCTTATCACACATCTATATTTTTTCCTTCTACTCGAGTTAAATAATTTTTCTTGAGGTGCATGTCCATCAATATTCAAAACCTATCTCTACAAAGAAAAGGAATATATAAAACCCAAATTTAAAATAAGTTATTAATAATTAATTTCATAATTAAAATCAAATGGATAAACTGGATGATGCAATATGATTTTCTATAATGATTGGTTAATTTGTGCTAGTATGATATGAGTTCATTAAAAAAATTATATAATAAATTGGGAGAATTTATAATATTATTAAATAATTATTTTATAAATTAACTTAAAGTATAATTTAATGATTCTTGTTTTTATATATTATTTCCACGAATATATGGACAATGTAAGTATAGAAAAATGGAAATGGAATGTATTTATTGAAAAAATAAACTATTCAATATTAAATACATGTATAATATGGTAAAATAGAAAGTTGAAATTGATGCTATATGTCTTACTCTTTGGTTTTATGTGTTTCTATGATTTAATTTCAAAGGGGTTAAAATGCGGAAAAGAAAAGTAAATTTTTCATTGATGGATATTGATGACAGTGTATTGTCAATATTGGTGTTTTTTTATTAAAAAGACACGTGATAGAATTGGATTTATTATTTATTTGGTTAAATAATGTTAATGTTTAGTTAGCATGGGATTATGTAAGGTCTGATTGGTTTTTTTCTTTTGTTGTTCCTATTAATTTTACATAGTATAATTTTATTTTATTATTTTTAATTAAATTAGTTTAATTATAGTTCGATTAAATTTATTTTGGATCAATTATATTCAATTTCTATTAATAACATACCATTTCATTTTTTTGACTTATTTTATTTCATCTTAATTACGTTTTTTATTCTAGATCAAATTTATTTATTTTGATTGACCTGTGGTTGATTATAATGTTTAATTTTAATTTGATTTAGTTTTTAATCCCTCATATGATTTAGTTTGTTATATTTTACTTTATATTAATTAAGATAAGTTAGCTTTCATTTGATTTATTTCAATTCAATTCCCTTCAATTTTATTTTTTTAGTGTGATTTGTTTCATTTTTTATTCACTTTTTTTATCATGTTCATACTAGAACATTAAGGTTTTTTCTTATCATGTTGGTTTTACTTCCATTTAGGTTTATTCAGTTTCATTTGATTCTAGTCATTTCATTTTTGTATTATTAATTTAGTTATTTATTGTATTGGTTGGTCCGTGATGCATGTATTTGGTTTTGTTTCTTAATTATTAGTTTATGTAGTTTCATATTCATTTATTTCTGGTGGATTTAAGAAAATTTAAGTCATGTATATTCAGTTTTTCTTAATTAAACTTTTGATTGTTATGTTTGATTTTATTTGTATAACCCACTCCTGTCCTACCACCCCTTATTTATTACCCCACCTACTACAACCCAAGAACAACTACACAAAAGAAAAAAATAAATTAAAGACAATTATTCCCCAACACCCAAAAAACATTTAAAGGATAACCCCTATTCCTAGATAGATTATTAAACTCAATACCAAACTAGACATCCCTAGCCAACTCCACTATTTCCTAAGAGTTTCTATATATTTTTTTACATTATCATCAATTCACTTTAAACCGATGGATATAGTAATGTGTAAGATTCATTCCTTTACCATAGGGGGGATTTCATCCTTGTAAACAAACTAATACATACGTGTCCCTAAGAGATATATAATGGTTCATTCCCTCCCATGTGGGAGGGATATTTTGTACATGAGGTCTATTTTGATTGATGCATAATGTTCTACTTTAAATCAAAGGGCATACATAAGTGTCATGTCCTTTCAAAAATCAGATGAGGCAAAGATTTCAGGGTGAGGTGTGCATCCCATGATACCTGACCATTAAATATATTTTTGTATCTAATTATTACTTATTTCATTAATCAAATGGAGAATAAGAAAACTGAATCATTAGGGAAATTTTAAGGGAACAAAAAAATATTGTAATATTAAAGATATTTTAAATATTTTAATTTTTCAAAATCAAAGTAAGATAATCTCATAAAGCTTAACTAGGATTTTAAATAAGTTTTTTCCTTGATTTAATAGACTATATTGATGGGGGAAGATTGGGACATCAATTGAGTAATTTTAGTCAGTAAGAAAAGGTATCTTCGGTCTTTTTGGAAATTTCCATCAAAGTACATTTCAGCAGTGAGCTAATGGAGACTTATGGATACACTTATAAATTAATATTTCTTTTTTATTATATCTAGATTTTTAAAGAATTATTGTTATTTAATTTAAATAGTTTTTTATAATGTGATACTAATTATGGTTCTATTTGGAATTCAATTATTCTACGTATTTGTGTGTGTGGTTTCTTTTTTTATATTGTCATGAAGATTTTATGTTTATTATATGAAATTAAAGTAATTATATTAAATGTTTAAATTTTTTTAATAAATACTTTGTTTAGTTGAAAAGCGAATTAGACACTTTTTTATCACTTGATGGTTATTAAGTAGTTATAGGAATTTTAGAGGAATAATAATATTCATACGATGGTTTTAGTTCATCTTACATGTTGGATTATATTCACTTTCTACGGTGCTAGAATATCCACTAAAAAAGTTAATAGGATAAACTTATTTTGACAATGAGAAATGCATAATCCAAAATTAAAAACTAGTTCAACGTTTTTTTATTTTACATAGTTATGTAAAATTAACATTTAAAACATTCTATTTCATGATCCTTACACATATTTCAAATAAATCATCTTGAATCTTCAAAAAAATTAAAAAATGAGCAATAAAAAGGTAAAATTAGAGATTAGTTGTAAACTCCATGAGAAGCAACCACATGGACATCTACCACTATATTATTAAGGAATAAAACATGAATAAATATTCAAAAAAATTACTTTTAAACTAACATAGAAGAAAATCAGAAATAATTTTAGGGGGATAAAACCTTATGAGAATTTGAACACAATTTATTTATATAAAATTTTAAATATGATAAAGAAATATTATGATTTTTATGAACAAATAAAAAATAATTATATTTATAAAAATTAATTTGATTCCAAGAAAACTTATAAATCTTGTTTTAAAGAACATTAATAATAATAGGCCTACCATGAGAATTTAAGGGAAATTTTTTGAATGTTATTCAAAAATTCAACAAGATCATATTTACCATAAGGAAATTGAAATTTATATCCAATTAAGGGTTTCAAATATTAGATATGAAAAATAATAAAATATAATAAAAATTTCAACACTTATCCAATTGTGAATTTAAATAACAATTCAAAGACTATACTGGAATATGTTTTCTAAACTAGTTTCATACCTACTTCATCTCATGGCCTCACATTATAGTTCACCCCAAAGTGTGAAGGTATTTCATAGAATCCATGTTTTTTTTATTTCATCCTAACATAATCTAAAAAATAATTTTCAATAATAAAAAATTAATTATTAATCTAAATTATGGTAATTTCATTCAAAACCCTAAAATTTGATTAATACCTTTAACTTTATACTCTTCTAATAAGAAATAATTTCATTATAATTAGATATTGGACACTCATTCATGAAAGGTGTGATTTCTAAATTTAAACCAACTATTTCATGTTATCCACTATACAATTCATGCTTATATTCTCTCCACAGATCACCTAATTCCATGAGTCATGCTTCCCTCACATCCTCACCATTGAGAAAATTAATATGAATATCAAACCAAAATTTTAATTTATATAAATATAATAATAATATATAATTAAATCCAATGAATCTTATTACCAATATTTGTTCCCAAGAATTATCTATTACTTCATTTGGAGGTTTTATCCGAGTGAGTGACCTAATGGGAATGATTTTATAGTATTTGGAAAGCACCACTATAAAATTCATGCATTCGCACCTTATTTTTTCGAATATTTTATTTTATTCATTATACTCAACCATCAGTTGTGTGTGGAGGTTACACATCACATGCATGTGTGTATTCCCACGGTGCCTAGTGGAAGATCAAACAGTGAAAGAAAAAAACAAATATTATATCAATACATCTTATAATGAAAATAAATTGTGGTCAAAAAAAATACCAGGTTACTATAAATAAACCTAAGGCGGTTTGGTTAGTGCGTTCTACTAGATCCCAATGATTTGAAGGAACATTAACCTATACAGAAGGAGTGGGACCCAATGTATTATTCGAAGGATTAGAATGTGTCAGAATAGAAGTTGAAGGAGCATGACTGTAGAATCTTGGGTAGAAGGGAGTAAAAGTAAAAGAACATGGAATACACATATGTGTAAATTTATAATATGTATGGGGAGTAGGATCCATCATCGGATAAGAGAAATATAGGAAATTAGGAACCGATTAAAATGGTGGTGAAAACATAGGCAACCTAAATATACTTGGTGCCACTATCGACACTATAGGATCAGAAGGTGTTCTAGATGGTATGTCAGAGGAAGGGACAGGGTGTGATCTGGTACACTTAGTGGTGCATGTATCTCTAGCACCCCCCATATTTTCTGGATGAGAAATAATAACACTAGGCTTTTCATATAATAACTCTTTCTTAAGTGGTGAATCCTTGTTAAAAGTTAATAATAAAATTAATCACATGGCATTATATGTTATTGATATATATATATTTGAAATAAAATAATTACAACTGGAACCAAAGGAGGGATTCCCATCTCTCTAATTCGGAAATTATTATTTCTTTCCTTTTCCTTCATATCTCTTCAATGGATTTCATTTCCTCCATTTGAAAAAAAATATGGAATTAATTATAAATCCATAACTAATGTGTAATCCCAACAAGAAAGTAGATGAAACGTGACTTAATTAAATAATAACAATTTTAAACCCAAATAAATGACATTTAGTGATATAAAAAATAATTTTATATTTAGTTGGAATAATATAAAAACATAAAGTACATGACATATAAAAATCAATACCTTAAAATTATCATTTTAGTATCGACATTATATAGTTTTCTTCTATTTTCAATTTTATCCACTTCAATTTTGGCTAGGTTATTTAGTTCATTTTCGTCATTTGATTAGGTTATTTTTTCTTTTTTGGGTTAGGTCCTTTGGTTCATGTTTTTGGTAAGTTCATTTTACCATTTTTTTGTCATTTCATTATTTTCATTACTTTTTATTTTCATTTTAATTAGTTTCATATGTTTCAATTATATTCATCTTGTTTTTTCTTCAATTTAATTATATCAGTTTTTCTTGGTTTGGTGGGTTCTAATAGAGTTCAATTCAATATTATAAAATGAAACTAAAATATAACTGAAACCATTAAATATTGAAAATGAACATGAAGGTCAAGTTTGATACCAAATATTTTTAAAAAATAGTAAAGTAGTATGAATTTTACCAACAGTAAAAACCCATGTCGATCTAAGAAAAGATAATAGATAACACAAACGAATGATTTTATTTATTTCCCACCATTAATTTAGGTTCACAATAATCTCTGACAATAGAACTATTAGTGTCATCATATTTAGTAAATTGAGCTGGGCTAATGGGAGCAGGGATGATGTCAATTCCATCATCACCATAATAAAAAATATGTCTCGGGATTACTTCAATAATGACATGATATTCAGTTCATGGATGATCGTTCACATAAAAAACTTATTTTTACATTAATTCCAATATATATGGATCATCTATAGAAAGAGTGTGAGTCATGTTAATAAATCATTATCCACAATCATCAATTAATTTTTCATGCATCTTCATAAAATCAAACTACTTTCATTTCATCATACTGACATGACCATGATGGTAATAATCCTATATTAGTATTTTCTCAACAACACTCTAATAAGATACATTTTAAAATTGAGGTATAATATCTGATTCACTATCATAACAATCTATTGTGGAAAATATAATGAAAACATCATGTTTTGTTCTCATATTCATTTCTTGTTCAATGGTAATAAATCAATACCCATTGATAACAATTGATTTGTATTCACTAACCATAGAATTGTCATTAAAATCTAAAGCTCTTATTTACTTAGAGATAGATTTAGTAGGAAAACTCAATAACTGAATTATAAATGAATGTTAAAATTAACTAAATATTAATTTTTTTTTAATTTATTATAGTAATACTTGTACCTTAAATTTAAACCAAGAAAAAAACTCTTCACTATACAGAGTCTCTTACCTTAGAAAATATAATGAATGATTCCTTCTATTTATCATTTTATTATGTTTACTAATAAAAAATATAAATATTTTAATAGATATGTGCAGTTACATGAGATGAGATAACATATAAATTTTAGTTGATGACTACCAAATGAGAATCGGCAATTTCACAAAAGAAGAAATACCTAGATATGGGTATTATTTTCCACATAAAAGAAAATGAGTAAGAAGGTGTTCAATACCCACATATCATGTGAACCTATAAGAGATATGTGATCAAGAGACCATCATAAGTTCACATGATGTCACTGCATGTAGCACATAGCCTGTAGAATATCCTAAGAGGTCCTTTCGATAAGTCTTTCCACTTCTATGAAGGCACCCTAGACAACCAGTGATCATATGAAGGTAGTTAGATAAGCTCCCCCCTAGTCACACAGATTTTCAGCCAACAATCACTATAAAACCCATCCAAAAATCATTCAAAATTAGTGGGGTGATATCCAAAATGTGGGGTCCTATTGCGATCATAAACCTCACAAGATGGATCACTGATAATGAGAATGGTTGTCATTGACAACATTAAACCAAACTCATGAGACCCTTGAGCCTTTGTAAGACAAAACAAAGGAATTAAAAGGGAAGGAGGTGGGATTCACTTATGGTTGTAAGAAACACATGAGTTCCCCTAGAGATTCATAAGATACCGTAAGACCATGGAGAATTGTTCGCCTCGTCTCACAAATTCCCATCATCATGTCATCCTCGTCATGTGAAGAGCCTTAGGTATGTCCAACAAATCTTCCACTTCCCCTTTGACTCCCCAAGTAAAAACAGATGCGATTTTCCATGAAATGATCATGCATCCTCATATGACCTTTATTGGTATTGTGATGCATTATCAACAGGTAGAGTAATTTTCTTTGACATTACTCATAGAATCCCACATGACTCCCAACCTTTGTAAAATAGAAGTAGGAAATGAAAATAAGGGGAGTCAGGAGCATATAGTGGTCATAAAACCCTTCTAACATGATAAGTACATTCACAACAAGGTCTCACAAGACTCCTAGGAACATCAACTGAATATTGAAAAGGCCCCTTGAGAAGTCATAATTTTCCCACAAAATGTCTTGGATATGTCACCCAAGATCACACGAGCACATTTTGAAAGACATATTGATATTGTGAAGACACTTAGACATGTCGATATGACAATAAAAAATTTCTTTTGTGAGCACACATGATTAAAGAATTCCCCATTAATTTGGAATAATCTAATAAAATAGCCATTGATGGGAGAGACTCACAGTCACTGAAAATCAAGTGATTCCCATGGAGTGATCTACGGTAGAGACTCGCAAAGATGTGTGATGTTGAATTTCTTCACCAACTCCATCTTGGATTTGTGTGAGATATGACATGAAAAATGAGGAAAAATTGAGGTGGAGAGGCCTATAAATCCCACACTCAATAAGAAAAATGGAGGGATCACAACTGAAAGGGTGAATCTATGTGGACAGACAAACCCTGGGTACATTTCACTTGTCCTGGAGTGGATTTCTCTGAGCGATTGATCTCATGAACGAAAAAGATTCTTGTTAGTTAATATACAGGGTGCAGTTAGAGCAACCATGCAGCATTCATAAGAACTTTTCATGATCACTCATAGTTCACATGAAGGATCTATAGTAGGGAGCACGAAGAACATCCCAAACACCTGCTAAATTATGCAAGACTTAATACAAGCTAACACTATAAAAATCTATGGAATTTGTAAAATAAAGTCTAGAAAAAAAAGACTAAATGTAGGAATCTTAAGAAAATAACATATAACACTGACCCTCATTTTATTATCATGAACTACCTAAGATCCACGACAACACAGGTACATGGCATCTAGATCATGTGATGCTCTTTTGGTATGTTATTTGGGTCATACGAAGTATTTTGGACATGTCAAATCAAGTTACATAGAACCCCTCTGGCATGCCACACATGTATTACGAAACCATTTGGTCTTTCCATTAAAGCCTTTTGATTTCCTTTAGAAGTGTCTCCTAACCCATATGGAATAACCAGTTCATGTTAATTGAGTCTCACGGTATCATTCGTTCATATGAACTAGCTCTCACAGTGTCCTTTAAACACACAAGCCAGGTCTCGTGATGCCCTCAGACATGTCATCTAGGACATGAAACACCCTTTGAGACAAGTCACAATGAATCTCTTGAATTTCAGCATATGTGTTATCTAGCTCATGCGCTGATGCTAGGGAAATTCAGTTGGATCATGAGAAACCCTCTAGAAAAGTCATCCATATCATGTGATGGTTTCCAGGATCAGCTGGCCAGGTCAAATAATTTACTCTAGATAATTCAACCCTAATCATGCAACAACCATTATACATTCCATCCATATTATACAAATTCCTCGATATAATTCATCTAGATTATACAATTTCTTTGGAACATGTTAGGCAGACACTCTCTGAAATGACTACAAAGCAATTATGGCATATCGAGTGGAAAATCAATGTATGTCAGGAAAGAAAGCGGGCCTGATTCAAGGGAATCCTAGGATTTCATAACCTTGTATATCCTTGGTGTGTAAGTCCAAATTATAAGAGAAACCTTATAATGTAATATACGACTAGAAACATAATAAGATATATCCCGATTATAAGCACAACGTCAGTGTATAAGCCCCGATCAGGGGAACTATGATGACTCTGATTCCTTTCATAAATAGGATACATAGGAAACCTCCCTAAGATTAAAACACCATATTAATATTCTATGGGTTGTCCCATTATAAAATCCATGCATCCATATGCGGTGAGACCAATTACTTGTTATCCATTGTTTCTCACACTAAGCATAGCTCATGTAGGCTTAAGGAGTTGAAATGATCATATCTTTTACATCACAGATTTCAACCATCCAAATAAATTTCAGTATGTAAGACTCTATGAGTGAAATAATATAATCACCACTATACAATGGAATTTACTATAGGGATAGTCCTAAGGGAATTATTTAACTATGAGTACTTTGATTCCTACCATAAGTCTCGTATCCATATGTAGTGAGACTTATTGATTGTTATCCATTGTTTCTCACACCAATCATATCTCATATGGATTTAGGGAGTTTTAATGGTCATATCATTTGCATCACGAATATCCACCATTGATGGAAATGTCAGTATGTAATCCCCGATGAGTGCCATGATATATTCACCACCACATGAGGGAATATACCTTAGGTATAGTCCTAAGGGATTTATTTAACTATGAAAACTATGATTCATCCCATAACTAGGATACTTAGGATGCCTTTTTAAGTACCAATTTCAAACAAACACCCACTTCGATGTAAGTCCCCTCATAACCCAAACATCTTAACCATCAGAACCAGATCACTCTGTGGGATGAATATTCTACATCATCATCTAGTGTGTTTATAAACCAAGTGAACTGTGATAACTCTGAATATTTCCATTATTGGGATATGTATGACACCCCCCCCCCACCCCAAGGACTCGAGATTCAATACCTAGTGCCTCATAGTACTCATATATTTTCATTCTATATAATGTTAAACTACACAGTTTTAACAAACTACATGGGTATTTATTCCTACAATAACCAGGATATATAGGATTCCTCATAATATCTAAATCCCCTACTCAAAATATTAAATTCCACCCTTCATGGAAGAAACTTCCAAATATTCTATTTATAAATCTTCACCACATAAGTAGTCGTTTATTATTGGTAAGTGGATAACGAACCTCATATAAATGTAAATGGATTATTTAATGAGATCCCTAAATTTTTTTACAAGGAGAGACTTGAACCATAAATTTTTCGTTAGGGTAACTAGTCCCATATTGGTATTACGAAGAGATTCACAAACATATCCTAAATATGTAAGATATTCCTGTAGTATGAATAAATTCCCCCCAACAGGGTGTGATGTTCCCAACAAACCATTCTCTTGACCAATGAGAGTCCCTAATAATATTTGGTTCTAAAACCCCAATTGACCACCTACATTTGGAAAGAAGGTATGTACCCAGTTATAAATTAGGGAACCATTGGGAGTTTCCATTAAAAATGATAATGGGGACCTGATTCTAATGTATGTGCAAGAAATAAACCCCCCAAAATTTGTCCTTGAGTCGAAACAAACACACCTCACGGTCATCTCTTCCCCCTCGAAACAAAAATAGTGAACCTGGCATGAATATCTCAAATAAAAAAGTGATTAGGTTACTATTCACTAGGCCATTTTCCCACTATACACAAACAAAAATGGTGAACCGAATGTGAATCTGTCTAATAAAAAATGATAGGGTAATTATCCATCAGGTCATTTTGTTTGAACACTATACACAGACAAATATGGAAAATACAATGTGAAACTCCCAAAATAATATAATGATTGGTTATCAAACATCAGGACACTTTGTTTTGCTTCTCCTACACAAAAAAACTTGATGATCCTGAAAAAAATATTACAACTGATCCTATGTAGTCGAGGTTCTCATGAAATAAGTCCACCCTCATGTTCACATGTCTACATGAGTAGAATGGATGGATCAAGAATAAAAGGATAATTGTTTTAACCATGTATATATGATTGATCTATCATTCCTATGATATTTCACTAGTCGATAACCTTGTCCTTTTTTTCTACATGATTGTACATACTTCTCATAGTATCCTGATCTGAGAGAATGTCTTTATTATCCATTAATCGATCTAGTAAATAAATTATGGCGACAATCCCTTTGGGTCACAAAATGATCTCACCTACTCAACAACTCCAATAATAGGTGGAGAAAATGATGGTTTGAGAGTAACATCAGCATGGTACAATCCTAACCTTGGAAGCTACCCATGAAGTTCTCCAAACAAGGAAACCATAAAGTCCAAATCACCCAGGGAAAGCTGTAGCAAATCTAGTGTCCCTCTTTTCCACAACCAACCACTTCAAAAGCTTATCCTCAGAGTGT
Organism: Viscum album; assembly: GCA_963277665.1. Lineage (NCBI taxonomy): Eukaryota > Viridiplantae > Streptophyta > Magnoliopsida > Santalales > Viscaceae > Viscum > Viscum album. The sequence continues at coordinate 856,792,881 of OY728166.1, forward strand.
GATAACTTCCACCATCAGTCTTTGATGAAGGTAGGCTAGGGAATAAAATACTGCTCCCCTCCGATTTAGGTGTTGCTGAGGAGGGAAGCTGTCAATCGTCGTCACTGACACCATCCCACCAGTAGACACCAATCTCTTGCTAAGGTTACCACCCGACATAATACGTCCTCTGATTCCCATGAATGGAAAAAATGGAAGGATCATCAAGTGGTGAAGGAACTGGGTATCCAGGAGAGGGATCATGTCCCCACTTCTACTGAAAATGACTTTCGGCATATTCCGACAACAACAAACAAGCAGGTTCATATCCTTACTCACTCAAAAAAACTATGCGGGCGTATTCCCGCAATAAGCATGGGGGAGGTTCATATCCTTACCCCATGAATGAATTCCATCAGCTTACTCTGATGGAACAAGGATGACATAAGTGGCTACATATCCCCGCTTCAATCAAATACATCTTCCAGTACATATTGGAGGTCAAAAATGTGAAAGCTTATATCCTTACACACAATTTGATGAAATTAAAATATATTTTAGAAACAATAAAATAACTCTATTGGCATATTCTGACACTACTATAGATAAAGGGACATGTACATATTTCTATCGCAACAGCCAGGACAACTCAACACTCTAATCATCGCAAAAAATTGGTTACTCTGAATAAATCACACATTCTTGTTTCTATCAATGAGGATTATCATCATATTATGATAAAGGATGAGGAATCAGACTTTGATCATACTACTATTCCAACTGGGGATCACCAGGTGAGGGAGGCACATATCTCGGGACACAGGCACATGCCTATCAAAAAACACTTGAAGTATATTCCAAAGGCCTAGGATCAAGATCATATCCTTGTTCAATATAGGAATAGCCAAGTGGGAGGGGTACAAGCCTCGGTAAAGACTCATATTTCGGTCAAATAAGTCAAGAATCATGCTTCAAAGGCCCAAGATCAGGCATATATCCCTATTTTTGCTGAGGATGAACAAGTTAGAATAGAATAAGCCTCGGGACATTCCCATAATCTTATCATTGAATATACCTATCACATTCTAACTGATCACAGAAGTTAGGGGTATATTCCTACTTTCAATGAAGATCGACTGCACAAGCATCATTCTGGGGAAATACAAGAGGATGATCATATTCATTCTCCCATTCTAGAGATCCATCAACATATTCTGGTGGTGAATACATATTTATACTAGGATGGTATTCCTATTTCAATTGGGGCTCACCAAGTGAGAGTGATACATGCCTCTGTAAAAGCTCATATCCCTTCCAAGAAAGACTATCGACAAATTACAAAGGCTCATAATCATGCACATACTCGCATCCTGAACGAGGCTCACCAAGTGAGAATGAAAACCCCCAAGGGATTGGATCATATTCCATTTGATAATGAGACATCTCATTGGGATATTCTATGAACTTTTAAACAACTGGCTCATATTCCTGCAACACCAAATGGTTATATGTAAGTTCTGAAAACTATCATACAGTAGGCTCATATCATTGCACAATTTCAAAATCTAGGTCGGAATATTCTTTCCGCAACATAGATCGAGACCCATATTCTCAATATTCTAAATGTTATTTCCCTTTATTTCATTCAATACACATTCCAAATTCAAAAAAGGGTCTATAAACTCTTCAATCAAAGAATAAGATTATCATTACCTTGATATTCCTTATCATGGTAGTGTATAGATGTTTCACGAGGACTCTATTCCTAAAATCCACTATGGTCAAACTCCCCTAAGTGATATATCCCACAGATAATTAAATCATACTTTTCCCCATACACATCGATATAGATAGGTGTTCAAAACTCTAATGCCTTCATATAGAGAGGTGATCGAAACATTATGTTCAACTTTATATGGTTCCCCCATCAACATCCAGTAGCACTTCAGTCCAGTCAAGGTGATCCTCATAAGCATCTTCTATCTTCTAACTGGATGGAGTCCTGTAAGTATAATGAGAAGGCTGAATATGATATATAGAGAGAGTTATTCGAAAACAACCTCCCCATCATGTTCTAACCCCTCCCTACTTCTGACTATGAGATCCCAAAAGATCTAGAAAAGGAGTGAATTTTTTATCTATTCCAAAATATGTGGGATAATCATAAGAGACATAAGACTTGAATCTCCCTTATCTAGGATACGAGTTTCACCTTCAGAAAATCAATATACACTTTTATTAGCATGACTTAATTGTTATCTCTATTTACTAGGATCCAAAACTGGAAAATTACAGCACAAATTTGAAATATTATTTTCTCCATTTCATCACAATACTTCAAAAACAGTGATATATGGAGTGATTTAGCTGGAAACAACCTCTCTATAATGTTTTGGCCCCTAACTACTTCTGACTATGAGATCCCAAATGATCTAGAAAATTATTTCATTCCATATCTATGAAAAAATATGTAGTATACTCATCAGAAACTAAAGGCTCAACATCTCCCTTATCCATGATATTATTTTCACTCACATAAATTCTAGATACTCTATTTTCATCTAGACCTAGATGCTATTTCCATGGCCTGAGATCCAAAACTGGAAAATAAAAACAGAAAATTTCAATATGATTGTCCCCATTGCATCACATCCCATATAAATCTAATTCCTAAACCCACTTCATGCATATATATTTGAGGATGGGGATAGTATGTAGTGCTACACTTTTCCACACCCTTATAATAGTCAATCCCCACAGATTCAGTGCCCTTTATTGTTATAGACATTAGATAAATTAGGATATCGGTTAGCACTTGGGAATGTTGGTCACTACAATCAAATTCAACCACTTAAATGGTGCCCAAAAATTGAAAATAAAGGGATAGGATAGCCAAAAAACATTAAATTGGGTCCCTCGAAGCAATGGGAATTCATTTTTGACACGGAGACTGAAGTTTCAATCACCTAAAAAATTCTCATAAAGAATTTTTCTCATCATGGGATACCATTGAACCCAACTCCTACGCAAACATAGCTACACAAAATCAAACAGGTTGTAGTATCAGTTTCTGTATCATTCATCAAGGAGTGGACCCATCCCATTGGGTTCGGGGAATACCTACCACCTCCTCCACCACTTGGATTGTAAATTATTGATAGGATTCATGACATATCCTCAACAGATACAAGAAAACCCCAGCCTACTGGGATGGGGGAATATATATCTCAATAACAATCTCTATGTTTTTCATCACCTAATTAGGTCTTGGGGAAATCAGTGGTGATTATAGATTACCCACATACCACTAGTCTGGGGAAATTTATATCTCAATGTTGGTCCTATGAGTCATTAAATCCCTGACTGGAATCATTATATCCTCTATAAAATCACCAATCAATTCCAATTGTGGCCCCAAATAACCCTCAATCCATAGGACTGGGGGTCTTTTCATCATCATTACCATAGAGGGAATCAATATTCTCTAGGTTTGGGGGAAAAGATCAATGGTAGGTATTCCACCCATTCCACATGCCTCAAGAAAAATCTCTATTATTAGGGACTCATTTAGTGATCATTGTCAAAGACTCCCTCAATGTCATTACACATAGTCCAAGATAGGAAGAATCTATGGAGAAAGAAATCAGACCCCACTGGGGTCACAAGCCAAAATGGCCTAATATGGAAAAGGGATCGAATAACAACCCTGATAAAGGTAGTGCAGAATCATCCTATTACATTGAATGTAATGAAGCAACCACCATTACCCAATATGCCTCTATAAATGTCATCATTATCAATATGGAATATATTGGGGATCAAGACATGAATGTAGAGGGTCAAAATTCGGAAAACATGTCTTAAGAGGAGGGTGATTTGGATGCACCAACTAGGGCTGAACACACCAAGAACCATAGAAGGATCCCAAATATGGAACCTTTGAATAAATTCTTTCCACCTCTAGAGAATAATACTAACAATGAAAAAGGGAAAGGTTTGGAAACATCCCAATCACCACCTAGAAGAGTTTAGGTTCCTCCCATGGAAGAATAGCTTTCATAATATGAGAGTGAAATAAAAACTCTCTGATAACTCAATGAGGATCTACTCAAGGGAAATATCCATATTGGGTATCATCTTCAGGTTGAGGCAAATATCCCTCCTACCATAAGATCTGATCTGCAAAAAAAGTGGTATATGAGTACCATATTGGCTTCGGATCTAGGATGCCATCTATATACATAAGGGAGTCAAAATATGATCATGAATTCCCTCCTTTGTGGTGATAGCCTCACCCAAACCAGGTAAATCTTTTAGTCTTAGTAAAAATTTAGAATAAGATAGAGGATAAATCATGGCCACATCAGCGACCCTCACCTTCACCCTGTGAAAGGTAGGTGGCTCAAATAGCATTACCTCTAGAGATACATAACATCATAGAGTCTTTTACTACTCAAATGGAATCCATGGAGGGGTGATTATCACCTTTTTAACTTAAGATAAAGCTATATCTTGAGTGGGAAGATGGAACTTTTCCTCCTCCCAATTTTAGTAACACTACCTTCCCCACCTTTGATGGTGTAGGTGATCCTGAAAAGCATCTAACATACTTTATATCCTAATTTGAGCTGATGATGATCCCTCGAGATTAGTAGGCGTTGACGAAGCTAAGGGGTTTTGTGTAGACTCTGATAGGGGTATCCTATATTTGGTACAATATCCTTATAGCAAGATCCTTCATAGGATGGGAAGACCTTCATCAACATATCATTTACTAGTTAATCTCTACAATGGGGAAGACAAAAAATGTAGACCTAATAAACTATAAGAAATTTAAAAATGAGTGGGTTTCTAACTTCACAACCAGATGGAAGGTTATAACATACTCAGTTAGTAATCCACTCTCACATGAACAATTGTTGGAACTCTATTATGAAAATCATTGGGATGAGCTACAGACACATCAGATCCTAATAAAGCATCTAGGTGGTTTTTTTGAGTTCATAGAGATGGCAGAACATCTGGAAGATTTTGTTTTGAAAACCCAATCCAAATATCATCTTATACCCCCAAAGAAAGTGAAAATTTTGGTCAAAGTAGAAGCTACATATTTCACTCTCAAACTAGAAATGGTGATCCTCCAACCACCCAGGCCGGTCCTGAGCCACCAAGTATCTCATGTCAAGTGGCGACAACCACAGAATCTCCCTCAAATGGAAGCACAAAGAAATCAGGGTCGCACAGGATTTGAGGAACATTTGAATAAATCATACTTCTATAAAAATGAATATGTCCCTTGTTATTTCTTGGTATCCATGGAAAGTAACTGTCTCATGATACCATAGCTAAGGAATCCTGATGTGTTCAACCTCAATGATCGTACCGACTACTACCCTTTCCATAGAATGTTGGTTCATAATATCAATTACTGCTTCATATTCAAATAATTACTTTAAGGAGTTGTCAATTACAGATATGTGGGGTTATATAACTCCTCCGAGTAGGTGGCTTTTATAATCGTTGCCCAGTTAGAAGAATACAATTGTTGGCAGAATGTCCTGGCCCAAAGTTTGTGAAAGTTCAACAACTAGATGGCTCAAAAAAGAATTGATCAAACTCATGACACCCTATAATCATAGATGAAAAAAACCAAAATAGTTGTACCACCAATTAAGGAAACATTAAATATGCCTCCCAATGGTGGTTGTGACCAACATAAGTAGGAAGAAATAGAAGAGGAGGAGTCATATTCTACTCCAACAATAGCCCTAACTCTTGTTGATTTCTTCCGTGTAGTATTTTCAGAATGACCACAACCCCACAAAATAGAATCCTTTCCCAAAGAATTGATCATATTTTTTTTCATTGTGATACACTTGTAAGACCCCTTCTTAGATGATGAATATTATTTATAATATGAGTTCCCTATATATAAATGGGGAATGGAAGACCGGATGCACTATAACCGAGGATATAGGGGACAATACATATGTGTTCAAACCCAATATTTCATTTATACCCCCATGGAGAATATATGTATAGTTTAGACTTGTGGGAAAGTTCTCTAGTATGCTCAAAAGAGGCATGGAGGCATCCTAGAACCTTTAAATAGTCATACACACCTAGTTTTATTATATGACCATCTAATGGGGGTTCAATTATCTGACCATCCCATGCAATAGGGAAGATCAGCATAACCTGCACCAGTAGCAGTAGATACTCCCTATGCCTCTAGATAACCATTAGCCCCATACACCTCAAGTGCATCATTTCCTGATCCACATGCCTAATAGAAACCCCACATTAGGAAGCACCAAATTGTAGATAAAAATTACAACATTCTGAAATAGTTAACAATTTTCCTATCCAAAATTTTAGTCCTTGATGTGCTTTATCCTTAAAAAATTGAGGGGGAACTTGTTGATGCCTTTTCGAGTCTATAGGAGTTCGTGATAGAAGTCACTGCAGCTTAGGTTTATCGAGTGGAGACCATGTCAATAAAATTCCATGTCTTCATCTTGTTCCCTAATCAAGATTATGAATAGGTCCTTTAATAGAACATTGTGCCCTTATATTTTTTGAGTAGTCAATAATGTCGACACCCAAAGGGCCTTGATTGATAATGGTTTCCAGATCAACCTCATCCTAGTTTCAATCCTTCAACATTTGAAATTTATAATAGGAGATTTTTCTCCCACAAAGCTGGCTATTAAAGGGTATGATGAGAATGAGAAAACACCTATTGGGATGATCAATCTTGAGGCTCAGTTTAGGGATCTCACATTTGATGCTAATTTTATAGTTATCCAACAATAAGCTACATATAATATCCTACTTGGAAGGTTGTGTCTCCATATGTACCTAGTAGTGCCTTTATCATTCCATTAGTGTTTGAATTGCCACATTGATGAAAGGGTTAGGATACTTCATTATGATAACACCCCCTTTTATACTTGTAGATCCACATACGCTGAAGAATATTTCTATAAGAAGTGAGGTAAGAATCTAATGGTGGATGATGATTCCTAGGTTGCATCCCCCAATGGCTTGAAGAACACCCCTATAAATACTTGAAGTATGTTCAAAAGTGACTATGTGCTCCCCATAAATCTAGTCAAGGTTATATACTTGACCCCATAGGTCCAAGACCCTTCTATACCTAGTAACCTTGTAAAAAACGGTCAGCTCCGGCAACTCTCAACAATGAATCAGGTGGTAGGGGATTATAATGTCTCTTTGTATGGCCTCCCTCACCCTAATAGTGATGTAGTGGCCCTAAGATTTCCATATTTTTTTGATAATGTCTCCACAAATTAATAATTGGGGGAATATGAGGATGGACTTGGGAAATCCCTACAACATTCAAGGAAGGAATCTCCACCACTATTTATGAGTTCAGGCGGATAAATCTGGGGACAGAAGAAGACCCATGTCCTACACTGATTATTGCTTCCAAGACCCTCAAATAGAAAGAGATGTACATCACAATTATAAATAAATACTTATATTTGTTCACTTATAACTATATAAAAATTCCTGGATAAAATCCAGATATGGGAATTCCCCATCTCAGACTACCTGATGAGCATCAAGGCTTCAAGAAGGAATCCATGGGGGTAAAGCCCTCTCATGACACCAATGTAGAGTTAGAAGTATACAAGTTGATCAAAGTAAACTTTTTCCAAGAAGTGAAATACCCAAGATGGATTGACAACATCATCACAGCTAAGAAAAATAATTCTAAGATTAGGGATTACATCGATTTTAGATAACATAATCAGAATTTACCAAAATATGATTTCCCATTTCCGATCACAGAACTATTCGTCAATGAAAAAACTAGATTCCAAGACTTTTCCTTAAGAGATGGGTATTGAAGGAACAATAAAATAATTATGTCTCCTAGAAATGAAGAATCCAACACCTTCAGAGTGCCTCAGGGGATATTGTTTTATCAGGTCATGCCTTTTGGATTAAAGAACACTGGTGTAACATATCAACGTGTCAGGAAACATATCCTTTTACCATTCTTGGGAAATATTTTTGAATGTCATTTTGATGACCTAGTTTTCAAATCCTGAAAATAATGCGATCACTTCATGGATCTCCTAACAGTCTTCGACAAGACATGACAACATAGTTTGAAGAAGAATCTGCTAAAATGTGTATTCAGGGTAAGATTATGTAAATTCCTTGGTATTATTGTATTCCACTATGACATTGAGGTTGACCTAGACCAGACTAGTTCTATCTTATCAATGTCACCATATAGATATCTCAAAGAACTGAGGGGACACCAAGGGTGCCTTGACTACATTAAGTGATTCATAGCCAACTTGGTTGGAAAATCACTCCCCTTCATGAGAATAGTGAATAATGTAATCTCCTATCAATGGGATGATGATTTCCAAGAATCCTTTGAATGTCTCAAGTAGCATACACTGCACCCACCAAATTGATGCCTCTAGTGGAAGGTAATTTATGCAATTTATTTGTGACCACTATAGAACACTCACTGGGTGACCATCTCATACATAAAAATGATACAAGGAGTGAGAACAGTCTCTATAACCTCAGATAAACCATGATAGCTACCGAGACCCAATACGCTAATGTCTAAAATAAATTCCTTTAAATTATCTTCATACTATAAAAGATGAGGAATTACTTGTTACACCATGATGTCTGTATGGTCTCTCGTACCAATCTACTCAAGTACATCCTTGGTCTCCCTATTCTTATTGGGTTCTTTTATTTATGGGTGATCATTAAGCAGCAATATGACATTCAGTTCGTATCACAAAAATTGGTGAAAGGGAAATCACTATATTATTTCCTCATTGAAAATCCTTCGCTCTAAAATACATAAGTGGAAACCGAGCATCCATATGAGGAGGTGATCTATGCTTATGAAACTCCCCGGACATGGGATATGTCTTTTTATAGCACCTTCTGAAGTCCTGTCATAAAAATGATGGATAATGTGAAGCTCATTCGGGTTGGATTAGGGATTGTATTTGTCTCCATAGATTTTTTTTTGTAACTCTTTCTCACTATCTGAAGGGTTCACAAACAATGAGGAAGAGTACCAAGCCCTCATCACTGGGTTGGAACTAATCCTATTGTTTTGCATATCCTACATGAATATCAAAGGGGATTCAGAACTAGCGATAATAAAGACCAATGGTGAATATTCCATTTAAAAGGAATAATATAACCCTCACACAAGCTATGTTAAGGGAATGATGGAAGAGTTCCGTTTTGATCCCACATTACATCAAGTTCCCCAATCACAGAATGATCATGCCGAAGCATTGGCTAATTCAGCCATTGTCCTTGCCAACCCATATCAAGAGGAAGCAATATTCTATATCCCACATCGAAGAATGGTCTCTTCAATAATTATATGTGATATGGAATAGATCAAACAAGTCAATATCACACCTGAGTGTGATGTAAAAATGACCACCCCTAGATGGATGGAACCCATAATCGGCTATCTCCAAAATAGACCTCTCCCGACAGACCTAGTTAGGAGGGAATAGATTCTAAATGAACAAATATCCCTCTACAAGAATAGATTATATTGAATCCTCCTCAGATGCATACTATAATGAGATATTTTCTCCATCATGGAAGAAGTGCATGTGGGCTCTTGCAGCACCCATAAATCTGGGACCAGGCTCTCCCACCAAATAAAGAGGTTGCGATATTACTATTTAACCATGATACAGTACTACGTAGAATTTACCAAAAATTAATGTCTAATAAATCCATGAAAACTTTATGTTTCATCACTTAAAATGGAAACATACATCTAAATATTCTTGTCTATTTTTTGTTTGGGGGATGGATGTTGTATGGCCATATCCCCCTACCACAACTAAGTAGTTCAAGTACATCCTTACTGTTAATTAATTATTTTTAAAATGGGCTAATATAATACCCCTAAAGGAATCCAAGAGGAAGAATATCATCAAATTAGTTAATTCCCATATCATCACCATGTTTGGGGCCCCTCATACAATATTTATGAACAACGACACCAACTTCTGTTCTACAGAGTTGAAGAGACTATACTATGAGTAAAATATTGATTCCAATCACTCATCTCACTATAATGTAGTTGAAAATTGATATATAGGGTCCTTCAATAAGAATCTATCAAATATACTCTAGAATATAGTGAACAGTGATAAAACTTATTGGGTGAGAAACCTCTTCCATGCTTTATGGGCCTACTGTTTCACCATGTGTATTGCTACACAAGAAATGCCATAATCATTAGTGTATGGAACCAATGTAGTGATACCCATAAATATCATGTTGCCTTTTCCCCAAATATCCATTTTTGGATAACTCGTAGATGATTAGTTGTCACAGAAGTGGCTGGATGAATTATAGAGACTTAATGAGAACAGGTTTCATAAATTGCACAACCTTGAAGTTCATCATAATTGTATAGCAAGATACTATAATAAGAGGGTTTGCATCTATTAATTCCTCCATGAAGAACTGTTTTTGGCTCTCAGTCCCCCAATGATACCATGTAAGAAGCCTCAAAAATGGGAACCCAATTATGAAGGGACTTATATCATACCTAAGTTCTATCACAATAGAGCCTACTCAATGGCCACCATAGATGGGGAGTGTGTCACACCTACCACCAATGCATGGTTTTCAAGGAATAATTTTCATTGATATCATATACAAGAATTCAAATTACTATAAGTCCCATAAATTAATCCTAATTACATGACATTAAACTATACAATCTCATCCTTACTGCATGACATTATACTGCGTGGCCCATATTCTTGTATCATGACGTTAAACTAAAGAGTTTCTTAAGAACTATGTTTATTTTTATTCCTACCATTATAGGATACATAGTGATGACCAAAACACAAGTTTTGGGCCCAACCATAGTCTTACATTTCCTTCACATTGGGTGATACATTTCCTTACTCCAAGATGCTAAAATGCATGGATAATTTCATTTATGATTGAAATTAAACTCCATGGTTTTTCCTAGAACTATATATGGATTGATTATCATTTTCAATGAGATGCGTAGGGATTCCTTGATCCCGTATCTTGGTCTGTCCCCCACATGATAAAAAACACCCCTTTTTATCCTTAATTTCCTCTTTATAGTGAGAGGAACCCTTTTCATTCCTTGTTTCTCACACTGAACATAGTCCACATTATATTTGGAGTCTCAACAAGGGATTCCCTTTACAAACAGGGAATAGAAGATTGTGAAAAGATCATCATTGTCCTAGGTGAAATACTATAAAACTATTACCATGATTCCTCACTATATGATGCTAAAATACATAGTTCATGTCCCCTACATGACATAAAATTGTATATTTCTGTGGACCTAACCTAAGAGTACCACCATTTCAAGTGTTATTATCCTACTATACCTACATTCAATAACTATGTGTGAGCTAATTCCTAACATCACAGGATATGTAGCAGCACTCGGATCTTCAATCCTAGGTTTAGTCATAAAAATATAAAAATCCCCCCTTTGTGTATAGGCCAGACATGCGTAGGGAGAACATTATACAAGAACTACATGTGGCTTAATTCTCATTTTTATGAGGTATGTAGTGACACCCAGACATCCACCCATGGGCCCAGCTGCACCATTTCCATTCTTTCATGTCAATTCATCTTTTTCCTCATCACATGAAGTTAAACTATATAGTATTTCAACAACTATGTAAGGATTGATTCCTATTACAATAGGATATATTGTAATTCCATGATTTACATCCTTGGGTCCAACCATGATTCCACTTTTCATATCAGAAAGACCGCATCCTTATCACATGATGTTAGACAACATGGTTCCTTAAGGAATTCAAGTTGCTTGATTCCTATCATCATAGGATACATAGTGATTCCCAGATCTCCAATACTGGGCCTAACTACAACAATCGATGGAAATGATACCCAACTCTATATATGGGTTAGACCTATGTAGAGAGTTTATCATTCAAGAACTATGTGTGGCATGATTCCTTTCATAATAGTATATGTAGTGACATCTGGATCTTCAATCCTTGTCCCATCTACAAAAAATGAAAAAATATTACCCTAACTACATAGATATTGAGTCACAAAGCTTGTTTTTCCAACATATGAACTAGACCTCTGTAAATAATATGCCATGAAAAATAATCATATTGGTTCCCACATCCTTACCGCATGGTGTTAAACTACACAGAAAATGTCCTTACTGCATGACATTAAACTCCACAGATGTAATTCTTCACTGCATGACATTATACTACTAGGTGAACATCCTGGTCACATGGCATTATAACTGTTAAAAAAAATTACTTACCATATGACAATAAACTACACAAAATATGTCCTCACTGCATGATATTAAACTTCATTAGAAACATCCCCACTATATGATGACAAATTGTGAAGTCCATCACCCATTTTTCATCCCCTATCAGGGGACCATAAGATCTTTACCATGGTTATCCAAAGTATGGGGTTATTCCATAATCTTTTAAAGAACGTCAATTTATAATCCAAACTTCAGGACCTAGGTGCTTCAGATCAATGAAAATATTTCATGGACCTTAGAAAGGAAACCTGGATTCAAGGGACCTTTTACTTAACTATGCCTGTATGGATATGGATCTTATATATTACAATAGTCTGAATGAGGTTATTTTACACTTATCTTGATGAAAGATGGAAATAATTTCACTAGGTAGAGAGCTAGAGTGATTATATACCATATCACTATGAAAAATGTATCACTCTGTAAAAAAATAAATTCTGATCCTTGTGAGCCCTAACATCATCATGGTCAAACTCAACATCTTAGTGTTATTTGAACAAATCTGAGTATGATTTTCCCATATCCTTACTCATTATCTGAGAAACCTAATCCATAATTTATGACATCATCATATCTCACATGAGAGGATGTTTGGGTACTCTTAACCATGGGCATCCTAATTAGTATCTTGTGTATCATCCTTCATATTATGTCTATGTACATTATAACCTTACAATTTCTACACTATTAGTAAAAGATATACGACCTTAAACTCTAGACTATAATCGTCCAAATCAAAAGGATTTAAATTGGTAGATAAATAGGAACAAAACTTTTCAAGTTGAAAACCTGCAAAGGGCGGACCAAGAAAAATTTAAATATACACTCACTAAACTCTTCATCTCTAGATTTTAAGAAAAAATTAGAGTGAAAATAATTAAGTCACAAAGGTTGTGTGGTTTAATTTATAGCCCTAGAAAAAGACAATATATGCTCATGGGACCCCTTAGTTTAGGAAAAAGTTGGAGTAATGAATTTTCATGTTTCCTCGCTTTGAGAATATGTTCAATAGACGATGAAACAACTTTTAGGGTGTTCGAAACCTTCTTTGATATTACACTTTCTACACATCACACTACATGATTTTAGGTTCCTTGGGTAATCAAAATAATTTATAGCCCTTGGAAATGATACTCTACTTTAAGGAACCTTTTTCTTGACTATAAATGTATGCTTATGGATTCTACATATGAGCCTATAGTCGTCAACCAAATGTGCCAATATGAAAAATTACATTTTGATCCTTATGATCCTTCACGTCATTGTGGCATAAAACAACACTTTAGTGTGATCTGAACTAATTATTGTATTATTTTCTCATATCATCCTCTAGACCCAAGTAATTTATATCAGGATTTAAAATCACAATGCCAAACTATCCAAACTGGTTTTACATCCTCAACACTAAGTCACCATCTCTTTTACCCTTTCTTAAAGCAGGAATGTGAACTCCATTCCCGAACCTTTGTTGGTCCATTCCTTTTGACTCAAAACCACATGATTTTGGGCTATATCTTTAAAATATAAAAGAAAATTTCCCCTCAGGTTCTTAAGCCCTTCTTGTATAGCCTTCTTCCCATACCCAACCTCAACATTTGGATGTTTGATTCTTCAAAAATATTTCATGTCCCTCAAAACGGAGTGGATATCATCTTTTTTTACTATGACATGGACGCATAAGTTCATATACCTACCAACTAAAGGCATATCCACCTTTCAAGAAAGGATATTCAATCCTTTTTAGCCATTTAAATACAGTGGAAGAACCTAGAATCTCATAATATCATGATACGTACTCGGCATGTATTCCCCATCTCATATTCACATACTCGAACTTTTGGGTTATGACTTAAATCATCCATGATCCAACTATCCAGGTGGACCTAGAATCCCTCGTATTTCTTCCTCAACTGATATTACCTCTATAAATCTTCCATAGAACTTGGAAAAGATAATTGGATTCAAGTAACCTTTTCTTGACTCTGAATGTATGCATGTGGCACATACATATGCGCCCATGGTCGTCAACTAAATGTATCACTATGTGAAAAGGCTTTCTAATCCCTGTGAGCCCATGAAACACTATGATAGAACCCATAAACTCATTGTGTTTTGGGTTATTCCTAGAATGTATGCACCATATTCCATAATCATTGATCAGTTCTAATCTAAAAGACCTAAAATAAAGAAATATCAGGTTTAATAAAAAAGACCCTAAACTACAACAATAGATGTTCTGAGATAAAATACCCAAAAATAATCAAATATTGGGTCTAATATAAAAGACCCTAAAATAAATCAATAAAGGATCTGAGCTAAAAGACCCCAGAATATATAAATAGAAGGTCCCATCTAAAATACCCTAAATTAAAGTGATAGCAAGTGTGAGCTAAAAGACTAATGACCACACAAATAGTAGGTCCAAACTAAAAGACACTAACCTACTATAATATAAGGATCAAGATAAAAGACCCTAAACTAGAGTGATATCAGGTCTTATCCAAAATTCCCTAAACTAAATAAATATCAAGTATGATCTAAAAGACCCTAAACTACAGCAATTGATGGTATAACCTAAAAGACCTTAAACTAAAGAAATAGAAGGTCTAAGCTAAAAGACCCTAAACTATAGAAATATAAGGTTCGATATAAAAGACCATAAAATTAATCGATATATGGTCTGAGATAAAATACCCTAAAATAAATTGATAGAAGGTCTGAGATAAAAGACCATAAAATACATAACATCAATTATTTTAGTCTGTGAGAGCATGTCAGTTCCACCATATGGTCTTAGAAAAAACCAAGCTATGCTCACCAAGCCTATAATCCTTGGAAAAAGAAATATCACCCTCCCTCGGTGATATATATCCTACCTAAGAAATTATTCTACAAATCATGAGATATAAATATAGTTGGGAAAATTTATCAATGAATAATCTCATGTTGGTGTGAATTCATGAAAATTTCTCAAGAAATAATATGATAGAATTCCAGAATTCAAACCCAGTCATTCATGTTTACTTGATATTATGAAAGGGATATGTATCATTGTAAATTTATATCGAATAATTATAACGGTATGCGCATCATGGATCGAAGAAAAACTAGACATAACATGGAATGTTTCGAAAAATACATTAATTAATAATGTGAAAAGAATGAGGAACCTCCACATGTTGGAGTCTCTCTAGGAATCTCAACAAAAATATATTACAACCAATTATAATACTATTTAATATTCTAAACTATTAAAGTCAGCAAGGGTATAATGGGAAGCATCGATTGAACATTGGAGGGACATTCGTCCCGCCTCTTCAACTTCTACTCTAAAAAAGATATCTTAAACCAAATTTATCAACTATTTAACTCTCATATGGATGGTTTCCAATGTGGATGATGATTTTGAAATGTTGGACCTAATATGGGATATGATTTCTTCATGACTCTATATTAGTGCATTCTAAGTATCCATTTGAGCTTGTAGTCTAGATATCAACTGACAACCCTACTCCAATGCCTTTGACGCCTCCCTCATCTACCTAGAAATAGAAGCCTCATATGTAAGATAATTAAAATACCTTTTATTTTTGAAAATTCATTGTTGAGTAATAAAATTTTTCTTCATGATTTCATATAATGGTTGTCGATCAAAACCACCTACCTCTAGGTCATGAAATAACTAATTGAAGGTGTCCCTCTTGGTCATGGAATACTTATAAAGGGTATTAGTAATCAAGGCATGAATATATTTCCATATCAGCCTATTTTTTGTTTAATCCTATATAACTAATAGAGAATGTATGCCCATAGGTGGAATAACAGGTTGATCCATTAAGGAAATAGGATAAGGATCCTCATATTCTCTTCTCTTGACAAGCGTATCACTCATAGCCTGTGCTGGAGGGATAACTTCCTCAATATATTGTATTTCACTATCATGGTAGTCATCAATGGAATGGGGTCATTTCCTTTATGTATCTCCCAAATATTCAATAAACTCCATCAATGCCACTAATAATGGGGTTTTAAGGAAAAATTAACATTCACATGATAGACTAGTTGTCTTAACAAACCATCTAGATAAGCTACTACCCAAACCTAGGAATAATCATGGGTAAGGAAGTTGGATCATTGTAATTCATAAGTATGATCTTATCTTTAGTATCTTCACATGTCAACATCATCCAACATTGGTGGATGACTCCAGGATTTCGTTCTCCTAGAACGCCATCCAAAGGAAGAGGGGATACCCATTGGGTGCAACCAAATTAACAAGTGAATTGATAGGTTGTATAAGGCTTGAAATAATTAGCTCATCCACCATGTCTATAAGAACCTTATCCTGAAGAGAGATCATATATTACCTTTCATTAAGGGAACTACTTCCATTATCAATAATTAGTCTAGATGGTGCATGAAAAGTGGTAAAATAAAATCTATCAGATTGGATCAGCACATACTTAACCTTTGAAAATATTAGAGACATGGTTCCAAACCCCGATATGTTCAGAAGTCTGGGAAGGAATAAGGCATCTAGGATCTTAATGGCATTTTGATATTTATAAAAATAGAAATGTTCCACTATCCTTCCAAAAAAATGGAGGGGACCACTAATCCTATAAGGGGTGATACCTTCTTGAATATGTCCAAGGAATTGATAAAGGTGTATAATGACTAGTATTTACAAATTATGGTGTTTACCTTCCACAAGTCACTCCTTTATCACCAATATTCTAACATGGATCCCTAAACATGAATCCCTATCTATAAAAATCCATCCATTCAAAAACATGGCCATAAAACCTTTCAGCCTTAGGTCTAGAGAAAAATTTGAGTTCACTTGGTAGCCCCATGAGGTATAGTCCATAGCTTCAAAGATGGACCAATATGAGCAAGCACTGTTATAGACCTGTTGAGAGGGGAACTGGTGAGGGTGTATGAAAATTGGCCTAACCCTGATGTAGTAAAGAAAAATATTGATCCAATCCTTGAAATAAATAGTTGAGTGCATCATCTACTCCTTTCTCAATTTCACCCTCACAATGATAATCATATTCTTATCCAAAACTGGATTTTTCAAAGGAGTATTCCAAATATATATATATCAAGGATGAATTTATCATACATCTCTCTAAGAGGGTGAATCCCACCTAGTAAGTTTATGTCCCATAGGAAGATACCCACTTCACCATGGGGAAAATGGAATGTCTTGGTACCAAGGAACTAATGATTGATCATTTCCCAAAGGATATCCGGATGGAGGTAGATGATGAACTAGTAAATCCATAAGACTTCATAATAACGAACCCTGTATAACTGATCAGGAAATTAAGTGAAAATTTTTCTGAACTAGAATGGTCATTCCCATTCGTCAGAAAAATTACCACCATGATAGTGATCCCATTTTGGGCTCCACCTACTACTTGGATTGTTTAGAGAGGAAGAAAATATACTCAATTATTTCTGAGTGATATACTAGTGACTGAAGTCATATCCATCCAAGACCAAAGGATAGTTTTTGAGAATACTATAAAATTTTTGGGGTTGAACTAAGATCAATTTAACCTCCTCCCAAATTGTTATATAGATGCACTAAGAAGGATTTTACTCCCAAAGAGATAGAATATTGAAACCTAAAGGAGGGAAAATAACATCATCCAATAAATTGAATACATATAGAGGAATAAAATGGGATAGAGGATAACCTTGATGCTTAGATGGGAGGAAGCTATTTAGAATCTTGTTATTAAAATACATGCAATATTAGGGGGTCAGCATTTCAATTTTTAGAAATCATGTACCTTTGATTTCCCACAACTGAGGAACCTTGAAGAGAACTAGAATCAATATGAATAGAATTAAGTGGCATATTTCAAACAGATAATATAAAATCTTGTCAAATTGAAGACATAATAAAATTACAGCATCATACGCATCGCATGAATCATCAAGGGATTTGTGAATCTCATAAGGATTTCATGAATCATATAACACCTGAAGATATTGCAGGTTTCATAACCCCATATGGAATCATGAAATCTCATTACCCTGTGGAGTATTATGATCACATAACTGGAAATGGTCATGTGAATTACTTCATAAACAATCAATCATATAATCAAGTCAGCAAACCCTATAGATCCTTCAAGACAATATTAATCCTCATGGGTAAAGTTCAAATAAGTACTAAGATATAGTTCACGGTCTTTTAGAACAGGTTCCTGAGCAAGATAATTCTTGCGAATTAGTCCATGTGAAAGTAGGGAACATGGTGGGATCTCTCACTCAGGTATTATGAAAGTATCTCATTATGATGGAACATGACAAAAGTGAGGTGAGAGCGCTCTGAGGGAGCAGTAACTAGTGATATGAATGGATCTCCCACCTTATATATAGAGAATTTTGTGGAATACAAAGCATCACATAGAAGTCCAAATGTCACCCCATACACTAATTCATGACAATGCCAAAGACTCGGGTGGGCATTTACATTCCTCATAACTGAGATATTTTCCCCATAGACATCCCTCTTGAGGGTGATAATTTGTTGATGCTCACCAAATGAGAATCAAAATATTCAAAAAGAAATAAATACCTAGATATGGGAATTATTTTTCCCACAAAATCAAAAGAAGAAGAAGGTGACTGAGACTCAGGGATCGCGTAAACCTATAAGGGATATGTAATACCATGACCATCATTAGGTCATGTGAAGGCACCACACATAGCACATATCCTGTAGAAGATCCCATGAGGTCCCTTCAATAAGTCCTTATGCTCTTTTGAAGGTGTCCCAAACACAAAATGATCATTTGGTGTCTGCTAGAAACCCCCCACCCCCAGGTCTCACAGATTGTCATCCAGTCAGCTCCTGAAAACCCATCCAAAAATACTTTGAAATTAGTGTTGAGATATAAAAAAGTAGGAGGCCTCTTGTAGTCATAAACCTCACGTTATGGATCCTAGATGAGTAGAATGGTTTTCCTCAACAACATTCAACCAAACTCATGACACCCACAAACCTTTGTAAAATAAAATAGGGGAAATAAAAGGGGAGGAAGAGGTAGACACCCACAGTCATAAACATCATGTGATGTTCCCCTGGAGAACTATAATACATATACAAATCGCGACGACATGTCCCCCTCATCTCATGAAATCCCATTGGCATGTCGTCCTCATCACATGAATAGACTAGTCTATATCCAAAAAATATCACATTTCCCCTTTAAATGTATAAGAAAAAATGAATATTATTGTCTATGAAATTACCACACATCTTCATACGACCTTTATTTGTCACGTGATGCATTATAAATAGGTATAGTAATTGTCTTGGACATTACTCGTACAATCTTACATGACCACAAACTTTTATAAAATACGGAAATGAAAAGAAGGTGAGGTGGGAGCCTCTCATGATTGTAGAACCCTTACGAGGTAGAAAGTATGTCTGTAACATGGTCTCACGAGACCCCATATAAATCATGCCTGATCTCATGAAGGCCCCCTGACAAGTCATCTTTGTCCCATGGAAAGTCCCAGAAAAGTCACCCAATATCACGCAAATGCCTTTCGATATACATCTTGATATTTCAAAGACACTTGGACGTGTTGATATGACAATATAAAATTCCTTTTGAGAGCCTGAATGATTCAAAAATTCCCCATTAATTAGAAATAATCCAATAATAGGGGATTTTATGGGATGGACTTGTGGCCCCTGACAATTAGGAAACTACCTCAGAGTGATCCATGGCAGAGACTCGTGATGAAGAGTGTTGTAGAATTCCTTAATCAACTCCATCCGAAATTCATGTGAGATATTCCATGAAAAGTGGTGAAAAATATGGTGGAAATAACTATAAATATCCCCACCCCATCATGAATATAAGAGGGACCATGACCTAGAGGATGACTCTCTACAGACACACAAACCTGGTGAAATTTTCATTGGTGCTAGAATGTATTTCTCAGAGTATCTAATCTCACAACTAGAAATGATTCCCATCAAATAAGATATGGGGAATATCTAGAGAAACTATGAAGAATTCATAATCACTTCACATGATCACACCTAGATAATGCAAAGGATTTCTGGAAGGGAATGTGAAGAACATATGGAACACCTACTAAATCACGCAGGACATAATACAAGATAACATTGAATAAATCCAAGGAATTGAAAAAATAAATGCTTTAAAAAATACTGAAGGTGGAAAACATAATAAAATAACATATAAAGCTAACCCTGATGCACATTTCATGAACTACCCGATATACATTACAGTATTAGGACATGTCATCCAGATCATGCCACACTCCTTTGGTATGCTATTTGGGTCATGTGAAGTCCTATAAACATGTAAAATCTTGTTACATTGTGAACCTAAAGCATTCCACCCAAGTATTTTGAAACCCTCTGGGATCACCATTCAAGCCTGTAAGTTTTTTTTAGAAGTGTCGCTTTACCCATATGGTAGTGCTAGTTTATGTCACCAGAGTCTCGTAGTAGCATTCGGGCATGACAACTGGCTCTCGCAATGTCCTAGGGACACTCTAGACCTGTCTCACGATGCCCTCATACATGTCATCCAATACATGCGACACCCTCCAAGGAAAATCACAATGACTCTTGTGATGTCCTCCATATGTGTCGGATAGCTCATGAGATGATGCCAAGGAAATTCATCTGGATCATGTGACCCCCTCTGGACAAGTCATCCATATCATGTGATGGATTCATGGATCAATAGACCAAGTCTTACGATGTCCTATGGATAAGCCAAAACTAATCATGAAACAACCCTCGGACATGTCATCTAGATTATATGAATTCCTCTAGATAATTAAACTAGATTATACAATTGCTTTTGAACATGTCAGGCAGACTCTATGACATGACTAGAAAGCAATTAAGTCATGTCAAGTGTACAATCAACATATGTTTGGAAAGAAAGCGTACCCGATCCAAGGGCATACTAGGATTTGATAACCTTGTCCATCCACGGTGTGTAAGCCCCAGTTATAAATAAACCATTATAATTTAAGCCCCGATCTATGACATAATATGATATGTCCCCATTATAAAGACAATGTTAGTGTATAGGCCTCGATCAAGTGAACTATGACGACTCTGATTCAAACCATAACCAGGATATGTATGATATCTCCTAGAGTTTCAAGCTCCATTTTAATCTTATAAGGTGGGTCCCATTATATAATCCATGAATTTGTATGTCGTGAGATAGATTACTTGTTAACCCTTATATCTCACACAGAGCATAGAGAACATGGGATTAGAGAGTTGTAATGGTCATATCATTTGTATCACGAATCTCCGTCATCCAGGGAAATGTCAGTTTGTAAGACCCAATGAGTTCCATGATATATTCACCTCGATATAATGGAATTTATCTTGGGGATAGTCCTAAGGTCATGATTGAACTACGAGGGCTCTGATTTCTACCATAACCAGGATACATAGGAGGCCTTCCTAAGGCATGATCCCAAACTCGGATGGGAATCTACCTCAATGTGGGTCCCACTATGCCTCTATCACTTCAACCATTGGGACCCAATAATTCTCATGGGTTGATTAATCTAACTCATCCCTCATTGGAATAAAAATTTAGGGAAATATGGTGAATCTAATTACTACCATAACAAGGATACATAGGACACCTCTCTAAGGTCCCAGCTTCATATTAATCTCATTAGGGTAGTCCCAGTGCATAAGCCCTGCATCCATATATAGTGAGACTAATTACTTGTTATCAATTATTTCCCACACCAAGAATAGGTCACATAGTCTTAGGGAGTTGCAATGGTCATATCATCCACATCATGAATATCCACCAACTGGGGAAATGTTAGTATGTAATCCTCGATGAGTGTCCTGATATATTCACCTCCACAAAAGGGAATATACCTTGGGGATAGTCCCAAGGGAGTGATTGAACTATGATAACTCTAATTCCTTCCATAACTAGGATATGTCGGATGTATTTATAAGGCTTGACCAAAAATAACGCCCCCTTCAGTGTAAGTCCCCTCATGGCCCCAACAACTCAACCATTACAACCTGATCACTCCCTTGGGATAACTATCCTACCTCATCCTATATTGGACTGAGAGACCATGTGAGCTATGATAACTCTGATTATCTCTATAATTGGGATATATAGGATGTCTCCCTCCCCCCTAATACTCGATCTTGAATACTCGGTGCCTCAGAGCACTCATATATGTCTTTTCTTTATGATTTTAAACTACATGGGTTTGACAAACCATATGGGTATTTATTCCCTCAATAAATAGGATATATATGACTCTAAATAATAGGTTAATCGCATACATGGAATATTTACCACCTCCCTAAACATCAGTGATTTTTGAATCACCTGATTATATGACTTCATCACATAATCATTTTCTTATTATTGGGAGGTCCATGAAGAACCTAAGATACATACCGGTGGATTTGCTAATGAGATCCCCATTTTTTCACAAAGATAGAATTAACTCTTAATTGTTTTTAGAGTAACTAGTCCCATATAGATTTTAGGAATATATTTGAGAACATATATTAAATATTTAAGAGAGACCCAATGTTCACAATAGTTTCCCCAATATGTTGTGATGAGCTCATCATCCCATCCTCTCGACCAATCTGAGTACCTAAGAGTAGTTGGGTGTGAAACCCTAATTGAATACCTATATTTGGAAAGAAGGTCTGTAACTTGTCATGGATGAGGGAACCGTTCGGATTTTCCATTAATAATTAAAATAGTGACCTGACACTAATGATTGTGCAAGAAATGAGCCCCCCACAATCATCCATCAGGTTAAACTAAACACACCTAGAAGTATTCTCTTCCCTGTCGAAACAATATTCAATTTACTTAATTGATGTAGTCATCAAAAAAATCACAGTTAAAAAAATGTGTGATGTTCCATAAATTTCTATTTAAGGCATAACATGATTAATGTATATGATCTGGTAATTCAACCTATTTGGGGAAGTGATGGAAAATGGGTTCAATTTTTCCATACTACTATTATTCATTTCTCATTGGTATGTTCTATCTCACAGTTACATCAAAAAATACATTGAACATAAATTCATACATTCTTGATCCCAGTAACCTTTCCCAATAGATCTTTCAAGATGATTCCTATTCCAGATATAAAACTACATTTTTTATATATTTCATTCAGTTGGATACATCCAAAAAAATAAGCAGGTCCTCTAAAAAGTATTTATTTTTTAATATGGATAGTTAGATATAGGATGCATGTGAAAAATGGTGGAGTAAATAATTTCTCTAAATCACAAAAAATTATTAGTGCATCTACCAAGAATTTCTACAAGAAAGACTTGGAATACTTCTTAGCACAAATATGTCTCTAAAAATGGAATAAGCATAAAACTTTCACCCTTAAATTATTGGATATTAGATGGAGGATTTTATAGGAATCGACTCGTGAATAAAAATGTGATAATAATGAGTCTTCAAAGATTTCAGATTCAACTCTATTCTATTGACCCATTTTGATATGTTTCATCAATATACATCAAGAACATTTATAGTCTCTAGTACTTCAAGAATTTGTTTTTTTAGTAGGTATTATCACATAATAATCACACAAAACATTACATTTATTTTCATTGATACACACAGGATGAAATTATGGTCTTATACCCCAATCCACCAAGTCATGTTAAGATCATAAATCATTTTTTTCTTTCCCTTGATATTTAGAATAATTTAAGGAAAAATTTTACAGATATTTTTTTTAATTTTCATTATTTCTATGTAATGACGTAAAAAAATGGTTGCACGTAAGGAAAATCAAAGAATATATGTTTTTCTTCCAATTATAATTGTTTTAGGTGGAAACATTCTTCTGATTTCTATATTTCATCTGACCCTTCCAAAATAAAAAATTGACATATTGAAATTCATCAAGAATATAAGTTCCATACATACATGGAGGGGGATTTTTAGTCTGCATGGAATTTTCAAACCTTCAATGATTATTTATATATGGATGATCCATTAGAAATAATCATCAATATAGAATAAAACTGAAACTATTGTGATATTTAAGTCTTCTTGATCATGTATTCTTCGTACAAAAAGGACACGATGTTTTACCCTTCATGATATATCCAAATATCATTTCATAAGCTTGAAAATCATTTATCATCCATATAATTGTAGCACACATTTGAAATATTTCTTTCAAACATGCATCGTATCTATACACACCCACATTAAAAATATATTCCAACTCTTTTATTAAAGGTTTAATGTATAAATAAATATAATTACTAGGATCGTATGGTATTTATATGAGTGTACTCATGAAAGTGTATGGTTTTTTCACACACATCCATAGAGAAAGGTTATAAATGTGTATGAAAACCATCCAAGTATTATGCGA
Source organism: Viscum album (assembly GCA_963277665.1). NCBI lineage: Eukaryota > Viridiplantae > Streptophyta > Magnoliopsida > Santalales > Viscaceae > Viscum > Viscum album. The sequence goes on from OY728166.1 coordinate 856,817,689, forward strand.
AGTAAGAATCTACTAAAAATGATTCAAAATATCACATGATATACCCAACCTCGCATTACTCACATTAGCTACAAAATTAGGATATCAATTATCAAATTTATTCCATGAAAATATATTTTCAAGATGAACGAACTCATCATTATAATTCTTTCTATCAGTATCATTCCATCACATTTTTATTGGTATTTTATCTTACATGAAAATACTATGGAGTCTGGGAATTAATATATAGTTCTATATAACTTTATACAGAATAGGGGATAGTGTTCCATAAGAATTTGGATTCCATAAGTATCTTCTACATTTTATAAAATCATTCAATTCATCATTTTTATCCTAGAATAAGTTGTAATCTTTTAGGAAAGAATGAATTTTGTTTTTAGAAAATCCTTGTTCATCAATTGAAATCCATCCATATAATGGTTTGAGGTAATATCTACATCATCTATAATTAAGTCCTCAAAAAGGTTATAATATAATCAATGGTAGTATAATAAATCCCTTAGATTGATTTCCTCTGAAAAAACGGATTAAAAATTCCATCTTTTTCATTTTACCACATTTCAATATACTGGAGTCGTGGAAGCATTATTAAATTTTTTCATAATGTCAACATCATCATTTTCATTACGTGTATCATGTATTCTCACACTAAAGTCTTATTGGTTTGGAATCATTTATTTATCATGTTTTCTAATAAATGGAAATTGGTCATATAATAAATTCCCTAATCTAGTCCTCTCATTCAGATCATGAACATCTTGAGATTGCATTTTCTCTCTATTCTGATACCACATATAGAAGTTTATTTTAAAATCACATTTGGTTATATAGTATCTAACTTATTTATGAGTTATCCAAGGTATTCCAGCATAATTATAACATGGAAAATATATATGAACACTATATTATGAATTGTTAAATGTAACATATAAAAATCTCTCCAACTAGTTTTAAAAATTGTGTGACATCCAAACAGTTTCATACATCAAACTTTTAACCGTTCTGTAAAAAAAATTTATATGTCATCTCATAAAATCAAAAAAAATAAGATTTAAGTTAATACAATAATATATTTAAGGAAATTAAATTTTTTCACTTTATTTTAAATCGTGACCAACGCACCAGTCTATATGATAATCAAAAAATAAATGACAAAAACATCTATATATATAACAAAATAATATAAATATAAAACCATTATATTGAATTAAATTGTATCAATGACTAATAACTATACATAATACTGCACAAAATTGTGTTTATAATTACTTTTTTCTCTCTCGTTCAATACACTTTTTATGTGTGTGTGAAGCTGAGTTAAAGTGTGATAGAGGTGATTAAATAGATTAAATTTATAAAATAGTGGAAAAACTAAATTAAAATTGTGAGTGACACAAAGATTTAGAAGCAATGAGATGGTTTGAATAATGAATGTATGAGGAAAAAATGTGAGCAACAGAATGAAGTAATAACAACATGATTAAAATTAATAAAATAATTCTAATGGGATGAATTTGAATTGGGTTACATGAAATATTTATCTAGACATAATACCTTTATGGGATCCTAGAACATTAGATTTTTATAGATCTATGATAATGAAAAACTTTATTGGGTCATCGTAACAAGGCATAAATTGGGGGATTATGTGAAATATAATGGGTATGATGGAAAATCCTCGTATAAAGAAATATATCTCTAGTATAATTGTGAGAAACTATTGGGATTAAGTTTAAATTTATAGTGATCATTGTATTACATAATTAATAATATTTCTAATAAATGGTGAACCTAAAGTAAAGATATTTGTTTAGTGTACTTGAATTATGGAATCAAAATTGTAGTATTGGTGACTAATGATTTCATAGTAGGACATTTTGATGATAAAAATCTTATCATAATAAGGTGTATATTTTAAATAGTTTTTAAAACATTTAATATTATATTTTTATAGGTTGTATTTTTTATGGTATCTATCTTATGGGGTTTGATACAATTACTCTTGTATGGATATTCATTCACTATTAAGGTTTATCCTATAATGTGAGTGGTATTCTCATATTGGTATACACTCTAATAGGTATTCATATTCAAGGAAATTCCCTCTTAGGACACTCTCAAAAATTATAGGGTTGTACAATACAAAATATAATACCCATTCCAATTTATTTTTATAATAGTGGAGTATACAATATGCTAACATGATCTACCTTATTGATATATAATTAATTTTTAATCAAAAAGTTTAATTTTTTTTAACATTATAATAATATAAAATAATTTTCCATCACCTTATAAAGTTAAATTTATTTTTTAAATATTTAATAAAATATTTATTAAGTGATAATAAATGAGGTTGAGGTGTATAGTATCTCTAATTGACAGGGAATCAAGAAAAAATACCATATTGGTGGATGATATCATTAGATCCTAGGTACAAAATATCCCTTATTAACATTACATTTTTTCTCAATCATTTCATAATAAAACCAAAAATTTAATAACATGTATGAAAAGTAATATTATCATGATTTATCATGTATTATAAAATCCATATTATTAAATATTTATTCAAAGAATCATATAGCATGTATAAATCATTAAATATACTCTCATTCATTTATATATCTAAAATAATAGGAAACAAATAAGTAATATGTTTTCTTGAAAGTATTTTATTTTTTTTTCATTATCTAATATTTTTTAAATGCAATGAAATTAAAATAAAAATATCACCCAAAATCGCTTGGAGCAGAATTCAATAAACCAAGAACTAAAATTTTTAAACACTTAAAATATTTTTTAGTAGTCACCAGTTTCTATTTTTATTATATAAAGATCATAAAAATAATATGTTCATATCATATTTATAGAAATGTAGAGAGAAACTGAATTAAAAAAAAATACATCACACACAATCAGTTTTATTATGAAACTCAACAAAAAATATAGTTAAAACTAACCTTCATTTAATGAATCTAGAATCTGAAACAAAACATGGTAGTTCTATCATACCTAGAAAAAAGACTAAAATTATGGTTTATAGAAAAGATGAAGTATTTAGAACTTACCAATTTTATATTAAAGAATAATAGAATAAAAACTTTATGGTATGAGATATTTCTATATATGGTAAATAAAATAGAATTATATAGGCCAGTGCTTTATACATAGATAAAAAATTAAAATGATTCTTGGAGGAAGATATGACCCATTTCGAACGTACCAATTTGATTTTGAAGAAACCGAATGAAAATTGAAACCAAATATGGATCTTCATGCCCGATGAAGAAGATAAAATTGCTCGGTATGAAAAAATGTGGCTTGATTTTAGAAATAAGGATGTATCACCTGCTAGTATTTAGGGGAACTCTATAATAATGGTTATTTAAAACCATTGGTATAGAGGTATCTATACCAATAGTTTTTCTGAACTGTTGAGATAATATCCCCTAAAGAAATGTTTTTTATAAATCATTGTTATAGGGGGATGGGTAGAGATATCCTTTCCTATAGCGTTTTGATCAAGGAATCAACCATATTGGATAAGTTAGGTCAGTTGTATGTTCAAAAAATAGTGAGGCTTCATAGTGTTTCATTACTTATCATTTTAGATAAGGACCCCTACTTTAACTTTATTTTTTTGGGAAGGCCTTCATATGGTAATGGGATATCAAGTGAAGTTTTATATGGTATACCACCCTCAAAAGGATGGTCATACGGAGTGGGAAAACCATGTTCTAGAAGACATGCATCGTGCATGTGTGCTGGAATTTAGAGGCTCATGGGGTAATCATTTAAGATTGTTGGATTTTTTATATAAATATAGTTACCAATCCTTGATTAAAATGGATCCCTTTGAATTTCTCTATGGATATATGTGTTAGTTATATTTTTTCTAGGTAGAAATGGGTGAGACTTATTTATTGGGATTGAGTTTAGTGCAAGAGACATTTGACATGGTTTGTTTAATCAGGTAGTGGTTATTAATATTAAAGAGACTCTATAAGTATTATATCAATCTGTGGCATTGAGCCTTGTAATTTTTGATGGGTGATCGAGTGTTTTTGAAGGTTTCCTCATGTTTGGGCCACCGTCATCTTGTTAATAAAGGGAATCTAATGCTGAGGTATGTAGAACCTTTCTGTATTAATGAGAGAATTTGTATAGTGGCATATCGATTATCTTTTCCATCTGAATTGATATCGATCCATGATTTTACCATGTCTAGTGATTTAAGAAGTATAATTTTTACCTGTATCATGTGTTTAATTGGGAAAATTTGTAAAAGGAACCAACTTTTTCTATGTTCGATCGACCGTATCGATTATGGAATCACAAGAGAAAGTTATTTATTGGAAATGCACATGGTTCGTTATGATCCTTTGGAAACATATAAATGATTATCATAATACATGGGATATAAACTCTTGGGTGCAAGAGAAGTATCCTCATTTACGCTCTTATCAGACAATGGTTTGACTTTTTGAGGGTGGAAAGTTTTCTTTGTGTGGATAATTCTCATATTTATGGTGTTATTTTGAGGTATTTCCACTTTTAATTTTGGTATTGTTTTTATTGAATATATTTCCCATGATTTTTTGATAAAATATTGTTTTTTGGTCTGAAAAAGAGGTGGTTCATGTTTGGTGCATAGTTAGTAGAAACTATGCACCATCCCAATAGAGGCCATGTGCCTTGAAGAGTGGCACTATCCTTCTCGCATGGCCTAGGGCACATGTGTGTATGATAACGGTGCACCTAGGATAGTGGAACTATCTGAGATACATGGCTAAGTGTGTGGTTATTCACCCCCTATATGAAGACCATGATACCAGTTTTCCTCTTGGTTATAAGTGGTGCACAGTTGCTCATGGTTTAGAATATTGTGCATCTAAACCCTGAGGCCTTCTAGAACATTAAAATGTTTGAAATTCATAAACTACCCCTCCATAATTTTAACATAAAACCACACCTAACTCACCCCATTCATGTTTCTTAGTCTTATGAGTGCCTACACCTTCTTTCTTACTCCCTTGGGCCTCAATAACATTGTGGTTTTGACTTGTAATCTTCAAGGAATTATCAATTAAGCCTCTCCTTTCCTCTTTTCTTCCTCCTTCTTGGTCACGTATTCATTATTTCTTGGGTTATCTTTTTCTAGAAATGGTTTTGACCTAATATGAGTTCAATATTGATTACTTATGATTGATATTGATGAATGTGGTGTTATCTTGCCTTTATAGGGTCTCTCATTGTTGCAGTTGTCATTTCTAATCAGTTTCAAGAGATTACCAAGAAAGAGGTAAGAGGATCCATGCCTTAACATTGTTTAATTATTTTGTATGCTTTATATGGTTTATAAATTGGTTCTATAAATTTTTTGGGTGGTTCCACACATGTTTACTAAGGATTTAGATGTTCATAATTATTAAATAAATATTTTCTATTGAAAATGGTTTTTTATCATGTATGCTTCAATTGTGGGAAGTTTGTAAGTGTAAGAAGTGGTTCATATAACATAAGTAATGAAATTGAGCACCAGGAAATCTTAAGTATCTAGGTGGGAATACTAGGTCTAGTATATTTGGAATGTTTTCAACGTTGAGGCCTAGTCTCCCTAACATGATTATGTAACCACACTAATTGAACATACATGTGATGGGGATTGGAGGATCTAGTGGGACTGTTGCGTCTGAGAGATAGTTTTATCCCTGAGTGTGTGATGATCCTAGGACCCTGTTATCCCTATCACATTATATTTTTCCCATGTTCCTCAATATATACTTACTTTTCAGCTATTTTTCTTATTTATTTCTTTTCTTTTAATTTCAAATCATGTTTTATATTAATTTTTTATATTAATTGTTTTAAACAAGTATGTTAATTTTTCTTTTAATGTTAATTCATGGAATCTCTTTTGGTAATATCCTACTAAAAATTTGGATCACATCCTACATACACACTCAAGTGTATGTAGGCCTTTTTATGTTTGACCCTGATAAAGTCAGGGTTCCCCCTGGTGGTGATGGTAGATATATGTGTTGTTGGTTCCTTTAATGGTGGGTGGTGGTGGTGGTGGCATGGGGTTTTAACCCTCATACCACATGGAGGATTTGATGATCTATTTTTCCTCACCCAATTTTTCTTATTTTGGTTTTTTTAATTGTAAAGTGTTTAAGTCAATCTTATGCTATAAATGTTGTTTTATGATATGCTGTCGATGTTTCTTAGTTTCATATTATTATTTTTTACTGGTTATGGTTGAATCTCATGGTATAAATCATTCCCAAAGAAGTTGTTTGATGACCAGTCACTAGTTTCCAGCCTCTGGGGATCGGGAATGCTCTTTAGTTCATGCTAAGGGTTGGGGTTGGTGTCAAGTTAGATGGAATCATGGCTTAGTTCATGATAATAGTGATAGAGAGATTACCATATCAGGGGGAGTTCATGTACCTAAGGTAGATTTAGAATAATATTCTGATGATGAAAAGGATGAACATAAAAATGTATCTATAAAGAAACTAAAGATCCAATACGAATTTGATAGAAAAAATATAATATGTGATCAGAGAGCACTAGTGTAGGAAAGGAATATGAAAACTCTACATCAAGCATATTTCTTATCACATGTAGATCCAAAGTGTTTCTAAGAAGCTTCAAGAGATGGGATTTTTTTAATAAATGAAATAATTACTTTATCAAATATAAAATAATTAGGCAAGTAATATAGTTTCGATATTAATAGATAAAAATATAATTGCGACCAAAAGGATCTTCGCAACAAGTTAAATGAAGATAAGACAATGATTCCAAAAAAAATAATGACTTGTGTAAAAATGGTACTCCCAAATAGAGGGTATAAATTTTGATGAAACAATTTCACCTATTGAGAGGCTAGAGACAATTAGATTATTCTTATCTATAATAATGAAAAGAAAGTTTAATGTTTTCTAGATAGATTCCAAGTCATCATTTATTAATGGGGTTCAATAAGAAGAATTTTATATTGAACAACCAGATGGTTTTATCATCCATGAAGATGAGAACAAAGTTTTTTAGTTAAATAATTAGTTGAAGTAGGCACCAAGATAATGGAATTCTTGAATTGATCCGTATTTTAAGAAGTTGGGTTTCTAAATTGGTGGAGTTGATTACAATCCCTATGTAAACAGTGAGAGTAATCAAAGGATTATGGTATTAATGTATGTCTATGACATAATATTTGGTGGATTTAATAAATTATAGTAAAAACTGTTTGCAGAATTCATGAAATTTTTGTTCAAAATGTCAATGATTATTGAGTGTATGATTTTACTTAGTTCCCTGATGAAACAAGAAAGGAATATTAATTTTATCTCTCAATCCAAATATACCCAGGAGGTTATCAAAATATTTGGAATGGATAGTTATAATTACATGACAAATCTGGTGGCTGCTTGGATGAAACTATCATGATATGATGATTTTAAAGTAGTTAATTTCATGAAATATAGGAAGACCATTAGAAGCCTATTGTACTTAATAGCGACAGGGATCGATATTTTTTTTTCACAGGAGAGGAGGCATAGTATCAAAGTAGTTGAAAATAAATCCACTTACTTTAATTAAAAATGAATACTTTAGTGTATAAAAGTCATGTTCAATTTTTATTTTCAAAAAAACAAAAAATATCACCAAGATTTATTCATCTTTATGAATGCAAATTAGGTTTGTTCGGCAGATGATTTAAATTCAACATCAGAATATGTGTTCTATATTGGTGGATTGTGTATTTATTGGTTAAGGAATATAAAATATTTTATTTTATTGAGTAAATTATAAAATGAATATATTATCTCTAATCAAGATTATATATAGTTATTATGGATGAAGCAACAGCTTGAATATATGGGATTTCAAGTAAAGTATCAGATTATAATCCTTTATGACAATTTAACTGCTCTAAATCTTATAAAAAACGATTCAACAACTCAAGGAAGAATCACATTGAAATCAAGTATCATCTTATCATGGATAAGGTGGATAATGGGATTTTAAATTTGGAATATGTGCCTATAAAACTACATGTTGAAGATATTTTAAAGAATGTAACACCCCAATATTTCATAGTATGTTATATTTTCAAAGTAATTCAATAACTTGTGCTACACTCAACAACAAGTTCGAGCGCACCACGGCATACCAAACTAGCCGTTCAAAAATTGGTTATGAATTATATTAACTGAATTTTGAATTTTATATACTATATATAATCTTATAATCCATATTATGTGTTTCTTAGACATAATAGAATAACACATTCATTTTTTCTGATAAAAAAAGTATTTTTCAAAAAATGAAATTTTAGCACCTTTTAATGGTGAACCCTTTTTAAATCCAATATTTGACACTTTTATATATTCAATTTATCTAAATAAACTTCTTATTTATAATTGGGACATAAAAATTTAGTTTCGATAAATTTTTGGGGTTTTTCTGATAACATTCATATTTGGGTGAATAGTGAAAAATACTAAATTTTAATTGAAAACAACTATTTTAATAAAAATAATTTATACTATTAAACTTTACATTTGAATGGTTTGGAAGTATAATTAGATTATATATTTATCATTTAATACAATTTAGGTCATTATAAGTAATTTCATATTTAAATTTGACATAAACACATGTCAATCTTTTAACAGTTTTTACTTTTAAAACAGAGCCTTTTGGTTTTGAAAATAGGAATTAATTATAAATTAATAAATGAAACTTATATGTTTTTAATTTGGTAAAATATACTTCATTTTTTAATTCATAATATCAAAATTATCATAGGGTGAATTTTTGGTATTTTTCTGAAAACTTTCAATTTTTGGCGAATAGTGAAAAACACTACGTTATTATTTAAAACAGACCTTTTATTTAAATAATTAATTATTTAATTTAAATTTATTTTATGTAAAAATAGATATATAATACCTATATAAGTTCAATTTAATTCATTGGAGTCCTTTTATAACAAAATTATATGTATAAATATTTATTGAACTTTTTACCATCTTTTACCCACCTTCTAGAAGCATTTGCAAATTTGCATAAAACTTAATTTTACCACTTCTTTGATTTGAATTTCAAAAATCCAAGAGACATGGTTGAAATTATTAAGAAAAATTTGGTTCAATAAGATGAAATAAATTGGTGAATAGTAACTTTTAACTTTTATTTACCACAGTTAAAAGTAAACAGGGCAATTAAAGGTAAAAATGATATTATAATTACCATAACACATGTACTAATTATATTGGATAAGTTTAATTAGACCAAAATCATCCTTTGGAATAAAATATGATCCTATTTGGTCCACATGGATTATATTAGGACATTTATTATTATTATATTTAAGGAAGAGTTAAAAGTGTTAAATTCAATGATTAATAAATAAACCATTTCTAATATAGGGATATACATAAGATAAATTTGAATATGAATATAAATTATAAAGATAAAAAATCTTTCCTAAATCATGGTATTTTATTTATAATTTTTAGACATTAAATCATTAAATTTATTTATGACACAATGATGATGCAATAATTACCTTATTAATGAAAGAATAAAATAAATGGTATTATAAATATTAAAATAAATATAATTTCAAAGTTTTTATGACATCCACGAATTTTTTAGGTGAATATGATATGTTATGGTTGATTCAAGGTATCTTGTTCGAAGTAATCATGTTGTGATGAATTTCACAAAAACCAAATACTAAATAGTGTCAAAATTGACAAAAATGAGTTTTTAAAACAAATATTATATTCTTAAAAGATATAATATTACTAAAACTCTAAGTTTCGGAAAAAGGACTTAGATAATGTAATATATATTAATAATGAACCACTTTGGGTTCTCTTGTCTTGTTATAGTACGTTTACTAACCATATAATATAAAAATACAAAGAGACATGGTAAATGTCAAACTATTTAACTGCGAGTTAAATCTAAAAGATAAGGTTAATATGGTGACCTAAACCTGTCTAAAAACTATTAGTTGAGAGTTTTTCGACCCATCCTCACCTTATCCTCAAAATAAATCATTTTTGAGCAATTATAAACCTAAAATGAGTTTATTATAAAATAATGTTTCAAGCTTTTCCTAAAATGACCCTCACCTCTCTTATAAAAGGGCACTTCCCCTTCTCTTAATTTTACACCTACAGAGCCTTTTTTTTCTCGGCCAAACCCTACCCAAATATCCTCCCAACTTCCCTCACTTAAACCTAAAGGTATTAATTTGATCATAAAGCTAATATATGGAGCCCTTTTGATCAACTCAAAAGGAAACACCTGAAGTGGAGGTAATAATTTCACCACCCTCTTTCAAGTTCTTTTCTTCTTCCACTTCCTCTGTATTTGTTGTTTCCATACAAAAATAATAATTCTAGTAACTTCTAAATATTTTGATGTTATTATAAATATGGTAAAACCATATTGTTTATTCTATCCATCCTATAAATTAGAAAGTCAACATACGTGTGTACGTACGACTTACCGTCTCCACGTCGTGGTGTAGTTTGTTATTCAAACACTTCATTATTTGGATGGGTGTAATAATGAGTATAACTGATGTAAATAATCAATATAACATTTTAATGATTATTTATATATGATATACCATCCAATTACATATTATTTCTCCATCAATATAATGATATTGTTTCTCGTACGTACGTATGGATTATCGTCTACACAAACACGATGAGATTCATTTCCCATCGTAACCATTATAGAATAATACTATATTTGATGATTAAAAATAATTTTTAAGAACTTAATATCATTCTGGATATTAATCAAATACATCCTATCCATAACAAACATGGCTTATGTAGCAAAAAATATAAAGGAAAACAAATCCGTTAACACCTGAAACGATGATAATACTAAAATATTATTAACAAATTAATATTAGAAGATCATATATGATATCATATTTACATATATGGTTCTTTTATAATTTAATAACAATTATTTTACTATTATACAGGAGGTTAACATACCCTCGACCAAGGAAAAGTACAAGTAAGGTTTAATTTCACAATCTCTTTATTATCCGAGGTTGTTTTTATGTGAGTATCTAATGGGACATATTTATTATCCATATCCATGTTTCATAAAATAGTTTTCAAAGGGGTTATTTTAATTAACCCTTTTACTAAAACATAATTTTTAATGTTCTAAATATTTATTCTTCTAAACATTTCTCATTAATTTCCATGTTTTCAAAATGGTTTTAAAGATTTATTTATATGGACATGAATGTTTTAAAATGTTAATTCCTTTCAGAAGTTTCAAAGTGGTATGGGACACTTTGATTCAAAACTATCTTTTAAATTACTTCCTTTATAAATTATGTGACTTTTAAACAATTTCATGAAAAATGGATATTTCTCTCAAAGATTTTTACTGATCATTTTCAACTATGTCAACATCCTTTACGCGATATTATTCTTAATAAAGGTTGATTATTATAAAAATATTCCATATTGTATTGAAGGTTTTGTGATATGTTTGACTATGGATGTGTTATTTTTATACCATTCATGGTTTATGGATAAAGTATTGACATTTCGTATGCTAGTTTTAATATGAATGTTTATGTTATATTTCAACCTTTTCATATGAGGAATTTATTGGACTTATTAAGTGATGAGTGGAGCCCACTATAGCTTCTCAGTGCATCAGTATGTCTCACTAGAAAATTATATGTGGAATTGGCCAAGTCCTTTCCCAATTTGATATATTGTTTTGTTCGAGGCCTAAATTGTTTTTAGATATCTTGGCCGAGGTCTTGACAAGATGTTTCAGAATGTCTAGAATTATACATTCCCTCATTATGGAAATAATAATGATGGTTCATATGGTTATTCGACTAGTAGAATACTCATGACTATGTTTTATTGTGGAATTATTTACTCAGCTCATATTCCTTCCATAAAGGGTTCATTTTTATTATTTGTAAAGGCATGTGTTTTCAATTATTCACTATCTCTAATGTTTATGTTATCTTCCACTGTTTTTCTTACCCTTACTGTGTGTTTGAGCTCACCCATTTCTTATGTTTCATTTTCCAAGGATGCAAAGAAGTATATTATGACTAACCTGTAGGCATAATCTAGTAGGCTTGGATGTTTCTAATGGAATAAATTAGTGTTGTATTTATTTTCAAGTTTTAATATTGAACTTATGTATATATCTTGTTTCCAGTAATACTAAACTGATCAGTCTTTCGGGACATGATTCCTTGTATCATGACAATATTATGTAATAAATCATCGACTCTGGGTAACTGGGTTCGAGGCATTATAGTTGTTATTTGAAGAAGTTTTGTACAAACCATGGAAACTAGATTTAGAAAAACTCTGATTAGAGGACATTACCCTAAGATAGACATTGAGGATTAGTATTGAAGAACTTCTTAGAATTATGGTAATGTAGAGATTTTTTGTATTTTTTAGGTAATACATACCTATCTAGATATGAGAAGGTATAGGCGGCTCTAGAACTTATGTACCTAGGAGTGAAAACTCCGACAAGGAGTTTTGGACTTGACCTGAGGTATCCTGGTGCACGACAATGGCCCTTGTTTCACTCTTGGTTACGACACTCCTAGGGGATATGCTTAGGATAATTCACATTTTCTTTAAAAACCATTATGAAGGATTTTTTAGTATATACCTCATCAAAGAAAACATTTTATGATTATGGATTATATTCATAAACTGTTCAATTTATGTTAAGTGTTTTACAAGTTTGGAATTATGTATTGAGATTCATAAACTAACCTAGTGTATGCCATTATTTATAAATGGTTCCTAGTATAAGGAATGAGAACTCCAACAATACGCATGATCCAAATATTAAGAAGGATCATATATTTCATCATATTAAGACTACATTTAGAAAGGAAATAGTCTCCCACGTATTATCATCATATAAAGAAATAGTATCATGTGTTAATAAGGTAAGTAAAGAATTATCTGTGTCTTATGGCTTTGAATGGAATCAAGAGAAGAAAAATATGGAAGATAGAAATATAGGTAAAGGGAAGAGGAGAAAGAAGTATTTTCCCATATGTGATAACTATGGAAAGAATCACCTTGGTAAATGATTGAAGGGAATGGGAGTTTGTTATAAGTGTGGAGAAAAAGGACACCAAGTACGTGATTGAAAGGGTAAGAAAAAGGTTTCAAATGTACAATGCTTCATCTGAAAAGAGTTGGGACACTAATGAATCAATGTCCAAATCATTAAAGTATACCCTAAATGATGCTATTGGATAATAATCAAGTTATGATACTACCAAAGATGAAGATTAATTATTAGAGTTATAATGTAGTTATTAATGTATTGTGTCATTTGAGTATTGTATTAATGATGTACATCTTATAAGAATTATAAAGCATATAAGGATTGTACTTCAGTATTATTTCATCAAGGACTTGGGATTTTGTGGAACCAAGAAAGGTGACTCAATAATAGGTTAAATTTTCTGGAAAATATATGGTTCAGAGAAAGATAAATCATAATATAGTTCTAATACTGAGGTACTGATTTTGGAAAAATATATGATTGATTTGGATAAATTATACTGGATATTCTTGACTACCTTGAAACTAATTAATGATTTGTATAGTTCATCATTATTGGAGTTTACAACATTTTTGGATATAAAGAATATATCTTGTATTCTATAAGGAATAAGGGGGCATGAATGTAATCAGTAAGGTTTTATGGTAATTCAGGGTGTTACCATGTTTTAAAAGAATACATGATGAAGGTATTCATATGTTATTACGTGGAAAAAGAGATCTTCATTTTGTTTACCTTTATTATAAATTTTGGGTTGTGAGTTTGGATAGAAGTATTTTGGATAAGTCTAAAGGTTGGAATCAATTAAGTTTGAAATTAGATAATATTGTTAAGGTTAAATAATTTCATAATATTATTGTTGGATTGTTATAAAAGGGATAACCTAGAGGTCGGGCGATAACCTGTCGCGTCCGGCAAGGTCGCGAGACTTGAACCCGCAATTGAAGGGCGACAAGGGTAAATCACCTACCACTAGCCTACTTGATGTCCGATTTTGTATAATGTCATTTTTTTTAAATTAGTCTAACAAATTAATTATAAATAATTATTTTTGGAACCCTATACGATTATGATAAATAGAATATTTTTGAATTCTATTATCTTTTGGAGTGAAATATGAGTTTGTGGTAGGAATTAGTTAAAGGATGATACTATACTTGTCAAGTATATTTTTTCCTCTTATTCTATGAATAAATTAATTATTAAACTTTATGTAAGGGATATTAAAACCAAAATATTGTTATCCTAATACCTTATGTTTTTTTGAACTGATGATATTTTAAATTACCATAGATTGATGGCTTTGAGGCTCTCAATTATACACTTGTTTTTTATTGATGACCTCAATAAATCCTTATAAATATTTATGTTTTTACTTCCATTATGTGTCTCTAATTTCCAACAATACTCTCCTAATCGTGATCATAATTTGGTGGTGAATTTTTCATTTCCCTTTCCCTCTTTTTAAGACTAAATTTTATTAAAACAATTTATGATGTGGGTTTTCCACAAAGGTAATTTTCTATTTTTAACATTTTATTTTTGATGAAAAGTTTCAAATTGAGAGGATGAAATTTAAGATACCCATGAATTTTCTCTGGATAGTCTCTGTAAGAGGTAACCCTAGCGAGTTTCGCCTCCTATGGTGACAACGGCGAAAACCGCGACAGATCCTCTCCCATTTCCGGGGGAGGGATCCTTCTCAAGGAATGCAACATCCCCGTTTCATCTCTTCTCCAAACCTGACCATCTTCCGCCATTTCCGAAAGCTGAGATAGGTCTGAAGGTTCTGGAGCTCATCGATGGCTGCCCAAATCTCTAGATCTCAACCTTGGAGTTCACTGAATCCTCCACGCTTCTGAAGTTCACCCTGATTGCAAGGTTCAAACACCGAAGGTCATCGGTCGATGCCTTTGATAGATTAGTCTTCGCCGCTTGGGATCTCTAGGAGCAGGAAACGGTGGGATTACTCGATAAGAATCATATTATAATCTGATTTTCTTCAAAAGAAGACCTCATCTGCGCCTGGTCGAAGGCACCCCGGCGTTGCAATAGAGATCAATTTTTTTTGTTCCGGTGGTCGTTCGATTTCCACATGAACTGAGACTCAACGTCCGCGGAAATTTGGGTTAGTTTCCCTAACCTTTCTTTTCCATTTAAAAACCCCCCAATTATCTGTATGCTCGGAAATCTCCTCAGTCGGTACCTTTGTTCGGATAGTAGAACAACATCAGTCTTTCACCATGTTTTCCCAAGGATATGTGTGGAGATGGATGCGTCTAGGGTCCCATTTGACTATGTTTGGATTACAATCGGAGAAGAATACCGGTGCACATAGAGAGTTATCTACAAAGGTTGGACAGATTTCAATTTATTGTGTAAGAAGTTGGGGCATGCTACTGAGTTCTATCAATGGAGTCCATCAGCGTTGGCGGGTAGGGGCTCTGGCTCGCATTTGAGGAATGGTTGTCTTAGGGACGGGCAAGACACGACTTGGACGGTGGGCAGTGGTAAAGTTCCACTGGTTTGTGATTAGTTGCAACCAGTGGAGGAGGAGCGAATGGGTAGTGAGGTAGATGGTAGAATTGTAGAGGGTGTGGTGGAGGCGCGAATTGGTATTGAGGCAGAGGGCAGAATTGTAGCGGGTGTGGAGGCCCTTGATGCGGTTGTGGCAACTCAACAGGTCAATCCATTGGTGGTGGATGTGTTCAAAAGGCTGAAAAGATATTTGGCCAGTTCCTCCATGAGGGGTGATAAAGATGGAGGGGGAGATTACCAGCTAGAGGAGATGCAGGAAGAAGACTAGAGGAATGGGAGTAAAACAATTCTGGAGCAGACACCGGTTGAAGGGAAGGTGGACATCGCTGGTTCGGTGGCTGAGAGGGCATGGGTAGGCAGTGCGATGATAAGAAAGGGGAGGCAGGGGTCTAAGATGGATGATGCTATTCCAGAAAGAGGTAGGAAGGAAGGAGACCCGAGTGCACTTGCCTTGAGAAACATATTTGAAGGCCTTTTAGAGGAGTGTTCTGAGCTCGTTTTTGCAGGTGAGTGAGATGGAGCCGATGGGATTGCTCTCAACGGGAGTATACACCGACACTCTGATAATGAGGTTCTAAGTCCAAAGAGCACTAGGGGTCCCAGAAGAAGGAATGGGAGGAAGGATTACTCTTTACTACCTCCTCCTATGAATACTCTCTCGATGAAGAGGATGAACAACAAGAGAACTGCGATAGAGCCTTAGAGTCATTTGAGACCGGGGGAACAGGATTTTCCACCCTTGGTCTTGATTTTAAGCTCTGAAGAAGAAGTGATTGAACAGGTCCTATTGCTCAATGATACTGAGTAGGAGGATTCTAGGATTATGGGGAGATCTCTTGAGGTTCCCCTTACTGAGTAGCAATATTCATGGATTGACAAACATGACTCAATTTTGGTAGGTGGATTCAATCATGGAAAGACCAGTGTTGAGGAATACATCCAGACCTGGGATCAACCTGTGTCGGCCTTTGAGAAGTGAATATTGGAAGAAGAAGAATTAATCCTACCATCCATAACATGGAAGCTCTTTAGGGTAACAGAGAAGGGTAATATTATGTTTTTCGTGAGCGACGTTGTTTAAGCTTGTGGTTTTCGTTGGATCGTGTGAGTGTTTGGGTTGTGTGAGCCATGGTTGCTTCGGGCTCCTTGTAGTTTAGTTTTTGTTTGTTTCCAACACAATTATGGACTAGCTCTGGATGAGTATTCATGCACTAAGTCTTCATTGATGCAAGTCTCTTAGAATTGGATGCTTGAGAGGGTATGGCTTCGCCATCGGTTCCGTACTTGTGCTTCTGCACGAGACTTCTTGTTGAGGGGTCATGTGTCAGTGAAGATTTTTTGTCGGCACACTTGCTAGGTTGGGGAGGTCCGATTGTTTGTTATTGTTGTATGTTGTTTCTCACCTTCCCATTAAAAAGTGTTTTTAATAATAAAAAGTAATTTTTAGTCCGTCAGTCAAAATTGACATAAATGAGTTTTTAAAACAAATATTATATTATTAAATGATATAATATTCTTGAAAATCTAATGTTCAGAGAAAAAACTTATATAAAGTTATATATATTAATAATGAACCACTTTATGTTCTCTTGGTTCATTATAGTTTGTTTATTAACCATATAATATAAAAATACAAAGAGACATGGTAAATGTCAAACTATTTAACTAAGAGTTAAATCTAAAAGATAAGGTTAATATGGTGACCTAAACTTGTCTAAAAACTATTTTTTGAGAGTTTTTCTACTCATACCTACCATATCCTCTAAATAAATTATTTTGGAGACATTATAAACCTAAAATGATTTTATTATAAAATAATATTTCAAGCTTTTCCTAAAGTGACCCTCACCTCTCTTATAAAAGGCCACTTCCCCTTATCTTAATTTCACACCTCCAAAGCCTTTTGTCTTGGCCAAACCCTGATCAAATATACTCAAAACAACTCTCAGATAAACCTATAGGCCTTACTTTTATCAGAAAGCCAACATAACGAGCCATTTTGATCAACTCAAAAGGAAACACCAGAAGTAGAGGTAATAATTTCACCACCCTCTTTCAAGTTCCTTTCTTC
The DNA here is from genome assembly GCA_963277665.1 of Viscum album. Taxonomy (NCBI): domain Eukaryota; kingdom Viridiplantae; phylum Streptophyta; class Magnoliopsida; order Santalales; family Viscaceae; genus Viscum; species Viscum album. Next base: position 856,835,441 of record OY728166.1, read on the forward strand.
TTCCACTTCCTCTTTCCTTGTTGCTTCCTTAAAAAAATCCAGTACCTTATACATATTGTGGTGTTATTATAAATATGTTACAACCATATTCTTCATTCAATACATCCTATAAATTACAAAGTCACCTTATGTGTGTACGTACGACTTACAGTCTCCACGTTGTGGTGTAGTTTGTTATTCAGACACTTAATTATTTGGATGGGAATAATAATGAGTATAAGTGATTTAAATAATAAATACAACATGTTAATGGTTATTTATATATGATATAACATCCAATTCCATACTATTTCTCCTTCAGTATAATGATATTTTTTCTCGTGCGTACGTATGGATTATCGTCTCCATGAATGCGATGAAATTCATTTCCCCATCGTAACCATTCAAGAATAATTTTCATTTGACGATTAAAAAAAATTTAAGAACAAAATATCATTATGTATATGAATCAAATACATCTTATCCATAACAAACATGGATTATGTAACAAAACATATAAATGAAAATGAATCAGTTAACACATGAAACGACGATAATGCTAAAATATTATTAACAAACCGGTATTAGAAGATCATATATGATATCATATTTACATATATGGTTCTTGTATACTTTAATAACAATGATTTAACTATTATATAGGAGGTTAACGTACCCTCGACCAAGGAAAAGTACAAGGTAAGGGTTAATTTCACAATCTCATTATTATCTGAGGTTGTTTTTACGTGAGTATCTACTGGGACATATTTATTATCCATGTCCATGTTTCATAAAAGAGTTTTCAAAGGGATCCTTTTATGGGAATATTTTACTAAAACATCATTTTAAATGTTTTAAATATTTATTCTTCTAAATGTTTCCCATTAATGTCCATGTTTTCAAAATGGTTTTAAAGATTTATTTATATGGACATGAATATTTTAAAATGTTAATTCCATTCAAAAGTTTTAACTTGGTATGAGACACTTTGATTCAAAACTATCTTTCAAATCACTTCATTTATAAATTATGTTACTTTTAAATGATTTCATGTAAAAGGGATATTTCACTCAATAATTTTTAATGATCATTTTCAACTATGTCAACATCATTTATGAGAAATAATTCTTAATCAAGGTTGATTTGTTATACAAATATTCCATATTGTATTGAAGGTTTTGTGATATGTTTGACTATGGATGTCTTATTTTTATACCATTCATGGTTTATGGATAAAGTATTGACATTTTTTATGCTAGTTTTAATAAGAATGTTTATGTTATGTTTCACCCTTTTCATATGAAGAATGAATTGGACTTAGTAAGTTATGGTTGGAGCCCTCTATAGCTACTCGGTGCATCTGTAGGTCTCATGAGATAATTAGATGTGGAATTGGTCGAGGTCTTTCCCAATTTGATATATGGTTTTGGCCAAGGCCTAAATCATTTTTTAGACATATTATCTGAGGCCTTGAAAAGATGTTTCAGAATGTCTGGCATTATACATTCTCTCATTATAAAAATAATAATGATGGTTCATGTGGTTATTCGACTAGTAGAATACCCTTGACTATGTTTTATTATGGAATTATTTACTCAACTCATATTCCTACCATAAAGTGCTCATGTTTATTATTTGTAAAGGCATGTGTTTTTAATTATTCACCATGCCTAATGTTTATGTTATCTTCCACTTTTTTTCTTACCCTTACTGTGTGTTTGAGTTCACCCCTTTCTTATGTTTCATTTTCCCAGGATGCGAAGAAGTATATTATGACTGACCTACATGCATAATCTAGGAGGATTTGATGTTTATAATGTAATAAATTAGTGTTGTATTTCCTTTCAAGTTTTAATGTTGAACTTATATATGTATCATATTTCCAATAATACTAATCTGATCAATCTTTTGGGACATGTTTCCTTGTATCATGCCAATATTATGTAATAAATCACCGACTCTGGGTAACTAGGGTTGGGGCGTTACAACAAAGGCCTTTTCTAAAAAATAATTTTAACATCATCAACTTGATCTTGGAGTTCATTTGACTTACCACACTTGAATAGTGTAGATGTCATACCCCCTCACCCTAAGGTATGGTCTGTTTTCCCTTATGTGATGATATGTGTTCTTTACAATGTTTTATCCACAAAGGAGTTACCTTTGGGTTCATTGAAAAATGGGGGATATCATGATTACGATTGGGGGAGAAGCTGATAGGTGGAGCAGAAAAGTATGGGGAATTTTAAAACGTAGATGGAGTTTTAAATTTGATGATGATAAATATGATCGATCAAAGGTTATGTATCAAAAATTATGGGGTTCGTGGTGAAAGTAGTTGACTATCTTGGGAAAGAAGAGTTTCATTGATGAACTTTTCATGCTACTCTTATTTCCCATGTTGAGCATGGCTCATTGGGTCTTAGAGTATGTGTTGAGTAAATCTATGACCTATATCTAGAGTCAAAATAAGTAAATTTTGGAATAATATGGAATAATATTTAAAGTGTTATCAAATAATGAAGTGTTTTCAACAAACCTAATGGGGGATATAGTTGGGAAAAAATACTTCAACGTAACTTTGTAGTGTTTTTGGGTTGTTTGTGTTTGTTTATGGAAGAATTTAGTTCATTATTAAAGTATGTATCCTTATTTTTTCATCAATTATCAATTTAAATGTTTAATTATGGCCTATTATGTATTACCTTGGAGTTCATAATGTTTTTGAGGGTGTTCGGGGATGGTTCAGAACTCAGAACCCAAGTTTTTGGGTGCAATAATCTTGGCATATAGTTAGTTCAAACCATGAGGGACAGGCCATATGGTCTGATAAAATATGAGAGGAATGGGAGGATATTAGGAGGAGGTATCTTGGTTATATAAAACCATGAAATTTGGGATGCATATCCTTGCATCCATGTCTGCAATTTTTATAGTGGGGTTTTGCACGGTTTCCACACAGTTAGTCAAACTGTGAGAGGTAACTATGTGGGGTGACCCTTCTTTGTATCTAACCATGCATGGTTAACACATAGTTTTTAAATCATGCACATATACCTTGTGACCTAGTGTTTTGGGTGATTTCAAAAAAAACACATCTTTAATCAATTAAATGAACCATAATTTCTATTCTTCTCCAATGGATAGTAAGCTTCCCTTGAGAGATCCTTTTGATTACTTAAGTATGATTTTCCAATGACTCTCTGAGGTTCGATTCAAGAACCTTCAATATCATTGGATCTATATCAATAAGACACCCATTCATTTTTAGTCATTCCTCGCTTGATTTGGTATCAGCTAAGCTATTTAGGGGCAAGCTCTTTTACCCTATTTTTCAAGCTCTTTGTTCTTTCTTCAATTTTCTCCCAATCTGACTCGAATTTGGATATGATATTAGATGAGATATCCACTATATACCTATGGTAGGTGGTATAGTGTCGTTAATTAAGTGTTTATATATGTCGTTGTACCGTGCACCCAATTCTCAAGAGATGCCTTGAAATGAAATTGATCCTACAATTAAATTGATAGGTATAGCATGTTCAATTAATGAGGATCATTTATTATAGTTAAATGGTTTAGAACCTTTAATAGACCCCCCTGGGTGTGTTGTGTAAATGAATGGACTACCAAGGGAATATTTTAGTTTGGACACCTTGGGGTGTGCCTCCTTGACCTTGTCATGGTATGTTAAATATTAAATTGATTATTGGAATTGAATTATGAATTATGAATTGATTTGTAAGTTAGAATTTAGTACATAATAGGAGTGGATGACATTTCCCTAGGATATTCCATGTAATTTATTTTTTAATCATGAATTTATCTTTATATTAAAATTTCCATGTGAGTAAAATTAAAGGGAAATCCTTCTAAGCTTAGTTCATGCCTTTATCCACCCTTTTGAGGTGAATTATAAATATATTGTTCTTGGTGTTGACCTTAACATGTTTAGATGAATTGATTAAATTAAATTATTATTGAATTGGTTACACGTTTATATGTCTTAGGTGATGCAGGGATTCATATTAGAATTCCATGGACGGACTCATTAGGATTTTACCATGCTTAAGTTTGAGTGACACATGGACTCCTTCTAGGGTTTACTAAGGACGGACTCTTAGGGGATAACTATTATATGTCGAGTGATACATTGAATTACATATATATTTAAAATTATGTGATCAAAGGTAATTTGATCATATATGTCGTGGGTGATACTTGGGCTCCGTTATTAGATTGCTAAGGATGGACTCGAGTGGCAGTGAGGTTATACCATACCTAGAGTGATACCTTGGTTCTTGAGTATCTCCATGGATGGCCTCGTAGGGTGTTTATTTATATTAAACCTAGAGCGATACCTAGATTCCAAATTAGGAATTCCATGGATGGGCTCAGGTACAGGTATGAATAAGGAATAAACTGGTTTTTATGACACATCTACCAAGAAAAATCACAAGGTTGGATTCGTTCTTTCCTTGCATTTTATGAATTTCATGTTTAAGAATCCTTTGATCATATCACAATGGGGGAAAATGGGATATGTTCCGGGTCTTGAGACCAATTGACTAAATTGAGACCAAATGGTTAGTTGAACTTGTTTATAAATGTCATAGTCCTGGTTGTTAAATTATAGTCTTAACTACTAAATGAATTTTATTAAATGAACTTGATTATAAATGAAAACCTAAAATTTATATAATTTTTACATTCATTACATCCTTTACTTATTACATTTCTATCTACACATTTTTATTATATATATATATATATATTAATTGACTGGAAGGAATATACATTGGGTGGTTGCCTACTGGGATTATGTCTCAGAGCTTGTTTGGGATGCCTTTGGGTTCCCAAACTGACTATATGATTTTAGGTATGGATATGGGAAATTTCCCAACTACAGGTTCTTGATTACTACTTAGGATCAGGGGATCAAGGTACTGATCTGAGGCTCACAATGATAGATTTTATACCTTTTTTTCTTTTTGTACATTTAATACATTTATTGTATTGTACTATAGTGTACCTGTTTTGGTTGTTTTTTGGAAACATGTGACATGCATCATCATAATCATTGTATATTATCTTTCATTTGATATTTTTATCTATTACTACAGTTGATATATTTTTATATGGTTTTTATTTCATCTGCTACTTTTATGTTAATGTATTTAAACTACACTGCACTTTGGTTATGAGGGTATAGTCTCACCATGGAAACACCTAGGCCCTTGCTACTAGTCAGTAGCCTCTATCATTTGGGGAGATTCTCTTGAGGTCATGTTACCAACTGGTCTTAGGTCATTGTTGAGTGGAATCTAGTTATGGGAAGTTATAGATGACAAATTTGATTAAAAAAATCCAATATAGTAGTGGCCAAGGTAAGGTGTTTTTGAAGTTGGTGTAGTTTCCATCTATTTTCAATATTTTTTGGCCTCTAAATCTGTATGTTTTTATAGAAAATGAATAATTTCAATATAGTAGAACTGGTGAACTACATAGTTCCTAAAATAATTCATGGTGATCTGGACCACAATGCAAATAGTTGAACCACATATCATGTATGTGGAACCATGAATCAAAATCAACAAAAGAAATATTTCTATACATAAACTACTCAATATGAACTGAAAATGGGGAATATCATTTGTGACTGATGGAGGCTAGTTGAAGGTTATCACAAAGGGATCGTCATTTTTGAAAGAAGGTGGTGAGTTTAAGGCCATCAAAAATGAATCATCATATATAGGTGAAGGTGGTGTGTTTGTGGCTTTTGAAAAGGGTGTTTTTATTTGTAGATGAATGTGGTGTTCTAGAGAATTTCATAAGGGAGTAGTATGCTATGTAAATCACATAGCGATTGAATTACATGGTGATAGATGATCCATAAAGGTTTTTTTGGTAATTTTCATTAGATAATTTTTAATATTTTTTTCTATATAATGGACCCTTAATAACATCATTATGTAGAGATAATTTCATTATAGAATCATTGATAGAAGATTTTATCTATGTTTGAAAGTTTTTCATAAAGAAGATAAGAAAACGAAGGGGTTCATTTCATGAAGGAGAATATTCACAAAGGATTTCAATTTTTAGTGCACAATATCTCTAAAAGGAATAGTAGTTTATGGACGAGTGGGGTTTTCAAAGGAGGTTCAGTTTTCATAGCTTTGATTGTGGGGAACTATAGCTCATAAAGGAAAATGGGAACACATGATATCATTCGTCCATGAAGAAAGATAGTTTCATGAAACAATCAATACATAGTTCAAGTAATCTCATGAAGGTATGTTGGGCGGAGAAAGAGTGATGGTAAGAGGGGGGGTGAATTGCCTTTTAAAAATAATAATCAATTTAAAATCAAAGAAAAAGATGCAACGGAAATAAAAGAGGCAAGACACAAAACTTGATAACGGAGTTCGGCTTAAATCCCAAGCCTATGTCTCCGCTCCCAACTCAACCGTTGAGATATTTACTACCGCTTTCTTTTTAATGGTTTTAGCAAGAAACCCACTAGACTTTAAGGTAGTCTAGAACCTATTACAGCTTGCTTTTAATGGTTGAGAAAGAACCCACTTGCTTTTAATGGTTGAGCAAGAACCCACTAGCCTTCTTACAGGTGAAGGCTAGCTCACCTATGACTCAAGCCTTTTAAAGGGAAGGCTTGACTAACCTCTTCACACCTTGAAGGTGGTGTGAAAACCCAAAGAAAGGGAGGATGAGAGAAATGGGGGTTTGTAGGCACAAACCCAAATTGAAGCTCAAAAATGATAAAACAAGAAAAACCGTAATGTGGAGAAGTCTTGGGTGCCAATGTATTGATTGGAGTTGATGAAGAGCACTCCCAAGCTTCTATGGTGATGCTCCTTGGATGTGGAAGTGAGTTGGAGCAAGTCGGGATCCTTGAAGGAATGCACCGGAGGTTCACCAAATGATCAAAAAATGTTCCTGTGGGCTTTCATTGGTTTTCCGGGGCTTCCTAGTCCTTTATTTATAGAGGGGGAACCCTCATATGGCCGTTCGGGGTCTTCGGAGCCGTTGGAAAGGTCTTCGGAGCCGTTGGGAGCAGGCTGGTCAAAGCCCAACGGCTAGTTTGACTGGCTCCACCGGCTGACCGGTGCTTGGCCACCGGTTGGCCGGTGCTTTGGAAAAGGGAGGGGTCTTCTGCCCAGGCACCACCGGCTGGCCGGTGAGTGGGCCACCGGTTGGCCGGTGCTGAGACAGTAGCTGCCCGGCCTGTCTGGGTTCCACCGGCTGGCCGGTGGTGGGACACCGGTTGGCCGGTGGTCTGGACAGAGGGGATGCCTTCTGTCCAGGCTCCATCGGTTGGCCGGTGGTCATCCACCGGTTGGCCGGTGGTCATCCACCGGTTGGCCGGTGGACTGAAAATCAGTCCACTTTTGCCTTCTGGCTTTATTGGCCCAATTCCTTGGCAACCTGAAATTATGCCTATCATCCAAAAACACTTAAAACCAGATTAGATAAATAAGAGAGTGATTGTGATCATGAAAATTAAACCACGAGGGGTACGAGAGGTACAACAATCTCCCCCTATTTTGATGATCACAATCACAAAAACAAGCAATGTAAAAGATTGAAATGAAAGCATGCTTTAAAGGATAAATGGAAAAGTAAAGCAAAGCATGAGAGAAATATTTCTCCCCCAATCAACCAAGAATTTCTCCCCCTTTGTGATTATCAAAATAGCATGGGGCATAAAACTTGATTGAGGGAAAGGATTGAAAAACAAGATAGAGATTTTAAACCAATTGAAATTTTTGAAATTTGAATTGAAAGTTTTGAATTGAAAGTTTGAATTGAAAGTTTTGAAATTAAAAGTTTTGAATGAAAGTTTTGAAATTGAAAGTTCTGAATGAAAGTTTTGAAATTGAAAGTTTTGAAATTGAAAGAATGTTTTGAAAGAAAAATGAAAAAAGGCTTAAACGATCCTAACTCCCCCTAAATAAAAACAACAAATCACCGGGGAGAGGTTTTTGAAACCGAAACAAATTTTGGCCCAGAGAGACTCGCTAAAAGGGATTTTTCAATCCACACTTGTCTAGTGACGGGTCTTCTCTTATAAAATTCATCATTAAAGAAAATAGTTTTGGGCCTTCCATACCGGGCATTTTTGCAATTGCACTCATAAATTAAGTGCCCGGGTTTTTTACAATAATTGAAAAATTTATATTGGGAGCTCCCCCTTACAAAAATAGTTGGAGCATGGGAAGAGGAAGCTTTCTTGGAATAGCCAAGCCCTTGGGTGGTTCTAGATACACATTGGGAACCAAGTAATTTGGATAAATTTTGTTCCCCTTGGGTGAACTTGGCAAGAGATTCCCTTAAATCTTTGATTTTTGATTCCATGGAATCAACATCGGGAAGGTTTTGGACCTTGAGGGACAACTCCTCCTTTTCTTTGAGAAGTTGTTCCTTTTCGGAAGAAAGTTTTTTCAAATTATTTTTTAAAGCAATAAATTTTGAAGAAAGTTCGTGAAAACCTTCCTCCAATTGATCTCTAGCATGTTGGAGATCCTTGTAAGATAAATGATTGAAAGAATTGGAAGAACTAGTGGATGAGGAGTCAGAAGAGGTTACCTCATGAAATGCCATTAGGCATTTTTTTACCGTTTTCACTTGAGGAGGAGGAGGATGAGGATGTGGAGCTATCACTCCATGTGGCCTTGAATGCCTTCTTCTTTTCCTTTTGCTTGGCGTTTTTTCTTGTTGAGTGGACAATCGGGCTCGGATTTTTTGTTGGTCCCCTCATGGGTAACTTCCAAAAGTTTCCAGATTTCATGAGAAGTGGTGCAAGTAGAAATACGATTAAATTCATTACGGTCTAACCCACAATGAAGAGCATTCATGGCTTTGCCATAAAGCTCAAAATAAGCAATGTCTTCGGGGGTCCATTTAGACTCATCTTTGCTAGAGAGAGTGTAGCCTTGCATAACAATTCTATATATAAGATAGCCAATACTTCTAAGAAATGTAATCATGCGAGTTTTCCAAAAAGTGTAGTCGGTTCCATCAAAAAATGGAGCACGACCCAAAGAATAACCTTCGGGGGCGAAAGAGGATGAAGCCATCACAATGGATCTTGAATTTGAAACCGGTGAAGGTATTACTCAAATTTTGCCTTTGATACCAATTTTTGGGCGGAGAAAGAGTGATGGCAAGAGGGGGGGTGAATTGCCTTTTAAAAATAATAAACAATTTAAAATCAAAGTAAAAGATGCAGCGGAAATAAAAGAGGCAAGACACAAAACTTGATAATGGAGTTCGGCTTAAATCCCAAGCCTACGTCTCCGCTCCCAACTCAACCGTTGAGAGATTTACTACCGCCTGATTTTTAATGGTTTTAGCAAGAAACCCACTAGACTTTAAGGTAGTCTAGAACCTATTACAGCTTGTTCTTAATGGTTGAGCAAGAACCCACTTGCTTTTAATGGTTGAGCAAGAACCCACTAGCCTTCTTACAGGTGAAGGCTAGCTCACCTATGACTCAATCCTTTTAAAGGGAAGGCTTGACTAACCTCTTCACACCTTGAAGGTGGTGTGAAAACCCAAAGAAAGGGAGGATGAGAGAAATGGGGGTTTGTAGGCACAAACCCAAATTGAAGCTCAAAAATGATAAAAAAAGAAAAACCGTAATGTGGAGAAGTCTTGGGCGCCAATGGATTGATTGGAGTTGATGAAGAGCGCTCCCAAGCTTCTATGGTGATGCTCCTTGGATGTGGAAGTGAGTTGGAGCAAGTCGGGATCCTTGAAGGAATGCGCCGAAGGTTCACCAAATGATCAAAAAATGTTCCCGTGGGCTTCCATTGGTTTTCTGGGGCTTCCTAGTCCTTTATTTATAGAGGGGGAATCCTCATATGGCCGTTCGGGGTCTTCGGAGCCGTTGGAAAGGTCTTCGGAGCCGTTGGGAGCAGGCTGGTCAAAGCCCAACGGCTAGTTTGACTGGCTCCACCAGCTGACTGGTGCTTGGCCACCGGTTGGCCGGTGCATTGGAAAAGGGAGGGGTCTTCTGCCCAGGCACCACCGGCTGGCCGGTGAGTGGGCCACCGGTTGGTCGGTGCTGAGACAGTAGCTGCCCGGCCTGTCTGGGTTCCACCGGCTGGCCGGTGGTGGGACACCGGTTGGCCGGTGGTCTGGACAGAGGGGATGCCTTCTGTCCAGGCTCCATCGGCTGGCCGGTGGTCATCCACCGGTTGGCCGGTGGACTGAAAATCAGTCCACGTTTTCCTTCTGGCTTTATTGGCCCAATTCCTTGGCAACCTGAAATTATGCCTATCATCCAAAAACACTTAAAACAAGATTAGATAAATAAGAGAGTGATTGTGATCATGAAAATTAAACCACGAGGGGTACGAGAGGTACAACAGGTATTATGGTACTTCATGAATAATCAAAAAAAATTCTCAAAATCAATCCCCACAAAGTAAACACCATGCGGTGAAGTGTATTTCTTCTTCCAAGTAAAAATAGTAATTCAGGGTACACTCATATATGTGTGAAACAATTATGATTTTAATCAGAAAAAAAGTTTCCTTTGAAGAAGCAGTTAGCACATTTCAGTGGAGATATTAGTGATCTTAAAATTATAATTGGTTGTAAACTATGTGGTACACTAATCATGCTCTAAGACTTATAGAAATAGTGCAATTTAGTGGTTTTGGTACATTTTCACATTTCATTTTTATCCTAATTATATGTATCCCAATGACTATGAACCAATTTGAATTGATGTGTCATTTTCATGTTTTAATTCTAATTTATTCTATGCTATGTGAATAATAGAGAAGAGTGTTTTTTAATGAATAAACAAGATCCAAAGAGACTGTTGTTTTAATATGTAATTCCTTGATTCACCTCCCCCTCATCTTAGGGTATTTAATCTAACTGGAATAACATATAGAAAGAAAAACTCATAAAACTACCTAATCCAATCCAGAAACTATCAAATTTTCATACCTCTAGTAATAATAGAATGGTATTGTCCCACCAAATAGTACAATGGTAACTACCTCACCAAGTTAAATCATCATCAGATAAGGAATTACTATTCACTTCCATTGATGTCATTCATTATTGGACCCCTTCTCTAACGATGAGTATTCTTATAAACCTAAGTTCCCAATAATTGATTGTGGATATGGAGTCATATGTCATAGAAGCTGAGGGAATAGGGGAAGATGCAGTCATGAATGGGATTAATATCATGGACACTTACTCATTGAAGCCATCTATGCAGCTAAAACCCAAAGGAAAGCACTTTTATGAGCCCATAAATAAGATTCTTGAGGCACTTTATCACATTTCTAGATTCATCCAAATCCAATTATTTTGAATGAACTATTGATGAGTGTAAAACCGTTTGATTAGGATAGATGAGTTGGAAGACCTAGTTGAATCAATCCATCATCAACAGGAATGCCTATGACTTTTGGTCAAGAGCCTAGCCCATAGACCTTAAACACTTAACCCCCCCCCCCCATCAATTTTTTTACATACTTTCATGCCCCCCATTGAATGGTGCTTCCACTACCCTTTAACAGTGCTTCAGGAAATTTGATCCCTCTTACACGCACCTAGATTCAAACCTTGGACCTTCCCTTTGGGATTTGAATTCCATTACCACTACACCAGCCTGTTTTATTATATCTTTTTTTATATTTCTATTTATTTATATATATAGTTACATGCATGATTTTTATTCATATATTTATTTAATTATTTGTAAATGGATTTATAACATATATGTTTATGTGTGTGATATATATATAATTACATTTATATAAATATATTATATACTAATATTCGTTTACATATACTAGAATATAATATAAATATTTTTTTTATTAATACACGCATATTAATTCATTTTTATAAGATAAATAAAATGGATAGTTTTTAAATTTAAATAAAATCGATAATAGATATTGATTTTATATATTTAAAAAATAAATTTTTACATAAATATATTGATATATGTATTTATAAAAGTGATTTATTATAAGTAAATATAATAAAAAATGAATATATTTAATTATATATAAAAATAAATTATGAGAAATGATAAAATTTAAAAACCATAATATCAATATGAATGTAAGACCTGAGAATAAATTTATCCTCCACTGAAAATAAGAAAGAATACCTCCTTAAACATGGCTAAAATTCCATCGAATGTCAAACAATTGTGATACCCACTAAAAACTAGGTTTTAGAGGCCTTTTAGGAATCTTTTTGGCCTTGGACAATGTGAACAAGGTATATCCTTGATCACTAGTGTGTAGAGATCATCACGGGCTTTGATTTGATATGTAGTAGAGCCCAAACAGACTCCCAGATCAAAAGTTATGGTCATTTAAAGTTCAATTCATATTTTCAAATTTTCATGGAATGTTCTTTAATTAATTTAATTTTTTTCATAAAACTATTATTAAATGACTGTTTCTCCATAATAGTTTTCAAGTTTTTAATTAATAAATTTTTTAATAATTTTTCAATCCATTTTCACTAAATCTCTTATATATTAAGAGTAAATGAATATTTAGACTTCACTAAAACATATTTAAAAATATATATTATATTATATCAATTTAAATAATTTTATATATTAATATATTATTTTTAATGAAATTTAATTTTGTTATTGAAATATACACATTATTAGTGCTAGTATAAAAGTGATGATAAAGGGATTCCTTTATCAATCCTTATAAAATAGTGATGATAACCCCCCCCCCCCACCCCAATCAGTGCTCTTTTATAAGAGCTGGTAAAGGTCCCCCTTTATCAGTGGTTTTTTATTTTATTTGGTAAACAGGGGGTCTTTATTAGCACTTTTTATTAGCGTTTCTAATGAGGGGATTTATTAGCACTTTTTTACAAGAACTGATAAAGTGTCATTTATCAATTATTTTTTACAAGCACTAATAAAGGGGGACTTTATTAGTTATTTTTGTATTACTGATAAAGGAATCCTTTATTGGTTATTTTTTTAGGACTGATAAAGGCCCCCTTTATCATCAATTTTTATAGCACTGATAAAGAGGGCCTTTATCTATGCTTTTATATGGTTCTGACAAAACCAATTGTGGTTAAAGGCCAAATATATAGTGGTGTTTATAATATTATCAAAGAAAAATTTATTCAGGGGGTCCAATACTTGAATTGGATAACTAATATTATCGTGGTCAAGAAAAAAATGGGCATATCAGAGTTTTTATCAATTTCATATAACTCAATCAACATTATCTAAAAGATGATTTACCATTATCTATCATGAATATTTTAATCGATTGAACTGTCAGCTATTAATCACTCTATATTATAGAAGGATATTTAGGATATAACCAAATCCGAATGGACCCTAAAGATAAAGAAGCCAATAATTTTAGAGAACCCTATCAGATATACTGTTACTAGTTGATGCCTTTTTGGTTTTAAGAAAACTGGAACCATGTAATGCACTATACACCATATTTTCAAACCCTTCTTGGGGAAGACCATTGAATATTACCTCACTTATTTGGTGGTAAAATCTCAACAATGATCTAACCACCTTTCCAATCATAAGATCATTCTCAACAAGTTGTGAAAACATAGCTTGACAATGAACCCATTAAAATTTACTTTATGGGTCACCAGTGGAAGGTTACTCAGTTTTATAATATTTTATCATATTATTTAATTTGATCTTGAGAAAACCAAATCTATCCATGAAATTAAGCAACCTCAAAACCTCAAATAGATTAGATCTAATGCTTCATAGAAAACCTTGCAGGAAAATTTATATCCATCACTATAATGATGAATAAGGGAGTTACCTATCAGTGGAATGATGATTTTCATGAACCTTTTGATTGTCCTAATAAATAACCGTCCACCAATTTTAATTCATCCTATTGATGGAAAGACACTCATTTTATATATTACAACCTCGAAGAAATCACTAGGTTATTTTTTAACACAAAATAATGGTGCAAAGAATGATAATATTCTTTATTATCTCAGTAGAACTATGCTTCATACTATGACGCAATATTCATATATCAAGAAAAAAAATTTGCGTTAATATTTATAGTTCAGAAACTAAGGCACTAATAGGTCCACTTGATATCTTGTAATGACCTACTCAATTATATACTCAATCATCTCATGTTTAAGGGATTTTTGACATGGGGGTGGTCATTTTTTAGTAGTTTGACATCTGATTCATACTGAAAAAAGGCAATAATAAGATAGGAATTAACATATTTTATTGTAGAACATCCTTCTACAAAAAAAAATTTGAATAAAGAATTTCCTAAAGAATAATCCTTTTATATAAAAGACTACCCCCATACATGGGAGATGAACTTTGATAGTTCTTCTAAAATCCCAATAGGGAAAATAAAGGAAGACCCCAAACTTAACAGGATCTGTTTAGGAGTCATCATATCTCTCTAGTCAAGGATGTTATAAGTTATCCCTTATTATTGTCAAAATACTAATCCAACAATGGGGAATAATACCAACCTATTATTTTAGGTTTGAAACTATCACTACAAATACTAATATCTCACCTAAAATTAAAAGTCAATTTAGAGTTAGCAATCAAGTAGAACAATGGTGAATATTCTATCATAAAGTATGAGTCAATTCCCTTAACTGAGTATATACAATGTTTGATGGTGGAATTAACATCAAATCCAACACTAAATCACATACCACATTCATATAAAACCTAGTAAAATTCATTATCTTGTAAAATTATATCCTCGGTAGATCCATGTGAGGATGAACAAGTCATTAGCATTATATATTGTAGAATTTTATCATCATTCACTAGTAATAGCGTGGAAGAGGTCAATTAGGTCAATTCCATCCCCAAATAAGATGATTTTATAAATGTATGGGTATATCATATTGTTTAATACCTATGAAATGGGATTATTTCATCAAATAGATCAATAAAAGAGAAAATATGATGATAGTCAATTAACTTTACACTTTATGACCACCCAAATTCATATAAAGTCCTCTATAAATGGTTATTTAATAAATTTATACTCAAATGGATTAAAAATGGGATAATCTTGATGTCATGCATGATAACCATGTATCTTAATGTGGTTCTCATCAATAAAGGATCAATATTATCATCAAATCGGGAGGATTAGGTATATCTGGAATTCATTGACATAGGGTTGTACCGAATTCTCCATGAAATGTTACTCCTATCAAATACACTCTAACATTATTCATAAACCCCCAATATTGTTATATACCACCAAATATTCATGGTCATTTTCTATCTAGGGAATGGATATCATGGGAACATATCCCCCAATAATAACCAAAGAGTTCAAGTATATCCTTACTACTATCAAATTATTCTCCAAGTGGGTCATTGATATATCCCTTAAGGAGGTTGGGACAAATTCTAACATCATTTTTTATGAAAAAAATCATCACTATATTTTGTGTCCCTACACACAATACTAACAGATAATGGTATTAAAGTTTCTCTTCTAAATTTAAATGGTCGTATTAGTAATATAGAACTCAATCTAACCACCCATCCCACTACCATGGAGAAGAAAATGGGTAGATAGAGTATTTCAACAAAACTCTATCTAAAATTATCTAAAATATTATGGATAAAGGCAAAAAATATTATCTCAAAAAGTTTTGGATTATTTTTTGGCCTACAACACCGTAATATGTATGGCTATGCAAGAAACCTCATATTAACTTGTATACAGGATCGAGGCAGTTATACCTATCAAGATTACATTAATTTCCCTCCTCATTAACATTTTAGATCATCCATCCATGTATGGTAAATATAAAAAGTTTTTGGATGAGTTAGAATAGATCAGTGAAAGAAGGTTGTATACCTTACACTATTTGGACGTTAATGAGAATTGAGTGGAACAAGATTTCAATAAGAAAGTGTGTCTTCATAAATTGCTATAAGGGTAAGGTATTGGCCCTCATAACCCCAATGATACTGAGGAATAAACCACTAAATATTAAACTAAAATTGTAAGGAACTTATTCCATACACAATGTCTACTCCAATAGAGACTATTCAATGATTACAACGGATAGAGAGTGCCTCACGCCCCCTAAAAATGAAAGGTTTAAAAAACTATTTTCCCTAATATATATAAAATTATCTTATCCCAGTCACATAAAATTAAACTATGTGAAAACATCATTTTCATATGAAATTAAAAATTATGACACCTTATCCTCACCATATGATGTTAATATATTTATACCACACCCCCGCAGTATGATGTTAAACTATACCACCAACATCCTGGACACTTGAAATTAAACTACATGACACCATTAGTCCAAGCTATAATACCTAGCATAGATCCTATAAGTAATACATTAAATTGAATATCACCAACATCCTTTTTATATGATGTAAAACTACAGATTAATGTCTCCAACATAGAATAAAAAATCAAGTGGTGTTTTTCAAAAACAATCCTTGGATGGAATCTTAATACAATCTAGGTGATCTTCTAATTACCTATTTTTCTCACACTCAGAATGAATCTCTTGATATTATAATTATTCCAATTTTAAAGATTAATATTTACCATGACCAAAGTTAGTGAACATTTGATCCAACCTATATGACCTTATAATTCATAGAGTGTTATCCCTTGTAGGGATTGCTATTTTCCTGCATATGATCTAGATATATGAAAATAATTTTCATAGAAATATATCTATATTTATTCTTTCTTTGGAGATATACATAGTGATTTCGGGATCCCCAACCCTAAGTCACACAATAGATTTAAAAGAAACCATTCTCCCATTATATGATCTCAATCTATACAGAAAGTTACATACATAGAACTACATGTGGGTTGATTATCACTATGAAAACAAACATAGTTAGACATAAATCCTTTATTCTTTTCCTGTCTAAAAAATAAAAAAATATACCTCTCCTTTGTATGATTTAGATATATGAAGAATAATCCAACGTGGGTACACCTATTTATACACCTGTGCTCAAAATAAAATTTCCCATTTCCCTTCATGTGAGTAGGATCTATGTAGGGTAACACTTATTTGTAAGAAATACTTATATCTTGATTCTTATTCTGTTAGGATACTTAGAGAGACATATATTTATAATCCTAGGACAATTTTAAAAGATTAAAAAATCTTTTCACATGTGTACGATGTGTACGAGACAAACCTACATGGGGGACTTCTTAAGAACTATGTGAGTATTGATTCTTGGTATGATGAGATACATAGTGATGATTGGATACCATATCCTAGGGCCATCCATGATCAAATAAACATATTCCTCTTCTCCTTTCATATGTTCCATATCAATATAAGAGAAACATTATGAGAGCCATATTGAGTTTAGTATCTACATCTCAAAAAAGATCACAATCACTAATTCATAGTGAACTTGAGTCTCAATGTTTCCATCATTATTTTTGGAAATAATACTTTTATAAACCACACAACACATTATTTGAAATTTGGATCATCACAAACCTTCCTTATATATTAGTGAACAAAGCATCTGAGTCCAAAAATCACCCATGTTTTAACTATCCATACTAGACACCTGACATGGCTCTATTATGAACCCCTAATATGGATTATTATCTAGAGGCATCTACATCCTAAGAAAAAAACCACTTATCTTTTTATTCTATAATTAAATTCGTTACTCATGTATCATTTTTTCAATTACCATGACCTTAAACTATGTGAATGCATTTGTGGAATTTATCTTAAATGATATCTCCCAGACTTGAATTTATTTTCCATATGTAGTTATGTAGTTACTAAGGTGTATTAATCTCTATGAGAATATTCATATTCTATATGAAACAACATCATATATTTTATTTCTAATTCAAAACCAACAAAACCATGATTTGATAAATCCTCTTGGATTTCTCTTTTATAGAAAAATTGGTAACAAGGATGGAATGAGTGTGGTAATAGCCAACCTATGCCCACCAATCTCTATTGCCTAATTCCAACATTATTTTGACACTATTACTAATGTATTTTATGATATCATAAATCTCCATTTTTAATTGACTCGGACATTCATGTATTATTATTTACCCAATCCATAGTCTGAATATTTGAGTAGATTCTGCACCATGGATGTTACATGCTTGTGTATCATACCAATTTACAAGATAGGGATATGATGTTCCACATGGCCAGTATTCATCACGTGAACATAAACCATATGTCATAATGTTCTAAGCTTCATAGCATTAAATTAAGTTCCCTTTTATTTTTCATTTACTATCATTAAATCATTTATATCACCTGATATCACACCGTCAAGATATGGGGCACTCATAATGGATACAAGTTCATCTTCACTAATAACGATGGTCACTCTAATTAAGAAAGTTAAACCATGAACTATATTATTCTATCTATAAGTAATACTAAGGCCATAAAATTTGGATTCACTAGTTCACATCAGTTCTATCCCACCCATGTCATTGAATAAATCACCCCAAACACTGATTCAAAGTTATACCGCCTTAAAATGCATTAACTATCGATTAAAGATGTCATACCTTAAACATCATCTATATCAGTCATTATTGAATGAAATTAAACTTCATAAGGAAAGAGTCATATTACTCAGTATAAGGAAAACCCAAAAAAATAAATTCTAGTTAAAATTCATGTATCAACTATAACAAAATATTATTTTCATGATCTAGTAAAATTAGAGTACTTGAAATTAAAAAAATGGGGTGAAAACTCATTTGGTTACAAACCTGTAAAGGTAGGCCTAATAAAAATTTATGCTATTTTTCACTTATTATTATTTATATTAGGATTAGGGAAAATTTAGGTAAATTTCATAAAAGATACAAAATATGTTGGGACAAGTGCACAACCCAATAATAGGTCAAAATTATGCTCACTAGGTCCCTTGTCCTAGAAAAAAGTTCAATTATTCTTTCATTCTAGGTATTTTGATTCCGAAATTTTAGAAACTATAAAAGATTGATACCATGTCATTCATCTACATAGGAAATGTATAGTGTTATAGTGATAGAAGGTTATACCTATACTCTTTCATGAGGCACACCTAGGAGGATATAATTTCAACTTCGGTATTTGGAACTGAAACCAACATCAATATTCAATGATCACATGATATAAGATATCTTGATGTTACTTTTCAAAGAATTAGAAGTTTCCATGAAAAGGTGGTTAGGATTATCCAAGATATTGGTAGCCGATAACAACTAAATTTTCTATTATTAATCAAAAGACAACTAAGGGGAACATCTAAAATATGGAGTCTCCCCACATAAGCAAATATTTATATTACATTGAATGCTCATTGAGTTCTTGAAGATGGATCACTGTTTGATTAGAACATTATATGACATAGAATAGCTTGGTTAGTGTCATAACCTCTGATTCTGCATCAACCAAAAATTCTTTAACCCTTTTAGTGGTGCACAACCTTTCCTTCTCTGGATCCTCTACAAGATGTTCCTCCTCATAATACACTAATTTGATAATGTCTAATTCTCAGTTGAGCCAATTCAATTTCTAGTTATATTGGTATAACTCTTGATGAAGTTGATCCACATGGGCCTTGTTTTCTATAACTTAACCCTACCATCATATATCCACTCTATCCAGTTCTGAGGTTTTACTATGTATGATATTTCTACCCACAAAAAAATGTTCTATGGACTCTACATTCATGACTTTTTATTGAAACACTCTTTCTCTCTCTCAAGTGAAAATCACCATTTTCAATCTAGCATGTATAACATTATGGTCAAACCATATTTATACCAACAAGGAGAAGATGTGAAAAAACTTGGGAAATTTTTCTTTCAATTTAGTAAGGTGGATAGAGAGATAAATTTCTATATATCTCTCTATATAGTTTTTTGAGAAATGTTCAAGTTGTCAATGGTTTCTTGATCTTCTTAAAAATTACTCACATAAGGGAGAATATATTCATGGACTATCTTGACTAAAGAAGATCCAGCCTCAACATCTTCAAGTTGAGATGGTTATATGGTATTAGATGACCTTATAACCTAAACAAATTGGGTTTTTGAAAGAATATATCAAACTCCATAGATCCATACTAGTATTCCTAAAATAGATATTTAGATAAATAATTACTAGAAAATAAAATAAATGATATGGATAAAGAGGTAGAGGACACACCTTCACCCATTTATTTACAAACCTATAAAATTTTCATCACCTTGTTATCAGGAACAATGAATGCTACATCACTCACTATAAAAATAATTCTAGAATAAACCCTTGATTCAAACATATCAAATTTACCACTATCAATATCTACACAATCGAATTGAAATCAATCACTACCTAAAAATATCTCTTGGAGAATCCCACAGTAACTATCAATTTTTCATGGATGTGTACACAACATTATAATCAGTAGTTTCATATTCATCTAAATAAGTGACCTCTAGGAGGTCACTTTATGATATCAATACTACAAGAATGACAACCAATGAACTTGGAGTGAAAAATCAGCCCAAATCACCCTCTACATGAGTCGTTGATTTTTCTATAGTTGTTCTTTCCAAGAGAACAGGGCCATTTCACCCTGAAGAAGTTGATATTTCCAAAGTATCGATCCCTTGAAGTATTATCTGCCAAAATTGGTTCGATTGGAGTAATATTTTACATAGTTGAATTAGGGTTATTCTATCCTTCACATGTATCAACCCTCTCAGAAATGTATTCTGTAAATTTATATGTCATTTGATTATGGGGAGAAAACATCTCTGGATTCACAATTCTATGATTTCATCCACCATCCTTGGATCCTTATATGAGTCATAACTCCTCAATTTTTCTCATGTTACAACATCCATTATAGATAAGGAAGGAACTTCATGATCTTGAAAAATCAATACTCTTGGGATCATGTAACTCGTGTCAACATCTACACATGTAAACTCATCAATAATAAATCACCAAAATAGTTGGAAAGCTAGGTGATAATGTATAATACTCACATATTTTTCCTAACTGAGTTTGTATTGTTAGCTTCTTTTCCTACATTTTACTCATGGCCTCCTATGAGTAAAATACCACATGTGGAACCATTGGTGATGGTGGGGGTGAAAATTCTCCCTTGGGATCTATAATCACTTTTCACATACACTAATCTATGATGGGAGAGCCTTCTTTCATAGAACTCTCATTAGAAATAATATCTTCCCCATTGGTTTTTCCACCTTAGGTGAATTTTAGGGAAGCGATAGATGATTTGTCATGTCTAGCCTCCTATGAAAACTATGAAAAAGGTTGAGAATCACAATAATAGTGAAACATATAATTATAATGAAAACTCAATATACCTCTTCCTCAAAGTTAGTTGATTATACTCTTATTATTATAATCTCTCGTATTGTATCAGAGCAATAAATTTTACCTTTGAAAGAATGTATTAAATAATATTTCTCTTCAATATACTCTCTGACTTCCTTAGGTTATTATTTGAAATAAATATCCATCAGATAAGTGATAATCCCAAATCTAGGAAAATTGATATGTTTCACTTGAATTACTCCATATACCTCTTTAATAGATATATTCCTTCTCCAAGTGTCAAATTCCTTCCAAGTCTCTAGAAATGTTGCCATAATAGGGACTCATAACATTAATGAGTCTACTCTTTCTAGAGGTGAGGGACATAAAATCATCACTTGTTTCCTTTCCATCTCTAATAATAGAGTATTCTATAGACTATGAAATTTACGTGGTACCAATCAAGGATAGGAAGGAAAATTCCTATTTTAAATTTTAAATGGTGAATCTTCCTCATTAGTTTATTGTGTATGAAGAGAAAGGATTGATTGACCCCATAAAAAATTGGGGGGTATATCATAAAGTTTTAAAGAAGAAAATCAACTAAATTATTATTTATAATTATTGATAAAATATTCCACAGATTTTCTCTTTCTCAAAAAAGGTTTCAACATTTCAGGTACTTGAATTAAATATATATATTGACCATGAAGCGAGTTGATGTAATCCTTAAGGTCCAGGAGGTAAACTTTTACCAGATTAGGTTGATCTACATAATAACTATTTTCAAGTGTAGATATGATCCTATATCTAGTCGGGATAAAGGTTTTCCTTTGAATAAAACACTATATTTCCCTGATAAGCATAAAACTCTTACAAGAATTACACTCCATCCAAACCATGGGATATGCATCCTCAGCAAGGATAGATAGTTGGGAAGGGGATTTAGTAGTCTAGGGAGTAGAACCTATAGTTTGGGTATTAGAACCCCCAAAACATAACCACTTTCCTCAAATCTCATAATTTAGTGGTTTTCTTAGAGGAAGATTCTTTCTAGGCCTGACTACCTTAGTTGTTCTCTTCTCTTCCTCCTCCTTTCTAGCCACTGTCCAAGCCACAAAAATGGATAACAATATTGAAAACTATTAGAGTTGGTGTCCTAGGACCACTTTATTGTAATTTGAATACAATTATATTCGATGTATTGAATATTAAATTAACATCTTATTACATATTGTTCATTTTCTCTGCATGGATTTAATTAAATAATGACCTAGAATATTTTACTTATTGATAAGGTCATATAAATTTCCTACTATGATAATATCCTTGATGTTTTATGATAATATTCTTAACATATTTTTGTTTTTGGATAACATAATATGATGGTACACATAGTATTTAGACTATTAGGTGTGAGTTCTTGTAAGAGGATTAGGATTCTTCTCAAGAAGTTCGTACATGGTAATCATAATGATGGGTGATTATGAGAAAAGACCCACCGGTCAGAATTCTGTATGTTTTCGTGTCATCAAATATTTATATCTATGATTGTGTGTAATGGTCCTTAGACTTTAAGATTATCATTAATGTATATCATGACTTGCACACTTAGATTTACTGACCAGAATTGCCATGTCATATGTTGGTGGCAAGTAGGGTACATTGGGTGCGTCATGATGGACATGTCATTAATGGATAAGTTGGGGAATGATTTTTCCCTTCCATTATTATGGAAACTTATATTTGGTACCTTCGATTGGAATACAACTGTCACATTAAATTCCAAGTCCATGGTGTAATGATGTGTTTATTTTAGATATTCAAAGAAAGAAATATTGAGTAAATGGGTGGATGACACTATATTACAACCTACTTGATTAAATGTTGTGATAAAGTTATTATATTACATAATGAGTTTCCCTATGTGGTTGTCAACATTATAACATTAAGCTCTTTCTCTTGGGTTTCTTGACCAGGTTCTAGACAGTAATCTTTAACTTTAGGCAAGGTCGCATAATTATAATGAGAAAGAATCCAAGAGGGTCACACACTAATTGTTTCCATCGATATCTAATAAATTATATTTGTGTTTAATTAATGGAATATATATAATTCTCAAGTATAAGGAATAATTTTATTAATTTTATATTTATCTCATAAATTAAATAAATATTTATTTGCCAGCATGTGGTTAAAAAAATTATTTATTTTAGTTAATATTAAATAAATAATTATTCACTAGTATGTGAATAAAATATTTATTCTGGTGTTTGATAAATACAATAAAATTTTGAATAGACCAAGACTGTGTCTAGTGAAAAATATTAATTAACAAGTTGGTTAAATAATATTTCTTATTGCAGAAGTTGATGTGTGTCACAAAATAATAATATTATTAGTAATATTATGTGGCATGGGGTTTATTAAAGGTAATAAATATTATTTAATGGTTGGCATGAAATTAAAAAATATTTCAACCTAAATCCTAACTCTAAAAATAGATGACTATGTCTATTGAGTAGAGAATCCAAAAATTAAGAATACAGAATTGTTAAACACATCGAATTATCTCTCAACTCAGCATCCCCCCTAGAAAAAGAAGCACAAGAGAAATTTCTTTAATACTGAAGAATGACCAATCATTAAAAAATAACACAAGACATTCCACTAATTGCATGAGCACTCAGAGATCGAGTGATGTTTCTCGGATATCATAAGATCATGCGTGGATCACCGCTAGAGGGATTTCATCCTTGGATCCTCACATTGCAATGAAGGGAATCCTAAAGGGCCTTTTCAGATAATAAAAATTCACTAATGAAGAAAGTTCCTAAGACCATGTATTTATTTCTTAAAATAATAAATTAATTAATTCTAAATTTGACTATAATATCCTCGCTCTTCATTTCTAAAAAATATTTTTAAAAGAAATTTTAATGTATCGATGACTACCATATTCTTTCACTATGCCCAGAACCAACAAGATATATCAAAGGTTCACGTTTAAATTTATAATTATTTATTTCATTATTGGTCTATTCACAATTTTGGTTAGATATTCATTTAATGTAATTTTTTCCTTAATATGATTTGAATTAACAAGTTATAAACATATTAATCTTGTTCGTTCAATGTTTCATTTTATTAATGGTTTAAGAAAAAATAAAGAATGACATGATATTCCATTAGGAAGTGAAAAATATTTGGCTGGTAAAACTGGTTTACATGATGTGTAGTCAGATTACACATCGTGTACCCTTGTGAATTATACATGGATTAACTGAGTGGTTAATTATGTGGTGCATTTATTTCCCAATGCATGTTAACTGGGCCAATATAGAACATGGAAATTGGATATATGGAATGTATATAGCATGTATATGACATGTAATCTGACTGTGTTAACATGATAAAGCCTATAACTCAGATACATGAAAACTAAGGTATATAGAATGTAGTTGGACTGTACACGTCATTTAGTCATAGGTGAAATAAAGAATTAATAGTTGAATTAAATTAAAAATTGAAGTATCAAACCCTTATTTTATTGATTGAAACACTAATGTGTGTTTCAAAAGTTAATAATGGTTTTAAATAATATTAAATTCTCAATTTTTTTATTGTAATTAATATGTCTTTATTGGTTTGGTTGTTTATTTTCCATGAATACCATAAATGATTGATATCTCCAATTAAGTTTGGACTATCATTAAGATGAAAGGGAATTAATTAGTTAATTAATTAATTCAATCACATTCATCTTAAATAATAAATAATGAATAAATAAATGAATGTTAGCTAGATGATTTTTCATATTCATTTAATGTATGAGAATTCATGAGATTGACCAATACATGTGTATGCATTGGATGTTTTAATTTGATTTGTCGTATGATTTTGAAATTATTTACTATTAAATTAAATATTATGTCCATCATTTCTTCCCTCCCTCTATTATTATGCAGGACTTCTATGTCTAAGTATATTTATGTAATCCTATTTTATCTAATACTTTGGTTCCTCTCACTTTAATGTGGGTCGTAAATACATGTAATTAATGGAGTATTCCAAGGCATGTGGAGGTTGTTCAATATGGAACTATAATGATGTTAACTAAGGAAATGCATAGGTGTAAAGGTGGAATATTGTAACTCATGCTAAGACTGGTAATTGGAGATATTTCCCCTATGTCACAGGTGGATTTAATGCCCGATCATTAATTAAATTGTTTGATAAATATCATGAATGAGTTATTTAATTATTTACTTATTTATATCTATGAAATTATTTATTTTATGGATTCAAGGTCGATGTCACATAAATAAATTAATTAATTTTTTAATAATTAAGTTAAATAAATATACTATTCATAAATGTTTTAACCAGCATTGTTAATTAATTAAGTAACATACACATCTGGCCTGAAATCATCTAGGGAAAATCCTGGAGGGAAAACACGAACGACATTAGGCTCGCTATGAGCCTGCTGTTTTTGAGGCCATGCACATCCTTTCTGGTATGATACTTGCTGTGGACTGTGGATGGGCTGATATCATCATTGAATCTGACTGCCTCACTATTATCAATTCTCTTAACAATAACGATAGCGGACTCCAATCATTTGGCTTCATCACCAAGAGAATTCGCTCGCTTTTCCAAGGCTTCTCTCGATGTACCTTCTCCTTTACCAAAAGGGAAGTCAACAATGCAGCCCATCAGCTGGTGGCCTCAGGCCCCTCCGATGTCAACCAGCTCTGGTTGGACAATTTCCCTTCATGGATCTCTGTTTGTACGTCTGTTGAGCTTATTCATTAATTTTATCTGTCCTTCATTTCAAAAAAGTAACATACACATAAAATCAATAAGACATGTAAAGGATAAAACAAGATTAAATTTATGCATAACTAATTAGATAAATGAATTATTTGTAAATTTTTTACCAACATGGATAATTAATTAAGTAACATCCACTTAATATTAATAAAAATCTAAAGGATAAAACAAGATAATATTTATGCATAATTAATTAAAATCCATCAACATAATATTAATTCATACTCAACCTTATGTTACTTGATAAAGAAAAAAATCAATAGAACTAAGTGTTTGAACAACCCTTTTGGGATAATTAGTTTATAAGGAGTGTTCTTATGAATGTTTTGGGTTGGGTTAACCATTTAACATCAAAAGGAGTATACCTTTATAAACTTTGTGTAATTTGAAGGAAAGTGTTAAGGAAATCCAATTCCGGATTTAAATATTGGAGAATCCACTCAACGGATCAAGGAGATACATACCCATAGTTGGAAAAGACCTACCAACCTAAATACCTTAAACTAACTTGACCAACCTTTGTTGGGGTTCCACTAAGGGGCATATGGATCCTTTACCTTAGAATGTTAAAGTAACTATAAATTCCGATTTTAATGGTGAGGGATATTGAAACTTGATAAAATAGTGGTATATTTAATAAAATCAATTAATTTATTATTTATCACATAATTATTAATCAGGAAAAGTACCAACAATATTCTCTTTTAATTGTATACTAAAATGGAAATATCTTCATTCAAAATATCACTAACATCAATATTAGATAAATAAAATCTCTTAACTAGTAGTAAATTCCATGAATGGTACAAAATTATTTATGTTGTTCTAATATATGAATGGATATATTATATGCTATAATCCTTAATGCCTAATATTCCTACAAAGGAGGTGAGTTATGAAGGGTTTCTTATTTATGAAAAACATTTGAGCGACGTGATAAACATTAAATATTTGATGCTTCCATCAATGTATAGTAAACTCATGAAGTCTCATATAAACATGGATACATATATCATGCATGATCACCTCCATGGCCTTTAGTAGGAGAGATCTAGAAAGAAATGGTTTGATATTTTGAAGGTGTATTTTCAGAGAATGCTTGGAGATCATTCCTAAACTGTGCCTCATGTAGTCAATTCCATTGGATACATTGAGCTCCTAGAGGTTATAGGGTTTAAAATTCCTAAAGAAATGGGTATTAGTCTCATTTTGGAATCACTCCATCAAATATTATACTGTTTTTTGTTAATTTTAATATGACTAACATGGAAAATCCTATTCCAGATCTTCTGACTCTTATTCACCTAGTAAATAAGGATACGAAGTGCGAAAATCCTTCTGTCCTTATGATAAACAAAAGAAAATGGAAATCGGAGATATTTAGGACCAAATATTCTTCAAGACCTTCAAATAATAGGAAGATCCAAGGGTATACAAGGGAAAATTGTTATCTATTGTGCATGTGGAAATAAGGGACAGTAAAAGAAAAACTTCACCCAGCTAAAGAATCAAAGGAAATCTTTATGTTCATTTTTTATCAAGTGTAATTTATTTGTTTTTAAAAATTGGGTATTAGAACTATTTTTTGTGATAAAATATGTATTAGAATATAGAAACGAGGTATAATTATGAATATTGAAAAAGGGGATATAGATATATGTTCATCCAATGGTGCTAAACTCACTACTATATCTATCAGGGACTACCACCTCACGTTGTCAACCAGAATGTTCTTGGTTTTAAAATTTTTTTTATTATGTTTCATAATTTACCAAAAACATTATATCTGAATCCAAACATGATATGGATTTATTTGTTTTAAAATTTGGAAAAGGTCTCTTATTTTATAAAGATAGAATTTTTTATGGTAAGGCACATTTAAATAATGATATTTATCTGTTGGATTACACAAACCGAGTAATGGAAATCGAAAAAAAAGTTAATTCACATGACTCATACCACACCCAACTTTGGCATCATCAGTTAGGTTATGTTAACCAAAAAAACTGGACTAAATTACATTGAGATGCATATTTATATTCTTTTAAACTAAGACCACTTATTTTATATCATCCATGTTTAGTAGGAAAAATAACAAAATTCCCCATTTACTGGGAAAGTTGAAAGGGCTAGAGATATTATTGAATTAGTTCATACTGATGTGTGTGGACCACTTACTATTGAAGTAAGAAGGGTGGGTATTCATACTTCATAACTTTTACTAATGATTTTATTAAATAAAGGATATGTCTACTTTATGAGGTATAATTTGGATTATTTTGATAAATTCAAGGAATAAAATAATAAAGCTGAGAACCATATTGGTAAGAAGATTAAGAAACTCTGATCAAACCCTAGTGGAGAATATATTAATCATGAATTCAATGATTAATTATTGGATTTTTGGATCTTATCCAAACACATTCCTCCTTATACTTCTAAATTTAATGGTGTAAGTAAAAGGAGGAACCAAACCTTTTAGGATAAGTTGGGATCAACAATGAGTCATGTGAGTCTTCCATTATGATTTTGGGGATACGTGTTATAAATAGTAGCACATATACTGAACCAAGTACCAAATAAATCGATAAATGGTATTCTATAAATATTTTTGAGTAGAATAGAAACCATGTTATCGAATTTACAAGTTTAGGGAATCAAATCGTTTATTAAGGCCTCTTCAGGTAACAAACTTACTCCCCAAGGAACAAAGTGTAACTTTATAGGATATCCTATGGAAACAAGAAGATATTACCTATAAAACCCCTAAAAAAAGGTAATAGTGGAAATACATTACAAATTCTCTAAGAGAGAGAACATCTCTAAAGAGATATTGGGATCGAGATATACTTCAATGAAGTCCAGGATCAAGATATACAATAGTTTTCACAACAACATATTCCATAAATACCTATGGAATATAAAACTATTATGGAGTCACAATTACTATGTTGGAGTAAAATAGAGGTTATAGAATCATAACATTAAGTTTTTCTAATAACCAAGGATGGTGACTCACTATTAGTTGATAATATTGATCCTTTAACCTATAATGAAACAGTAAGTGGAATAGATCTTTCCAAGTGTCAAGAATCCAAGAATTATGAAATGGATTTCATATACTAAAACCAAGTATGAATTTTGGTAGATCATACAGTGGATATAAATCTTGTTGGTTAAAAATTAGTATTCAAGAAGAAAATGGGCATAGAAAGAAAATACAGTACCGATAAGGCATGAATGGTTACAAAAGGGTTCAAATAGTGTCAAGGCATTGACTAAAATAAAACATTTTGACTAGTTTCAAATATGAAATCCATCATTATTCTACTTCTCATTGTGGCTTACCATGACATTGATATTGGTAAAATGGATTTCAAAACAACCTTCCTTAACAGGAACATTCAGAAATATGTTTATATGACACAACCAAAAATCTTTGTGACTCTAAAGGATTCTAATAAGATATGAACATTGAAAAAATTAATTTTTAGATTAAATCAAGAATACCAGTCATAGAACATTAATTTTGATGAATCCATAATGAAATTTGTTTTCATAAATAATGAGTGTGATCCTTATGTCTTCAAAGGGTTTAATGGTTCTTAATAGTATATGTTGAGGACATATTACTCATAGAAAACAAAATACCAATCTTATAGTATTTTAAGACATGGTAGAATAAATTCATCTCCATGAAGGGCTTGGGTGAAGTAGCATGTATTATTTGGATCAATATTCATCGTGATATATCTAAGAGACTACTAGACCTAAGTCAAGGTACATACATTAACAAGATACTGAAGAGATTTAGTATAGAACAATCCAAGAGGGGATTATTGCCCATGGTACATGGAATTTATCTTTATAGTAAAATGTGTCCTCAGACACATGATTAAAGAAAGAGTATGTATAGGATTACATATTATTCAGTGATTGTGTCATTCATGAATGTTATACTATGTACTAGCCTAAATTTTGTATATGCATTGAGTGTGGTAGGCAGATTTCAAGAAAATCTAGGTGACCTTCATTATATGGTATTCAATACTATCCTTAAGTATCTGATGTAAACAAAGGATATGATATTAGTCTATGGAAGATATGAGTAACCAATCATCAATAATATATGAAGATGTTATTTTCCAAACTGATCAAGATCACATGAAGTCAAAAATGATATAAATCTTCATTTAGAATGGAGGTGTTGTGAGATTGAAGAGCTCAAAGAAGGTTCTGGTCACAAATTCTACAGTAGAGTCCGAGTATATTGTGGCTTCTAAAGAATATAAGAAATCATTATGGATGTGAAAATTATTCCAAGATTATGGCATGGTTCCAAGAAGAAAAAATCCAATCACACTCTATTGTGATAATACCGTTTTGGTGTCTCTAAAAAATGATCGAAGGTCACATCAATGGATTCAGAACATACATCATAAGTTTCATATCTTGAGGAAAATTTCTTAGATATTTGAGCTTGTAGTGAGAGGTATTTCCATGGAAGACAATTTGGCAGACCCCCTGACTAAATCCTTGACTTGAAAAAAACATGATTATCATGTGAGGTCTAGAAGACTAAAATTCATAGGTTTTTTATTAATTCAAATATGTATTTTTTTAGAGTTGGTGTCTTAGGACCAACTTATTATACTTTCTCTACATGTATATTCAATGTATTGAATATTAAATCAATATATTGTTATATATTGTTCATTGTTTATGTATGACTTTAATGACATAATGTCCTAGAGTATTTTTCGTATTGATAATTTCATAGCAGTTCCTCACTATGATGAGAACATTGAAGTGTTATTATAATATTATTAATATAGTTATGAAGTTTGACAGCATAAAATGACAGGATACATAGTATTTAGACTATCAGATGTGAGTTCTCATAAGAAGATGAAGCTTCTTCTCATGAAGTTCTCACTTGGTAGTCTCTAATATGGAAGATTATGAGAACGGACCTTCTAGTGGGAATTTTTCATGTTTTGGTGTCATTGGATATTCCAATCTATGAGAAGGTGTAATGGTATTTAGATTTTAATATTAATATTAATGTATATCATGACTTGTGTACTAAGATTTACTGAACAAAATGGTCATGTCATATGTTGGTGGGATGTATTGTATGTTGGGGTGTTGTGATTGACATTTCATTAATGGATAAGTTAAGGAAGGATTTTTTTCATTCCATATTTATGGAATCTAATATCTTGTATTATTGATTGAAATAAAACTGTCATATTAAATCCCATGTCCATGGTGTAACAATGTGTTTATTTCATATAGTCAAAGAAAATTGTATCAAGTAAATAGTTTGATGAAACTTTCATGAATCTTACTTGATAACATATTGTGAAAAATTGATTATATCACATAGTGAGTGTTCATATGTGTTTTTTGATTTTTAAACATTATGTTATTTCTAATTGGTGCCTTGACTCATTGTTAGATATTAATCTTAGACTTAGTAAATCCCACTTAATGACAATGAGAATAAATCCAAGATTTTCACACACTAAGGGATTCATTTTATCTCAATTAAATTCTGTTTGAATTTAATTAATGGAATAAATATTATTCTCAAGTCCAAGGAATTATATTTTTCAAGTTATATTGGTCTCATAAATTAAATAAATATTTATTCACCGTCATGTGAATAAAAATATATTTATTTGTTTTATTGAATATTTAATAAATATTTATTCTATAATATGTGAATGAAATATTTATTTATGAAAAAAAAATTCAGGTCATCAATAAATGAAATAGGATTTCAAACTAACCAAGACCTTGTCTGGTGAAAAATATAAATTAACAAGTCAGTTAAATGGTATTTTTTATTACTCAAGTTGGGACATGCCAAAAAAATAATATTATTATTATAATTGTGTGCCATGGGGTTTATTAAGGGTAATAAATGTCATTTAATTTATGACATGAAATTAAATAATATTTTAACCTAAATCCTAACTCTATAAATAGATAGATTTGTCTATTGTGTATAGAATCCAAAAATTTAGAATAGATAATTGAAGTGCACATATAATTTTGTCTTAACTCCTCTTAATATCACCCTCTCGAGAACAAGAATCACAAGAGACATTTATTCAAGACCATAGAACAACTGATCGAGAAAGAACAATTCAAGACATTTGACTCCCTATTCTAGCACCTGATGATCAATTGTTGTTTGTCAGATATCATAGGAGCACATGTAGATCACTACTAGAGGGATTCTATCATTGGATCCTCACAGTGCAATAAAGGTAATTTGAAAGAATCTTTTCAGATGATCAATATTCACTAGTGAAGAAATTTCCTAATCTTAGGTTTTTATTTATTTAAATATTAAATTAATTAATTATAAATTTTATATTCAAGATCCTTGCTATTGGTTTTAGACAAAGATTATTAAAAGAAATTTTAATATATTTTCCACCACTACATGATTCCACTGCATCTAGAACTAACGAAAAATATCTATATAGATATTAAATAATCAAATAATCAGTATAAGACTTTTAAAGTCCAATAATAGGATTAACGGGTAGAATAGTGACTGAAGGGCCATTTCCTCCCATGTAAACATCAACTAAAAGTGGTGGAAGATCATTAAATGTTTTTCCTTTTATAATATATTTAGATATACAAGGAACCTTTTCTGGATGTAAAGGAATTTCAAGCCAAATATGTATAGAAAATATCCTTCATATATTAGTTTCTCATTGACCCTTTCATGTAAAATACATTCCCTTGGAGAAATAAGGTATCCCAACCTTTCATGACCATCAAATGCATCATTCCCTAGGACACTGGTTAGTGGTTTGTAAGGATCATTGATTAAATGATCATAATAGTTGAGAATATTAATTATCACAATCATGTCTAACATCAACATGTTAACTACACTATTTGATTAAAAATATGTCTTAAATCGATCCTCTAAGATTGGTTGATCATTGATGAACTCATAACCCAATATGTGAGCCTATATCCAACCCTAGAGAACCTGAAATGGTCCAATGAGTCTATAAGGGGACTTCCCCTACTGATTACTCTCAATAAATGCTACAGTTTTACCAGTATTGGGACTTCCATATTAATATGTATCCTAGTTACCAACTGGTATTCTATAGACAAAGTTGTGACCCTTACCCCAATACTCAACCCACATAATGATAATAACCATCTTCTTAACAACATGATGACAGAGAAAATTTATATGCATATTTTTAATCAAATAATGAATATTTTTTAATGTTTTTCAATGATAAAACCGGTGTATTTAATAGTTGATTAAATGTGAGGAACTACCTGATCTCCCAATTCTATGTAAAGAAGAAGAGACAGAACCACGGAAGGAAGACATCACCCAAGTGGTGGAATTTGAAGTGAAAATGGAGGATCTCGACTACCTACCTCCATCAGATAAGAGAATACTCCAAGAGAAACTTACCATAGAGTAAAATATTGAAGCTGAACTAACTCAAGGAGTTAAACCTTTATTTGACCCTATATCTCCTGATTTTATTGAATTTGGATTGTACCACACTCCTTATTGTTCTGATTATACATAATTATAAAATCTTTTTTATGCCTTGGAGGATGAAAAATAACCTATATTTTCACCTACTGAGGAACATATATATCTCTATGGACATGTTTAACGTTTATTGAAGAAAGTTTATGAGGATATGACAATTTATTTTCATATGGAAACCATGTTAAAAACTTATTACTTTAATGGGGAACAATTTTCTCTAGATACTTCATGTTTTAATTTTATTCAAATAGAATTATACTCTGAATTTTCCTTTGACTATTCTTTTGATGCAGCAAACCTTGAGAGACCACTGGATAGAGAAAAATAGGATTCACAAGTAGAAACCAAGAAAGAGGATGATTCATACTTCATCCTAAGCCCACCATTCAAGATATACCTCATTATGAAGGGGTATGATCTAGTGAACTCTATACAAGGATCATTACTTACCAATAATGATGAATCACAAGCTAGGAAAATCCATATGTGGTGGTTCAAGTCAAAGAATTTTCATCCTCCATTAGATTTTGGATAAAATATGGTACTTCCATCTAGAGGCATTAAAAATCCAGGGCCTGCTTGGGGGATCATACCAAGATTTATCTTTACTTGATTTTTAGGAATTTATGTTTTAATTTATTTTCTTATAAGTAGTTCATCATGACGACCACTCCCTTTATCTTTTTTAGCATAAATGACATTATCCTTGCACTTAATTGAGTTGTTTTCTTTTATAGTTTCATGATGGAAGAAGGTAACCACAAATGGTGGAAGGAGAAAGACCAAGATTCATGGAAAAGGGGGGTTCAGTTTTAGTGTTTTATATTTTAAACTCTCTAATTTTTTTTCCCCACAACATATCTTGATCTTTAATTTTAATATTGTATGCCCACACTTGAATTATTCTTTACTTGACTAGTCTAGGAGACATAAGTTTTTTTAGGAATCCTACGATTCCATGTTTTAGATTTCAATGTTAATGAGATTGAATGACTAAAATGGAGAATTAAATTTTTAATTGAATCATGGATATTAAAATGAGGACTCATTATTTGAGGAAATAAATTGATTCATGAAAATGAAATTTACAAACCATTTTTCATGCATTGAATTTATGAAATTTTTTGAATTGATTTTTTATTATTATTCATGCCTTGTTTGATTATCCCAAATCAGATGTCTCATTCCTGAGAGGATTTCTAGACCTAGTAATTTCTATTTTATCTTGAGCATATATCTTGAGTGATATTGGTACATGTCACCAACCAGAACTTGTATTGAAACTTTTCAAAGCTATGACTGTTTGAAAACACATTTAAAATCATTTAGGCATCTTTTTAAAATCCACTTATCCTTAAAATACCACCTTTACATCAATCTTTATTTTATCCCATAGAGACCATGAAGGACCTTTTTAGGGTTGAGCCATGTTTCAAGCCATTTTTATACATTCCTACCCACCTCTTAGTATTTTCATGATATTTTAAAGTTGAAGTGTGGGGGTAAAGGGAATCATGGTGGACATGATGATATACATTGTAAGGAAGAATTGTGGGGATTCTATTTTGTAAATAGTAAAAGGTTGTGGAATCATTCATTATACTCTATTCTTTTTTCCGTCTTGATAAAAAAATCCAAAAATGACAAAAAAGAACCAAAAAATGAGAAAAATGGGATGTGATTTATGAAAACCATAAATCAAAATTTTCTAGACCAACGATCTTCTAATCATATGAGTTTAGGTTATGGATGTGAGGTTTGATCAAATAATAACATATGAAAAAGGAGAAAAAATAAAAAAATAAAATATTCAAGAGGGTTCACAAATCATTCATTATGCTTACTTGATCATGACCTTACTTTGAGTTTTGGAGAAGTGGTTGTTTCTACTTTGAAGGAAAAAATTAATTACACTTGTTTGATATCATGCACTGTACTTAAGAGATAAACCTCCTCCTTGAGCTTTAATTTTTAAAGAATAAAATCCTACCAACATTAATCCTCAGAGTCATTTGAACTTTTATAGCAAGTCATAAAGATTTTATGTGTCTTTTTTCTTTACAAAGTGGAGAAAGTAGTTCATTTACAAGCCTATAGATAAGGTGCATGTTCTCATGATATGATCATATATCTACTTGAATTTTATCATGAGTGATGAGAGAAAATAATCAAAAGTGAGGTAAATCATGATTTGGAATGTTTAATAATAATGAATCGAGGATATTGATTTAATGAGTGGAGAAGTTCCATCATTTTTGCAAAGGGAAAAAGTAAAATACATGATTTTATTGTTTCTTTGAAAATGGGAAATTAATTTGATGCTTTGTATGGATTTTTGAAATTTTGATTTCACATTGAAAATTGTTTGATATTATTGGATTGTAATTTGAATATTGGTAAAATTGGTGTCCTCTTACTTCCATGTTCATATTTTATTCTTGAGGACAAGCATTATTTAAGTGTGGGGGTATTTGGCAGAGAAAATTTATGTACATATTTTTAATCAAGTAATGAAGTTTTTTTAATGTTTTTCAATGATAACCCCCATGTATTTAATCATTTTATAAAAATAATGTGTAATTTGAATTATAGAATGAAAATGGTCTAAATAGTGAAAAGTCCTTAATTTTGGATTTTTGAAATATTTTTTCATCAAGGGTATTTTAGTTATTTTGTTAAAAACATTTAACTCCAAATTGAGTGATTCTTTTTTTTATAATTATTTTATTTCCTATAACTTTTTTTTCTGGTCTTGGGGATTATTCGACCATCTATAGGCCTTCAAAAATCCATGAATTTGAATAATATTTCGGGCGGAGAGTGTGGATGCCACCACTGTAATGGAATCCAATATTGTCTTACACACCTCTAATTGAGGTGATTCTACCTGGATTAGAACTATATCACATATTTTTGTATCTAAAATAAATTTTATGGAGTTTTGAAATCATTAATGTTGTTGTTGGATGTTATTCTTTTGAAAGAAGCTTCTCAGAACCTTCATCCAGAAATAGAAACCGCCATTAAAAAATTAATAACTCCAACATATGATCGAAAAATATGCCTAAATTTTGTGAGGATGTGAGAAACAAATGGGTAAAAACTTTGATGAAGGGTTATATGCATGAATGTTCCATTTAATGGGTCAAAAAGCAACAATGTTTCTAAGGAAGAATTATGCCTATAAAAGGAGGCCCTCTTCTCGTTCTCAAGTCATTATCTCAGAGCTCGCAACCAAGGAGGAATCCCACCAAGATTTGGGCACCTCTTCTTCACCTCTATTCCCCCAACATTTCTTCTTTTTATTTTATTTTCATTTAATTTTTGTCTTAGTTTTCAATTGTAATTTAAATTTTAGTTTTATTAAACCATGCATTTGTGTTTCTCCATCCATCCCATAATTCTTTTTCTCAATTATATTATTTTAATAAAAAGTATTATTATCATTATTATTAGTATTAATAATAATGTTATTATTATTTTTATTATTATTATCATTGTCATTATTATTATAATTATCATATTTTTATTTTAAAACTATTTTATTTTTTCCCTCTCTCCTTTTTCAAAAACTATTATCTTAATTATAATAATAATATTAATTATTATTATTATTATTATTATTATTTTAAAAACCATTATAAATTATTTATTCTTCTTCTCTCTTTCCTCTCTCTCTCTCTCTCTCTCATATCATCCATTCACCATTGTGATATCCTAATCTCAAAAATGAGAATCTAACATTGAGACTTGGCCCATGTGGAGGTTAAGGTGTTCTTGAATTATCATTAAAGTTCATTTTATGTTTGTGGTAGATTTGAGTATCATGTATTTGTGAGGAGAATTTCCCTGATGTGTGATGGGCCCCAATGACATGCATCTTAAAATATTTCTATTATGGAAAATAAGAGTGATTTAAACATGAGATTTAATGTTTGGATTATCAAAATGAAATCAACATAAAAAGAAGAATAATGATTAAATCTAAGACTAAACCCAAAAACAAATTTCTTTCTTCGTTAACTCATTCCTTTTTCATTTCATGATATTTTTTATTTTTCATATCAAAAACAAAAAAAATCATCGCTTTCATTTAAATAAGAAACAAAAAAACTGATATTTTAGGTGATATAGAATAAAGTATGTGAACCACGCTGAAAGTATCCTCAATAGAGACAACCCTATTCAGCCACTGTACTATACTTGGAAAAATATAATTGCTTTTCTCCATGCATCATGATAGGAATGTATCACATGGATAATAATATTGTCAGTCATATTAGTCGGTTAACCATAGGTGTGTCTTTTAAATCCCATTGAGTGAAGTTTCCTTCTCCAATGTTGACCAATATACACTAGCAATCCTTTGAATCATACGGGTCAGACAATTTATCAGTCTCCTCACACGTGTATCATGGTCATACATTGTATCAAATACCTAGATCCAATCAGAGAAATAAATGTACAACCTAGGATGAGGTTCTACTCCCAGGACATTCTAAACTATGGTAAGTAGATCATTCACGAGCATAGGTGTCCTATCCACATCATCCCATATTGAGGATGGTGGGCAGAACTCATCATATATGTCCCCCATGATTGGAACCCCTGTGACCATTCAGATGTCCCAATGAATTATCTCAACTTCTCTATTTACCATATGTAATAACTTGGTATCCAAACTATATATACTAAGAAAAGTAATAATAATAAACCTATTTTGATGAGAAATTTTTTTGACACTCATAAATCCCTGTAAATCCCTACATCCATCATCTCCCATTTAAATTCATTGTATCTTTGAAGGACCCAGAAAAGGCATCCCCAATCCAATATGAATGATCCTCTATGTTGAAGATCCCTTTTTTTCAACCACCCTAACTTCTCATCAGCTATCTCTTTCTTATAGTGTATTGGTAGAAGTGGATGTCTTACTCTGGTCCTTGAAATTCTCCATTTAATGATAAAGGAGTATAACCGATGAAAAATTCATTAGATTGGTTCTCTCTGATATATGTTACCGATGATGAAATGTCTTCTTGAGGTAAAATATTGTAACTATTTATCTAATATAAGGGTTGAAATTCACAGTGGGGTGTGGTAATAGGAATATCAGATGGTAGTTTGAGTCCATAAATGGGTATCTGGTCTGAGATAGAATAATCCTAGAAGCTGGTAACCATGAGTTTTAAAAAGGACTAATGGATTGGATAAACACTCAAATTTTCACCATCCTCAACACTATTTATCATGGTATTTCTCCTCTCAATGGTTATAGGGACAACTTGTAAAAGATTCATTTTCTTTCCCTATGATAGGATAAAGTGTTGGATTCTAAGAAACATGGGAATAAATTTGTTAAACATGGATATTCTGAAAGAAAAACTTAGGTGCTATGAAAAATTCATAGCACACCTTGTGGACAACAAGGAATCCAATTTTATATAAAAGTTAAAAATTATGTGGGGATAATTTGACTGAAAATCATGGAACATAGTTTAGGAAAATATTGGTTTTTTATTTCCTTTTACTTAACATGTGAGAAAGACCAGCCAATAAGGAAACTCTCTATGTGAATTGGGTTGTTGATCGTGATATCAAAGTTAACCAAAACACAAATTTTCTCACTAAATTCCAAATTAGTTCACATGAAACCTTTATATAGTGGTGTTACCTCTTCCCAATATATCAGTATAAAAAAAATATCATATAGTAGGCTAGGTTTACTCCTCAAAATTGACTATTTTTCATATTGATTGTGCCCCATTCTAAGGGGGAGCATTTTTTGAAACCTATAAATTTGTAAGGAATCCAAGAAATTTATTTTAAACAATTTGATCCAACAATGAGATAAATCAAACAAAATTTGGAGAAGATCTGACAAAGGACATAAAACCATATACAAATTATAATTTTCTGCATGGTGGATTAAGAGGATAAGTAGAACCCACTCATTCCCATACCCCCCCCCCCATTAACGAAACTGCTTTGTAGTTCAAGGGGGCGCCTCTTCATCAAAAAAAACAAAATTCATTTGTGGGGAGTTGTTTTGGTTTTTTACTCTTTTCAAATGAAACTCATTTTGGATTCAGGTGTTGATGGGGTGTCAATTGTTTTCCTTTTATATAGCATATGACATGTTATGCAGCTTTCCATTTTGGAAAAGTGGATTATTCATACACCATCTATAAATTATTGATTATTCTGCTGAATAAATATATGTGGATACAAAAAGATAAAGAGTGGAGAAGAAGAAAGACTGAGAGTAATAAATTTCTATTTTGGGAAGATCACTACAAACCATAGGTAACCCACACACCGCAAAGGAGAAAACTCCCCAAAAAGTAATCCTTTATAAATTTTTCTTGACGACAAAGGACATAAATTAATAAAATCAAGGTTGTATTGGTCTTTTTAAAAGTAGATACTCTCCCTTGGAAATAAATCTCTTCATGAAGGAACATCCTTTGCGGAAGAGCCCCTTTGTGATATCCCCCATATCGCATAGTGAGATTAGTATGTGAAATGGGGTATCTTTGGAGTATTCACCTATCTGATCTCAACAACCACCTTTCATGTATATTTTTTCTTCATGTTATCCCCTTATATAATTATCCAAATGGTTCTCCCATTTGAAATCCAAAACCCATGGAAGGCTAGAGTAAGACCACTCCCAAGGCTATAGGAACTATAAGATTAGGATATCAAGCACACCAGCATCCCCCACCCCACTTTGATCATGAATTACCTTAGTAATGTATTCCCCCAACATAACCTCTATAATAGGTAGATTTCATGTGATTTTTACAATCTTTCATACCCTTGGTAATGAGGACCCAAATACTTGAGGAAGCAATGGGAAATATCCAAGTTCAGGTTGTGGCACTAACCTTCAACATGATAACTAAAAAATTAAGTGAAATGAGCATCATATACACCTTTTGTTCTTTAAAAAGTAGATGTTTAATCCCCAATATAGGGTAAAAAAATTGGATATTAGAAGTAAATGGGAATACCCCTTGGAGTATTCCCACAGTCTTTCTTCCTAGTTACCCTACCATAGCCTCTCCTCATCCATCAATGGATGAGAAGAAGATTATTCTCTATATCTCTCCTGGTGTAATCCCTTATAATTTATTGTGGGATGTTATATCCCTCCTTCCTTCTATTTCCCCTCCTTCATCCAACAACAGATGGGTAAGGAAGTTCAACTATGGGATTCCAATTTAGGTGTAAGTCCCATTTGAAATCAATTATGAAATGTGACTGGTCTACTAGTGTTCACATGGGATTAGGGACTAAAATATATTATTTCACAAGAATAATCAAAATTACTTGTTTGGGACTCATCCTTAGGTGTAAGTCCAAACCTAAATCAAACTACATGGACCTTGATTCCCATCCCAAAGGAATACATAGGATGCCTCCCTGAGGTTCAAACCCAAAAACTTTAACCCATAATCCTTGTTATTGAGACATAGTATCACTTATATCATGACCCCACCCATAGGGATACATTTCTTCTAGGTCCTTTGAACTATATAGGGATACTCATGTGTAAGACCCTAAAACAATGGTAGTACATTCCCTTTTAAGTGGCATCAAACTATGTAGGTTTTGATTACTTTCATGAGGATACATAGAAATACCTATCATGAGCTGAATTCCAATACCAAACCAACGTTTTCATTCTAGTAT
This sequence comes from Viscum album, assembly GCA_963277665.1. Lineage (NCBI taxonomy): Eukaryota > Viridiplantae > Streptophyta > Magnoliopsida > Santalales > Viscaceae > Viscum > Viscum album. The sequence continues at coordinate 856,876,869 of OY728166.1, forward strand.
AAATAAAAATACTATATCTCCCAATTATGTGTCTTTAAGTCATAATTCCTTAAAACAAGTAATTAGTGAGTAAATAAAAAAATATGGATAACCTCTAATATATATAGATGGATCAATTAATGGAGAGCCTCTAATAAATGTATATGGTTCTATTAATGGATAACCCATGATACATATATATATGGTTCATGTCAATACATGATAACAATCAATTGCTAATATATGGGCAGAAACCAGTCGTGCACTATGATTTGTGAAGGATTCACAAATACAACTTAAATCTATAATAGAGTCTTAGATATGAAATAATTATCTCTAATAGGGTATGATGGGCCTAAACTCCCATCCTCTCAACCAATGTGAGTTCATAAGAATTATTAGAAAATTTTTCTAGAGACCACCTCCCTTTGGAAAGAAGGTTTTTATCCAATAAAAAATATGGGAACCATTGGGTATTTTTGGTTCCATAAATAATCCTAGTTGGAAACCATTCAAAGAGTTCAAGTATTTTACAACATGAAAATAAATGTCACCTTTCAGGTTGAAATAACGGAGGAGGATTGATGATCCAGGTTAAGGATTTCGATGAAAATTATATATTTCATTTATATTATTTAAATAAATAATAATTAGTTTACTTAAGGAAATAATATTTAAATAATATGGGAGCTAGTTCATTGTTTGAAAATAATAACAACATTATTATTAATTGTATGGTTTACTTATAATTAATATATTATTTAAGAGATTATGTGTAATAATTAATACTATATACCTAAGTATAATAACCCAATTATATCATTTCTAGGTAATGTGATTTGTTGAACAAAAAATTTCTTTAAAAAGATATTTATATAGACCGAAGATAATTTTATAAAGAATGATATCAAGAATGAGAAAATTCTATCCACCTCCAAACTCTAAAGACCAAGAGAATAAGTAATTATTCTTCATGGTTGAAGGGGTTATTAATGTTTTTTATGGAAAATGAAACAAGATGTTTAGTACCTCATTTCTAGCACCTAGATTTTCATCAGAGGCATTTCAAGATTCAAGAAACATGTGTGGATAACACTAGAGGTATTCTTTTTTGGACCCTTCATCATAACAAATGTATTAAAAGAAGTTTAATCATATTCCTCAATAAATAAATAAAAACAAGATGAGTTATTTATTATTCATAAATAAATTATAAATTTTATGTGAAAATATCCACTATTTAATTATTCTATGGTTTATATCATCCAATTCTAATGATTTATTTGAAAAACAATGAAAACCATTATTGTTCATGGTCCCAACTAATTTTGATGTTCCCTGGAACCATAAAGGGTAATTATAGTGGCCATATATTAATTTATAATTTTTAACATTGGTAAATTATATATTTCATTGTTACATCTCCAATTACATTTTTTCATTCTTTAATCTGAATGTTTAGATATCATGATCATTCAATTTAATATGATAAAAATATACCTAGAATATATATATATGTGTGTGTGTGTGTGTGTGTGTGTGTGTGTGTGTGTGTGTGTGTGTGTGTATAATTCTAGAAGAACCCATCTGGAGGAATTGATTATTTAGGCTGGATGATACAGATACAAAGCGTATAACTGAAATGTATACATTTTCGGCTCCGTCTGCGCCTGTTTCCTCAGCTCCGGCACTGCCGACATCGTCTGTGCCTGTCCGTATGGGGCGGTCATTTCGGGACGTGGTCAGAGGCTCAGGGGCATGAGATCCTAGCCCTTGCTTCCCAGTTTTTTCTCTGTTTTCTCACTCAGTGGCGAGGGAGGGGTCCTCTGTTTTGATAGTTGCACCAGAAATGGCTTTCAATGAGGTGGTTGTGGGTTTAAAATTGACCGTGGTGAGAACTGAATCCCTCCCTCCTTGCTTTCATTCGGTTCGTGGCTTCCTGGGGCTTGCAGGGGTGTGCTCGTGTGTCGGTGCTTCATCAGAGCTCTTTCTGCATGGTGCTTGCTTCAGGGGTGGATATTGTGAAGGCGTGGTGCAGGGCTCCCAGTGATTTTGGGAGTTGGCGATTCAGCTTGTCTCATTGGTCGATGGAGGTTCATAAGGTCAAAGAGGTCTCCAAGGCCACTGTTTGGGTCACTCTAACCAGAATCCCACTCCCTTTCCAAAACAGTGCCTTTTTAAAGGCTATCGGAGATGCTCTGGGGGTTTTTTTGTGTTCGAAAGAGAGTACGTTTAACGGCGTGGAGACCCTTTTGGCTAGGATCTGTGTGGAGTTGGACCTCTTGCTGCCGGTTCCAGAAAAGATTAATCTGTCTGTGCCGGGTACTGTGGAGTGGGTGCAGGAAGTGGTCTTTCTGGTGTTTTTGCGTTACTGCTCGTCTTGTCTATTGCAGGGTCACTTGTTACAGTCCTGCCGCAAATATCATGGTGTTCGTCTTCCCGATGCTCATTCCAGGCGCTCTGTTCTGCCAGCGCATGCTCGTCCGGGCCCCTCATTTTCCTCATCAATTCTCCCGAAGATCGACTCTCATGTTTGTGGGTTGGCGTTGGCATAGGGAGATGTTCCTGATGGATCTGAATGCGACTCTTCTTCCCTTGGTTATTAAGAGTTGGTTCCTTCTCCTCAGGTTCCCTTGATGGTCTCCGGGGATTCTGATCAGCTCTTATCGTGGGGTGGTGTTCTAGAGTCATTTTTGAGGTGTTTCAGGAAGTCTTCAGTTCCTCTACCTATCCTACTTGTCCTACCATATTTTTCTTTTGTGGTTTGTAGAGGAGGGATTATGATGGATACGGGGGGTGGTGTTCTAGAAGTGGCCCTTTCCAGGGGTGCTTTCAGTGTAGTTTTGATCCCTCAGGCCGGTGGTGTTTTGGGTGGGCTCTATGGGGCAAGAAGGCGGTCGCTTGCGGGGTCTGGCGGTGTGATGTCAGGTGCTTCCCCTGCTTCGACATGCATAATTGAGGATCGGGTTTCAGTGGAGGAAGGTGGGGTGTTCAGAGGGGCGGAGGACAGGAAGGCGAAGGGTCCCCTTCTCACGGGCGCTCCCTTTCTCTTTCTTTTAAGAAAGGCGTGAGTCCAGGGGTAACCACCAGGATGATGTTGAAGAAGCAGCTAGGCAGGGTGAGGTCCCTTTCCCCCGTTCGGAGGTCTTTGTTGCCTGGGGCCAATACCAGGCAGCCTGTGGTTTAATGTTTTCTATTATAATATGGAACACCCATGTGATCAGATCTAGGGTCAATACAGACTTCATTTCATCTGAGGTTAGGAAGTATAAAGCAATAATGGTGGTCGTCATAGAGAATAAGCAGAGTAGTGGAAAGATTCCGGATTTTCCCATAGGATAAAGATGCATGCAGCCATGCATGGGGCCCCGGTGAATAACCACATATGTATTTTTTGGAAGAGTGGTGTTTCAGTGGACCTGATGCATGTAAGGGACCAATTTATTACGTCAAAGGTGGCATGTGATGGGTTTGAGTGGTTTTTGTCGATTGTTTATAGAAGTTGTGATGCTCATCAGAGGGAGGTTCTCTGGTCGGAGCTTTCTGGGTTCGACCTGGGGGATTTTCCTTGGATGGTGTGAGGGGATTTCAATATTGTTATAGGGCCTGATGAGAAGAAGGGGAGGGGTGCTTTCCAAAGTCGGATGATCATGGCCTTTGTTCAGTGCATGGATGGGAAGGGACTCTTGGATGATGGGTTCTCAGGTGACCCTTTTACATGGTGCAACAATCATAGAGGGGAGAGTCGCAGTTGGGGCAGGCTGGATAGGTGTTTTGCAAAATTACAGGCCATCGAGGTTTTTATGGAGGTAAAAGTACTTCATTTAGCTCAGGGTGTCTCCGATCACTTGCCATTTTTTCTTTCTTTTGGGAAGGCTGAGAGCACTCAGGATGGGTTTAGGTTCGTCAATCAGTGGATAGAGAACCTAGATTTTCATAGGTTGGTTTCACAGGTCTGGGGAGAACCTTCTAGAGGGTACTCTTGGGTGGCTTTGCACTTCAATTTGCGGCGGTTGAAGCAGGCTCTTGTGCTTTGGGATAAATCACTACCGGCGTGGGATCGGGAGATGGAGTCCTCCAAACATATTATTGAGCTTTTGTAGGCTATTTTAGAGGGTAGGTGATATGCTGATGTTTTTGAGGAGCTCTCGGAGAAGAAGGAGGCCTTTTCGGTGTTGTTTCTTTCTCAAGAGCGCAGAGCAAGGGATCGATCGAGGGTGAGATGGCTGAGAGAAGGGGACAAGAACTCAGCTTATTTCCATGCATGCATCAGGTAGAGGCAGTAGGTTGTGAAGCCTAACATGGCTTTGGAGGATGGTACTTTATTGGATGATAGGGAGGTGGTTGGGGGTTTGGCCCTGTAACATTTTAAGGATCTTCTGGAAAGACCGAGTGGGAACAGCTCGGGGGGGTACCATACCGGAGAGACTTCTCTTTGGGAGGAGATTCTGGAGGTTGTTTTTGTGAAGGAGAATGAGTAGTTTGAAAGCATTCCGAATGAAGTGGAGGTGCAGGCGGCTTTGTGGCAGTTGAACCCGGACAGTTCCATGGGTGCGGATGGTTTCCCGTGTGGTTTTTACAGAGGTTGTTGGGAATCTGTGAAAGATGATCTGATTTTGTCCATTAAGGATTTCTTCCGCGGTGGTTTCCTTCCTCGGATAGCGGCGACAACGATGATGGTTCTTTTGACTAAGTGCAAAGATCCCTCCTCCCTTAACCATTGTCAACCGGTGAGCATGTGTAACTTTCAATACAAAGTATTGGCTTCACTGATCAACAGACGATTGTCTAGATATCTTCCACGGTGGGTGTCTGTGGAGTAGCATGGGTTTGTACAGGGGAGGTCGATCCAGGGAGCCATGGTGCTGGCACAGGAGATGATGAGGGATCTGAACGTGAAGGCTCGTGGTTCTAATATGGCAGTCAATCTTGATATGATTAAAGCTTATGATCGGATGGAGTGGGGTTTCATAAATAGAGTTCTCCAAGGGATGGGATTATCTATTTGGGCATGTGAAATTATTTTTAGGTGCATTAGTTCGCCGTGGTTGGTGGTGTAAATCTTGGGGAGAACTCATGGGTTCTTCAAATCTGTTCGTGGCCTGCGGCAAGGGGACCCTTTATCCCCAAGTATCTTCATCCTGGTGCAGGATACTCTTAGTAGATTACTTAACAGGGGGATAAGAAGGGGAAATTTTTTCGTTTCTCCGGAGACATGGGGGCCTCTTGATTTCACACCTCATGTACACGTATGATACAATCATGTTTTTGAGTTTGGGGGTGAGATCCATTAAGGTGGTTAATAATATCTTGAATGAGTACTGTAAATGGAGTGGTTAGATGGTGAATCGGGAGAAGAGTTGTTTCTACATTGCGGCTTCATGTGGAGTAGGTAGGGTGGATAGGGTGAGATTTGTGTTGGGCATGGGGGAGGGGTCTATTCCTATGGAGTACCTGGGTTCTCTGGTGTCTTCTGGTCAGCTTCAGAACAGGGACTTTGACAAGGTGGGGAATAAAAAGATGGCTCTTATTCTAGACTGGAAAAACCACTTTCTGTCCTTTGGGGGATGCATTGTGTTGGTTAATAGTGTGCTTTTAGCTGTCTTGGTTCATGCGATGGTTTCTAAAAACGTACCTAAGGGAATCATTAGGTCCATTGACATGGTGCTTTCTCATTTCATTTGGGATGCCTCGCTTGAGGGGAAGAGACATTGGGTTTCATGGGGGAAGATGGAGCAGCGGATCAATGGAGGGATCAACATCAGAAGTATGGAAGATACGGTGCATGGATTATGTGCGAAGATTTCATGGGAAATTATAGAGGGAGGGATGTTGTGGAGCAGGTGTATGTTGAACAGGTATGAGGCTGGCATTGTTGACCTCCCGGATAGAGGGTATTCTATGTGAGTCGTGGTGAGTAATATTGTTCCGACGCTCCAGCCACGCTCTCAGTGGATAATTGGGGAGGGGATGATCCAGTTCTGGGATAACAACTGGTCAGGTAAGGTGCATGGATACCCCGGATGTCCGGCCCCTCTTATCTCCTTCAGGGAGGCCAAGTTCCATCCCATGTTTTTCAGAGTGGTGCTGGATGAGGCTTCTCGGAAGGTCTTTGATTTGGTTTTGATCAACCATGAGAAGGATAGGTGTGTATATATTCCATCAGCATCGGGTAGGTTCAACTTAAAATACTTTCTTAAGAGTAACCATGCACATCGGCCTCAGGAGTCAAGAAACAGAGCGACATGGAGTAGAAGTTTCCCTGCCAAAATGAACATCCTAACGTGGTGGATCAAGTATAATGTTATTCCTTTGGATGTAAACATCAAAATTTTGGGTATTATCCTAGCTTCTTGTTGTCAGTGTTGTAAAAGGAGGAGGGAGGAGAGTATGGAGCATATCTTCTTTGAGGGGTATTGGGCTCGTTTGGTGTGGAAATTTCTAGGCACAAACACGTGGTACTCTTTATATGCTGACACCTGTGACCGGTTTATGGTTTAATGGTTTCAAGGGTGTGATGGAAATAAGAAAGAGGCAGAGGCTCATGCTTTGTTCTATAATGCTGGTTGTTGGGTCTTATGGGAAGCGAGAAATCGTGCCAGGTTCGAGAGAACTGCATCCACTAGGAGGGCGGTGGTGACAAGGATTAGGTGTATGTTGGTTGAGTTGGTGGTTATTTCGGACTTTGGGGAGGAGGTCCCGTCTTTACGTGTTTTTCAGTCCCCCGAGGTCGGTTGTTAGGCAGAGGGGCTCTAGGGAGTGGGGGAGTTGGGTCCGCTAGCTTACTCCAGTGGAAGGTAATAAGATAAATGTTGATGGAGCATGTGATGGGGATATTATGCGAGGTGTGGGGTGCTTCATGATTGCAGTGGTAGTGTGGTGATGTCTTTCTCGGCCCATTATGGGAGGGGGAGCTCAGTGCAGGCAGAGGCTCTGGCAGTCCTTTCAGGGGTGACACTGTGTATTGAGAGAGGGCTTGATGTGGTGCAAGTTGAAACAGACTCAAAGATTGTTCATGATGCTTTTCATGGGCGAGGCACGACTCTGTGGGTGATTTCCTACACTATTAGATAATGCAAGACCCTTATGAGCAACAACATCAGAGTAACTCACACTTGGCGGGAAGGGAATAAAGTAGCGGATTATTTTGCATCTATTGCGGTTCATGGGGATCCTATGGTCTGGGTGGATAATGTGTCTCCTATTAGACCATAGGGGGTGAATTTGATTAGGGGATATGCCCTTGGGTTGCGTCATTTTCGCCCCCCTTAGGTGGTCTTTCTTTGTTTGTAGTTAAGTAGCTTTTGGAATAAAAATCGTAATGTTGGATGGATGCAGATCTGTACACGTCCTGTGACAGGGTTTATCTCATTATTATATGATGAGTGATTTTTGGAAGTTCATGTGAGATATTAGATGTTTGTTGATTAATTTATATGTTTTCTATAGAAACACGATGGGTATGGTCTTCATACACACCATTTACTTCATGGTCATTACAAAAAGCACATGAATCATATATTTAAGGCATGCCATGTAGTGAAAACTGTTTTTAAAAACTAAACAACATGACTCATGGAACAACAGTCCATGTATATTGTCACCCACCATGTAGGCATACATTCCATTTAAGTATAATGTACACTTTAAAGACCATATACAACATTAGTCACACATCATTTCAACTAATATAAATTTCATTTAATAGTTGAACTCTATAAATGGGTTTTAAGTAGAAACAGATAGGTACACATCTTTCCTCATCTAGTACACATCATGTAATTAAATAATTTTAATTAAAATTAATTTAATTAGTTAATTTAAAATTGAAATGGATGGGAATCTCATGTGAAATTTGGATTGATAATTAATATGAAAGAATTCATTCATTCATAAGATGTCTAATTGTTTATTTTAGAATTTTATATTAATAAATAATGGATTATAATTTATTCTAGTTTATTATAAATGTTTAAATGTTTCATTTATAGATGATCATGTGCTTTAATAACCAATGTCTGTATTGGGTTTCTTTTAAATTTAATTATCATTGCCTATGTTTTTTGATAATTAATTATTAAATTAAATATCTGGATCTATGTATCATTCCTTTTTCCTGATTATGTATGGTCCAGTGAGTCTAAAGTTTATTATACACAACCTCAAACTTTGGTTCCCATCACATGCATGCGAATAAGCATATATAAAGGAAGGAAAACCCATATGTTATGAGATAGTTTTATATTGAGTTGAGGTAAAACCATTCATGGAGATATATAGGTTAAAGGTGGAATGATAAAACCTGATCCTATCTCGGCTCGAGGTTTTTTCTCCTATGCTTATGGGTTATTTTATCATATACTTAATTAACTAAATAGTAATTAAATATCATGATCATTCCACATGTTTGTTTTATATTTTTAGTGCACTATTCTTTACTTATATGATAAAGGTTTATTTTATGATTAAACATGATCACATATGAAAATAAATTGAAACCATTCTTAGATAAAATAAAATAAATGGATTATGTGTAAATTATTTTATCATGATATGGTTAATTAATTATATAAAATCCAATTAATATTAAAAATTATGTAAAAGGATATAATAAATAATCTTTATGCATATGATAGAATCCCCCAAGGTAATAATAAGTCAGAAATGCCTTCCATTACTTGATTTATAATGAAACCATAGATATAAGTGTTTTTATAAACCTCTTCATGAAACATTCATTTATTAGAGAGTTCTAATTAATATTGTATGTTTACTTAACCAAATTTAAATCAATAATAGTTTCCCTCATATGACTTAGTGTCATTTGAAGGCCAATATTAAGAAAATAAAAGTCCAGGATTTAATGGTTGGTGAGTCCACAAAAAAGATCAAGGCACTACTAGTTTTATAATTGGATAGACTATATTTCTAAATACCTTTGACTAATTTGACCAGGACCTTTTCTTGGTTATTAGAAGGAAGATACAAATCATTTCCACTAGAATTTCCAAATTAATTGATATTCTAAATCTAATAGTAGAGGCTATTGGGATTCGATAAAATAGTGAGAGACTAATAAAATTAAATTTATTACATAACACTTTTGGTAATCAAGATAAATTACTTAAAAACAAATTTTATTTGTTGTAAAAAATGGAATTTTTTACGGCCTCAATATTATCCATGTCACTAATGTTATAAAAAAACAATATCTTGACCAGTGTGAAATTATAGGATTGGTACAAGTTCTTTCACATTGTATTATTCCAGGAGTGTAAAATTTACATAATAGAGTGGAAGAGCACTGTCGTGGGAACCCTCCAATGATTAGCGTGATTTTGGGGTACTTAGGGGCAATAGAGTGTCTGACCAAGGTCGTCTCTCAAAGGAGGAAGTGAATTAAAACAACTTTTCGAGGTATTCTAAAAATAAAATAAAAGATAATTAAAACACTACATGAAAGGATGGGGGTTGCTTATAGTTTATAAATCTAGAAGAAGTTTTCTGGAAGAAGATTGTATTTTTTTTGTTTTTATTTTTGAAATGAATTTCGATTAAAATGACACAACAAGAAGATGTTTTTTAGACAATATTTAAAAGACGTAATCGATCTAACTCTACCTCTTCAATAAATTTTTTATCATTATCATTTAAATTATAATCCACTTAATTATGATCCCTTAACTTGTTAACCCCCGAACCCTATGATAATTAACCTTACCACAAAGATGAAGTGAATTAAACCCTAGGTTATCTTCGGAACATGTAATCGCAGGTACCTTGCTTTGATTGATGTTATAAGGATAGCTTATGGTCAGTGGTAAATTGAGGCACATATCCATTCTGTAAATGAGGACTAATTGAGTTTAGGAATTATGTTTTAACTCTAAAAATTAATCCAATGTGGTTTTGAATTACAAGTTAAGGTTGCGCTCTCACAGTTCACACAATTCCCGACCTCACGTATTTTGTGTTAACTATTCAATTGCTTGATTAGTTCCATTTAAATTAAAAACACAATTAATAGATCATAATATGTGAATTATAGTAGCTCATTTATTCAAAATAAATTAATGAAGAAGGATAGAGTTTGATCGATTACTAAAAATAACTACTCTTCTATGGGCGATGTAGTTATCATAGAAGCGTTTTGAATGTGCAAAGTTTTAAAAAGGGTAGAAACCAATCACGTTTCTAATCAAGAATTCCAGCCAAAATAGGAATATTAATAGAAGATTAATTTGAATAAAACAGAAGAAAATAAAAGAAATAAAATAAGTACAAAGAAATTTGTTACACAAATAAAAGCATTACAACATGAAGGAGAAGAAGAAGGCTTCATCGAAGGGATCCTTGCTTCAAGAGATACCCATATTGAAATGGTTTTATAATTGGAGTGGATACACTTCTCCTCTGCCTTAAACTTCCCAATGCACTTCCCAACCCCCACCAAATGATAAAAACACTAATTTATAGAGTGGTGGGGAGGCTAGGTACAAATTGGTTTTAAATGTGAATGGGGAATCTCGGCCAAATATTTTATGCCAAATTTCACCGCCCATTTGACCACCAAAACACATGAATCAGCGGTCCTTATAGAAGTATTATCCTTTATAAAATGAGTAATTTATCCCCTCTCAAAATTTGGGTCTAATCCAAGCACTGATGAAGAAGTTATGGCCCAAATACAGAACCCATGTCCATTCTGCCGATTCCTTCCCACCATTAACTTAATGGCCCATTTACTCCATCCAAATGCACTTTTTAGCTCCAGTTTCTTGCATAAAAGTTATAGAAAATTAATTTAGGAACACTGTTACAAAATATTAATTTTAAATAATAAATATTAAAATACTTATCCTCAAAATACTACAGTATATTTTGAAAGGTTAAAACCGGAATTTTCATCAAATTTTCAAATGAAAGATATAATCCCAAATAATTCATAAATGAATATATTAAGCACAATGTGAGGAAATTATATCATTTATTATCAATGATATATTCAACAAAATAGTGTTTTATCAACTCCCCCACACTTACCCTTTTTCACTTCTAGGTAAAAACTCATATCAAGTAAACGTCAATATCAAATCTAAACCAATTTTAAAACATATATCCTTGAGATTAAAAAATTCCACACCAAGAAACAAAAGATATCATGCCTAATAAAAAACCATTATTTCAAGTTCTTAATTTATGTCATTAAATATATTTCCACTTTATTTATCCTCCCATGCACAAAACACTTACCTCAGTTGAATTTTTTCTTATCACACAAATGTTATTTTTTTTGCAATGTCTTTCTCATCCAAACTCATACAAGGGTCACCATAGGCTTGATAAATTCCTACATCGCTACCCAATGTGAGTAAAGGACATATGATTATTATGAGGACTTTTCAGGTTTGTTCTGTGGCTTTTAGTTGGTAAGATTTAGATGTGAAAAATTATGAGGCTGAATGAGGAGGGCTTCACTCTTTTTGAAGAAAAATTGCATTAATCGAATTTTCACTTAAATATGGTCTCCTCCTCAATCTAAATAGCATTGATTCATTTTCATCATCATGAAAAATAAAGGAATGTTCCCACCATTCAACATTTCAGTAGTAAAAATGTCAATCTTCTCTAACATGATTTTCTTAAAAGCTCCAGATAGGCACAGATTTCCCCCTCTATTAGAATCTCCAGAAAGGAACAACTTATTTTATCATGAAAGCTCCAGAAAGGAAAAGATTTCAATATAATGTTTTTCTTTAGCAGCAAACACAACTCTTCATAATTTAATTTTTCACCCAAAGTATCACAAAATGTGGTAGCACAACACAAGACAGCTTCCCCCACACTTAAGCTCAACTAGATTATGCAATTTCACTTCAAGAGTTGGATGGATAGGGAAAATTGGCTTGTAATGTGGCTAACATGATAGGTTGTGCATGGATTCTAAGGCATAAAGGGATTAAAAGTTCAAGGTAGGCCATTATAAAAAAGGATTCTTTGAAATAGGGGCTTTAATACCAAACAAATGCCTTAATCATTTAAACATAAGTACCTCAAACCCTCAAGTTTTGACAGGAATAAATCAAATTCCTGTTAAATCAAGCATGGTTTGGTTCTCTCAAGAAGTGAGGTGAATGTAAATAATATGAATATAATGGTTTAGAATACTCACAAGAAAGTGATTTCAAATATAAATATAGTGATATGTGGCATGGGATTCAAAATTCAGTGTACTTTTCATGAAATTACTAAATATTTGAACTTGAAACAAACTCATTTCAGCATTCATTTAAGCTTAGTTTCAATGGATAAATTGTTTCACTTATTTATATGGATTTAAAAAATGGTTATGAGAATCATTTCAGCTCAAAAGTTTCAAAAACACACAGAAAATTGAAAAATAAACTCACAAAATTTGAAAAACATACAATTTTTTTTGTTTGGTTTTTTTAAGAGGAAAACAATTGAAATTACTAAACTAAAAGGTTCCCTCCCCCACACTTAAAATATTGAATTTTCCTCAATGTGTACCCATGAGATGATATATGCACGTGAAATGTATACTTTTAAATAGTACAAATAATAAAAAGGTTAAAGGGTTAGGAACAGCCTGATATGCTCATGTGATGATGGGGTCATAAAGTGTGATAAAATCCACTACATCAGTAGGAAGTCCCTCAATATATATATTAAAACCTTTCCCATTGACTGTAAATCTCCTTCATGTGTCCTCTTGTGTGATATCCACTACACCATAAGAAAAAACATTAGTCACAACATAAGTACCTAACCATCTGGAAGACAACTTACCAGACATTAGCTTCAGTCATGAACTGTAGAGAAAGACTTTCTCGACAACATGAAACTCCTTTTGTTGGATCATTCTATCATTATTTGCTTTTGATTTTACTTTATAGAGCCTTGAGTACTCATATGAAGACAATCCAATCTCCGAAAGCTCTTGAATTTGCAGCTTCCTTTGGATTCCAGCTTGGGCTAAATCCATGTAGCATTTCTTTATAGCCCAATAAGCCTGATGCTAAACTTCCACGGGGAGATGACATGCTTTCCCAAAAACAATTCGAAATGGGGACATACCAATGGTTGTCTTGTATGCTGTCTTATAATCCCACAATTCATCATCCAAGTGCTTTCTCCAATCTTTCTTATTTGGTTGCACAGTTTTCTCCAAAATTTGTTTCAATTCCCTATTTGAAACCTCAGCCTGGCCATTTGTTTGAGCTTGGTATGGTGTTGATGATTTGTGTGTAACCCCATACTTCCGAAGAAGGGAAGCAAAATTTCGATTGTAGAAGTGTGTCCCTTGGTCATTGATGATGGCCTTAGGTACTCCAAACCTGCAAAAAATTGCTCTTTGATAAATCCCACAACAACATGAGAATCATCAGTTAGGTGACCTTAGCCTCCACCCATTTACTCACATAATCAACAGAAACCAAAATATAAAAAAATCCAAATGAACTAGGAAAAGGACCCATAAAATCAATTCCTCATACATCAAAAATTATCATAGAATAGTGTGGGTTGTTGGGGAATCTCATGTCTCTTAGAAATGTTCTCAGTGTGTTGGCAATGAGAGCATGACTTACAAAACACATGGGCATCATGGAATAAGCTAGGCCAATATAATCCAGAGTCCAAAACTTTCCTAGCTGTCTGTTGGGGTCCAAAGTGTCCACCCCAAGCGAGTGTATGACAAAAATGTAAAACAGACTCCAACTCATGATCAAGAACACACCTCCTAATAACATGATCACTACACATGTTCCAGAGGTATGGATCTTCCCAAACATAATACTGTGACTCAATTTTTAATTTTTGGACTATGTTTCTTTAAATTTGTACGGATTTTAGAGGCAACAAGGTAGTTAACTAAATCTGCATACCAAGGATGCGTACCTGAGATGGAATAAAGTTGCTGATCAGGGAAAGTGTCCCGAAGTGGTACCTGGTCCAAGGTGCCATCCTCTAGTGTGTGAGTAAGCCTACCCATGTGGTCTGCCACCAAGTTTTCTAACCCCATTTTTTCCTTTATCTCAATATAAATTTCTTGAAGAAGGAGCATCCATTGGATCAGCCTGGGCTTTGCATCTGGCATCTTCAAGAGGTACCTCAGAGCTACATGGTCCGAAAAAACAACTACATTAGAGCCCAATAAATATTAATGGAATTTATCCAAAGAAAATATGACAGAAAGAAACTCCTTTTCCATGGTTTTGTAATTTGATTGGGCTGAATCCAGTGTCCTTAATGCATAGGCGATCACATGTGAACGTCCCTCCACCCTCTAAGATAAGATGGATACAACCGCGAAGTTAGAGGCGTCACACATAAACTCAAAAGGAATCTCCCACCATGGGGGCTTTATGATCGGTGGAGTGGTTAGACACTTCTTTAGCTCATCAAAGGAAGTCCTACAAGAATCATCAAACACAAAATCATAATTCTTTTGAAGTAATCGTGACATAGGAAGAGAAATCTTACTAAAATATTTGATGAAGCACTAATAAAATCCTTCATGACCTAGGAAATATCTAACATCATGCACACATTAAGGATAGGGTAAGGATGAAATAATTTCTACCTTATATCTATCAAACTCTATCCCATGTTTTGACACAACATGCCCTAAGACAATGTAATGCTCTACCATGAAATGACACTTTTCAAAGTTCAGGACCATATTCTTATCAATACAACAATTCAACACCTTTCCAAAACTACATATACATTCATAAAATGAAGAACCATACACTGTAAAATCATCCATAAATAACTCCATGTAGGTCACAATAATATCAGAAAAAAATACTCACCATGCATCTCTGCAAGGTACGTGGGGCATTGCAAAGCCCAAATGGAATCCTTTGGTAGGAAAACGTACTGAAAGTACAAGTGAAATTTGTCTTATACTGATCCTCTAGAGAAATAGGAACCTAAAAATATCCAAAAAATCCATCCAAGAAACAATAATGTGTTTTCCCAGTAAGTCTCTCAAGCATCTGATCAATAAATAGGAGGGGGAAATGGTCCTTGCGAGTAGATTAATTTAGTTTCCTATAATCAATACACACGTGCCAACTATTTTGCACCCTCATTATAACTAACTCATCTTTCTCATTTTTAACAACAGTAACACCACTTTTCATTGGCACAACCTGAATAAGACTTACCCACTGAGAATCTGAAATGGGATAGATTATACCCGCCTCGAGCAATTTTTCAACCTCTTTTTTAACAACCTCCAGAAGGGTTGGATTGAGTACCATTTGTGGTTGCCTCACCGGTTTAGCCCCATCCCCAAAAAGAATACTATGCATGCAAATGGAGGGGCTAATACCTGATATGTCAGCCAAGGTCCACCTGATTTCCCTGATGTTCTCCCTCAAAATATTCAAAAGTTTTTCTTCATGTTCAAAAGGGATATTGTTAGGAATGATAACAGGTAATTTTTGACCACTTTACAAGTATGATTATTTGAGATTTGATGGAAATGGCTTGAGTTCCAATGTAGGGGGTGGTGTATGGATGGAGACATAGAAGGAACTAAAATATGTGCACAAAGAGCATCAGTATCAGAATAGAAATGATCACAATCAGAGAATAAAGCATCAAATCCATTAGCATACTCAACAACCATGTCATAATAAGAGTTCACATGATCAAAATCATAATATGATTCCATTTAAAAATCAAATATTATAGAGTCTTGTTCCTTAGAAACGGGTGTGGAAGTTCTCTTAGATAGTAAATTAAAACCAATACTCATAATCTCACTAAGAATAGGACAATCAAATTCCATGGGTTTTTTACTTGGTGGTTCAAAATGGTAGATAAAAAATGTAGAATGATCCTCTAAGGGGTACTTCATGGAATCCATAACATTAAATATCACAACTTCATCCCCAAATTCCATGGAAAGTGTACCCTCATTGACATTTTGATAGTTTTTGTAGTTTTGAGGAAGGTTCTACCTAAAATAATGGGGGAATGAGAACTTAATTGGTCATCCTCCATGTTAAGTATGTAGAAATCTGCTGGAAAGATCATGTCTCTTACTCGGAGAAGTACATCCTCAAGGACTCCCGCTGGATATTCCGTAGCTCTATTCACTAACTACACCACTACTCTCAATGGTTTTATCTCACCAACCTACAAAGAATAGAATACAGAGTAAGGAATCATATTTATGGAAGCTCCAAATCACAAAGAGCATCAGAAAAGTGTAACTCCCCTATGGTGCATGGGATTGTGAATGTACCTAGATCCTTGCACTTTGTTGGCATTGCTAGAGTTGGTGTAATGAGTGCTAACACATTCCTTACAAGATGTATCCTTTCATTTCCCTTGAGCCCCCTTTGATTGGTACAAATTTCTTTTAAGAATTTCGCATACCTTGGAATTTTCTTAATGTATTCAAGTAGAGGAATGTCGATCTCCACACACTTGAATGTGTCCAAAACCTCCTTTTTCATTGATTTTTCATCCATATTCTTGGTTTGAACAACCATGTTTGGAAAAGGAAGGGGTTTAGGAGGAACATCATTAATAATTTGATTACCTTTATCTTTCTCCTTGGGTTTCTCATCAGTTGATGTGGAATTCTGATTTTTTGGAGTTGAGGTGAATCTTGGTGGAATCGCAGGTGGAGAATCATTAGTTGTTTTCTTCCCACTTCTCAATGTGATGGAACTAAATTTCCCCTTGGGTTTGGAGTGGGTTGGAAAGGTAGATTTACAGAATTATTACTTACAAGTTCATGGAGGGCGGTGGAAATCTGGCTCATTTGAGTCTTCAACTCCCTCAGCTCCGAACCTTGTCTCTTCAGCTCATTCTATTGATTATGAAAAAATTTCTTGAAAAGGTCATCAGTGTTAGATTCTACCTTTTGTGGGGGATTCCCTTGTTGCTGTATTGTGGATGCTTGGGCTTCAAATCTCCTTTGGGGTTGTTGGAAACCCTGCTGGTAAGGCGGAGGCTGCTGGAAGTTTTATTGAAAAGAGGACCTTTGTTGTTGTCCAGAGCCATACCTCATGTCTGATTTATCCTTCCACCCTTGGTTGTATGTTGGATCAAACTTATTTTGGGGATATGGTTGTTGTTTTTGTTGTTGATATGCTCTCCTAGGGAACACTGCTGCACAATCTTCTGTTTCTCGAAGTTTTGGGAAACAGTCAGTTGGGTGGCTTGTCTCAGTGCAAATACCACAAGGCCTTGAAGGAGGGGGTTGGGATGTCTTTTGAGCCAATGTAATCTATCTCACCATAGTTTTCAATTCTTCCAACTTGGTATCAATCGAATGACTTTCAAGAGAAGATGGACTTACCTGATGTACTCCCCTAAAATGTCGTGTACGTCGATCACCAAATTATTGGGAGTTTTGGGCCATTTTTTCGATCAAAGCACATGCAGCTACTGGTGTCTTGTCCACCAATGCTTCTCTAGCCGCAAAATCCACCAGGCTCCTCTCCATATGTGTGATTACTTCATAAAAGTATTGTATGAGGAGTTGCTCACTAATTTGGTGATGTGGGCAGCTTGCACACAACTTCTTGAATCGTTCCCAGTACTCATACATTGACTCCCCTTGGGGTTTCTTAATCCCATATATCTTCTTACGAATGTAAGTTGTCCTTGATGATGGAAAAAATAACTACAAGAAAAGGCATTTCAAATCATTCCAACAAGTTACATCTTCAAGTTGTAAATATTACATCCAGTCTTTCGCAGCTCCATCAAGTGAGAATGGGAATTCTCTTAGTTTGATTTGATCTTTAGAAACATTTCTAGGTTCAAGGGTTAAGAAAACCACATTAAATTCTTTCAGGTGTTTATTGGGATCATCACTAGAGAGGCTGTGAAATTTTGTAAGCAGGTGAATTAATCCAGATTTCATTTCAAAGTCCGATTTGAGATTTGGATATGCAATGTAATTTGGTTGATAGTTAATATCAGGTGCATCCAATTCTAGAATGGTTCTATTAAGTTCATTTACATTATTCTCAGCCATTAGTTATTGTTTTATGGTTGAATTTGAATTAATTCAAATTTCAATGTTCTGATATTGGAGTAATTCTACAACTGGTTGAATGTTAAAACTTCCTGTAGACTGAGAATGTCTGATTCGTTCCCTAAGGCTACGTTCAATCTTAGGGTCAAGATCTAAGAGATCTTAGGGGTTATTTTGTGTCATAAATCAATGAAATATGAAAAGGAAATAAATAAAAGTGGACCATAATAAAAAGAAAATAATTTTGAGTTGGTCCGATAAAAATAAAAGAAGAGAGTAAGAGAAGAAAAAAAACTTCAAAAAAGGGGAAAGAAGAAAGAAAGAAGAGAATAAAATAATTAAATGAAAAATAAAATAAATACCTATAATTGGTTAAATAAATTACTTGCCTCCCTGGAAAAAGCGCCAATTTGGAAGAGCACTGTCGTGGGTGCCCTCAAATGATTAGTGTGATTTTGGGGGACTTAGGTGCAGCATAGTGGTTGAGCAATGTCTTCTCTCAAAGGAGGAAGTGAATTAAAACAACTTTTTAGAGGTATTATAAACATAAAATAAAAGAGAATCAAAACACTACTTGAAAGGATGGGGTTTGGTTATAGTTTATAAATCTAGAAGAAGTTTTCTCGAAGAAGATTGCATTTTTTTTGTTTTTTGTTTTGAAATGAATTTCGATTAAAATGACACAACAAAAAGATGTTTTTTAGAACATATTAAAAATACATAATAGATCTAACTCTACCTCTTCAATCAATTATTTATCATTATCATTTAAATTAGCATCCACTTAATTATGATCCCTTAACTTGTTAACCACCGAACCCAATGAGAATTAACCTTACCACAAAGATGAAGTGAATTAAATCCTAGGTTATCTTCGGAACATGTAATCACATCCCCCTTCTTTGATTTATGTTTTAAGGATAGCTTATGGTCAGTGGTAAATTAAGTAACATATACATTTTTTAAATGAGGACTAATTGAGTTTAGTAATTATTTTTTAACTCTACAAAATAATCCCATGTGGTTTTGAATTACCGGTTAAGTTTGTGCTCTCACAGTTCACACAATTCCCAACCTCGCGTGTTTTGTGTTAACTATTCAATTTATTTCTTAGTTTCATTTAAATTAAAAACTAAATTAATAGATCATAATATGTGAATTAAATTAGCTCATTGATTCAAAATAAATGAATGAATAAGGATAGATGTCAATCGATTACTAAAAAGAACTACTCTTCTATGGGCGGTGTAGTTATCGTAGAAACATTTTACATGTGCAAAGGTTTAGAAAGGGTAGAACCCAATCACATTTCTAATAAAGAATTCCAAACCAAAGATTAATATTAAGAGAATAAGAAATTTGAATAAAACGGAATAAAATAAAAGAAATAAAAGAAGTACAAAGAAATGTGTTACACGAACAAAAGCATTATAACCCGAAGGAGAAGAAGAAGGCTTCGTCAAAAGGATCATTACTTCAAGAGATACCCTTATTGAAATGGTTGGATAATTGGAGTGGATCCACTTATAATATTCCCTTAACTTCCCAATTCACGTAAAAACCTCACAAAATGAGAAAAAAACCAATTTATAGAGTGGTGGTGAGGCTAGGTTCAAAGTGGTTTCAAGTGTGAATGGGGAATCTCGGCCAAATATTTTATGTCAACTTAAACCGTCCATTTGACCACAAAACTTGTGAATCAACTGTACTTCCAGAAGGATGATCCACTTGAAAATGCGTCATGTATCTCTTCTCAAATTTTGGGTAAGATCCAAGCACGTATGAAGATGTTATGTCCCAAATACAGAACTCATGTCCATTCTGCCGAGTCCAGCCCACCATTGACTTAATGGTCCATTTACTCCATCCAAATGCACTCTTTAACTCTATTGTCCTGAATAAAAGTTTTAGAAAATTAAGTAATAACCCTATTACAAAATATTAAGTTCGAATAATAAATATTAAAATATTTATCATCAAAATACTACAATACATTTTAAAAGGGTAAAACTGGAATTTTCATCAAATTTTCAAATGAATGATCTAATCCCAAATATTTCATAAATGAATATATTTAGCATAATGTGAGGAAATTTTATCATTTATTATCAATGAAATATTCAAAAAATAGTGTTTTATCATAGAGCCTCAATTTATAGATAAGGATCCCTCTAATGAGGCTAGTGAGGTGGATCATACAATCTTATGGGAACTTTCATATGATGCATTGGATGTTTGAGGCTTTAGGTTATTTTCCAAATATAGTGAAATCTAGAAGTCTTAGGAGAACATATATATATATACAACATGTTTTCTCGTATTTTTTATTCTTATCAGGAGTAGGCTTAAAAAGATAGAAATGAGATCCTCAAGTCACTTTTCAAGTAAAATCTTAGAGAAAGTATGCCAGTTGGACACCATGTATTCAGGTTGATTTCCTATATATATTTTCTTGAGATTCTTGGATTAAATCCACAAAAATAATTTTTTATTTACCCTGTACATGACTCACCACATCAAGTATTATCCAATTTTATTGTGAATTTTAATATGAACAATATTTATAAGACTCTCCCAAATCTCTTAACTTTTATTCCCTATGAAGATAAGGAAATGAATCATCAAAAACTGTTAGTCCTTATGGTTTATAAGAGAAAAGGAAAGGAAAAAATTCCTAAACACTAAAATCAAGTCTATGGTGCCTTTAAAATGCTCATCCAAGAGAAGTGGGGTCAACAGGAAGGCTAAGGAACAAGATTCGATATGTTTTTCATGTACATGGAATGGCCACTGTAAGAAGAATTGAACCTCACTATAAAATAAAGGGGAGGATTTAAGTTGATTCATTATTGAATTTAATATTTTTATTTATATAAATTTCATATTAAATAAAGCCTTTGGTTCTCATAAATTTATCCAATTATCATAACCATTTAGATTCAGAAAGTTTTCCATAGGTGAGGTGGGTCTTCGAGCTATCAATGGTGAAAAACTGGCTACATTGAATTTTGGTAATTACTATCTTACATTGTAAATCGGTTTAATTATAGTTTTAAAAAATGGTTATTATGTTCCTGATGTTACTAAAAACATTATATATATATATATATCCATTTTATATATGGATAGATTTATTTTAAGTATGAAAATAATAGTTTCTACTTTTATATAGATAACATATGTTATGGTATCTATCATTTAACTAGTGATATTTATGTATTGGAAAATAAAAACCAAGTGTTTTTAATCAATAATTAATTAATTTCACATGACACATATCACATATAGCTATGGTATCATATTATTTTTCATGAAAATGATAAGTTCTTGACAAAAATATATCATTAAGTATATTTTGATTCATTTTAAATAAAACCACGGGATATATTTCATGCTTATTTTCAAGGTAAAATGGCCAAATCTCAATTTATTAGAAAGTATGAAAGGGACACATATCTTATTGAATTTTTACATAAAGATTTTTATATAACTTTTCTAGTTAAAGTTGGTGGTTTATATTCTTACTTCATATCTTTTACAGACTACTTTTTCATATATGGATTTGTCAACATAATGAGGTATAAATCTAATTCCTTTAAGAAATTTAAGTACTTTAATAATGGAGTAGATAATTGGATTAGTAATAAGATAAATAAACACCACATATACCATGTTATATATTATCTAAATTGATATTTCATTGATTATATAAGAGTGTTTGGGATTCTATCTCCACTCACACATCATTATACGCCATAGTGCAATGGTTTCATTAAAAGGAGGAGTCACACCTTATTGGGCATAGTGAGATCAATGATAATTCATGTGAGTATTCCATTATCATTTTAGGGATAATATATTATAAACTTATTCATACACACAAATCCAAGTTCCAACTAAGGTGGTAAATTCAATTTTATATGAGCTGGCATGGGCAGAAATATGAGTTTTCAAACTTATGTGTGTGGGATTGAAAAGAATTATTTAAGTATGATTATGACAACAGACTTACACCCATGAGGAACAAATATTTTCTTTATATAATATCCAAATGAATCAAGGTAATATTATCTATAAAATCCCTCTTAAAAATGTAATAGTGGCCATAAATTTCATGTTTCTTAAGAGGGAGAAGATACACAAAATAGATATTAGGTGGAAGATAAACTTCAAAGAAGTTAAGGATCAATATACATAATAATTATAACATGAAAAAGATCTAAAAATTACCATTTAAGAGGTTTTTCTAGAGAAACAAGTGTTTTACAGGAGAAACAAATAGTTTAGAGAATAATAGAGACATGGTTTTCTAGTCACCAAGATAGTGACTCATTATTATTTGATAATTACAACCCTATATTCTATAAGAAAGTAGTAAGAAAATCATTATTTTCTAGGTGAAAAAATCTATGAATTCTAATATAGATTCCATGTACTAAAAAAAATCAGGGTTTTGGTACATCCTCCAATTGATGTAAATAATATTGGTTGTAAATGAGTATTCAAAAAGAAACTGGACATGGATGGTGAATTTTGTACCTATAAGCCATGAATAGTTTCAAAATGTTTTAAACATCATCAAGGAATATACTATAATGAAACAATTTCACCATTTTTTATGATAAAATAGATAAAAAAATACAAAACAGCTTACTATGATTTTAATATTTTAAAAAATTATATTAAAATCAAATTCTTTAATAAAAACCCTATGGAAGGTGTTTATATAACACAACTAGAAGGTTTTGTTATTTAAATGGATATTAATAAGGTATAAACATTTTAGTGATCCATTTATGCGTTGAAGAAAGAAAAAAGATCATGGAAAATTGGATTTGATGAATCCATAGGGGAATTTATTTTCATTAAGAATTAATGTGATACTTTTGTCTATAAAAGGTTTAGTGGGAGTGTAGTGATTTTACCAGTATTAAGTGTTGATAATATATTACTGATGGGAAATAAGATACCATTCTTATAGTCTTGTAATAATTGGTTGAAAAATGCTTCTCTATGAAGTACATAGGTTAATCAGGAACATTCTAAGGATTAATATCATTCATGATAGATCTAATAGACTTCAAAAATTAATCAGGGTATATACACTGAGAAGGTAATAAGATAATAAGTATGGAACAATCCAATAGGTGATTGTTTTGAATGTCACATGGTATAAATATCTAAAAGGATATGGGTCCTCAGACACAAGATAAGATGTATAGGATGAGCATGATTCCTTTTAAATCAATTGATAAGATTTTTTATATATTATATGTTATATACCAAGTTTGATATTGTCTATTCCTTAATCATGGTTGAACAACAATGGACTAATATAAATACTATGCTAAACAATATGAGGTTTACTAAGGATAAGTTCCCATTTTATGAAGATGTTAAAGAGCTAGTCATTACAGGAGATACAGATACTAGTTACTAGAATGGAAATAATTATTTGAAATCATAATCTTGATATGTCGTCTACCATAATGGGGGATTTTTGTGCTCAAAGAACTAAAAGTATCTAGTTTTCACCAAATTTTAAGTAGACTATAAGTATATTGTGAATTTTAATATATCTAAAGAATCGGTTTGGATAAAAAAAATCAACATGGATCTTGATGTGGTGCCTTGAAGTAAAGATTTTATCACACATCATTGTGTTAATACTACAGTGGTGGTCTTAGACAAAGAGCCAAGGTCACATCAACGGATAAAGACATACTACATAAGTATCTCCTCTAAAGGGATTATTCTCAAAGAGGCAAGATCATAGTAACAAGATTTTTCATGTAATAAAATGTGGTACACCCATTGAATATAGTCATATCGAATTAAAATCATGAATATCAAGTGAGATTTAGTAGACTCAAAGTCATTGGTATTTGGATCTAGTGTAAGTGGGGGTTTCATAGATTTAGTTCCCTAGAAAAAACTATCTTTTTACTTTTGATTGTCATTAAATTCAAATACATTAATATTAGTAAATATATTATCAAATGATGAGTGTTATTATTCATAATATTAATTTGATAGTGTTTTTATAGTATCTATCACATCAAAAGGTCCTAAGAGTTCCCTGATATGATGATAAATTTGAAGTGTTATGATAGTATTATAAAGAATTTTTCCTATGGTCTAGATGAAATATTATGATAGGAAATAAACTATTTTTCGACTATCAAGTGTTGGATTCTCATAATTGGATGATGTGTTAACAGACCAAGTTTTTCACTTGGTAATATCTAAGATAGGATGTCGTAAGGATATAACCCCCCATTAAAAATTTCACATGTTATATAAGTTATTAGATATTCCTCTTTATAGATGTTTGTATTGATCCTTAGAAATTATATTTTCATTAATGTGTATCATAAATTATAAACTTTTATGTATTGTCAAAAACCATGATGACATATTCTCAAAGTGAAGTAGGATGCATTTCTTGCATTATAAGTAATATAACATTGATAGATATATCAAGAAAGGATTTATACCATCCCAAACTAGAATATGACATCCTAGAACCTTTGATTAAAATAAACATGTTTGATTAAGTCCATGTACATGGAATTTTATCGGTGATTTAATTTCAATGAATCAAAGAAAAATATTCAAGTATATTGGTTGATAAAATGAACACACTGCCTTCTTGATGAGATATCAAGATGAATGGATTATATTATACAATAAGTGTTTATGGGGTTTTTTATTATGTAATTAAAATCATTCTCTATGGGTGTCTTGATTTGTTGTTAGACACTAATCATGGAATTTTAGCCTACTCTCCTAATGACACTGAGAAAGTGACCAAGAGGGTTACACACTAAGTGTATATAAAATCTTAGTTAAATTATTTTTAAATTTAATATAGCGTAAATTTTATTCTCGATAAAGAGGAATAATACTTATCTAGGTTATATCAATTGTATTTTTTCAATAACTAGTTGTTTTTGTTTAAATTATATGTGAATTTAATATTAAATAAATATTTATTCCCTAGTTATTAAATTTAATATTTCTTTACCTATTTTTTGAATGAATAATATTTGGATATTTATTTGTAATAAACTTTTATTATTCAAGTTTTGATAAATGCTGGGGAGATTTAAAGTCTAAGTTAATATTTTAAATGGAAATTTAATATTTTATTTTATATCATTTATATAAATATTAATTTACTTATTTATGAAAGTGGTATTTAAATAATCTATTAGTTAGATATTACCATGGAATTATTATTATTATTATTATTAGGTATTGGGTCTATAGAGACTAGATATATTAGTCAAGGTACTATGTAAAAAACTAATTTTATAAAACTAAGTATATTAACCCACTTAGCACATTTCTAGACTATGTGAAAGGTTGTACAAAACATTTATCTCAAGAAATATCTCTATAATCCAGAATGGAATTATAAAATTAATTCTCTGAGTAACGTGAGACTTTCATCCTCCTCTTAATCGATACTAACAGAATAAGAAAGAATCCTTCAAGATCGAATGGATTCTAATTATGGTTGTTTTTTAAAGGCACAATATGATTTGTACCACCATGTTATCATCCAAAGTTCCATCAGTGGAATTTTGAGATCCACATAGCAGGTGTGGATACCACTAGAGGGACACTAATTTAGATCCTTCATCACAATAATGGTTCAACAAGAATGTCAATTGGATTCATAAATGAAAAATGAATAACTAAGATAAATTAATTAATATTCATAAATTATATATGAAAATATCCTCTCTATGAATATTGCAGGGTTGTTATCATCCAATTTTCAACACTAAATAAAATAAAATAATGAAACCCATTATTGGGAATAAAACCAACAACTTATATTATGCCCAAAGATATTAAATTTTTATATCTTCTATTTATGAATTTGTGTACAAATTTATTTATTATGATGATGTTTTAATATTTGTGTAATTTGGGTGTGAATTTTACTTTATGAAAAAAAAATTAAAATGATGGGGTTTCGTGTTTAATGGAGAAACTATTCTATTTTTTTAATATTAAATATTTTTTGAACAATTAGTTATATGTTTTATTAAAAACTATAATTGGTATTGTAATTATAATTTAAACATGAATTTAAATAAAATTTTAAATTTTAATTGAATATTTATATTTTTATTAGTTGTAAGAAATGGATTTTAATTGATATTTATTTCTTGGATTTGTTGAATTTTAAGACAATTCCTCATGTAAGAGTGAAGGAGTTTTCAAGTGGGATGTGTGAGAGTCAGTTAAGAATTATTATATAATATGTGAGGGTTTGAAAGGGGTCCATGTGTGATTAATTTCATAGAAACTACCTTACATAAGAGTAAACTATGGACATGGGGTTATGTTACATTAACTCTTATGGATGAACCATCATTTAAAATGAAATTTTTCTCTCAGTGTATCATGTAATATTAAAGTGAGATATGTATGGTGACCCCACAACCAATTCATTTGTTGATGAATAAACC
Source organism: Viscum album (assembly GCA_963277665.1). Taxonomy (NCBI): domain Eukaryota; kingdom Viridiplantae; phylum Streptophyta; class Magnoliopsida; order Santalales; family Viscaceae; genus Viscum; species Viscum album. Next base: position 856,903,365 of record OY728166.1, read on the forward strand.
CCATGGAAAAGGAACTATGATGGGTTAAGAATATATATATCAATATCACATTAGAATGAATTCTCCTAGCAAAAGATCTATTTCATAATCACTTCACACCTATAAATTAGTCTTTCATGTATGATTACATTTGTGGATAAAATGATTGTATCAGGTTAACCCAATGAAATATAGAGCTACATGAGATTATTTCACATCCCATAGATGATTAATTAAAAGGGAGTAAAGGTTGTTGAATATTGATTGGAGAGGATGTGAGCTATGTAGGATTAAATACAAAGTCATGGTAGATTAAAATCTTGATTAAAACACACATTAAACCATATTTACTATGAACATAGAATTTAGAGAGGGATTGAAAGGCTGATGAAGCTAAGTATAAGAATTTTCAGGGAGGAATGTTTAAATGTAATTTGAATAAATAAACTGAGGTTGGAATAGTGTTCTGTAATTGATTACTTGGATTTAGAAATAGAAAAAATGGTAGGATAATCTTTGGTGGAAATATTGATATAAAATAATTAAAATTTCACCTTTTTTGAGATAAATATCATGTGAAAGATCTTCAACATGTGTTGAAGATGACTATTTGTTAGTAATTTTTTTCATTTCTTGTTTTCTCTATCTAAATCAAGGAGGGTTTTACTTAATTTCCATTCCCAATTTAGATTCTACACTCCAATTTGGGATAATAGATTATGATTGTATTTAGCTCATTTATTCCAATATATCTCTATAATTTATAACTAGTGTGTGTGGTGTTCCCTACCTCTATGTTTTTATCCTTTATCCATAGTAATAGAGATATAAATCCTACATTGATTATCACAAGGTAGTTAACTAGTAGGTTTTATGATTTTAATATTCATTTTATCACTCATGTTGTTCTTATTGTAAAAAAATAGTTCGAAGTTAAAGTGATTCCACCTAGGGGTTGATATGATTTCTATTCTATTACATTCTTACAAATATTTTCTTTTTTTTAACTTATCTTCTATAGTATATTTTTTAATACATTGGAACTAGCTATATTGTGTTATTATTGAATGTGGTGATATGATTATAGAACCACGTCTTAGAAGGGGTAATCATGTATGTTGATATCTTGGTGTCATTTTAATATTTTTAGATTATATTAAGTGGATAGTGAATGGTTGTGAATATTTTACTATGTTTGGGTGATGGGAGTGGTAATAAATTCTATTAAGTATTGATTTCCATCACTTTATGTTATTTAGAAAGAATCATTATTGCTAATTTCGCTATGTTTTCATTCTAATTCATTATTTTTTTACATTTAATTTATCCTAATTCATGTATACATAGTATTTTTATAATAAAACCCCCCAATATTATAGGTTAATAATTTTTTAGTATATTCTAACATATAAATAATTATTCATAATAGAAAAATGGCAGGTGTAAGTAGCCTCTTGTGAGATCAACCATAGTTCATTCCACTATATCTAAATACTTAGGTAAATAATATTTTCACTAAAGTGGAATTTGTGACAAAGTAATATTATCAATTGGCACCATTTCTACAGAGGCCTCCAAATTCCATTCATGGTTTTTCAAAAAAATAAAAAAAATCATGAAAATTTGAAAACTAAAAAAAATATTTTATTGTAAACTTATTCACTAAAAACTGCTCATTTTCACTATTGTTTTCCTTTGATTTTATATTGTTCATTATCTCTATTGGTACCATATTTATGTTCATTAAATATCTCAAAATATTAAATTTCAAAGATAAAAAACCTATGAACGTTTCTTAGCTCTTTGAGTTTTTTAATTACAAAAAATTTCCTATGACTATTGTTATCCTCTTGATTTAAAAATGGATTTTGAGTAAGAAAAGTTCTCTTTAGAATAAATGATGGAATTGTTTCAAAAAAAATTAGGAAACTATATGATTTAGGTTTTGGGAAGAATATTTGTATATAATTCATGGATTTTAATGAGAAAATATTAAAGGATAAAATCTTTGAGCTTTTTTTTAAGGAACTCAATGGGTGTTCTATATATTTTATTGAGTTCCATAATGGTAAGGAAAAAGATATAATTATACTATCATCACTTTAAGCCTCTTAAGAAGTAAATATATTAGGGATTCAAGAAACTTTAAAGGCTTACCCATTACCTAAGATATCCACCGTATTAATAAATTCATTGAGTGACCATATCATGGTTGTGGAATACATAAATGGAGTTGATGGTAATTTGAATTATTTACTATTTAAACTATCATATATTGAATTTTATAATCAATCATATTATTTGAATTTTTTACCAATTGTTTCAACCTTGGATGAGAATAAAATTGATTTTTTTAAAGTGAATAAGGATAGGATATACCAACCGACGCATAACATTTTTCATTTCCCTTATGAGAATACATTTGATAATAACGAAGTTTATTTTGATAATGATCCTATTGTTTCAAATGTAATTTTTTATGAAAATGAGTTTTTATTTCATTTAAACATTCTTCAAAAATTTTGTGTTTAATTTAAAAAATGTTCACTCGCATTGGGATAAATTTTTAACTACTAAAATGGATGATTATAATGAAATAAATCCTAAAATTCAATAGACTGGTGATGAATATTTAAATATAGATTCAATGATTGATGTATTTTGTATGTAAAATAAATTAGAAAATTAATAGGAATATATTGAACTTGAATTCGATGTTTTTTTTTAAATTTATATCCCATTAGAAGGTGAATTTGATATCTTTTAATAAAAATATTATTCCCTTTTCTTAGTTATAAATGATATTTCACTTTCTAAAATTTCATATGTGTAGGAAAAAATTGATCATCTCTTTAAAAATTCTTATGGAAAGCATCATATAGATGCTGAAATTAATTTTTTCAATAAATTTTAAATTTTAAATTGGCCTTTTGAATATAATTTTGATGTTGAATTAGGAGATAACCATGAAACTATAAATGGATATAAATAATTTGAATTTTATATTGGATAAAATTGATTATTTGAGTGATGACACTCATTTTGGTATTATAAGTTTTGATGGGATAAAAAATGTGTATTATGCTAATTTAAAAACTTTTTAATGTGTGATTGAATGCTTAGTTAGTATGAAGAATATAAAATTTAAACTTATACTTACCACTATAATAGAATTTCATCTTATATATGATGAATATTAATTGGTTTTAAATGATAACAAAGGTGTTGAACATAGCATTAAAGAACACTTAAACCTTATTTTCAAATTAAAAAACCATGTTTGGAGTTACCAATAGTGTTTTTTGATAATAATATTTATTTTTATGGTGAAATAAATGTTAATATGACAATATTTTATAAAATTAACTTTAATAAGTTTACATTAAAAATATAGGTGTTAATTGGGATATGTTTATTATTCAAAAAAGCTATACCTTCTTTCTATTTCCATCTATAAACTCTAACATTCTAACTGGTGTAATAGAAAAGTGTTATATGTTCTATCCAAGAGAAAAATGAGTTAATGTTTTGAAATTTAAACTTCATGTATGGATTTAAATCCAATTTGATCCTAATTTAATTTTTAACAATCATTCAAAAAAATGTTGATATCCATATACAAAAAGTGGTTATTTTCCAACTCTAATAATTATAGTGAGGTGTGTTTTTTTGTTTTTTTTAATTTCAGTAATTTTTATCTTGTTTTTTTATAGGAAAAAAATAGGTAGTGAATTTCATAATTTTAAGGATAATCTAAAATGTTTGTTCACCTCAAATAATTCACATTCAGTTTATATCCTTCCACGTTATTCTTTTAAATTTCTTATATTCTCATATTATATTGAAAAACAAATTGTGGGTGAAGTTGAATTGTATTATGTTCTTGTTGTTGATATTTATGTTTAATAATCTAAGATGATTTTTATTTTTGATTAATGGGTGTTGGGTTTGCATTATCTCTAATTTGTTGAAAATCATTATAAATCATAATTTAAATATTGCATGAAAACCCTAAAATTTATTTTAATTTTATTAAAATTGTGGTGTTCATTGTGTTGGTTGAACATTGGTTTTAACCGTTGATCATGTTTTATGGCTACTAAAATTGATCATTCTTTTTGAACCTTGATTTATTGGTTTCAATATTACACTTTAAGATAAATTTTATATAAAATGTTGATAATAAGTGTAGGGGTAGGTTTTATGTTATGATAATTAGAATATCTTTGAGTACAAATTAATTTTCCTTAAATTTTTTGAAAATTTTTAGTTTTAATGTGAGTATTTTCATGATCAGGTGAGTGAGAGTTTTTCTCAAACATGAAGGGGTTTTTATACTTTTAGTAGTTTATCATTTAATTTTATCCTTTGGAATTAATGTAATTAAATTATATGTATTAGTATTTTAAGAATATTTCCTTAGTGAAAATTCAGCATTATTTTTTACACTTTTAATTGGATCTGGTATTCAGAATATGTATTAAACTTTTATGATCAACATTCAAATAAACTGGAGATTCACTTATAATTTATGGTTGATGTGTGTATGTATTTTAAGTTGGTTGATTATCTTATTATTTATGTTGTATAGATATTTATTAATTATGTCGACACATCTACACTTTTATTAATTATTCTGATATAATTAATTATTATATTATGTGAGTATAATCCATAGAGAAAAATAAATAGTTTGAAGGAATACTTTAATATATATTGAAGTTGGTTTAATGAAATTCATGAGTTCCAATTTTATTTTAAATTATAAAACTGGAAACTGATTTATAATAAAACAATTTTATTTTTAGATGGTGATAGATATTTTTTTCATTGGTTAATTTTAAGGAGGAATACATATTTCAATAACTGATTCCTTCAAAGCATAGTTTCTAATCAATTTTAAGATGTATTTTAATTAATATGAGTATTGTGGATTTATTTTTTGAGGCCAAGAAAGGCTTTAGTGTGGGGAATTTGATATGTTTATATTATTTCATGTTTTCAAAATCTATTTTATATCTTTTTTTGATGGAATTGTGCTTAAATTTATCTATTGTTATAAATTATGAATATTTTTGAATTTAGGTGAAAATGTGAATTTATGGAATTTCTCATTGAAATTATGAGGTTTTGTATTAAATATATGAATTTTCTTGTGTTTTTAATTTTAAATATTTTTTGAATAATTTATTCTAATTTTTATTGGTAAACTATAATTGGTACTATAAATAAATTTTAATATAGTGTTAAAATAAAATTTTTAATTTTAATTGAATTATTATGTTTTTATTATTTTTAAGAATTTTTTTTAATAGGTATTTATTGCATGTGGCGTTTTAATTTCAAGAAAATTCCTCACATAAGAGTGGATAAGGTTTTAAGTGGGATACATAAGGGTAATCTAATAATTATTGGCTGAAACATGAGTGTTTAAAGGGGGTGTGATTAATTCCAAGGAGAAGACATTACGTAAGATTCAACTGGGGGAAAGGGTTTACATGATATTAAATATCATGGGTGAACCGTCATGTAATTTAAAATTGTTCCCTAAAAGAATAACATGTGCTTAAACTGTGTTATATAAGGTGAACCCGCTACCAAGTCACTCATGGATGAATAAACCCCTTAATAAATGAATTATGTCATATTAACAACACATCTCTCAAGTTCACATAAAAATGAATTCTCATGACCAAAGAAATATGTAAAAATCACTTCACACCTGTGGATGAGTCACTCACATATTATTAAATAAATATATTCAATTATCATGTCAGGTTGACCCTATGAAAGAGGGAGTAATTCATGATTAATTCACTTCCCACAAAATATTAAAGTGGAGGGATTGAGGTTATGAAATATGGATTGGAGAGGAACCAAGCTCTGTAGGATTAACTATAAAGTCACACGATATTAAAATCTTGATTAAAACAAAGATTGAACCCTATGTATCCCAAACATGCAATCTGAATAAGGATTTAAAGGTCGATGAGGCTTAGTAAAAGGATAACCTGGGATGAAATTTCTTAATGGTATTGGAATGATTTAATTGAGGTTATAATAGTATCTAGGTGCTACTTTGAGATAAATCCATAATCACATGGGTAGGGTATCTTATTTTATAATATTGAACTAAAATAATTGGAATTTCAAATTCTTCAAGTTAAAGACCATACAAAAGAGTTTCTACATGGTTTGAAACTGTCTGCTTGATAGTATTTTGTTTCATTTCTTATTTTCTCTATATAAAGTGAGGATTTTTCTAAATTCTCATTCCTGATTTGGATTCCAAACTCTATTTTGGAAAAGCATGTTTGAATTTTATTTCTATAATTTATTTCTCTAGAAATCTATCATTTACAATTAAAGTGTATGATATTTCCTATCTATTTTTTTATCTTTACTTTATAGTAATTGAGAGACCAATCCTATGTTATTTCATATAAAGAAGGTAAAAAGTAAGTATTATGAGTTTAATATTCATTACATTACTCTGATTTTTCTTAGTATAATAAATTGTATTGAAGTTATGGTGATTTCATCATATGATTGTTGTGATTTCTCTTTTACTACTTTCTTCTAAATATTTTCATATTTACCACTTCTCTTCAGTATAAAAATTTATTATATAGTTGAACTCAATTATATAAATGTTTAATGTGGTGATACAATTATATAACCACATGTCATAAGAGGTGATCTTACATGTTGAGGTCTTGATGTGAGTTTAATATTATGAGAATAAATTAGGTGGATAGTTAATGGTTGTTAACTATTTACTAAGTGAGGATGATGGGAGTGGTTAAATTTTCTATTGAATTATTATTTTCATCACTAAAACTTATCTGGATAGAATTATTCTTTCTACTTTCACTATTTTTTTATTCTAATTAATTTTTTGACATTGCATTAATCTTATGTCTTGTATACATATGAATTTTTTGATACAAACCCCCCACTATTATAGTTTTATATATTTTTAGTATATATTAATATATAAATAAATATTGGAAATATATAAGTTTTGAATGTAAGTATCATCCTTTTCATATCAACCCTAGTTCATGCTACTATAGTTCATTACATAGGTAAATAAGAATTTTATTTAAGTGAATTATGTAGAAAAATACTCTCATCAGAACATGATGAGGTATCCTTTAGGTCATATTATGAAACAAAGGTATTGGATAAGTGTCCAAATCATCCTATGATATATGAAATTTATTAAATTAATTGATGAAAAATTTAAGGATTTACCTATATGAAATTAGTGGGTTTACCTAATCCCTTTTTCGGATAGTTATAGATTAATATGGTGTGAGTGTTCCTCCCTTACTAATGTTTTGGGACTAGGTATCTTATTCCTTTCATTTAGTATTTAACATTAGTTGTGCATGTGTAAAACATACATGTATTACATTTAAACGTGAGTTGGATCATATTTAAACCTTAAATTAAATTAATTATATTATTATTTTTTGAGCTATATTTTATACCATATAATGTTTTGTCATAGTATGTAGGGACATATCTTTTATTACTATTTCAAAATTTTATGGGGATGGAATTTATACTCGTGATATAATATTCATGATATGGGAAAGTTCAAACCAAGATAACGTGAAGCACCCTGATAAGGGGAGTGAATCAAGGTATAAAAGGATTAACATATTATTTTCTTTTAGTCCCCAGTGACATATGAAACTTATTATCATATTAGTAGTTACACTTTCAATCTCTCATTCTCTCTCATTCCATTGATCACATAGAATTATAAACACAAATGTATAAATTAAATCGAATATAATTTAGGGATTTTATGTTTTCCATAAAGATCAAATCCAAGGAGAATACAAATTTTGATATGTCAATGTTCCATAAATTAACATTATACATTTTATGTCTTATAATAATTTAAGAAAGGAGCACTATTAATCTTAGGGTAACTCCCTCTTCTTGTCTTTTTGATAACATATCAGATAAAAGGCTTGGTCAATTTAAAGACTTGAGGGTCTTTATCAATAATTTATAGATATGAGTAACTATCCATGTTAATTATAGTACACTACATGGATCATGTCTCAAAATTTTATGCACCTTTCAACTTTGATTTGTTGCATTTCTCCTTATCTAATCCCAAATGAGAATAAATTCTTGTTGTAGGGGTTGAGTCTTTGTCTTCCAAAAAATCACATAAACAATAATCCCCTTATATATTAAGATTGATATCTATTAGGATAATCTTGTTTCTTCCAAAAAAAATAGATACAAAAGTGGGAATCTATCTTCTTCTCTCATATTTTCATCAAGAAGTATATATAGAAATAAATTTAGTCTTCTCTTTTTCCCTTCATAACTAGATATCTCAATATTCCTATGATCTTGCTACTATATCTCTTTTATGGAACTTATATATATCAATATGATCACTCAAAATACTTCTCGGGAAATTATAATATAATTTAAATAATTATTTCATACATACAACCCTATGATCTAAATATTGGGGTTGATCCATTTTCCCCAATTATTTTGAGGTATTTTTAGGTGTACCAAATGGTTTTATTATGATCAATATATGATAATTAAAATGATATTATCCATTAAATATCATACAAAACTTCCTCATTTTAATTTCCATCAAAACAATCAGATAACTTGGAAAATACCTATTCACAAAGTGACTCCCATTATCATAGTTTGGTGTTTTTTTCATCTACCACACCACAATATGTAATAAGTATTCATAATATGGTGTTTAATCAAAAAAATCCACATTTCTTATCCCAAAACCCATATTAAACCATGAGAATAATGTGGAATAATATCTTTAAATTTATTGATTTATAAACCTATCACAACATGTATATATTTTTCATGACACAAAACTTTTTTCCTACTCAAAAATACTCAAAGAAAATCATTAAATGATCCCAATTCATTTCCATGTATAAAATATATAGTGTGATCTTATTTTCAAAAAAACATATCATGATGTGTTTCAAAATCATAGCATGTGGTTACCTAAATAGTGATGGATGAATGATTATAGAGACCCTACTTTTCTTACATTACTTTTACATCATTTTAATGATAAAAAACAAAAAAACATTACACCTTGAGGATTCAAAGGTTTAGTGTCTTGGGAAAACTAGTAGCATACATAACTTTTACAATATAAAACCTAAACATTTATTAATTCCTTCTTCCCTAGCTTCTTATTGGATCTTGAATTCTCATTATTATAAGTAGTAACCTGAGGATATACATAGAAAAGGGGTGAGAAAAAATACCAGTAATAGGATGGATAAGAACAATGTAACATGGTGTGGGCATAACATCATAATCGAAATCATGAGTATAAACATTAGATAATAGCATAGAATTTTCCAATATATAAAAATGAAACATCATGTCTTAGTGGTCAAATACCACACATAGTTGTGAAAAAATATAGAATCATGTTCACACATATTTCACTTTACTAATGAGGTTCTTCAAATTACCCAATTCATTGGAGTGCTATATAATTTTGGGCACATCCATCACATCATAAAATTTACATTGTGCTATATAATTCTGGGAACACCCGTCACATCACTAAATTTACATTATCATGCATACCACATAGAAAAAATATAAATTTTGAACATATAATAACCCATGGAAAGTAATGGGTTTCATTTTATAATCATACATTCATAAAATTTGGTTTCCCAAATGAAAGGGGGGATAACATACATGATATAAGAGTCATCAACCTTGATTTAGAAGTAACATGTGTGTTGTGAAAGAATATTTCTTTTTAAAAACATTATGTTTGTCATAAAATCTAGTAAAAAAAATTTATATCCCAAAAAAGTTAAGGTAATGATGATGAAATTATTTTTAAGGAATAAACATATTGAAAATGAAGTGAAATCGGGAGAATCTGAAGAAATAATGTTGGGTTTGAGAATTCCCTTTAACAAGTATCTGAACGCTTTATTCATTTTAATGTCCTATAAAATCACATTAGATTAATTAATAAAAAATTATAGAACCTTTTATACATGAATATGATTCTTTATGGTGTTATTGTGTTTTTATTGGCCTTTTTATGAGTTATATAGTTTAAATTCATTGTTCTAGAGTGCCCTTTTTCGTAGTTCTCATGAATGGTTCACTTGTACACATGAATGGATGTTCGTGTAGAACCTGGATAAACATCCATAATTTCTATTAAATGTTATTAATGATATTAAAATATTTTAAATGATCTTATAATTAATTTAGTTATTTACCATGAGGATTAATCATTAGATATAATTTAATGATGATCATTTTAGGTAAATTTGGGTGGTTTTTTATCACAACGAACATGTTTTGTTTTATCATTTAATAGTATGTATATAAGTTGTTTAAAGAACATAAAAGGGGTTTAAACATACCTATTAAAATATTTTTTCAACAATTCAATTGTTTTATTGACATCCATGAAGGATTTTAAGTAAATTATAAGTGCATCGCCCACAATGTAGGTAAATTAACACATCGTGAGTGACAATTTCATTTCTATAAACAAAGAGAGGGAGGGAGGATTATAATGAATAATCTTCCATAAACATGAGATAATACCATTATATAAATAATAATGGATTTATTATGTCATTTTGATAATAGATATTGAGAATAATATAAGAAATGAAATGAAATTTGAAAGGAAATTGAAAGAAAAAAGAGAGAAATGACCTCTTGAATATATATTCTTTGAGAGCCTCTTTAGGGGATAGGTTTTGGTCTTTTTATGAGAAAAATGTATGATGAAAGTGGGGGAGGATCTTGAGAATATATTTTATCATATATTGTATTACTAAAAGGCTTGATATGTTTAAGTAAATGTGGTTGTGATGGGTGGTATTTATAGTTGCGGGGAGAGGGGTTTTGTCAATATTATATTCCTTAATTTATTATTTCTCCAAAAGACAAGAAAGAGTAATGATTCCATGAATAAATACAATAATGAGAGAATGTGAGTTCTAACCAATGTCCATTTACATAATCCATGAATCAAGTATGATGCAGAAATTCATTTATTTAGTATATTTTGTAAATTATCAAATTTCACTATTCCCCATAAATTAAAATATTTCAGAAAAATATCAAAAATTAACCCTAAAATTTTTTCTATATGTAAAATAAAAATAAACTCTATTTTATGAAAATAATTTTATAAATAAGTGTAATTTAATTTTTAGTTAAAATCATAATTTAATTGAAAATATAAATTTCAAAATTAAAACTGCTTTTATAACTCTTTGAAAAATTAATTAAGGTATCAAAAAACTATATTATAATCATAATACATAAAAATAGTAATTTATGGATACATTTTGTGAAAATAATTTTTCTTTTAAATTTTAAAATTAATCATTAAATATTCACAATTTACAAAAATACCAACAATATAATATAATTATATCATATTGTCACTTATATGACAGATTAATTTTATTTATACTACCATCAGTAAAGTTCATATTCACTTGGCCAATTTAATATTCATAAGGGTTATATTACTGTTCATAAGGGTAAAATTAGTATTCATAAGTGTATGTTATTATTCACCCAAAATTAAATTTTCCCTATAAAACTCCAAACATATTACTGATCGCAACCGTGTATGTTAGATTTTCAAAATTCAAAACACAAAAGTGGCAAGATTATGTTTAAATGACACAAGTAATTTTTCAGTTCATTTAAGCATGATTTTTAATTGTGTTTCATAATATTGTTTTATTTAATTATACTATATGACATTACTATAAGAAGTGATAAATTTCATTGATAAAATTTTAGGTCATTACATTCTTCCCCACTTTTGAAATTTTACCCTCGAAATTTCATTTTTCATAAACAGGGGAGGGTAATTATCTTTAATCACATCCTTTGGTTCCCACGTTTCTTCATCATACTTATGGTTCCTCTATAAGACAAGGTGAGTTGTCTTGTTGCGTAGAACCTTATCTCTCCGATCTAAAATCTTTACTTGATTTTTCTCAAAAGGGAGATCACCTTTTAGCTATACCACCTCTGAGTTCAGTACATTTGAGGGATATGGTATATACTTCCTTAGGAGTGATACATGAAACACATCATAAACTTGATACATATTTGGGGTATGTGAAAATGGATAGCCCAAGGCTCTTATGCAGTCAAGGATATCAAAGGGGACAATGTACCTTGGGTTTAGCTTCACTTTCTTTCAAAATCGCATGAGTCTCTTCTATGGAGATATCTGAAGGAAGGATTTATCTCAAACATTGAACTGTAAGTCCCTTCAATGGTTTTCATCATAACTATTTTTTTGACTCTGAGTAGCTTTGATTTGTTGCTGGATGAATTGAACCTTCTATGTCATCTCTTACACAATATTAGGTCCCAAGAGATTTCTTTATCTAACTTCATCCCTATATGTTAGAGTTATACATCGATTTCCATACAAAGATTCATATAGATCCATCTAAATACTATAGTGGAAGATATTTTTGTATGATAACTCAACCAATGGTATATGTTGATCTCATCCACCTTTGAATTATAAAGAGAAGGATCTTAGCAGATCTTTGAGCATCTGAATAGTCCTTTCAGATTGGCCATCAGTTTGGGGGTGATAGGTCGTGATGAAATTTAATTCAGTACCCAAGGAATGTTGGAGAATCCTCCAGAATTTAGATGTGAACCTTGGATCACGATCATAGACAATTGAGAGTGGAACCCCATGCAGTCTCACAACTTCTTTCACATATATCATTGCAAGTTGTTCAAGCGAGAGATCTTCTCGAATAGAAATAAAGTGGTCATTCTTGGTGAGTCGGTCCACCATAACCCATATTGAATTATTTCATTTATATTTCTTCACGATACCCATGACAAAGTCTATAGTGACATTCTCCCATTTCCAAACGAGTATAGTAAATGGTTTTATGTTCCTTTTGGACTTCTGTTGTTCTGCTTTAACTTTCTAAAATATCAATCACCATGATATATACTCAACAATATTCTTCTTCATGTTGTCCTGCCAGAAGTGTTCTCAGAGATCATGGTACATCTTGGTGCTACCAGGATGGATATAGAAAGTTGAGATATGTGCATTATCCAATAGATCCTTCTTTATCCCAAGTGATTAAGGCACACAAAGTTGTGTTTCAAACTGAATCACACCATCATCGTCGATATGGAAATCTTCAAGATTTAATTCCTTTACTACATTCACCTTCATTTGTCACTCCAGAGCATCCCTTTGTGCCTCCTTAATCTTCTCTTTGATAGATGGTTGGGAAATAATTTGGGCAAGGTAGGATGTATTCCATGTCATTATAATTTCCAAATCCATCCTTTTCATATCCATGAAGATAGAGTCTTTCTCAATCTGCATCATGGATAGAGTAGCATGTTCTTTTCTACTAAGAGAATCAGATACCTTATTCGCTTTTCCAGTATGTTAGTGAATAGATAAATCATAGTATTTGATTAGATCTAACCATATCCTTTTATTCATGTTAATCTCCATTTTTGTGAATATATAATTTAGATTCTTTTGATCAGTATATAAGTCACACTTCTCACCGTAGAGGTAATGCTACCAGATTTTCGAGGAAAAATTCACAGATTATATATCTATATCATGCATCATGTAGTTATTCTCATGGATCTTAAACTATAATGAGTCATAGGTTATCACATTATCATTTTTCATGAGTAAAAAACACAAGCCTTTAATGGAAGCATCACTGCATTTCAAAAAACATTATCCACTTTTTGGTAATGTGAGTAAAGATGCAGTGATTATCCATTTCTTTATCTCCTTGAATATTTCCTCACATTCTTCTATCCAGCTGTACTTTACCTCTTTCCTTGTAAAATTAGTTAGCGGTCTTGAAAATTGTGAAACATTTCTCACAGAATGTCTGTATTACCCAGCTAATCCAAGAAAACTATGAATTTCTATGACCCTAGAGGGTCCGGGCAATTCCTCAATCACCATTATTTTTGAAGGGTCCATAGAAATTCCCTCACTTGTGATCGCTTGTCCCAATAACATAACTTTCTTTATCCAAAAGTCTCACTTTATGAACTTGGCATACAACTTATCCTTTCTCAATGTCACCAACACAAGCCTTATATGTTCTTCATGTTTCTCCTTTCTCTTGGAGTAGATGAGAATATCATCAATAAACACTACCACAAATTTTTCGAGGTAATGTCTAAAGACTCTATTCATTAAATCCATTAAGATTGAAGGGTCATTATTAAGTCAAAAGGGAATCACCCAAAACTCATAGTTCCCATACCATGTATGGAAGGTAGTCTTCTAAATATCTTCCTTCTTCAACTTTAGCTTATGATATCCAGAATGAAGATCCACCTTTGAGAATTACTGATCTCCTTATAGTTGATCAAACAATTCTTCAATCTTTGGGAGATGATACTTGTTCTTTAGGGTTATCTTGTTGAGTTCTCGATAATCTATATACAGTTGCATTGATACATCCTTCTTCTTCTTGAAGGGCACTAGCACAACCCAAAGTATGCACTAGAGAATATAAACCCTTTTTCCAAATTCTCTTGTAGCTACTTCTTTAACTCCTCCAGTTCAATTGGATCCATCCTATAGGGACACTTTGAGATAGGACTAGCTCTAGGTATGAGTTCTATTGAAAAATCTACCTCATGATCTAGTTAATGTCCAGGTAACTCTTGAGGAAAATTCATCACTATATTCCCTCACAATTGGAATTTTCCCTAGGTTTATACCTTCCTTTGACTCAACCATTTGAGTGAGGTATGATTCTTCACAAGGAATCAACACCCACACTGTAGAAGTATTTTTCAATGGAGATTCGTGATCTTCCTTGCATTTATAGAAAATAATGGGATGGTTCGGAATATGAAAAGATATTTCATTTTCCTAATAGTCGATATGTTCTATATATAATGAGATCCAATCTATTCCCATTATAGCAACGAATTCCACCAAGGTAAGTATCATGAGATTCACTAGAAGAATCTTTCTACATTCTCCAATAGGATAGGATTCCAACACTTGGGTTGTAATAATTTCACCACTTCTTGTTTTTATAGATGTCTTTACATCAAGGCTTCAGGGATTTGATTATATAGTTCTATAAAACTTTCAACATATAAAGGAATTTGTAGAACCTGAATCAAATAATACTTTTTCCATTCTTGAGTGAATACAAAGTGTACCTTATACGACTTCATTTTCTTACTCAACTTCCATAGTAGTGATGGAATAACCCTTCCCTTTATCCTTTGGTTTTGGTGTCTGATGATGTTGATTACCTTTTAGGAATCATGTTATAGTGAATTGTCTTTCATAGTTCCCTTTATCTCTTCAGTTTTGGCATTGGACCATGGGTGGTTGATCGCACCACGATTCACTATTTTATTTTCACCCTTACACCATTGTGCTAAACTAGTTTTGCATTGAAAATTATAAAAACAATAAAATAATTACTTCATTTTTTATTCCATTATTTTGTTTTTTTTTCACTGTTAAAAAGGTAAATGTTACTTTTTTTATAATTTCATTGAAGGTGTAGGTGCTTTAGAGGGCCCATGATGAAGTCCAAGAAAATTGGGTCAAACTGTGCAGGATCCATGCATACCAGTGGAATCAACCGCATACTTTTACTTAACCATCTATACAAATGGATTAAATTTTGTTTTCTAGTCCAAAATTCATTAGGATACATTTCATATAGAATTACCCAAGGATCATTTGTCTATATAGTGGCCCAACTGACCTGATCTATCTAGAATAGTTATTCTGTATGAAGTCAAAAAGTGGTGTTCTATGATCTATCCATATCTATATTGGTAGGTGTCAAAATAAATCCAAAATTTTGGTGAAGATATTCATGAGGTTTTTATACCACTTTTTAATCTTTTTGTAATGTGAGAAAAGGTTTTATGGAGGTATAAAACCATGTTCTAAGTAGTTTAAAGAAATTTGTGTGCCCAAAACCACCTTTAACTTTTCATATAAAATGGAACCTTGGGCTCCACATTTGCAAGTTCAACCATGAGGAAAAGAACTAGTATTTTGGAGACCCAAATGATTCCTCTCCTAATGAAATAAGTTCTAGAGGCCCCTATCCTCATAGGGGGATCAAGGATGGAGGTCAATCTCCACCCAAGCCTCTTCCTCCTCTTGGGGGTGAGGTAAACGGTGGACGATAATTTTGAGGGTGCTATACATACATGGGAGGGACTTCTGGCACTTTTTCATATAATGGATTTGTGTAATTTTTATGTTAAATATTTGAATTATGATTAATCTTTCTGTGATTCAAATCTGAATACATTTCTTTTGTTATAATTAATTGAAATAATTTTTTTCTCAAAAACATATTGGGCTGAGATTTCAAGTGGGGATCTTGGTTTGTTCGGATTGGAAAAAACAAGAATCCTTTTTCCCACACACAATCATGAGATTTCAGTATTATTTGGTATCCCTTTTTCTATTATTGAGGTCCAATATTTGACAACATTATTGTTGTGTCAAGGGATGGTACTTTGTGCAATAATTTAAGAGGCAAGAGGGGAAGCAAGATCTTGACCATCCTCTACCAAGAAATTAAACAAAAACATGTGTATTTTTTTAGAACAATGAATTATCCAAGATTTTTTTTAACATTAAATTATCTCCATATCTCATAATTCTTAAAACACCACCTTAATCTATCAACTATTAAACTCTTTAAATCAATTTATTTTTTCAAAACTATTTTCAAAACACCAACATTTTTAGTTCTTTTTATTAAAACCGCATAATCTAAACCTATTAACACTCCTTGAGAGATGACCTATGGTATTCCCTATACTATAAATAAACCTTAAAATCATAATCCATTTGACCTCTCATGACAAATTGTTAAAATTTTGGCATCATTTCTGGGGAGCACTTTGTGTTTTAGTCCATGTTTTTGATAATATTTTTGTAAATTTTGTGAATATTTATTTGTTTTATCTTATAACATTACCTATATTTTTGTGTTCTGATTTATTTCTTTTGTAGGTTCGGTGCATGATACGTTCCACTTCAGGATAATTACCACCTTTAAAACCTGAACTGGAGAGGATCCTATATCAATGAAACCGAGACACATAAGAGAACCTTTTGAAGGAGGAAACACAAAACATAGACACTCTTCTTGATCCTTCTACTTCTTCCAATGAAACTAAAATTAAAATTGAAATAAACTTTCATAACATGGATGAAAATAACTAGACATTAAAATAACTAACCTCACTTGATATTGATATTCAACCAACATATATTAAAATACAACGCAAGGAACATAATTTTGAACTAAAATCTTGTCTAATTCACTTATTGCCAAGATTTCATGGACTCACTGGAGAATATCCTCATAAGCGCTTAAAAGAATTTCATATTGTGTGTTATATATTAGAACTGATAAATGTGGATGAATAAATAGTAAGGCTTATGGAATTTTCTTTTTAATTAGAATACATTGTAAAAGAATGTATTTACTATATTAATTCACCAATTAGACGATGGGAAGACATGAAATGAATTTTTTCTGAAAAATATTTCCCATCCTCTCAAACTAAAACTATAATAAAATAAATTTGTGGTATAAGTAAATTACAAGGGGAAAAATTACATGAATACTGGGAACTCTTTAAAAGTTTATGTTTATGATTCCCGCACCCCCAAATAAGTGATCAACTTTTAATTCAATATTTTTATGAAGGTTGAATTTCTATTGATAGAAATATGATTGATCCTGCTGTAGGTGGTGAAGTATTTGATAAGACTCCAATTTCTGTAAGAACCTTAATTGAGAACATGGCATAAAACATTCAACAATTCAGTTCAAGGTCTAGTTTACCCATTTGAGGTGTCCATGAGGTGCAAAGCACCGAATTCAAGAAGAAGGTGGACAGGAAGTTCAAATAGGTAAGTACCCTTCTTCAAAAACTTGTTCTTTACCAAGGGAAATCCCAATCTCCTCCTCCCATCCATTATAGTATATCTTCTTCTAACACCCAAAACTCTGACCAATTCCCCCAATTGAGAGAAACTTATGAGATTTCTGATGAAATATTTCTAGGCTACCCCTATAACCAACAATTTATTCAAGAACCATACTATCCATCCAACCCTAGCTAGAAATAAAATCAAGCTTCTAGGAAATGGGGTATTCAAACAAACCTCAACAAAAATGTAACCAACTGGGATAGAGTATTCATACACCACCACTACCCAGATAAACTCAACCACCACAAAGGCCATTTTAACCAGCCCTCCAAAAACAGATCTTATCCTAGAAGATATGATGAAACAAATGGCTACCAACAATATCTAATTCAAAAAAACCACCCAGGCATCCATAAAAGACCTAAAAACCCAATTATGTCAACTATCTAACTCTGTGGAGGAAATTCAAAGTCATGGGTTAGTTAAACTACCCTCTCAATCAGTATTTTACCCTAGGGATAAGGGAAATGTTAGTCCCATCACCCTTAAGAGTGGGAAACAAATTAAAACCCAAATTAAACCTCAATTATATTCATCCAATCATTAGTAAACCACCATCCCAACTGTTGAAAATGGTCCAAGAGAAGAAAATATTTGTCTTGAGAAAATATGTTACAAAGGAAAGAGTGTTTCTATTGAAGAGTCTCTTATCTCAACAATTCCTCTTCTATTTCCCTAAAGGGAAACCCAACCAATAAAAAAACATAATATGATATGTAAATCTTAGAAACTTTCAAAAAGGTGAAGGTCAACATTCACTTGATTGCTGTCGTGAAGAAATTTCCACGATATACCAAGTTTCTGAAGTAGATGTGAATAAATCAAAGGAAACTTCATGGAGATGAAAAGGTGATCTTGGGGAGGAATTTATCAACATTAATAGAGCCATTACTTCCCACTAAGTTCAATGATCCCAGTACATTCACAATTCTATTCACTATAGGGAAGTATTCATTTTCCAATGCTATGATTGATTTACATGCTTCTATAAATGTGATTCCTCACTCAATTTACTCTATATTATAGGTCAGGGAACTGAAACCCACTGAAATTGTTATTTAACTAGATAACATGAGTACCACACACCCCTCTGGTGTGTCAGATGATGTTCTTGAGAGGGTGTAAGTTTTCATTTTCCCTGTATATTTTTATGTGTTTAAAATAGAAGATGATAAGATGAATGGACATACACTGATTATATTTGGGATACCCTTATTGAAAACCTCCAAAACCATAATTAATGTCCCCAGTGGTATATTATCTATGGAGTTTGGTGGTGAAATTTTCCACTACAACATCCTTGATGCAATGAAGCACCCCTTAGAAGAACATTCATCTCTCTGTTAATTCAATTGATGTACCCCCTTCCCTTGAAAAAATATCTTTTCTTTTCCCTGGTCCCCTTTTTGAATTTTCATATTTGATTTAAATGTTAGGTAATTAATCATGCATTGAATGTTTTACCAGTCTAGAAAAATGTTATGCGTGTTTGTTAATTGATGATTTCTTGAACACTAAGGATCACTTGACCATCGATGATTCTATTAAGCTTTTAAAATTGGATTCCTCATCTGAGGATGATTACATTGAGTATTCATATGAGATTAGTGACCTATCACTTTCACACACACTCCCATAAATCCAAAATCCCCCTAAACTGGAACTAAATCAACTTCCTAAATATTTAAAATATTTATATCTTGAGAATTGAAATAATTTTTCGGTCATCATTTCTAGTTCACTCTATCCTTATCATGAATTTTGACTGCTTGAACTTTTAAGGGAGTATAAACAATCTTTGGGATGGACACTTTTTAAAATTCCTGGTATTATCCCATCAATTTTCACACATCATATATTATTAAATGATGAGTCTAAACCAATGATGTAGTCACAACGTTGACTGAACCCAAACCTCCTAGATGTTGTTAAAAAGTAGGTAACAAAATTATTGGTTGTTGGAATCATTTACCCCATATCTGAAAATCAATGGGTCAATTCAGTCCAAGTAGTTCCTAAAAAAACCAGTCTAAAAGTAATAAAAAATTAAAACAATGAATTGGTTTCAACTCATGTGCATAATAGTTAGTTTTTCTATATAAACTATCGTTGATTAAACCAATGCACTAAGAAGGGCCATTTCCCATTACCATTCATTGAACAAATGCTAGAGAGGCTAGCAGGTAATTCTCATTACTATTTTCTTGATGGGTATTTTGGATACTTTTATATCCATATTTTCCTTAGGGATTAGTAAAATATAACCTTTAATTTCCCCTTTGGCACATTTTCATATAGAAGGATGTCATTTTGTCTTTGCAATGTTCCAGGTACTTTCCAGTGATGCATGGTTTTTATTTTTTTGTATTACCTGTAGAATTACATGGAAGTATTCATGGATGATTTCACTCTTTGTGGATCCTATTTTGATGAATATTTAAGTATTCTTGGTTTACTTATACATCCCTGTATTGAAAAAATCTCATATTAAATTATGAGAAATGTCATTTCATGGTGTGATAAGGTATCATTTTGGGACTTTTAATTTATAGGGATGGTTTCCAAGTAGATAAATTAAAAGTAGATATCATTTCTTCCCTCCCATTCCCCAAAAATGTCTGGGATGTTAGGTCTTTCCTAGGTCATGTTGGATTTTATTGTCGTTTCATTTGTGACTTTAGTAAAATTTCACTCCCCCTCTCCTGATTGATCCAAAAATAAAAGGATTTGGTTTTTGATAAAGAATTTAAGGAAGCTTTTAATAAGTTAAAATGGAGTCTCACATCACCCCTGGTAATTCAACCACCTCTTTGGGATTTACTATTCGAACTCATATGTGACACCTCTAACTATGTAGTTGGAGTAGTCTTATCACAAATGGTTGATCGAGCTCCACTTGTCATTGCATATACCTCACATACAATGGACCCTACACAAGAAAACTATACCATAACTGGAAAAGAATTTCTTACCATTATGTTTTCCTCATTTAAATTCAGGTCATATATTTTAGGGTCCAAATTCATTATGTTCTTAGCCAATGCATCCCTCTAGTATCTCCTTGAGAAACCGGAATACAAACCACATCTCATTCGCTAGATGTTCCTACTTCATGAATTCAATTTAGAAATTAGAGATAAAAAAAGAGCAGAGAATGTGGTGACTGTCCATATCAATAGGATCTAACCATCCTCAAACATTGAATCATCCACCTGTATTCCCATAAATGACATGTTTCCTAATGAGAAACTATATCTAGTTCAAGATTTCATTCCTTGGTATATTGAAATTTTAAATTATCTGGTATCATCTTGCATTCTTACTGATTTCAACAAAAACCAGTCTGACTGTCTAAATCATGAGTCTCGTTGGTACATTTGGGATGACCCATACCTTTGGAGCACATGCAGTGATAAAGTAATTTGTAGTTGTGTCCCTGATAGCGAGTTTTAGTCTGTCCTTATGTTCTTCCACACTCTTGATTATAGGGTCCACTTTGGTCCCTAATAGACTACTCGTAAGGTCCTTGATTCTAGTCTCTTTTGGCCAAAACTTTTTCGGGATGCCCATGGTTTTTTTAAATCTCATCCTTGCTATCAAAGAATGGGGAATATATCTAGAAAAAATAAAATTCCACAACATCCCTTTCTCTTCCATGAAATTTTCGGTGTTTGGGGCATTGACTTTGTGGGACTATTCCCCAATTCATTTGGGAACCTTTACATTATTCTGGTAGTGGATTATGTTCTAAAATGGGTAGAGGCACAAGGTACAAGGACTGGTGATTCTAAGGCAGATATAGAATTCTTGAGAACCCAAATCTTCTGTAGGTTTGGATTACCTAAGTTCATCATCAGTGACCAGGGTTCTCATTTCTACAACTGAACTATGAAATCTCTTTTACGATATTATGGGGTCAGTCATAATGTTTCTATTTCTTATCATTCACAAACAAATGGTCAATCTGATGTGTCCAATAGGGAGGTAAATCAGATTCTTGAGAAAATGATTCAATCTAATAGAAAATATTGGAGTCTTAGACTTGATGATTCATTATGGGATTATCATACTGCATTTTAAACTCTCGTTATAATTTCACCCTATTGACTTGTGTTTGTAAAGAGTTGTAACCTCCCAGTTGTGATTAAGCACCGAGCCTACTAGGCCATCAAACAATGAAATTCAAATATTTCTAGCATATGTTCTAAAATGAAGTTTTAGATTCATGAGATGGAGGTAATGAGAAGTGATTCAAATGAGAACTCAATTATTTATAAGGATCCAACCAAGGATTCCCACGACCATCTCATCCTTCATCATCAATTCCACATTGGGAAGAAGGTCCTCCTCTACAATGCAAGGCTGAAGTTGCATCTAGGTAATCCGTTTTCCTGTTTGTTTGGACCACACACTGTTACTAATGTCTCTCCATTTGGTGTTTTCCAGGTTCAAAATGAAGAAACCAAGAAAACCTTCACTGTCAATGGGCAGCGGCTGAAGCACTTCCATGAATCCATCCCGAAGTCCCCAATAGAGGAAATCCATATTTAAGAAGCAATCTACGAATGAAACTCACCAGGTTTTATCCTTCCTTATGACATTATCTTTTATTATAGTGATGACACTGAATAATTTAGGTGTGGAGATTATGGGTACATTCCTAGGTTAGTTAGGAGTTTTCATCATCCTGTTTTTCTTTTCTCTTTTTATCTTGCTGAATAATATTATTACTTTAGCCCTTTTCCCACTTACTTTTGTACTTGAATGTTACTTTTTAATACCCACTTTATCATGGTAAATTATGTCCTATTAATCATGTAATTCATTTAAAATTCAGGTAGAATTCACATTTTTCAAATTTTTTTAACATTAAAAAAACAATTGATGAAATGTGCATTTCAGCAAGAATTCAATACTGTGGTATGACTTTCTTTTGAAATTCGGTTCTTTTTTTATGATATAAATTATTGTATCTTTTTCAAACCTTTGAGAAGATTGGTAAACTTTGTGTGAATATCTTAATGGAAAATTGTTTCACTTAATCTCTCCACACATCTTTGCACCCATCCATGATGTGTAAAAAATTATTACTTAATTGAAGGTAAATATAAGTTAGGTTAGTTTTTATCTACTTTCTAAAATCATTTTTTATTAAATTCATTCCTTATCTAATATATTTCATTATTGTACCATATTGACCTATGCGTTTTTACTTATAATATGACTGTTGTATTCAATCAAAAAAACAAACAAAAAGGTTGTATATTGGGTAGGTCAAAAACCACCCTTCCTTGACATTTGATCTTGTTATAACTATTACAATTACTGTCATGAGGAGATCAAAAATGGGTTGAGAAGAGTGTGAGAGTTGTTCAAAGTGTAAATTTTGAAAAAAAAATGAGGGGAGTGATGAAATGTACAACATATGGGGATATCTAGTTTGTAAGCTTATGGTTAGACTTCTGGTAATGCTTAAGTGAGTGGGTCTTGAAATTTGATTGCAAAATATGTAGGGAAGCTTCGATGGAAAGGATATTGTAAGTAGACAATTATTAAAATAAATTATATTTACTCGATAAAAAGTGGAAATAATATAATGAGTTGGTTTTCACACACACACATAGAATTAGTGACATGATTAACTTTTGAATTATTTTATTCTATTGGTATCATGTGTCTCTTGGAATTTCATTTGGATACAATTTTTTAGACATATTTTTCCAGGATCACTAAGAATAACTCCTCGGTGTAATTTTTGATTTGATCACATTTCTATCAGGAAATAAATTTTCTTTGAATGTTAAATATTTATGAAGTTTGAAATATTTACATGCATAATTTTTGGAAATACAAATTTTCCCAAGAGTGAAAATTTTTAGGTGTGGGGGTGCGATCGCACCGTGATTCACTATTTCATTTTCACCCTTACACCAATGTGAAAAACTAGTTTTGTATTGAAAATTATAAAAAAAAAACTTCATGTTTGATTCCATTATTTTGTTTTTATCACTGTTAAAAATGGTAATGTTAATTTTTTATAATTTCATTGAAGTTGTAGGTGATTTGGAGGGCCCATGATGAAGTCCAAGGGAATGGGTCAAACTTTGCAGGATCCATGCATACCAATGGACTCAACCACATACTACTACTGAACGGTGGGTCAAAATGGGACGAAATTTTGTGGTCTAGTCTAAACTTCATTGGGATACATTTTATCTTAAGGATCTCAATCCACATTCGTCTATCTATTGGCCCAACCGACCTGATTTGTCTAGAACACTGAATCTGCACAAAGTCAAAAGAGGTGTGTTGTGATCTGTCCATATCTCAAGATGTGGGTATCAAATTGAAGCCAAACTTTCAGTGGAGATATCCATGAGGTGGTTATACCACTTTTTAATTTTCTCCAAAGCAATATAAGGGTTTTTGTTGATCAAAAACAATGTTCCAAGTGGTTTTAAGAAATTTATGTGCCCAAAACCACCTTTCACTTTTCCTATGAAATGGAACCATGGGATCCTCATTTGCAAGTTTGACCAAAAGGAAAATCTCTAGTATTTTGGAGACTAATAGGGGTTCTATTCTCATCCAATATTTTCTAGAGGACCCCATCCTCATATGGGGATCAAGGATGAAGGCGAAGTTCCACCAGAGCCTCCTCCTCCTCTTGATGGCGAGCTAAATAGTGGATGATCATTTTGAGGGAGATACACATACTTGGGAGGGAGTTCAAGCACTTGTTCATCTATTATTTTTGTGTAATTTTTGTGTTAAATATTTCACTTATGATTAATATTTCTATAACTCTCCTATGAATTCATTTATTTTTTTATAATTAAGTGAAACACTTTTTATCTCAACACTGATTAGGTTGATATTTCAAGTGGGGATCTTGGGTTGTTCTAATTAGACAACACAAGAATCCTTTTTATCACCCATAATCATGATATTTCAATATGATTTTGTATCCCTTGTTCTATACTTGAGGTAAAATCCTTGACAACACGATTTTTGTGTCAAGGGTTAGTACTTTCATCAATGATTTAAGAGGAAAGAGAGGAAGTAAGATCTTGAAAACATTAAACCAAGGAATTAAACAAAACCATGTGTATTTTTTCAGAACAATGAACTATATATTATGTGTAGTGAGCATGAAATGATCTCCTTCTCTCATAATTCTTAAAACATTACCTTAATCTTTCAACTATTAAACTCTTTAAAACAAGTTATTTTCATAAAATTATTTTCAAAACACCCCCCTTTTTAGTACTTTTTATTAAAAATTCATACTCTAAACCTATTAACTCTCATTGAGATATGACCTAGGGTCTTACCTATACTATAAATCATCCTTAAATAATAATAAATTTGACATGTCACGACAACTCGTTTTGTGGTTCTATCCTTTTCTCCACCATATTCTTTTACCTTCTCATGTCTTTTCGACATTGAAGTTCTCAGTGGCCTTATTTACCACACTTGAAGCATTTCCCAATCCCTTTGAGTCAACTACCATGATTCTTATTTCCACGTTTTTAACATGTGGATGGTTGAGTTTTTTTTCACCTTTCTCATTAGATCCTCCAACATGAAACTTTATCTTTCATTTCTTATCAGCATAGCCATGGGATCATTCTCCAAACACCATATCAACTTTAAGAGAACATCAAAACAACTTATTCCTAACTCCCAAAGTCTTGAATTTCAATATCCTTTCGAAGGTGTGTTTTTAATCCACTAAATAATCTATCAATTTTCTATCATTATTGATAACAAATCCTGAAGTGTACCTTGCAAGCCTTGTGAAATTTACTTCTTGGGTCATGACATATTCTCCATCCTTTTGTTTTATCTCTACAAATTCTCTCTCCATCTTCATATGAAGATTTCATGGGAAATACTTGTTAAGAAATGATATCTTAAATTATTCCCACTTTATCTCTTCAATTAATTCTATTGTCTTGGTGTTATTAATCAAATTTCACCTTTGGTCGGCCTCTCCATCAAGATGTTAAATGGGTAGAGTCACCTTCTATGTCTCAGAATAGTGTAGCACAGAAAATATCTTCTCTATCGAGTTGACCCACTGTTCCACAACTAGTGGATCAGAATATCCACTAAACATAGGTGGTCATTGTCTCATAAAACACTCGAAATCCAAATTCTCTCTCTTAGGTGAAGGAAGATGTTCCATATTATTCAAGTTATTATTCATAACCTAAGACAAATGGGTAAGAATTTCCATGTAGTTTTTAACTCCACCTCCCAAAGAATTGGGGATGTCATTCGGGCAATCGTTGAATTGTCCCTCACATTGGTTGTTGGCATGGTTTCTTCTAGTTCCCACCATTTTCTAAAATAGAAGAGTTTAGAAGAAAACATAAGTCAACAAGTCATGAATAAATAAGTTATTACTTTGTTCCATTAACACCAAAACCATTTCTTATGGGATCCCTATGTTTAGAAAATCCTCTTGTGTTCTTACATACACTTGGTCCCATACTAGGGTTTTTATTAAGATTATCTAATCTTAATTTCCAAATTAACCAAATCGTGCCTCTGATACCAATTATAGTGACCCTACTTTTCTTACCTTAATTTTACATCATTTTAATGATAAAAAACATAAACAAAATACACCATGAGGATCCAAAGGTTTAGTGTATTGGGAAAACTGGTACCATACATAACTTTTACAACATAAAACATAAACACTTATTTAATTCCTTCTTCTCTAGCTTCTTATTGGATCTTGACTTCTCCTTGGTACAAGTAGTCACATTAGGATATACATCAAAAAAGGGTGAGATAATATATTAGTAAGTGGATATATAATAAAAATGTAATAGGTGTGAGCATAAAATCATCATCATAATCATGAGAAGCATCATTAGATAATAGGATGGAATGTGGAAGTGCATAAAAATGAAACATCATGTCTTAGTGGTTAACTACCACAGAAATATGTGAAAATAGATATCATCATGTTCACACATATTTCACTTTACTCATGAGGTTCT
Organism: Viscum album; assembly: GCA_963277665.1. Taxonomy (NCBI): domain Eukaryota; kingdom Viridiplantae; phylum Streptophyta; class Magnoliopsida; order Santalales; family Viscaceae; genus Viscum; species Viscum album. Next base: position 856,930,437 of record OY728166.1, read on the forward strand.
TAAAATTAACCAATGAATTTGAGCATTATATAATTTTGGGCGCACCCATCACATCATAACATTTACATTGCGCTATATAATTCTGGGCGCACCCATCACATCACAACATTTACATTATCATGCATTACACATAGAACACATATCAATCTTGAACATATAAAAACCCATGTAAAGGAATTATTTTCATTTCAAAATCATACATTCATAAACTTTGGGTTCCCAAATGAAAGGGGGAATAACATACTTGATATAAGAATCGCCAACCTAAAGTTAGAAGTTACAGGTGTGTTTTGAAAGAAGAGTTATTTTGGAAAACATTTTGTTTGCAGTAAAATATAGTAGAAAACATTTATATCCCAAAAAAATTAATAAAATTATGAAGAAATGATTTTTAAGGAATAACCATACTGAAAACAGAGTGAAAGAGGGACAACCCGAAGAAAGAAAGTTAGGTTCAAGAATTATCCTTACCTTGTATCTGAATATTTTCTTCACTTTAATAACCTATATAATAACATTATATTAGTTAATTAACAATTACATAACCTTTTATACATTAATATTATTTTTTATGGTGTTATTATGTTCTTTTATTGGAATTTGGATGAGTTATAGAGTTTAAATTCATTGTTCGGGAGTGTTCTTTTTCTTAGTTCTCATGAACGGTTCACTTGTACACATGAATGGAAGTTCTTATAGAACATGGATAAATGTAGAGACCCGAAGCTTTACGTACATAGATATTACATTACTTTTGAGGAATACGTAATACATAACAAAAACAGACACACAAGGACCGTAATAGTTTAGTGTCTTTGGAAACTTGGAACGTAATCTTCTAATCATGGTGAAAGATCTTCAACATCTCCCATAAAGATCTTCCACTTTTTTTTCCTTACCTAAAACCTTTCTTTTAATCCTGGGGGAAAATAAAACATAAAAAGGGTGAGCTCAAATACTCAGTAATGGTAAGCATGGATAAAATAAAACATACCATATACATTTGAACTTAAAAACATGAAAATAATGTTTAAACATCAAAAGCTTGAGAAATGACATAAAACATGGAATTACGTAGGGCATAGATCATAAAGAAACATTAATAATGATAAAATAGCATGGGAATAAAACATGTTATTATAGAATCCATTAAACACATGTAATTATTTCCATAGTAGCCAAGGCATTGCTGCAAAGACCATCTTAGTGGACAAAGTCCCTTTCTGAATCGAGTTCACTCCTCATTCCAGTCCTGTATTACTGAACCGGTTTAACTTTCCATTCCAGCCATGTCTATCTCATGAGATATAAATCTTTACCCAATTCATTGGAGGGATATATAGTTCCCACCCATCTCATAATGAAATCATTCTTACTTGTGCCACAAAATAAACTTAAAACAGTCACCATAACCCAAAGAATAAAATGGGTTTCATAAACATCATCCCATCATTTCATAATCCATATAAAACAAATGGACATTTCATCATAAGAAAAGTGAAACCATGTAAATCATAGAGATATTAAACTTGAATCATACACATATGAAATAATTTCATCTTAGATGGAAAATGGTTTTGATAAAACATTTGAAATGAATTCTTGAGGAAAATATCCTTTCTTTTTCAAAATCAATTTCTTTTCACAAAATGTCATGAAATTTTAAAATAAAAGGATTTGTTGAAAATAGTCATGAAATATTTTGGAGGAAGCTTCATGAAAATAAGGCTTTATAAAACCGTAAAAATCTGTTCGTGTCGTATAAGTTAAAAAAACATTCTTCTCGTACTTTTGCTGGAAAAGTCAAAAAAGTACCTCGTAACGTAAACAAAAGAAAGATTCCTTACATACCATGTAGTAAAAGTCAAAAATGGGTAAAAAGGACTTTAAACATACATGAAAACACTTTTATAAAACCTGGACATGGATGATAACAATAACCCCAGTAAGTACTTACGTATAAGCAATCTTAGATAAAAATGAGATTGGAAAAGTTATCCCTTACCTTAGGTCTGATATGCTTCGTATGTATCCAAACCTCCTGTATAATGATTTAAATATTGTCATTGACTTATTAAAGAATCATATTCATTGTTATTATATCATATATGGTTCACTTATGACTTTATATTACCCGTTCTTTTGTAAATTCATGTTAAATTAGCGTTTTGGGTAAAATCGTTTCATTTGTCGTTCGTGTTTTAACTTGTAATTATTCATATGATTACTTAGATCATGATTACTTACATCCAGAATGTAAAACATGATTTATATAATATATATATTCAGAATATATATATAATGTATCGATAAATGGAATGAAATACACCGTTCATGGAGATGGTAGGCCGTACGTACGCATGAACGCTGTTTTCGTTTCCTTATTGAATTGAATGGAATTAAGTAGATAACATAAATATATATATACATAAATCCAATAGAATTATTATGTCATATATTTCATGATTAATTATTATATATACTTTATAATCATTCTTGAATGGTTATCATGGAGAGTGAATCTCATCACGTCGTGGAGACGGTATTCTGTACGTACGCACGAGCGATGATATCATTCCCATGATCGTGGAATTTTATTAAAGTGTATGTATAATATTACAGAATCAATATCACTTTAAAATAATCATATATATTCATTACTTTCACCGTTATACGCGTCCATGTAAGGTGTTGGTGGAAATTAGATTACACCACGGCGTGGAGACGGTATTCCGTACGTATGCACACGCGGTGATTTCGTTTTCCGTAGGATGAATAGATGGTGAAATATGGTTGTTTCATACTTATAATAACATATCAGTATATGAGTGATACTGATGTTATTACCTCATAATGAAAGAACTAAAAAAAGAAGAAGCGAAAGAAAAAATAAAGTTGAAAGAATCGGTAACAGACATTACCTCTTCTTTGAAGCGCCTCTTTGAGACTTCATCTTAGGGCACTAAAATTGGTCTTTGAAGAAGACCAGGACCTCTAGGATGTTTCTAGGGAAGTGGAGAAGATAATTGGGCAGGTGTTGGCCGAGCTTTAAGATCAAAGTGGTGTGAGGAAGAGAGGGAGGAGGTGCCCTTTTATAAGGGAGGAGAGGGGCACCTTTGGAATAACAAAAAATATTATTTTATTATAAAGTAAAATTCGGTTTTTAATATCTCCGAATTGATATATTTCAAAGCTTAGGTGGGTATGGGTCGAAATACTCTCATACAATATAATTTAGAAAAGTTTAGGTCATTATATTAACCTTATATTTTAGTTTTAACTCATAGTTAATTAAATTGACATTTACCATGTCACTTTGTATTTTTATATTATATAGTTAATAAACTTACCATATACTTCCAAGCTACCCCCAAGTGGTCCATTAATGATACACCTATCATGATATAAGTATCTTGGCCGAACCTTATATTTTTAGGAATATAATAACAATTAATAATATAATATTTGTTTTAAAAACTATTTTAGGTCAATTTTGACACTATTTGGTAATTGTTTTTTTGTGAAAATCATAACAGAATTATTAGTTCGAATAAAATTAATTAAATCAATATTAACATGTCATATTAACATAAAAAATTATTTTAATTCATAAAAAGTCTCAAATTACATTTATTTCGGTATTTATAACATCAATTATGTCAATATTTCATTAATAAGATAATTACAGCATCATCATTGTATCATTTATAAATTAAATTATTTTAAGTCCAAAAATTAAAAATAAAATACCATTATGTTGGAAATCTTTTTATCTTTCTAATGAATATTTATAGTCAAATTTATCTTATGTATAACCCTATATTAAAAATGATTTAGTTATTAAACTTTGATTTTAACTATTTTAACCCTTCTTTAAGTAAATTGATAATAAATGTCCTAATCTAATCCAAGTGGTCCTAAATGGTCATATTTTATTCCTAAGTTTGTTTTTTGGTTGAATTACACTTATCCAATAGAATTAGGACATGTTTTAGGGTAATAATAATATCATTTTTACCCTTAATTACCCTATTTACTTTTAACTGTGGTAAAAAAAAGTAAAAAGTTACTATTCACCAAAAATTATTTTCATCTCACTGAACCACATTTTAGTCCTTGATATTAACCATGTCTCTCGGATTTTCGAAATTCCACTCACAGAAGCGGTAAAATTAAGTTGTATGAAAAATTCAGTTTTTTTTACTACCACTTAGTGGTTTCACTATTCATCAAAAAATCAAAGTTTCCAGAAAAATACCAAAAATTAGGCCTAAGCTATATTTGATATTATGAATTCAGAAATGATGTCTATTTTACCAAATTCAAAAATATCAGTTACATTGACTAATTTAAAAATTAATTCCCGTCGTCAAAACAAATAGCCAGTTTTTAAGAGATAATAACTATCAAAAGATTGACACTTGTTTATGTCTGGTTTAAATGTGAAATTACATCTAATGACCAAAATTGTATTAAATTTTAAAAATATATTCTAAATATACTTTAAAACCACTCAAATTAATAATTTATCACTATTAATTATTTCGATTAAAAAAGTTGTTTTTAATTAAAATTTTGTAATTTTCACTATTCATCAGAATATGAAAGTTATCCGAAAAGTACCAAAATTTCACCCTAATCTAATTTCGATATTCCGAATCCAAAAATGAAGTCCATTTTAAAAGATAAAATTTATAAAATTTCAAAAATTGGGTATTACTATTCATAACGGCTAGTTTATAATAATATTATAATAATATCTCGTTTAGTGAAACTCGGTATTGTGTACTACACACGCTATCGAGGAAGGTCGCAATTGCGTGTAATGAAAGGCAAGTCAGGGATGCGTATTGTGCAAGATCCTTTTGGTATAGAGTACAACATAAGACAATAATTAAAAAGAATAGTTTTCATAAAATCTCAGGGTGTTACATTCTACCCCCCTTAAAATGAATTTCGCCCTCGAAATTTGTCGGGGTTATAAATGGTTTACTACTAGAAATTTTCTTTAATAAAAACCCACATCGTAAAACGGAATACCAATACTTGGCTTTAAAAACTAAAGTCTGAAATGTAACGGTTACCCAAATTAACTCATCACTGGGTTTCCACGTAGGAAAACATAGGTGAAAATATGGATATGGAAGAAAAATCTAACCATCAAGTTCTGATGGAGAGTGGTAGAGAACATGGCTATGAAAAATCCATCAATCACAAAGCCATAAATTTGTGATTATCTAAGGTACCATCTGATTCATCAGATATAAGAGGACTAGGACAACATTTTTGGTTTTCAAGATCATTTCCCTAAAGTTGATGAAATTGGAATTAGAAGAAATAATTTCGTGATTTTGGTACAGTCTCACCGTTGGTCGTTCTTTGGACAATTTCCACTTCATCTCTTAAAGAAATGAAGTTGAATTTGTCATTCGTGATGTGTTAGCGGATCATGTGATAGAATGATGGGTTATTCCATCTGTCTCAAACAAAAGGTTAGAAAAGTTATCAAAAACTACATAAGTCCATCTATAGTGAGATTAATCATATATGGTTCCTAAATGGACTTATACTTCATATATCATACTTCTTAATATAATAAAACTAGTTTCTACTAAACAGGGACTTCTTGTAGGCCAATGGTAGGCGATAAAGGGCAGTCGCACTTCGGTTGTGGGTTCGACTCCCACAGCCTTGTCCGACGCGATGGGTTGTCGCCCACCCTACAGGTTGTCCTTTTTCTAAAACTATATTACTATAAAATCTCATAAATAATATCAAAAAAACTTCTATCCTTAAACAATAATAACTTATGTCCAACATAATCCATTCCAATCTTTAGGCTTATCCAAAATACTACTGTCCAATCTCATATTATAGTGAAAATGATTACCAATGAGTTCATACAACTAGCATGTTAATACCATCGTTGATCCCCATATATCATGAGATATGTCTTGTTGGTCACATTCCAAACATTCGAAGGCATTAATCATGTATTCTCTTGAAAAAAATGAATACCCATTGAATCTTAGTGAAAACATGAGTGCTGTCAAAAGTTAACTCTTTTCACATACCAAAACCTCGAACCATGATATAACTATTTCCTTATATCATTCATGAGCTCATGAATACTGTCAAACATTTAATTTTCTCGTTTTCCCTTCATTATGCGCATATCATATTTTTTCCAATAATATCTCAATCACTTTCCATGGTTACCGGTACCATAAAATTATTGAAAACCACAATAGACCAATACATAAATATTCCAATATTCCACGATACTATATACAACATTATTTTGGAATCCCATTACATAAACACTTAATCATTCCACCAAATCGTTTTCATATTCAACATCGCCAATAGTGATCGCATGTGACTTCCCTTTGTCCTTTTCCTTAAGTGGTTTCTCATGTCGATCATCACTAACCCTTAGATTAGGGAATTTAAGAGCATAATTCCCCATTTCCTTGCACTTGAAGCATTGAAGTGTTGGTGGTGTGTTCTCTGCAGTCTTTTCTTTATTCACATCATTAGAAACCCTTTTTCCATTACTTCGACAATCATCTACTCGATGACCTTCTTTTCTACACTTAAAACATTTTCTAGTCCTGTTAAGACAATATACACCATGCTTCTTTCCACACTTTGAGCATAAGGAAACATTCATCTTCTTTTCACCATCATTCTGAGATTTCTCCTTGAACTCCATCTTTCGTTTCTTTTCAAAACCATGAGATGGATATGTAACACCAACTTCCATTTCTACCTTAATATCAAAAAGCACAATTTCTTCATAGCTACTGAAGTCTCCTATAACTAATGCCCTTCGAAGATTTGGTTTTAAGACACTGATGAATCGATCAACTTTACTTTCAGGTTGGATGATAAAGCTAGATGCATACCTTGCAAGCCTTGTAAAATTCACTTCATATATACCAACAGATTCATAATCATTTTGCTTTAGTTAAAGAAACTCCTACTCCATGTTTTTTTAAAGAATACGAGGGAAGTACTTATTGAAAAATAAGTTCTTGAACTCGTCCCATTCCATGGACTCAATTTCATCTCTTGGCCTCGTATTCTTGATAAGATTCCACCATTGATCTGCTTCACCTTCCAAACGATATACTGCTAAGATGGTTTTATTATGTTTAGAACATTGAAGAACTAAAAATATCTTTTCAGTGGTACTGATCCATTGTTCAGTAACAAGTGGATCAGAAGACCCACTGAAAGAAGGTGGGTGTTGCCTCATGAAGTACTCAATAGAATATTGTTCCCTTCTCTGCTCATTTGAAAGTCCAGAATGATTCATAGCTTGTGTAAGTATAGAAATAAAATTTTTCACTCCATCTCCCATAACATTTGTTTGTTTAGGAGGACAATCATTTCATTTTCCATTGCATTGATCAACACGGTTCTTTCGGGATCCAGCCATCATCTAAAACCCAAAAAGAATAGTGTGAGAGGCAAAAATCATGCTAGGGAAAACAAAATAATAAAGGAGAGTACCTTCAATATCTAACATCTTAGGTTTAATTCTAAGATCATTACCGTAATTCTAGGACTATAACCTATACGTATACTAATCCTTAGGGACATCCCTAGACATACCTTAGAAATATCTCTTGGGATTTCACTAAAGTTTTAGCATTTTAGTTTCCAAAGGTTGACTAAACATTTCCTCAGATACCAACTATAGAGACCCGAAGCTTGACGTACATAGATATTACATTACTTTTGCAGAATACTTAATACATAACAAAAACAGACACACAAGGACCGTAATAGTTTAGTGCCTTTGGAAACTTGGAACGTAATCATCTAATCATGGTGAAAGATCTTCAACATCTCCCATAAATATCTTCCACTTTTTGTTTCCTTACCCAAAACCTTTCTTTTAATCCTGGGGGAAAATAAAACATAAAAAGGGTGATCTCAAATGCTCAGTAAGGGTAAGCATGGATAAAATAAAACATACCATATACATTTGAACTTAAAAACATGAACATAATGTTTAAACAACAAAAGCATGAGAAATGACATAAAACATGGAAGTACGTAGGGCATAGATCATAAAGAAACATTAAGAATGATAAAATAGCATGGGAATAAAACATGTAATTGTGGCATCCAATAAGCACATTTAATGATTTCCATAGTAGCCAAGGCATTACTTCCAAGACCATCTTAGTGGACAAAGTCCCTTTCTGAATCGAGTTCACTCCTCATTCTAGTCCTGTATTACTGAACTTGTTTAACTTGTCATTCCAGCCATGTCTATCTCATGAGATATAAATCTTTACCCAATGCATTGGAGGGAGATATAGGTCCCACTCATTTCATAATTAAATCATTCTTACTTGTACCACAAAATAAACTTAAAACATTCACCATAACCCAAACAATAAAATGGGTTTCATAAACATCATCCCATCATTTCATAATCCATATAAAACAAATGGACATTTCATCATAAGAAAATTGAAACCATGTAAATCGTAGAGATATTAAACTTGAATCATACACATATTAAATAATTTCATCTTAGACAGAAAATGGTTTTGATAAAACATTTGAAATTAATTCTTGAGGAAAATATCTTTTCTTTTTCAAAATCAATTTCTTTTCACAAAATGTCTTGCACTTTTAAAAGAAAATGATTTTTTGAAAATAGTCATGAAAACTTTTGGAGGATGCTTCATGAAAATAAGGCTTTATAAAATCGTAAAAATTTGTTCGTGCCGTATAAGTTGAAAAAACATTCTTCTGTTACTTTTGCTGGAAAAGTAAAAAAAAGTACCTCGTAACGTAAACAAAAGAAAAATTCCTTACATACCATGTAGTAAAAGTCAAAAATGGGTAAAAAGTACTTTAAACATACATCAAAACACTTTTATAAAACCTGGACATGGATGATAACAATAACCCCAGTAAATACTTACGTATAAGCAATCTCAGATAAAAATGAGATTGTAAAAGTTATCCCTTACCTTAGGTCCAATATGCTTCGTAGGTATCCAAACCTCCTGTATAATGATTTAAATAATGTCATTGACTTATTATAGAATCATATTCATTGTTTTTATATCATATATGGTTCACTTATGACTTTATATTACCCGTTCTTTTGTAAATTCATGTTAAAGTAGCGTTTTCGGTAAAATCGTTTCATTTGTCGTTCGTGTTTTAACTTGTAATTATTCATATGATTACTTAGATCATGATTACTTACATCCAGAATGTGAAACATGATTTATATAATATATATATTCAGAATATATATATAATGGATCGATAAATGGAAAGAAATACACCGTTCATGGAGACAGTAGGTCGTACGTACGCATGAATGATGTTTTTGTTTCCTTATTGAATTGAATGGAATTAAGTATATGACATAAATATATATATACATAAATCCAGTAGCATTATTATGTCATATATTTCATGATTACTTATTATATATACTTTATAATCATTCTTGAATGGTTATCATGGAGAGTGAATCTCATCGCGTCGTGGAGATGGTATTCCGTACGTACACACAAGTGATGATATCATGCCCATGATCGTGGATTGTATTAAAGTGTATGTATAATATTACAGAATCAATATCACTTTAAAATAATCATATATATTCATTACTTTCACCATTATACACATCCATGTAAGGTGGTGGTGGAAATTAGATTACACCACGGCGTGGAGACGGTATTCCCTATGTACGCACGCGCGGTGATTTCGTTTTCTGTAGGATGGATAGATGGTGAAATATGGTTGTTTAATACTTATAATAACATATCAGTATATGAGTGATACTGATGTTATTACCTCATAATGAAACAACTAAAAAAAGAAGAAGTGGAAGAAGAAATAAAGTTGAAAGAATCGGTAACAGACATTACCTCTTCTTTGAAGTGCCTCTTTGAGACCTCCTCTTAGGGTACTAAAATTGGTCTTTGAAGAAGACCAGGACCTCTAGGATTTTTCTAGGGAAGTTTATAAGAGAATTTTTAAGGGGTTGTCCGAGCATGAAGGCTCAAAGTGGTGTGAGGAAGAGAGGGAGGAGGTTCCCTTTTATAAAGGAGGAGAGGGGCACCTTTGGAATAACTAAAAATATTATTTTATTATAAAGACAAATTCGGTTTTTAATAGCTCCAAATTGATATATTTAGAAGCTAAGGTGGGTATGGGTCTAAATCCTCTCATCCAATAGAATTTATACAATTTTAGATCATTATATTAACCTTATCTTTTAGTTTTAACTCTTAGTTAATTAGATTGACATTTACCATGTCACTTTGTATTTTTATATTATATAGTTAATAAACATACCATATACATCCAAGCGACCCCCAAGTGGTCCATTAATGATACACCTATCATGATATATGTATCTTGGCATATCCTTATATTTTTAGTAATATAATAACAATTAATAATATAATATTTGTTTTAAAAACTATTTTATGTCAATTTTGACACTATTTGGTAATTGATTTTTTGTGAAAATCATAAAAGAATGATTAGTTCGAAACAAAATTAATTAAATCAATATTAACATGTCATATTAACATAGAAAATTATTTTAATTCATAAAAAGTCTCAAATTACATTTATTTGGGTATTTATAACATCAATTATGTCAATATTTCATTAATAAGATAATTACTGCATCATCATTGTATCATAAATAAATTAAATTATTTTATGTCTAAAAATTACAAATAAAATACCATTATGTTGGAAATCGTTTAGCTTTCTAATGAATAATTATAGTCTAATTTATCTTATGTATAACCCTATATTAAAAATGATTTAGTTATTAAACTTTGATTTTAACTATTTTAACCCTTCTTTAAGTAAATTGACAATAAATGTCCTAATCTAATCCAAGTGGGCCTAAATGGTCATATTTTATTCCTAAGGTTGTTTTTGGTCGAATTACGCTTATCCAATAGAATTAGGACATGTGTTAGGGTAATAATAATATCATTTTTACCCTTAATTACCCTATTTACTTTTAACTGTGGTAAAAAAAGTAAAAGTTACTATTCACCAAAAATTATTTTCACCTCATTGAACCACATTTTAGTCCTTGATATTAACCGTGTCTCTCGGATTTTCATAATTCCACTCACAGAAGTGGTAAAATTAAGTTTTATGAAAAAATCAGTTTTTTTAACTACCACTTAGTGGTTTCACTATTCATCAAAAAATGAAAGTTTCCAAAAAAATACCAAAAAATAGGCCTAAGCTATATTTGATATTATGAACTCAAAAATGATGTATATTTTACCAAATTCAAAACATATCAGTTACATTAACTAATTTAAAAATTAATTCACGTCGTCAAAACAAATAGCGTGTTTTTAAGAGATAATAACTATCAAAAGATTGACACTTGTTTATGTCTGGTTTAAATGTGAAATTACATCCAATGACCAAAATTGTATTAAATTGTAAAAATAGATTCTAAATATACTTTAAAACCACTCAAATTAATAATTTATCACTATTAATTATTTCGATTAAAAAATTTGTTTTTAATTAAAATTTAGTAATTTTCACTATTCATCAGAATATGAAAGTTATCCGAAAAGTACCAAAATTTCACCCTAACCTAATTTCGATATTCCGAATCCAAAAATGAAGTCCATTTTGAAAGATAAAATTTATAAAATTTCAAAAAGTGGGTATTACTTTTCATAACAGCTAGTTCATAATAATATTATAATAATATCTCGTTTAGTGAAACTCGGTATTGCGTACTACACACGCTATCGAGGAAGGTCGTGATTGCGTGTAATGCAAGGGAAGTCATGGATGTGTATTGTGCAAGATCCTTTTGGTGTAGAGTACAACACAAGACATTAATTAAAAAGAATACTTTTCATAAAATCTCGGGGTGTTACAATAAAAATCCAAAATTTCTATAAATTATTAATACTGATATTATAGTAGTTTAAATGGTCTTATAATTAATTTTTTATATAAAATGATGATGAATCATTAGATAAAATTTAATAATTATTTTTTAGGTTAATTTGGGCGGTTTTTGGATCCCAACAAACATGTTCTATTTTATCATTTAGTATTATGTATAAAAAGTTGTTTACAGAAAATAAAAGGGGTTAAAAAATACATATTAAAATATTTTTTCAAAAATTTTATGGTTTTATTGACATCCTTGAAGGATTTACAATAAAATGGAAGTGAATTTCCCACGATGTAGGTAAATTAACACATCACCAGTGAGAATTTCATTTTTATAAACAAAGAGAGAGAGGGAAGAGTATAATGAATAATATTCCATTAAATTGATAAAATACCATTATATAAATCATAATGGGGTTATAATGGCATTTTTATAAGATAATTTGAGGATAAGAGAATAAAAGAAATGAAATTTGAAATGAAAATGAAAGAAAATAGGGAGAAATTTCCTCTTGAATATATCTTTTTTGAGAGCCTCTTTAGGGGAGAGGTTTTGGTCTTTTTATGAAAACAAGGGCTGATAAAAATTATGGAAGATATTGGGAATATATTTGAGTATAAATTGGAGTAGGCAGAAGTATTTATAGGTCTGGCTAAATGAGGTTGTGAGGGGTGGTATTTATAGGGGTGGGGAGAGGGGTTTTCTCAATATTATATTCCTTAATTTATTATTTCTCCACAGGATAAGAAATATTAATGATTACATGACTAAATAAAGTAATTAGGCCATTTTAGTTCAAAAAAATGGCCACTTACATCATCCATAACTAAAGAATGATGCATAAATTCATTTATTTAACATATTTTGTAAATTGTCAAATTTCACTATTCACCAGAAATTAAAATATTTCGGAAAAATCTCAAAAAATCACCCTAATAATTTTTTAATGTGTAGAATACAAAAATGAACTATATTTTATGAAAATATTTTTCAAAATAACAATAATTTAATTTTTAATTAAAATCATAATTTAATTGAAAAATACAAATTTTAAAATTAAAACTATTTTTCTAACTCTTCAAAAATTTAATTAAGGTATCATAAAATTATCTTATAATCATAATATATAAAAATACTAGTTTATGAATACATTTTATGAAAATATATTTTATTTAAAATTATTAAATTAATCATTAAATATCCATGACTTACTAAAATACCAACACTAAATATAATTATATCATATTGTCACTTATAAGATGGATAAATTGTATTTATACTACCATTGGGAAGGTTATTATTCACTTGGATGATTTACTATTCATAAGGTTCATATTACTATTCATAAAGGTAACATTATTATTCATAAGTGTATGGTACTATTCTAGAAAAATTAATCTGTCCTATTGGGCTCCAAACATCTTACTAATCGCAACCGTGTATGTCAGATTTTCAAAATTCAAAACAAAAAAGTGAAAAAATTATGTTTAAAGGACACATAAAATTTAGTAGTTCATTTAAGCATGATGTGGCATTGTGTTTTCTATTGTGATTTTATGTGATTATACTATATGACATTACTACAAGAAGGAATACATTGCATTGATAATAGTTTGGGTCATTATAATGATCAAGATGTGGGATAAATTAACCCATTAATAAAAATTTAAAATTTCTCCTAATTTAAAAAATTAACAAATGGAAAAATAAATTATGATTAAAAGATATTTTTATAGTAATTTAAATCAAAGTGATCTTATATTTACTCTTCACTTCTCATTATCTCCATGATAAATGGTATCAACTAAAATATTGAATTTTGATAAGGAGTCATAAACCAATTAAAACTATATTTTCTAGTGGAGGCACAACCAACACAACCTAAATTCTAATGGTGAGTTACAATCTATTATAATTAAGTTTTTTAACATAGTCACAACCCAAAAATCTCTATCTTTTTTACCCTAGAGGCATAACCTAAAAAATCTTACCTTTCTCAACCTGGATTCATAACCCAAAATACCTTTTCATTGGTCATATAACCCATCAGTATTTCTTTTTAATAAGAAATAAAAAACAAACTCTAGAACGCACAAAAAAATTATGGTACCAATACATCACCACATAACTAGAATTTAGATAGTGAAAATATGAATATTGAGGAAGGTGTAACTTGAATCTCTTTAGAAGTCAGGAATTTCACGATTGAGCTCAATCAAAAAACACACAAAATATAAGCAGTAAGTTCACGTTTATAGAAAATTGACATTCATATAGGTATATTAATTTTAACTGGTTCTATAAAACCCTATTTATAGAGTTTCTTCGTGCATAGTGACTTATAAAAATAATGGTTGTATGCATAGAATATTTTAATGTGTTATCTATTTTAGTTTTTATTTTCCCAAAAAACAACCATGGTTATATCTCTCAATGATAATAGAATATTTTGAAGTTATAATAAACTTTGATATTCTATAAATCTAAAAATAGTTTTATAGATAAATTTATTAATATAAATAAAAAACAATAAATACCCCATTTAAATATGTGACTTGATCCATTTTAATTAGTCTTAAAGACTTTATATAGTTTCTAGATAATTAAACCTAATATATTACTAAAAATACCAAGAAATTTCCAATTTTTAATTTACATTATTAAATATAAAGAATAAATATTAAACATGCTCCATCCCTCATGATATTAATTTAACCATATATAAAACACTCCCAATATGATTTACATAGTAATTAAATGAATAATAATTAATCATAGAACAAATAAATCAGGAAAAACAAACATGAATATATAGTGAATTAAAATAGAAAAAATATTAAAATTAGAACATATTTTGAGTTTTTATGAAACAAACATTTGAATCATATAATTCACATAAGAATTTTGACATTGTATAATTTTTTTAAGGTTGTCTATCTTTTAATTGCATTATACTTCAACATTCTATAATACTTTTATAATCAATTCACTAGTAATTTATTTCCATAATATATTACATTCTCTAATAAAATGTTTCTATGTTCTGTAAGACTTCTAATTCTAATAAGACATTACTTTCATATAAGACCTTCACTCTTCATGTAATACTTTCACACTGTAATACTATAAATCATGTAATAATTTTAAATTAGAAAAATTTACATCATCATAAGACTTTCTCTATTGTGTGTAATGTTTTTTATTCATATAATAATACATTAAAATAGTGCATAATACTTTATAAAAAAATCATGGCTTTGTATATTTTGTAATAATTCATACTATATAGCCCCATGTTGGATGACCACTGAGAGGGGGTGAAGTAGTGGTATACTTTTATGAATTCTTTAATTTTTGAAATCAACCTCTAAAAACTATTAAATTTATCAACCCACTCAATATAATTTCTCAACCTCACTTTTTATATAGTAATAATAAGAGAGGTCACAGTCCATGATATTTATAAGGATTAGTACTAAAACATACGTCTATTCATGTTAGTTAGATTCACTCAACATGGATTATACATTATAATATTATCATAAATTACAATAGATTAGATTGAAACTATTTATACTCCCTAATAATTGATCCTTTAGTTGATATGGGTTATAAACCCCATCCACCAACTCTTCTTCCATAGTTGGTTATACACCCCAACCATTCTCATATTCCTTGAATAAATAGACAGCCCATCCATGACCCTCTTCAGAAACTAGTTATACACCCCAATCAAAAGATATTTCTTCTTCTTCTATGTTGATCCAGTTGTAGAAATATCACCTAATTATTCATATGATTTACCTCTATGAGTTATAGGATCAAGTTTTATCATGTACACATTCAATATCTTCAATAGTTTTTCTGAACAAGTTTGTTGGTCTTCAAAATCCTTCTAGATCTAGTTTGATCTGGTTCTTCTCAGACTTTGAATAATCTTGTTTTCCTCCTTTAGGGAATCTTGTCTTCAACTTAACTTCCATCATTGATACTTTATGTATTAATATATCCAAATGATCTTATAATATACACAAGAGTTCTCAATAATTCTTATTAATCAAACACCTTATTCATCTCATCTAATATGAATATATACTCTACCTATATATGTAGGTATTCTAGTCGTTGAAAATTTATAATAAAATAGTTATAAATATAATTCAAATACCAAAATATTCAGATAAAGTCTCCCATGATTTTTTCATCATAACTGTACATAAATGAAGTTATTTATTTTGATTTTAAATAATTCAATGGATCCTGAATAATAACTAAAAATTTAATCTAACATTTAATAACTAAATGGATCAGGTCTTCTCAATTATTTACATAGTTAATAAATAAAATCAATATCATTTACCTATGAATTATCATCATATGGTAGGCATTAAATCTCATGCATATGGTTATATGCAACTAATACTCCTCGATCTACCTCTTTAATATTTATTGTACCCTTAAAACAATACTCAGTATTCCTCAAAATTTATGCATACATAAAATCATGCATTTTTTTAATGTATATTTTATTTAGAAACTAATCCACATAAATGCATATGAAAATACATGCATGTATCAATCACACATCTTTAGCATCACAATTAATTCCACAAAACCTCTCATTCATTCATAACATCAACTTAATCATGAATACTTTTCATGCAGTGTAGAAATAACTTATTATTGAAATATAAAAGTTCTCTTATGGTTTGAAATTATTTTATTGATTTTTACAACCCTTATATGCATATATCAATCTCATATAAGGTCTAAAGTTACCATGATTATCATAGTTGAATTTTATCATCATATTCTTTGTGTGACAAAGATCACACGAGATTTCTATATACTTCACAATATATTATTCTTATGTTTGGTTAGATTTTATCCACCCATGGACTGATCCAATCTTATTCTTATAGTAGGTCTATATATTGTTGTTTTCATCTCCTCATCTGATCACTTGAGTGACAATGAGACCACCCTTTATGTGGTATTTCTATATACTATGAGTGAATCCCTTCATGTGGCATGTTAGGGTTCTTAATTCAGTATCTAATCCTTTATGTGGTTAGTTGAGTGATCATATGATCATCATTTGTGAAGTAGGTTAAGATACCATGAGTAATCAATCGTGTGAACAACCAATTATAGTCAATGTATCGACCACATGACCATTATGTGGCCTCGATATATACCCTTTTATGGATTTCACAAATCTCTTATTACCCTTATATAAGTCACTAATATTTGTTTTGACCCTTACACGTCTTCTACTTACCACTACACAACTAGTATAAATCACTAAATACCTTAATGTAGGTCTAGAAACTCAATCTCACCATTACACGTGTATTATAGAACCATTAAATTGATTTTGTTCTTCCCAATTACCCTTAAACAATTCCTCATTACCTTTTCATAGGTATTGTAATTAACACATTACATTCCATTATCTAGTGTTATTCTAGAATAACCTTTCCACAACTTCACTACTTTTCTTATTACCTTTTTGTTGCACAAAGTTTACATTTATGTGGGAGTGGAAATATCAATGTACCCTTACGTGGACTCATTATTTTTTTGTATTCCTTTATGAAACTTATGTATTTCTTGGAAAAATTTTACATAGCCTATATAAGCACAAAATTACCTTTACATAGGTACAAATTTTATCTCAAAACCCATATAGGGCCTTCTCAAATACTTTTTAAACACCTCTTGCTCAATACCAAGGACTTACAACTTATATCACATATAATATACAAGGTTAATTAATCCACTAACAACTATAATGTGGTAACATCCCAACCCAAACCACCAAGTCTGATTTAGAAGGTCACATTACCTCATGCGTGCCTCCCCGTATACAAGTGGATTTTGATTAGCAGTGAGGGTTTGAGTCTATTAGTGGGGAGACTATACCCTCTGTATAATGTCATAGGATCAAAATCAGTAACAAAAATATAATAAATAATCATATTAAACATATGTAAATATAACGCTGGAATACCTATCATACAATAAAGTATCTCCAAAAGTGGTAAGAAAAATTAGTGCAATAAGCAGTAGATTAGAAAAAAGATAAACATTAGGTTTAATAGAGTATGTTCTAGTATGCTACTATCTTTACACTCCACTACTCATCTATCCATGACATGGCCCTTTACCTTCACTAGATTCTTTAGGAAATATACTAGAACAACTAGATTCACATGTAGTTTGTGAGTACAAGACTCAATAGGACACCACCGATGCATCCTCAACCTGGTGTGCTCGGGTATAATATTGTATACCATAATAATAATAATAAATGCATACAATCATAAACAGACAATCCAAAACTGAGTATTTTTTTGCTAACCAAACCACCACAAACCCCAGCCATACCTTCTTTAGCTTCATGCTAGAAATGTATTGTATGTCAATAAGTATCTAAAACTACCCACAAGGCTATTGGAGAGTCACTTAGAATCCATAAGTCATCAAGTCAAAGAAACCTACCTGGAATCTACAAGGCATCAGGTAATACTCAGAATCCACAAGGCATCAAGTATCTATAACCTAACTAAGATCAACCAGGCATCGGGTAACAATCAGAATCCATAGGGCATCAAGTTTTTTCCATCTACTCGAAATCCACAAGGCATCAAGTAGATTCTAGGTTACAAGTTTATCATGTTGCACTATCATCATCGCCGCACGCCATGCACTCACCCCATAATAAGTAATCATACCACGATGGAAACCTATCAAGCGTACACATACCAATCCTATAATGGAAAACATGACAATTCATATCATGATAACAATCATAGAACACATCATGAGAAATATAGCATAATCATATAAATCAACATGTGAATCAAACAACATCATGGGATCTAGTTATCACATCAATATCATGGAATCAAGCCATACCATATCATGGGCCACACACACACACACATGTGATCACAATTCAAGAATGAATATCAATATTCCAACACAATCATCCTATCATGATAACAACGTGTAACGAGAGCCCAATAGGGTAAGGAACTTTCTACCACAAAATTCATCGATGCTAAAGGCAAGGAAAAACCACCCTATGTGGTTCGATAGATGAAGTGGGAATCTCAACAACCAACAAAACCTCTTCTTGGCCTTATTATCATAAATATTGATACGTTAAAGATTGAGGTTCATCGACGGTTCCTAGAACCAAAACAAGTTGTTTTATATCAAAAATAAATAAAATATCACATGCAAAAATGCATTATCTCTCCTAGATAATTTCTGAATTATCATTCTAATCTAACACATGCGCTCAAAAAATTATCCTTAATAACAATTATATTTTTATAATTTCTCATAAATTATCCTTTTATAATTATCTCTTGATAATTTATCATAAATTATCCGTTTTTAATTATCTCTGATAATTTATCCTAAATTAACTTTTGATAATTTGTCCTAAATTTTCCATTTATAATTATCTATAATAATTTATCATTAATTATTCTTTATAATTATGTTTTGATAATTTATCATAAATTATCCATTTATAATTATCTTTGATAATTTATCCTAAATTTTCTTTTATAATTATCCTTTGATAACAAAATATCCTTTTATAATTTTTATTCTATAAATTATCCTTTGATAATCTCTCAATTATCATTTGATAATTTAATAATTATTCTCTTATAATGTCACAATTTTAATTTAATAATTTTAATAATTATCCTTTAATGATCTCAAAATTATTGTTGGATAATTTTAATAATTATCATTCGATAATATCATAATTATCATTTGATAATTTTAATAATTATCCATTGAAAATCATGGAATTATCATTTGAAAATTTTAATAATTAATCCATTTATAATTTTCCACAATTATAAAATGATAATTCAATGTGATTAAGATTTTATAAAAACATTTTATAATTTAGTGAAATTATAATTTATAATTTATTATAATTATCTTTGCTAATAACATACAATTTCCTTTTGTTAAATTTTTTTTATAATATCCTTTGATAAATTGTAAATTATCCATGATATGTTTTGTGAAAATATACCTTAAAAAGTTAGTTTTTATCATTTTAACAATTTAGTATTGATAATTAAAAGTAGTTATTTTTTTATAATTATTTGCAATTATCCATGGTAATTTACTACCAAAACTTTTCTTGGTAAATCCAGGTTTATCATGATTTAACATAATTGATTGTTTTTATTAAAATTCGTCATTTTACTTTCCATAATTTTAAAATAATGGAAAAAGGAAATAAATGAACAAATAATATTAATAATAAATAGTTTTATATTTCTCAAATGTAGTGTAGATGGGGAAGAGGAAGATGATGGTGAACTGCAAGGGAGGACTATGGGTACTCGGTCAACCATGACCAAGGGGGATTCTAGGTTACTCAGACACAACATGATCGATTGGGAACCAAGATAAAATGGTTTGGATATATTAAAACCCAAACATGTACTAGTCAACATCTCAAACTGACCAAAAAAATACCCCATTTGAACCCCTGATTCAATATAAACATTTATGATGGAGTGCTTAAATATGACCCTTTAATGTTTTTTAATATAATAATGTCAAAAACAGGAAAAATAGAGGTTTTAAAATCTTGGTATGTGATAAATGTAGGTACAATACATTTTTTGAAGATTTTGTACAATAAATCATCCTTAAGAATTAAATTAATTATAATAATATGTTAAAAAATTAATTAACATAACATTAAGTGTGATCTGACCAAATGTCTAACACATGCAAAAGTTATGCCCCGTATAGGGTGAACCCCTCATTTCAGACCTAACAGCAGCCTTAGTTTTCTCATACAACATACCATTTGGGTGATATAAAATTATTTTCAAAAAAACAAAATAATAAAAATATTAAATAAGTTATCCTCACGTGCGATCTAACCAAAAACTCAACATGCACAAAATTTATTACCCTCCTTGGGAAAACCTTGTATCCCAGACCTAACAGTGGTATCGTATTTCTCATAAAAATCACTATTTGGGTGATATTTAATTATTTTGGATAAATTTTGTGCATGTGATTCAATATATTTAATATTTTTATTTCACATATAGAAAGGCTACGGGCCCTGAAATCTTACTCAAATTCAACACCTCATTCTAAAAGTATTCCAAGATTCAATCTAGGTTTTAACACTTATTAAAATCCTTAAAACATTTACTAAGTTGTTTTTATTGAAAAGATACATTTTCATATAAAATATTAATAAATCATTACCAAATAGGGTTTTTATTATGTTTTAAAAAAATTAGGATATTACAATTCTCCTCATCTATTAACTGCTCATCCCTAAGAAGTATATCTAGCGGTCTTCCTCAAACAACACAGTTCGATGAACTCAAACATCAGACTCGCACTCCCACATCTCCTCCTAGATCTGTCCATGTTGACACTGAATTTGAACTAGTGTTACTATCTTTCCTTGCAACACCTTTTAACTTTTGATCTATGATCTACACCAGATGCTCCTAATATGATACATGAGTCTCTAGATCAACATCCTCATAATCAAAAACATGCACAGGTCCAAGTATGAACCTCTAAATCTATGACACATAGAACACATTGTGCACACCATGATATTAGTAATAGAGGTTCGTATGATATTCCACTACCCCTATCTGCTCAGTGATCTCAATGGGTCTAAAAAAATGTGGTTTTATCTTTCCATAATTCCCTAGATATTTGTTCCTTAACTGAGGATTGGATATTAAGAAAACCTTATCTATAATATAAAACTCCAAGGGTATCTTCATACGGTCACCATATGATCTCTATCTACCTGTAGTAGTAATAAACATATTCTATATCAGTTGCACTCTCTTTGAGGTCTCTTGAACCATGATGGGGCCAACAACCACTTACATACCCACCTCATACCAACATAGTGGTAAGAGACACAACCTCCCATTAATATCCTCATAAGGTTCCATCTCAATCAAATCCTAGTAAATTTTATTATATGAGAAATTAGTCAAGGATAGGTGATCATCCAATTCACAACTGAAGTTTTTCATGCTAGATCTAAGCATATCCTCCAATATGCATATAGTCCGCTTAGAATATCCATCGTTCTAAGTATGGTACACTGTGCTCAAACTTAACTGATTCCCTATGGATTTTTATAATCCATCCTAAAAGGGAAATTTAAAACAATCATCTCTAACTGAAATAATTCTAAAGGAAACTTTGTGTAAGAGTACGATATCTTAGAAATAGATCTTTCTCGGCTCCTCCACTGAATGAGTCTCTCTGATTAGTAAGATGTGAGCATACTTCATTAGCCTACCGAAAATCACCCAGAAGGAATCACAAATCCTTAG
This sequence comes from Viscum album, assembly GCA_963277665.1. Classification (NCBI taxonomy): domain Eukaryota; kingdom Viridiplantae; phylum Streptophyta; class Magnoliopsida; order Santalales; family Viscaceae; genus Viscum; species Viscum album. The sequence continues at coordinate 856,952,763 of OY728166.1, forward strand.
GGTCCTTTGTAACCATATAAAAAATTCCATCGTGACATCCTTCCACTTATACATATGTATCATAATTGGCTGCAACAACCCACCAGGATGTTGGTGCTTAACCTTTACCCTCTTATTGGTAATGCATCATGATATGAAACTAGCAATGTCTCTTTTCATCCCTAGAAACTAGAACTACCTCTTAAAGTCATGATACATCTTGGTCACACCAGGATGTAATTACCATCTAGAGGTATGGAAATCCCTCATCAACTCATCTCTGATGTAATTTGGGACTACCACTCTCCTATATACCATGATCACATCGTTGTCACCCAATTTCCATTTGGGTATCGAGTTACCCCCAGCCAATTGCTCCCTCATCGCAACACACACTAGGTTTGACTTATGACCAGTCTTCACCCAATCCACAAGGGAATGCATAATCAGTAAATGGGAAAATTCCTATATTCTTGATCGTCAAAAGAATCAACCCTCCAGTAAAGCATGGAGAAAGTAACGGACTGGGGAGGACTCCAGAGGACCCGATGTCTATCTTTTTTTACTTATCTACTACTTATTGCACTAGTTTTTCTTACCACTTTGGGAGATAGTTTATTATATGACATGTATGAAATATTTATCTTTCCATATGTTTAATTTTATTATTTATTATGTTGTTTTTTTATTTTGATCCTATAACATGATATAGAGGGTATAATTTTCCTACTGACAGAATCAGACCCTCACTATTGATCAGTAACCTCTTCGATTCTGGGAGGTGTGCATGAGGTAATGTGACCTTCCAGATCAAACTTGGTAGTTTAGGTTATGATGTTACACATGTATTCCTTTTAAGATGAGCATTACAACCATCACATTATAATTGTAACTCTTTCTTGAAATTTTCTAAATGTGTTCTTAAATCTAGATTCCATAATATTCCTTTTCCATAGAACATTAAAATAACTCAATATTATTAAAAATAGTTATGGGATATTTATAAAGAATTAAATCCAATGCTTTCATCATGAATCTATAATAATCCTCTAAGAATCATCATCAAATCCACTAAAAACATATTAAACCATTGAAAAAATACAATAATTACTTAGAAAATTCAGTCTTATCCTTTTTATTTTTTAGAAATACCATAAATACTCAATGTCAAAATGTATGCTTAGATGAATTCATTCTTCTCCCCCTTTGTTAACCACAAATTCAAATGTTAAATTAAGGGATCCTCATATCTTCTTCTTCATTTCAAGGCACTCATAAACTATTCCTCCTTTTTTGAACCTAAGATAAGGATGATACCACATGGTTTTTATAGTAAAGAGCCTTTAGTATGTTTACTCTAAGTCTATGTGGTAAATATCAATGTATAAAATAATAGAGATATATCCAAGATTGTCTATGTTGTCCAGAAATGACCATGCATGTGATATCATGCTTAGGATTTCCTCATGTCTCAAATAAGGGGTTGTTCAACACAATTTTATAATGAAATGTATTGTATCCTATATATATCTTACTAAAAAATAGAAATTACAATTGAAAAGTATACACATCCACCTTTATATCATATTTTCATCAACCCATGAAACAACCCATTGATTTTCAAGTCATTATTTTGTGAAGGAATTTAAAATTTTGTTTCGTGGATGGTTCACTTTGAGAATTGAGAGTTTGAATGAGATTTTAAGAGTTTGAAAACCTTAATAAATCTTTTTTGGATGTGGATCAAGGCCTGGGTGGTGACCTGACTATTTGAGAAGGTATCATATGATGGATAGGAGGTTAGGGGTTGAAAAATATGTTCATAAATAATCAGATAACCAATGAGCCTCTATAGGCTAGCCGATGGTCTAGCTAATGTCCCATGCCACTGCTTGGAAACACCAACCAGTCGTTCAACATCCTATGTATGACTAGTGAACCAACATCTCACTAATGAGGAATGACCAGCTAGTCAGTGGGGTGTTTTAAGTGGGGGAATTTTGGTATTTTTTTGGGTCAGGGTTTTGGCGTTTTAGGGGGTAGGGGACTAGGAAATTCCATTTTAGGGTTGAATCCCCCACCACACACCACCAACACCATCACCATGCTTATCCTTTGATCCCCTTAAATTGGGGATTATTCTAGGTGCTTTTTAGTAATGATCTTAGGTAAGTTAAATTTTTTATCTAATTTTGGTATCTCCTCTTTCCTCCCTCTCTTTATTCACATTTTTGTTTATGGATTTGGTGTTGATTCCACTATAGCATGGTGGAATCAATCAAGATTCATGATTATTTTTCCTAAATTATGTATAATCGGTCTTAGTACATAGTTTTTATTCCATTTTCATCATTTTTGTGGGTGTAAGTCATTTCCCTATTTTATTTTAGGTTTTTATAAAATTTTGATGAAATTGATAGTTGGCCAGGTGTTGTGTGATAGGTATTTTTTCTAGAATGGTTCTAGGGGTGTGCTACGGACCATTTGGTTGTGGTTGGGCAAAGTTTCAAGGTGAAAACTGCTCGATAGGTTGTTCAGAGATTCCGTCACATTGGTTTAACATAAAAAATTAGTTATATTTGTTTTTTATTAATAATTTATATTGTGTGATGCGAGGAAGGATTTTGGTAGCTGTACAGGCTCATATGAGGCACAAAAAGGCTTGGATGAGGTGATGCAGATCTTGGCTTAGATGGAAACTCCATGATGGAGGTAGGTGGTCAAGATACCATGATCAATTGACTATATGAACAACTAGTTAAAGTCAATGTATTGAAAACAAAACCTTTATAAGGCCTCAATCTATACCTTAATGTATCCTTTACAACTTTATTCCTACCTTTACATAAGTAACTGATATTTTGTTTAACCCTTACACATATTCATGTTACGTCTATGCAACCAGTGGGAATCATTGGATGCCTTTACAAGGGTCCAAAAACTCAGTCTCACATTTACATACTTATTAGATCACCTTTATATAGATGATGGTTTTCCTTAGATGGTGTCACCTTAAATTTTTTTAAGTGGTGTATGTCATATGAGATTATTTCGAGGCCACATGCTTAGACCGAACTTGATTTCGAGGCCTAGTGAGGTCGGGATAAGTGTTTGAACTTTTCTATAAGTTTATTTAAAATAGCGCATGTGATCTATTTTTTTAACTTCTAAACTGGTTCCTGGATTAAAAATATGAAGGAATCATTGTTTTCGGAATGATGACTTTACCTACGAAAGGACTTAACCTTGACAGGTGTGGGTTGAGGGAAAAAGTTTGTTTTTGGACTTTTTAAGAAAAATAAAATCAAATAATTTTCTTAAGGAAAATAAAATAAACCATCAAGTTTATTTTATTTGAAATTAGAATTTCATTACAACGTAATGGTGTTTCAACCCAAGCGTAACCAAAATGTTGTTTCATAAATGAAACAATATAATGATTCTTCAACACAATGTAATAAAAATTCTGAAACATGTTTCTTTATTTTAATGTTTTAGACAAGGAAGGATCGTTGGCATTATCCGAGACTGCTCTGAACCCTTGGAGATTTTGCGTTGGTAAGATACAATTGGAGAACAGCCACCAATGAAGGATTAGGGATCGATGAATATAATAGTGTGATCTTCACCAACGAACGATCCAATGTCGAGGTAAGTGTTTGTTCTTTATGAAATTGTTTCCTTGATATTTCTTTCTAAAAAACAAATGCGGATCAACCCACTAAAAAGTTGATCCATGGGTTTTTTGTTTTTGTGTGAGGGTTACTTGATATTGGGGTTTTTTATTCAGGTTATACTTGATAGAATCTTAAAACCTCCCTTAACTTTTTTTAAACTCTAACGTGGAGGAATCAGGCCGACACGAACAAGGACCGAAACCCTTCATTGTGGGCATTCTTGTGTTCTTCATGGCTGAACCCCCAGATTGATTAAAAGACAAATTTGAGCCTATAGTAGTAACAGATATGATCTGATGATCTCGAATATTCTCACGGATTATAAAACAGACCACCAATGTGGAATCATTGGCCCGTAGAAGAGACCGTTTGCATGACGGACATGTGCAAGAGGCGGTGCGCACCGATGACGTGCTTCTGTGGCAGATAAAGCCCATGGTTGGGGGCTGCAGCTTGATAGTCATGGTAGTGTGGGAAGTCAGCGTACTGCAACATCATCTGTGGGTGGTGGATCGAACCACCGGCAACGGCCAGTTGTGGTAGTGTGAGCGGATGCAACGAGTCGTTCTGTGTCACGTGACTAGACGGTCACAGTCCACCTGGACTACGGTGATGGACCCCACAGTGACCGTTAGGGTAGAGGGAGATATAGCTCACCCATTGTGTCTTGGCTGGAGTAGGTCGGGCTGGTCATAGAGGGTTGGGCAGAAGGAGGTGGGCCGAACCCACAGTAGCCCAACAGGTCAGACCCACGACCAAGTAGATCTGAGCTAGGCTTAGCGGGCCAAGTTTGGCCTGGATCGGGTCGGATATAGGTCGAGTCGGCAGACCCAAGATGGGTTGCTAGACCCCAGACCAGGTCGGTTCGGCCCGATTGGGTGGGACGAGACTCAAACCCCATCGTCCCCTTTTCAGTAAAATGGACATAACCTACAAACCATATGTCTGATTGAAAAGAAATTTACGACGTTGGGACCCTCATGATGAGGCATTAATTTTGACATACTCCAAGTGAGTTTCTATGGAGATTGAGTTTTGTAGGATGGCTTAAGAAGTAGATTCTCCCAGAATCAAGCATGATAGGAGTGGAAATCCTATGGCTGGATGTTATAAGAAGGAAGTGACGAGCGAACCTTAGTATCATGGTATCCGAGAAGAGCACAGTGGCCCAGTAGATGAGATGACCTTAGTGGACCGGTGGTCAAGATGACCTCAGCGGCCCGGTAGCAGAGCGAACCTCAGTGGCCCAATAGCCGAGAGAACCTCAGTGGCCCAAAAGACCCTAGTGACTCATCGGGCATGAGTCCCTCAGCAGTACAAGATGTTAATCTTTACGACTGATAATATTTCATTCTATACTTTAAGTTATACCTGTGTGAGATGAAAATTCTTACTGTGTACTTTTCCTTTGTGTTATTTCTTTGAGGTTTGGGGTCCCTACTAAGTATTGTGTTACTCACCCATGCATGGGCTTCGCCTACACATGTCGTGTCTTATGAAAACGACTAAATATTTGACAGAGAACTTAGTGGTCTAGGACCAGGCATTGTCTAGTGAGATCATACAAGTGAGGCATACTCCTATAGCTTTTGAAAGTTACTCTACACCTACCCTTCTGGTAGGGTTTTCTTCGAACGGATTATCATAGACCTTATACACCCTTGTTTATAGATTTTCTTTTGTTGGGTTTGTATTATGGCCCATTTTACTTATATCTTGTACCTATACATTCAGTGGTTATCTTAGTGGCAAGCATGTTTTCTTTTTCAGCGTTTTGGGTTGGGGTTTGGAGTGTGTGTGTGTGTACAGGTACTCATAAAATGACTCAAACTTGTACGATAAAGCCTGCAGTGCTAGTTGACATCCCCTGGCCTTTGGGAGGTGGGCTTAGGGTAGTTAGGGTATGATCCATTGGTGACGAGTTGTGACAAATTGGTATCAGAGGGGTCATTTATTCCTTAAAGACAGAAAGTCTATGGTTTTTTTAGGGAAATAGTGTTGAATGTTTCAAGTTTGACTTCAAGGATCGGTGAGTCCAGTGTTGGTGTGGTGACCAATGTATCCATACAACAGGACCCTGAATTCTACTTTTCGACTCAGTAAATAAAACCATTGGTTGCATGCATCATATAGAATTTTGAGTTTTTATTCATTTTCTTCTTGATTCAACTCACTAGGTATAACCTATTCATAGTGGTTCATCTTGATCTATTTCAGAATTCCACCACATAGATAGCTAGTGAGGATTCTAGTTCATGATCAGGAGTATGGTATGCCTTGTGATGAGGCATTAGTTCAGGGACCAGAACTGAAGATGGCCCCATCGGGTGGTATACCAGTATTGCTACCACCCGTTGGTTAGAAGATTCTTTCGGCACTACTGGTAGATAATTCATGTAGGCTCAGTACCTTACATGAGTTCCATAGGTAGATACCTCCTAGGTTCAAGGGTGATACTGACCCCCAGGTGGTAGAGGATTGGCTTGAGGTGGTTATGAGAGTCCTCAATCTAGTGAGCACACCTCTTGGCCAGATGGTGATTTTAGCAGAAATCCTTCTTCAGGTTTTGATGGAGATATGTTGGATCTTAGTGATATAGACACATGAGGAGGTGACCCTCACCTGGACAGACTTTGAGAACCTCTTCAGAGGGGATTTATTTTCAGCAACGTTGTGCTCAGTGTGTATACTGGAGCTATTGCGCCTACAGTAGGGTGGCATGACATTAGCAGAGTACTAAGGGAGATTCATTGAGAATTATCACTAATCCAAGAACATGGTGTGAGACTCATTCTTCAGGACTTGAGATTTTGAGCAGGGACTATTCTAAGAGATTAGGGAATCCATGATATTGCTTTGCATCCCAACTCAGGCTAGGGTGTTGAAGTGAGCCCTACTCATGGAGAGCTTCCTAACATAGCAGGTTCTAGTAGTAGGGGCTACCAGTAGACCCCGGGTGATGAAGTCTTCATCTGTGGGAAGCGAGCGGCAAACAAAGGGGCCCAAGTGGGCCATGAATTTTGGGAGATGACCCCAGGATGTAGGATCAGTGGTACAAGACACCTAGGGTGGAGGGAGTTGTCAGAGGTGAAAGTTGTGCTACTCATGTGGCGGAAACGGGCACATGGATCGTGATTTCCCAAATTTCCATACATACAACCAACAGAAGGTCTTGGGACAGCCGAGGAAGAGGTAGAGGTTCGAGTGGGGTGGTCTCCAGTGCAGCGGGCGTGGTAGGGGAGCCGGTAGAGTAGCAGGTAATGGGTGGAGGTTCGATGTGCCACCACCACCACCCCCAGGTGGTCCACCACGCTGTCTGGGAGATGGTGGATAGGGTTGAGGCCAACTACTCGTAATGGAGGCCAACAACCATAGTGATCTAGAGATTATTAGAGGTACAATCTGTGTCTTCTTCACCTTAGCTGCAGTTCTTATAGACATAGGTTCCAGTCACTCTTTCTTTTCCATGAACCTTGTTCAGAGATCGGAGATTCTAGTGGAGTCGTTGGCTCAATCCATATGATTATATACTCATACAAGAGGGGATTTGACGATTACACACTAGTTCTAGAAGTTTGATATTACTCTATGAGGTTACATATTTGGCTAGGATCTCTTAGTAGCGGCATTTAGACCTTACAACGTCATCTTGGGTATGGAAGGGTTATGCACAGTTTCAGCTCATATTGACTATATATGGAATAGAGTTCAGTGTATCCATGAGGATGGGACAAGGTTTTCCTTCACTGGTGAGAAGGGATCCCTTAAAGTGTAAGATATACTTTCTTGAAGGAGGGTGCACCTGATCTCTCACTATTTGAATAGCCTCACCCTCAGTGCGGTGGATGAGAAGATTCCAAACTTTTCCATAGTGGTGGGAGAGTATGAAGACATATTTATTGATGATGTCTCAGGATTACCCTCTCGTAGGGAGGTTGACTTTTTCATTGATAAATACCCTATGATTGCACCGATATCTACCTGAACATATCGGATAGCACCCACAAAGCTTCGTGAGTTGAGGGTACAACTGTATGATCTTCAGAGGAAGGATTCGTGAGGACCAGTGTTTCACTATGGGTAGCCCTAGTATTGTTTTCCAAGAAGGTAGATAGCAGTTTGAGGTTGTGCATGGACTTTCGGTGCATGAACTAGGTGACCATTAAGAATAAATATCAAGTACTGAGGATTGATGACCTCTTTGATTAGCTGAATGCAGTGAGATGGTTCTTGAATATATAACTCAGATTAGACTATCATCATCTTCATGAACGGTATGAGGATGTACCAAAGACAGACTTCATATGTCGGTATGGCCACTATGAGTTCGTGGTGATGCTTTTAAGCATAACCAATTCCCCAAAGGTGTTCCTGAGACTCATGAACAAGATCTTCCAACCTTACCTTGACTGGTTCATTGTGATCTTCATTGAAAACATCTTGGTGTACTCGGTATCTGAGGAGGATCATGTTGAACACTTTTAGATACTCTTGGATAAAGAACCAACATTATGGGAATCCATCAAAGTGTCAGTTCTAGATTCTGGAATTCCACTTTCTGGGACACGTCATTTCGGATGCTGGGGTTGCATTAGATCCAACAATGATAGAGGTGATTCTTTCTTGGGATCCACCTGGGATTGTGAATAAGGTACAGAGTTTCTTGGGATTGGTTGGGTACTACCGGAGGTTTGTTCCCGAATTTTCCAAGGTAGTAGCACCCTTATCAACTTTTACACAGAAGAGACAGCTCTTCATGTGGATGAAAAAGTGCCAACAGAGTTTCCAGGAGTTGAGGAAGAGACTGATGAGTACCCCCATCTAGAGACTACCAAATGAGGGAGTTTGGTATGTAGTATTTAGCGATGCATCAGGGATCGGACTGGGTTGTTTCTGATGTAGGGGAAATCAATGATCACCTATGGTTCACGATAGTTGAGGTAGCATGAGAAAAGATATGTGACCCAAGACCTAGAGCTATTAGCAGTGGTCTTTTCTTTGAAGATGTGTTGGCACTACTTTATGGGTGAGCTGTTTACCATCTATTCCGACCAAAAAAGTCTCAGGTATATCTTCTCCCAAAAGGACATAAACTTGAGGCAGCAGCGGTGGCTAGAGTTCCTCCAGGGCTATGAATTCTATATTTTATATACTCCTGGGTAGGGGAACATGGCAGCAGAAACACTCAGTAGAAGATATGGTTTGTAGTTGTTGAGTGATGCGTCAGAGTAGTTAGTCGTGATGCCAATATCCTTTGTGGATGGGGATAGATCAACTCATCTTCAGTTGATGGCTATCACTTCCCCACTCTTTCAACGAGTTAGGGAGGCACAACTTGTGGATGTTGACTGCAAGTCCTGAAGTGCTCATTTATCCTCAGGACAAGCTCCTGATGGATATTTTATAGGTGGGGAGCATGTCATCCTTTTCAGAGGGTTCACTACTATGCCAGTGGAATTGCGTGAAGAGTTTATGCATGAGTTCCACACCTCCCCTTTGGTAGTACATCCAGGAGTGGAAAATATGTATCAGGACCACTGACGTCAATACTAGTGGTTGGGGATGAAGAAGTGGCATAGTTTTTTTCGCAGTACCTAAATTGTTAGCAAGTGAAGGAAGAGCATCAGGTTCTAATAGGCTTTACTCAGCCACTTGAGGTGACGGAGTGGGAGTGTGATAGTATCTTGATGGAATTTTTTATGGGTTTACCCAACACATCTAGGGGCGATTCCATCTGGGTGATTGTTGAATAATTTACCAAGTCAACACACTTCCTACTGATCCAAGATCAAGGTTCATTAGAGAGCTTGGGATGCCTCTACATGCAGGAGATACTATTAATCCATGGGGTCCCATCGATGATAGTCTCGGATAGAGACACATGCTTTACATCCCGGTTGTGGAAAGGATTTCAAGAGGTGTTTGGGACTCATATTCTCTTGAACACAGCTTTCCCCCCTTAGGCATATGGTCAGACAAAGAGAATTATCTAGGTTTTAGAGGACATGCTTCATTCTTGCATCTTAGACTTCGGTCGTAGTTGGGATGATCACCTACCATTGGTGGAGTTTGTGTACAACAACAGCTACCACTCCACCATTAGTATGGAACCATTAATGGAACTATATGAGTGACCATGAATATCACCGTTATGTTGGACAGAACCAAGGGATTCAGCACTCAGAGGTCTAGAGTTCGTACGGGGCTGCCACTAAGAAGGTGCAGGTCATCTAGGAGTAGATGAGGACTATACAAAGAAAAAATAAATCTTATTCTAATAAGAGATGGAGGATCTTCGAGTTCGAGGAGGGATACCATCTGTTCTTTTGGGTCTCACTCTGATGGGGATTGCAGATATTTGTTTGGGCAGCAAGTTCTCTCCAAGATTCATCATCCCTTTCCAAATTTTTAGTAGAGTTGTCAAGGTGGAATACCGCCTAGATATTCCCCCATAGATGCACCGGGTAAATAATGTCTTTTACGTATCACAGCTGAGGAGGTATGTGCCTGATCCATCGCATGTTATCGACTGGGTCGAGTTGGAAATTGATGAAGGGGTGACATTTGCGGAGTCTCCAGTAGAGATTGAGGATTGACGGGAGAAGATACTTTATATATGGTTGATTCCCCTAGTGTGTGTTTGGTGGTAGCATGGGAATCTCTAGGAGAGAACTTGGGAGAAGAAGACTTAGATCAGTGCTCAGTATCCCCATTGGTTTTTTAGCCCCTATTTTGGCTTACAAGGATGTAAATCCCTAAAGGTGGGGTAATTTAATGTCCTATAATTCCATATAATTTTTTTTAAAATTATATGGTATTATTTTGAATTCACAGGCTCAGACTACACTTGATTCTGAGGCCTAGTTATCCTGTAATAAGTGTCCAAACTTTTTTTTAAGTTTGTTTAAAATAGCACACATGCACGGTTTTTGAAACTTCTAAATTTTTCCCCAAATTAAAAATCGGAGGTCACAGTTGCATCCGAAATAATGACTTTACCTAGGAAAGGACTTAACCTCGACCGGCATGGGTCAAGGGAAAAAGTTAGTTTTTTTTAATTCTTAAGAAAAATAAAATAAAAATTTTTCTTAAGGGAAATAAATTAAACCTTAATGATTATTTTATTTGAAATTTTAATTTAGTTGCAATGTAATGGTGTTACAGCCCGAGTGTAACCAAATTTTTTTTTCATAAATGAAAAAACATAATGATGTTGCAACACAATGTAACAGAAATACTGAAATGTGTTTTCTTATTTTAATGGTTTAGCCAAGTAAAAATCATTGGCACGATTCGAAACCACTCTAAACCCTTGGAGATTCGGTGTTGGGGAGTGATGGTCGATGAACGGCCACCAACGATGGATTGGGGAGCAATGAACGCAGTGGTGTGATCTTCACCAATGAACAGTCCAACATTGATTTAGGGATTTGTTCTTAATGAAATTTTTTCCATATTCTTTCTTTCTAAACATAAAACATAGATCAATCTACTAACTAGTTGATCTAAGGTTCGTGTGTTCCTGTGGGAGGGTTACATGATCTTGGGGTTTCTAATTCGGGGTTATACTTGATAGAATCTTAAAACCTCCCCCAACTTGTTTTAAACTCTAATGCGGAGGGAACGGGTCGACACAAACAAGACATGGATCCCTCCGTTGTGGGAATTCTTGTGTTCTTTGTGAACAAACCCTCAGATTGATGGAAAGACAACTTTGAGTCCTTAACAATTATGGTGACGATACAAGGATACCGAATACACTCACGGATCATAAAACAAACCCCTAGAGCAGACCTGGTGTCCTGTGGAAGAGACCGTTGGCACGCAGGCGTCGGTGACGGCCAACGACGGCAGGCGGGAGTGGATAGCGGCCACATGCGGGAGTTGGCACATGTTGTGGTGGAGGATAAAGCCCATGGAAGGGGAAAGTGTGTGGCACTCATGGGTTACAACTTGATGATTGCAGCAGTGCATGAAGGTGATGCGCTAGCAGCGAGCCTCGGTGGTGTGGTGGCACACAACATCACCCATGGGCATTGGATAGGGCCACCCAGGACGGCCAACAGTAGCAGCGTGAGCAGATATGGTGAGTCGCGGTCCACTTGGACCATGGTGGTGGACCCTGTGGAGACCGGCAGTGGTGGACCCCATAGAAACCTATGGGGTGGAGGGAGATGTGGTGTACCCACCACATCTCAGCTGGAGCAGGTCGACCAGCTCAAAGTAGGTTGAGTAAGAGGAGGTGGTCCACCCCAGGTGGCCCAGTGGGATGGGTTGGATCCAAGTTGTGTTAGTGGACCCTAGAACCCACTGACCCCTTTTTATTAAAATAGACATAACTTCCAAACCGTACATCCAAGTGAGGAGTTGTTTGTGGCGTTGGGACTCTCACGATGAGGATGTCCTTTTGACATACTCCAAGTGAGTTTTTGTAGAGTTTGAGTTATGATTGATGGATCGAGGAGTATATTCTTCTATAATTAAACACACTACGAGCGGAAATCCTATGGCTAGTTGTGACAAGAAGGAAGCAACGAGCAGACCTCAGTTTCCTAGTAGCCGAGCGGACCTCAGTGGCCCGGAAGAAGGGTGGACCACAGTGGCCCCATAGCGGAGAGGACCTTAGTGGCCTAAAAAATGAGCTGACCTCAGTGGGCCAAAATTCAATCAGACCTCAGTGGTCTGGAAGACGAGTGGACCTCAGTGGCCCAGTTGTCTAGCAAACCTTAGTGGCCTGACTAACCCCACCGACTCATCGGGGATGGGTCCCTTAGTAGTGCAAGATGTTCATCTTTAGGAATGATAATATTTCTTTCAATACTTTAGGTTATACGTATGTGAGTCGGAAAATTTTAGTGTGCACTTTTCCTTTTTGGTATTTCTTTATGGTTTGGGGTCCCTAGTGAGTATTTTGTTACTCACCCTTATATGGGATTCACCTGCACATGTCATGTCGACTATAGATGACTGACGCTTTGGAAGACACCTTGGTGGTCTATGACCAAGAGGTTACCAGTGTGATCAGATAGGCGAGGCATATTCCTAAGACTTCTAGTAGCTACTTTACACCAACCATTTGGGTAGGTTTCTCTACGGACGGATTATTAGATACCTTTTACGACCTTGTTTACGGCTTGTCTTTTATTGGGTTTGTATTCTGACCCATTTTACTTACAACTTGTACTTCTAAATTCTGCGGTTGTCTTAGTGGCATGCATTTTTTCCTTTTTATCATTTTAGGCTAGGGTTGTGAGTGTGTGTGTGTACAGATACTCAGAAAATTCCTCCCACTTGTAGGATAAAGCCTTCGGCGCAAGTCTCCAGCCCCTGGCCTTTGGGAGGCGGTCTTGGGGTTGTCGCGGCATGGGCCTTGGGGGACAGTTCGTGACATAGTATCCATTTTTTATAAAACAAAAGAATTTAAAATAAAACATGTTTTTTCTTCATGAAAAATATTTTAAACTTTCCCATTGATCTCAACATTTTCTCGATTCCCCCTTTAATCCTATGAAAAATATTTTATAACATGGTATAAACATAAAAAAATTAGTAAGCTAAATAAATAAAGGAAACTGTTAGTCCTGTGAAAACCCATTAAAATATTTTTATGAAAACTTACCTTTTCACCCTGAAAAGGGAATCATCTTTTCGAAAATATCATTATCTTGGATTTTGAAAATCAATCAATTTTCTTGAAAACTCATTATCAAGAATATAAAATATAATTGGGTAAATTGGGACATCATTTTCCATATCACTCTTACAAATGGTGTAACCAATATGGACAACCACTAACTATGGATTACAAATGAATTGGAGGTTATAATGTAACCATTATCCTTGGATTATCATAGAATCACTCATCATTGGTTAATAACATAACCAATCATCCTTGTTTTATCATGAAACCACCTATAATTGGTTACTAACCTTACCAAACTCAATCATAAACATTCCCAATAACCATAACATAAATATAAATCATGAAATATTTCATTATAAAAATGATCTTTTAAGAAAATAAACTTTTCATTCATAAATCACTATAGAGACCCAAAACTTGATGTACATGGAAATTACATTACTTTTTGTGGAATACTTAATACATAACAAAAACAGACACACAAGGACTGTAATAGTTTAGTGTCTTTGTAAACTCGGAACATAATCTTCTAATCGTGGTGAAAGATCTTCAACATCTCCCATAAAGATCTTCCCCTTGTGTTTTCTAACCTAAAACCTTTATTTATATCCTGGGGAAAAGAAAACATATAAAGGGTGAGCTCAAATTCTCAGTAAGGTTAATCATGGAGAAAATAAAACAAACCATATACATTTTAACTTCAAAACATGAACATAAGGTTTACACATCAAAATCATGAGTTGTGAAATAAATCTTGGTAGTACGTAAGGCGTAGGTCATAAAAGAACATTAATCATGATAAAATAGCATGGGAATAAAACATTTAATTATGTCAAACCATTAAGAACATGATATTATTTCCATAGTATCCAAGGCATTGCTACCAATACTATCTTAGTGGATAAAGTCCCTTTCTGAATCGAGTTCACTCCTCATTTCAGTCCTGTAACACAGAACCGAATTAACTTACCGTTCCAGCCATGTATATCTCATGAGATATAACCCTTTACCCAATGAATTGGAGGGACATATAGGTCCCACCCATCTCATAATTAAATCATTCTTACTTGTTCTAAAACATTAACATAAATCATTCATCATAACCCAAAGAATAAAAATGGGTTTCATAAACATCATCCCATCATAACATAATCAATATAAAATAAATGGATATAGTTTCATCATAAGAAAATTTAAACCATGTAAATCATAGAGATATTATACTTGAAACATATACATATGAAATAATGTCATCTTATATGGAAAAATGGTTTTGATAAAACACTTGAAAAGAATTCTTGAGGAAAATATCCTTTCTTCTTAAAAATCATTTTCTTTTCAAAAAATGCCACACAATTTTAAAAGAAAAGGATTTTATTGAAAATAACCATGAAATATTGTAGAGTAAACTTCATGAAAATAAGGTGTTATGAAACCGTAAAAATCCTTTCATGTCGTATAAGTTTAAAAAAAAACATTCTCCTCGTACTTTTAACAGAAAAGTCAAAAAGTGCCACATATGGTAAACAAAAGAAAGATTCCTTCCATAACACAAAGTAAAAATAAAAGAGAGGTAAAAATTACTTTAAACATACATGGAATAATATTAAATACTTTATGAAAAACATTCTTTATGTACATGGATGAAAAATATAACCCCAGTAAATACTTACGTATAAGCAATCTCGGATAAAAATGAGATTGCAAAATTATCCCTTACCTTATGTCTGATATGCTTCGTATGTATCCGAACCTCCTTTATAATGATTTAAATAATTTCATTGACTTATTACAGAATCATATTCATTGTTATGATATCATATATGGTTCACTTATGACTTTATATTACCCGTTCTTTTGTAAATTCCATGTTAAAGCAGCGTTTTGGGTAAAATCGTTTCATTTATCGTATGTGTTTCGACTTGTTGTTCTTGATATTATTACTTATATCCTAATTTTCTTAATTAAAGAATGCAAAAAATGATTTATATATAATATATATTCAGAATATTCATATATATATGATAGATCGATAAATGGAATGAAATACACCGTTCATGGAGACGGTAGGCCGTACGTACGCATGAACGCTGCTTTCGTTTCCTTATTGAATTGAATGGAATTAAGTAGATGAAATACATATATATATATATATAAATAAATCCAGTATCATTATTATGTCATATATTTAATTATTATTCATTATATATACTTTATAATCATTCATGAATGGTTAACATGGAGAATGAATTTCATCGCGTCATGGAGACGGCAGTCCGTACGTATGCACGAGCGATGATATCATTCCCATGATCATGGAGTTTTATTTAAGTGTATGTATAATATTTCAGAATCAATATCACTTTAAAATAATCATATATAGTTATTTATTTACACTATTATACCCATCCAATTAAGGTGGTGGTCGAAAACAGATTACACCACGGCATGGAGATGGTATTCTGTACGTACGCACGCGCAGTGATTTCGTTTTCAGTAGGATGGATAAAAGGTGAAATAGGTTTGTTTCATATTTATAATAAAATATCAGTATATAAGTAATAATTGTGTTATTACTTTATAACAAGACAACTAAAGAATAATAATTAGAAGAAGAAAGAAACTTGAGAGAATCGAAAGAAGAGATTACCTCTTCTTCGACGCACCTCCTTTAAGCTTCCTCTTAAGGAAGTAGAGTTGGTCTTTTGAGAAGACCATAACATCCAGAATGTTTCTAGGGAAGTGTAGAAGATAAATGGGCAGGGGTTGGCTGAGCTTCAAGGATCAAAAGGGTGTGAAGAGAAGAGGAAAGGGGTTCCCTTTTTATAAGGGAGGAGAGGGGCACCTTTGAAAAAACTTAAAATATTATATTATAATAAAGTAATATTCGGTTTATAATAGCTCCAAATTGATTTATTTATAAGATAAAGTGGGTATGAGTCTAAATAATCTCAACCAATAGGTTTTAGACAAGTTTAGGTTACTATTTTAACCTTATCATCTAGATTTAACTCTATGTTAAATAATTTAACTTTTACTGTGTCTTCTTGTTTTCTTACACTATATGGTTAATAAACTTACTATAACCAGCCAAAAGAAACCCAAGTGGAGAATTATTAATATATATAACCTAATATAATTAATTTGGCCGAACCTCGGATTTTTAGGAATATAATAACAATTAATAATATAATATTTGTTTTAAAAACTATTTTATGTCAATTTTGACACTATTTGGTAATTGATTTTTGTGAAAATCATAACAACATGATTAGTTCAAAAAACGTTTATTAAATCAATGATAACATGTCACATTAACATATAAACTTAGTTGAATTCATAAAAAGTCTCTAATTACATTTATTTGGGTATTTATAATATCAATTATTTTAATATTTCATTGTTTAGCTAATTACTGCATCACCGTTGTGTCATAAATAAATTAAATTATTTAATGTATAAAAATTATAAATAAAATACCATTAGGTAGGAAATAGTTTTATCTTTCTAATGAATATTTATAGTCTAATTTATCGTATGTATAACCCTATATTAAAAATGTTTTAGTTATTAAACTTTGATTTTAACTATTTTAACTCTTTATTAAATAAAAAAATAATAAATGTCCTAATTTAATCAAAGTGGACCTAAATGATAATATTATATTCCTAAGGTTGTTTTTGGTCGAATTATACTTATCCAATAGAATTAGAACTTGTTTTAGGGAAATAATAATATCATTTTTACCCTTAATTACCTTATTTACTTTTAACTGTGGTAAATAAAAGTAAAAAGTTACTATTCACCAAAATTTATTTTTATCTTATTGAACCACATTTTACTCCTTAATATTAACCGTGTCTCTCGGATTTTTGAAATTACACTCACAGAAGCGGTAAAATTAAATTTTATCTAAATTTTCGAATTCTCCTAGGAGGTGGGTAAAAGACGGTGAAAAGTTCAATAAAATTTTTATATATCTAAAAGAATTATAAAATGACTCCAATGAATTACATTGAACTTATATAGGTATTATGTATCAATTTTGACCTAAAATAAATTTAAATAAAATAAATGATTATTTAAATAAAAAGTTGGATTTTAAATAGTAACCTAATGTTTTTACTATTCATCAAAAAATGAAAGTTTTCAGAAAAATACCAAAAATTCACCCTGGGCTAATTTAGATATTTTTAATCCAAAAATGAAGTCCATTTTTAAAGATAAAATTTATAAAATTTCAAAAAGTGGATATTACTATTCATAATGGCTAGTTCATAATAATATTATAATAATATCTCGTTTAGTGAAACTTGGTATTGCGTACTACACATGCTATCGAAGAAGGTATTGATTGCATGTAATGCAAGCCAAGTCAGGGCTGGGTGTAGTGAAAGCTCTGTTTGGTGTTTCGTATAACATAATCAAAACTTATTTCATTTATACATTAAACAAAAATCTATACTTAATGTTCTGTAGAATAATTTACACAAAACGAACTTGAAATTGTGTATAACACGAGCCATGAATAGTGTTGTGTATACTGCAAGCTAATACGGTGTTGCATATAGTACAATATAATCTTGTTGTAGTGTATAATAGAATACATCAAAGAAATTAAAAATAATATATCTCATAAAATCTCGGGGTGTTACAATCACTTATTTTGAAAAACTACGCAAGTACAATGGAAAACATTTTATTTTGAAAGTAACAATATAAAATTGTAAAGTAGGCTTAAAAATATTAAAATGACATGAAGGTGTGAAATTATTTTTATTCCATCTATATAAAAACAAATTCTTTATTAATTATTTAAAAAAGAAACTTTAAAATATATTTTTTAAAAGGATAGTCCCTTACAAATATCATATCATTAAAGTGAGCATTAATCAAATGAATAAATTATGTGTATCCAATATAAGTACACATAAAACAATTTGAAATAAAAAATAAGATATTAAAATGTCATTTATCACATAATATTATCATGACATAATCAAAGAAGTAGAATTTTAACACAAATAATGGAAATTAGGTTAAGAATCTCCTTCCATAAAACCTTTAAAGGACCCCTTTTTGAAAACATTTGGGAAAAAAATAAAAAAAAAACTTTTTAAAAAATTATTTTCCATATATATAAATTTATAAAAAACATATTAAAAAATGTACATGGAAAAGAAATATTTATAAAATAAATCTTTAAAACATTTAAAGTGATGTTTTTCTGTTTAAGAGTCCCTTATCTTGTGTCTAAAAGTTTTTTACTTGCACTTAATGTATTGGATAATCAAATTATATTAATTAATTAATTAATTAATTAAATTTTACCTATATATTTTATTTATTATAATTTTATTAAGTTCATTTATTTCCCATTTAGATGAGTTATAAATATCAATTTCTTCATTCTGGGAGCAATCGTTTCAAGGTTTCATTGTCGATTCACTTGAATATAATTATGGATGCTCTTGTAAAATGGGAATAAAACTCCAAAAGTGTAATAAAATGGTATTGATGAGATTTAATAAGTATAAATAGTCCCATATATCATTTTAATTTCTTTTATTAGGATGATTCATTTGATAAAAATGTTAATGATAAGTAGTTAGTTTATTTGGGCAATTTTTTTAACCATCACAAATTAGTTTCTTTTTATTTAATATTATGTATATATGTTAGGTACAGAACAAGAAATGATTTATAATATTCCCATTAAAATATTATTTTTCATTTAATAATAGTTTTATGACCATCTATGAAGGCATTAATTGAAAAAAAAACTTATTATCCACAGAGATTGTTATCAACCATAATTTGGACAATGGTTTCATTTCTTTGAATAAGAGGAGATAATAAAAGGGATGAATATAAGATATTCCATTATAAATATAAAATTCTAGAATATATATGATATTAGAGTTATTATTATTTTATGTATTAATTAGTTGAAGATAATGTAGAAGAATAAAAGTAATTAAGAGAGTTGGTTTGAGAATGTTGCATCTTGAATATCACCTCCTTGAAGGATCCCTTAAAGACCTTGGAATTTGTATTTTGGTGAGACCAGAAGAAATTGGACATGTGTAGAGTGTGTAGGATATAATTTTTCATAAATATTATTATCTTTATGGCTTGTTAGTAGAAAGGGTTTCTTGAGGAGGGTGGTTTTAATTTATTAAATAATGATTATTTTATATTTAAAGCCAACCACATTTGGGGATCATTACATAAAAGGAATTAGATTAATAGTTAGTGTTTTAAAGAATATTTATGGTCATTAAACACATCAAACACCCATTTAATATTGTATTTTTTTAGTTATTTTAGACTTTTACCTTTTAACTTTAACTCATTTTATTATTTTACCAATATTGTGGTAAATATTTTTTTACCATAGTAAATTTTTTATGCATAAAAATTAAAATAACCTTAATACATAATTTTGAGATTTTTATTCCAAATATGGAATCCATTTTAACAAATTCAATTCATATAATTAGAAAAATTAAATTTTAAATTAAACCAGAAAAATGAAGTGAAAAATAACTTTTAAAAAAAATCATTTTAAAATATAAAATGTTTTTATTCTAAATTCAAGCATAAATCCAATTAAAAATAATATTTTGATTAATTTAAATCAAAATTAACTAATTTAAGTTTAAAACTAATCCAATTAATAATTTTTCCTTATAAATAATATATTTTTTTAACTAAAACAAGTATTTTCACTATTTATTATAAAATAAATCTTTTCTAAAAATTACTTCACCATAGACTAATTTAGATATGAGGATATAAAAATTAAGTTAATTTTATAAAATAAAATATCTAAAAGTTAAAAAAAAATCTACATTATTTGTACATAAAATTTTATAAAATCTCATTTTTGAAGAAAATATATTTTTTTAAGAATAAAATGACCTTGCTAAAAAAATTTTGATTATTTTATATGAACTTACCAATAAATTCATATTTAGATAAAAATTTATATTTTATCATAAATTATTTATTCTTATTCATACCCTACAATTTAATGGTTTGGTTATAACGGTCACATTTAAATAATATTATTTAGTTTTTTATTTAACTTCGATGTGGTGTATTTTGTATGCTATTAAACATAGTGTTTCATTTTAAAATATAGGGATGTTAAATTCTCCCCACTTTAATAAATTGTGTCCTAAAATTTGAACTAATGCTCAAAAACCAAGGTTTTGACTTTTCAAAATACCTTTATTGAAATCCCACAACGTAAAAAGGATCAATAAAACTTCCTTTTGAAAAGATATAAAAGAAAGTATAAAAGTCATCTGATATAACACATACTTGGTTTTCATTGGGAAGACATGGAAATAGAAGAGAAAATATAACTCTCAATGACTGATAGAGAGTGATAGGTAACATGTTCATTAGAATGTTATCCATTACAAATCTATAAATATATGATGGGTTAAAAATTCCATTGATTTGTTGGTAAGAAACGTAAATGAATAATGTTTTTGTTCCGAAATAATTTTCCTATAGTTGAGGAATTATTATAATACCTATAGTAAGAACATAAGGAAAAATACTTACATTACCTGTATAATTTCATCTATTAATAAATTTCCACCACAATATCATATTTTATTCAAATGGTGATTATTAAAGATGAATTTTCATACCTAAAGTATCGTAATCAACTTTTACATATCAAAAAATAAAAAACCAAAAATTGTTTATTCCTACCATATTTAAGAATTAACCAAAAACCAAAATAGTTAGGACAATATAAGATATTTATCCAATGTGATTAATTTTTCAAACTAAGAAAAAAACGTTTGATCTCAAAAAGATCAACATTGATACCCAATGTTCAACAAATATCATTCATCAAATAACTATACTTAAAATTACTCAAAAATATTATACACTAAGATTGAAAATCAATTATCAGAAGGATTTATTACACAATCTTAAAAGATAAATTTAATATTTATCTTCAAATAATATCAATCACTCTTAAAGTCTC
This sequence comes from Viscum album, assembly GCA_963277665.1. Classification (NCBI taxonomy): domain Eukaryota; kingdom Viridiplantae; phylum Streptophyta; class Magnoliopsida; order Santalales; family Viscaceae; genus Viscum; species Viscum album. The sequence continues at coordinate 856,974,076 of OY728166.1, forward strand.
TTACCAAAATGGGAGTTCCCTTATCACATAATCATCAAGATATAGTAATCATTTCCATAAATAACCTGAATATCCATAAATTATATATGTTTACAAAATATAATTCATCTTTTTAATATTTAATAAAATACCATATTTTTTTTACCTTAATCATATAAGCCTCCCAAAATAGTGAACATGTTCTAAAATAACATTAGTCACTTAATCACCAAATCGTTTTTAAATCCCATTGATATCAATTTGATAAACATATATTCCCAAAACTAACATAAACTTTATCCATTTTATAGTTTAAATAAATTAAAATAGTTTCATACTAACCAGGACATTATGTAGGCTAGTTTTAGGTGAAACACCCTCATCACCCTTAGGTTGTGGGTTTAATCCCTGTAGACTTTCTAGACATAATAGTTTGTCACCCATCCTATGGGTTTTCCTCTCTATAAAACTATATTAATATAATACTTATAAAATTCCATAATTGTGAGAAACATCCTAAAAAATATCCTTAATATATTATTCATTAAATAAAGGTTTTAACCCAAAATGTTATCTCATACCTTTCATTATTCATCCCAGAAAATTAAGAACCCATAATTACCTAAAAATAAAAAATCATATAAACCAAAAAGACTTCCTACACCTTTAAACTTATTTACCCCAAAATTAAATGCATTATTCCTTAAATAAACATTTTAATATCATCAAATTAAGGGTTAAATGTACCTAAAACATTAATGTCTCCCAAAATTATCACATTTTTAACACTTTTCAAAGGTATCGATTTCGTCTAAAATTTGTTTTCAAATTTATGAAAACAATATCTACTACGTAAAAATCCTTAGGTGTTCCACGATTCCTGAAATATTTATAAAATTCTACTATATCATAAATTTAAAAACTCAATACATAAACACATCCTTCATTCAACTTTATTCTTAAACCATTAACCATTTATTGTTATCATTTTACTTTATACTTATTTCTTACAAACAAAAATATGAATCATATACTAAGATTCAACAATGTAAGGACATGAACCTTGAAATAATCTATACCTCTCGTATGTCATTTTTAGTTTCTTCAACTTCAACTGTAATGGAATTAAGTATTTCTAAATAGATATTTGTACATTCTTATGGATCCCATTAATTATCCTTCTTTATAGAACATAGATTTTCATAATAACCATACCTCCCAAATGTAAAACATTGAATTGATAACACATGGATAATTTCTTTCCCCTTCATGTTGTTAACTGAATGTTTCTTTTTTCTTGGATGATAATTTCTTTATGAACTCCTTTATCACATATAAAATATTTTTTGTTCTTTTAATAAATTTTCCTATGTTATTTTTTCCACATTTTTGACACATACGTCATTGAATATATTTAATTTTATGATCAGTGTCACCTAAACTTCCATAGGGATTTGTTTTTAATGTATTTGATGCATTAGGAAACTCACCAAGATTCAAGTTATTAATCATTAGTCTTGATAGATGGTTTAGAATAACCACAAGAGTTATAATTATAGATTCCATTAAATTTATCATTCATAAAATGACCAAATATTCCATCACATACATTGTTAATTTGGTGCTTGTTGGATGCATCCATTTATTAAAAACCAAAAAATGTTAGTGTGACCATATCAATAAAATCATAATATACTATATTATAAGAAGGATAAACACTAAGATATCCTTATTCATGTTATCTCAACCTCATTCAATTTATCCAAAATAACTATGAATATCCCTACCATGATAAACATTAGGGTTATATATGACTTTTAACTTATCATTAAATAAAATCTTAACCTATAAATTTTTCTAAATTGACCTCTGATACAAATTGTAAGAACCTAGCATTAAATATTACATACTATTGTGATTTTAAACTATAATTCACATTATTAAAATCCAAAAGATCTTTTAGGTTTATAGTTTTATAGAATTAGGACTAACTTATACATGTTAAACTCATACATTATAAGTTGAAATATATAGAGAGTATCTATTTTTTCATAAAACAAGTCTTTAAAATAAAACATGCTTTCTCTTCATGAAAAATCCTCACAATTTTAGCTTTTATATCATCCTTGTCTTTATTCCCCATTAAATCCAATGAAAAAATTTCAAACTTGGAATGAGAATAAAATAATAGTAAGGGACATAAATAAAGGAAACCATTGGTCCAGTGAAAACTCATAAAAATATTTTTATGAAAACATACCTTTTCATGCTGAAAAAGGAATAATTTTTTAAAAATATCATTATCATACCTTTTTAAAATTAATATATTTTTATGAAAACTAATTATTAATAATATAAAATATAAGTAGGTAAATTGGTACATTATTTTCCATATCACTCTTACAAATTGAGTAAACAATATGGTCAACCTCAAACTCCAGAGTACCCAATGCATTATAGGTTATAATGTAACCACCCTTCCTTGGTTTATCATGAAACCACCCTTCATTAGTTTATAATGTAACCACCTGTAATTGGTTAATAATGTAACCTCCTATAATCATACATAATTACAAATAACCATAACATTACCATAAATAATGAAATCTTGTATTATAAAAATACTCTTTGAAGAAAATAAAATGTTCGTTCTAAAATCACTCATTTTGAAAAAATGTGTATGTATAATGGAAAACATTTTCTTTGAAAGTAAACATATAAAATTGTAAAGTAATCTTAAAAATATTAAACATGCCAGAAAATTGGATATTCCCTTTCATTTAATATATATATATATATATATATATATATAATTCCATTTTAATTTTGTAAAAAGAAAAATTAAAAGAAGTTTTTTTAATGAAAATCCCCTCACAAATATCATATCACTAAAGTGAGAATTAATAAAATAAAAATATTGTGTATATCCAATGTAAATAAACATAAGAAGGTGTAAATATAACATAATATATTCAAAACAAATAACATTAACGTATCATGAAATAATCAAATAGGATGAAGTTTAACACAAATAATAGAAATTGGCTTAAGAATTCCCTTACATAAAACTTTAAAAGGATCCCTTTTTAAAATATTTGTGATAAATTTGGAAACTAAATTTTAAATAAATTAATGAAAATATAAATAAATTCATAAAAATAAATTTAAAAACATATATATGAAATAAAAATATTTAGAAAAATAAATCATTAAAACATTTAAAACTAGGTTTTTTAGTTAAAGAGTTTATTACCTTGTGTCTGAGAGTTCTGTACTTGCTCTTAATGTCCTAGATAATTAAATTAGATTCATTAATTACTTAGTTCAAAAAAATTAAATCTATATTCTATTTTTTAGAAAATTATTATTTTTATTTGTTTCGATTTCTATGAGTTATAAAGATCAATTCCATCATTCCTAGAGCATTAGTTTCATGGTTTTATGGCTGGTTCACTTGAGTATAATTATGGTTATTCTTTTAAAATAGGAATAAAACTCCAAAATTTGAATGAAATGGTATTAATGAACTTACATAATTATAAATGTACCCATATATCATTTTTATTTCTTGTATGATTTTTATTAATTTCATAAAACTTTTAATGATAAATGCTTAGTTTATTTTGGTAGTTGTTCCGACCATCACAAACTAGTCCTGGTTTATTTAATATTATGTCAATATATTAGGTCCAGAACATGAAATAAGTTATAATATACTTATTAAAATATTATTTAACCATAATAATAGTTTTATGGCCATCCTTGAAGGTGGTAATGGAAAACAAAAACACATTATCTACAAATACGGTTAACTACCATTATTTGGACAACGGTTTCATTTCTTTAAATAAGAAGAGATAATAAAATGGATGTATATAAGATATTTCATTATAAATATAAAATTATATTAAATACATTATATGGGATTTGTTATTATTTTATAGATTAATTAGGTGAGTAAAAGGTAGAATAAGAAAGGAAATTAAGAGAGGTGGTTTGAGAAATTTACCTCTTGAATATCACTCCTTGAAGGATCCCTTAAAGAATTTTAAATTGGTATTTTGGTTAGAACAGTAGAATTTGGACATGGGGAGAGTGGTGAGGAGATTATTTTTCATATATTTTAATATATTCAAGGATTTTTAGGGGAAAATAGGTGGTGAGGAGTGGTATTTATACTTGAGGAGGTTGGTTTTAAGTGATTAAATACTGATTATTTTATATTTAAATCCAACCACATTTGGGTGGAATTAATTCCAATGAATTGGATTGAAAATTAATGTTTGGAAGGAATTTTAAGGTTTATAAACATATTAACAACCCATTTAAAGTTATAGTTTTTAGGTATTTTAATATTTTACCATCTAACTTTACCACATTTCATTATTTTACATATACTGTTGTAAATCTTTTTTTACCACTGTAACATTTTTATGCCTAAAAATTAAAATAAACAAACTAACGGATTTGGACCTTATTATTAAAAATATGGAATCCATTTAAACAAATTCAATTCAAATAATTTTCAAAATTAAATTTAAAATTAAACCATAAAACACAATGAAAAACAGTATTTTTTAAAAATGCCATTTTAAAATATAAAATGTTTTTATACTAAATTCAAGTATAAAATAAATTTCAAAATAGAATAATTGGATTAATTTAAATAAAAATTAATTTATTATAATTGAAAACAAATCCAAATCATAATTTGACCTTTTAATAAAATATTATTTTTAATTAAAACTAGCATTTTTTACTATTTATTAAAAATCAAACTTTTCAGAAAATTATCAAGATTTAACCATAAGATAATATTTATATTTTAATTTAAAAATAGAAGTTAATTTTATCAAATAAAGTTTCTAAAAGTGTAAAAATTAATTTGATTATTTTTAAATAAAAATCTATAAAAACATATTTTTGAAGAAAATGTGTTTTTTGAAGAATAAAATGAATTTACGAAAAATTGTGTGATTATTTTATTTTTTCTTACTAATACATTGATATTGACTTAAACCTTTATATTTTTTTCATAAATTAGTTATTTCTAGTCATACACCCCCAATTTAAAGGTTATGTTATAATGGTCAAATTTAAATAATATAATTTGTTTGTTTGTTTATGCTCAAAGTGGATTATTTTGTATGTTGTTGAACATAGTTTTTACTTTTAAAATATCAAGATATTAAAATAAAACTAATTATTTCTTTTATATATAACATAGTGGTAACTTAATCGTATTATGGACCAACATGTATGGTTTATCAAACATAGAATCCAATGTATTCATCGTGAATCCATAACAATCATCATCAACTCCACTAAACACATATTAAACCATTAAAATAATATGGATTTAATCTAATTCGTAATATTCTACTATTTTTAAAGAGTCATTTTTTGTAGGTTTCAATGTATGATTCAGTTTTATGGTGTAGTCATTCAGGCTATGTATGTGTCATTATATCCTATGTTATTTCATCTTTAGTATACAATTATTTTAATTTGTGTTTATGACATTTTATGAGTCGTATGTCCTATGTACGAGTCCTTTAGACTATGTAAGATTCATTTTTAAATATGTATATGTGTCATATGATTCTTCATATGTTTCGTTTAATACTTAGATATTTTTTAGTTAATTCCTTCAGTGCATGAGTAATCACTCAATTCATAATTATGTTAATTTTTATCCAAAATCAGTTCATGAGAAACATAAAAAATGAAAAGATGTTAAGAGAACATATAATGATTACCATAATATAAAAATATGAAAAATTAAACACTTAAGGAATAATTAATTAGTGAATAAAAAATCAACATCAATTTGACATCATTCTTTTCTTCTACAAGCATTGTAGGCTTTAAATTAGAAAAATATTTTGTTTATTTTCAAAAATTAAGTTAAAGGTAATAAATAAAAATCAGAAAATTGTAATTATCAAAACACAAATAAACTTAAAAGGAACAACTTTTCAATATCTACCTTTTTGATAATTACAAAACCCTGAAAAATTTTCCCCCTTTTTTGGAATATTCAAAAAGTTTAAAATAACTAATTTTTATAATACTCCATCTTTTATAAATAAAAGATATATTTTTTAACTAATATAAAAATAATATCACCTTTTATAATGAAAAAAAAATTTCTTCCCCCCCCAATAGAAATTATAACTCTTCTTATGTTAATAATGATTAAACTAAGAGTATAATCATGAATCTTAGACAAAAATGTAATGGTGAAATTACTAAATTCCATACTAAACATTTTTTAGGCAGGATTAAGAACCTAATTTATAGAATTATTAGAAATGAAAACAAATTTAAGATATATTTTAAAAATTATAGTAGCGTATTTCATAGTTCCTCATAAATTTATACATTCTAAAAAATACATACCAACTGTAGAATTAAGTTAAGTAAGGAGATAGCTAATAAAGTCATCAAGACTCCCCCTTAATATAAACTTTTATTCCATATTTAAATAATATCATATTCAGAACTATGTAATAATGTTAAAAAATTACTATATATATATTTTATAAACTGGTTAAATGTAATAGTGAGAACTCCTAAAAAAGAGTTTAAAAACTACTTGGATGAATGAAAAAATAGAAATAATGATAATGTAACTAACTATTAAAGAAAATATCAACAAACCATTGAATATAATTGATTTTAGATTCTCAATTATACTTAAAAATATTCATTTATATTCATTTCAAACATCCATCATACCATCTTCATACATTTATTTTCACAAACACTGTTAAATCTAGTGGTTTAGAAAAAAATAGCTAATTTATCGTCTGTTAGATCATATTCTAAAAATAGTTTTTATTTTTGTACATGATCTCAAATAAAATAATATATAACTTAAAAAATAGTTAGAAAATGTGGTAATGGATTATTATAAATATAAATAGCATATAAATTATCACACAAAGCATGTAAATTATAAAAATAAACATCAAGATTATTTAAAGTTTGATTAATCTAAAAAGATTGTGCATAAAAACTTATAGTAGCTACATATTCTATATCATTATTAGATAAAAAAATATAAATTCATTTGTTTGAACTCTATGACACCAAAATTTTATCTAAAAAGTAAAACATGACAATAGTACTTTTAATATCAATTTTTTTTACCTCCAAAAATAGAATCAGAGAATCTTTTTTAATTCAAAATAGGTTCTTTTCATATAAAATAAAATATACATTAAAAGTACCTTTAATATATTTAATAATTATTCTAATATATTTTAGGTTACTTTCTTTTGGTTTATCTTGAAATCAAGCATATAATCATACACTAAATAATAAATCTAATCTAGAATCAGTTAAATAATAAATTACCCATCATTCCTATAAAAAACTTTATCTACTAATTTTCTAGCATTATCATAGTCTAGTTTGCAAGAATTATGCATGGGGGTATTTAAAATTTTACTTCAATAAATTAAAAATAATTTAAATAACTCTTTATTATACTTAGAATAATTTATAACAAATCTATCATATCTTTTAAATATTTTAGTTCCTAACAATATTGTTAATTCTCTCATAAGACTCATGTAAATTTTATAATTAATTAAATTTTATAATTTTTTACAATTAGTTTAACTTAAATATTCAAATATTATATCATAAAAATAAATTTCAATAATGAAAATAGATTTAGATCACTTCTTAATAAATTAAGTAGCGTCTACTTTTCATTTTTCAAAAATATTTTCCAAAATAAATTTATACAATATTTCATACTATGATTTAGGATCTTTTTTTAGTCTCTAAACTTCCTTTGAAATTTTTATAGCATAATCTGGTTTCTTTTCAATCTCATAAACCTGAAGTCTATTTTACATGTACTTCTACTAAAATAAACTATTTATAAAATCATTTTTGCATCCATTTGATATAATTTAAATTAATGATGATATGCATAATCTAATAAAATTATAATAGCATTTAATCTAGAAATAGGTGAAAAATTCTCATCATAATAAATTTCATTTTCTTAATAATAACCTTGAGTAACTAATATTTCTTTTTTTATAATAATCTAACTAGATTATTCAATTTTGATTCTAAATATCTTTTTATACCAATAATTTTTTGTTCATTTGGTGGTTCAACTAATTTACAAACATTGTTTCTATAAAACTAGTTTATTTCATCTTTCATATTTAATATTTAGTTAGAATCATTCAAATAATCTAAACTCTATTCAGAAAAAAAAATACAAATTAAAGCATTTCACAAAAAATTCTCAATGAATTTCTATTTTGTACTCTTGATTCAAAATCTCTAATTACTCTATATATAGGATGATATCCATGTGGTTTTCAAGGTCATTCATGATGGATATTGTCCCCCTCAATAAGTGTATTCAAATATAGAACCATATATATTATTTAAAATGTAAATCTCTAATATCTTCCTCAATATAATTTTTATTGGATGGTTTATCCTTTAAATCATTTTCATCGATCTTCACATGAATATATTATTCAACAAACTTTGTTATTTTCTTATAAACTCTATAAGCTTTAATAACATTTTAATATCTTGAAAATATTCCATCACTATATTTAGCATAAAATTTATCTAAAAATATTTAATATTAGGAATAAAATCATTGTATATAAAAACTCTAAAATAACCAACTTTATGTTTCCTTCCCTTTCATGGTTTATAAGGGATTTTCTATTAAATAGGACATAAAATAATTATTTTTTAAATGTAACAAGATATATTTATATATTCTTACCAAAATATGCACAAGTTTTAAAGTCACTTTGCATAGTTTTTTTCATTTCTAATAAAGTATTATTTTTTTTCAAATACACCATTTTTTGGGTTGTTCTAGGGGCTGGAATTTTATGAAAATAATTGTATTATTAAAAATAATTTTCAAATTCCATATTTAAAAATTCTCTTTCTCTATCACATATAATTGATATAATTAAATAAAATTTCCCATTTTGAACCAATTTATAATAAGAAACAATGTTTGATAATGTATCTTACTTATGTTTAAAAAATAAATCCATGTAAATCCACTAAATTCTTTTATAATAACAAAAAAAATTCGTACCACCAAGAATTTTTTTATACAGGTCTAAATAACTAAAGATCAATAATTCCATGTAGCCTTATAAGTTTTACTAATTTAATAGGTTTGAAACATTATTTATGTTGTGTAACCTTCATAAAATAATTAAAAACATGATTTTTGTCCAGTTTTAACTCAGGAAATTTTAGAACTTTTATCTGTTTGGAAATATTGTGTAGTGACCTAAAATTAGTATGAATGAGACTTCTATTACATATAATATGTTCTGATTTTACAAAATTTAAACACTTATTCTGATCTGTTAGATCCAAAAAATTAATGGAATGAATATTATTTTTTTATTAGCATAAAACAAAATAGATTCATCTTTATAAACAATGCACTTGTCATTTTAAAATTGAAAAAGAATACCCTCATCGCATAAATGATAAATACTTATCATTTTATGTTTTAAAACATCAATATATAATACATTATAAATAATAACATATTTTAAATTCCAATATCTCTAAATCATTTTACCTTAACTTTTGAGTTGACACCAAAAGTCAAATTACCTCTTTCACATCTATTGAATGATAAAAAATTTGATCTATCTACTATAATTTTCATATATGGCCACTATTCATATACTAAGTCTCATTATTGAGTCTTTCTAATTATATTTCCTATGAAATTATATTTAATAATGTTTTGGTACTCATGCCACTTTTGGTTCAATCAGGTTAAAAAATTAATTTTTAGAAACCCAAATAGATTTAAAAATTTTATTTATAAGAAATATTGAAGATGAATATTTAAAAAGTAAATTTTTATTCTATCCCAATTATTATAAAAATATTAAATAAAAAACACTTGAATAATAAACTTTCATTCTATATCTAAAACATGTAACGAGTGATACACTTCCTTTATAACTTTTAACGAAGAAAGTCATGTATGTTTTAATTAATTTTTTTTCATATTAAAGTACATATTTATTTTTATTCATTTCATTAGTGGAAATAATTTTATAATAGATCTCTCTACCTTGAAAAACTATGAATATATTATTTTTTAAAATTGATATTTCCTTTCTGAGATTTTAATTTTTCTTTTGAGAAATGTCAAAATCCGCACATAATATATTGATTGTTCTTATTTCGGATTCATTTTTCTTTGAAAAAATCGTTATACTTATTATTATTTTCATTAAGTTTCATATTTTGTTTAGAAAGAATTTTATTTTTTAAAATATTCTTCTTATTATTTTATTTATGTTCTGTGTAAATATTATAAATTATAATAATATCATTTCTTAATATCTCAATCTCAACATATAAATCATAAATAGTAGGTTTTTAAAAATTGGATTCATTTAAGTCATAATTGGAATTATTAACGTAATTTAATGAAGTCCAAAGACACAATTTTTTTGATTTTTTTTATGTTCCAGATTCATCACTAGAATAGGAATCTTATGTGAGACTCCACCCAACTACTAAATCTCCCTAATCTTTCTTTCTCAACCTCTTATTCATTCTTTCATTATTTATCCTCTGGTAAATAGGCTTGATATTTCATTATCTTCTACATTCATAAAAAATTACACTTAGAGAATAATTATTAATAATATTAGACTCCTTAAATACATTTTATAGTTCTAATATAATCATTATTAATGGTTTACTACAAATAAAAATAAAATTCAAATTTTGAATTTAATTTTGTAGATATATAAAATAAATATTAAAATGATTTATCCCCTATGATCATAATTTAAGCTATTATAAAACATTATTAATATACATTGAATGTTAATGAAATAATTAATATGTAATTATAGAACAAATAATCATGAAAAAAATAATATGAATATGTAGTGAATCAAAAATACAAAAAAATGCAAAGCATATTCTGATTTCATGAAATTCAATATGTTTAATAATATGATTCATGTAAGTCATTTTTAAATAACATAATCCTTTTATGTGATAGGACTTTTAATTTCATAACAATTCAGTATTATATAATACTTTTATAATTGATTCTTAATACTTTGAATTTTATAATACATTTATTTATGTAAGACTTCATTTCTGAGTCGTGTAAGACTTTTAAATTTTACAAGACATTAATTTATTGTAATTATTTCACTCTCAAAATAATACTTTTATACTATAAGAATGTATATATTTTAATTCTTTTGAACAAGAAAATTTTCCATCTTCGTATGAATTTATCTATAGTGCATTATACTTTATATTCCTAGCATAATATTTTAAACTAGAGTGTAAGACTTTAAATAAATTATGGCTTTTAAAATTTTATAAGACTTCAAAATTAGAAAAAAAAATCATTTTTAATTATATAAGACTTTAATTATATTTCATCAGACTTTTCTCCATGCAAGATTCATTTTTTTGAAGATGTTAACGTATGAGGAATTATTCCATTGTACAGGTCATTCGGGCTATATACAAGTCATTCAATCCAAATTAATTTCTATATGAGTCATTTCATCCTTAGTATGTAAGTCATCTAATCTGCGTATATTTAATTATATGAGTCATTCGACCTAGGTATGAGTCATTTGGACTATGTATAAGTCATTTTAAAATTTATGTATGTGTCATATGATTCCACATATGTGTGACTTGACACTTTGAGAAATTTCATTTAATTTCTTCAATGTATAAACCATTTCTCAACTCATGTTGATGTGGATTTTTTATATAAAATCGATTCATAATAAACATGAAAAACATGATGAAAATTTTAAAACATATAATAAAAGTATAATATAAAAATATGAAGATTTAAATAATTAATGAACAATTAATTGATGAATAAAAAAATTCAACATAATTATTTTCTTATAAAAGTAGTGAAATCTTCAAACAAGGAGAATCCAATTTATATTTTTAAAACACATGTTATATGTAATAAATAAAAACATTTTTTAATTATCAAAACATAAATAAAGTGGAAAGGATTCACTCAATAGCATATCCCTTTCTAAATAACATTAAAATCTAAACCTGTTGTAGTGAAAACCATGCTCCACTACATAGACACCTCTAAAGTGGTTATACAAATAAAACTATCCTATGTATTTTTCATATAATAAATATTCATCTCAAGGCATGGTATATTTATTTCCTCCTCAAAATGATAAAGAATAAAACCTTACATTTCACTAATAAATTTTACGCCCCACCCATCATATCTTATGTATAAAGGTAAAGCTCCACACTTTGCTGCATTTCCCTCTTCCTAGAAAAACTTACACAACTCCCTAAAAATATATTATGTTTCAACTCAAAAAAATTAATAAACTTAGGGGAGTTTTTAAAAAAACTTATATATTCAAGGAATTTATTTTCAAGAATTTTTAAAATTCATCTTGATTTTATCCTAATTCAAAAATGTTACTTTTATGAACTATAATCCTTTTCTAATTTTTTAAGGAACTTTCATCATGGCCTAACTTTATGTCCCATGGTGTGATATGTTATTCCTTCATATACCTTCTACTATCCATTTCCATATGACCATGTGCAAGCTCTTAACTTCATCTATAATTATAGGAAGATAGAATAATCATATTATTCAAATTATAACTTCCATTAATACCAATTTCACTAATCTTGATGACCCTCATTCCAAAACCATGTTATTTAGTGATATTAGGTGTTTTTTCAATGAACTTTAATTCAATAATACACATATAACAAGCTCATCCATAACTTTCATTTTCTAGTATTTAATTTCCAACATCCAATCCAAACTATATTTATCCATAACACTTCAAAAATTTCATACCTGGTACACTTTTCTAGATTCACTATCATACTTCATTATTCAAGATATTTGTAACAAATCCAACACCAGATACACCTTTGGTTTCAACATTATCCCCCATTGGATTTTATTATTAATATTATCATAAATTCATCCTCCATAGAATACCTACAAGACTATGGATTTATGATCCTTTAATTTCTTCCCCATTTAAATTAAAATACAAAGTTATATCTCCAAATTCATGTATTTCATTTAATTAATTTCCTCTTTTGGGTTTCTCCATATTTGTATTCAAGTCCTCTCCCCATATCTCATAGAATTTCATAGTGTTACCTCTTCTGTATTAATCCCCTTCAGTTCAAATTCATAATAATATTCATAAAGATCATGTTTGGAAAATATAAACCTTATTAACTTTTAAAATCCATATTTGGAGAGATATTTCACCCTCATTAATCATGGAATCCTTTTCCAACCCATTAGATATTTATATCTTCTAACTTTTCTAAAAATGTTATCTTCTCCAAAACCCACTATATTTTACTAGTTAAAATTCACACTCCTTGTCATTGTAAACCATTATATTGTTTTCCTATAAATAATTGAGTAATTTTAACCATTTCCTTAATATTTTTATTTCTTCATCATTTAGATATATTTACCGATATTAATATTTTATAATCTTTATAAACATTTTATTGATTAAACATTTGGAAATTTTAAACAATAGTGGAACTCTATATATGTATTTCAACCATTATTCCACTTATAGAATAAGTAGATTATAAATTATAATCCTTTAAAGATATGAACCGATTTCTCCAATTCAGTTTCATTTTAATCATAAATTTAAAATTATTGAATTTACCTCTTGGAAATGAGTCAATGAAATATTCTCTTAACCTATTGAGTCAGAATTCGATATGGGAAATAAGAATCTAAGTCAACAGCATAAATTTTGTCTATCTCACTCACTTACTCTGACACAAAAAAGAATATTAAACATTTTACCATATTAAACACATCATGTGATCTCAATCACACATATAAAAAAACATCAATGAATAATAATTGGAGTATAAAGTGTGTGAGTCATACCACATGTCAGATCAATTGATACCACTTGTTTGTGAAAAAACTATGATACCACTTGATATCCATAATCATTCATTTATTCACCTTTCTATATATGGGGATAAATAAACTTTGAGTTATCATCTCCAAATCCCCATAGATGTCTTCAGAAATTTAAACCACGCATTTAGATAATCTTCAATATGGAGAATCGCATATTGGTTATGATAATCTCCACCTATCATCTTTTTCAATCCTAAGAAAATCAGTTGAGACTGTATATGTTAATGCAATAAAAAATAAACATTAAATTACTAATTCATACATTAATATTTCCTCTAAAACATTAAGTGGTCCTATGTCACTTAATATATATCCCAGTATATTTTTTTGATCTCCAAGTTTTCAAGACACCACTAGATTTTTCAGATCATATTTTTTAATACACTTTAACTTGATATTAGGATCTTCATCATTTATACTTCTATATCACAACATTGAACTTCATATTTGGATTTTAAATCAAAATTGGTCTCTTAACACTAATTATAAATTAATAATCGGTTCTTGATAACATTTTTATCAGGCTTAATACCAATTAATAACTCTAATAATTCAAAATGATCTAATTGAATTTATCTTTATTCATCTAATACACAACTTCTATTCATCCTATACACATGTATTATTTTAGTAAAATCATCCCATGGATTTTATCTCCCCCTTAATCTTATGAAACTTTCAATAGATATTAAAAACATTCAAATAAATAGAGATAGGGGTACCAATGAAATCCTCAAGTTGAGGAATGTTTTTGGTTACGGTGAAAACCCCCTTTTTCTTACCACTTAAATCCAATATTTAATAGTGGTTATTGTTGAAATACCACTAGTATACACTTCATTATGGATAGAAGCATTATATTTTTACATATTATTTTTATTTAGATTTATCTTCTTTGTGAGACTCATCCCACTGTGTATGTTTCCTACAAAGTTGTATTTTACTTTAAACCTTTAACATGATTCCTCATCTATAATAGGTATCTTCCACAAACATTCAACTCTTTCTTTATGGTATTATTTTTGAATCCACTAAGTAAGGTATTGTATACATCCTCTTCAATTCATATAAGAATCACTTTGGACTTAAATGTCCTTAGTGGGTCTTTATAGACACTCATCCATCTTCCTCACAACTATATCAGCTTCCTTATTTCTCTTCTACATCTATTTTCTTTCCCACCATGAAGTTTTTTTTGTGTGAACCATTATTTGTTCTTAGTGAATCCTTTTTTGAGCTCCATTATGTTCCTAAAAAATAGTAAATCTATTTTTCATCTTAACATATATTATTTATATATAAATACTCTTCCTATTTTTCATAGGAATAGAGAAATTCATTATGAATTATTTTGGTCACTTCTAACTATAATTCCTTACCATATTTCCATAGGTAGCACATATAAAACATATCCCATTAAAATAATACCTCTTATATTTATTTCTCGGTGATATAATGATGTAGTAGGTCTTTTCCACTATTAAAACCATGGTCTTCTAGACACACACTCATAGTGTTCCCCAGTCTTCTATAATAGTAGAATTTTTAGGATAAATTCCTTTAAGAAAATTTAATTCTATATTTATAAATTGTCTTCCACTTAATCATTGATTCTAGATTAGTAAATATACCTACTTTACTTATTGAGTATATAGTGGGGGGAATCTCCATATTTTTTCCCTTTGAAGATCCAAGCTTTAATTCAAGATCATTGATATTATCATAATTTTCCTTTAGTTGGTAATCCATAATTTTAACCCTTGACTCATATTCCTTTATATAATTTATCCACTCTTCAATTTTTTTCTTGAGACAGATAATTATCACTTTTAACAATTTATCTATAGTTATCTATTTTCCCACATATTGTTCAAGTTATTCAGGTAAGTCACTCTGATTCATCAACTTTACAAACATCTTAATTATATCTCTATTCAAGGTCAAATATTCCCTATTCATTATTTTATTATCCATAACCAAATATTTTAGGAATGTTATGTCCATTTCAGGCATGATTTCCCATCAA
Organism: Viscum album; assembly: GCA_963277665.1. NCBI lineage: Eukaryota > Viridiplantae > Streptophyta > Magnoliopsida > Santalales > Viscaceae > Viscum > Viscum album. The sequence continues at coordinate 856,990,086 of OY728166.1, forward strand.
TCCACCATTTCTTATATTGATTGGATCTCATCTTGGTTACCACATGAACAACCTTAGGATTGAAAACTTGATATAGTTTTTATTCCATAATTGGAATCCATATTTATATTTATCCCTAGAGATGACTCTAAATTTTCATATTTATGAAAATATTTAAAAAATATAATAAAATTTAACAACAAACAAAAATGATCACCCTAATTGAATAATTAATCTTCTTATAAGTCTTATTCTTGTGTATACTCTTCGTTCCTTTTAATATAATTCATTATTCACTGGATTTTTTCACTAGATTTTTATTACAATAAGATTTTAAATCATCTATTTATGAGGTTTATTAAACCATATTTACACCCACAAATGTCCCATTATCACATCTAAAATTTTCCATATCCTAAGAGTTATATCATAATGAGAGGTTTTTTCATACATCATTAGAAAAAGATTTATTCGAGATATTCTTTTTTTTTGTCATCAATTATTTCACTATAATTTTTTAAATAAGTCTCTAAAATAATATACTTCATCAACTAATTTACAAAATCCTGTAGAAACATTAGAAATTATTTTTTCTATCCATCATAGTTAGTTCCTCTAAAAAATTAACGCTTCATCATTGAGTCTATATCCACAAAAAAATTATAAAAAGATTTAGACATTAAACCTCAAATTATAAACTTATAGATCTAATACCACTTGTTGGGACCAATTTGAATTGAAGAACCCTAGGAGGTGGAAGTTAATCAGGTTGCATAATAATTAAAACATTATTTTATTATAGTCCCCATGGTTGTACAGATCTTATTCACATATTATTAGAAACATGTTCAATATATCATTAACTCTCACACCACTAATCACATTGAATTATAAACATGAATTTAAATAAATTAAATCATACATAACAAAGGTAATTTTCTTGGTTCACCGCTAAGGGGTAATCCAAGGATCATACAAAAGAAAATATTCCAGTGTTCTAAAAATTAATACCATGAACAGTATGTGTTGTAATAATTTAAGAAATACACACACTATAAATCTTAAGGACACTCCCTTTTCTTATCATTTTTTTCACCACTAATATTTAGGTCTTAGTAAATTTATATTTTTGTGGGTCTCCTTAAATGGTTTATAGACATAAAGTTTTATTCATGTTCATTATATGACATTTCTCGCATCATATATCTATTTTTATGCACCTTTTAACTCCAATTGTTTTCCTCTACTCATTCATTACTAGATAATATCAACTCCTTTGTGTTAGGGTTGAGCCTTTGTATTCTATAAAATCACAAAAATGGAACTCCTCTTCAAGATTAAGATTTATCATATCTAGAATAATATTTTTTATTTAAAGAACAAATATAGTAGGGAAATTCTATCTAAATATTCTTTATTTTCTTCATGACACTAAAAATATGTTTAGTATTATCTTCTTCTCTTCATAATTGGATATATTGATATTATCCAGCTATCTCTACACTATCTATTCTCTAAAACTTGAATATATCAAAATACTCACTCATAATACTTCTACAAAACTACTAAGAGAAGTTATATAAGGATTTCATGCATCTAACCCTATGATATAAAGGTTGGAGTTAATCCATATTCCTCTACTCTCTTGAGATATTTCCAGGTGTACTATATGGTTTTAGTTTGGTCAATATGTTCTAATTTAACTAATTTAAGTACTTAAATATCATCCGATACTTCCTCATTTTAATTTCCATAAAAACTATCAGATAACATAAAAACTACCTATTCGCATCATAATTTTCTTAATCATGGAGTTTAATAGTTTTTAATTAGCCTCTCTATGACATGGAATAATCTTCATGACATAGTGCCCATTAAAACAACAAAATCCATATTTCTCGACCAAAAATCTATATTTAAACCGTGGGAATTCCACAACAAGATATCCATATATTTCTTTATTTATAAATCTATTATGGTGTGTATATATTCCCCATTGAAAAAACCTTCCATTATACTCAAAACTAACTAAATAAAAATTTTCATAGCTCGCACTTATTTTTAGTATGGTTAAATTGTAGTGACCCTAACCCAATTACCTAAAAGATCCCCGAATCATGATACTACTAACCCTAGGAGTGATCCTTTACCCCTAGGATTTGGTGACTAGATTCATGGGTTTATATATATAGTTGGGGAATGATTTACTTTCTTTAGTTATAGAAATAAGTGATGGAAGGGTTCCACTGAAAATATTGAATGACTCCTCCATAAGTTAAAGGTCATAAAAAAACAAATACCAAATAATACATACAAGAATAAGAAATGATAAAAAAATACCAAAAATATCTATATTAATACACACTAGATTAATCAACATATTTTCCACAATATAAAAATTTGAAATAAATAATTACATGAAAAACAAGTCCTAAGATAAAGAATAAAAAATAAAGAGTGGTAGATATACTAAACACAACTTATAATCATCACACCATCAGCTAAAACACGGTCATGGGATTTAACCCACTCCATGGAATATGCAACCAATAAACAATGTACATCCATAGATAACTTCAAACCTATATATACCTGAATATAGTATGGGAAACAACATTTCCACAAAATTATCCATGAAAGGTGTAGGCATAAATACTTAGTAGGGAACCACCAACAATGTCTCAACTCTCACAATGATATAATATGTGTATACATGAACATGTATACACATTTACATAAGTATAAAAAAATAGTTTTTGAAATTAACAATGTATAGAAGAAGATTAATATTAAAACACTTCATATATCAATATCAACTATAACTTATAACTCACTAAGTTGAGAGGGTCCATACCTAGTTTACCTATTTCAGGCCTAACCCAGAATCTATAGAATAATACTGGTGTCATCCTTTATAGGATATGGTTTACACACATGTATATATATACACCATATATATATATATATGAGGGTGTGTGTGTGTGTGTTTATAGTCATCCTATTTAGGATTACACTCATGTACCTATAGAGAGAAACTATATATATCACCCTCACCTAGAAACCCACTCATATCCTCATATAGAGAAACAATATATAAATATGTATATATATATATATATATCATCCTAACCTAGGAGGCCACTCATCTCATCATAGAGAGGAACTATATATATAGTTTATGTGTGTGTATGTGTATCCATGTGTATCTTGTACACAAATCATAATTTGGAAATTGAAAAACAAGGTTCAAATTCTTTCATGTATATCACATAGAACAAATAAGTATATACCAAACAAATAGGCATGTTTCACATCAACAAAATACACATGCTCAGTATAAAATAAATAAATATGCACTAAATGTAAGGATTGGATGTTATATATTCCAAATAAAAAAATATAACCTATATAATATAATAAACATGATCCATAAACACCATTATAGTACCAGACTATCACAATAACAACTAACAGGGTATATACGAATGGAAAAACTAATATATTATCCATAAATAAAGTCTAGTGATGTAGTAATCGGGCATACTTTTCTCAATCTAGATGTAACCCTAAGTATTATTTACTCAAACATCAAGATATAATATTATCATACTAAATAAATTGATATACTATATATATGAAATAATTTTAGACATAGTGTGTAAAATCCTAATGAATCAAAAATTGGGACAAAATAGAGGGAAGGCAAGAAAATAATCAATAGCACATTCCTCTAAATTCAATACTCATTACATCCAAGTATAATACAAGAACCCTATTTATTATCAAGATACCATTAATAGTTTTAGCACCATAAATTTATTTAATATAAGGTTTATAAATAAAGTAAAACTCATATGGTTCTCAATGAACTAGTGAGACACTTTACCAATTCATTGTTCTCATAATTAAAAGGATATTTAAAATCATTCCCATACTTACCAGTTTATTTAAACAATTTATGATTTTGTCTTTATGAAACCATAATTTAAAATAGGTAGAGAGATATTTAAATATTTTTGATATTGAAATCCAATTTAAATAAAACAAATTGAGAATATTAAAATCTACTTGAGAAAGTGTTTTAAAGGGGAACCATTTAAAAAATAAAGTATTTTAAAAATATACCACAATATATAGGAAAAACATTTTATTTATTATATCTAAAATATTTTTATTTTTCGAAAACCATTTTTATTTTCATGACAAGTCACTTATTTTCACTTAATCAGCACATCCATTACATTTCCACCAAAGTATGCTCTTAACCAAAGGTTATATATGGTTTATTAACTTATAAATCATTCAGGTTATGTGTAAAGTAGGTATATCCACTTTTGGAACAAATATGAGACTCTAAAGGATACATTATTCCATATTAAAACAACCTAATAATGTTTACATTAAGAAATATCTTTATGATTACTAGTGGTTCTCAGTGTAGGTTGATACAAAGGTCACACATAAGGTTTCTATTTCAACCCATGTTATTATAAAAATAAATTATATAACACCTATCTTATTAGAATCATATAAAAAAACTAAAATAGGGTTAAAAATTCACCTACATCAAGTCAAACTTTAATAAAAAGTAAAAATGTTTATAGAGGATCAATTATAATGGAAAGGGTATGTTAAGGGTCTCTAAAGACACCGTAAGGAATGAACATGCCTACATATCAACATATGAACTCATTGAAAATATTTAAATAAGTATTCTAAAATATTGATGTATATATCCACTTTATATATACTTCAAGGATACATCATGATCATGTGTGGTGTTTACTCATATGCTACATAACATATGAGTAATGATTCAGTTACAAAATGGTTTATAACACCTTATCCATGCACTTAACATTTAAGGGTGCTCGGTTCTATGATCTATTTTATAATGATAGACTGATTGGTTAAATATTTGATTTATCCTAAATCCCTTGGTTTTATTATCTTTTTATAATAGTTTTACTTTCAAATAGTGGTGTATTATCATTACACCTCTTCTTCTATAACATGATAGAATTCCTTCTCTATGTGCCTCTCCTATTCTTCTACTTCCCTTCCTTACCTGATGTGTTTTTTATCCTATATATTTCTACTAACCTTCGTTTTCTAGTTTCATCTCTATTTTGTTCATCATTTTTCACCATGGTTCTAGATTAGCTTCCTCTTTTTCTTTTACCACCTCAACTAATTCACTCAACCCCATCTTCATTAGTGTCATGGGTATTTTCAACAATTTGGTATTTTATGAATGGGAGTGATTTTTTCTATCTCCTCAAATATCATTTTTTTTGTATGTTTCTTGTCTTATCATTCTTGATTCATAGTTTTCATCCATCCCACTGAGCTATTTCATCTTAACCCATCACTTTGTGACCCATTTTTTAGCCTAGTGTGATACACATGGTGGTTTGGGCCTTCTAGATAGATATATCAATGGATTCATTTATATTTTTTAGTTTATTATGATCTATATAATCCTTAAAATGGTTGGTTCCTCTACTTCCAAAGAGGATCTGGAAAGAATTCTTTTTAAATATATGGTGTGAATCCATTAAACTTGTGGGACTTGGTACATTCAAGAATACCATCATACAACACGGTGACTACAATTTGAAACAATTGAAGATGTTCAGTGATACATTAGAAAGTGAATTCCTATGAGATGCAAGAAAAGTTGATGTTTTGTCTCTATTCAAGAGAGGATTAGGTAGAATTTAATCTGGTTATGGTGTGAGAATTACCCTCCAATAGTAATTTAATATATCTGATTATAGTGTTGAAACCTTTATTATGGTGCATAAACAATAAAGGAAATGACTAGATATTTATACCAAACCTAGTAAATCATTGTGTTCTTATACCTTTATTTATTTAATTATTGAGGTAAGATACTAAGATATGAGAAGGATTATATTAATACTGAATAAGTATAGTAGAATAAATGTAAAAGTGGAATAATTCATAAAATTTTAAGTGACCACAAATTCACCCCTCCCTTATTAGTGGTTCATCGATCCTCTAGAAACCTCAGTTTCTACTGGATTACATTACTAGATTCATTGAAAACCCCAAATTTTTTTAATAAAAATCTAATTTTTTCTTGAGTAAAAATATTTCCTTCTAGTATCTGATAAATTTTAAAACCAAGGAAAAAGTTAAGATCACCCATCATGATAATTTCAAACATAATTTTCACAAGTTTTGAAAAATCATTTGAAATATATTTTTGAGTTGAATAAAAAATGATTTCATCAAAAGAAGTTTGAATATAAATAGTTTCTATAAAAAGTTTCTTTATAAAAAGATTAGGATCGTCTGTTTCCCTAAACAAACTTATTTTTAAGTAATAATATGTTAAATTTATAATACCAAGATCTCAGGGGTTGTTTAAGGTCATAAAGTTAATTGGAAAGTTTATATACAAGTTTTATGAGTTTAATATCTTCAAAATTATGGTTTTTTTAATATAAAATTCCTTCAAAAAAATTCATTAAAAAATTACTATTAACGTTTATTTATAGAAAATTAAAATTTAGATGTGTTGTGAAGGCCATTAAGATTCATATGGACTTCAGTCTAGCTTCTGATGCAAACTTTTATCTACAATTTATGCCTTGTTCCTAAAAAAACCCATTAGTAACATGAATTTATTCCTTACTATAGTTTCATTTTTCATCACATTTGTTTCTAAGACCCCATTTTACTCTTAATACCTTAATATCTTGAGGTCTATTAACTAATATACAAACACAATTTCTTTAAAATTGATTAATATGTTCTTATATGGACCTAATTCAAATTTCATCACCAAAGGTATCAGTTGTATGTTTAGGACTAATTTATAATAGGAATTCATGATTCTCACATTGATTTCTCAAGGAACTTCTCATTTTAACTAAATGTATTGCATCTCCAATGATATTATCAATGGGATGACTCTTTAAAATCAGTTTTCTTCTAAGTAAATGGTTATGTTTATTCCAAACTATTTTTTTCATATTTCATTAAATTAGACTCAAAATATTAAAAAAAATTACATGAATTTTTAATAATTAACTACAAATGGTTGTATTCAAAATTCCATTAAATGAAGAGAAATTATTTCAAAACCATCATCAGGAGGACTAACTTCCCTAAATTTTACAAAAATAATAATCAGTTTCATCAAATTTTACATGAACTATTTCCTCAATAAAAATTTTTCATTTATTAAAAAGTATATAATCCTTAATATTTTCATTATAACCAATAAAAATACCTTCATTAGCTTTGGAATCAAATTTATGAGGTTCATATTTGGTATTCAAAATGAACACTTTACACCCAAGAACTATTAAGTATGGAAGTTTTGGTTTTTTATAGTCAAAAACTCATAAGGAGTTTTATTATGAAAAGGGTGAAGTAAAATAAAATTTATATAACAGTAAGTATAACTCACTAAATTAGCCCAAAAATTTCCAACAATAATATATTCACTTAGAATAGTTTGATTATTTTTTCTAGAGAATTCTATTTCTTTATATGACTACTTTTTTTTAGGTGTTATTGGCATATAAAATTTATGAGTAATAACTTTTTTTCTATAAAAAGATTAAAAATAAGTATTTAAAAATTCTTCACCATGATCAATATAGGAAATAATAACAAGTAATGTTTCTCATTTTTAACAGAATCATGAAATTTTTTGAAACGAAAGAAAAATTGGGTTTTCATATGAGAAAATGGATCCAAGTAAATTTAGTGTAATCATCAATGAGGACATACATGTAGTGTTTTCCCCTAATTCTCCTAGTTTATGTGATACCAAATAAATATATGTGTACTAACTTTAATACTTCAAGAATTGATAACTCGCTAATAGGTTTAAAACTAGACTTATGTTTCTTACCAAATTTATAAGGATCAAAAACCATAGGAGAGTTAAATTTAATATTTAGTAGATCTCTAACATAGATTTTCCTAGAAATTTTAGTTAAATTTCAAAATATACAGTGACTTAACCTTCTATGCCAAATCTAATATAAGTCTCTAGTTACACTTAAACAAGGTATATTCTGATTTCTATGGTCTTATATATATAATGTGTAAACATTATCATGCCTATCGATTGATATAAAAAAAGTACTTTATAAACTTTGAATAGTAAATTTTTCATTCTAAATTTCATATGATAACCCTCATAATATAGATTATTAATGATGATATGGTTGTTATGAATTCCCAATACATATAAAATAAATTAAATTAATGTTTTTCTAAGAAATGAAACATCACCATTTTTTATGATTTCACCTTATGTGTTGTCTCCAAAAGTAACTCATCCACCACTCAAATTTTTAAAGTTTTGGAAGTTAGACTAGTCTTCTATCATATGTCAAGAACAACCACTATTAATGTGATACTTTCTCTGGATTCTAATACACATGATTTTTTAATAAAATTAAGAAAACTAAGTTATTTGTACCCAAACATTATTAGGTACAAAAACATTAGTAAATAATCTTTTATGAACCCACATTTTCCCAAATCTTTTATGTTAAATAGCTATAAGATCTTTATAAATAAAATATTTATGAAAACAAAAAATAAAACTATATTTAAATAAGAATGAATTTTCTAGTTACCTCCCAATTTACATTTAGTGAAAAAAGGTTAACTTCTAGGAAAAAAATAATTTGAATGAAAATGTAATTTTTTGAAATTGTAACCTATTTAATTTTTTGTTCTATATCATTTTGACTATTTATAAAACTTCTTAAAATTATTCCTACCAGAAGTGAAATTAGATAAAATTTTATTCAATTCACTAATATTATATTTTATTTTAATAACTAACTTCTTATTGATAGAAGTTAAACTATAACAATATTTAGACTAAAATTCTAATGCATGTTTATAAATTTTATAAGTTTTTAAATTCTACTATTTTCTTTAGTAGGGTCATCTTTAGAATAATATTATTAATTTTTAGACTTTTAATTTTCATTTTCTATAAGATTTAAAAAACTCTCTATTTCCTCATAAGTGGGAAAATATTTCTCATATTATGATGAATCACCTTTTTCATCATACGATGAAGCTTAATAATCATCCTATAAAGTATAAGAAAAATTAGAATTCAAAGTTATGTTTGATATAGATTCATTGATCACCTTAGTCATGAAACTTTTTTTATCATTAGTAATATTCATATAGAATCCAAAAAACTTCTGACTTACATCATAGTCTTCTAATAAACCATTGGAAATATTATATCCACCAATTGTGCTCTATGTTTCTAATAGCTTTAAACTTTTCTTTCCTCTACTTTTAAAAGATATATTTGATTTTCTTTCATTCCTATTTAATATAGGAAAACATGGTCTTATATAACCATTTTCTTCATTAGTAACATATAACATCTGAAGAAACCATACTCTCATGTATTTCACTTTTATCTTTCTGAAAATTATATCATAAATTATTGTTTCAAATATTTTATTCATTCTACATGAAAGTAAAATTTATTTCTAGTATCATTTGTATCACTATAATCAGAATATTTCTTACATTTATTCCTAGCATCATTCGAAACATTAGTTATTGAATTAAAAGCATAGAAATTAAAATTATTAAAACTAGGTGAAGAAGCCTCTCAATTATTTATCTTTTCTTTATCAATATCTCTCTTCAATATACTCTTATGTTACATTAGATGTCCAGTTATCAAGACTTGAAGTAGTAAAATTTTTAGTATTATTGATCACATTATGGTTAGACTCCAACTCCTTTGAAAGTATATTAACAATTTTACCAACCAGTTAATCATCCACCAATTAATTATCACTAAGGGATTGTAAAAAAATCATTGTAGTCATAAACCTCATATTAATTTGAGAAATATATTCTCTAGGAAGAAAATAAAAATCTTGATAATTCACATAAATCATATCCCTCCTTGGTAAAATAATTTTGGAATATCCAAAGATTGTAATATCTAAATTCTTCTAGATTCTACTTTCTATTTAATAGGAAGATATCTGAATATATATATTTATCATCATCAAACATGAAAAAATATTTTTTAATTCTTAATTATACGAAAACAAAGGCTTCTCATATTTGGTGAATGTAGAAAAAACTTCCTCTAGAATTTTATAATTTTTAGTCATCATCAATGTTAATGTTGAAAAACCTTTGTTATGGGGAAATTAAAGGAAAATAATTATCAATCCAGGAAATGTTAGTCCAACACAAGAACAAAAACCAACATGTTTCTTGGATTAATGAAGTTAGAGCCTTTTCTCAGGCACCAAATTTCATCAAATTATCATCGGAGCACCGAGAAACTCCAACTTCCATGAAGATGGTAATAATTTATAAAACATATCTTTAGGAATTTATATCACCTAGAAATAACCCTTCCACTCACCATTTGAAGGGGGTCTGACCATTACACTTATAGATGAATCTTCCAACTCATGAAACACCAACCTTTGCACATCTGAAGACACAAGGATGTTCCCAAGTAGTGATCCTTCACAAACTAACTCTCATGGGTCCTCTAAAGAAGGTGATTTTGGTATATATTATTTATGATAATGTCCAATACATAAGGCACACTCTTCAAACTAGAGTAAAATGAATTGTACCTCTTACGGTTACTTGGGACCTCTATCCTTCATGAAATCCCTTCCATGGGTTCAATACACCACCCATGTATGGGGAACACATATATCATGAAAACCTTATCTTCATAAACTCCATAAACCTCATGAAAGTCAATTTATATGACCCTACCTTATCCCTCATTTAGGAAGGCATAGCTTCATGAAATTTGAGTGTTTATGGCCCCTATTTCTAATAAAAATGGATTTATTCATGCCTAAACTGTTTCCAAAATCGGTATCATAAACCCTCATTCCTAATAACAATTATATAGTCATGGGTTAGGAAGCCTTATTTACTTCTACTCCAAAGAATAATAATCCTCACTCCATAGCCCCCATGTTCTTCCTAAATTAGGTAGGGTCAATGCCTTTTTCTCCCCAAAATCATCTGAGTAGTTATCACATAAGACTAGTGGTGGCATCATCAAGGGAAACCAACCATTATTCCCCGTGATGAGTTCATGCATGATAAATATATCCTTATAACATCCAACCCTAACTAAGAATGTAAATATCCACAAATAATCCCCACACATGTCTAAGTTATAAGACATTAAACTTCATAGAACCAACATCCTTGCTACAATAAATTAAACTGGATGGTCCTTGTACAAGTCACATGACATTGAACTACTGGACAAGGTCTTACTCATATGATGTTAAACTATATGAAACATCATCCTAGTCACATAAATTTAAACTGTATGATAACATCATCATCACATGACATCAAAATGTACCCTTACACTATGTTTCAAACATAGAATTCTTCATGTAATGAGAATGAGATTACTTCCCCATCTTTTGGGAAGCTTCTACACATAATCCCCACACCATCCCTTGATTTCACCTCTTCTAAGATGCAAGTGTCCTTACTGCATGATATTAAACTACACGGTGTGGTCCCACCACACAACCTTAAACTATATACTCAAAATACATAGGTTTTTTTCCCATATTCTAATAGGTTATATAGGATGTATATTTGAGGTTTAATCACACAATTACAACAAATCCATCTCCACATCAGGTGCCAATAATTTTAAATCTTGATCATATTTCTAGAATACACTGAACCTTAAATAAATCTAAGGTCCCCAATAGACCTTGAAATTTCCACAATATGCTAACATGTGACCTATGGTGATTTAACTTGGCCAAAATAGTATTTCCTCCCTATCCAGGGAACATGTCCTAGAAGATACATTTCCAGCAGAATGATTTTGGAACCCATGTTTTGAACATGGTAAATGGTTATCCTCAACCCACCTACCTTCATTCATTGATATAGATTATATAGTTCACAATTCAAATTTCTATACATTTCCCTTACTCATGTGGAATTATAATACTCTTGGTTTTGTGCACTCATGCACCTTGAACACTATTAGGTTATATCAAAACCCCATAATCGCACCAACCTAGTTTCCAAATCCATAAATCTTAGCGTATATTGATGAAACATTACAATCTCTGCCCTTTATCCCCTATTTTTAACTCTAATATAAGTGAGTGGCATTATATTGGTATCTTATTTCTCACACATAACAAAAATCACATGGGATTAGAGATTTTTAGTTATTTTTCTTATTAATATTATGAAGATATGACAAAAAAATATTGAATTGAGGCACATATAAATTTTATTTACATGAGGAAAATGAAATAGTAATGAGGAGGTAAATCTACAGGCTAGAGCCTCTCCCTTATTATAACATGAATCCCCATATGGATCAACATAGAAAATATATTGCTTGAGATTTGTTAGCCTCTACTTAGTAAAGTATATGGTGACATGTATACTGGATAGTTCCATAATATATTACTAAGAATAGGGACACACTTCATCCATACACATATGGATATTATCTTGGACATCTTTTAATTCCATTATTTGGGATGTATTTTAAGATATCTTATCCTGATGTGTTTCTAGTTAAGCCTCCAACTGATGGATTGTTTCTTCCCTAGTGGAAAAATGGCTCACTGTTGGTTCACATGCTCTTCCAGATGGATGAACTCCTACTCATCCACATGAATAGATTCATCACCTATATATGAGGACTCGTAATAGGAAACTATATGTCTCTTCTAGTCTAGATGCACCCATTTGATAAAGAATCCCCAACCTGAGGTGAAATGTCATTGATAATCCACTATAGAAATACCTCGGTTCATTATCCAGTGGTAGATGGATCCTATAAAACCTAAACAATTTCGCTATAGTGTGTGGGTTGTAAAGTTCCAAACACTTATCTATGACTTGTATTGGTTTTCTCAATTCTCCTTATCCATATCAGACCTTGGGTCATCCATTTATTTCTAGGAAAGCTCATATTTTGGGAAGGTCATAAGATTCTCTGTGGCAAGATCACCCTCAAGAAATTTTGGACTGAATTTGAAGTACTCGAGGATATTATTATCAACATTTTTCATAGATTCTTCTTATTATATTCCATATACTATATGGGGTGATGTATTTTAGATTTCCACAAGGGGTTCCACCTCATCTCTACCCACAATAGGTGGTGTTTCTCAGTCCACCTCTTCAGCAGAAACAATAGTGTCATTGTTAACCCTAGAAGATGACATCATACATTCTACCTTGTCTCTAAAAGATGGTCCCACCCCTGGGATCTAAATTCCTTCTTCAAGATATATAACCTCAAGGGTTTTTTTGACCACTATGTCCTTTTCAGTCACCCCCACCAAGGGCCCAACTTTAGTGGTTTCCATCCTAGTTGTGGGCTCTATCTTCTCTGTCATCACATTAGGTAGCTAGTACCTAATGCATGGATCACTTCCATTGGGATGATATTTTAGTGAAATACAAGACATGTTTGAAAATAAAAAAATGAACTAGGTTAATAGACATACACATAGTATATAAAGGTAGGTAAGGATGAAGATTCAAGCACATTCGAGGGAAATTTTCCTAAGCATGCTGCTAGGTTCAACCCCAAACATTTTCCTATGGATGACCTTAGTTTCAATTCCATATAACAAGTTGATGTTTGAGGTTCTAAAAAAAGGATCAACCAATGATGGTGTCTCTACATCAATGGGTTATAAAAAAACCATTATAGGTTTACCAATAGTCAGGTTCACTTGTTTAATTTGGAGGAAATAATCATGTCAGCCTAAGAGATCAGAAGTATGGGTACCTAAAATCACAAGAAAGATTAATAGTTTCCATCTAATCCAAGGGGAAGTTAAGTTGTCACTTTAACTACATGATGATCCTCACTAGATGAATATTTACCACCTGTAACAGTTTCATCAGAAGTGGGTTCTACTTCCACCCCTTAGAGGATTTGGTTTTTCTCATCCCCTTTAGTGATTTATCATAAATCTATCCTTCTTCTGTACTTTCAACTTCCTACATATGTCAAAGAAAATAAGTGAGTACATACTAGTGACTCATGATAGTTTTAAGATTGTGAAACATAGGTACTTACCTCATCAAAAGTGGGGACTTATCTCTTAGGGTAATCTAGATAGGCACCACTTCCCTAGGACTCCTCATTAGTTGATCCCTCATTAGCCATTACTTAAGTCAATATTCCCCTAGGAGATCACTAGGAGAAGACTTGTTTAGAAACATCTTCACCTGATCAGACAAGGGATGTGATACACTATGGGAGTGAATCATGTTATCCAACTCCTTTAAGTATTGAATGGAATTTATCTAGGGTTGTAGGTTTCTAGCCTTAGCATAAAATTTCCTATGATGGAGTAGTCTATACCTGTTTTTCATATACTCCCTGGGAAGAGGTGAAGCATTGGAAGCTATCCTATCTCTCCCATGCCTTCAGTCAACATATGTTATCCACCCACTTTCTTTTTAAGTCAACATATGTTAGAGTTGTTGAACATATGTTATCCACCCACTTTATTTTTAAGTAAACATATGGTTTATTGATCGGTGGCATATATGTTATCCACCCACTTTCTTTTTAAGTCAAAATATGTTAGAGTTGTCGAAGAACCATGGGGTAGAGCTCACTATTTACCCTGATGTACACCCTTGGTGTTAGTTGTTGGGGGAAATTAAATTGAAGAGAAAACCAATATGGGGTGTGTGGCTCACAAAAAACCTTTCAATAAATTTTTACCACAAATACCCCACCTTAGAAAGCAAGGAGGTATGGACACTATTCATTTTTTCCTTGGTCATCACCCACAATCATCCCTAATGGAATAGGGATTGGGTGAAAGATAAACTACATCGACAGCTTACCCCTTGAAAGTACCTTGTCTTTATCTAGTTAAAAGAGGAGAATACCAGTAATGTTCAGTAATGATTTCCATAAATTAGAGTTCATAGGTAGTATGGAGTTAAGGTACTCATAACCCCCCATTTGTGTGTAAATTCACCCATATAGGAATTGAAATACGCTGCACACATGTAGGGTCATTTCTTCTACTGATATGCCTTATCATATTGTAGTGATTAACCAATGTTGGGACCATGATATTGATGTGATTATATACCTAAATCATTTAGACCATGTAAACGTTTCTTTACCACACCCCCATATAAGCATCATGAATGTGTAATAGCCACCCACATAGAAACATTGTAATAAACCCAACCAACCAAACATCGCTAGCATGGGCCTTCATGTTGTAACATGATAGGTAGAATTTGATCTCCTCAAAGATTAACTAGTATTATCCTTCCTTCCTATGCTGCATCACCCATGGGAATTATCAAGGCCTCCCGGGAATCCACACTTCAAGATCATTTATAAAAATTCCAAAAAACTTCTTGAATGGCATATCCTTTGTTCTATTCTTGTTTATCCACCCACTTTCATGACATATAACAGTGCCTTGGAAAGTGTAGTAACATTCTCATGTTCTTCTCAAACATTATCCATTAGGATAAAATCATCATACATTTTCTCTATATGGGGATCTCACCAATTTGGTAGAGGTCCCACAAGTTGATTTTGACCTCCCCACAATGAAGATGAAATTAGTGGTTAGTTGGATACCACCTACTTAATATCTCCAATGTGATTTTAGAGAGATTATAAATTTCAAACTATTAAGTTCATACTACTTAATAAACCCAAACCCTTTGGATGCCCTCCTCAAAATCATCACATGACTGGAATACCCAATATGATTATTCCCATTCATTAGTGAAGTTTCCTCCCTAGCACAAATCCCATCCTTTCATACATCCCTAAAGGTTTTTAGACAATAATACCTTTAAAATGATATCATAATATTGAGGATATATTTATATGGTTGGATACTCTTCATTTATCATCTTGATTGTTTTCTAAAGAGATTAATCTATGATTGGGACATGGTCATTGAAGTAGTGACCAACATCATCCGTGTTCCACTAGTACAACCCCAAAGAGCTCCTGAACCAATAGCTAGGGGAATATCAATATTTTATTAGTATAGAAACACCATACCTTAGTATGAAACCAAATAGTGGAAACCTATGATATAGTTGATAATCCCTTTCATCCATTGTTAAAATTTTGTAGATTATTCCATGCTCAAACAAAGTTCTAAATCTCTCACTCATGTGAATATTCTCCGTCATCCCCCTCCTTTGTGTAGAAATAGACTTGGAACCTTTATCATCCATCTAAGAAGGTTTGGTAAAAGTATTTAAGTATGGTTCATTAAGGTTTTATCATGGAGATTTGGGACTTGAAAAAGTTGTCTTCAAGGAAGGGGTGTGCACGAAAGGAGACTCACACATGTTTGTTCGCAAAAGGGAAATGTATCATGAATAGAAAGAATTTAAGTCATAGGGAACTCATGAAAGTTGGAATTTTGAAAAAAAAAATATAAGAAATATATGATGTTTTTTTAATGATATAGGTTCCCTCTAAGGTCCCTTGCCCTATTTAAATGCCAAGGGTAGGGCTGAGTTTCATGAACTAGGCAACTTGCATCTCTTATTTTTAGAATTTTACCTTTAGAATATGATCTTTCTCTCCTGAATCAGCTCCCATTCATAGGGGGCACTTGTGAACACTAAAAACATGCATTACAAGAGACTTTGTAGAAAAAAAATGGAGAATCTGGGAAAATATAGGCTCACATGAGCAGAAAAACAAACAAGGGGCTCAGATTCATGAAGGCCTAGCCTTTTGCTAAGAACCATAGTTTTTTGAACTAGCATAAAAAATCCACATAACTGAAACTTCCATGAATATGGTAATCCTTCACACAACATATCTTTTCAACTTTATGATTTTTATAAATTTCCCTTCTACTCCTCAATTTAAGGAGATCTGACCGTCATACTTCCATCCAAAGCTCCTAACTCATTAAACTCCAACCTTTATGAATTTGAATACAAATGAATTTCCCTAGGTAGTGATCCTTAATAGACTACCCCCATGGGTTCCAAATTATAGGATCATGGTGGGGATTATGTATATGAAATCCATCCCTATAAGAAAAACCCATCTCCCTAGATGCATATGCCTCATGCCTCTTAGAGTTCATCAAGACCTATATACTTCATGAAACCAATTCCATGGGTACCAAGACACCACCATTGTATAGGGAACTCATTTCTCATGAATTCATCAGATTCAAAAACTCCCTAACCTTCACAAAACTTTCATTTAGGCCCCTACTTAATGTTTCCTTTCGTCTGATGTAGCTTCAAAAAAATTGAGTTATTATGGCCCATATTCCAACTCATCCTAGATTTATTCATTTCTAAACCATTCGAACAACCATTATCAAGGAACCTCATTCCCAATCCCATTTATCCAAGAATTGGCAAGGTGTCCTCATTGCCTTCTTCTTCTAAGTATGGTAATCCTCACACCAGCCCCCATGAACTAACTAAATCACATAGGGTATATTCCTTTTTCTTCCCAAAAGTATCTACATGGTGAACATGTAATACCCTATGGAGGCAACATTAAGGGAATCGAACCATTATTCCCCTTGATGAGTGCATGTGGGATCCTTGGATCCATCTCTCATCCCACCCTAACTAGGAATGGGTAGTTCCATGAATAATCCCCAAACATGTCCAATTTGTAATAATTTATACTACATAAACAGAAAATCATTAACATAAGATGTTAAACTACATGGTCCTCATACTAGTCGCATAACATTAAACTATAGGACAATATCTTTGTCATTTGAAATTAATTTGTATAACACGTCATCTTAGTTGCAACATGTCAAACTGAATGAAAACTTCCTCAGCACATGAAGTCAAACTATAGCCTTACCTTGTGTGTCGAATAAAGGATGCTTCATGAGATAGGAATAATATGACTTCTCCATCTTACGAGAAGAATTTATGCCTAATACTCACAACATTCCTTATTGTCACCCCTTCCACAATGCAATAATCCTTACCACATGATGTTAAACTGCATTAAGGGTTCCTTCCACACAACCATAAATCATGCACTTGAACTCTATGGGTTTTGATCCTTATCTCTTAATAAGGTATGTAGGATTCCTCTTTAATATTTATTCCCAACATTATAGAAAATTCATCTCCCACGTGGGATCCATAAATTTCAAAACATGAAAATATTTATAGAATACATTGAATCTCCCATAAATCAGAGCTCCCCATTGAACCTTATCATCACCACAGGATGTCAACTTATGCCCAGACAAGCACATGATGAGCGTATATGAGAAATTTCCCCATTGGACTTTAAACTTTTGATCAACTCATACATGATGATTGTATGTGGGATCATATTCATAGGACTCCAAATATGTGAAGTTACTTAACTCGGCTATAAACTTATTACCCCTCCTAATGCATCAGAATATCATCCAAATGTGATGAGCCTAGGGAACCTTAATTAATGGGCCTGAGAAGTTTATGTGACGTTCATACAATCTCTTTCCCCGAATCAGGTGACGAGATCGAGTCTCAACCACATGTAACATATGTGACAATAATGAGATTCCTTAAGTGATGATCCTAGTAATCATTATTTGATAAACATATGTTGTCTGATCTGATGAGTGTCAAATGCCTAACATAGAATATGTGATACAAAATATAAAAAACCATAGGATTCCTAAGGAAATGATCCTTGGATACCTTATGCACCAAATATAAGTTTTCTCGTGATGATTAGAGGATGAATCCATTTTTATACCTAATAATCCTTATGTCACAAGAATAAGATGCCCTAAAATCCTAGAGGAGGAATACTTTTACAGATTCTCAATGTACCCAATATCATATTCCCAACATACCCAATGTTCTCATAATCTTCTACCATATGTAGCTACCTAATTATAGTGGAAATCAGCATAATTAACAGGTCTTCTCTAGAATATGGCCTTAAGAACAAGATTCATGAACATTTCTTGGAACTACTAGGGATACCCAGACTAGATGATGAATTCCAAGGAAGAATACATGGAAGGAAGATCCAGAATCCCATCATCTCATTTTGATCAAATATCTAACATCATCAAACATGGTGGTGGTGGCCACCCACCTTTGGAAAGTGGGAATGTAGGGTAATGAGGACTATGATCGGTCCAAGGATGTGGATACCAAAAGAATCAGAGCACTCTCTAGTGGAAGAATCAAAAAACAAAATGGTGAATCAGATTTGAAACTCTTATCCTATAAATGGGTAAATATTAGGAGTGTTGGTTTCCTTTGGTTCTAGGAATCATGGATGTGAATCCCTTCTCCCATGTCAAATAGAGGATAAGTAGTGTTGAGAACATTGGGAATCACCTTCAATAGAAATGTGTTAATGGTTGACTTCATATTTCACACTATAATCCAACTACCTATAACACTTGACATATTATCATGAATAGGTGTGGGGTATGAGGACTGATGGTGTAGAAATCCTACAAAACTATGCTTTTTATATAATGGCCACTGTTCTCAAGGATCTTGGGTAACCCTGCCCCATATACCCATATGAAATCATCAAGATAAGGGTGATCAATTCCTTTATTCACAACTATAAATAAGAATGGTTAATCCTAACTAGGGACATGTCCTAACAGGACATTGAAGTTATGTTTTCGGACTAACACCACCACCCAAAGGGGCCACACAGTGGAAAATCCCCCCCCCCCCATTGCCACAATGAATAGTTTTTAGAGTATAACCATGGAATACTCTAACAGATCCCTACCCTATACCAAATATGTAGGTGGTTCATTGGTCATACCCACTATAACAACCACATGATAGTTTCCTAGGAGGTATCCCACTACTTGGAACCATTGACAACACCAGTCGGTCCCACAAGCTAACATGTTGGTTAACCTCATCCATGATACACTAGCCCTAGTCCAGAATGTTTCATGACCACTTTAGGAGAAAACCTCTAGCCCTACTAGATATGATGTTTCAATAATAGCTCTAGTGGACCCTACAACCATAGACGTACCACCCATCATCCCAACCACTATTCAATGTTATGTTTTCTCTAGTTTAGGGTCAAGATTATAGCCTACCACTAGGAGGGTTGGGTTGACTCTCCTCACCATGGGATCCACTAAACAATTAATGGGGGCCACCCTATAATGATGAATTTCACCATAGATGTATTCCCCATGATGGAATCAGCTGGAAACTAGTCCCTCCCTATGAATAAAATATCTCATTTTCTGAAGATATTTCCCAGGGTAAAGGGATAGATATCCATCATGGAGGCCTTGCTAGTAGTTCCAGCCAAAACATGCATGGAAGAAATCCACGCAACCCTCAAAGGTTTACACTTTGGGATCTCCATAATCATTGTTAGATATAGTTCTATGTTCAATCTCACATCATTAGTAACCTATGGGAGTTTGAGGCATCAAAAAACTCAAGGTAAATGCCTCCGAATCAACCTATAGATTTGGGGGAAGGATCCCATTAGTTGAGATTGAAAATCTCTAAAATCGAAGAGCATATGGTTCCAAAATTTCTCCATAAGTACTTACATGTGGATGAATTTTTGGATTCCTTTTAGGGACTCTCTATGTATCCATCCCAATTATCATCAAATTCCCTCTTCTCCGCCTATAATATGGAAGTATGGGAGAAATCGAGGTTTGGTTTTCCACCCTTAGATGAAGTTGATAACCCCATCAAGCTGTAGGCCCACAATGACCTTCCAGACCATAAGGAGTTCATGGATAGCCCATCCTATATAGACATGGTCATGAATTTGGCTCCAACTCTAGAGTAAACTCCCTCATTAAAGGGGAATTTATCTCATATAATTCCTCCTATACTAGAAAATTAGTAGTATAATAGGTCTACATCATTACCACCCTCGGTTTTCTGACCATCACTGATAGGATACCAGGTTGTTCAAGCATAAGAAAACCCTAAGAATAATGAATAGGGAGAAATTTTCTGATATTCTAGCCACTAACCAATTATCAATCATGTTCCTTCCACCTATGACCCCACGCTATATCATCTTGGAGTTTCTTGTGGAGGACCACACATAATTATTCCATAAAAACCTATGAGAGATATTTAACTACCTCTAGGACCACTAGATAACCTATCCAGGTATCCATAAACACCTTCAAGATATCTATCAGTAATGCTGGAAGGTTGACATTACATTTCTTCTAGTGTTTCAATTCCCTGACTCATATAGTTACCACCATAGTTTTTAGTGGACTTGTATCAGGAGACCTGTTGTGCTTCTATGAATTATGGATGAGGAATATTCACATGTATAGATCAGGGGTTGAGGGTAGTATGATTCCCTCAAATTCAATCCCCTCTAGGGACAATAGAAGTCCCGCTAGGCTGAGTTGCTCATCGATGGTGAAGGTTCCCCTCTAACTACCGCCACTGTGAATGTTATCACGGCCAATCCTCTATATGATTAGGAATAATACGCTAGTGGTATGAATCATAAGGAAGGAGATATTCCCTAAGGGGAGATGCAGTTCCAAACAGACTCTCTGATAGGTGCATGCACTCATCAACATAGATAGACATTATGTCTCAAAAGTCCCACATAAAAGACCCAAGCTAGATCTATGTCATCACTGAGAGGGAGAGGGGGTGAATCAATCATCTATTTTTCTTTTATATTTTATTTATTATGAAACAACCTTTGGATATTATTAAACAGTTATAGATTTTCAAGAAAAAAACCTCATAATCACAACCACATGAACACAAGTATTTATAAGGTTAACTACTCACCAAGAGTGTCTAATCCTTGGAATGATTTGGAAATAATCCAATATCACACAATACACTATAAAACAATCATGTTAGGTGGTTATAGCAACCAGACAATATCCTTACACATTTATTTCACTTTTATGAAAATAAGTGCATGATATTTTTTCACAGATAAAATATTTAACAAATATTTCACAACAACATTAGAAACCTTCACCAATAGACTTAGAATGTTGTCATTATGATACTTGTACAAACATAAATTTTACTCTTCTTATAAAAACAACTTATACATTTTATTACTTAGCAACAAATAAGAACTTCCATCTTCTATCCTCATCCTGAATTTGACTATCCATAATATGTTTGTCATAGATATTTTTTTTATAAATTTGTCTATCCTAAATCTGTCCATCCTAAATCTATCCACATATAATTTTTTTATCTTAAATATATCTATTCTAAATCTATTCATTCATAATTTTCCTATCCAAAATTTTCCTGTCCATTATTTTTTCATCTGGAATTTTTTCGTCTAATCCTAACTTCTTCCTCAACCAAGATAGTCCTTGGTTTGAAACATCCTTCTCAAAATTGGATTTTATAATTTCATTCAGAACTTATATCAAAAACTAATTCTTTATCACTTTTACTTTTTCACACAAGAACGATCACACCTCCTTCCTCACAATTTCACCCTTTATATAGATTCACTCGAAATAGAAAATGTGGGAACTCATATTTATTTTTGCACCTCAATTAAAACTCTAATTTCAAAACTTTCAATCAAACAATTTTCAAATTGAGACATTTAAAACCTTTCTTTAAAATTCTTTAGAACTTGGTGAAAATCATGACTTTCCTATAATATTTCAGGGAAAATAAAAGACCTTCTAGGAATTTTCACATTTTATATCTTTATGAATCTTTTGTAAAAAAATTCACTTCATAAAAACTTTATCCAAAAAAATATAAGTCTAGACTTTTGGTCTGTAATGTTCATACGAAATGTTCATCCAAAATGTTTTTCTGAAATTTTCACATTTTTCTTCCAATAATATTCATCCGAAGCTTTCTTCTAAAAATTTCAGTCCAAATATGTTCATAAAAAAATTCCATCTAAAAATTTCTATCTGATTTTCACTTTTGAAATGTTCATCTGACTTCTATTCTTTAATAACTTTCCTCTATACTCTAGAATATAGAAATATACATTACAAAACTTCATATAAAAATAGATTACAAACATCATAAAAATATTTACTAAGACAAAAATATATCTGAATTTTAATTCCAAAAAAACATTCTCCCCCTTTATTCCAAATGCATGGATCATGAGATTTTGTAACTCATGATGTTATAAATTTTTCTAATATAAAATAATTGTCATATTTTTTTCACCTACTTCTATATCCAATGAAATTTTTATCAAAATATTCTTAAGAAAACTCAATCTAATCCTAGTCTATAAATTTTTTAAGGAACCTCCTTTCAATATTTTTCTACAAAGTTCTTAAAGAAAATGTTTCCCATCATTTCTAAAAAATTATTATGAAAAATCCATTTGATCTTTTCCACTTTCTTATGAAATGTTTATAAGTTTTTTTCCACAAAATTCTGAAGGAAACTTCATTCGATATTTTTCAACAAATTTCTTAAGGAAACTCTATCAGATATATTTCAAAAAAAAATTTAAGGAAATATTTTCCAATATTTTATTAAAAAATTTATTAAGAAAAATCCATCAATCTTTTTTAAAAAATTTCTTAAGGAAACCCCGTCCAATATTTTTCAACAAATTTCTTAAGGAAACTTGTTTTATTTTTTTTAACAAATTTCTTAATAAAAATCCATCTAAATTCATCTCCATCAAATTATCCTTGTAATAAAACTTTACAAAATTATATGACTTTTGTTAAGACAAAATAAGAAATTATTTCTAGAAAACCATCTTTGACAAAAAACATGTCAACCAAAAACTTCTTTATAACAACTTTCAAAAACCTAAAAAAATATTCAACCAACTTGATCCCAACAATATCTCCCTTTGGATTTTATTTTCAAACATGAATCATAAATCACTAAAACTTTTTAACTCAAGATATGGATTACTTAACCCAAAATTCTAATCATATGTGAGAAAACCCAATATAAGAAATAATCATCCTTGAAAAGAAAAACCAAGTTTTCCATAAGTAGCGACTTAAGAAACTTCTTATTCCACACATTACCCAAACCCTTTTTGTTATGACCCTACTTCTTAAAGATGAGGGATGTAACGGAAAAGTGTCATGACCTTCCTACATTAAGATGAAAAATGGATAATGACCTTCGATTCCTACCTCCAATGGACCTCGGGGTGGCAGCCAGCACCAAGGGTATTAAAATCTAACAAAATGGGAGGCATTAACCTTTTTATAGTAACCAATATTGGGAGATAAGATGTATCAACCTCAAAAAAACTCCAAGATATATATATAAAAGAGTCCAAAATCCATACCAAATTCATGTTTAAAGAAAACTTCTATAAATAAATTGAAAATCTCTAAAGTAAAAACCAAAAGAATAAAGCTAAGAAGCGACACAGCAACTATCCCGATGCCCAAGCTAGTAAGGTCTAGCACTGTTCACGCAATCTCCATGGAAACTTGGAAATAGTTTTATATATATAGGGTGATCATACATGTATAATCCTTAGGAAAAGTCAAATTCACATATGCACAAGTGGGGGAAGAATACTAATTCCCCTGTGAGAAAATAGTGGAAACCCAAAAGGAACATAATAAGGTATAATATCCATGCCAACCTCAGCAAGTCATGCTCACCAAATAACAGAAGTCAAGTAAAGTAAAGTAGTAAGTAGATAAATATTTAAGTACCCCACACCACTTCCCACTGGTTAACTGCTCATCCCTAATAGAAAATTTCCTGATGCTATCACGCTCTTCCATAAGCCCCACATTCACAACCTACCCACACACACCTAGGTCGCATACCACATCCCACACACAAACATTTGGGCTACAACTACATCGCATCCCACTTGCAGACACCAGGTCCAAAAAATCTAAACCTCACTTTGAAGACCCCTGGGAAAGTACAACATATCTCATCTTGAAGACACCTAGGAATCACACCACACCCGCAGACACATGGGCCTTAAAACTACATGACAACCTCTCTAAAGATTCTAGGGATACTAATTCCTATAAGAGGGAGCAGCGAAGGTCCAATAATTATCCATCCATCCTCCCACCAAGATGTTGGTAAAGGACACCCTCCCCCATAATAATAGGGGTGTTTGGCATGTAGTTCTCAACCTCGATGGGGTACATATAGAAATCACAAGGAACTACATGTATATATATAGGTACCAAACACTCATCCCAACCTATGGGTTTTCAAAACAAAGAATCATACCACACAAAACTTCCCTTACTTCCACCTATAATGCATAACCACACAACCAACCACAAATATAACTCATAACCCCGTCCAATTCATTCAACCAATTATCACTCTTCGCAAAAAAAATCATTTAATTATTTATTCTATCCCTACCCGGGAAACTACTAAACATGGAACACCACAAGTAACATCATAACCCACATGCACTTTGTAAAAGTCTATGGAAACTTTAGGCAAAACACCCACGTAAGGTAACACTATCCTTATTCAAAATTATCCTCCCAAATCATCCTCAGTTTCCCTTTTTCACAAAAAAAACACATCTAGTAGGACGAAAAAAACAACTAGGTTTCAGTCCCACTGAATGAACAGACCATTCCCAACAACCATAATACAACTCAGATATAGACTCATTGTTCAACAAGTTCATCCATTCCACAATCAATTAATCTCTCAATATGATATATTATCACACCTCCCGCACCACCCCATACACACATCAACAACACCATAAGATTAGAATAAGACACATGGTATAATAGAACCACACAAATCACACTGCCACACCAAACACTCAAATTGCATTCAGATTTATCAGCCCTCATTATTTAATTCCACTTTCATTTTTAAGGGGTGATCATAGAATCTAGTTAAATCCTGGTCCATCCATTTATTTAACCAATATACATGGTTAATAAAATTACCATATTTGTGTCCATTAAACAGAGGACCAACAACAAGTATAAATCATTACCCATGTGCAAGAAACAACCACAAATTTCCATGATTTTTATAAGGATTCAACCCATACAATTCAAAAAATAGATCAAAGATAATGGATAAAACAACGATCATCATAAACATCACCCCATCCCTCATCTATTACTAAAGAAATAGGTCCAATTGTCTTTGTTATTATCATCTTCCATGTCCCTCATTTATCTTTGTTAAATTGGTTTCAATCGAACCCACATGAAGTAATCAATACACCCACCCTACATGATACACAATTAAAGAGAGATTGAGGAATCCCTACCTCGAAGAACATATGATCAGTAACTCCTCCTTACACCAAGAATAGGGGTCCACGCAAGTAGTAGAAGACTCTAAGGGAAAACATGACCAACGTCTATAGCACAGACGTGACTCTTTGGGGAAGAAAGGATTTAGGCACACCAAGAGAAAATAGAAACACCCTGGGAAGAGAAGATCTTGGTTTAGAAGATCCAGATCCTATATCAATAGATGCGAAAAGTGTCAAGGGTCATTAAAGTTATATCATGATCAAAGTCCCGGGTTTGTTAGTATATTAAATTTATAATTAATATCCTTTTAAATTCCTTTATAAATACTTAAACAAAGTTTTAAACTAGATTTATGTCAAATAAAACATAAGATGGGTGAAACTAGAAAAACTGAAAAAAGCTGGATATAACTCACTGATGGGTGAGTCACTAACACTAGTCACGAAGAGTGAGTCACCCATTACTGACTCACCAACATGAGTCACCAATTTGCCTCACCAATAGTGATTCACTGACGTGACTCACTGATTCCACTCACTAATGCCCAACCTAACGATGCCCAAAACTACTGATGCCCTGACCTAACAACGCCCTAACCTACCGGTTCCATGACCTACTGATAACCCAACCTACTAATTCCCTGACCTTTTGATGATGATCCACTAATATTGATCCACTAACACATAACTACTAACACGTACTATCGACGGAAAAACAAGAATTTTGGTAAACTCTTGAAATGAGCTATCATTTCCTCTTAGAACAACTTAAACACTGGATTTTGAAAAAGTAATGGATTGGGGAGGTTCATTCCACTATATAAAATACCAATCAAACTATTCTCTCCCTTTATAATTCAAAACCAAACCTAGAAGAAAGAGGGGTCTGAACAACCACCTTGTAAGATACCTCTCAAGGATAAACCACCGTGTATTGTTCTAAAGCTAGAGTAAAACCTCAACATCTAAGAACACCTCATCCCAAATATTCTAACCCAAAAATCCATAATATATCCCACACAAGAACCAACTTTCTAGACACATGAATTATAGAGTTCCTTCCTCCATTTCAAGATACTATCTTCTCTGGGTGTCATTAACTCATCCACACAGGTTTAATCACATCTAAATTAATGTGTCTTGATTAGGAATCAGGTCCTCCCATTTCTACATGTCAGGACTCCATCACACATTATAGAACAAGGAAAAAATCATCTCATATAAAACAAGGTTTAATAAATACATCAATATCAATTCACGTGATCAAAACTCAAAACAACTCTGGGTACTGGGCTCACATCTACGCTTCTTGCTCCCAAGTACTCTAATCTAGGCCACCATGCATCCAAAACACACAAACCAAAGGAATGATCCATCCACACTTCACATTTTATCGATGATCCTAGATCTTCACTGGATGCTCCATGAACATTGTGTCTCCCTCGATATACAACTCCCCCAGTCAACAACATTGGAGTCATCGTGAAGATACCGACAAAGCTGGGAGACATGAAAGATGCCATGGATCCTCTTAAAATGTGGTGGCAATGACAACTAGTATGACACCTCTCCAACTGTCCCCAAAACCTCAAAGTTTCCAATGAACCTAGGAGAAATCTTGATTCCTCGGCCAAACCTCTACTTCTCATGTCAAGTAGAAACCTTAAAGAACATCTGGTCCTCAACCTTGAACTCCACGGGCTTTCTCCTACGATCAACATATGAATTCAATCGGTCCTATGTTGCCTTCATCCTCTCATGGATAAGTTTCACCTTTTTAGTCATACTCTGCACCATGTCCTGACTAAGAATAGTTTTATCCCCAAATTTTGTTCAGCACAAAGGTGAATAACATTTCCTTCCATATAAATCTTAAAATAGAGCAATTCCAATGGTAGAGTGATAGTTGTTGTTGTAAGAAAAATCTACCAAGGGAAAATGTTATACCCAAGACCCACAAAAATCCAAGACATGTGCTTGTATCAAGTCCTCTAATGTCTGGATGTTCCTCTCGGTCTTCCCATCTATCTGAGGGTGGAAAGAAGTGTTGAGGCATAACTAAGTGCCAAAAGCATGCTAAAATACCCTCTAGACTCATGAGGTAAAAGTCATATCCCAGTCTGAGATAATGGATCTCAAAACTCCATGCAGTTGCACCACCTCTTCCACATACCTTCTCACCAATGAATCGACTATGCCCGACTCCTTAATTGATAATAAGTGAGCCAATTTTATTATTTTATCCACTACTACCAATATTGAATCACATACTCCCTGATCCCTAGGTAATCCTATGGTGAAATCCATTGATATTTCATCCCACTTCCACTCGGGGGCATCTAAGGGTTAAAACAAACCACTAGGAACATGGTGCTCATCCTTCACTTTCCAGCACACCAAAAACATTTCAACAAAATCTGCCATATCCCACTTCATCCCAAGCCACAAAAACTTCGTTCTCAAGATGTGGTACATCTTGAAAACTCATGGGTTTACCACTAAGAGTGATCTACGAAACTCACAGAGAACTCCCTCATGCATCACCAATGGAACAAATAGCTTCTCATGGAACAGAATCTAATTCTAACCATCCTTCAACTATCCATCCAGAGCATCACCCTGGTCAATGTGATCACGCATCACCTTTGCCTCTGAGTCTCCGCACTGATACTCCTCCACCTGCTACCTTAGAGATGACTACACTATCATCTGAAATAGACACCCTCTACCATCATAAATTCCTTCTTCTAAGTGAAAGGAATCCAACTCCTCCATCTACCTCCAAGCATCTGCAAATTCCCAAACAACCTCCCTCTACGAATTCCTGATCAAAGCATCGTCCACAACATTCCCCTTTCTTGAGGTGTAAGATATCTCAAAGTTGTAATCCTAGACAAACTTCATCCACCTCTCATGTCTCAATTTCATATATCACTGGTAAAAGACGTACCTAAAGATCTTGTGATCTGTGAAGGCCACAAAATGCTATCCAATAAGGTAGTGCTGCCACAAATTTAGCATGAACACGAGCACTGCTAGCTCCAGATCATGGGTGGCATAGTTACGTTAATGGGGAAGTAACTACTTAGACCCATAATAGATCACCACTCACTGTTGCATCATCACACATCCCAAGACTAGGTGGGAAGCATCACAAAACACCTTGAACATCACACCCTCATCTAGAAAATGATCATTTAATCATTGTTAAACTTTCCCTTTAGATAGTCGAACGCTTACTGCCATTGATCGCTCCACATAAAATCTTTTCATTTTCTGGTTAGAGTCATGAATAGAGATGCTTCTCAAGATAAATTGGGTATAAAACTCTAGAAATATCCTATTATATTGAGAAAATTTTGAACCTCTTCCACATTATTAGGTTATTCCCAATAAACAAATACCTAGACCTTCGACGGTTCCACTTTTACACCCTACTGAGACACCACATGTCCAAGGAAGTGGATCTCCCATGTAAAATTCTTACACATGGAAAACTTTATGAAGAGATGGTGGCATCAACAAACCTCCAAGATAGTCTTGAGATGCTTGGTATGCTCATCCTATGACTTGGAGTAGATCAGAATGTCATTAATGAATACGAAGACGAATCTGTCCCAGAACTCGTGAAAGATTGAGTTTATAAGTCCCATGAACATGGTCGGTGTCTTCGTAACACCGAATGACATAACCATGACTCAATTTTCCAATACCTACAACTCAAAGTATTCTTTGGGATATCACCCTCCTTCACCCTCAACTGGTTATACCCAGACTATAGATTGATCTTAGAAAACCAAATTTCTTCCCTCAGCTGGTCGAAAAGATCATCTATCCTTGGGAGAGGATAATGGTTCATGACTATCAACTAATTCAACCTATGGTAGTCTACGCACAGCCTCATACCACCATTTTACTTCTTTTTGAACAAGACTGGAGCATCCCATAGAGACACACTGGGCCGAATAAATCCCTTCTTCATCAGATCATTAATTTGAATTTTTAGCTCTCGTAGCTCAGAAGGTGTCATCCGATAAGGATCCATCAAAATAGGAGAAGCATCGAGATGAAAGTATATCCTAAACCCAACATAACTTCAATGGGGGTAGAGTCATAACCTCCTTAGGAAAAACATCTAAGAACTTCCCAATAACTCTGGGAACCCCAAACATCTCAACATCTACCAATTCCACTGACGGATCGGCCAACAAGGAAAAAAGAGGCTCCACACACTAACTTCTCATCTGACAACTTCACTCTCTAGCAAAAGTCATAGGTTTTCCATCCAAATCTTAAAACATGACACTTCACCAAAAGTATTTGATAATATAATGCATAGATTACAACCATTAAATGCTTGGTATGACATCATACAGTTGTATCTACAATAGGAAAAGATCCCCACAGGACCGATGTGATCCCATCATCAGTCTACATCACTAGCACACATCAAACAAGTTGGTATGACCTCCGATTGGTGTAATAAACACTAGGGAAATAAAATGTATCTCTATGTACAGTCCCATAGCATGGGCTATACTGAGCACAAAAAAGGAGTGTGAAGCTCCTGAATCAAACAAGGTGAAAAGAAGAGTACTAAACAAGTTGATCGTACCTCGAACGATCTCTAATCCCACTAGAACCACTACCTCTATAGCATGGAACTAACCATGCCTAGATCCTATAACCCTATGCTATCAACCACCTCATCAACCATGTCCGAGTCTAGGTCTCTAAGGAAAACTCTGAGGTCTCCCTCTACCTAGTCCATCTCCCCTCAGTGGAGTATGTGCTTGTTGTCCCTTCTACTGAAACAGCCTGGCCGGAAACTACTTATGAGGTGGGCGCTGAACCTTCCCACCTCCACCATACTGAGATAAAACTAGGAACTAACTCTAAAGGTTACCATAGCCTCCAAAATAGAATCACCTCAGTCCCAATCCTATGTGAAAAGCGTGAGGACTAGAAATTTGAAACCAAAACTGTTGAGGTCGACTCCCCGATGGCTGAAACCTCGAAGGCCCTAGTGCCTGAGACCTAATGATAAAAGCCTTCCCCTTTGAAGAACATGGTTGGATCCCCTCTGATAGTATAACTCCTTGTGATTTCATTATATCAACCACTACTTCCTTATTCTGGACCTCTAGGTATATCAGCAAGGTGAGGGGAGTAACTAGGTACTATAGGGAAGGACGAAGCACCTCCTCTAAACGTATCACCTAAGAATCCTCGTCCAAAAAAGAGTTCTAGAGTAAATAAAAGTAGATACTTTAACATGATCCCTAATTCCCATATAGATATACTCCCTTGCTGAAGGGAGAGTAACTCTTGCCTTTTCTCGGCCTCCATGGTCAAAAAAAAGGAATTCTACCAGGAACTCCTTCTCAAAATTGACCCACAGAACATCGATCTCCTTCCTATACCCTAGGTAGAGTGTCCACCACTGACACACCGATCCCCTCATATGACTAATCAACAATGGAACCTAGTACTCCATCAGATCTAGAATCAAGATGAAAGTTATCACTAGCTCTACAAGCCAACTCTTCATCTCTATATATGAAACATTTCCTTCGTACTTTTCCAAAGTTTGTTATTGTAAATCATGAAGCATCTTCTACCACTTATCATACTATCCAACTAGGTAAACCATTTTTCATTCATCTAGGTTATACTACTAAGCCTCCACTACTCGTACCACATGCGGATGATGACTGGGTTCCATAGCTAAAAGGTAAACAATAAAATCCTAATCCCGAATAGTATGGTATTTTGTTTAAGGTTAATTTTAAAGTTTTATTATTTAATCTCCCCAAAACTCCTAACAAAAACAAAAACATAATTCATAATGATGCATGTACCTTTCCTAGGGTCTCTAACCCTCAAACGGTTTAGCCTCACTCAGTCGTTTGGTAACCTCAGAGTCCTCACATCAGATCACAAGGGGCCCTAAAATACTGTGTCCTACCCAGTCTTCCCAGTCCTATGCCATGCCCCAATATCACCTAACAGTGTTTCCCTACCTCCCCATGAAATCCTTACTATGAATAAATCTAAACTCCATTCTATCTCTAAACCATCACCTCTAATACCATTTTGTTATGACCCTCCTTCTTCATAATGAGGGAAGGGATGGAAAACTATCGTGAATTTCCTCCTTCAAGATGAAAAAGGGATAATGACCCCTGATTCCTACCTCCAATGGGCCCCAGGGTGGTGACCAGTACCAAAGGTATTCAAATCTCATAAAATGGGAATAATTAACCTTTTTATAGTAACCAATATTAGGAGATAAGATGTATCAACCTAGAAACAACTCCATGAAATATATCTAAAATAAGCTAAAATCAATCCCACATGTATTCTTAAGGAAAATACTAGAAATACAATGAAAAGATCCAAAGTAAATACCAAAAGAACAAAGCTAAACAGTGATACAGTAACTATCCCGACGCCTGAGCTAGTAAGGTCTAGCATGATTCAGGTAATCTCCCTAGAAACCTAAAAATAGTTTTATATACGTAGGGTGAGAATACAAGTATACTCAGTAGGAAAATCCAAATTCACTCATGAACAAGTGGGAGAAGCATACTAATTTCCTTGTAAGAAAATAGTTGAATCTCAAAAAAGCACCTAACAAGGTATACTATCCACCCCAACCTTACAAACGCATGCTCACCAAATAACACAAGTCAAGTAAAGTAAAGTAGTAAGCACATTGATATTTGGGTACCCCACACCACTTCCCACTGGTTAATTGATCATCCCTAAAATAAAACTTCCTCATGCTACCATGCTTTTCCACAAGCCCCACTGTCACAACCTGCCTGCATGCACATGGGACACATACCACATTCCACCTGAAAACACCTAGGAAATAACCACATCACATCCCGCCCATAGACACCTGGGCTACAAAACCTCAACCTCATTCCGAAGACACATAGGAAAATACAACATATCTCATACTAAAGACACCTGGGAAGCACACCTCACCCATACACACCTGGGCCTCAAAACCACACCACAACCTTCCCAAAGATTCTAGGGATACTTTTGCCTAAAAGAGGGAGCAAAGAAGATCCAATAATCAGTCATCCATCCTCCCACCGAGATGTTGGGAAAGGACACCCTCACCCATAACAATGGGGGTGTTTGGCACATAGTTCTCAACATGGGTGAGATGCATATAGAGATCATAAAGAACTACA
Organism: Viscum album; assembly: GCA_963277665.1. NCBI lineage: Eukaryota > Viridiplantae > Streptophyta > Magnoliopsida > Santalales > Viscaceae > Viscum > Viscum album. The sequence goes on from OY728166.1 coordinate 857,023,512, forward strand.
TGTATATATATATATGTACCAAACACTCATCCCAACCTATGGTTTTTCAAAACAAACAACTAACCCACACAAAACTACCCTTGGGGCCACCTCTAATTCATAGCCACACAACCAGCCACAAACTTAATTTATAACCCCATCCAATTCATTAAACCAATTATTACTATGTATTAAACAATTTGTTTAATTATTTATTCCATCCCAACCTGGGAAACTACCGAAAACGGCTCACCATAAGTAACATCATAACACACACGCACTTCCAAAAAATCTCTCGAAAATTTGGGTAAAATTCCCACAAAAGGTAACACCATCCTTATTCAAAATTATTACTCCCAAACCATCCCCAGAATCCCTACTGTACGAAAACACCACATCCCTTAGGACAATAAAACACAACCAGGTTGCAGTCCCACTACATGAACATACCATACCCAACAACCATAACACAGCCCAGATACATACCCACTGTTCAACAAGTTCATCCATTCAAAAATAAAAAAATATCACAACCTAAGATACCATCACACCACCTATACCACCCCATACACAAATACACAACTCAAAACATAGCACCATATGATCAGCACAAGATACAAGGCCAAACAGAACCACACACAGCACACATCCACACCAAACACTCAAAGTGTATTTAGATTTAGCAGTACTCGTTCTTTAATTCCACTTTCATTATTCAGGGGTGATCACAAAAACTATTTCAATGATGGGGTATCCATTTATTTAACTAAATATACATGATTAATCAAATACCCATATTTACATCTATTCGATAGATGATCAATAAAAGTATAAAGCATCACTCGTGTGAAAGAAAAGACTTCCAATAGCCATGATTTTCATAAGGATACAATCCATATGATTTAAAACATAGATCGAAGATAATGGATAAAACAATGATCATCATAAACATCACCATGTGCCTCATTTAATACTAAAGTAACAGGTTTGATTATCTTCGTTATTATCATCTTACCCTCCCCTCATTTATCTTTGTTAAATTATTTTCAACCGTACCCACATGAAGTCATTATTACATCCACCGTGTATGATACAAAATTAAAGAGAGATAAAGGAATACCAACCACAAATAACAAATAATTATAAACTCCTCGTTGCACCAAAAATAGGGGGTTGTGCAAGTAGAACGAGACTCCAAAGGAAACATCGACCAACGTCAACAACATAGATGTGACTACTCGGGAAAAAATGGTTTTAGGTGCACCAAGAGAAAATAGAAACATAGTGGGAATAGAAAATATTTTATTAGAAGTTTCATATCCTATATCAATGAAAGAAAATGGTTTCAAGGGCCATTAAAGTCGGATCATGATAAATATTATGTTGTTTGAATATTTCAAAGTCCCAGGCATGTTAGAATATTAAATATATAATTAATATCCTTTAAAACACCTTTATAAATTCTCAAACAAGGGTTTAAACTTGTTTTATGTCAAATAAATGTAAGAGGTGATAAAGTGAAAAAACTGGAAAAAGCTGGAAATAAATCACCAATAAGTGAGTCACCGATACAAGTCACCGGTAGTGATTCACTGATTGGTGAGTCACTGAAAGTAAGTCATTGACGCCTAACTCACTGACACGAGTCACCGACGAGACTCACAGACACGAGTCATTGATGTGACCCGCCGATAGTGGGTCACCAATGCGGCTCACCGACACCACTCACTGACGCCCGACCTACCAATGCCCAACCTACTTATGCCCGACCTACCAATGCCCTAGCCTACCGACGCCCTGACCTACCGATGCCCTAACCTACCGACACCCCAACCTACCAATGCCCTGACCTACTGATGTTGATCCATTGACACTAAGCCACCGACGCTGAGCTACCGATGCGTACTACTGACTAAAAAACTATAATTTTGGTAAACTCTTGAAATGATCCATTTTTTCCTCCTAGAACACCCCAAACAATAGATTTTGACAAAGTAATTGGCCAGGGAGGTCCAGGACATTAAAATTTTGCATAAACCTCAAACTTTTACAAATATTTCCTGTAAGAAAATTATTTTCTACATCCACTTCAAAAACCCATTAAAATATTTTACACATGATAAAATCATAGATTACCCCTTTTTTAAAAGAAAAAATCCCCCAAAATACATGCATTCCTTTACAAGGTTCAGCATATACCAATGGATAGATTTATGTAACTTTATCTCCCCATTGAAAACACTCTCCAATGACAATATAAGAGAGAGGATCTATAACACATATCTTAGCCTTTAAGAGAGGGTGGTTGTACTCCCATGTTCAACAAAAGTATATAAAAAGTTTCCTTCGATATTGGTTTAGTGAATATATTGTCAACTTGTTCCATTGTAGGTAAATACTCTATATTTAGTTCATTTTTCTCCACATTTTCTTTGATGAAGTGATATTTTATATCAATATGCTTTGAATGATGATGTTTCACTATATTTCTAGTGATATTTATAGCACTTTTATTATCACAACCCAAGGTAACTTCACTTATACTATAAAATATGACAACTGATTCTTTATCCACATAAGTTGAGTTATAGATTGAGTGGAAACAACATACTTAGCTTCATTTATTCTAAGAGATATAGATTTTTTATTCTTTATATTCCAAATTATACAATTTTCCTCCGGAAATAAAACTCTACCAAATGTGGATCTTAGATCATCAACACTTACTTCGCAATCATTATCTGTATAACCAAACAAATTAATTGTTCTTGAGTTGTCATATTTTAAACCAAAATCAGTTGTTCCTTTGATATATCTAGAAAAAAATCCTACCAAGAGATGTAATTATTTTAGTGAAATTTTGAAATCTTACATATAAGGTAATAGCATATACAATATCTATAATTAAATATTTTAGATATAAAAAGCTTCCAATCATATTCTTAAACTCCTTAGGATCTACATCCCTTCCCTCACCATATTTAGACAACTTGGATCCCACTAAAATTGGTGGGGAAAATTATTTTGAATCTTCCATTACAAACATACTTATAAGTTCCCTGACATACCTCTATTTAGATAGGTAAATATATTTCTTATTTTGTGAGATTATAAGGCAAGAAAATATTTCATTTCTCTAATAATGGATATCTCAAATAGATTTTTCATCTCTTCAGTAAACTTCTCATAATATTATTTATTATTCCCAGAAAATATTATATTATAAACATAAACAATCACAATGATGGAAATATATTTCTTTTCATTGATGTAGATATTACTATCAACTTTTTCTTTATTGAAGTTAAATTTCTTTAAGAAGGTATAAAATTTGGAATACCAAGCTCTCAATGCTTACTTTAACCCATATAATTCCTTCTTTAACATGCACACATAACATTAATCTTTCCCAATCGCAAAGACACATGTTTGTTTAATATATAATTATTCATCAAGTAATACATTAAGAAAAATATAACTTTAAAACCGTCTAAAAAATATATAACATCATTGTGCAGTGATAGAAATAAATATTTTGATATTTTCTAGTCTTGACACTATAGAAAAGTCTCATCAAAATAAATGCCTTAAATTTGTGAGTAACCTTTACAAACCATTCATTCATTTTTTTCCCATCACTTCACTATCTTCATTCAACTTGTTCTAAAACACCCACTTTGTACCGATAACATTTTATTTATTTGGTTGGGTTACAAGTTCCCAAGTATCATTTTTCTCAATTTGATCTAAATATTCATTCATAGTATCAATCTACTCTTGATTATTCTAATATTTATCAACATCTTTTGTATAAACTTTTGAATATAAATAAGTGTGTAAAATAGACTTTGAATCTATTCTGTTTTGAACTTATTTTTATTGATCTCCAAAGATTTTATGAACATTTACATGTTTCCTCAACCTAGGATCATATGTATAAAGTTTTTCCTCATTACTTGGGTTAGCTTAGTCTGAATCCACAATATTTTCAGCATCATCATTGTTACTATTGTTAAGAACTCGTTCATGCTGGTCAATTGGAACCACCTCATATTCCCCATATTCTACATCCATATCAGTTTGTAAAACACTTTTATCAAACTTCTATATGTATAGATTTCCTCCAAAAATAATGAGAGGTATCATTCTTGATCAACATTGGTCACCCTATTTCCACCAAGATTTTATTTTTTTCTTTAAAAACACTATTTTTTTGTGGTGTGTACAGTACACTAAACTCATGAAAAATTACATGTTTTCAAGATAATATTAAAACTCTTGATTTTATATTGACCACCATTATCAGTTCATAACTTATTCATGTAATATCCACATTCTTTCTCTATATCTCTCTTAAAATTCTTAAACATTGTGAGAGACTCTGATTTTTGTTTCAAATACATAATTCTTGCAATATGAGTAAATCCATCAATGAAATAAATAAATAAATTGTCTATGAATTTTTATTTTTTACCCATAAACCCAAAAATATCAGAATTTATCAGCTCTATGGGTTGATTTGAATGAATCTCAACTTTTTTATGAACTAATTTTGTAATATTCCCTTTTTTGAAAAATAGAGCAACACCAATATTGTCTTCTTTTAATATTAGAAATATCATGAATACTATCTTTTCTAACTTACTCATATTTCATTGACACATGTTCCCTAGTCTTTTATTCCATATCTTATTTTCTTTCCTTGGATAATATAGCTATCACTTTTAACACATCCAACTTGAAACAAATTTCCCTTAGTTTGTTGGCCTTTTTTAAAAAAAATTCCATATTCTATTATTTTCACCACAAAACAATATTTTCTAAAAATAACTTTATTACCTTCATCAAGAAGTTTTGAAACACTTAATAATTTTTGTTTAATTACATCAATAAACAAGGATATTTTGGATTTCAACTTTTCTTCCCCAACAATTTCAAATCCTATACTTTTGATTCTAAGTGACTCATCATTTCCTAAAGTCATTTTACCTTATTTAAAATCTTTTCAAATTATTAAATAGCTTAAAATATCCTATCATGTGTAAAGAACACCCACTATCCAAAATCTATGGTTGTTCTCCTTTTGTAGATTTGAGAGTAGTTTCAAAAATAATAGATTTTTACTTGCCATTTTTTTTCTTCACATCTAGATTCTAAGATTTGTTATAAAAAAATTTGTGTCCTAAAAATGACAAGACGTCATTTTACAAGATTTGTAGGTTGTTCGTGTCTTTCAAAAACAGTTTCCAAGTGTTGGAATCCATTTTCAATCTTCACACCAACTTTCCCAAGTTGCCTTAATTGAGTGGGTTAACTCCCCCTAAAAATTTTCCTCCATCTTCTTCTCATTTCAATATATTGCTAGTAGTTAAACCAACACATATATGATGTATGCCCAAATCCTCAAAAATTATATAAGTAACCAAATAATTTATATCTCTCTCTATATTTTACATGTTGTTTAGAGTTTTTTATCTTCTTTTAATCAACTTTCTCACCTTACACATTGGTATTTCATTACACATAAAGGTTTTGGTTACTACCAGAGATTTTTTTCTTAGTATTAACATAATCAACATCAGTAGAAACTTATTCTTTAGATTTTGTATCTTTATAAACTTCATTTTTTCAACTCTTCTTTTTTTAGCTATATAAATTGTTTTCTAAAATTAATTATTCTTCTGAAAAGATTGATATTCCTTATCAACCTTTTAGGATAACGTTTATTGATACTATATAGGTTTTCACATCTCATAACTTTCACCAACTTCAATAACTCTTTTTTTAAAATTTGAAATTCTTTTATCATCTTTATAATGTTTTTATGAGTAAGTTCTAACTCTACCTCCTTTACCTTTAATTTTTCTTCAACCTCAAAATTGAGGCTTTTCTGCTCATCAATCGAATTTTTCATATTATAAATATATCTTAGCTAATTTTATTTTTCTTCAAGAATATATTATTGATTGTTTTCTATAGTATTTTAATTTTTCAATCTTTTGATCTCTCTTTCAAGCCTTATAATCTTTTCAAGACATTATTTCAACTCCCTTTTTATCATAAACTCTAAAAACGTTTCTTATTCTTATGAAATACTAATTTCATCATTGGTGAACTTTTTATTATTCCCTTTTTCAGTAAAATTATTTCTAGTAGCTTTGTCACTAAATTTTTCATCTTCTTCTTCACTTTTTTCATCATCATCATATTTAGATAAAAATATTTTCCTTTTAGATTTTGAGATATTTTTATCATTACCCTTGAAGTAATATTTGGATTTTATTTAAAAAAAATTCTTAAAATATCTTCTTGGATTTATATCATCTCTATCACATTCTTTATCATCTTTATTCCGAGGGAAATTTTCAGTAATGTTTCCAATAGCTTTGCAACCAAAACAATTCAGTGGTAAATTTCCTTTGTACTTTCATGTGTCACTTTGTACATTTTTAGTCAATAAGAACATAAATTCATAAAAAAATATACTAACCACATATTTAGTGTTAGAGTCACTAACTTATTAATAATTAATAAATTTCTTAGATTTTCCATTCTTGGAATATTTGAAGCGTATTTCTTTATCATCCTTTTCTTTAATTTTCATAAATTTCTCTATTTTCATTTCATATGTGATGAGAGTACTATGTAAATCATAGAGATATAGAGTTTAAATATATCTATCATAAAATGATGAAACTTGGGAATCAAACTTGGTGTGAATAATTTTTAATATCTTTTTAATAATAGTTGAATCTTACAACTTCTCACCAGGAAATATTATAGTAATTACAATTCCATTCACTCTTGTAAATTAGTTACCAACAAATTAAAAATCACCCATTTAAGATCTTTATACTTCAAAATCTAGATTTGAAACTTCACTTTTTAACTTTTTTATTTCCTTCATGGATGTTCTTTATCTTTTACTAGATACCTTTTTCTGTACTAACACATTTAACACTAATAAACTCACTTTTAGAGAGTGAGGAAAGTATAGAATTTCTATCTCACCCATCATTCTCTAAATTTTTCTTATCAAGAACTTTTAAAGGAACATTCTCATCCCCAGGAGTAAAACCATCATTCATAACTTCAAGAACTTCAAAACCAATAGACATAAGATATGGAAACATTCTATCTGTCCTGATATGATAGTTATTTCCATCCAAAATCATAATTCCCTTATTAGTCATAGAATTATGAACATCTATAGTAACTTATCTTTCCTTAAAACTTCAGAAAAGAGGTAATGAAGGGAACCATCACTCTAATACCAATTGAATGGAACAATAAAGATCTATTTGATTATAGAGTGGGTGAGGGGTTGAATTCATGATCTCATTTTCTTTAATGTTTTCTTTCTAAGGAAAAATAATTAACCTCCTATTAAATATTTATAACATTAATGGAAAAACTCACAGGAAAACCCACATGAACATAATAATTTATAAGGTTCATCACTCAAAAATAGTATCTAGTCCTTGGAATAGGTTGAAAATAATCCAATGCCACACAATCCACTAGAAAATAATCTTTTTTATATAGTTACATCAAGTATGGAATATCCTTTCATTTCATTGTACTTTAATCAAAAAAAATTACATTTTATTTCTGTATAGATAAAATATATAAAAAATATTTCAAAACAACTTTTAAAAACTTCGCCAATAAGGTCAAAATGTTTTCACTAACCCACTTGTACAAACAACACTTTTTCTCTTATTTCAAAAGAATGTTATTCATTTTTTTATCTAGAAGTATATAACAACTTACTTCTTCTTTCTCAATTTGGAATTTTCTCTTCTAAAATTTTCTCATCCCTAATTTTTCTTTCTTAAATTTGTTTATCCCAAATCTATCAATCTTGAATCTGACCTTCTAGAATTTTTCTATCCTTAATCTGTCTTTCATGAATCTATCCATTTTGGATTTTTTGTCATGAATTTTTTCATTTAAAATTTTGTATCCCTAATTTTTTCATATGATCCTAACTTCTTCCTCAAACAAGATATTCCTTGGTTGGAAATATCCTACTCAAAATTGTCTTTTAGAAGTTTTCTGGAATTTATTTCTAAAACAAATTCTTCCACACTTCTACCATTTATCACATGAGATAAGTCACACCTTCATACTCACAATTTCACCCTTTATATAGGTGCACTAAAAATAAAAAAGGTGATAACTAGGATTCATTTTACTTCTTTAATAAATACTCAAATTTCAAAATTACCACTCAAAAAATTTTTAATTTGAGACATTAATAACCTTACTTTTTTACTTCCTTAATTATCAGTGAGAATCAAGATTTTACTATGCTATTTTTTGAATAATAAAACACAATCTTAGAATCATCGCATTTGATATCTTTATAAATATTTTGTAAAAAACTTTACTTAATAAAAACTTTATCCAGAAAAATGTTGTTCTGAAATGTTTTTCTACAATGTTCATATGAAATTTTCATCCAAAATGTTCATGTAAAATTTTTGTCTGAAATTTTCACTTTTTTGTTTCAAAACGTTAATCCAAAATGTTCATCTAAAATGTTGATCTAAAAATTTACATCTAAAAATATCCATCTGAAATTTTCCATCTGATTTCTACTTTCTGAATGTTTGTATGATTTCCATTCCCCAATAACATTATTTTTTCCTTTATACTTTAAAAATATACATAAAAAACTTCATAAAAATTAACCATTAAAACATCATAAACTTCAGAAAAATATTTCCAAAACTAAAAAAATATCTAAATTTACACTCACAAACAGGTTTATCCCCCTTTATTAAAAACACATGAATCATGAGATTTTTTAACTCAAGATGTTGGAGGATTTCAAAACAAAAAACCATCATTAGATTTTATTTTCACCACTATCTACATTTGGTGACTTCTTTCATATAATCTTATTAAATAAAACTCATTATATCCTTTTCCGCAAATTTATTAATGAACCCCTATCGGATATTTTTCCATAAATTTCTCAAGGAAAATCCATTCAATCATTTTATACAATTTTATTAAGAACAATCCATATGATATTTTCCACTTTCTTATAAAAATTTGCCTAATATTTTTACCAAAAATTCTTAAGAACACTCCATCCAATCTTTTTCAACAAATTTTTTAAGTAAAATCTATCTAATATTTTTCAAAAAAAAATGTTAAAGAAAATCCAACTGATTATTTTTCACAAATTTCCTAAGAAAACTCCATCTGATCATTTTTTTCAAATATATTAAGAAACCTACGTATGATATTTTTAAATAAATTTATTAAGTAAACTCAATATGATATTTTTTGAAAAAAATTCTTAAGAAAATTTCATCTGATATTTTCCATATTATGTCATCTTCATATGATTATCTTTATAAGAAAACTCTACAAAGTGATGTGATTTTCGTTAAGACAACAAAATAAAACCATTTCAAGTAAACCATATTTTACAAAAATAAACTAACAAAACTTCTTAAAAAATTCAATCCACCTAAAAAATACATTCATCCAACTTGGTCCTAACACCACTAAGGCACTATAGCCTACACATCAACGTCCTAAAAAATTAAAGGGGGTTACTAAGACTATTATCCCATTAGAGTTTGGGCTGGAAACTAAATAAGATGATATAATGGTTTCTTAACATCACAAAATTGAGGGCTATAAGAGACTCACCACTGAACTTCAAAAAAAAAACAACACCTTCAGTAGGAAAAAATTCAGTTATACCCTTTTTTACCTTGTTCGATCCTTAATAGTCGGTACCCCATAGTCATCCATATAGAGCATAGGTGGGAAGTATCACATACCCAATCAGGATATAGGTTGGTGGATCCCCTCAATAGATACATACCCTAGTATACCTCATGGCTCCAACAACAGTTGACTTGCATGAATTCCCATCTATGGACCGTGATTTCTTGTTTTCTCAAGACAACAGGATATTCAATTTACATATAAATATAAACCCTTGACCTAATGATGTGATAGTTACTCTCACCATTCATCTTGAAGTATTAAAGATGTAATAATCCTAAATCCTATCTAAATATAAATTGTATCTGGTATGGGTGGATTACACTCACCCACCCCTAAACTTTAGTAATTTGATCTTCTCCCCATTCAATGGTATGAGTGACCCATTGAAACATCTAGCCCACTTTTCCTCTCAATGTGGCCTGATGTTGGGAAATCTAGAGCATTATGAAGCTTCCAAACTTTTGGGTTTCATCCAACCTTTGTAGGTACCCACTTTTGTTTCATATAGATAATTGGATCTAACATCCATAATCAGCTAGGAATATCTCTGTAGAAAATTAGTTTACTAATTAATCTCCACATTATGTTGAACCAATGTCACTAGCCACACAAAATTCATGTAGTGGGATAATGAGTGTGTCACTAACTTTATTTCTTTATGGAATGTACTCACATATTCCCTCAATGTGCCACTTTCCTAGGAATATCTATTAAATATGTTCATGGAAAATGTTTGAGATGAAATGTTTCCCACCCTTATCTATCTATGGTATCAAGTTGGGTTTTGGGAATTCAAAAAGATGGATTAGTGTTTGGAAGATGATCTATATCTAAATAATATGTGGTCACACTCATTACCTCCTCTAAGTCCGGTGTGAAATCAAATGAGAGTCAATATGACTACCAGTGTGAAAACTATGGACCCTCAACCAGTCTGAATTTAAGAAAATTTATATTACATGCCTCGATAAGTGTATCCTCACTATTAGAACATCTCTCAAGACCCATTCCAAGGATAATAAGATAGGGTTCCCTTCACTGAATGTACAAATAGGGTCTAATCCATCAAGGATGAGTTGTCCCCATGTTACTTTATTTTCACCATAGATAAGATCCTCTGGAATTTTATAAATGACATGAGGCATTAAGAGGATATGCTAATGAAATGTGATAATTATTATCCATACCACAGGATCCTTGGTAACAACATCAAAGTGTGATTTTTATTCAAGGCATATCTCCAATACAAGGTAGACTATGGTCTAGTCAAGTTGGGTGATGTCCTATAATATGTGACAAATGTATCTACCACCATCGATGGTGATGATGAATACTCTAGTGAATAGAAATAGATTTATGGTCAAAGGACCCAAAATTTTTATGACCCATAATATGTTCCCTCACACCCATGGAATTATCCATGCTTGTTTGGAAAAGAACACCTCTCGTGGTCACCATGTCTCCTCTAGTTACTTAATTGAAATCATATCCTTATAAGTATCAAAATAATTACCACTGAAAACACTTAGGAGAAAAAGATTCAGCACCAATTCCAAAAAAAATAGTTTTAACTCTGGACGATTTCATTCCCCTTGACTTAGAACAAGGCCCCATAATTCATCTCGTCCTAGAATATTCCACCAACAAAAAACAAAATTATGCTTCTATAAACGTCATTCAGTCAATGGATCATTGCAAAAAACCTAGTGGTGAAACTCGACACCCAACCCCTTCGTAAACCTCTAATTTTTTAAATTAGAGGAAGTTAAAGATCCATTCCACCAATAAAAATGATTGATATGTTTCCCTAGTAAGAAAGTCTCATGTTGACAAAACTATACAACATGTATTAATTAGGGCTCAGAAAGAAAATTCCTTGAAAACTACATTTTCAAGAACACACCTAAATCCTTCCAAGTTGGTTGAACATATAGATCGTCGACAACAGGCCAAGTCCTGATCACAATCATCTAGTTCTTAGCCCAATCCATCAAACCAACAGTGAAACTCAAAAATCCCCAGTCTATCTCCAAAGCCTGATCCAATAGTTCCCACCATGCTTCTTATCAAGGATTGACCTTTAGAAGGAAGGAATAAACACCTTGTTAGAAATATTATGTTTTAAAGCACCTCATTAGTATACCATAATGTATCTCAATCTTTAATTCACTCCTCTAGTCAAAGGAGTTATGAGAGGCTCTCATTGTGTCCCTATAGAGCCATTTCTTGTTTGAAACTAAGTTGGTTGTTTTTTAGGCCTATCGCACAAAATAATATGAATAGGAAGAGTTCAAAGCTATCATATACTTCTCCAAGGAGTAAAAGGGTTTCAACATCTAGAAGAGCATGCACTTGATCTATGTCTCAAGATAGTTATATGGCATGGATATATTTCACTGCCTGGTATACACTATCTATGGGATCAATATTATCCCAACCTGAATACTTTACAAGTTGGAGCTCACTAAGGCAGACTTAACCCCATCTAACTTGGTGTTCCAAGGATATGACAAGAGTGAGAAAAATCCACATGACCAAATTTAGTTGGAGACCCAATTTTTTGATTTGTTATAAAACATTGATTTCATGGTTGTCTTGTAGGATACTACCTACAAAACCATTCTAGGAAGTTCACTGCTTTATTTTCATGTGGTGGTCCTCTTTTCATATCACCAGTGCCTCAAGTACTCCCTTAATGGTCGAGTAAGGGTACTACATAGTGATGTTTCCCCCTTAAACATCTATGAATACTACTATCTAGATGTTGGGTATTACCAAAGGGAGGGTAATAAACCCTAGGATGATTAGGAAAATCACATCAATGGACCAAAACACTTAACATCCATCCATGAGGATCCTTGTGTGTATTTTAAAGAAAAATCCATCTCACTGATCCACTGATTGAAGCTAACAAATCTAAAATATAGAAATAATTTCATCATACCTAAAATTAATGAATGCTTGTATATTACCTTGTATTCCTAGAAAGGACAAGTTCCATTTAAGTCAGTGAAACCCACTCTCATTGCATTCTATAAGGTTCATCCCTTGGTCACTAACATGCACCATCATTGTGTCTTCCTAAGAGTGAGGTTAAGCTGATAAAATTCAACCTGTTATCATTTTCTCGACATTAAAGATGGGCCCCTCCATCAGAATCCACATCAGATTAGATTTTCATCTTCAGTTTCCATGGTATCTCAAAGGTTCGGAGGATATAAATCTTAATCTAATAATTTCATCCCTATAGAAGTTGGTGATAGTGTAACCCTATGACCTCCCACACCCTGATAAGTATCTCTCTACTTTTATCCTCATGTTTTAGGTTGAAAATATGATTTGAAAGATACCCTTATTTCCTTTAAGTAAGGGGTATCCACCACTATCGATGATTTTAATTAGGTGAATATCAACACTGAAGAAGATATAAGGAAAATTATGATTAGTGTGGTTATAACTCTAGATGGAAAACAAAAATACATGGAATTCCTAAAGTAATATTGGGATCTCTTTCCTAAAACAACAAGGAAATTAAAGTTCTTAATCCATAGGTTTTCTTCCATCACCTTATCCTCCTTATTGTCCATTGTGTGTTTAAGAAGGATCCTGGAAATATAAATCCCACCCACGGTTCCATGGTTGAGTCTAAAGTTGATATGATCACCATGGATAAATGTTTCTTGTAATATTAATATCTTAATTGGTTTCCCAACATCATCCCCATCAAGAAGATTTATATCTTGATAAGAGATTTTATTAACACATGGGATCTAAATTTCTTTTTCCAAAAGGAATATTTTCACATACCAGTGATAGAGATATGATTTATATGATGGATAACTTTTAGGATCTATCTTTATTGGATGGATGTTTCAGTTATAATCAAATATGGATGATATGTGAGGATGATGAATCCAAAACCTTTAGGTAACCTTAGGGAACCATTTTTTATTTATTGATTTCATTTGGTTTGAATAATGTAGGATCCACTTATCATAATTCCATGAATTTCATCTTCAATATACTCCATGGGATATTGGTGGAGTGCCATGTGGAAAATTTGGTGGTCAAATCACACTAATGTTTATACCACCTCAAATATCATGAGAACATGTTCAACCTTATATTCTTCCACCAACTAAAAATGAACCCCCTAAAGTGTGCATTTTTATTTACATCTAGGAATTTCTTCAACTTCATTTTCAAATATATAGGTATTGAGATTATCCCAGATAAGATCAATGTTATCAACCAAACACCTCCCTCAAATAATATTCAGTATTTATGAGAACTCTAGGTCCATATAGATTATATTAAATATTTTTTCACTAACCTATCCATTATATGTAATCCCATTTTCAATCTCGTGAAGAAATGTGTTTGTTTAATGGGATGAGGAATGCCATATCACATTCAAGGACATCATGTAGTATCTTCTACAGCCAACAGTCATGATGAAAACTGACCTAGGTAAACCTCTCATCCTTCATATGGATACCAAATAATAATCCCTTGGTTATATATTATCTCATAAGAATATAAAAGGTAAGGAGAATAGTATGCACTACCTCAGTCACATGATGCTCGATACAGATCCCAGATATTCTCCCATTGAGAAGAGTTGTCTTACTTTGGAGTTCACGGTTCAAAAACTATGACAATACTTGCAGTATCATGATATATTGTTGGTATCCCATATTGAACCACTAAAATACATACTCATCCACCCCATGTTGACTCAAATGATTGTAATAGTGGATAGTAATTTTGTATCAGTCTAGCATCAGGTTCATTCCTTAGGAATATTTTAATGGCCAAGCATTGGAAGATTTGTTGGCCATGCATCCAACCTATAAATAGATACACTTAGATTATAAATTTACAAATAAATACATCATATACATTGATTAGGTAGTACCGTGTTGTTATATTCACTTTTATGGTGCCTCCTAGGGACCAACAAGGAGAAAGATTACTAACCCTAAACTCAATAGGTTTGGACATGGGATTGTCTTCATCGGACCTAAACAAGCCCTCATGTCATAATCATTAATTTTCTTGGAAGGATGTATCAATAATGAAGTCAAGTAATAGGCCCTAATAACCATACTCAAGCTAGTTCTAGAGATTTATGTGCCATGGATACATATGAAGGGTGACTTGGAGATGGTCATCAAACAGATGAATGTCGACTATATCAACTGGAAGAAAGGATTTATCTCCTTTCTAGAGTGAACTCATGATTGGATACCTAATTCCCCTCCATGATGAAGGTGAATCATGTTCTTAGATCCCATAATGATCAAGATGAATTGAAAGAAAGCCTAACTGAATCCCTTTTAGAGCCCTACCAAGATGACTTGGTTATTCATGTGATGCATAAAACCCTCCCTAGGGGAAATCCTCTAACCATTTCTGACAAGAGGCTTCTATGATAACTTCAGTGGCCCCTACCACCACATATTCATCTCCTCTCATCCCAAAAATTATGTGTGGGAATATTTATAGTGACCCAAAGCTTGAAGTACATGGACATTACAGTACTTTTTTGGAATACTTAATACATATCAAAAATAGAAACCAAAGGACCGTAATAGTTTAGTGTCTTTGGAAACTCAGAATATAATCTTCAAATCTTGGTGAAAGATCTCCAACATCTCCCATAAAGATCTTCATTTTTTTTCTTAACTAAAACCTTTCTTTATATCCTGGGGAAAAGAAAACATATAAAGGGGGAGCTAAAATTCTCACTAAGGGTAAGCATGGAGAAAATAAAACAAACCATATACATTTGAACTTCAAAACATGAACATAATATTTAAACATCAAAATCTTGAGCAATGACATAAAACATGGTAGTACGTAAGGCATAGATCATAATGGATCATCAATCATGATAAAATAGCATGGGAATAAATCATAAAATTGTGGCAACGATTAAGCACATGTTATGATTTCCATAGTAGCTAAGGCATTGCTGCCAAGACCATCTTAGTGGACAAAGTCCCTTTCTGAATCAAGTTCACTCCTCGTTCCAGTCTTGTATCACTGAACCGGATTAACTTACCATTCCAGCCATGTCTATATCATGAGATATAAATCTTTACCCAATGCATTGGAGGTAGATATAGTTCTCAACCATCTCATAATGAAATCATTCTTACTTGTGCCACAAAATATATATAAATCATTCACCATAACCCAAAGAATAAAATGGGTTTCATAAATATCATACCATCATCACATAATCCATATAAAAAATGGATATAATTTCATCATAAGAAAATTGAAACCATGTAAATCATAAAGACATTATACTTTAAACATACACATATGAAATAATGTCATCTTATATGGAAAATGTTTTTGATAAAACACTTGAAATGAATTCTTGAGGAAAATGTCCGTTCTTTTCAAAATCATTTTCTTTTCAAAAAATGCCATGTAATTTTAAAAGAAAAGGACTTTTTTTGAAAATAATCATGAAATCTTGTAAAGGAATCTTTATGAAAATTAGGCATTATGAAACCATAAAAATCTGTTTATATTGTATTAGTTAAAAAAACATTATTCTCATACTCTTGCTGAAAAGGTCAAAAAGTACCTTATATGGTAAACAAAGGAAAGATTCCTTTAATAAAATGCGGTAAAAGTAAAAAAGGGTAAAAATGAATTTAAACATACATGTAATAATAGTAAAAATTTTATGAAAATGGTTTTAGAAAACATGGACATGGATGATAAACATAACCCCAGTAAATACTTACGAATAAACAATCTCGGATAAGAATGAGATTGGAATAATTATCCCTTACCTTAGGTCCGATATGCTTCATACGTATATGAAACTCATGTATAATGATTTAAATAACGTAATTTACTTATTAAAGAATCATATTCATTGTTATGATATCATATATGGTTCACTTATGACTTTATATTACCCGTTCTTTTGCAAATTCCATGTTAAAGCAGCGTTTTGGGTAAAGTCGTTTTATTTATCATACGTGTTTGGACTTGTTGTTATTGATATTATTATTACTTATATCATGATTTACTTACTTACAGAATGTAAATCATGATTTATATATCATATATATTCAGTATATATATATATATAATAGATAATTAAATGAAATTAAATACACCGTTCATGGAGACGGAAGGTCGTACATACGCATGAACATTGTTTTCGTTTCTTTATTGAATTGAATGGAATTAATTAAATGAAAAATATATGTACATAAATCCAGTCTCATTATTATGTAATATCATTCATGATTATTTATTATAAATATACTTTATAATCATAGTTTAATGGTTAATCATGGAAAATGAATCTCATCGCGTTCGTGGAGACGGTAATCCGTACGTACGCACGAGTGATGATATCGTTCCCATAATTATTGAATAGAATTGGAGTGGGTAATATAATATATCATAATAATTATGATGTTATAATAACCATATATAGTTATTATTTACACCATTATACCCATCCAAGTAAGTTGGTGGTGGAAAAACTGATTACACCACGGTGTGGAGACGGTATTCCATACGTACGAATGCGCGATGATTTCATTTTTTGAAGGATGGATAGAATTTGAAATAGGGTTGTTTCATATTTATAATAACATATCAGTATATTATTGATAATTATGTTATTACATCACAATGATACAACTAAAGAAGAGGAATTAGAAGAGGAAATAAATTTGAAAGAATCGGTAACGGATATTACCTCTACTTCGACACGCCTCTTTGAAACCTCCTCTTAGGGAACTAAAATTGGTCTTTGAAGAAGACAAGAACCTCTATTATGTTTCTAGAGATGTTGATAAGGTAAATGGGTATGGTTTGGCCGAGCTTGAAGGCTCAAAATTGTTTGAAGAGAAGAGGGAGGAGGTGCCCTTTTATAAGGGAGGAGAGGGGCACTTTAGAAAAACATAAAATATTATTTTATAATAAAGTCATATTAGGTTTATAATGGCTCCAAAGTGAATTATTTAGAATATAAAGTGGTTATGGGTCGAACTATTCTCAACCAATAGGTTTTGGACAAGTTTAGGTTACTAATTTAACCTTATCATTTAGATTTAACTCTAAGTTAAATAATTTAACTTTTACCGTGTCTTCTTGTTTTCTTACACTATATGGTTAATAAACTTACTATAACAAGCCAAACGAACCCCAAGAGGTTATTAATTAATATATATAACCTTATCTAAGTCATTTGGACGAACCTCAG
This sequence comes from Viscum album, assembly GCA_963277665.1. Lineage (NCBI taxonomy): Eukaryota > Viridiplantae > Streptophyta > Magnoliopsida > Santalales > Viscaceae > Viscum > Viscum album. The sequence continues at coordinate 857,041,495 of OY728166.1, forward strand.
ATTTTTAGGAATATAATAACAATTAATAATATAATATTTGTTTTAGAAACTATTTTATGTCAATTTTGACACTATTTGGTAATTTATTTTTGTGAAAATCATAACAACATGATTAGTTAGAAAAACGTTATTTGAATCAATAATAACATGTCATATTAACGTATAAAATTATTGAAATTCATAAAAAGTGTCAAATTACATTTATTTGGGTATTTATAACATCAATTATGTTAATATTTCATTAATAAGGTAATTACTGCATTATCATTGTGTCATAAATAAATTAAATTATTTAATGTATAAAAATTATAAATAAAATACCATTATGTAGGAAATATTTTTATATTTCTAATTAATATTTATAGTCTAATTTATCTTATGTATAACCCTATATTAAAAATGTTTTAGTTATTAAACTTTTGTTTTAACTATTTTAACTCTTCTTTAAATAAAATCATAATAAGTGTCCTAATCTAATCCAAGTGGACCTAAATGGTAATATTTTATTTCTAAGGTTTTTTTTGGTTGAATTAAACTTATCCAATAGAATTAGGACATGTGTTAGGGTAATAATAATATCATTTTTACCCTTAATTGCCCTATTTACTTTTAACCGTGGTAAATAAAAGTAAAAAGTTACTATTCACCAAAAATTATTTTTATCTTATTGAACCACATTTTACTCCTTGATATTAACTGTGTCTCTCGGATTTTCTAAATTCCACTCACAGAAGAGGTAAAATTAAGTCAAATTCTCCTAGGAGGTGGGTAAAAGATGGTAAAAAGTTCAATAAAATTTTTATATATCTAAAATTATTATAAAATTACTCAAATGAATTACATTGAACTTATATAGGTATTATGTATCAATTTTGACCTAAAATAAATTTAAATAAAATAAATAATTATTTAAATAAAAAGTCGGTTTTTAAATAGTAACCCAGTGTTTTCACCATTCATCAAAAATTGAAAGTTTTCAAAAAATACCAAAAATTCACCCAAGGCTAATTTCGATATTCTGAATCCAAAAATGAAGTCTATTTTGAAAGATAAAATTTATAAAATTTCAAAAAGTGGGTATTACTATTCATAACGGCTAGTTCATAATAATATTATAATAATATCTCGTTTAGTGAAACTCGGTATTGCGTACTACACACGCTATCGAAGAAGGTCTTGATTGTGTGTAATGCAAGACAAGTCAGGGATGTGTGTAGTGAAATCTCGGTTTGGTGTTGCCTATAACATAATCAAAACTTATTTCAGTTATACATTAAACAAAATCTATACTTAATGTTGCGTAGAATAAATTCTACAAAACGAACTTGAAATTGTGTGTAACACAAGCCAAGAATAGTGTTGCATATACTGCAAGCTAATACGGTGTTGCTTATAGAACAAACTAATTTTGATGTAGATTATAACACAAGACATCAATGAAATTAAAAAGAATAATTCTCATAAAATCTCGGGTTGTTACATTCTACCCCCCTTAAAATGAATTTCGCCCTCGAAATTCATCTGGGTTATAAATCATTTACTACTTGATAGTTTCTTTCATAGAAACCCACAACGTAAAAAGGAATACTAAAACTTAATTTTAAAAAGTGAAGTAAGAAACGTAACGGTTACCCAAATTAACTCATCACTGGGTTTGTACATAGGAGAACATAGGTGAAAATATGGATATGGAAGAGAAATCTAACCATCATGTTCTGATGGAGAGTGGTAGAGAACATGGCTATGAAAAATCCAATAATCACAAAGCCATAAATTTGTGATGATCTAAGGTACCATCTAATTTATCAGATATGAGGGTAATAGGACAACATTTTTTGTTTTCAAGATCATTTCCCTAATGTTGAAGAATTTTTTAATTAAAAGAAATCCTTACTTGATTTTGGTACAATCTCACTGTTGTTTGTGCCTTGAACAATTTCCACTTCATCTCTTAAAGAAATGAAGTTGAATTTTTCTTCCCTGAAGTGATAGAGGATCATGCGATAGAATGATAGGTTTTTCCATCTGTCTCAAACATATGGTTATCAATAGTTATATACATAAGTCCATTTATGGTGAGATTAATCGTATACGGTTCCAAAAATGGACTTATACTTCATCTATCCTACCACTTAATAAAATAAAACTAATTTCTACTAACCAGGGACTTCATGTAGGCCAGTGGTAGGCGATAAATTCCTATCACACTTCGGTTGTGGGTTCGATTCCCGCAACCTTGTCCGACACGACGGGTTGTCGCACGTCCTATGGGTTATCCTTTTTCTAAAACTATACTATTATAACATTCCATAAAAATATCGAAAAAAGTTCTAACCTTAAACAATACTGACTTATGTCCAACATAATCCATTCCAATCTTTAAGATTATCCAAAATACATCTGTCCAATCTCATAGTATAAAGAAAATGATTACTAGAAATGTTATTAACCAAGCATGTGAATACCATCATTTATCCCCCATATATCATAAGTTATATCTATTTGGTCACATTCCAAACATGTGAATACCTTAATCATGTATTCTTTTGAAACATGAATTACCATAGAACCTTAGTGAAAACATGAATGCTGTCAAAAGGTTACTCTTTCCACATACCAAATCCCAAAATTTCTATATACTCAAACCATGATATCACTTTGTGCTTATATCAGTCATGAGTTCATTTCATTTTTTCTTTATCCCTTCATTATGCGCATATCATCTTCTTTCCAAAAATATTTCAATTACTTTTCATGGTTATCGGTACCATATAATTATTGAAAACCCATACATAGATATTCCAAAATTCCACGATACCATAAATGAGATTTCATGATACTATTTTGACATCCCATTACATAAACACTTAATCATTACACAACATCATTGTTATACTCAACATCACAAATAGTGATCGCATATGACTTCCCTTTATCCTTTGCCTTAAGAGGTTGCTCACGTCGATCATCATTAACCCATGGATTAGGGAATTGATTAGCATAATTCCCCATTTCCTTTCACTTGAAGCATTGAAGTGTTGGTGGAGCGTTCTCTGTAGTCTTTTATCTATTCACATCATTAGAAACCTTTTCCCCATTACTTCAGAACTCATCTACTTGATGAACTTATTTTCCACACTTGAAACATTTTCTAGTACCTTTTAGATAATCTCCACTATGCTTCTTTCCACAATGTGAGCATAAAGAAACATTCACCTTCTTTTCACCATTGTTCTGAGGTTTTTCCTTGAACTCCATCTTTTGTTTCTTGTCAAAACCATGAGATGGATATGTTACACCAACTTCCAGTTCTACCTTGATAGCACAACGCACAATTTCTTCATAGCTACTGAATTCTCTTATCGCTAATGCCCTTCGAAGACTTTGTTTTAAGCCACTGAAGAATCGATCAACTTTACTTTTAGGTTGGATGATAAATCCAGATGCATACCTTACAATCCTTGTAAAATTCGCTTCATATATACCAACAGATTCATCATCCTTTTGCTTAAGCTCAAGGAACTCCTTCTCCATCTTTGTTCGAAGAATACGAGGGAAGTACTTATTGAAAAACAAGTTCTTTAACTCATTCCATTCCATGGATTAAATTTCATCTTGGGGCCTTGTATTCTTAGTTAGAGTCCACCACTGGTCTGCTTCACCTTCTAAACGGTAAACAGCTAAAATAACTTTTTCATGTTCTGAACAACGGAGTATGGAAAATATATTTTCAATGGTACTGATCCATTGTTCAGCAACAAGTGGATCAGAAGACCCATTGAAAGAAGGTGGAAGTTGCCTCATAAAGGAATAAATATAATATTGTTCCCTTTTCTACTCATTGGGAAGTCCAAAATGATTCATAGATTGTGTAAGTATAGCAATAAGATTTTTCACTCCATCTCCCATAACGTTGGTTTGTTTAGGAGGACAATCATTGCATCGTCCATTACATTGATCAACACGGTTCCTTCAGGTTCCAGCCATCGTCTAAAACCCAAAAAGAATAGTGTGAGAGGAAAAATCATTCTAGGAAAACAACATAATAAAGGGGGAGTACCTTCAAAATATAACATCTTAGGTTTAATTATAATATCGTTACCATAATTCTAGGACTATAACCTATACATATACTTAACCTCAGGGACATCCCTAGACATACCATAGAAATATCTCTAGGGATCTCACTAAATTTTTCACATCCTAGTTTCCAAAGGTTAACTAAACCACCCTCTGATACCAACTGTAGAGACCCAAATCTTGACGTACATGGAAATCACATTACTTTGTGGAATACTTAATACATATCAAAAATAGAAACCAAAGGACCGTAATAGTTTAGTGACTTTTGAAACTCAGAATATAATCTTCTAATCTTGGTGAAAGATTTTCAACATCTCCCATAAAGATCTTCCTTTTTTTATTACCTAAAACCTTTCTTTATATCCTGGGGAAAAGAAAACATATAAATGGTGATCTCAAATTATTATTAAGGGTAATAATGGATAAAATAAAACAAACCATATGCATTTGAACTTCAAAACATGAACATAATATTTAAACATCAAAATCTTGAGCAAGGACATAAAACATGGTAGTATGTAAGGCATAGATCATAATGGATCATCAATCATGATAAAATAGCATGGGAATAAAGCATGTAATTGTGGAAACCATTAATCACATGTTATGATTTCCATATTAGCCAAGGCATTGCTTCCAAGACCATCTTAGTAGACAAAGTCCCTTTCTGAATCGAGTTCACTCCTTGTTCTAGTCTTGTATCACTAAACCAGATTAACTTACCATTCCAGCCATGTCTATCTCATGAGATATAAATCTTTACCCAATTCATTAGAGGCAGATATAGGTCTCACCAATCTCATAATGAAATCATTCTTACTTGTGCCATAAAATATACATAAATCATTCATCATAACCCAAAGAATAAAATGGGGTTCATAAACATCATCCCATCATCACATAATCCATATAAAACAAATGGATATAATTTCATCATAAGAAAATTGAAACCATGTAAATCATAGAGACATTATACTTTAAACATACACATATGAAATAATGTCATCTTAGATGGAAAATTGTTTTGATAAAACACTTGAAATGAATTCTTGAAGAAAATATCCTTTCTTTTCAAAATCATTTTCTTTTCACAAAATGCCATGTAATTTTAAAAGAAAAGGATTTTTTTTGAAAATAATAATGAAATATTGTAAAGGAAACTTTATGAAAATTAGGCGTTATGAAACCGTAAAAACCTGTTTATGCCGTATAAGTTAAAAAAACATTCTTCTCGTACTCTTTCCGAAAAATTCAAAAGGTACCTTATATGGTAAACAAAAAAAAAGATTCCTTGAATACAATGTCGTAAAAGTAAAAAAAGGGTAAAAATGACTTTAAACATACATGGAAGAATAGTAAACATTTTATGAAAACATTTTTAGAAAACAAGGACATGGATGATAAACATAACCCCAGTAAATACTTATGAATAAACAATCTTAGATAAGAATGAGATTGGAATAATTATCCCTTACCTTAGATCTGATATGCTTAGTACGTATCCGAACCTCATGTATAATGATTTAAATAATGTAATTTACTTATTAAAGAATAATATTCATTGTTATTATATCATATATGGTTCACTTATGACTTTATATTACCCGTTCTTTTGTAAATTCCATGTTAAAGCAGCATTTTGGGTAAAGTTGTTTTCTTTATTGTACGTGTTTGGACTTGTTTTTCTTGATATTATTATTACTTATATCATGATTTACTTACTTCCAGAATGTAAATCATGGTTTATATATCATATATATTCAGTATATATATATATATAATATATAGTTAAATGAAATGAAATACATCGTTCATGGAAGCGGTAGGTCGTACGTACGCATGAACGTTGTTTTCGTTTCTTTATTGAATTGAATGGAATTAAGTAAATGAAACATATATGTATATAAATCCAGTCTAATTCTTATGTAATATAATTCATGATTATTTATTATATATATAATTTATAATCATATTTTAATGGTTAATCATGATAAATGAATCTCATCGCGTTCGTGGAGATGGTAATCCGTACGTACGCACGAGCGATTATATCGTTACCATAATTATTGAATAGAATTGGAGTGGATGATATAATATATAAGAATCATTATGATGTTATAATAACCATATATAGTTATTCTTTACACCATTATACCCATCCAAGTAAGGTGGTGGTGGAAAATTTGATTACACCACGGCGTGGAGACGATATTCTGTACGTACGCACGCGCGGTGATTTCGTTATCCGTAGGATGGATAGAATGTGAAATAGGGATGTTTGATATTTATAACAACATATAAGTATATTAGTTATACTTATGTTATTACTTCATAATGAAAAAACTAAATAATAGGAAGTATAAGAAGAAATAAATTTGAAAGAATCGGTAACGGATATTACCTCTACTTCGACACGCCTATTTGAAACATCCTCTTAGGGCACTAAAATTGGTCTTTGAAGAAGCCCAGAACCTCTATTATGATTCTAGGGATGTTGTGAAGGGAAATGGGCAGTGGTTGGCCGAGCTTGAAGGCTCAAAATTGTGTAAAGATAAGAGGGAGGAGGTGCCCTTTTATAAGGGAGGAGAGAGGCACTTTAGAAAAAACTTAAAATATTATTTTATAATAAAGTCATATTCAGTTTATAATGGATCCAAAGTGACTTATTTCAAATATAAAGTCAGTATGGGTAGAAATATTCTCATCCAATAGGTTTTTGACAAGTTTAGGTTACTAATTTAACCTTATCATTTAGATTTAACTCTAAGTTAAATAATTTAACTTTTACTGTGTGTTCTTGTTTTCTTACACTATATGGTTAATAAACTTACTATAACAAGCCAAAAGAACCCCAAGTGGTTATTTATTAATATATATAACCTTATCTAAGTCATTTGGACGAACCTTAGATTTTTAAGAATAGAATAACAATTAATAATATAATATTTGTTTTAAAAACTATTTTATGTCAATTTTGACACTATTTGGTAATTGATTGTTGTGAAAATCATAGCAACATTATTAATTCGAACAAAGTTAATTGAATCAATAATAACATGTCATATTAACCTATAAAATTATTTTAATTCATAAAAAGTCTCAAATTACATTTATTTTGGTATTTATAACATCAAATTATGTTAATATTTCATTAATAAGGTAATTACTGCATTATCATTATGTCATAAATAAATTATATTATTTAATGTATAAAAATTATAAATAAAATACCATTATGTAGGAAATATTTTTATATTTCTAATTAATATTTATAGTCGAATTTATCTTATGTATAACCCTATATTAAAAAAGTTTTAGTTATTAAACTTTGATTTTAACTATTTTAATTCTTATTTAAATAAAATAATAATAAGTGTCCTAATCTAATCCAAGTGGAACTAAATGATAATACTTTATTTATAAGGTTGTTTTTGGTCGAATTACACTTATACAATAGAATTAGGATGAGTGTTAGGGTAATAATAATATCATTTTTACCCTTAATTACCCTATTTACTTTTAACCGTGGTAAATAAAAGTAAAAAGTTACTATTCACCAAATAATATTTTTATCTTATTGAACCACATTTTACTCCTAGATATTAACCGTGTCTCTCAGATTTTCTAAATTCCACTCACAGAAGTGGTAAAATTAAGTTTTATGTCAATTTTCAAATTCTCCTAGGAGATGGGTAAAAGACGGTGAAAAGTTCAATAAAATTTTTATATAACTAAAATTCTTATAAAATGACTCAAATGAATTAAATTGAACTTATATATGTATTATGTATCAATTTTGACCTAAAATAAATTTAAATAAAATATATAATTATTTAAATAAAAAGTCGGTTTTTAAATAGTAACCCAGTGTTTTCACTATTCATCAAAAATTGAAAGTTTCAGAAAAATACCAAAAATTCACCCAAGGCTAATTTTGATATTCTGAATCCAAAAATTAAGTCCATTTTGAAAGATAAAATTTATAAAATTTCAAAAAGTGGGTATTACTATTCATAACGGCTAGTTCATAATAATATTATAATAATATCTCGTTTAGTGAAACTCGGTATTGCATACTACACATGCTATCGAAGAAGGTCTTGATTGCATGTAATGCAAGCCAAGTCAGGGTTGCATGTAGTGAAAGCTCTGTTTGGTGTTGTTTATAACATAATCAAAACTTATTTCATTTATACATTAAACAAAATCTATACTTAATGTTGCGTAGAATAAATTCTACAAAACGAACTTGAAATTGTGTATAACACGAGCCAAGAATAGTGTTGCGTATACTGCAAGCTAATACGTTGTTGCGTATAGAACAAGCTAATTTTGGTGTAACATATAACATAAGACATCAATGAAATTAAAAAGAATAATTCTCAAAAAATCTCGGGTTGTTACAATATTCTTTCTAGGTTTGGGATTAGGCCATAGCCACCCCCTTGGTAGGATTGGTTGACTCTCCCCACCATGGGATCTGCTAGAAACCATTGAGGGAGAACACCCCATGATGATGAATTCCACCCTGATGGTCTTATCAATGATACCATTTTATGAAAAGGATTCCCTCCCTATGATAAATACTTCTCTTGTCCTAAAGATCCATACCAAGGTAGAGGGATAGATATCCATCATGGAGGCCTAACTTATGGTGCAGGCTAAAACATGCATGGAAGAAATCCTTAAAACCCATAGAAGCTCATTCTCAAGAAGATCTAACATCATCGTTAGAGACAGATATGGGGTTAACATCACACCACCATTTACCTCATTGAGGTTGAGGCATCCAATGACTCAATGGAAATGCCTCCTACTCTATTTCCAGAGTTAAGGGGAGGATCCCATAATTTGAGACAAGATATCTATGAAATCGAGGGTATATGATCCCAAAATCCCTTCAAAATAACCTGCACATGGATTAAGTTTTTATTCTTTTTAGGGACTCTTCTTGTATCCATCCCTAAATGTCATTAGCTTCCCTTATTTCCACCTCCACTATGGAAGTATAGGAGACATTGGGGTCCAGTTTTTCACCCTTAAATAAAGGTAATCACACCATCGGGCTATAGGCACACAATTACCTTCCAAGCTAGTAGGAGTTCATGGATACCCTATCCAACAAAGACATGGTCATGAAGCTAGATCTACCTCTGGATGACACTCCCTCATTCCAAGGGAGATCAGCTCATGTAATACCTACTATACTAAAAAAGAAATAGTAGAGTGGGTCTACATATGTTCCTTCCCCATCTTCCCGACTATAACTGTTAGGATACTGGGGTAATAAAGAGTAATATAACCCTCTATACAATGAATAAGAGGAAATATTATGGTTGATTTTAGACACTGACAAGTTATCAATCATGTGTTGGCCACCTATGACCCCACACTTCATCATTTCAGAGTTACTTACTCAGGACCATGCAGTGTACCTCCATAAAAACCTATATGATATATTTATCCACCTCTTGGATTTTTAGATTAACTATCTGGGTAGCCATGAACACCTTCAATCTATCCATCAGCATTTCTAAAAGGTTAACCTTGCAGTACCTCCTATGGATCAATTCTATGAATCATATGGGTACCGCCAGAGTTTTCAATAGACCTGTATTAGGAGCCTCACTGTGATTATTTGAATCATGTATGAGGTGTATTCCCATTTATAGATCAGGTAATGATGGTAATATGATTTCTTCCAATTAAGTCCCCTCTTGTGATGATATAATTTCCATTAGGATGATCCATTCGTTGATGGTGAAGGCCCCTCTCTAACCACTACCACTATGAATGTTATCACAGTCATTCATAAGGATGATTCGGAACACCAAGATGTTGGTACAGGGCACAAGGAAAGAGATTCATCCTAAGGGGAATTGCATAACCAGAAAAACCTCTTGATAGGTGTGTGTACTCATCAACAGGGGAAAAAATGGGTCTCAGAAGTCCCACTAAGGCACTGCCACCTACACATCAACATCACAAGAAAGAAAATTTGTTATTTAAGACTATTAGAAAATAAAAGGATGTGATGGAAACTAAATAATATTCTTGAATATATGATTTACTTCCTGAAATTAAGGGTTGCAAGAGAATCACTACTAAACTTATCAATGAATAGTTCACAGAGTGGGAAAACGTTCATTTATATCCTATATTTCCCCTAGTTGAGCCTCAATAGTAGGTACTCCTTGATTATCCATCCAAGGATGATGTGGGTTGTCCCATGAACCTAATTAGGATAGAATCTGGTGGATCTACTCAATAAATATGTGATTCAATTTACCTTGAAGCTCTTGCCCTGGTCAACCAGTATATCTTACCACCTCTAGACCGTGATTTCTTTGTTTATCGATCCAATAGGATGGTCAAAGCACTATTAATACCAACCCTCACCCCGATGATGTAATAATTTCTATCACCACTCATCTTGAGGTCTTAAAGATACAACAAGACACATTCTTTTATAAAGGGAAACTTTATCTATTATGGTTGGATTATAATCACCCATACCTAGACTTCGATAATCATATATTTTCCTCATCAAATGGTATAGGTTATCCATTTAAATATCTAGCCCACTTTGAATCTCAGTGTAGCCTAATATTGTGAAATATAGAGCATCGGGAAGCTTTAAAACTTCAGTGCTTCATCTGACCATGGAGGGACCTGGTTTTTTCTAATATAGCTAGTTGGCATCAAGGTTCATAATCAGCTGGTAATATATCTACAGTAAATTCCTTTATTAGTTCAGTTCCACCTTACATTGAACCAATATCACTGACCACACCAAAATCAACCATAGGTATGATGAGTGTGTCACTAAAATAATTTCCTGATGGAAGGGACTCATGTATTCCCTTGATGTATCCCTTTCATGGGAATAGTTTTTTGAGGTGGGTATAGAAAATTTTTGAGATGAGATGGTTCCCTCCCTTATCTCTAGGAGGTATTCAGGAAGATTTCAAGAATTTATTAAGAGTGATTAGGGATTCTAAGAAGATCTATAGAAAAAAATATAAGTCACACCCATTACCTCCTCCAAGTCCAGTGAAAAATCCTTTGAGAGAAAATATGACTTCCATTATGAAAAGTTAGGTCCTTTAATCATTTTTACATTAAGAACCTTCATAGAACATGTTTATCCATGTACTGCCACACTATGATAACATCAATCAATCCCCATGTTAGGTCCAGGAACCTAAGGTTCCCTCCACATAATTTAAAAATAAGGTCTAATACTTCATGGAAGATTAGGTCCCAGTTTACTTTATATGTTCCATTGTTAAGAACCTCTGGAAGTTTCCAAAATTCAGGAGGCCCGAAGAGGTTGGGATAACAAACTATGTTGATAACTATCCCAACCACAGGATCCTTGGTCACAATATCAAATTGTAATTTATCTTTAAGGACTGGATTTGGGACCAGATATACTATGGTCTATTTGAGTTGGTTGATGTCCTATAATAGGTAACATATGTCTCTTCCACCATTTATGGTGATGAAAAATACAATGGTTAATAATAGTAGGTTTTTGGTCAAAGGACATAGAATATTGATGACTATATTACCTATAATATGGTCTCTCACATCCATATAACTATCTATGCTTGGTTAAAAATACCAACACCTATAGGGGTCACTATTTATCCTATAGTTACATCATTGACATCACATCCTTCTAAGTCTTGGAATAATTAGCATTGAAAATTATAAGTTGATCAAGACTCACCACCTGTTCTAAAAATATTTTTCACTCTTGATGATTTCATGCCTCCTAAATTGGGAGAAGGCCTCATAATCCATCCAATCTTGGAATATTCCACTAATTAAGAATAATATTATGATTCTATCAACATCATTAATTCTATGGATCATTATGAAAAAAGAAGTCATGAAACATGATACCAGACCCCTTTAGAAACCACTAGTAGATATCATCAAGAGAAGGGAATTATTTATTCCTCTAAGAAAAATTATTAATTTGGTTTAATAAAAATGATGGTTCATGTTGTTGAAACTACACAATAGGTGTTACTCAAGGCTCAAAAAACATAGTACTCACAAACTACATCATCAATCACAGATCCACAACCTTCCAATTTGTTTTATAATGTGTCTCAATCAAAACCATCAAAATCCTAATCAAATCCTCCTAGTGCTCATCCACATCCATCCATCCAATAGAGAAACTTGAAAAACACGATTCAAACCCCGAGTCTTCATCCAACAGTTCCCACTATGATTCTTATCAAGTAATGACCTGTGTGGGGTAGGAATATTCCTCTTTCTTAGAAATACGATGTACTAAAGAACCTCACCAGTATACCAACACGACTCTTAATCCTTGATGCACTCCTCCTATCAATGGAGTTATGAGAGGCTCTCATCAAGTCGCTAAATATCCCTCTCAAATTCAAAACTAAGTTAGTTTTATTTTAGTTCTATTGTGTGGAAGAATCCAAAAAGAAATACTTCCAAGACATCATTTCCATATCCAATGAGGATAAGGATTCCACAATCTAGGGGTACATACACCAAATCTATATCTCAAGACAGTTTAATGGCATGGAAATATATCACTACCTGGTAGACACTGGATCTGGGATCAATATTATCCAAACCCAGTAACTTTAAAAGTTGTGGATTAAAGAGGTATACTAAACCCCATCCAACTTGATGATCTAAGGATATGACAAGAGTGAGAGAGAAAACATGTGAAAAGATTCAGTTATAGACCCAATTTGATGACTTTGTAGAAAACACCAAATTCATGGTTTTCTTGTAGGGAACTACCTAAAATGCTTTTCTAGGAATTCCCAGTATTTATTTGCATGTGGTAGACCCTTTTTCATATCACTGGTACCTCAAGTACTCCCTTAATGGTCAAGTAGAAGTGCTTCATGGAGATACTTCCCCCTTCGACACTTATGAATCCCACTACCAAGATATTGGGCATTACAAAAGGGAATAAAAAACCCCAAGTTAATGAGGTCAGTCATGTTAATGCCCCCAAACACTTAATGCTCACCCAATAAGATCATTGTACATATTTTAAATAAACCTTCATCCTATTAATCCACTGACTATATCCAACTACCTAGGAACACCGAAATCATTCTATAATCCCGAAAAATAAATAATTCTTAAATATTACCATGTATTCCTATAAATTATAGGTTCTACTAAAGTTATATAAATTCACTATCATTTTATAACACAAGGTTCATCCCTTGGTCACCAACCTGCACCATCATCATGTCTTATTAAGAACAATGTTAACCAGATGAAATTCAACCCATTTTCATTGTTTCAATGTTAAGGGTGGACCCCTCTATCAGAATTCTCCTAGGATTAGATCATAAACTTCTGTTATCATGGTCTCTGTAGGTTTTAGAGTATATGAATCTACCTCTAATGATTTTCCCCCTAAAAATCAAGCAATAGTGTGAGACCATGACCTCCCACTCTCAGAGAGTCATCTCCCTAATCTGATTCTAATGTTTTGGGTTATAGAGAGTATTTGGATGATGCACATACTACCTTTTAGGTAGGGGTATCCACTACTTTTGATGAGTTTAATTAAGTGAATATTGACACTAAAGAATATTTTAGGCCAATTAACATTAGTGTGGATATGTATCTAGATGAACAACATCAATGCATTGTGTTCTTAAAAAAACCATGACATTTTCACCAAAAACTACAATTAAATTCTAGGGTTTAATCCATAGGTTTTCATCCACCACCTTGGCCTCCTCGTTTTCCACTATGGGTTTAAGAAGGATCCCATAAATATGCATCCCTCCCATGGTTCCATTGTTGTGGCCAAAGTTGATAAGCTCATCAAGGAATTTTTTTTAGGGAATTCCAATATCCTAAGTGATTTTAAAAAATAATCTCCATAAATAATAATAAAATAAAAAAGAGTTTTTATTTACTTATAAGATATTAAATCCCATTTACCACGGGAAACATTTCTTATCCCAGTGAAAAAGAAATTGATTAATGTGATTGTTGGATTCCAGGATTTGTCCTTCTTGGATGGATATTATAGGTATAATCAAATCAATATAACCCCTAAGAAAGAAAAAGAAAATTACTTAAAATAACCTTATATAACTTTTTGTTACTAATTAATGTTTTTTGTTTTAAATATTGAAGGTTCCACTTATCAGTGTGTCGTGTATTGCATATTCAAGCTGCTCCTTGGGACACTAGTGGAGTATTATGTGGATGATTTTGTGGTCAAATTTCACCTATTTTAAGAACACCTAAAATATTTTGAGAAATTCTTCAACCTTTGATTCTCCCACTTCCATAAAATAAACCCCCTATTGTGTGTATTCAGATTTACCTCCATGAAGTTCCTCAACTTCATTTTCAGGTATAGAGGTATTGAAATTTACCTAGAGAATATCATGTTTATCATCCAAATGCCTCCTATGAATAATATCTATGATTTATGGGGACCCCAAGGCCATATAGATAATATTCATCATTTTTTCTCCAACCTAGATGGAATATGTATTCCATTTTCCAATCTCATAAAGAAAGAATCCACTTTTCAGTGGGTTGAGAAATTCTAGACTTTGTTCGAGGAAATCAAGGAATATCTTATATGTCCTCTATTATTGATATAATCCATTACAAAGAATCCTATCATCATTTATGCAGAAACCGTAGAATGGTCTATTGGGGTTCTATTGTCTTGGATGAATAGTGAAGGTAAGGAGAACAGTCTGTACAAACTCGGTTTCATGTTTCTCAACATAGATACCAAATATTCTCCCATCGAGAAGAGATTCCTTACTTTGGACTTCATGATTCAAAAACTTTTACACTACTTATAGTATCATGAGATATGGATGGTATCATATTTCAACCCACTAAATTACATCCTTAAGCACCCAATTCTAAATAGATAATTGGTGTATTGGACTGTAATTCTATAGTAGTTCTACATCTAGTTCATTCCCTAGAAATATTTCAAGGGCCAAGTGTTGTAAAATTTCTTGATCATGAATATGACCTCTGAATATATACCCTTATATGTTAAATTCCCAAATAAATCCATTGTATCCATTGATTAGGTTGTTTCATGATGGAATATTCACTTTGATTGTGTCTCTCAGGGCCTGATCGGGAGAAAGTCCAACAACTATAAACACAATAGGGTTGGACTTGGAATTTTCTTCATCACTCATACACAATACCTCATGCCATACTCATTAAAGTTTTTGGAAGGATATACCAATAATGAATATGAATAATAGACTCTAATCACTGGCCTTGATATAGATCATTAGATTGAGGTTCTATAACTACATGTGAAGGGTGACTGAGATATGGTCATCAAATAGATTAATGGTTTTTACGTCATCGGGAAGAAAGAATTTATCACCTTTGTGGAGTGAAATCATGAGTTTTTGGCCCAATTACCCTCCAATATAAAGTTTAATCATGTTATTTTATCCTATATTGATCAATTGAATACTTTTTAAAGCCTAGGTATATCCATTGCAGAGCCTAATCAATGTGACTTTTCTATTCATGTGATGCATCAAAGAGTCATTTCCCTCATAATTTATAATTAATAGGACAAAGTGGTGAACCAAATTATCATTGATAATTCCTATATAGGTCCTCCAAATTATCCTACGTTAGAATAAAAATCTTAATGGATGAATCCTTTCATTAAGTACCTCTATCATAGAACTCTCCCATCATACCAAGCTAAGCATGAGAAAATCTATCATCATGAGATGAATTTTACCCTCTAACATATCCCCAACCTAGGGTGGATTTTTTATAGGCATGGTTTGAAGGAATCCTTCTTTATTTCATCCAAGGGAGGTGGGTTCCAAAATTCATGTAAAAATTTCTATGTAGGGTTATGTGGTCCCATCAAGTAGGGTGGCATCTCTCCCACCAAATCCAAATATTGGGGTAATTTTATCCCACCATGGTTCGTGACTGCATTGAATTCACAAAAAAGTATCATGCATTATAGATCCATGAAAAATTTATGTAACAACCACCATAGCTTCTCTATACCACCAAATAGTCCTTGACCTTTTTCATATAGAGACTTGATGTGGTGGAATATTAACTGTCAGTGATAGCTCGATAATAAAGGTTCATCATAACTACTACTAACTTCTTATTAAAGTGGATGTAATTAATCCCCTCAAATATTTAAATACCTAGTCTTTGATTGAGTTTTTAAAATCATGTATCATCCATCGATACAGGATTATTTACACCATTATCAAATAAAATGGTACCAAATTTCATGATATCGAGCTAAACAATTCATATGCTAATTAAATCATTCAATCTAATCATACCCCCTATTAACACACATAGATGAATGGGAAAATTGATTCATTCAACAAAACACTCTCTAACATACTGCAGAATATGGTTTTCCAAAACAAAAAAGAGTTATTATGAAAATCTCTATAATCTCCTATGGGCCTCTTATAAAATGACCCAAAATTATATCCAGGAGACCCCATACTCCCTGGTGTTTGGTAAATGGGTTGTTTTTCCCATATATGTTCAACTACCATAACTTTATACATCTTTTTATGATCATTAGATGACTTACAAGAGAGTTGAGGTTCTCTTGTATAAAGTGGAACCCCTTGATGGGAGTAGGCTCTAAGTCTTGAATAACCACAAAGTTCATCAAAACTAAGTAGTTCTAGTATTCAACAAAAAATATTACGATTGTTATTTACTTTATGGAAATATGGTATTGGTGATGTGGATTTGAATAATACCTAGACAGATTCCATTGAAGCTAAAGCCTAAGTGGAGGGTCATTTAATCATTCATAAGGTTTACTCTAATGGTTCATACTCACTAATCACCATAGATGGGGAGTGTATCACACCTCCAACCAATGAAGGTTTCCTCAAAAAATAATTTTCATAAACTATAATTTATCATCCTAGTCACATAATATTAAACTATAGGATAATTTCCTAGTCATATGATGTTAGGTTTTATGGCACATCATCCTCACCATGTGACATTAAAATACATGTCCAATGTCCTTACTATAAGATGGTAAACTACTCAATACCCATCCAAGTCATATGATTTTAACTATAATAAAAAATACTAGTCATATAATTTTAAACTATAGGACACTTCATCCTTGCCATATTATGTTAAACTACATGTCTAATGTCCTTGCTACCAAATGTTAAACTACACTATAACACTGTGAGTTTTTGTAAACCGTTTTTGAATAAATTAATTTTATTTGATGTTTTTCAATGAATTATGAACTAATTAAAACATTTTATATATGATACACCAATTTAACCTTGTGCTATATGAAACACCAACTTGGCTTGTGTTACACGCACCACTGATTTTCTGAGAAACAACATTTCAATGTTATAATTATTTAAATGAGATAGTTATAACATAAATGTTAAACTTGGTAATATAAAAAGTAATAAATAATTTTTTAAATATTACTTATAATGTTTTTATATAAATAAAACATGTTTATAATAATAAATACTTTTTTAGTAAAGTCTTATTATGTTTGAAAATAATATTTTCTTAAAAGAACTACTTTTTATATCCTTCTATAAACAATAATAAAATTAATTTTAGACACCTTTAGAAATTTAATTTGATAAAATAAAAAATAATTTTTAAATTAATAATTTCAAAATTATTTTAGGGTGAATTTTTGGTATTTTTCTAAGAAACTTCATTTTGGTTGAACAGTGAAAAAAACTAAATTTTAATTCAAAACTACTTTTTCAACTAATTTATTTATATATTTAAATTATATTTTATCTTATTTTTAAAGTAAAAGTAGATAAATTATACATATATTAATTTAATTTAGGTCATTTTAATCATTTTTATGTTGAATTTAGAGATAAAATCTTAATTAACATTTAAACATTCTCACTTTAAAAACTTGATTTCTCTCCATGTCTGTGGGATTAGTATTAAACTTAATTTTAAAGATTATGTTATATGAATTTATAAAAATGTACATAAATGGTTTTAATAATTATAATATTTATAGTCTAATAATATCAAATTAATATTTTACCAAAATTATTAGTGAAAGTGATTAAAATTAATTACAGTGATTAAGGTAAAATTATGCTTAAGAGGGGACTAAACCTTAAACTTAAGAAAAAAATGGCCTATAAACTTGTCCAAAAAAATTTATGGACATATTTCGGCAATTAACCTTAAATTATTGAGTTTTTTTTGTTTTTGATGACTTTTTTAGGTAAAAACCCAGGAACACCTAACTTGTTTTCAAAAATGCCAAGTGTGTCCCCTCCCTCTCTTATAAAAGGCCACCAACTCTCCCCCTTCATCACACTTATCAATACACTTAAGTTAATACAATATATACCCAATTAAATTACCTAAATCCCTATATTCCTCATTGAATCATCCCTTTAGGAATAAATCCAACCAAGGATTCCCTTTGGTGGAAACCAGAAGGAGTTACCCAAATAAGAGGTAACATCCTTCCTCAAGATTCTTTTCTTTATTTTCATTCTAAACTACCTCAATTATTATTATTCCATGAATATATAATATCCTAAGTATCCTAAATATATTGATATGTTTTTATGATAGTATTTTATAACTAATCCTACACACACTTCCATCTAATGGGTAACGAACTTAATGTTCTTGTGTACGGAGAACTACCGCCTCACGAAATGATGTTGTTCCTTTTTCTTTTACCACCTCTCATGGTTGGAAATTATGATGGAAACTATATTTTTATATGTTATATATTATATTTATTATTTATTTATTATTTTTTAATTATTATATAACACATACCTTCATGATTTTCGTTTTGTGTAAATATGATAAGTTCGTTTGGGGAAGTGTGGACTACCATCTCCTCAAAGCGATGTGATTCGTTCACACACTTCATGGAATATATTAAAGATCATTTTACTGAAATTATATGATATATATGAAATAATAAATATATTATAATGATATTATATATATATATATATATCCTTTACTTTCTTTCTTTTAACATGAAAACAAACAAAAACAGTGTTCATGCGTACGTACAGCCTACCGCCTCCATGAATAGTGTATTCCATTTAATATTTATATATTATATAGATTATTATAAATAATAATATAATTAATATAAATGATATTTATATCATGTTTTAAATTATTTAAATCATGATATAATTATTAGGACAAAAAATATAACAAATTAAAACACATACGAAAAACAAAGCGGATAGTTCCTGAAGTGAATCCTTAACTTTGAATTTTTAATAAGAGGGTAATATAAAGTAATGAAGAAGCCATATATGGTATTATATATAATAATATGTTTCTTTAAAATATTTTAATAAAACTATATTTATTATACAGTAGTTTTGTATGAGTATGAAGAGATTCAAGACATAAGGTAAGGGAATTTCTGGTCTCACTTTTGTTTCTATGATATTTACACCTTATTCACCCCTCATTTCTTTTTTCTAGTGTATATAATTACCACAAATATATTATATTATTGTTATAATTAATAATCTGGGAATTTAAATATCCATTTTATGATCTGTCTTTCATGGGGTTTATGTTTCAAAAGTTACCAAATCAATAAAGTAGTTTTTTCTCAATTTTCTTCTTTGAGACACAAGACATGAACTTCAAAAACCATTTTTTCAAAAAAAATTAAAAAATTATCTTTTTAGATAATTTTTAAGTAAAATGATTTTATTATTTTTTTATGGTTTTCAATATTTTTTATAAGTTTTCAAATAATTATCAAATAAAAATGTTTTCAAGATTCTTTTATAAGTTTTCAAGGGAAACTTTTTTCAAATTTATTTCAATACTTATTTATATGTTTTAAAAGTATTTTCAAAAAAAATCAAAAGGCTTTATGTTTAAAAAAAATCATTTTTCAAATAAGAAAGGGTCTTTTCCTCAAGAAATTTTTTTAAAAGATATTTCAAAATTATTTTTCATCTATAATGACATTCGTTGATGTTACTCGTGCATTTCTGGGTAATATTGAAATGGATCCATTCATATTATTTCTTTGAAAGGATTATTTTTTTATGTCAGGATGTTTATGACACTCATTTATCTTCCATGGGTTATATTCTTTTGAAATCCAATTCTTTTCCTAGGTTACACTTTGATGAAATGATTTTGAAACCTATCTCTTTTACATAGGTTATGATGTGATGGAATGTTTATAATGCTCATTTAATTTCATGGGTTATGATATGACACTTATTAAACCCATCTATTGTTATGGTTTATGATATGATGAAATTTTTATTGTATTGTGGAATATATATGAATGATTTTATTATGAAATGGGTGGGACCTATATCTCCCTCTAATGCATTGAGTAAATATGTATATCTCATGAAATAATGATGGGAATCAATTTTATGGGCTTGATACACTATGAGGATATGGGGAAACCCAATCTATTAAAAGTAAAGGACTATGAATTGGGATTGTGGTGTGTCCTACCCAATATGTGTACTCACCTTGAGATAGAATATTTGGAAACTTGATCCACTATCGGAAGATGGGAAACCCGATCCACTATGGGAATATGGGGAAACCTGATCCATTATAATGAAAGGACTACGACTAGGGATAATGGTGTGTCCCTCCTGGTAGGTTTAGTCCCCATTAAGTTCCCTGATAAGTTATAGAAATTCATCTTGACTAATAGGGAATGATATTACATGTTTATGTGTATGCCACAATTCCATGTCTTAATCCTATGTTATGATTTCATGTCTCATTCTCTTGATTCCCTTATGATTAATGTATTATAAACTACTAATATATATGTCATGATTTATGTTTATGATATTTTATATATATGGTATGATCTTTTAATGTTATGATTACATTCTCATACCCTTATTCTCATGTTTATGGTAACTTATCTCCCTTATTTACCCTTACTGAGCATCTAAGATCACCCCTTTTTATGTTTCCTTTCCAAGGATATGGATATATTTATTAAGTATGGTGTGACTAGTAATGGTTATAGTAATGGAGAACCTAGTGGGAGATAATTTATCTCACTTATGTACCAATTTTTATGTTTCCATGTTTCCAAAGGCACTAGACTAATATGGTCTTTGGGAATCTATTTTGTGTAATGTATTAAGTATTATAGAGAAATGATGTAATTTTTATGTATTTTAAGACTAGTTTGTTATATTTAGTATCATAGGAAAGGTTTATTTAACCTTTGGAAACAAGGATGAGAAAATCTAAGCGATAACCCTAAGGACATGCCTAAGGATAATTTTAAGGATGAGGAAAAGTATATAAAATGTCCTAGAATTCTGGTAAATGATATACTGAGTGGTTACAGAGTAATAAAACTCAATATGGATATTATAATTTGACATGGTTCTCACATAGATTTACCTATTAGCAAAAAATATTAAAATGTGTGTTGGTCCTAACTCGAGTCTACCCTGGTATATGATAACGGGTCTTACTGCGCACCTGGTTTGACACGCCTGGGGGATATGCTTTTGGAATTCACAAACTCATCAGGAACAATCATGAAGGATTTAAAAATATTTTAGATATTAATAACCTATGATAAATCTAGGTTTTAATATATTAATTAAGGTGTTATAATTTATACATCATGTAAGTGGATTTTTATGATCATGTGGTTCCTCACTCTGAAATTTGTTTCTTACTCCATGCATTTTGGTTTTAGTCAATGGATGGAACCTAAATTAACCACATTAATGGTGATTTGGATGAAAAATTAAATTATTTTACTCTTTATCATCTAAATGAAATGGGAGAGGGAATGAAAAACCACATTTCTATGCTCACACAGCTGTCTCAAGCGATGAATCATGCTAATCTTCCAAATGAGAAAAGTAGGGAAAAATATTTTGTTGATTCTTTCATGAGGTAACATCCACCTTATTTTAGTTGAAATTATGATCCAATTGTTTTTTATCACTGGTTTATTACAACTAAAAATATATTCTCTGTTCTCTAGTGTTTGGATCATGAGAAAGTCATTCTGGTTGTTTATCGGTTAGAAGGTGAAGCAAACCAATGGTGGACTCTAATCCAGAATATAAGGAATCAATATGAAATTGAATACATGTATTAGGATGAGTTCAAGAACTTATTATTCAATAATTAATTTCTTCATGTTCTTCATATTAAGATAGAAAATTAGTTCCTTGAGTTGAAGAAAAATGATGAGGAATCTATCGGTACCTATGAGGTTAATTTCACAATACTTTCAAGGTAGTATTTTGGGATTATCATCCAACCCGAAAGTAAAGTTGATAGGTTCTTTAGTGGTTTAAATCCAAGTATTATAAGGTATTTTTACATAATAAACATTAGTATCTACGAATATATTTTTCATTGTGAAATCAAAGTTGAAATGGAGGTTGGAGTTACATATCAATCTCATGGTTTTAACCAGAAAATGGAGATGGATTTCAAAAGAAAAATTAAAAACCATAAAGAGAAGAAGATGATCCTTCATTTATGATCCATATGTGGAAAGAATCATGGATGAAATTATATTATATAGTCTAACAAGTGTTTTAATTGTGCAAGGGAAGTCCATTGTGAAATTTATTATTGCACTGATGGGGAAAACTTGTCCCATGATGCAAATAGAGGAAAATATACACAGAATGCACCTCCCACACTTCAACGATTCAAGTGTAAGGAGGATGGGTATTATAATAACCAGTTCCCAATACCAAGGTTTGTTGATGATGATCGGTGTTATCAACCTCTTAAATCAAGGTATAAGGTGAAATCTCATGTGATCACTATTTATGATGAGGGGTTCGATAACGAAATGGTGAAAGGTGCACTTACCATCCACTCTAGAACTACTAATATCTTATTTGATTTTTTATCTACCAACTATTTTATATCTAAATTATTTTATAAGGGTATTAAAATTCCACCAAAACGATTAGATGTGGAATTAGTAGTGAAAACCCCAAATGGTATGATGATTGAACCTCAAGTCTATGATTTTTTTCTGGTAAATGTTTGTAGGAATGTACTTCCCTAAAATCATTTCATTCGTCCCATTGTTGAATTCAATGTCATCTTAGGCATGAATTATCTTTCTATGCATAAATCTGGCATCATTTTTCAATGAAATGTAGTTATGTTTTATATTTAAAACTAATCTATGATATTCTATCAATGTTATGATAATTATGAACTTCTTATGGAGATTACATCCATTGTATGGGTATTAATTCCCATTCAAAAAGTTTTTTTGTCTCAAATGGTTGGGGAGAAACTTGACATTGATGATATGCCTATTTTTCATGAATTTTTGTATTTGTTCTTGAAAGAGTTTTCTATCCTTCTACCCAAATTTGAAGTTTATTTCTCGATAGAACTCATACCTGGTTCCACACCAATTTCAAAGACTCTTTACAGAATGACCCAAATTTAGTTTTAGGAATTGAAGAAGAAACTCCAATAAAACCTTGAAAATGGATTAATTCATCCATGTTTATAACCTTGCGGTTCAATTTTCCTCTTTTTGAAAAAAAATATGGATCAATGTGACTCCACATTGATTATAGGAAGTTTAACAATATCAAAATCCAGAACAAGTATCATCTTCACCACATTGATGACTTGTTTGATCAACTGTGTAGAGCTCAATAATTTTCCAAGATTGACCTTTATTATAGATATCAACAATTTAGGGTTAATAAAGAGGATATACCCAAGAAGTCATTCCATACAAGGTATGGACACTATGAATATATAGTGATTCCTTTTGGTCTTACTAATTCCCCTACTATATTCATAGATTTGATGAATAAAGTCTTTATATATTACCATGGTCAGTTTTTGGTAGTCTTTATAGATGATATTCGTATCTATTAAAAGATAAATGAAGATTATTAAGATCACTTGAGAATTGTACTAAATATTCTGAGTAAGGAGAAACTGTATTAAAAATTTACCAAGTGTGAATTTTGGATGAAAAATGTTTCATTTTTAGGTTTCATAATACCAAGAGATGGTATAGCAATAAATACATCAAATATGAAGGCTATTGAATGTTGTCCTAGACCAACTACAGTGATTAATATCCATAGTTTTCTTGGATTAGCTACATACTATTGATGGTTTGTGGAGAATTTCTCACAACTATTGAATCTTCTGACCAAGTTAACTTGAATGGATTCCAAGTTCCTCTAGATAGATGAATGTGAGTAAAATTTCAAGGAACTAAATAGAAGGTTGGTCAGCGCACCTGTTCTTATATTACTCTATAGTGTATAAGGGTTTTTAAGAAATGGTGATTCATGAAAGAAGGGATTATGGTATGTTATTGTTCATAATAACATGGTTATCGATTATACCTCATGATAGTTGAATATCCATGAGAAAAATTACCCAACTCATGATTTAGAGTTATCATCTATAATTTTTACATTAAAGATTTGAAGGTATTATATTTATGAAGAAAAGTGTGATATGTATACTGATCATAAAATTATAAAATATATATTCACACATAAGGATTTGAATATGAACCAAAGAAGATGGTTACAATTGATAAAGATTATGACTACTCAATAAATTACCACCCTGAGAAAGCTAATAAGGTGGTCAATGCTTTGAGTCAAAAGGATCATGCCAGATTATCCAATATGTGGATAAAAAAAGATCCAATATTTCTAGATTTTCAAAGGATTTATTGAGAAATCCTGAAGGAATGGTAGAAATCTTATCTTTCTCAATTTAATGTTAAACGCTCTATCTAAGTGAAGATTAAAGAGGCACAGATGGAAGATGTAAAGTGGAAAAATAAGGATAGAAATATTCCTAAGTTTAACCTTGATCAGGATTAAATGATAAGGTTCAGAAACCATGTATGTGTTTCTTCCATACCATATTTGAACAATGATCTGTTAGAGGAAGCTCATAGTTCCTCATTCTCTATTCATCCTAGAAGTAGGAATATGTATAGAAATTTAAAGGAATAATTTTGGTGGGATGGCATAAAGAGGGATATTAAAGAGTTTGTATCTCAGTGCTTGGTATATCAGCAAGTTAAGGAATAAAGACAAAATTATAAAGGGATTTTTCATACATTACCCATACCAGAATATAAATGGGAGAACAATACTATGTATTTTGTCATTGGACTCCCCAAAACCCCTAAAGGGTTTAATATAATATGGGTGTTAGTATATCTTCTTACTAAGTCCTTACACTTCAATTCTATTATATAATACTTCTATCTAGGTCATCTTTCCAGGATATAAATTAAGGAAGTGGTAAGGTTTCATAGATTACCATTTTCCATTATATTTGATCAGTATCTGAGGTTCAACTAAAAGTTTTGGTGAAGTCTTCAATAAGTACTTGATGTAGAATTTATTTTTATCACTACTTATCATCCTCATATGGATGGTTAGTCTGAAATAAAAATTCAAACCCAAGAGGATATGTTGAGATCTTGTTCGTTGTATTTTAAAGGTGGTTGGGATCAACACCTTCCTCTAATTGAGTTTTCTTACAAAAATAGTTTTCACTCAATAATTCAGATATATCCTTATGAAGACTCTATGGGAATAAATATAGATCTCCAATGTGATGGGGTTAAGTTGGAGAAACAAAGCTATTGGGACCTGAGATAGCTGAAGAAATAGACGAGATGGTTAGAACTATCCATTAGCATATAAAGCAAGCACAAAGTAAACATAAAATGGAAGCCGATAACTATCAGCGTGATCTAGAATTTAAATTTGGTGAGAAGGTGTTTCTACAAATATCTCCTTGGAATAAGGTTATGAGGTTTGGTAATAAAGGGAAACCAATCCATAGGTATATTAGTCCATTTGAGATTTTTGATCGTATCAGAATGGAAGCCTATCGCTTGGAACTTCCTCAAAATCTCTCTCAATTACATGATGTGTTACATGTATCTCTCTTGAGAAAGTACATACATAACCCTTCACTTGTACTAAATTCATTGTTCATACTGCTGGAGCAAGATTTCATATGAGGAACAACCAGTTGAAATTCTGGATCATGCAGAGAAAGTTCTACAAAACAAGATCACTCACCTGGTCAAAATTTCATAGATAAATCACTAGTTAGATGAAGCTATGTGGGAACTTGATGATATTATGAGGCATAAATATCCTCATTTTTTTTATTATAATTATGAATTTTGAGGTAGAAATTCATTTTAAGGGGGGTAGAATATAACACCCCAAGTTTTTGTGAACATTTTTTTGGAATAAATTAATTTTATTTGATGTATTTCAATGAATGATACACTAATTAAAACATTATTTATCTAATACACTAAGTTAACCTTTTGTTACACACAAAAATAAATTTTCTTGTGTTACACACAATACCGAGTTTCTGCGAAACAACATTTTATTATTATTATTATTATTATTATTATTATTATTATTATTATTATTATTATTATTATTATTATTTAAAAAATATAGTTATAACATATAAATTAAAATTAGTAATATAAATAGTTATAAATAATGTTTAAATATTATTTTTAATTTTTTTATATAAATAATACATATTTATAATAATATATACTTTTTTCTTAAAGCCTTTATATGTTTGAAAATACTATTTTCATAAAAGAACTTATTTTTATGTCCTTATGTGAACAATAATAAAATTAATTTTAGACAATTTTAGAAATTAATTTTAATAAAATAAATATATTTTTTGAATTCAGAATATAAAAATTAGATCAGGGAGAGTTTTTTGGATTTTTCTGAGAAACTTCATTTTTTGATGAATAGTGAAAAATACTGAATTTTAATTCAAAACTGCTTTTTCATCTAATTTATTTATATAGTTAAATTATATTTTATATTGGTTTTAAAGTCAAAATAGATAAATTATACATATATTAATCCAATATAGGTCATTGAAATCATTTTTATATTGAATTTAGATCTAAAAGCTTAATGAACATTTGAATATTCTCACTTTAAAAACCCGCTTTCTTGCCATGTCTATAGGATTATCATTAAACTTAATTTTAACGATTATGTGATATAAATTTTTAAAAATAGACATAAAAAAGTTTTAATCATTATAAAATTTATATTCTAGTAATATAAACTTAATTTTTTACCAAAAGGATTAGTGAAAGTGATTAAAAATAATTATAGCAATTAAAGTAAAATTAAGCTTAATAAGGGACTAAACCTTTAACTTAAGGTCCAAATTGACCTATCCACTTGTAAAAAACCCATTTTATGGAAATATTTCGTCCATTAACCTTACATTATTTATTTTTTTTGGTTTTTTATGACTTTTATTAGGTAAAAACGTGGGTATACCTAACTTGATTTCAAAAATGCCAAGTGTGTCCCCTCCCTCCCTTATAAAAGGTCACCACCTCTCCCCCTTAGTCACACTTCTCAATTTACTTAAGTTTATAAAATATATCCCCAATTCACTTCCCAAAATCCCTAACTTAATCCTTCAATACTACCTTTGGGTAGAAATCCAGCCAAGATATCCCTTTGGTGCAAACCAAAAGGAGTTACCCAAAGAAGACGTAACATCTTTCCTCAAGCTCATTTCATTTATTTTCTTTCTCTAATACCTCAATTATTATTATTACGTGCATAAATAATAGCCTAAATATCCTAAAAATACTTATATTTTGTTATGATAATTTTTCTTCCTACACTTACACACAATTTTATCTAATGGATAATGAACTTACCGTTCTTGCGTAGGACGAACTACCGCCTCACAAAATGATGTTGTCCATTTTTCCTCTACCGCCTATCATGGTTGGGAATTATGATGGATGGTATATTTTTATATATTATATATGATATTTATTATTTATTTATTCTTATCTAATTATTATATAACACACACCTTCATTCTTTCCATTTTGTGTAAATTTGATAATTTCATTTGGGGAAGTGTGGAGTACCGCCTCCTCAAAGCAATGTGATTCATTCACACACTACATGAAATGTATTAAGGATGGTTTTAGTGAACTTATATAATATATATGACATAATAATTATAATTTAATGATATTATATATATATATATAATTTTCTTTCTTTCTTTTAATATGACAAAAAACGAAAATAGCGTTCATCCGTAAGTCCAGTCTACCGTCTTCATGAATGGTGTATTCCATTTCATATTTCTATATTATATAGATTATTATAAATACATATATAATGAATATAAATTATATTTCTATCATTTTTTAATTTTTGGATATCATGATATATTTTTTAGGACAAAAAATATAACAAATTAAGACGTGTGAAAAACAAAGTGAATATTACACGAAGAGAAACCTTAACTTAGAATTGTTGATAAGAGGGTAATATAAAGTCATAATAAAACCATATATAGTATTATATTAAATAATATTTTTATGTAAAATATATATAATAAACTTATATTTATTATACATGAGTTTTTTATGAGTATGAAGAGATTCAATACATAAGGTGAGGGGATTTCTAGTCTCACTTTTTTTCTCTGAGATTTATCCCTTAATCACCACTCATTTATTTTGTGTGGTGTATATACTAACCATGAATATATTCTATTATTTTTATACTTAAATTTATGGTTATTTACATATACATTTTATGATCTCTCTTCCATGGGTTTTATGTTTCAAAAGTTATCAAATCAGTAAAGTAGTTTTGACTCAATTTTCTTTCTTTGAGACACATGCCATGAACTTCAAAAACCATGTTTAAAAAAAAGAAAAATTTATTTTTTAAAATCATTTTCAAGGAAAATTTATTTTAAAAATGGTTTATTGTTTTGAATAATTTTTTATAAGTTTTCAAAGTATTTTCAAAATGTTTTCAAGATTATTTTATAAGTTTTAAAAGGGAAATGTTTTACAAATTAATTCAAGATGTATTTATATGTTTTCAAATTATTTTCCAAGAAAATGGTTTTAAAAGGGTTTTATGTTTAAAAAATTCATTTTTCAAAGAATGAAGGATATTTTCTTCAAGAAATGTTTTTAAAATATATTTTAAAATTATTTTTCATCTAATATGACATTCGTTGATGTTACTCATGCCTTTTTAGGAAATGGTTCAAAGGTTACATTCATATTATTTCTCTGAATGGTTTATGATTTTATTTCATGATTTTTATGACACCCATTTTTCTTCCACATGTTATATTATTTTGAAACCCACTTCTTTTCATGGGTTATGTTTTGATGAAATGATTACGAAACCTATCTCTTTTATATAGGTTATTAGGTGATGAAATGTTTATGATACTCATTTCCTTCATGGGTTATGATATGATTTTTATAAAACCCATCTCTTTTTATGGTTCATGATATGATGAAGGTTTTATTTTATTATGGAACATGTACGAATGATTTTATTATGATATGGGTAGGACCTATATTTCCCTTCAATGTGTTGGGTAAGGATTTATATCTCATGAGATAATGATGGGAATTCAGTCCATGGTCTTGATCCACTATGGGAATATGGGGAAACTTTATCCCTTTCAAGGAAAAGACTATGAATGGGGAAGATGGTGTGTCCCACCTAGTAGGTGAAGTCACTATGAAGATGTAATATGGGGAAACCCAATCCACTATGGGAATATGGGGAAACCCGATCAACTATGGGAATGTGGGGAAACCTGGTCCCTTACAAGGAAATGATTGTGACTGGGGATGGTGGTGTGTCCCATCCAGTAGGTGTAGTCCCCATGAAGTTCCCAGATAAGTTCTAGCAATACATATTGACTTATAAAGAATGATATTACATGTTTATGTGTATTCCACAATCTTATTCCTTATTCATATGTTATACATTCATGGCTCATGATCTTGATTCCCTTATGATTCATGTCTTATAAAATTCTAATCTATATGCCATGATTTGAATTTATGATCTGTGATATGCATGTTATGATATTATTATTATGTTATCATTCCCTTATGATCATGTTTATACTTACTTATCTCCCTTTTTTACCCTTACTAAGCATCTGAGATCACCCCTTTTTATGTTTCCCTTCCAATTATATGAAGATATGTATTATGTATGATGTGTCTAATAAGGGTTCTAGTAACGAAGAACCTAGTGGGAGATAATGTAGCTCACTTATATACCAATTTTTATGTTTCCATGTTTCCAAAGGCACTAGATTAATATGGTCTTTGGGAATATTTTTTGTGTAATGTATTAAGTATTCTTGAAAAATTATATAATGTATATGTATGTTAGTATTGGGTTGTTATAACACATTCCTCCTCCGAGTAGTGTGATTCTAAACTACAAGACAATGTCCAATTCATATAAATTTAAACTGTATGACACATTGTCTCTGCCATACAACATTAAAATACATTTCCAATGTACTTTACATAAGATGTAAAACTATACGGACCCCATCATAGTCGTATGATTTTAAATTATAGGAAATTTTCCAAGTCATATGACATTAAAATGTATAACACAACATCCTCATTATATGATATTGAACTGCATGTCCAACATCCTTTATACAAGAATTTAAAATGCATGATCCCCATCCTAGTTTCATAACATTAAATTGTAGGTAATATTAATATTCATATAATGTTAAAATATATGACACATCATCCTCACCATACAACATTAAAATATGTTTCTAACACCCCTACCATAAATTACATGGTCTCCTTCTAAGTAATATGATATTAAACTACATGAAAACATATTTTCATATGATATTAATCTATATACAAAATCATCCTCATCGTGAGATGTTAAAATATATGTCCAAAATCATTTTCACAAGATGTTAAACTACATATCCCACATCCTAGTTTCATGATGTTAAACATAAGGAAAATTTTCTATTCATATAAAATTAAATTTTATGATACGTCATCCTTACCATATGACATTAAGTTATGTATCTAGATTCATTACCATAAGATGTTAAGATATAGGGTCACAATCCCCATCAAATGGAATAAAACTATGTAATTATCGATCCCTCGCCTGATAGGACCTCCATTTTAGTGATAGTCACTTACTAAAATTACTTATAGATCTATGTATGACATTATTACCAATTTCATGGGATATTTAGGGACATCCAAATCTTATATCTTAGGCCTAGACTAATCATAAACCTAGTTTAGGGAATTCTCCTTAAGATCAGGTTTGTCTCACACACACCTCTAATTCCCTTTCAATTTTCTCATATACATAGTGGTTTAGTCCCCAAAGTTTTAGACTCTCCCTAAAAATACTTTTATACTTGCTTTCACACTTTGATTCTTCCTTAATCCAGATATACATCATCTTCTAGGTCTAAATGGGATCCTCTACAATAATAGTGCATGGACAAAATAGGCTCACCCCCCCCCCCCCCTCTAGGGAACATGACTCAAAGTAATTCACGCGACAAGTGATTATTTCTATGTTTTGAACATGGTCACGGGTCGATCTGAAATTTATTCTCCTATCCCTAAGGATGTGGTTATGGGACCTATATTTCAGACATAGTAAATGTTATTCCTTCACCCATTATTCTCCCCCTTTTTTCAAATCATAGTAGTCATGATATACTAATGTTCAAAATCCCTTTCTTTTGATGGATTTATAACACACTTTGTGTTACCCCCTTCATGAATCCATGTGCATCTTTTAGAAAAGATGGCGTCACAAGAACCTTCCAAGTTGGATTCTATTTTTCTATGTAATGCACTCTCATGTGATAGGGTAGGTATCCAAACACTCCTTATTTACCACATCGAGCATGAATCATGTGTTCTTGGGATCATGGTGGGTTCTCCCCATCATTATAGAGACGCATGAACATTCTCAAGAGGGAAAACTCTTGGGTCCAACCATCATGACCTTAAACTGTGTGAATCATATTCCAAAAATGTTCATTTGACATAAATATTTATTAAACCCCCCCCCAATTCATATCATGTTTTTACTCTCATTCACACTATATAAACTTATCTAAAATAACCCTTTTATTTTAATCAATGTGACCTTAAACTAATAGCAACCCCCATAGTCTAGATCTATGACTTTAAACTAGCAGTAACCACCAGGCCTAAAATCCATGGCCTTAAACTGGAAAAAATCCCCCCAACCCAAGATCCATGACCCTAAACTCATATCATTCCAAATGGTACAAGCATCATACTTTTAAACGATGTGCAATAGTCCATGAATATGACCATAAATGTGTGCCCCTCTTCCCATGGGATCACATATCCTAGTAATCATCTTGTTGGGATCATTTTCCCTTACATTAATGCCAGACATGATTAACTCTAGATGGATAGTCTATCTCACCACTTTGGTATATGCTCAATGACCTTAAACTAGTTTTAACTCTTTTGTTCCATGCATTATGACCTTAAACTTCATCCATCTGGTCCATGTACTATGCCTCTAAGCTGACTGCATGCTCCCAAGAAAATGTGTATTTTTGTAGAATTATGCTAGATGGCCCTTTATTCATGTCAATATCACATTAAATTTAGTTCTTCATAGACCAATGAACCTATTCTTTATCCTAACTACATAAAATTAAACTACATGATAGATTCATCATTTCATGACTAAAAACTATGTGACTCCTTGATTCCTCACTCAAGAGGACACCCCCTCATTCGATGTTGGTCATCTACCACACCTCATCCAGAACTACATGTGAATTAATTTTCATTTCATTATATATATAACAAATATTTTATCTTCTATATTTGGCCTAGTTAAAATTTTCTTATAATTTTCTCCTTTTTCTAACAATTCACCTTCTATAATCAAACTTTAGTTCCACCTTTCACACTAATATGGTTTGACACTCAAATAGAAGTGGTATAAGCATTATGACCTTTAAATATGTGTTCCCCATCTAGGGAGGGATGTTTCTATGTCACTTTCCTTCTATAATATTCCATTAATTCCAGTTTCATG
This sequence comes from Viscum album, assembly GCA_963277665.1. Taxonomy (NCBI): domain Eukaryota; kingdom Viridiplantae; phylum Streptophyta; class Magnoliopsida; order Santalales; family Viscaceae; genus Viscum; species Viscum album. The sequence continues at coordinate 857,074,602 of OY728166.1, forward strand.
TTACCTATTATGTTGTACAATCCCCTCCATCACAACTTTTAGTCCAATTCATACAACCTTAAACTATGTTCCATGATCTAAGATTCATAACCATAAACTGAATGCCCAATCTTTTTGGGATATTCTATCCTATAATTGGGACCCTTAACTCATGTTGGTTTTATAATTTCTCTTTTTATAGACTATATCACCCACATTTCATGGAAAATATATGTGACTTTAAACTACATCCATAATTGGTCGAAACTATATTACCTTAATCTCCAGTTTTCTCATAAGTCTGACTGGAATGACCTTGAACTTCCCCAAGAAGAAAGAAAAAATTCATATTAGGTTGAAACCTTATAAATGTTATCCTGATAAAAAATTGTTCATTTTCTCACCAAGTCTCCCCTATAACTTGGGAGAATGTAAAAGAACAACTGGAAAAGGTACAAAGCCCACAGGGACCATCATCTGGACCAAAAAAAACACATATGTTCTCACTAAACCTACCAGTTCAAGAAAAAGTTAGATCCAACCATTTCCCCCTATTTTAATCCTCACCATGTCATGTTATACTATGTTTCCAATATCCTTGGTTCAAGATGTTAAACTGCACAGTTCATCTCCCTATTACATGAATTCAAACTATTTGGTATATCGGCCCTCACTCAAGAGGGAATCTTTGGTATCATGTTTTCCTATATCCAAGTTCCAACTTAGAATATGGTTATCTTATACACCTCATCCATAACTATGTGTAAATGTATTACCATGCATGGGATATATAGTTAAACTTAAACCTCCTACCTTGAGCGCAGTCATGCACTTCTTCCTCATGGGTGATTTTTCTTGTGCTGATATTGGATCCACCCAGGTCCTTCCATTCACGTCAGATTTTCTTTTACTTTGCCAGAATTATCATATCCTCATAGTACTAGTTTAATAACCTTAAACTGTACATCTATCCTCTTTTTGTATGATATATTAAACTTCAAAATCAGTTCATCATCCTCACCCGATAGGACATACCTCTAATATTGGCATTGGTCTCTCACCACACCACCTTTTAAAACTACATATGACTTGATTCTCATCCTCATGGGATGTTTATTGATTCCCATACCCCCTGTATTGATCCCAATATCAAATTCTTTCACACAAGTGAGACTATATTTATTATCATTCATCCCTTATGGCCTCAATTCATAGTGGGTTTATTGGTACTAGTCATTGAAATGGTCTCACCCTCACTATTGGTCTTTATTGAATGACCTTAAAAGTTATGACCCTATTTTTACTTTCTAAAATACCTTAAAAGGAATTCCTATTGGTCAAATATTTTGATCACAAATTAAGAAACCTTGGAGACCACTAATCCTCTCATTGGATCATGATCTAGCTTCAACCTCATGTCTCTCACCCGAATGGTGTTTTCATTAGTCCAACTAGCTTTCATGATTTCTATAGTTTAATACACTCTCATAAATATGATAGAAGAATGATGCCATAGACTTAAGATCATTAAAACACTTCTTGAGCATCTTGTTCCTTCATCGACACACTTTGTGTCCCTTTTATTTGGATTTACATCCATTTCTCATCTTCAAATGGGCTCTCTAACAGTGATAGCACATGGAAAATATAGGCTCACCTCCTACCCAGGGAACACACCTCAAAGGATCCACCTCCATAACATTTTAATAGAATCCCATATATAAATAATTCATGGATAAAATAAGATTTCTTATCTATCTAAATCACATTCCTTAGAAGAGATATCTCTAGAAAAATGATTGTGGAACTCATGTTTTGAACATGGTCAATGGTCATACATAGGATATATCCTCACCCTTGTTATAGCATAAATTTCCTTATGTCTTGGCACAAGCTTTAGATTTTTTGAGATCAACTAGCCTCTACATAGTCAAGTACATGATTTCATTCAACCAATCTAGTTCCATGAGATATTACTCTACCCAATGATGCAATTCATCTATCCACATATGGATCCTACCTTACATGAATTCAAATTACATTATTTGCTATGTATTATATGATATCTTGGTTTGATTTGTTTCTAGTTGACCTGCCATAAAAAAGACTGCCTCTTCCCTAGTGGAAAGAATGGACTGATGCTAGTGCATATGCTCTTCCAACTAGGTGAACTGCTTCTTAGCTTCCTAAAGAGGGGTAACACCTATTTTATGAGGGCTCATATTGGGAAAAATCAAGAAACTTCTATTATATTTTCACCCATTTGACTAGGAATATCCAATCTAGGGTGTAGATTACATGGTATTCCACTCCTCCAATCCTAAGGTTCATCAACCAGTGGTGGATGGATCCTATCTAACCTAAAAGATCACCCAATTTTGTGCAAGTGATGAATTTTAAAACACTTCTCCACACCTTGTGTTGGATAACCTAGTTCTAATTAGACACATCAGACCTTGGATCATCTATTTCTTCTAGGGTAGACTCATATCCAGTGAAGGTTACAAGAATCTCCATAGCAAGATCACCCTTAGGAAATCATGGTCCAAATTCAAAGTCCTAGAGGAGCGCAACATCAACATCCTACAATGAGGATTTCTATTTTGGTCCATCCAATACAGGGGGTTCTATCTTTTAAATTTATAAAAGGGGTTCTACCTTGGCTCCACTCATAGAATGTGACTCTCTTAAGGACACATATTCAATAAATAAAATGGTTCCATCACCAACCATGGATGATGAAGTCCTACTCACAACCTCATTGCCAAAATATGGTCCCACCCAAGGAATCTCAATAGCTTCCTCGAGATATGGAACCTTAAGGTTTATATCAACCATCATGGCCTCATCAGTCACCCCCATTAAGAGCCCAAATTAGTGTTCTATGACCAATCCATGGGATCTTTATGTTTCTTCATCAACTTAGGTGACTAATTCCCAAATGTTGGGAGTGCTTCCATTGAGATTAGGGTTAAATTAAATGCCAATTTTGTTTGAAAATAAAAAAAATTAAACTCAGGTAAAAGACTTACACATATAATAAAGGGAAAAAGTTTAAATCCTCAATCATGTTCGAGGCCAATTTTCCTTAGAATGTCTCTAGGTTCAACCCCAAAAATTTTCCTATGGATGACCTCAACTTCTATTCTATCCAACCAGTTGATCTTTGTGGTGATCGATATAGGATCTTCCAATGATGGAATCCCCACATTAATGGGTACTTCAATAACTAATGGAGGTTTCCCTATAGTCATATGCACTTATTATATAGTGAGGAATAAAATATGTCATTTTAATATTTTAGTAGCATGGGTTTCTAAAATCAAAAGAAATATTAGGAGTTACTGTCTGATCCCTAGGGAATATGAACCATCACTTCAACCATAGGCAGCACCTCGATAGCAGAAGACTAACCACCTACGACAGCAGCATCAGAAGGGGGTTCTACTTATTCCCATTAGAATATCTATATCATCTAATACCCTATAATATATTTATCATGAATCTATTCTTATTATACACTTTCCACTTCTTGTATAAATAAAAGAAAAAAGGAATGTAAATACTAGGGACTGAGGTTTATTTTAATCCTATAAAACTGAGAGAATTACCTCATCAATAGTGATAAATTCTCCCTCAGGGGAGTCATAAGAGGAGTCACTATCCTAGTAATCCTCTCCATTTTATCCATTCCTAGTCATGCCTTTAGCTAATCTACCCCCTGGGAGATTTGTAGGAGAAGGCATGTCCAAAAACACCTACAACTGATCAAACAAGGGTTGTGTTACACCATGGGAGTGGATAAAATTATCCATATCTATAATGTATTTCATGACCTCTATTTAGAAAAACAAGAAGCTAGACTTGGAATGTTCCATTTAGGAAGGAGTAGTATGTCCCTTTACAGTTACTTCCATACTCTACAAGAAGAGCTTAAGCACCAAAAATTGTCCTATCACACCCATGACTTGGGGAAAACCACATCATATATAAGATCCATTGTATATAGTATAATATTACCTATATCCATTCTAGGAACTCTCATATCTTCCCTAGAATATTCAACCTACTCCCAATGTCATTTTCTAATATTTATCTAGCCTCATGTTTCACCTCCCTTAGGATTCGCACTTTGTGATGGAGCAGAATCCCTAGGATCCACTACTACCACTACCCACATGGGTACACCTATTCCTTCTTTGTTTTATCCTCCCATTTCATAATTTCCCCCATCCATATTTCCAGAAGACCTCCTCATAAAAATATAACTCGATCATCAACCATATCAGCATTTCCCTGGGATAGGTTCCCTCTGAGATCTGTGTATAGTTGTGAAATAACCTAAAGGGATCATTGATCAATGACATAAATATTATCCCCCCTTACTTTACACATGAACATACTTAAAAGTTATTGAGAAACTATGGTTTGGTTCTTATATCTTAACCTAATATGCACCCTTAGTGTCAGTTGTTAAAGAAAACTGAATTAATTGGTGAATAGGTGTGGATGTTATGGATCACAAACAAACTTTTCATCAATATGTTCCATTAGTAAACCACCTTGGAAGTCTATGATGTACGAACATTTTTTTTGTTACTAGGTATTTATCTATAATCATTCATGTTGGAAGAGGGAATGGGTGAAATATTAACCGATCGGGTAGCCTAAACCTATCATATACCATGACTTTCTCCAATTGAAGGGGGGACTCTTGGTGATGTTTAGAAACTATGGTTGGAAAAAAAATTGGTAGGGTGTGTAGAGTTGGGGTACTCATAACCCCCCATGTTTGTGAAAATCCACCCATATAGAAAGTGAAACCGACTTCACACATGTAGGGGGTCTTCCTTGTACTGATATTCCTCAATAAATTATAGAGTTTCACTAAAATCAGGGCCACCATATTAATGTGATGCTCTATATCCAATATAGCCTCCATGGAAAAGGTGCTTGGTCATATCCCCATATGAACATAATGAATGGGTAACAACCACCCATGAAAAAATGTTGAAATAAACCCAGCCAATAAGACCTCACACGCATGGTATTTTGTGTTGTAACCCCATAGGAAGAACTAAATCCCCTCTATGTGTACCTATTATGATCCTTCTTTCCCACACTGTATCTCCCCTAGGAACTATTGAGATATCCCTAGAATCTGCGCTTCAGGATCATTAAGAAAAATTCCAAACCATTTCTTGAATGTTACATCCTTGTTTCTAGGATTTTTTCTATACCCATCCTTGCACAGAATCCAATAACACCTTGTAAATTTCTAAAACTTGATCATAGTATACCTATACATTATCCATTGGGAGAAACTCATTCTACATTTCCCCTGGTATTGGGATCCCATCGATGAGGAAAAGGCTCCATAATATGATTATAACTTCTCCATGGTGAAGATGAAATGAGTTGGTGTCTAGTGACCACCTACTTAATAACTCCAATATGATTTTGAGGTGATGATAAACATAAAACTGAGAATTCCATGCTTCTTTTTAAATACTAACCCTTTATATCTTCTCCTAAAACTGATCACATGACTGGAATACCTAGTATACCCATACCCATTCATCAATGAAGTTTCCACCTAAGACAAAATCCCATCTTTCTATCCATACCTAAAGGTGGTCTATCAATCTCTCCATTAAAATGATATTATACTATGAATGAGATATTTCTGTGGTTTTATTCTCTCCATTGATCATCTTTATTGGGTTCCAAATATAGTAAATCATGGTTGTTTAATATTACTTAATTCAATGACCATTTGTAGACATGTTCCACTTGTACAGCCCTAGATAGTTCCTAAACCAAAACCAAGGGAATCTCAATTTTTCTTGGGACGGAAACATCATCCCTTAACCAGAAACCATATATTGGAAACCTCTGAAAAAGAGGATAGTCACTCTAATACACTATTAAAATTTTAGAGAGTATGTCATGCTCAGACATAGTTCAGAAGATCTCTCTAATGAGGATGTTCTCCGCTGTCACCCTCTTTCATACATAAATAGCCTTGGTGCCTTCAATATCCATCTCATAATCTTTGGTAAAAATATTAAAGTCTAGTTTATGAAGGTTTTTCCATGAAGCTTTAGGCCTCAAAAAAAATTATTCATGGAAGAGGCATGAATGTAAGGAGATTCATATGTGGTTGTTCATGGAAGGGAATGATATCAAGAATTATAAGAATTTGAGTCACAGGGAACTCATTAAAGTCAAAGTATCATAAAAATATAGAAACCACTTGATCTTTTGAAAAATATTAGGGTATCCTATAAGGTACCTTTTTCTATTTATAGGCCAAGGTTTGGGATACATTTTAAAAAATAGGTAGCTCACATCTCTGATTTTTGGCATTTGGACCTCATAATTTGACCCTCCTCTCCCGTATTGACCCCCATTCTAAGGGGGAATTTATTTATGCTAAAAAACCTGTCTTATGGGAGTCATTGAGGAAAAAATGGTCTATCCATAAAAATTTGGGTTTACAAAAGTAAAAAAACCACTAAGGGGGATAGATTCATGAGGGTAAATCCTTTCGTGAAGAACTATAGTTCAATGAATTGGCATAAAAAATCTTTGAAACTCCAACTTCTCTAAATATGGAAATCCTTAGTAAAATGTATATTTTAACCATCACGAAACCTATAAATATCCCTTCCACTCCCCAATTAAAAATTATCCAAACTTTTGACTTCTATTCAAAGCTACCAAATCATAAAACTCTAACCCTATCGTATTTAAAAATACATGGATTTCCCTAGGTAGAAATCCTTCATGAACTACTTATCATGGTTCCTCTAAAGTATGTACTCATGTTAGAGATGATTTTTATAAAATTACTATCCATAAGGAACATCCTTTTTTCTAGAGGCATATGAATCATGGATTTTAGGGTTCCTTTGTGCCTCTACCCTTAATGAAAGCCCTTCCATGGGTAATAAGACACCACCCTTGTATGGGGAACTCATGTCTCACAAATACCTTATCTTGATGAACTCCCTGACCTTCACAAAACTCACTCTAAATTATCACAGACATAGATTCATGAAAATTGAGTGCTTATGCCTCAAATGTCAACCCAAACTGGATTTTTTTATGTCTAAACCACTTTAAAGGACTAGTATCATGAACCCTCATGCCCAATCCCTTAGCTACAGGCATGGATAAGGAAGACTCACTTACTTATTCTTCTAAGTATAGGAATACTTACACCAGAACCCCCATGTACTAACTGAAGTAGGTATTTTCCAATCCTTTTTCTCCCTAGAAACATCTACGAATTTAACATGTAATCCCCAGTGGTGGAATAATCAAGGGAAACCAGCCATAATTCCTCTCTATGAGTACATGTTATACCTTAGGATCCTTCTCTCATACTACCCTAATTGGGAATGAGAATATCTACACACAAGCCTCTCACACGTCTAAGTTGTGTGACTTTAAAATTCATGGAACCAACTTCCTTCCCAAAATATGTTAAACTGCAAGGTCCCCTTCCTAGTCACATGATGTTAAACTGGAAGAAAATGTTCTAAATATATATCATTAAACCTTATGACACATCATCCTAGTTTCACAACATTAAACTACATGATAATGTCTTCAGAACATGACATTAAATTGTATCCTTACCCAGTGTGTTGAACATGGGATGCTTCATGTGATGATAATGAGATGGATTCTCCATATTCTAGAAAGATTCTAATTGTAATCCCCATACAATCCCTTTTTTCATACCTAATACGATGAAATCATTCTTACCGCATGACATTAAACTTCATGGTTTGGTCTACCCACATGAACATAAATCATGTACTTGAACTGCATGGGTTTTGATCCCTCTCTCCTAATAGGGTATGTAAGATGCCTCTTTGAGGTACAATACCAACATTGAAATAGATCTATCTCCCACTTGGGAGCCGGTAATTATAAATATTTGTCATCTTTCTAGAATACACTGAACCTCCCAAAAATCAGAGGTCCCCACTGGACCTTAGCATTACCATGAGATTCTAACTTGTACTTAGCCTAGTAGATGATGATCATATATTAGAATCATCCCCAATATAATTTAAAATTCAGATAGACTCATATGTCATGATAATATATGGGATCATCCACACTAGACTCCAAATATGTGAAGATCCCTCACTAGGCTTTAAAACTATGACCCCTCCTAATGCATCAGAACCTTATCCCTACATGACGAGCCTAAGGAGCCTTAGGTGATGTGACTAAGAAGTGTATGTGACAAGTATATAATCTATTTCCCCCACTCATGTGACAATATTTATTCTCTACCTCATGTGTCTCATGTGATGATCATGAGATTCCCTAGGTGATGAACCTAAGAAGATTTATGTGTTGAACATAAGTTTCCCAGTGTGACAAGCATTGGACACATCACATAAAAAATGTGATTTTTCTTATATAGAAACCTCAATATTTCCAAGGTTATGAAGCTTAAATTCCTTATACACCAAATGTAAGTTTCCTCATGGAGATCACAATATGCATTGGGTTTTTTACCTAAGATTCCTTATGTCACGAGCATAAGAAGCCCAAAAATGCCAAATAAGGACTAATTTTATAGATGCCCAACATACCCAACATACCTAATGTGCCCATAATATTTAACCACATGTATCTACCCAATCATGGAAGCAAGATGTGTAATTAACTGACTTCCAATAAAAGATGGTATCAGGAATGATATTTATGAACATATATTAGATCTATTAGGGAGACCCAGACTATGAGATGAATTCTAGTAATGAATCCATGGAAGGATGAGCTGAAATCACATAATCTTATTCTAATCAAGGTGATAACATCATCAAATATGGTGTTGGAGGCCACTCACCTTTGGAAAGTGGGAATTTAGTGTGATGAGGACCATAACCAATCCAAAGATATGGATCACAGAAGCATCAGAGCACGCCCAGGTGGTAATCAAATAATTATTCACAACATTATTGGTAACAAAGGTATTCCTTTAATCACTACAATACTCATAATAATTTCACTAAAAATCATAGTAGAATTAGGATTCATGTTATCTATAGATCCAACTAGAATTCCTACTATCATAAAAAACTTTTTTCTCTACCACACAGTTTTTGTAATGAAATTGAGATATTTCTGATAAACTAATGGAAAATAAAATATAATACCATGGGAAGTACCAAAGGAAAATACCTACTCTGATTCCAATTGTTTCCCTATAAATATAAGGAAATAAAATAAACAAAAGGGTTGAATTATACTAAAAATTTCATCTTACAATTTTCATACACTATAAGGTGTAAAGTGATGAGAAATTAAACATTTTGATAAAATAACAATTTATTCAAGATTAAAAGTAAATTAAGTGAAAATTAATACTATTGTAAGTTAATATTACCTAAATAAAACAATATGAACAATGAAAAATAAGTTTTTTAGAAAATTTAATGAGTCTTAAATATATAAGAACAAAACATAAAATCAAAAAACAACACACTTTGAAAAATAAATTAAGGATTATAATCCCTAAACTCCAAAAGTATATTATTATCAAACCAAAATTTTATCTAAATTGTAAGAAGGGTTTTTGAACATGATCCAAGGTATTATGTCTTCCTATCCCTAGAATCCCTCAATAGTAAACCTATTGGAAGGTGAATATGTATTTTTATCCTTGGAATCCCTCAATCACACAAGATCAGATAACCATCTATCTTTATTTACCTGAAATTTCTTAATCGCATAGGATTATAACAAGAATAAATACAATAAAAAAATGATAAATATTTTTACAATGGAAAACTTCACATGGTATTATATCTTATAAAAACACTTAGAAAAAAATTAAATTATCAAATACACTCATGGTAATAAGAATTTGTAAAAATTCAAAAAAAATAACTCTTTATTTGGAATTCCAAAAGTGAATCTGTACTTATACTTCTGAACCATAATTCTTTAGTTCTATTTATAGCTAAATTTGTGATGAAATTTAACGTTTGAATACCCCACTCTATAAGAATAGTTTCAATAACAACGAAAGCTTCAAATCCATATTTTGATAGAATCAACGACATTTTTCATCTTATGATTAAATTTATTAGTATCATTGTAATGTTTCATATTCTAATGTAATATAATATAAAACATTGGTTCTCTTTATTTTCATAATTTAACTAAAATATCTAGAATTATGTTTATAAAACATTCATTATTCACAAAAAAAAACAAATAAAACACAAATTCAAGTTAAATAAATTTCTCATGGACATTGATATTTTCAAAAAGAAAAAAAGAAAAGGATTCATTGACTCAAAAGTGTACATAGTGTGTAGTTTCATGAGTCAAGTATCAAAGTTATCACAATGTGTATGATTATACATCACACCATTAATATACATGATGTGTATCATTTGTAATGCCTGAAAAGTAAATGGAATTTATGATGAATGTAAAATTTTTTTAGTTCTATAAAAAAATGAAAAATAATTAATTTAATCATTTATTCCTATACGACCATTTAAAAATCACTAGGCATTTAATTCATGGGAAAACCCTATCACATGGTGTGTATACCAGTTACACATCATGTAGTTCAGTTTAAATGATATAATTAATATTTATTCCATGTAATAAATTCACATGATAAAGACTATCTTAGTGTGTAGTAAATTTAAATGGGTATGAGTTACATGATGTGTACATCTAGCTACACATCATGTACTCCATTATCTAGAGAGATAAAAAACATGCCTCAGGACTCAATGTAATGACCTAGTGACTATTAGTAATATTTATTTCCTGAATAAATGTGTGTTGTATAATATTATATAATATTATACACATAAAAAATATAGAGAAACCAACAAAAACATTATCTCATTAATAAATATAAATACTTTAGTCATCTATGAAATCATTTAAAATTCCAAACATTACAATTATACAAAAACTATAAAATAGAAATCTAAAATGGGAAAATATAGATGGCCCCAATCTTCTAGGAGCACCGCCCCCATAGCCAACACTATAGAAATGAAAAAAAATAGTAAACCAATCAAAATATTAAAAAATAAAAATATATAACCTTTGGATTAATTGTAGTTAATATTGAGTGAAATGATGAAGTAGTATATATACAAGGTAATGTATGTAAAGACCTAGAAATTCCGTGGAATTTTTTTCATAAATTCTTGGGATTTTTACAAGTCTGAAAAAATTTATGGCGCTTGATTCCAAGGGCCGGTGTGCCCGGAATCAATTTCTGAAGTTTTGTTTGGGTACGTTCAGTAAACATACGAGTGGGATTTTATAACTTTTGAACCGGTGCTTGGAACTGAAATCCGAGGGCATCGTTGAACTCGCAGCGTCGGTGATTGCATAGTGATACCTTCACCGTAGTTGCGTTCTAACGAGAATGTAAGTTAGTTTTTGAGGTTTTAAATTAAAATTGAATAAAAATAAAGTGTTAGATTTATTTTTATTTTTTTGGTTAAAGCTCCAAGAGGATGTTAGTGGTGGGGGCCCCCAAACCATAACCTCCCATGAGAGGTTATGTTGGTGGGACCCACCTGCACATAACCTCCCTTGGGCGGATATCCTTGTTGGGGCTCACATGAGCTTTAAACCCCCCTTAACTCCCCATAAAGGTGGATGAAACTCTTCACCTTCCCACTTTAATAATTTGAGCTAACACTACCCATTAATTAAATGAGTTGTCTCATTTAATTAAACTCAAGAATTCGAACGGTTGTGCCAAAAAATAATAGACAACTTCATCTATTATTTTTGGTTGGCATCTTGGTGGAGCTTTGGGGAGAGAAAGAATTCACCCACAAAGAACACCTCTTCCGCCAATGAAGAACGACGAACACCTTTCTTCGATCTTTTACTGAACCAAAGGAGAGGGAGCCGACCATGAAGAATGCCGACGACGCTTCTTCCTTGGACTCCTACCCCGGATGCTTTCTGACGTCAATGAATCGATGTCTCCCATTCCTCTTCTTCCACAATCAACGAACGACAAGTGAGTTAGGGGTTTGAGTTGAATTTTTATTCTTGGTCTACGTCGTTCAAATCTCAGATTATGTTATTCTGATTGATACCAATATAACATGGAGGGCTCAGACCGCACGAACATGGCCCAACCCTCCCTCTTTGATTGTTCTCATTCTTTGATGACGACAACGGTGCAACGGTGCTTCCAGAAGAGAGGATCACAGTGGAGGAACGGACCGCGGCGAAAGCAACAACGGCTGGCGACAGGCTGGCCGTGAAGAAACTAGTGGCGCAAGGCCATCGAGTCGCCAAGAGGGCACAACACCACCGTGCCACGTGGAAGGATTGCCACGGCCAAAGTGGCCCACGGTGGAGGCGCGCGGTGTCGTACCACCGTGCGAAGGCCAACATGGGTTCGCGACCAGGGCGGGCTGTGACGGAGGGGAGTAGCGCCGTCGCGCAGCGTCGGTGGTGCCGAACTGTGGCCAGGGCAGGCCATGGAGGAGGAGTGTGGCGTCATTGCGCCACACCGGTGGTGCGAAGCAGCTAGCCGCTCGGCCAGCCGGGAGTTGCGGGACCCCATCGGGTCCCGCATGTGCTAGACCGGCACCACCTGGCACCGGTTAGAGCTCCACCAAAATGGCAGATCCATTCGGGAGCTAGGGTCATGCGGCTTCCCCCCTGGTCGTGGATTAAATGGACCCTACGAGCCACCGAGCCACCGGGCCACTGGTCCGGGCTGCCCTCAGGTCGGGCCGCCCAACCGGGTCGGGCCGCCATCAGGTCGGGCCACCCTCAGGCCGGGGCGCCCATCCGGGCCGGGCCGCCATCGGGCTGGGCCACCCTCGGACCGGGTCGCCCCTTTAGGTTGTACCGCCCCCTCAGACCGGGTCAGATCCACGGATCGAGTCGGACCCCTGTCGAGACCCTGGTTGGGCCGGGTCAGTCCGACTGAGTCGGACCGGAACCGTACCCACTTTGGTCTGTTTACACCTCCTCACCCATATCTTGGGCTACGGGTGTCCGATCGACGAACCATCTGCAGTGACGGAAATATTAGAACTAGATGGTTCTTTTGGCATACCCCACTTTATTTTTGGATACAGTTGGGGTACATTCGGGTTGGTTTAAACCTAAAAACCAATCGGGCCCCTGGAATAGAAAGACCAATAACTCACAGACCGGGCGTCCGATTGACGCGTTGTCTGTTGCATTGAGATCCCTGTGATGAGGCGTACCTTTGAGATACTTTTACTTGGGAATTCATGATAGTTGGAGTATCGACCAGTATCTCGTGGATCGGATCCTTCCGAAGATGAGCGAGTGGAGTACGGAGACCTAATAGTTGGCTGATACCTGATGACTGTTGACCTTTCGACTCGGAGTGTTTTGACTAGCCCAGTGGGGAGCGTCTATGTGTGATGCAGCAGACCCACAGTGGGGAGCACCTCTTTGTGATGCGGCAGACCCATGTTACTCAACAGGAGGAGTACCTCAGCAGGATATGAGGGGGAGTGCCTTTGTGTGAGCGTGGCAGACCCACAGTGGGGAGCGCCTCTATGTGATGTAGCAGACCCACGGTACTCGACAGGAGGAGTACCACAGTAGTACAGGAAAGTGGGAAGCGTCTCTGTGTGACACGGCATGCCCACAGTACTCTATAAAGGAGGAGTACACCAATAGCCGAGGATTCAATAGATTAACTGGGAGTGTTACATGTTACCACCCCTAGAATAAAATCATGGTTTTGAGCTGAGTCAGTGACTTTTGAGTTTACCTCATGATTGTGATGGGTTACTAGATAACTTAGGTATATGTATGGGAATATACCTAAGTAAGGGTTATCCATTGTTTCTTTACTTTGTGTTTATCCTTGTTGGATATTGTGAGACCTTGAGGGTCTTGGGGTCCCTACTGAGTATCGTTATACTCACCCCTACATGGGTTATGCCTGCACCTCGTTGTGTTGGATGAACAAGAAGGACAGCGCTGACGGAGGCTGAGAGCACCAGGACTGGACGGTACTCAGAGGTGGACCATACGACAAGTCGGTACACAGAGGATTCTGACAGATGTGGAGTGCTGAGGAGGCCATTTGTTCCTACCCTTCAGGTAGGAACCCCGGAGGACGATCCAAGAGCTTCTCTTTACCTTTTAGTTGTTTGTCCCTTCTTTAGTTGTACTTACTTTCATTTTTACCTGTACTTTACTGTTGGGCTTGTATTTCCGACCCTTTTACTTTCTAGCACTTCTTCTGTATACAGTATCACTTAGTTTTTTTATTCTAGTTGTGTACTCTGTTTGTGTACGTTTACTTTTTATAAAGGCAATGTCTTCCCAGTTTTGGGATTTTTGACTTTGGTGCTAGTCGTCATCCCCTGGCCTATGGAAGGCGGTCTTGGGGTAGTCACGACACGGGTCCCGAGGATGGGTCGTGACAAATTGGTATCAGAGGTTTCGGTTATACCGCATAACTTAGGACTCTGATCATTATTTTCTGTGAAGAAATAGTGTTAAGGGTACTAAGTGTGGTTTTTAGTTCTGGGATTCTAGTGTTGGTACGTGCGGCCGACGTATCCATACACCAGGACCCTGACTACTGATTTCCGACTCAGTGCATGAAAACACTGATTGCGTATGTGTTTCAAAAGTTTTCTCTAAGTCAGTTCAACTATGTCAGCTCACCAGGTATAATCGTTTGACCATGTCGCATCTGTTTCTTTCAAGATGCATCCCCGCAAAGCCCCGAGAGTCGCACGCTCTAACATCCCACCGAGTGATGTGGCCTCAGTGCAGGGCCCTTTACCAGTAGAGGCAATAGTGGTACCACTTCCCGTTGGGCCTCCAATGCCACCAGCCCTAGCAGTAGATGATGCATGCTGCTTGAGCGTATTGTATGAGTTCCAGTGCCAGAGGCCACCCAGGTTCCGAGGAGAGATGGACCCACAGGCGCCTGAGGATTGGTCAGTGGCTGTGGTGAGAGTTTTCAAGCTAGTAGGGACACCATTAGACTACATGGTGATCCTTGTTGCCAGTCTCCTTCAAAAAGCAGCAAGCAGATTGTGGAGCCTGATGCTCCCAGTGCATGTCGAGGCGACACTTCTCTAGTCAGACTCTAAGAGCCTGTTCTGGGCGGATTTTTTTCCAGCGACCCTACGATCGGTACAGATATAGGAGCTACTGCATCTACATCAGGGTAGCATGACAGTGGCATAGTACTCAGTGAGGTTCACCGACCTCTCCCGCTACTCCACGGATATGGTACGGGACCCATTCTTTAGGACCTGGACCTTCGAGAAGGGTCTCAGGTGAGAGATCATGGCTTCAATGATCTCCCTTAGCATCCCGATGTAGGTGGTGGTGTTAGAGAGAGCCCTCCTAGTAGAGAGTTTTCTTACTGAGTAGACACCAGCAGTGAGACCCACTACTATTCAACATGCAGCGGAGTCTTCTGCAGATGGCAGTAGACAGATGACGTAGAGGTCCAAGAGAACCAGACCCATGGGTGGAAGACCTCAGGACTTAGGATCAGTGGTGCGGGGCACCGAAGGCAATGACTTACCTGCCAGAAGCAGGCAGTGTTACTCATGCGGAAGGTAGGGTCACATGGCTCGTGACTGTCTAACCCATCGTTCAGATGATCAGCAGATAGTTGAGGGACCTCCTAGGCATAGGTAGAGGTTCGATCAAGTCGGTCCACAGGGCGTAGGCGGATGTAGAAGAGGATCTGGTCGAGAAGCTAGTAGTGGATGACGTTTCGAGGTGTTACCACCACCACCACTAGGAGGTCCACCCCGACTGCAGGGAGCAGTTGTACAAGGAAGAGCTCATCTTCAGGAAGCTAAGGCATATGACCACGGTGCTCCGGAGATGATTCGAGGTACTATTTGTGTCTACTCCACCTTAGTTTCAGTTCTTATAGACATAGGTTCCAGTCATTCTTTCATAGCCACTTCCCTCGTTCGGAGCTCAGAGGTTCTGACGGAGCCATTGGCTCGATCCTTACGGCTAGAGACTCTTACGGGGGAAGACTCGACAATTACACACTGGTGCTGGAAGTGTGAGCTTACTCTAGGAGGTGAGAGATTTGGCTAGTATCTCCTCGTAGTGGCGTTGAGGCCTTACTACATCATCTTGGGTATGGACTGATCATCTACAGTTCATGCTCAGATTGACTGTATTAGGCGCAAAGTGTGGTGTGTCCGCACGGATGGGACCAGGTTCACCTTCACTGGCGATAAGGGAACCTTTGCAGCACAGGACGGACTTACTTGGAGGAGGGTGCAGCCGATCACTCACCAGTTGGCTTTCCTTACCCACAGAGCAGTAGATGTGGAGAGTTTGAATTATCTTGTAGTAGTGGACCAGTACATGAATGTTTTCCCAAACGATGTCCCAGGACTACCTCCTTATAGATTGGTGGACTTTTACATTGACCTATACCCCGGGACGGCAACAATATCTACTCCAGCATATCGGATGGCTCCCGCTAAGCTTCGTGAGCTACGGGTATATCTAGAGGACTTGCAGGGGAAGGGATTCATCTGGCCCAGTGTTTCTCCCTGAGCAGCCCTGATTCTGTTTTCCAAAAAATCATATGGGAGCTTGAGGCTCTGTTTTGACTACCGTTTCCTGAACCAGGTGACCATGAAGAACAAGTACCCACTCCTGAGGATTCAAAACCTCTTTGATCAGCTCATGGGAGTACGAAGGTTCTTGAAGATAGACCTCAGATAAGGCTATCACCAACTCAGAGTTTGAGACGAGGATGTGCAAAGGATGGTCTTCAGATATCGGTACTGCCACTACGAGTTCTTGGTTATGCCCTTCGGCATAACCAATGCTCCAGTAGTGTTCATGTGTCTCATGAATAGGATCTTCAAGCCATACCTCGATCGCTTTGTCGTAGTCTTCATCGACGACATTCAGATCTACTCTTCTACTGAGGAGGAGCATGCCTACCATTTTCAGGTGGTACTGGACACACTTTGAGAGCACCAGCTTTATGGTAAGATCTCAAAGTTCCATTTTTGGATTCTAGAGGTTCACTTCTTGGGAAACGCCATCTCGGAGGCTATATTTGTAGTGGATCCAGTGAAGCTTGAGGTTGTACTTGCTTGGGAGCCACCCAGGAGTGTAATGGAGGTACGGAGTTTCCTGGTCTTTTCAGGATACTATCGGAGGTTCATTCCAGACTTCTCCAGAGTTGCAGCACCACTATCAGCCATGATGAAGAAGGGTCAACCCTTCATGTGGTCGGAGAGATTCTAGGAGATCTTTCAGGAGCTAAGGCAGAGGCTGACTAGTGCCCCCCATCTTGAGGCTTCTTGAAGAAGGTGTAGGGTACGTAGTCTGCTGCGATGCATCAGGGACCAGACTTGGGTGTGTCCTAATGCAAGAGAGAGAGGTTATCACATATGGTTCTCTGCAGCTGAGACAGAATGATCAAAACTATGCTACCCATGACCTGGAGTTAACAGCAATGATCTTTTCCTTGAAGATGTGGTGACACTATCTGATGGGAAAACATTTTACAGTGTACTCTGATCACAAGAGTCTCAGGTATATATTCTCTCAGAAGGACCTGAACCTGAGACAGCGGCGATGGCTTGAGTTCCTTCAGGACTATGACTTTGAGATATTCTATACTCCTAGGAAGGGGAACATTGTTACAGATGCTCTCAGTAGGAGATCTGGTATACAACTGCAAGGAGAGGCGACAGAGCAGTTGGCTTCCTTATAGATGTCCTTTGTGGATAGGGATGGAGCAGCCTATCTACAATCTCTCACGGTCACTCCTCCACTTCTTTAGCGATTCAGGGAGGCACAGCATGAAGACGCTGACTGTGAGACACGACATGCTCAGATATACACAAGGCAGGAACCTGATGAATTTTCTGAAGGTGGGGAGCACGTTATCCTCTTTAGAGGACATACCATGGTACTAGTAGCACTTCAGGAGGAAGTTTTGAGGGAGTTCCACACTTCCCCTCTTGCGGTACATCCAGAAGTGGCGAAGATGTACCAGGACCTTTGATGGCAGCACTGGTGGCCAGGTATGAAGAAGGAGGTAGCTGATTTTGCCTCTCGATGCCTCACTTTTCAGTAAGTGAAGGCGGATCACCAGGTACCAGTAGGCTTGGTACAGCCCTTAGAGGTTCCAGAGTGAAAGTGGGATGGGATATCCATGGAATTTGTGACAGGTCTTCCACGTATATCCAGGAGTCATGATTTGATATGGGTGATCATTGACCGACTCACCAAGTCGGCCCACTTCTTACCAATCAGAGAGTAGGGTTCAGTAGAGAGCTTGGGACGCCTCTATGTGAAGGATATTGTGCGTTTACATGGAGTAACTTCCTAGATTTTCTCCGACCGTGATGCACGGTTTACTTCCCATCTATGGAAGGGGTTGCAGGAGGATTTCAGGACACAGCTTCGCTTGAGAACCGTCTTCCATCCTCAGACAGATTGTCAGACTGAGAGGACCATCTAGACCCTCAAGGACATGCTACGTGCATGTGTCCTTGACTTCGGTCGCAGCTGGGAGGATCACTTACTATTGGTAGATTTTGCATACAACAACAAAAATCACTCCACCATCGGTATGGAACCCTTTGAGGCCTTGTATGCTCGACCTTGCAGATCGCCACTGTGCTGGACTGACCCAGGGGAGTCAGCACTAGTGGGACCAGAGATGGTACGCGCTACCACAGAGAAGGTGCAGATCATCCAGGAGCGAATAAAGACTGCACAGAGTAGGCAGAAGTCATATGTTGATAGGAGATAGATACCTCTGGAGTTTGAGGATGGCGACCACCTCTTTATACGAGTCTCACCTCGATGAGGTATACAGAGATTTGGCCGAAGTGGAAAGTGATATCCACAGTTCATTGGACCTTTCCAAGTCCTTAGCAGAGTAGGAGAGGTGGCTTACCTCTTGTCTCTTCCACCTCAGTTGCACTGGGTGCACGATGTCTTCCATGTATCTCAACTAAGGAGGTATGTGCACGACCCTTCCCACATCATCGACCATGGAGAGCTAGACATCGATGACAGGGTGACTTTCACAGAGGTTCCAATGAAGATTGAGGATCGACAGGAGTGGTTCCTACGTGGATGGTCGATACCTCTAGTGCACGTTCACTGGCAGCACGGGAACCTCTAGGAGAGCACATGGGAGAGGGAGGCTCATATGCATGCTCAGTACCCCCATTTGTTCCCTTAGTTCGAGTTGTAGCTTACGGGGACGTAAATCCCTAAGGTGGGGAGAATGTAAAGACCCATAAATTCCATGGAATATTTTTTTCTTAAATTCTTGAGATTTTTACAAGTTTTCAAAATTTTACGATGCTTGATTCCGAGGCCCGATGTGCTCAGAATCAATTTTTGATGTTTTGTTCGGGTACGTTCAGTAAACGTACGACCAGGATTTTATAACTTTTTGTTAAACCCTCTGTGAAATGGTTATTTTAATAATCACAAATCATTGTTATTTCTGTTTATAAGTAACTTTAGCCAACTGTTCATTCTTCTCTAAATGTGTTTATATATGATTAATCATATATGTTTATCTATGATTATTTATGCTTTACTATTGACCTGGAAGTGTTCTGGATTGAATGGACACTTGGTGTGTATTTCATGTTTTTGACTCACCATTAGTTATCTTCTTGAGTCACCAATAAAGAATGGTTGCACCGATGAAGAACGATCGCACCGATGAAGAACGGTCACGCCGATGAAGAACGGTCACACCAATGTTGATCAAATGACCTACCGAAACCAATGATGATCAAATGACCTACTGAAACTGATGCTGATCAAATGACCTACCGATACCGATGCTGATCACATGAGCTACTGATACCGATGCTGATCACATGATCTACCGATACCGATGCTGATCACATCAGCTAACGACACTGATGCTGATCACATGATCTACCGAAGCCGATGATGATCACATGAGCTACCGAAGCTGATGCTGATCACATGACCTACCGATCTCATGACTCACTGATAGTCATGAAAACTATTTGAATTTATATTAACTCTTATTTAATTCCAATGGTCATATTTGATGTTTTTAATGCAATAAATGTTATTTAATGATAGTTTTTGTCATGTCAGGAAACCGTACCTCGTACCTATGAAAAGTTAATCATTATGTTTTCCAGATATCAAGGAATAAAAAGGAAGATCTATAGTGAAAAGGAAGAGAGGAATGAAAAGAAAAGATATACATGAAAGAAGGTGCACGTGTGTGAAGTCCGAGGGAACACAAGGAAAACTTAAAGAACACTTGTAAAAACCAGAGATCCTGAAGAAGATATTTAAGTTGAAACAAACACAAAGACTAGTAGTTGTGCCTCAATGAAAATCATATGCACAAGTCTAAATAGCTGTAGTTGAGAAGAACAACGATACTCTGTTTTGAGTTATCCTCACTAGAAAGGACTTGACTTCCATTTGAAACATCAAAACGAGTCCAGAGTATATCTGCAATTACACAGAGCTTTCTAAACTCAATTATTACCTCTATCATATCCCTTTACTTAACATTCTAAGTAGTGTGCATGTATATCTGTTTACTCTAGATACACATTGTCTCCTGAGCTAAACTACGGGATATTAAATCCTCACACCAAACTTTCTACACCTTCTTGTATCCCACTGTGAGTTGTGGAAGAGGTCAAGTGTGACCTGAACAGCCTGAGAGCTGTTACTATTGTTTTTCCCACATAGAACTATGGTAGAGGTTTTAGGACCTGAACAGTCTCTATACTTTTCTTTCCCCGATCTAGGGTGTGGATAAAGTTTATATAAATTGGTTGAGAGGACTAAGTCTCGGCTTGAGATTGAACCTCTTGGTTATATCTATTGTGCATCTTATATTAAGTTAAAAGCATTATATATATATATTGTATTTCGCTGCTATTTACTTTGAAATAAAAATATATTTTAAAGTCAGTTTGATAGTTAAATTATAAAGTGTTTGTAACTTTTGTAAATTAGCATATTAGCTTAAAATGATAATTTAATCCTCTAATTAAATTAACTAAGACATAATCAATATTTTGAAAATCTAATTGAACCTTTACAGTTTTACAAATTCACTACAGTTTAACATATTTTTGAATTGGGGATTTTAATAGAAATATTTTAACAGAAATTTTTAATTGATACTCAATTCACCCCCCCCCCCTCTTGAGTATCCACCCTGAACAACATTTGGTATCAGAGGTTTAAATTATTATTAAAGTGTTTCAAAACACTCTGTTTTTCAACTGTGATTTTAGTTGTATCTCAAAGATATTAAATTTCTGTTAGTTCTAAATTCTATCTCTTTAAATATATTCATTAAAATATTATTATGGATAATAGACTTGAAGGTGATGCTACCAACAGGACACCCTTCTTTAATGGTGTTAATTATGCTCAGTGGAAGCTTAAAATAAAAATTCATTTAGAGAGTATGGGATTTGATATCTGGACTTCTATAGAAACTCAATATAAGATTCCAGACACTGATAGAACTACTTGGGATGAACTTACTAAAACATATTATAATAATAATTGTAAAGCAATTAATGCCCTGTATTGTGCTTCAGGAGATGAAGAATTTAATTGCTTATCTTCTTGTAAAACTGCTTATGAAATTTCGGATACCTTGGGTGTTTCTCATAAAGGAACAACCAATGTTAAGGAAATGAGATTGAATACCTATACTATTAAGTATGATAATTTGAAAATGAAGCCTGATGAACCTATCTCGGACATGTATCTCAAGTTCAATGAGATTTTCAACACTATGATCTCACTTGGAAAATTTGTTCTTGAAAAAGAACAGATCATGAGAATATTAAGATGTCTGCCTGATAAATGGATAGGCACATTATTTTCAATTAGAGAATCCTGTGATATTGGTGATTTACCTGTTAAGGACTTAATTGGTAAGCTTATGATGTATGAAGAAGAAATTAAGGTAAATAAGGAAGAATATGATGAACCAAAAAAAAGTCAGTGGAATTTAAGTCTACTACCTCAAAAGGAAAAGACAAGGAGAAATTTCACACACCTACTGAAAGCTCAACAAGTGAAAGTTCATATTCTAACAGTGATGCTGAGATGGCTCAAATATACAGTAGATTCAAGAAGTTCTATAGGAAGAAGAAATTCTTCAAAAAATCAAACTACAAAGGTAAATATGACAACAAAGGTCACTGGAAGAAAGATTGGAAGAAGTCTGATAAGAGTGATGAGATTGTCTGCTATGAGTGCAAAAGGAAAGGACATGTAAAATCAGACTGTCCAAAATTAAAGTTCAAAAAGAAATATGAATACAAGGAAAAAAAGTACAAGAAATCTATGAAAGCAACTTGGAGTGCTTCAGAATAGATTTAAAGTGATTCTGATTCTACTCAGGATGAAAAAACTCAAAAAGCTAACATGTGTTTTATGACAAACACATTTGAGGTAACACTGGACACTCCTACTTTAAATTAATATTATTCTGGAGTTGATTCTAATTCTGAATCTGAAAAAATTTCTAGTGAAGAGTTATTTGAATACTGTAATATGCTAGAAGAAACCTGTAATGAGCTTAAGGACAAGTATAAGACCTTGAAGAAACAGGATGCTTTGACCAGCTCTGTTAAATCTGCACTTGATATGGAGAAAGAAAAGAATGCTCAATTACTTAAGGAAAATACTGAATTGAAATTGTCCAATGAGAAATTAAATAATGAAATAGAAAAATTCACAAATGGAAAGGATACTCTTACACAAATGTTAGGAAAACAAGTGGCACCAAAATATACCACTGGTATAGGCTATCTGCCTAGAAAGAGACAGATTACTAAAACTAGATTTATTCCAAAATCTGGATAGAATGCTGCTGGTTCTAGTTATGGAAATTCATATGCTTAATCTAGTTATTCAATTGGTTATAGATCAAATGGAGTTTATATTTCAAAATATATCGATTCTATAAATTATTTGAGACCCATAAGACAAATATGGGTACCTAAAGCTTTGATTGTTAACCTGTCTGGACCCAAGAAAATCTGGGTACCAAAATCATTTTCTGTTTAAACTTGTTTTTTAGGAAACTTTCTTGAAAAGTTCCCATAAGAAGGTATGTTACTTGAACAGTGGATTTTCAAGGCATATGACTGGATATTACTCATTCTTCAAGAGTTTAATCAATGTTGATGGAGGCCATGACACCTTTGTTGATAATTCAAAAGGAAAAATCATCGGTATAGGCCAGATTTGTAACATTGATTCAGTTTTAATTTCCAAAGTCTTATTTGTTGATGGAATTAAATATAACCTCTTAATTATTTCTCAATTGTGTGATGATGGTTTCAATGTTAAATTTGAAAATGATTCCAGCAAGGTTTTTAATTCTAAAAATGTTTTATTATTTTCTACTTTGAGAAATGAAAATTTTTATGCTGTTGATTTGAATTATTTATATAAACAGAACATTACTTGCTTAAATTCTTTTCATAAAGAGTTTTGGCTATGGCACATAATATTAGGACATTGCAACATTTTTTCACTTAGAAAACTGACTAGAAAAAACTTAGTTAGAGACCTACCTAAACTTGAATTCCCAACTGACAGAGTTTGTAATCCCTGTCAAAAGGGAAAGCAACATAAAGTTTCATTCAAATTAAAGAAAGAAGTTTCAACTTCTCAACCTCTCGAGTTGGTTCACATGGACTTGTTTGGACCTTCTAGAGTTTTTAGTTTAAATGGGAAGCACTATGTCTATGTCTTAGTAGATGACTTTTCTAGATATACTTGGGTATACTTTTTATCTCACAAAAGTGAAGCTTGTTCCTATTTTGTAAAATACTCCAAGTCTGTAGAAAACCTTAGTGGACTTAAGATTAAAACCCTGAGAATTGATCATGGTCGTGAGTTTGAAAATCATGAGTTTGAATCTTACTATTCACACAATGGGTATAATCACAACGTTTCTTCCCCTAGGACACCTCATCAGAATGGTGTAGTAGAAAGAAGAAATATAACCCTTCAATAAATTGCAAGAACTATGCTAAATGAATATGATCTGCCTATTTATTTTTGGGCTGAAGCT
This sequence comes from Viscum album, assembly GCA_963277665.1. Lineage (NCBI taxonomy): Eukaryota > Viridiplantae > Streptophyta > Magnoliopsida > Santalales > Viscaceae > Viscum > Viscum album. Next base: position 857,098,711 of record OY728166.1, read on the forward strand.
GTAAATACAACTTGTTATATTATCAATATATTCTTGATCAGACCTGTTCTTAAGAAGACCCCTTATGAATTGTTGAATAATAGAAACCCTAAAGTTAGTTACTTCAGATTCTTTGGTTGCAAAGTCTTTATTCTCAATAATAAGGATAATCTAGAAAACTTTTCATCCAAGAGTGATGAAGGAATCTTTTTAGGATATTCAATTTCTAGAAAAGCCTATAGAGTGTTTAATAAGAGAACCAAGTGTGTGGAAGAATCTGTTCACATCAAATTTGATGAAACTGATCCACATGAACCTAAACCTCCTCTTGAAAATCTTGAAGAAGATTTGTATGTTCTGAACCTCAGTGATAAAATCAATGAATCTGCTGTAAAGACAACAAGTTCTGGGAATATTCCAGAATCTACCCCTAGCGAACCCAAACCTAGAGAAGAACCTGAAATTTCTAGTCCTACCTTTAATAGATCAACTAGGATTCTAAAGAATCATCCTTTAGATGTTGTTGTTGGTAATCTCGATAGAGGGACATAGACTAGAGCTTCTCTAAGAAATCAGGTTGAACATTAAGATTTTCTTTCACAATTAGAACCTAAAAATATCAATGATGCAATCAATGATGAATTTTGGGTAATGTATATGCAATAAGAGTTAAATCAATTCGAAAGAAACAAATTCTGTAAATTAGTAAAAATACCTAAGGACACCTTGACCATAGGCACTAAATGGGTTTTTAGAAACAAGGTTGATGAATCGGAAAATATTGTTAGAAACAAAGCAAGGCTAGTTGCACAAGGGTATAATCAAGAGGAAGGTATAGACTATGAAGAAACATTTTCACCTGTAGCTAGATTAGAATCCATTAGGATCTTACTTGCCTATGTTGCTCATCTGAATTTCAAGTTATATCAAATGGATTTCAAAAGTTCTTTTCTAAATGGTTTTAAAATTGAAGATGTTTTTGTTGAACAACCACCTGGATTTACAAACCCCCATTTTCAAAATCATGTTTTTAAGATTTCTAAAGCCTTGTATGGTTTAAAACAGGCTCCAAGAGCTTGGTATGATAGACTTACAAATTTTCTTCTTTCTAAAGGTTTTACTAAAGGAATTGCAGATCCCACTCTTTTTATTAAAAGAATTTATGAAGATATTTTGATTGTACAAATCTATGTTGATGATATTATCTTTGGATCTTCTAAAAATTCTTTATGTACTAACTTTTCAAAAATTATGAAAAATGAATTTTAAATGAGTTTAATGGGAGAACTCAAGTATTTCCTTGGCTTTCAAATTTTTAAAAAGAAAGATGGTATTATTTTAAATCAAAGTAAATATACAAAGGATATTTTGAAATGTTTTGGTTTGGATAGTAATAAGGGAAGTGATACATTTATGAGTACCACCTGTAAGTTGGATGATGATGAAACTGGGAAATCAGTTGATCAAACCAATTATAGAGGTATGATTGGGATTCTAATTTACCTTACTTCTAGTCGACCAGATATCATGTTCAGTGTATGCATGTGTGCAAGATTTCAATCTAATCCTAAAGAATCTCATTTACATGCTGTTAAAAGGATTTTCAAATATCTTAAACATACTAACAGTTTAGGTTTGTTTTATCCAAAAGGAAAATCCTTTTACTTAATGAGTTATTCAGATGCTAACTTTGTTAGTTGCAAGTTAGATAAGACGAGCACATCTAGAACATGTCATATTTTGGGAAATTCCCTGGTATCTTGGTGTAGTAAGAAACAAAAATCTGTTGAAGCTGAATACATTGTTGCTGGTAGTTGTTGTGCACAGATTCTGTGGATGAAACATACCCTGTTGGACTATGGATATCAATTTATACATGTGTCTATAAATTGTGATAACACTAGTGTAATTATCATCTCTAAGAATCATGTGTCTCACTCTAGGACCAAACACATTGATGTTAGACATCACTTCTTGAGATATCATTATCAAAAAGGTGATATTTATCTGGAATTTATTGACTCTGAACATCAATTAGCTGATATCTTCAACAAACCCTTGAGCTCAGAAAGGTTAAATTTTATTAAGAAAGAGTTATGTATGATTGATCAGTGGAACCGATCAGTGAAATCGATTAGTGAAATCAATCAGTTAAATCGATCAGCAAAACCGACCAATGAAACCGATCTTTTTTTATTGTTTGTATCATACAATGTTTAAAACTTTTATTTTTTATCAAAATTACGTTGTTTTACTTAATCGATATTATATTTAATATTGTAACCCTAAATGATAAATTTCATGACCTGCAAATATTTATTTTCCCAAGAGCGGTGACTTTCCATCTCCCGTCGAACCTTACTTTTTCTGAGACTTGAACCTCTTGAACTTCTCGAACCTTTTAAAATCCCTCAAACCTTTCAAACCTCTCAAAACTCCAAATGGAAAAGAAAAAGCAAAAAATCAAGGAATCTGAAGGTTCCTCTCCTGTGAAATGCCAACGAGGAGAATCGAGCAGCACGACTCAAAGTTCAGTGAACCCAGAGTTAGAAACTCGGGTGGTTACAGTTGAAAAGGAAGTAAGTTCTGAATGGGTGTTAACCAGTAAGTCTCCTCTTTTAAAATTTTTAGAAATGGAAGGATGGAAAACCGGTACTGCGATAATAACCGAGTCTGCTACCCAAAGCTTTTGCTTGAGTTTTATCTGAACTTAACTATTTTATTGGATGGAGCAGAAGTTGCAAGATTATCTTCAATAGTCAAAGGGAAAAAGATATCTTTTTCTTCAAAGAAATGGGTTGAGTGTTTGGGAGTACCTCATAAAGGTAGATATGAAGATTATTCTGGTAATATTCCTCCTACCACTGAATATTTTTCATATGAACTTGCTCTGTAGATGCTGACTGGAAATTCGGAATCCAGAAGAATAACAGCTGCTGAGTTAGATGGTGAAAGTAGAATTTTGTTTAAGTTTACTCAGCATCAAATCTATCCCAGAAAGGGTGATTTTGCTACTGTGAAGTATCAGGATGTTTTCCTATTGTTTTTATTTCTAAATGATGAGAAGATCAACTTGTTTAGATATATTACTGTCCATATTACTGAGATGGTGAAGCCATCCAAGAAAGCTACAACCTTGTTCCACTCTAAGAAAATCTCTGCTATGTTAAAGTTTTTGGGCTGTGTTGAAGATGGAGATGAGTGTATCTCATCCAGTAGTAGTTTTTGTATTAATAAGGATATATGTAAAAGGATGAAAATCAACTGGAATCTATGGAAGAAGGCTTGGGTTGATGATGAAGAAAAGTTGGATGACTCCTTCAATCCTACTGATCATCCTAAGAGACCAAAGGGGATGAGAGATCATGGTTTAAAACCGGATGAAGAAGTTTTTTCTTCTGATGAGGAAGAGGAGACAGAAGCTCCTAAAGAAACTAGAGAGTCAAGTAAGAAAGGAACAGGGGAAGCTGAGGCTGATGATGATGTGAATACTAAAAAGGAACCTGAATCACCTCCTGATGACAGGAGTGATCCTGATACAGTAAGTCCTAAGAAAAGAAGAATGGAATTTGGACCAGCGAGTCCACCTATCAACTTACCTGAGTCATAACCTCTTCTAGGTGATGAAGAAAGAGCTGAAATTGAGGAATTATATTCTGATGAGTATGAATCCAGTAGTAAAGATAGTACTAATGAGACCCCAATAAATAATAATGGAAATGAAAATGGTAATGATGGTGGTGATGATGATGATGGAAATAATGATGATGATGGTGCTATTCGACTAGTAGATGGTCAAAATGTGATCCAAGATGATCCAAAACCACAACAAGTTGAAGAAGAAGCTATTCTTGAGGATGAAATAACAATGAAGATAGAGATTGATGTAGGTGAAAAAATTTCACATGAAAATTCTGGAAAAGATGATTTTGTAAAGCCCCAGTATACCTCTTATAAAGCTACATGGGAGGAACACCCAGGTTTTTCTGTACTTGGTTTGGGTTATTCAGAGGAAGAAGAAGAATAAGGGGTGCACAAAGCGAGGACAATTTTTTTAGTTAAGGCTAGACTAGTTTCTGAGAATGTGCAAGTGACAGCAGAAAGACCTGGTCCTTCAGTTTCTTGATCGTATTTAGACAGATTTAAAGATGAGTTGCTCCATGTAGTTAGAGAGACAATGAAAGAGGAATTATCTCATGCTCCTACTCGTACTCTTGTGAATATATCTAAGGCTGATATGGATGCTTTAACTCAAAGACTGGTAAGTATTATTAATCCAGGCCTGTGAAATACTGGTGAGATGATTGGAAGGCATATTACCTATCTAAATCAAACACTCAAGGATTTAAGTAGTGTCTTAGTCTCTCTATCAAGTGATTTCAGATCAACCATCACTGGTATGATGGAAGTGTTAAGAAATTTGATAGAAAATCTGAAGAAGTCATATTTGAGGAAGTTGAAGGTTGAGATAACTCGGGTTGTTGCTCAAGCTAGCTCCTCCAAAGTGAACAAGATTACTAGTCATGAGATCAATGCTTTAAAGGATGTCATAAAAAAAGAGTTAGCTGGACTTTGACAAATTTTGGATTTTGACTCATTAAAAAAGATGAAAGAAAACAGTGATCATCTTCATAAGATGGTGAAGCTTTATTTAGTTTATGCTACAAAGGCTCAGAAAGAGATCAAAGAAAAATTGGATCACTATTTCTCTAAAATCTTTACCAAGCATGAGTTGAACCATCAGTTTAAAGTTCTGGCTGACAATTTGAGGCTTCCTACAATCACTCAAGCCTTTAAGGCTCAGGTACAGAAGTTGAAATATTTTACTCCTACTCTAGAGAGCTTCATGCAGAATAAATGTCACGACCCGACCCTACCTGGGCTCGAGCCGCAACTACCCCAAGCCCGCCTCTACAGGCCAGGGGCTGGCAACCAGTGCCAAAGGCACAAAAACTAGGAGAGGCCTTTGCCTAAGTACATGTACACACACATGCAGCACACTTAATGCAAAAGTGTAGAGTAAAAGAAAATACAAGCAGAATAAAGTGAAACTGCTATATATATAAACCACAAAAGTGTATCGACCTCTAACAGTACAAAGAAGGAGCTGAAGGTAAACTAAAAAGTAAAGGGGAAAAACACGCTCCCAACCAGAAAAGTGCCACAACCTGGAAACAGGTAAACAAAAACAAACACCTAGGGGAGTCCCACACCTGGAACCCAACTACGACCACCACACGCGGTCCAAGCTCCTAAACTCCCAAGCTCCGCTGAAGTCACGACCAACCTGTCCGTCGTCTGCAAGGGAACACCAAGTGCGGGCAAAGCCCAAGCAGGGGTGAGTATAAAAATACTCAGTAGGATACCCCAAAAGCTCGAGGGAGAAACAAAGGAGGTACTGAAAGGCGAGCAGTAGATTGAACAGGGGAAAGAAAAGGAGTACAACCGAGAGTGCAGTAAAGAGTACAATAAGGAGTGAAATAGAGTAGCAGTAGAGAGACCAGCTCAACCCAACAAGAGAAAGGAGTTAGACTCATCCAGACCCAAGGAACTGGAAACGGTGAGAAGATGAACTTCTCATTGAGTCTTCGCTACCTATAGCAGAAGAGTAGACTCGTCCAACCATGAGAAGCTAGACATGGAAAGCATGTGGCATACCCCGCGCGTCTTTACCTCTCCTGGAAGGAGAGTAACCAAAACCCAATAAGTGGGTACTGGAAAAAGGTATATACATATTCATATGATAAATCAAGAAGCCCGAAAAAGATTTTAAGGGGATCTCCGTCCCATATCTCATCCCAAGAAAGTGAGTAGATAACAGTCCCAGAAGTAAACACCATCGATGCCCAGTATCCCGCATGTCTTCCCCGAACTGCATGTCAAGGGGCTCAAATCACCGCACCTTGACACTATCTGCTTTGGGAGGCACTGTCTCACCCGAACGGTTATAGGTCGCACCTCAAGGACACGTCTCGGTGGGGAAAGCGCCCCTCATACCTGAGAGTTCTGGGGAATGCCAAACAACACCTCATCACTGCCCCGCAGTCGAGAGGTCTCCTCTAAGTCAAGGTCATCCCATCACTGACCCGTACAACCAAAGGTCCTGCTCTGGTAGTCACAGAGAAAAGTCACCGACTAGCCTCATAAAAAGGCTTGAGTCTATAATGACAACAGGCGACCCACTTCCCATCCCTGCTGGAGGGTAAACCCTAATACATCATCAGGCGACCCACTGCCCAGCCCTGCTGGAGGGTAAACCCGGAACAAGCCGACAGGCGACCCACTGCCCAGTCTCTACTGGAGGGTTGACCTGGAAGAAGTTGACAGGCGACCCACTGCCCAGTCTCTACTGGAGGGTAAACCCGAAGAAGTCGATAAGTAACCCACTGCCTAGCCCCGCTGGAGGGTAAACCCGAGGAATTCGATGAGCAACCTACTATCCAGCCCTGCTGGAGGGTAAACCCGAAAAAGTCGATGAGCAACCCACTGCCCATCCCCACTGGAGGGTAAACCCAGAACTGCTCTGGTCATCCCTATTGGATGGTACAACACTGGCCAACAGAACTCATAGGGGGAATCGTGCAACCACCCAACTCCAGAACAAAACCAGGGTGAAACCACTCAACCCCACTGGTCTAAGCCATCGTGAACAGGAGGACCCTCTATGTCACGAGAGATCAAAGGTACATAAAGTAGAATACAACACACACATGGGGCCCACACGATGTGTGGCCCCAGCTCATCTCCCAACCAAGCACAAACGTCCCCAGGCACATACTACATCAAGTACCTTCAGGCATTCTCGTATACTCCCAGAGTATACCACGTCTCTAGCCCAAAGGCTATCGTGCTCACCGCACCCAACATCAACGCGAAGGGAGAAAACGTAATTTCACCAACTTGCTTCCTCCACAGCCCTAGCACGGCCAACCACATCTCTTTAAGAATCACCTTCACTCACACGAGAGTGACCGCAATCTCGCGCCAAGGGTTCGCTTCCGAACACAGCAAGAAGAACCGTCGTCAGAGCACCTTTCATATTTCCACTTTAATAAGAACTCAAAGGAATATTCGTACATCCAAACGGATCATAAAATTGTAATCCTCGTGGAAAAACACGTGAGATAGACTATTTACTTGCTCGAAATGGTCAACCGGTGAATATGGTACTATTCACCGTAGCCAGCCTGTGTGGGGCCCACACCAAGATCCCGAAACTGAACAAACGGATCAAACCACTGCGATCCCCTTGGAAAACACACGGGATTGACTACTCAATCGCCCAAAATGGACACCAGGTGAAAAAGGTACTATTCACTGTAGCCAGGTCGGGTGGGACCCACACCACGATCCCGAAAAAGGTCGGGCGAACTGCGCTATCGTAATGCTCTTGGAAAAACACGTCAAATTGACTGCTTACTTGTGTGGAACGGATGTCTGGAGAAAAAGGTGTGTTCCCACATACCGAACATGAGCGGTGCTACGTGGGACCCGCATCCCGGTCCCGAAATGCTGCCAACGGATCGCACCGTTGCGATCCTCTCGAAAAAGTACACATGTTTGACTAACCACTTGACCGAATCAAACACCCAGTGATAAAGATAGAAATCACCGCCAACTCCCAAAATGGCCCCCGTGGGGCCGGCACCATCTTGTGGAATTAAAGAGGGCGGATTGCGTCATTGCAATGCCCTCGGAAAAACACCTAGAATCGACTGCTCGCACGCCCCGAACGAACGTCCGATGAAAAAGTTGTAAAGCGCCGCACGCAGCTCAAAAGACGGGTCGTGGGGCCCACGCCTCAACTCCGGCTTCAATGCCTGAAACCACACTGGAAAACTCTGCCTCGGCACTAGGGTCCCAACACCGCTGACGGCACTCAAAACGGACAGCGGATGTGTCTGCGCCGTCCAAAACAAGAACTCCCGGAAAGCGCCAAACTTACTTAACGCACTTGTCGTGCCACCGAACCCCTCGTCTCGGGAATTAAAAATTCCCAAGACCATCTCAAAAAGTTTGCCTTGACGTGAGGTCCGCGCTTCCACAGACAGCACGCGAAACGGACGTCCGTAAAAAAGATACGGGCGTCCGAATTTTTCAGGGGGGGAACCCCTTTGGGTCGGACCGGCCCAGCCCGGCCGGTCCGCCTCGCTCGGGCCGGCCCGCGGCTGCAGCCCACCTCCACCGACCGGCTGACACGACCGGTCCCCTTTTCCACGGAGACCCGCGGGACGCGGGTCTCGATCCGCCGTTGGGGTCACGCCGCGACCCCGCTCGCTGGGCCCTGCCGGCGCCCTCGTCCTGCCGCCGCCGAGCCGAAGCCCGCAGCCGCCTACCGTCCTCTGAAGCCGCCACCATCCCGAAGCCACCGCCGCCGTCCCAAAGCCGCTGCCACCACCTGGAGCCGCCGGAAACCGCCGGACGCTGAAAAAAAACCCAAAAACCCGCAGAACTTCGGCGGATGATTGCGATCACCTCGGAGCTCATAATTCAATTTCGGAAAAAGCATCAGAAAGCTCAGAACATACTCTACGCGACTATAGGATTGGATCAAAGATCGAGCAGCAATTAAACACTAAAATCCCAGTTCAAAGTAGGTGCAGGAATTTAAAAACGAGAACAAAACCTCCTACCTCGTGGGCGTAGCCTAACGCTTCGTCGTCGACCCACCGGAGTGGCCGCACCTCGCCAGAGCTGCCTTGCCAGAGTGAAGGAGGAGAGGGAGGGGGCTGCCGCCTGCCGCTGTCTAGGCGAAGAAGAAGAAGAAGAGGGAGGGGGTGTATTTAAGTAGAAAACACTTAAACCCCCCGCCCGGCACACCCCCAACTCTGCTCCCGATGTAGACAAAAAGGAGGGTTCCCCTGGGGTAAACATGAAGCTCCAAGCGCAACGGTGGTCTCATAATTTTAATTTGAGGTCCCATTCAAAAGTTATAAATTTTAACATCTGAAGCCATTAAATTATGAAAATGCCCCGGGGGGTGTTTTTCACAGTTGGCTCATGCTCGTGAAAATTATAGCCCTCCTAGGGTAAACGACATGATACAGACTCAATGGTGCCCTCAGTTTTTCAATCTGAGTCATCATTTAAGAGATACTTAAGTTTACCCTTTAAACGAATAAATTAATTAATTTAATTATTCGTTTAACGTTCAGCTAACGGGCGAGGGGTCCCAATGTCCCACGCCGACATGTTTTATGTCGTACCTAGGGTAAACACCCCATTTCGGACCCATCTGTACACTCATATTTCTGATCTGGATCTCTGTTTAAGAGTTATCCCATTTATTTGGCATTCCCAGTGTGAACGCACTAAAAAATTAATTCCGGCCACACCGGGGCTCGGAATCGCACGCCGTCTGAAGGCGCTGCTCTGGAATAACATCAAGAATATTCCAAAGTCTTTTATATCCAAAACCCAAGTTATTAAATCATTCCCTCCTTCAATATTTTTGTCCCTGAAAAGAAAAACTAGGGGAACAACTCAGGGTACCAAGCCCACACTTGTATCTTCCGTACCTAGAAGAACTCTTGCACAGTTCTGTGTCACCGCACACAGACCAAAGGATTTGATCTACACACGCAAGGTCTGCCCTCAGCGATGACGTGCATAGAAGCACACACACTTCTTCTTGGGTGAGTCACATGGGAGACGTCATGCACTCACTCTTGACTTTGGGGTTAGGGCAAGGTAGTAGGGAACCTCTACATCCCCTTGCACTGTCTCAAATGTCCCAAAGGCCCTTGGGGGTAACTCACCTCCCCGATCGAACCTCTTCGTCGTATACCATGACTGGAATCACTGTCCACACCTGGGACAAGGCCCGGTGATTCCCTCTTTCAGACCATCCATATGGTGAAACACCCAAGGATATCTGGTCACGCAAGATTTCACAGTCGATGTCTCCCAACCAAAACTCTCTTACACGCTCAGAGAGCGAAAGAGTCAACACCATAGACTAAAGGAAAAAAAGGTCCCATGCCTTTTACCTTACCAACACAGGGTTACGTCGACGCCCCACGTCACCCTGGTAACAACTCAAACAAGGATCAGGGAGAAAAGGATTTCACACACAGATTCTAACAATTCTACTGCAAAAAGTAGAAGAGTTGTAGAGCGTACCTCTTATCACCTCATGCTCTGCAGGATCATAGACATCCAAAGCTCGCGGCTGTCTGTGGTCCCAACTGTCAGCTCCCAGAGCCTGACATGGACCACCTGGGGGTGATGGGAAGACCTCATAAAGTCATTCCCCACTTCCAGCTCCTCCCGCTCCTCTACTAGCACCACCTCTTTGGGTACTACTCTGATCATGGCGTTGCCTTCGTTGTGGTAGTGCACCTGCTGCCTGCCCGAAGCTCTCCGCATGCCTGGTCGAGTAGTCCCGTGCTAGGTGACCTTGCTCATCGCAAGCATAACACCGACTCTATCTGGGTTGCACTGGTGCCCTACGGCGCCACTGTGGTGTACAACCACGCCCCTGCGTATGGTTGTTAGAAATCCACCTGCGTCAAGGTCCTGTCAGCTGATGCCTGCTAGCTACGGCAGACGTCTCGACTCCAACGTGCCTGCTGCCACCACTAACTCTAGAATGTGACAGGAAGCTCTATGTCACCAGCACCTGCTCTAGCACCCCGGCATATGTGGAAATGCCCAAGGGTACTATGACAGCATGAATCTCTCGGCGGATACCCTGCTCAAACTTCTGCGCTCGGATGTCTCCGTCATGGACCAAGTCTGGGTAAAATTGTGCACGGTCTGCGAAACTAGTCGCATACTCAGCCACCATCATCCCTCCCTGCTAAAACGGCAGGAGATCCTAAATCCGAACAGAGTACAACCAGGAGGGGAAAAACTCCTCATGAACAAACAACTGAAAGTCTTCCCACAAAAGCGACGACTCGTCAAGAAACTGAGTCACCAGACTCCACAAATGCTAAGCTGCTCTGCGGAAAAGGTTGGCGGCCAAAGCCACCATAAGATCTGTCGATGTCTGCACAAGCCTGAAAAGGTGAACCACTGTCCCAAGCCAAACCTCTGCTGCCTGAGGGTCTGGTTCACCACCGAACCTCAGCGGTCTCTTCCGCTGGAGCTCATTGTGCGTGCTCAACATGCGCTCAAGCTCACTCTGCTCTACTAAAGTTTTCAGCTGCTCACCAGGTGGGGGTGCTGCTACCGGTCCACCTGAAGAAAGGGGCTTGCATGATGGGTCCTGAACTGAGGTCTCGTAGCTCACAGGGTCATCGTCACAAACCGAAGCTGGTATCTTGGTTGGCTGTCTTCACGAAGACATCCTAAATATTATCAAGGAGTGTCGTGATCAGATGAGCATTTATGTATATCACAAAAACAACAATGATGGGGAGTTGACTCAAGAAGCACAGTCAAAGACTCGATCCTATGTGATGCACAAACCTATTTTCCCTACAACAAGTGTCTCAGCATGCTGAGTCGACAAGAGGGTTATCAGGGTCCTGGTGATTGGATACGTCGGCCGCCACACCATCACTGGACTCCCTGGCCTGAGAGCCGCTCTCGAGACATGTTGACACTATTGTCCTAAATCCCAACCAATTCCTTTTATTTTAGGGGAATCCAAATAGCGTCCAAGGAACGAACCACCTCTAATACCACAATGTCACGACCCGACCCTACCCGGGCTTGAGCCGCAACTACCCCAAGCCCGCCTCTATAGGCCAGGGGCTGGCGACCAGTGCCGAAGGCACAACAACTTGGGGAGGCCTTTGCCTAAGTACCTGTACACACGCACGCAACACACTTAATGCAAAAGTGCAGATTAAAAGAAAATATAGGCAGAGTAAAGTGCAACTGCTATATATATAGACCACAAAAGTGCATTGACCTCTAACAGTACAAAGCAGGAGCTGAAGCTAAACTGAAAAGTAAAGGGGAAAAACACGCGCCCAACCAGAAAAGTGCCACAACCCGGCAATAGGTAAACAAAAACAAACACCTGGGAGAGTCCCACACCTGGAACCTGACTACGACCACCACACGCGGTCCAAGCTCCCAAACTCCCAAGCTCCGCTGAAGTCACGACTAACCTGTATGTCGTCTGCAAGGGCACACCAAGTGCGGGTAAATCCCAAGAAGGGGTGAGTATAAAAATAATCATTAGGATACCCCGAAGGCTCTAGAAAGAAACAAAAGAGGTACCGAAGGGTGAGAAATAGATCGAACAGGGGAAAGTAAAGGAGTACAACCGAGAGTGCAGTAAAGAGTACAACAAGGAGTGCAGTAGAGTAGCAGTAGAGAGTCTAGCTCAACCCAACAAGAGAAAGGAGGTAGACTCGTCCAGACACAAGGAGATGGAAACGGTGAGAATATGAACTTCTCATCGAGTCTTTGATACCTATAGCAGGAGAGTAGACTCATCCAACCATGAGAAGCTAGACACGGAAAGCACATGGCATACCCCGCCCGTCTTTGCCTCTCCTGGAAGGAGAGTAACCAAAACCCAATAAGTGGGTACTGGAACAAGGTATATACATATTCATATGCTCAATCAAGAAGCCCGAACAAGATCGTAAGGCGATCTCCATCCCATATCTCAGCCCAAGAAAGTGAGTAGACAACAGTCCCAGAAGTAAACACCATCGATGCCCAGCATCCCACACGTCTTCCCCAAACTGCAAGTCAAGGGGCTCAAATCACTGCACCTTGACACTATTCGCTTTGGGCGGCATTGTATCGCCCGCACGATTATAGGTCGCACCTCAAGGATGCGTCTCGGTGGGGAAAGTGCCCCTCGTACCTGAGAGTTCTGGGGAACGCCAAACCACACCATGTCGTTGCCCCGCAGTCGAGAGGTCTCCTCAAAGTCAAGGTCATCCCATCACTGACCCGTACAACCAAGGGTCCCACTCCGGTAGTCACGGAGAAAAGTCACCGACTAGCCTCATAAGAAGTCTTGAGTCTGTAATGCCAACGGGCAACCCACTTCCCAGCCCTGCTGGAGGGTAAACCCTAATACATCATCAAGCGACCCACTGCCCAGCCCTGCAGGAGGGTAAACACGGAACAAGTCAACAGAAGACCCACTGCCCAGTCTCTGTTGGAAGGTAGACCTAGAATAAGTCGACGGGTGACCCACTGCCCAGTCTTTGCTGGAGGGTTAACCTGAAGAAGTCGATGACCAACCCACTGCCCAACCCTGCTGGAGGGTAAACCCGAAGAAGTCTATGAGCAACCCACTTCCCAGCCCCGCTGGAGGGTAAACCCGAAGAAGTCGATGAGCAACCCACTGCCCAGACCCACTGGAGGGTAAACCCAGAACTGCTCTGGCCATCCCTAATGGATGGTACAACACTGGCCAATAGAACTCGGAGGGGGTATCATGCAACCAACCAACTCCAGAACAAAACCAGGGTGAAACCACTCAACCCCGCTGGTCTAAGACATCGTGAACAGGAGGACCCTCTATGTCGCGAGAGGTCAAAGGTACGTAAAGTAGAATACGACACACATAGGGACCACACGATGTGTTGCCCCAGCTCATCTCCAAACCAAGCACAAACTTCCTCAGGCACATACTACATCATGTACCTTCAGGCATTCCCATATACTCCCAGAGTATCCCACATCTCTAGCCCAAAGGCTATCATGCTCATGGCACCCAACATCAACGCGAAGGGTGAAAACATAATTTCGCCATCCTTCTTCCTCCACAGCCCTAGCACGGCCAACCACATCTCTTTAAGAATCACATTCACTCACACGGGAGTGAACGTAATCTCATGCCAAGGGTTCGCTTCCGAACACAACAAGAAGAACCGCCGTTGGAGCACCTTTCATATTTTCACATTTAATGAGATCTCAAAAGAGTATCCTAACATCCAAACGGATCTTACCATTGTAATCCTCGCAGAAAAACACGTGAGATAGACTATTTACTCGCCCGAAACGGTCAACCGGTGAATATGGTACTATTCACCGTAGCCAGCCCCTGTGGGGCCCACCCCAAGATCCTGAAACTGAACAAACGGATCACACCACTGGGATCCCCTTGGAAAAACACACGAGACTGACTACTCAATCACCCAAAATGGACACCCGGTGAAAAAGGTACTATTCACTGTAGCCAGGTCAGGTGGGACCCACACCATGATCCCAAAAAAGGTCGGGCGAACTGTGCCATCGCAATGCTCTTGGAAAAACACGTCAAATTGACTGCTTACTTGCGTGGAATAGATTTCTGGAGAAAAAGGTGCGTTCCAACATACTGAACGTGAGTGGTGCTGCGTGGGACCCGCATCCCGATCCCAAAACGCTGCGAACAGATCGCATCGTTGAGATCCTCTCGAAAAATTACACAAGTTCGACTAACCACTTGACCAAATCGGACACCCGGTGATAAAGATAGAAATCACCGCCAACTCCCGAAACGGCCCCCATGGGGCCCGCACCATCGTGCAGAATTAAAGCGGGCAGATTGTGCCATTGCAATGCCCTCGAAAAAACACTTAGAATCAACTGCTCGCATGCCCCGAACGGACGTCCGATGAAAAAGTTGTAAAGCGCCGCACGCAGCTCGAAAGACGGCCCATGGGGCCCACGCCTCAACTCCGGCTTCAACGCCTGAAACCACACTGGAAAACTCCACCTCGGCACCAGGGTCCCAACTCCGCTGACGGCGCTCAAAACGGACATCGGATGTTTCTGCGCCGTCCAAAACAAGAACTCCCGGAAAGCGCCAAACTTACTTAACGCACTTGTCATGCCACCGAACCCCTTGTCTTGGGAATTAAAAATTCCTGAGACCATCTCAAAAAAGTTCGCCATGACGCGAGGTCCGCGCTGCCACAGACGACACGCGAAATGGATGTTCGTAGTAAAAGATACGGGCAACCGAATTTTTATGGGGGGGAAACCCCTTTGGGATGGACCGGCCCGGTCCGGCCGGTCCGCCTCGCTCGGGCCGGCCCGTGGCCCAACAGCGTGGTGCGGCCCTCCTCCACTGACCGGCCAACACGGCCGGTCCCCTTTTCCACAAAGACCCGCGGGACGCGGGTCTCGGTCCGCCGCCAGGGTCGTGCCGCGACCCCGCTCGCCGCGCCCTGCCGGCGCCCTCGGCTTGCCGCCGCCAAGCCAAAGCCCACCGCCGCCTGTCGTCCTCCGAAGCCGCCGCCGTCCTGGAGCTTCCGCCGCTGTCCCAAAGCCGTCGTCGCCACCTGGAGCCGCCGAAAACCGTCAGACGCCGAAAAAAAACCCAAAAACCCGCAGAACTTCGGCGGACGATTGTGATCACCTCGGATCTCAGAATTCAATTCCGGAAGAACCATCAGAAAGCTCAGAACATAATCTACGCGACTATGGGATTGGATCGAAGATCGGGCAGCAATTAGACACTAAAATCCCAGTTCAAAGTAGGTGTGTAAATTTAAAAATGGGAACAAAACCTCCTACCTTGTGGGCGTATCCCGACGCTTCACCGTTGACCCGCCGGAGCTACCTCTCCGGAGTGGAGGAGGAGAGGGAGGGGGCTGCCACCTGCCACTGTCCAGGTAAAGAAGAAGAAGAAGAATAGGGAGGGGTGTGTTTAAGTAGAAAACCCTTAAACCCCCCCACCCAGCATGCCCCCGACTCTGCTCCCAACGTAGAGAAAAAGGAGGGCTCCTCTGGGGTAAACACGATGCTTCGAGCGCAAAGGTGGTCTCAAAATTTTAATCTGAGGCCCCGTTCAAAAGTTATAAATTTTAACGTTTGTATCCGCTAAATTACGAAAATGCCCTTGGGGGCGTTTTTCACAGTTGGCCCATGCCCGTGAAAATTATACCCCTCCTAGGGTAAACGACACGATCCAGACTCAATGGTGCCCTCGATTTTCCAATCTGAGCCATCATTTACGAGATACTTAAGTTTACCCTTTAAAAGAATAAATTAATTAATTTAATTATCCGTTTAACGTTCCGCTAACGGGCGAGGGGTCCCAACGTCCCGTGTCGACATGTTTTATGTCGCACCTAGGGTAAAAACCCCATTTCGGACCCATCCATACACTCGTATTTCCGATCTGGATCTCCGTTTAGGAGTTATCCCATTTATTTGGCATTCCCAGTGTGAACGCACTAAAAAATTAATTTCGGCCACACCGGGGCTCGGAATCGCACACCGTCTGAAGGCGCTACTCTAGAATGACATCAAGAATATTACAAAGTATTTTATAGCCAAAAACTGGGTTCTTAAAATAAAGATGATTTTTAGAAGGCCATGAAATATAGTGGTGAGGTCATTCAAGATTTTATCAATCTTCTCAAACCCTATCTTCATGTGCAAGCTAAGGCAATTGTTTTTCCTACTGTTGAGCCTCTCAGTCCATCCACGGTTGCTCCTGGCCAGTTATCAGTTTCTCAAGATCTCTCTAATATTTGTCCAGTCATTCAGCAGCCTCCTTTAACAAGATCTTCTACTCACCCACAAGTGACTTTAGCACCCACTCTGCTTCCATCCAGAGCAGTTCTGCCACCTCTCTCCATCCGGCCAGATCAACCTTCCACCAAGCCACCCTTTGGGCCATCCATTCCTCCATCTGCTAAAGAAAAAGCTCTTCTGGATCCAAAAAAGTATCCATGCCTGTCATTTTTGATAGTTTGTCTTTAATGTGTACCTTTTTCGGTGGTTATTTCAATGGAACTTTATTCTATTTTCTCTCTCTTCTCTCTTTTTCTTTTTTGATAATCCCAAAGGGGGAGAACAGGCATATAGTAATAGGAATATAGTCAGATTGTATGAAGTAAGGGGGAGAAATGATGACTACTTAAATTCTCACTTTGTTTATGATCTGCTGCATTCTCTGATGATCTGTTTATCTTTGGTTATATATTTTTTTTACATAGGGTGAGCATACTCAATGTTACATCCTTTCCTCTCTTTTCTTTTATGTCATAGATTTGTGATTATATATGATTAATCATATTTGTTTATCTATGATTTTTTATGGTTTACTATTGACCTAGAAGTGTTCTGGATTGAACGGACACTTGGTGCATATTTCATGTTTTTGACTCACCGTTAGTTATCTTCTTGAGTCACCGATGAAGAACGGTCGCACCGATGAAGAACGGTCGCACCGATGAAGAACGGTCGCACCAATGCTGATCAAATGACTTACCGAAACCGATGATGATCAAATGACCTACCAAAACCGATGCTGATCAAACGACCTACTGATACTGATGCTGATCACATGATCTACCAATACCGATGCTGATCACATGAGCTACTGATACCGATGTTGATCACATGAGCTACCGATACCGATGCTGATCACATAAGCTACCGATACCGATACTGATCACATGAGCTACTGAAGCCGATGTTGATCACATGAGCTACCGAAGCTGATGCTGATCACATGACCTACCGATCTCCTGACTCACCGATAGTCATGAAAACTATTTGAATTTCTATTAACTCTTATTTAATTCCAATGGTCATATTTGATGTTTTTAATGCAATAAATGTTATTTAATGATAGTTGTTGGCATGTCAGGGAACCGTACCTCGTACCTATGAAAAGGTAATCATTCCTTTTGCCAGATCTCAAGGAATAAAAAGGAAGATCTGCAGTGAAAAGGAAGAGAGGAATGAAAAGAAAAGATATACACAAAAGAAGAAGCATGTGTGTGAAGTCCCAGGGAACACAAGGAAAACTTAAAGAACACCTGTAAAAACCAGAGAGCTTGAAGAAGATATTTAATCTGAAACAAACAAAAAGACTAGTAGTTGTGCCTCACTGAAAATCATATGCACAAGTCTAAATAACTACAGCTGATAAGAACAATGATACTCTGTTTTGATTCATCCTCACCAAAAAGGACTTGACTTCCATCTGCAACATCAAAACGAGTCCAGAGCATATCTGTAATTACACAGAGCTTTCTAAACTCTATTATTTCCTCTATCGTATCCCTTTACTTAACATTATGAGCAGTGTGTGTGTACATCTGTCTACTCTAGATATGTATTGTCTCCTGAGCTGAACTGGAGGATATTAAAACCTCACACCAAACTTTCTACACCTTCTTGTATCCCACTGAGTTGTGGAAGAGGTCAACGGTGACCTAAACTGTAACAACATGATATTTTATGAGAATTATTCTTTTTAATTTCATTGATTTCTTGTGTTTTATGTTACACCAAATTTATCTTTCATTACACGCATCCCTGATTTGGATTTCATTACACACAATCGTGACCTTCCTTGATAGTGTGTGTAATACGCAATACCGGGTTTCACTAAACAACGATATATTGTTATAATATTATTATGGACTAGACGTTATGAATATTACTAACTAAATTTTGAATTTTAAAACATTATTATTCATATTACACATTTTCTAGAACATGGTATGAGAAAAAAATAAATTTTCCGGGTAAAATAAGTATTTTTTTCGAAAAATGCAGTTTTGTCGCCTTTTGATGGAGCACTCACTTTAAATCTAGTTTTTGACATGTTTATAAGTTCAATTTGTCAAAATAAAATTCTTCCTTGGAATAAGGATATAAAAATTTAATTTGGAAAAAAATTTCATATTATTCTGATAACTATCATATTTTAATGAATAGTAAAAACACGCTATATTTTAATTAAAAACAACTTTTTTCATCACAATAATTTATATGGTTAGATTATATTTTTTATTGGTTTTAAAGTGTAATTAGAATATGTTTTTACCATTTAATCTAATTTTGGTCATTGGAATTAATTTCACTTTGAAATTGGACATAAACAAGTGTCGATCTTCTGATAGTTATTATTTCTTAAAAACACGCTATTTGTTTTGATAACGGGAATTAATTTTAAAATTATATAATGCCACTTATATGTTTTTAATTTGGAAAAATAGACATCATTTTTGAATTCGGAATATCAAATATATTTTAGGCTGAATTTTTGGTATTTTTTCAAAAAACATCAATTTTGATGAATAGTGAAACCACTTAGTGGTAGTCAAAAAAACACTCTTTCATTTAAATGAAATTTTACCACTTCTGTGATTTGAATTTCAAAAATCCGACATACATGGTTGTTATCAAGAAGTAAAATCTGGTTCAATAAGATGAAAATAATTTTTGGTGAATAGTAACTTTTGACTTTTATTTACCACGGTTAAAGGTAAATAGGGTAATTCAATGTTAAAAGAATATTATAATAATTTAAAATTACCTTAACACTTGTCCCAACCTTATTGGATGAGTAGTGGTCGACCATGGGCATCCTTGGGTCGATTTGGGGACCCCATTGAGCCACTTGGTAGTGATAATGACAATTTCGATTAATTAATTTAATGTAAAGACAAAATTGACATTAATAAAAATCTTTTAGTAATTAATTGTTATAAGGAGTTATATAAATTATATTTTTGACTATAAATATTAATTGGAAATATAAAAATATTTCCTACATGATGGTATTTTTTATAATTTTTAGACATCAAATAAATTAAATTATTTATGACACAATAAGGATGCAGTAGTTACCTCATTAATAAATGATTTAAATAATTAAGATTATAATGATTAAAATATTATCCAAAACATGTCCAATTCTGATTGTATTATTTTATTTCGTCCATGAGTCATATTATCTTCATCTTTAATGATTTTTGGACCTTTTTAAACTGAAGATAAGTTTCTAATAAAATAATATTTTCACACTTTCCAAAGGTACCCCTCTCCTCCCTTATAAAAGGGAACCTCCTCCCTCTCCTCTTTACACAACTTTGAGCCTTCAAGATTGGAAAAACCCATCCCATTTATCTTTTCCACTTCCCTAGAAACATTCTAGAGGTGTTGGTATTCTCAAAAGACCAACTCTAGTGCCTTAAAAGGAAGCTTAAAAGAGGTGCGTCGAAGAAGAGGTAATCTCTTCTACCGATTATTTCAAGTTTCTTTCTTCTTCAACTTCTTATTCTTTATTTGTTTTGTTATAAATTAAAAACATCAGTATCACTAATATACTTATATGTTATTATAAATGTGGAAAAAACCTCATTTCACATTCTATCCATCCTACGGAAAATAAAACCACCACGCGTGCGTACGTACGGAATACCGTCTCCACGCCGTGGTGTAATTATTTTTTCCACCAACACCTTACATGGATGGGTATAATGGTGTAAAGAATAACTATATATGGTTATTATAATATCATACTAATTCTGAGATATTATATCATCCACTCTAATTATATTCAATAATTATGGGAACGATATCATCGCTCGTGCGTACGTAAGGACTACCGTCTCCACGAATGCGATGAGATTCATTTTCCATGATTAAACATTCAAGTATGATTATAAAGTATATATATAATAAATAATAATGAAAGATATTAAATAATAATGATACTGTATTTATGTACATATATGTTTCATTTACTTAATTCCATTTAATTCAATAAGGAAACGAAAACAGCGTTCATGCGTACGTACGGTCTACCGTCTCTATGAACGGTGTATTTCATTCCATTTATTGATCCATCATATATATATATATATTTATATACTGAATATATATTATATATAAATAATGTTTTATATTCTAGAATTATGTAAATCAGGATATGAGTAATAATATCAAGAACAAAAAATCGAAACATGTATGATAAATGAAACGATTTTACCCAAAACGTTGCTTTAACATGGAATTTACTAAAGAAAGAGTAATATAAAGTCATAAGTGAACCATATATGATATCATAACAATGAATATGATTTTTTAATAATTCAATGACATTATTTAAATTATTATACAGGAGGTTCGGATACATATGAAGCATATCAGACATAAGGTAAGGGATAATTTTGCAAATCCCATTTTTCTCTAAGATTGCTTATACGTAAGTATTTAATGGGGTATATTTTCATCCATGTCCATAAAAATGTTTTTCATAAAATGTTTAATATTATTCCATGTATTTTTAAAGTCATTTTTACCCCTCTTCTACTTTTACATTTTGTTATGGAAGGAATCGTTCTTTTGTTTACTATATGAGGAACTTTTTGACTTTTTCAGAAAAAGTACGAGGAGAATGTTTTTTAACTTATATGGCATGAATGGATTTTTACGGTTTCATAAAGCCTTATTTTAATGAAGCTTACTCTACATGATTTCATGACTATTTTCAAAAAATCCTTTTCTTTTAAAATTTCATGGCATTTTGTGAAAATAAAATGATTTTGAAGAAGAAAGGATATTTTCATCAAGAATTCATTTCAAGTGTTTTATCAAAACCATTTTCCATCTAAGATGATATTATTTCATATGTGTATGTTTCAAGTATAATGTCTCTATTATTTACATGGTTTTACTTTTATTATGATGAAATTATATCCATTTGTTTTATATGGATTATGTTATGATGGAATGATGTTTATGAAACCCATTTTATTCGTTGGGTTAGTATGAATTATGTATGTTTATTTTGTGGAACACAAAATAATAATTTCCTTATGAGATGGTTGGGACCTATATCTGCCTCCAATACATTGGGTAAATATTTATATCTCATGATATAGACATGGCTGGAACAGTAAGTTAATCCTGTTCAGTGATACAGGACTGGAACGAGGAGTGAACTCGATTCAGAAAGGGACTTTGTCCACTAAGATGGTCTTGGCAGCAATGCCTTCGCTACTATAGAAATCATATCATGTTCTTAATGGTTTTCCACAATTACATGTTTTATTCCCATGATATTTTATCATGATTTAGTTCCATTATGATCTATTCCTTACGTACTACCATGTTTTATTTCATTTCTCAAGATTTTGATGTTTAAACATTATGTTCATGTTTTGAAGTTCAAATGTATATGGTTTGTTTTATTTTCTCCATGCTTACCCTTAATGAGAATTTGAGCTCACCTTTTTTATGTTTTCTTTTCCCCAAGATTTAAAGAAAGGTTTTAGGTAAGAAAATCAAAGGGGAAGATCTTTATGGGAGATGTTGAAGATCTTTCACCACGATTAGAAGATTTTTTCCCGAGTTTCCAAAGACACTAAATTGTTACGGTCCTTGTGTGTTTGTTTTTGTTATATATTAAGTATTCCACAAAAGTAATGTAATGTCCATGTATTTTAAGCTTGGGTCTCTATAGTTGGTATCAGAGTAAAGTTTTAGTTAACCTTTGGAAACTAGGATGCGAACACTTTAGTGAAATCCCTAGAGATATTTCTAAGGTATGTGTAGGGATGTCCCTAAGGTTCAGTATACATATAGGTTAGAGTCCTAGAATTATGTTGATGATCATGAATAACCTAGGGTGAACCTAAGGTGTCATGGATTAAAGAATTTTTTATAAGTTAGACATCCTATAAGTGACTTTTTATGATTATGTGGTTCCTCGTTATTTTAACTGTTTCTTACACTATGGTTTCTGGTCTTAGTGAATGGAGGGAACGAGAAGGAATTCAGTTAACATTTATTCCAATGGACAAATTGGTGACTATGATCAGTGAAATAATGTAACACCTAGAGAGAAAGATATTGTGATTATGTCGAATCAGACATCTCGATATATGATTAACAAGGTGAACTTTAGTTGTATTCCTAAGTCATCAAATAAGCGGAATATGGAATTTTATGCATGTTTTCATGGTGAGGATCATAGAGAAAGGAAGATTGATATTTCTAAATAATAGAAGAATAACCTTGAGGAATACCTAAAATGGAGGGGAAGATGTTATCTATGTGGAGAAAAGGTTCATAGAGTGACAGACTATTATGGAGTCTAATGTCTTATCTACAGAGAACATGGGCATTACCCAACTCAATGCCCTGACCTAAGAAGTTACTTATCAATCGAGGAAGGACCTATTCCATGCCAATAATTTAAGAGGATGTATTGAAGGTCTTATGTATTATAATTAAATAATAATGTTGTTGAGGTACTTTTATAGTATATTTAAATATCTATGTATTGGTCCATTGTGGTTTTCTATAAGAATATGGTACCGGTAACCATGAAAAGTGATTAAAATATTTTTGGAAAGTAGATGATATGCGCATAATGAAGGGATAAGGATAAAATAATATGTTTGATAGTATTAATGATCTCATGACTGATATGAAGACAAAGTGATATCATGGTTTGAGTATATATAAATTTTGGGATTTTGGTATGTGGAAAGAGTTAATTTTTGAAAGCATTCATGTTTTCACTAAGGTTCAATGGGTATTCATTTTTCAAGAGAATACATGACTAAGGTATTCACATGTTTGGAATGTGACCAACAAGCTATATCTTGTGATATATGAGGGATAAATGATGGTATTCACGTGCTTGTTATGTGACCTTTCCAGTAATCATTTTCTTTATACTATAAGATTGGAGAGATGTATTTTGGATAAGACTAAAGATTGGAATGGATTATGTCGGACATTAGATAGTATTGTTTAAGTATAGAACATTTTTCGATATTATTGATGGGATTTTATAATAATATAGTTTTAGAAAAAGGACATCCTGCAGGACGGGCAACAACCTGTCGCATCGGACAAGGATGTTGGAATCAAACCCCCAACCGAAGTGTGACATGCCTTTATCACCTACCACTAGCCTACAGGAAGTCCCTAGTTAGTAGAAACTATTTTTATTTTAATCAGTATGATAGATGAAGTATAAGTCCATTTTTGGAATCATATACGATTAACCTCACCATAGATGGACTTATGTATATTTGAAAACTTTTGGTAACCTTTTGTTTGAGACATATGGAATGGCCCATTATTCTATCACATGATCTGTTAACACTTCATGAATGACAAATTCAACTTCATTTCTTTTAGATATGAAGTGGAAATTGTTCAAGGCATGAAAAACGGTGAGATTATACCGAAATAAAGTAAGTATTTCTTCTAATTCAAATTCTTAAACTTTAGGGAAATGATCTTGAAAACCAAAAATGTTGTCCTAGTGCTCTTATATCTGATGAATCTGATGGTACCTTAGATCATCAGAAATTTATGGCTTTGTAATTATTGGCATTTTCATAGCCATGTTCTCTACCACTCTCCATCAGAACTTGATGGTTAGATTTCTCTTCCATATACATATTTTCACCTATGATCTCCTATGTCGAAACCCAGTGATGAGTTAATTTGGGTAACCGTTATGTTTCATACTTCATTTTTTAAAAATTAAGTTTTAGTGTTCCTTTTTGCGATGTGGGTTTCTATGAAAGAAACATTCAAGTAGTAAAACATTTATAACCCCGACGAATTTCAAGGGCGAAATTAATTTTAAGGGGGGTAGAATGTAACAACTCGATATTTTATGAGAATTTTTCTTTTTAATTTAATTGATGTCTTGTGTTGTACGCTACACCAAATGGATCTTGCACTACATGCATCCCTGATTTTGCTTGCATTACACGCAATCGTGACCTTCCTCGATAGAGTGTGTAGTATGCAATACCGACTTTCACTAAACAACGATATATTGTTATAATATTATTATGGACTAGCCGTTATGAATAGTATTAACTACATTTTGAATTTTATAACATTATTATTCATCTTACACATTTTCTAGAACATGGTATGAGAACAAAATACATTTTTCGGGTAAAATAAGTATTTTTCAAAAAATGCAGTTTTGCCGCCTTTTGATGGCGCACCCACTTTAAATCTAGTTTTTGACTTGTTTATAAGTTTAATTTGACAAAATAAAATTCTTCCTTGGAATAAGGATATAAAAATTTAATTTGGATAAATTTTTCATATTATTCTGATAACTTTCATATTTTAATGAATAGTAAAAACATGCTATATTTTAATTAAAAACAACTTTTTTCATCGCATTAATTTATATGGTTAGATTATCTTTTTAATTGGTTTTAAAGTGTAATTAGAATATATTTTTACCATTTAATCCAATGTTGGTCATTGGAATTAATTTCACTTTGAAATTGGACATAATCAAGTGTCGATCTTTTGATAGTTATTGTTTCTTAAAAACACGCTATTTGTTTTGATAACGGGAATTAATTTTAAAATTAATTAATGCCACTTATATGTTTTGAATTAGGAAAAATAGACATCATTTTTGAATTTGTAATATCAAATATATCTTAGGCTGAATTTTTGGTATTTTTCTGAAAAACTTCAATTTTTGATGAATAGTGAAACCACTTAGTGGTAGTTAAAAAAACCGACTCTTTAATTTAAAGTAAATTTTACCACTTCTGTGAATTGAATTTCAAAAATCCGACATACATGGTTGTTATTAATAAGTAAAATATGGTTCAATAAGATGAAAATATCTTTTGGTGAATAGTAACTTTTGACTTTTATTTACCACGGTTAAAGGTAAATAGGGTAATTCAAGGTTAAAAGAATATTATAATAATTCAAAATTACCTTAACACTTGTCCCAACCTTATTGGATGAGTAGTGGACGACCATGGGCATCCTTGGGTCTATTTTGGGACCCCATTAAGCCACTTGGTAGTGATAATGACAATTTGGATTAATTAATTTAATGTAAAGACAAAATTGACATTAACAAAACTCTTTTAGTAATTAATTTTTATAAGGAGTTATATAAATTATATTTTCTACTATAAATATTAATTGGAAAGATAAAAATATTTCCTACATGATGGTATTTTTGTTATAATTTTTAGACATCAAATAAATTAAATTATTTATGACACAATAATGATGTAGTAGTTACCTCATTAATAAATGATTTAAATAAATAAGATTATAATGATTAAAATATTATCCAAAACATGTCCAATTCTGATTGGATGATTTTATTTCTACCATGAGTCATTTTATCTTAATATTTAATGATTTTTTGACCTTTTGAAACCGAAGATAAGTTTATAATAAAATAATATTTTCACACTTTCCAAAGGTGCCCCTCTCCTCCCTTATAAAAGGGAACCTCCTCCCTCTCCTCTTTACACAACTTTGAGCCTTCAAACTGGGCCAACCCCTGCCCATTTCACTTTTCCACTTCCCTAGAAACATTCTGGAGTTGTTTTTCTTCTCAAAATACTGACTCTAGTGCCTTAAAAGGAAGATTAAAATAGGTGTGTCGAAGAAGAGGTAATCTCTTCTACCGATTCTCTCAAGTTTCTTTCTTCTTCAACTTATTCTCCTTTAGTTGTTTCATTATAAAGTAATAACATAAGTATCACTAATATACTTATATTTTATTATAAATATGAAAAAAAACCATTTCACCTTCTATCCATCCTACGGAAAACAAAATCACCACGCGTGCGTACGTACCGAATACCGTCTCCACGTCGTGGTGTAATTAGTTTTTCCACCACCACCTTACTTGGATGGGTATAATGGTTTAAAGAATAACTATATATGTTTATTATAACATCATACTGATTCTGAGATATTATATCATCTACTCTAATTCTATTCAATAATTATGGGAATGATATCATCGCTCATGCGTACGTACGGACTACCGTCTCCACGAACGCGATGAGATTCATTTTCCATGATTAACCATTCAAGTATAATTATAAAGTATATATATAATAAATAATAATGAATTATATTAAATAATAATTATACTAGATTTATTTACATATATGTTTCATTTACTTAATTCCATTTAATTCAATAAGGAAACAAAAACAACGTTCATGCGTACGTACGGTCTACCATCTCCATGAACGGTGTATTTCATTCCATTTATCGATCCATAATATATATATATTTATATACTGAATATATATTATATATAAATCATTTTTTACATTCTGAAATTAAGTAAATTAGGATATGAGTAATAATATCAAGAAAAACAAATCGAAACACGTACGATAAATGAAACGATTTTACCCAAAACGCTGCTTTAACATGGAATTTACAAAAGAACAGGTAATATAAAGTCATAAGTGAACCATATATGATATCATAATAATGAATATGATTCTGTAATAATTCAATAACATTATTTAAATCATTATACAGGAGTTTCGGATACATACGAAGCATATCGTACAAAAGGTAAGGGATAATTTGGCAAATCTCATTTTTATCTGAGATTGCTTATACGTAAGTATTTACTGGGGTATATTTTCATCCATGTACCTAAAAATGTTTTTCATAAAGTGTTTAATATTCTTCCATGTATTTTTAAAGTCATTTTTACCCCTCTTTTACTTTTACATTGTGTTATGGAAGTAATCTTTCTTTTGTTTACCATACGAGGAACTTTTTGAATTTTCCGGCAAAAGTACGAGGAGAATGTTTTTTTAACTTATACGGCATGAATGGATTTTTACGGTTTCATAACACCTTATTTTAATGAAGCATACTCTGCATGATTTCATGACTATTTTCAAAAAAATCCTTTTCTTTTAAAATTTCATGGCATTTTGTTAAAAGAAAATGATTTTGAATAAGAAAGGATATTTTCATCAAGAATTCATTTCAAGTGTTTTATCAAAACCATTTTCCAACTAAGATGACATTATTTCATATGTGTATGTTTCAAGTATAATGCCTCTTTGATTTACATGGTTTCACTTTTCTTATGATGAAATGATATCCATTTTTTTATATGGATTATGTTATGATGGAATGATGTTTATGAAACCCATTTTATTCGTTGGGTTATTATGAATGATGTATGTTTATTTTGTGGCACATGAAAGAATGATTTCATTATGATATGGGTGGGACCAATATCTCCCTCCAATGCATTGGGTAAATATTTATATCTCATGAGATAGACATGGATGGAATGGTAAGTTAATTCAGTTCAGTGATACATGACTGGAACGAGGAGTGAACTCGATTCAGAAAGGGACTTTGTCCACTAAGATGGTCTTGGCAGCAATGCCTTGGCTACTATGAAAATCATATCATGTGCTTAATGGTTTTCCACAATTACATGTTTTATTACCATGCTATTTTATCATGATTGATGTTCCATTATGATCTATGCCTTACGTACTGCCATGTTTTATTTCATTGCTCAAGATTTTGATGTTTAAACATTATGTTCATGTTTTGAAGTTCAAATGTATATGGTTTGTTTTATTTTCTCCATGCTTACCCTTAATGAGAATTTGAGCTCACCCTTTTTATGTTTTCTTTTCCCTAGGATTTAAAGAAAGGTTTTAGGTAAGAAAACCAAAGGGGAAGATCTTTATGGGAGATGTTTAAGATCTTTCACCATGATTAGAATATTTTGTCCCGAGTTTCCAAAGACACTAAAATATCACGGTACTTGTGTGTCTGTTTTTGTTATATATTAAGTATTCTGAAAAAGTAATGTAATGTCTATGTACATCAATCTTGGGTCTCTATATAAATAGCCTGAGAGCTTTTTCTATTGTTTTTTCCACGTAGAATTGTGGTAGAGGTCTTAGGACCTGAATAGTCTCTGTACTGTTGTTTTCCCCGATCCAGGGTGTGGATCAAGTTTAAATAAATTGGTTCAGAGAACTAAGTCTCGGCTTGAGACTGAAACTCTTGGTTATATATGCTATGCATCTTAGATTAAGTTTAAAGTATTATATATATATATATATTGTATTCCGCTGCTATTTACTTTGAAATAAAAATCTATTTTAAAGTCACTTTGATAGTTAAATTAGCAAGTGTTTGTAACTTTTGTAAATTAGTATACTGGCTTCAAAAGCTAATTGAATCCTCTGATTAAATTAACTGAGACCTAATCAATCTTTTGAGAATCTAATTGAACCTTTACAGTTTTACAAATTCACTACAGTTTAACTTAGTTTTGAATTGGGGATTTTAATAGAAATATTTTAACAGAAATTTTTAATTGGAACTCAATTCACCCCCCCCCCCTCTTGAGTATCCACTCCGACCAACACTTTTGAACCGGTTCTCGGAAAAGAAATATGAGGGCACCATTGAACTCACAACGTCGGTGATTGCTTAGTGAGACCTTCACCATAGTTGTATCTTAACGAGAATATAAGTTAGTTTTTGGGGTTTTAAATTAAAATTGAATAAAAATAAAGTGTTGGATTTATTTTTATTTTTTGTGGTTAAATCTCCAAGAGGAGGTTAGTGGTGGGGCTCACCACACCATAACCTCCCATGGGAGGATATCCTTGGCGGGGCCAACACGAGATTTAAACCCCCCTTAACTCCCCATAAAGGAGGATGAAACTCTTAACCTTCCCCCTTTAATAATTTGAGCTAACACCACCCATTAATAAAATGAGTTGTCTCATTTAATTAAACACAATAAATCAAATGGTTGTTCCAACAAATAATAGACAACTTCATCTATTATTTTTGGCTGGCATCTTGGTGGAGCTTTGGGGAGAGAAAGAATTCACCCATGAAGAACACCTCTTCCGCCAACGAAGAACGACTAACACCTTTCTTCGATCTTTGACCGGACAAAAGAAGAAGGAGCTGACTGCGAAGAACGCTGATGAAATCTTGTCCTCAGTCTCCTACCCCGGACGCTTTCTGACATCAACGAATCGACATCCGCCATTCGTCTTCTTCCACCATCAACAAATGAAAAGTGAGGTAGGGGTTTGAGTTGAATTTTTATTCTTGTTCTACGTCATTCAAATCTCAAATTATGTTATGTAGATTGATATCAACGTAACGTGGAGGGCTCGGACCGAACGAACATAGCCCGACCCTCCCCCTTTGATTGTTCTCGTTTTTTGACAACGGCGGTTGCGCAATAGCGCCGCCGGAAGAGAGGATCGCCACGGAGGAACAGACCACAACAAAAGCAATGGTGGCTGGCGACGGGCCGACCGTGAAGAAATTGGCGGTGCAAGACTGCCGGGTCACCAAGAGGATGTGACACCACCATGCCGCACGGAAGGAGAGTCGTGGCTAGGGCTGGCCGACGCGGAGGCGCGCGGCCCCGTCGCACCGCGCGGAGGCTAGTAGAGGGTCGCGGCCAGGGCGGGTTGCGGCGGAGGGCTTCGGAACCCTCGCACTGCGCCAGTGGTGCAGAACCGCAGCAAGGGTGGGCCGTGGTGGAGGACCGTGGTGCCGTCGCGCCGTGCCGGTGGTGCGGAGCAGCTGGACGCTCAGCCAACCGAGAGGTGGGGGACCCCGTTGGGTCCCACGTGTGCTGGATCGGTGCCACCTGGCGCCGGTTGGAGCTCCACCTGAACGGCAGAGCCGTTAGGGAGCCAGAGGGCACGCGGCTTCCCCCTGGCCACGGCTTAGGCGGACCCCGCGAGCTGTCAGGCCGATTGGCCACCCAACCGGGCCGGGCTGCCATCAGGTCGGGCTGCCCTCAGGCCGAGCCACCCATCCGGGTGAGGCCACCTTTGGGTCGGGCCGCCCACTCAGGTCGGGCCACCCCCTCGGACTAGGTCAAATCTGCGGATCGAGTCGGACCCCGGTCCAGACCCAGGTCAGGCTGGGTCAGTCTGACTGAGTCAGACCGGACCCGGTCCCGCTTTGGCCTGTTTACACCTCTTCGCACATATCTTGGGCTACAGGTGTCTGATCAACGAACCTTCTATGGTGACAGAAATCTTAGAATGAGATGGTTCTTTTGGAATAACTCACTTGAGGTTTAGATACAATTGGAGTATGGTCAGGTTGGTTTGAACCTTAAAACCAACTGAGCCCCTGAAACGGATACGCCAATAACTCACAGACCGGGCGTCTGATTGACGTGTTGTCTGTTGCGTTGAGATCCCTATGATGAGGCAGACCTTTTAGATACTTATACTTGTGAATTCGTGATATTTTTAGTACCGACCAGTAGCTCGTGGAGCGGATCCTCCTGGAGACAAGCGAGCGGAGTACGAAGACCTAGTAGCTGGCTGATACTTGATGACTTTTGATCTTTCGACTCAGAGTGTTTCTACTAGCCTAGTGGGGAGCGCCTCTATGTGACGCAGCAGGCCCACAGTGGGGACCGCCTCTGTGTGATGCGGTAGACCCACGGTACTCGACAGGAGGAGTACCTCAGCAGGCTAAGAGGGGGAGCGCCTATGTGTTAGCGTGGCAGACCCATAGTGGGGAGCGCCTCTGTGTGACACAGCAGACCCATGGTACTCGACAAGAGGAGTACCAAAATAGTCCAGGAAATTAGGAAGTGCCTCTGTGTGACGCGGAAGCCCCACAGTACTCTATAGAGGAGGATTACACCAGCAGTCAAGGTTTTGACAGATTAACTGGGAGTGTTACATGTTACCACCCCTATAATAAAATCTTGGTTTTGTGCTGAGTCAGTGACTTTTGAGTTTACCTCGTGATTGATATGGGTTACTAGATAACTTAGGTATATGTATAAGCATATACCTAAATAAGTGTTATCTATTGTTTCTTTACTTTGTGTTTATCCTTGTTGGATATTGTGAGACCTTGAGGGTCTTGGGGTCCCTACTAAGTATCGTTATACTCACCCATGCACAGGTTATGCCCGCACCTCGTTGTGTTGGATGCAGACGATAGACAGCGCTGATGGAGGCCGAGAGTGCAAGGACCGTACGGTACCTGGAGGTGGACCATACGACGATTTGGTACACAAAGGAGTGTGATGGATGTGGAGTGCCGAGGTGGCCATCTATTCCTACCCTTCAGGTAGGAACCCCGAAAGATGATCCAGGAGCTGCTCTTTACCTTTTAGTTGTTTGTCCCTTTTTCAGTTGTACTTAATTTCAGTTGTACTTGTACTTTACTGTTGGGCTTGTATTTCCGGCCCTTTCACTTTCCATCACTTCTTTTGTATATAGTATTGCTTAGTGTTTTTCTTCCAATTGTGTACTCTGTTTTTGTGTGTTTACTTTTTATAAAGGCAATGCCTTCCTAGTTTTGGGATTTACCCCTTTGGTGCTAGTCGCCAGTCCCTGGCCTATGGAAGGCGGGCTTGGGGTGGTCATGGAATGGGTCCCGAGGATGGGTCATGACAATGTAACTATTGGAATAATAACCTAACTGTTGGGAATAGTAACAAGTCCATTGGAATAATAATTTTACCTCAAAATAATGAATTGTGATATAAATAATATTTATCATGATTAATTTATGTTAATATAAAGTTTATAATTCTAAAAAATAAATATCGTTATTAAAAAACTCAAAGAAAATATAAGCACATTTTTAATAAACTGTATTCTAAAGTATTTCATAAAAATTATAATTTTTATATTAAAAATAAAAAATTAAATATGTTATAAATTTTTCCTTATAAAATTAATAACATTTTTTAAATCAAAAATTTTAAATTGTAAAAGGTTTATTTTTTGGTAGTTTTCTAAAATGCTTCAATTTTCAGGTGAATAGTAAAAATACAGTTTTTCATAAAAGTGGTGTATCTTAAATTACATCATTCATGGTGTAATTATGACCTATTCCTTTCTATAAATTATGTTTTTGTCATGATATATTTAATTTCATAAATGAATTACTAAAATAAAATAAAATCAAATTAAAAACCTAAAAAGAACATTCCAAAACCTAAAGTCAAAAATGATCCCTTAAAATAAATTTTTTTTCTTTCTTTCCACTTTCCTTTTAAATAAACTAATGAAATCAAATTATAAAGAGGTTTAAATCATAGAAAAAATTATATTATATATAATATATAAAAATTTAATTACATGTATTCTAATCTTATTGATTTAATTATACTTACGTATAAATGACTTTCAACAAAAATAGTGTAATCAAAACAAAATAGGAAAATTTAATGAAAACATGATATCAAAACAATTAATGATTAAAAAATAGTGTTACAAAATAGAATCTAATAATTATAATGGATAAATAGTGGAACAAATGAACATAATTTATTTATATGACTATGTTTTAATAATCCTAGGTTTATTATTCAAGAGGTGAAAAAGCGACAAAATAAAGTAGGATTTAAGGTAAGGGGATTCTCAAACTCAATTCCTTTCTTTGGATTATCTTAATTTCCTTAGTATGAATTTTCATATTATGTCCTTAAATTGTACTTTCCCTTTTCTTTTAGGGATATACATGTTCCTACCATGTCAAAATGTTTTCTCATAAAATCATTTTTTTAAATGAATTCAATTTCTAAACCATTGTATTTTACTCCTCTTGGAATAATTTTTGTCCACTCAAGAATAATGATGTTTTATTTACAAGTATGATTTCAATTATTCATTTATTGTAAGATCCCTAACTTTTCTGGAGATGTATCAAGATCATTTTTAGGTATTATTTTTCCTTTTTTGGTTATACTTTGGTTGAGGCTTTTCTTGGGTGCTTGAAGATGAATTTTAGAAGTTTTTGGAGGGTGTTTGAGAACTGCATGGTTAGCGCACAGTTTTCCCAAACTGTGCACCCAACCCATCAAAACATGCACCCTTGAGATAGTGAGGTTTTCATGATTGGTGCATAGTTTTTCAAAATGTTCACCCTATTATCTGAAACCATGAACCCCTAAATTGAGTCGCATGGTTAGTGCACACAGTTTGAAAAACCATGATCCCCTTCCCTTGAAACCATGTGTGTAGGTTTTATTCCTCTGAAAATTTTAATTAAAATATAATACCCCTCGGTTTTAACCTCTAAACACCCTATCTAGACCCTAAACCTATTATGTTAAATTTTAAATCTCCCAGGATGGTTCCAAGGCTCCATGAACCTCATTCTTGATGAATCGAAGGTCTATTCAAAGGATCATCTCTTAGTTGGTAAATTATTTCTTCCCCAATTGGTTTCCTTTCTCTATTATATATTTCTCTCATATTTTTTATAGATGATTACCTCTATTGGAGATGGTTTATATATAGGTTTTCTTGTATTTTGATCTATTTTTTTTATCTTATGTTTTGTTCCCATATCTTCTACATCATTTTCAAATTCAATCCTTCCATTTCAAATTATGGTTTTATGCTTGGAGGAAATTCGTCAGTGACCTTGAGGTAATTGGCCTAAATTTCAAGTCCCATAGTCTTGAATTATAATTTTATACATGTAATTGTGGAATTTAAATTTCCACATTTGGATATTGAATCTTGAATTAAACTAATTAATTGGTTAATTAATTAATGGGATTATGAAATTGGTCAATTAATGGGATTATAAAATTGGTCAATTAATGGGATTGTAAAATTGGTTGATTAATGTGGTTATGAATTTGATGATAATGGGACTTAAGGGATGTTTGGTTTATCGTTTAAGGGTTAATGGATTATATTATTAAATGTGGATAAATGGTTTACTGGTGAATTGTTCATATTATTCTATGTGATTAAAGTGATGAACCATGATTGAATTGATAATTGAAATGGGAAAATTTGATGAGAATGTTCGATAAAAAGTTTAATGATGCTTAAACATGATTTATATGAAATATGTGATATATGTGATATTGTGATATTTATGATTATGATTGTGGGACATGGATTGATGCTTCAAAATCCAATATGTGATACCAAAAAATGTGGGACATGGACTAATGCTTCAAAATCCCATATGTGATAACAATGAGGTTTGGGATAGGGATTGATTCTCAAAATACCCAATGGGTGATAGACATGATGTTCTAAGACCATGACATTATCATTGGACTATGGTTCCAAATATCCTTGATATGAAATTGAAATAGATTGATTAATGAAAACCCATGATGTAATGAAATATGATATCCCTTGGGATTGTTTAGACTCCATCGTGGGCCAAAGTAGGTATTGATGGTTTGGGTGTCATTTTTAATCTAGGAGATTATATGGCTAATTAATGAATATTTAATTATAAAAACTATTTACTTTATTGTTGTACTTTATTCTTTATACAACTACATACACCATTAGAGATTGGATGTTGTTTTAGACATCATTGGTGGTGGCCTCCTGAGTTGTACTCACACCCTACTTGGGATTCCTGATCAGTACCTGAATAGACTTCATGTTTACAAGATGGGATAAGGGTAAGAGTATATATTATATTGTTGATTTTGGATGGAGCATAGATGAGGGAACCATACATGATTTTTAGACCCTTTTGGGGAGTTTTTAGGGTGTATTTATTTTGGTTTTTTATATTGAAACATGACACATATACGGAATGACATATCTACTACTTTAGTTTGTATTTTTTTTCCTATTTTGGATTATCATGTGATTCTGGTCTGTATTGGTTATTCCATTATTTTGGTTGTTGGTTATATCATTTGGTTATTAGTTATTTATTTTTCTCTATTGAGTTTATTTGATAAATAGGGTATAGTCTCCCCATGTTATATATTAGACCCTCATTGCTAGTTGGAATCCTCTAGTGTATGGAGATGCATGCCTGATATCACATAAGCAACTAGCTTTAGGCACCTTCATGTGGCACTCAGGTCATGACATTGCAATGTGGTATCAAAAGAGTTTTCTTTTAATTTATTTTTTATTTCTATTTGGGAATGGTATATAGGAGATTATAGTAATTTGGACCTTGGTCAAGTGCTCGTGCATGGGAGTAGTTGACCCATTTATGGGGATAAAACCAAGTACCCAAGGTGGGTTTATTGTTATTTATTTTTGATGTTACAATTGA
Source organism: Viscum album (assembly GCA_963277665.1). Taxonomy (NCBI): domain Eukaryota; kingdom Viridiplantae; phylum Streptophyta; class Magnoliopsida; order Santalales; family Viscaceae; genus Viscum; species Viscum album. The sequence goes on from OY728166.1 coordinate 857,134,186, forward strand.
TTATTATTTCACCTTGGTGATTCACTTTTTGTTTGATGTTATTATTTATTTTTTGAGATTTTTGCATAATGTATTAGAATAGAATGAGAGTTTTGTAAGAATGAATCATTTTATGCACTCCGAACTTATTATGACATGCATCATTTTAGGAACACATAGAAAATCGTGTTTAGGGTGAGTTGTTTAAATTTAAGTGCTTTTCTTTGTTGTGTCATTTTAAGGAAACGGTGCTTAATGATAAATTTATAATTGAAAATGTCTCTAAATGTGGAAAATGGAAATAGATAAATTGGTTTCTAATGGGAAACTTTATTTTTGAAAGTGATTTACCCTATGTTAGTTGTGATCTAGATGGGGGATGGGTGAGGGTAGTAATAGAACCTTTGTTTTGACTGTGTTGTGAGGTATGTGGGATTAATGTTATGGATTTATGTGAATCCATATTACGCAAATCTATTAATTTTGTGTTATGTGTCTTATGACGTGTGTTTGGAATTGTAGATTTATTCCTCCATGGTGATGTTTGTTGATAGGATTACAGGAGGATATGGCTGGAAATGATCCTCCAGTGGTGGAACCTAAGGTTCTGATAGTTCCGGGTGAGGAAGCTAAAAAGCAGTTCCATGATAACTTTACTCTCTTTAAGAATTTTATAGAAAGATACTCAAATCTGGTTGTGAAAAGTATGTTTGAATTAACACAGGAGTTCCAATTGCATCACCCTCTGACTTTCACTAGACAGGGTGGACCTGAGGCAGCTGAGTTCTAGATTGAGTCTATCTAGATTATCCTTGACCACCTAGAGAATCATTCTAAGAATAGAATCAAATTGACTATTTATATATTATGTGGTTGTAAAAATTATTGGTGGTACATTCAAATTCAGGATGGATAGCTGAAAATTTTGGAGTGGAAGGACTTTTAGGAGAAGTTATTTGAGAAATTTTACCCTGAGATGCTCAGGCATGATAAAGAAGAAAAGTTTATGAGGCCAACCCAAGGGAGTATGTATGTAATGGAATATGAAGGAAACTCTACTAATTTTCAGTACTTTGTTCCAAAATTGGTATAATATGAGGCTACTATAGAGAAACATTTTCAGGTTGGGATTAAATGTGAGATAAAGTCCCAGGTTAACATATTTATATTGAAGAAGTTTTCAGACATGGTAAATTGGGCTCTCATATATGAGGGGAACCTGAAGGAGTATTCTAGTAGAGGATATGTGGTTTCTACTGGATGAACAGTAGGTATGACTTCCAAGATTAGTAAGCGTCACTTTGAGAATGTTAATCAGGGAGATAGTAAGCAAAGTGGCCAGTTATATGGATCTGTTACTCAGGATATGACTAAAGTGCTCTATCACCAGTGCAGTAGGTCGAGTCACCTTTGTATATAGTGCCCCTGACCACCAATAGTGTGTTGAGCTTGTGGAAGGATGGGATGTCTACAGTGGTTCTATAAAAACCCATGATAGGTGGGTAATGATAGAGGAGCTAGGTAGAATCAGAGTGATGGGAGGTGATATTTGACCCCATATCAGTCTATTAGTTGGAGTTCTACTAGCCATGGAAGTCAAGGAAGTGGAAGTGGTACTTTTGGGAAACAATTCCCATATCAGTGAAGGGTTTAAGTTTAGGGGAATGATACTAAATCATAGGTAATAGGGGTAGGATAGTTTCATGTAGTTCAGTATTCACGTGTGGATAGAGAGTTTGGACTATTTACAGTTAGAGGTAATATTCTTATAGATTCTAACTTGATAGTGCCTTATTAGATATAGGTGCATCTAATTCCTTTATATCTGCACAACTTGTGAATGGGTTAATTATGGTAGTATAATTTTTGAGTGGGGTTATGATGATTGACTCACTATTGGGAGTGCGGTCAAGGGACATCTTTTTGTGCAAGGGATATTCTCTTAAGTTTGGGGAGTATCATTTCTTATGTCAACTTTACATCCTTGATATATCAGTTTTCTACTTGTTTTTTGGTATGGATTTGTCCCACATTGATTGTTACACCAGGAGAGTGAATTTAACATCACATGAGGGTGATAGTTATGTACATTTTGGATAGTGGGATATCCAAGTAGGCCATGTAGGGCCAGTTCATCAGCAACTGAGAGAGCTCACCACCCGGGTTTCAATTTTTTTGTTGGATGATGGGGGTGTAAATCATGATGTATTTCAACCCATTATAGACCAGTTCTAGGATGTGTTTCTTAGGGACTTATCAAGGCTTCCACTTGATATGGATGTTGATTTTACGATTGAGATCATTCCAAGAGATGAGCCAATTTCTATTCTGTCATATATAATGGAACCAATAGAGCTTCATGAGATTAAGACTTAATGGGAAGAGTTGAAGGATAACAGGTTTATCCATCCAAGTACATCACCTTGGGGTTCTCTATTTTTCTTTTTGAAAAGAAGGTTGATGGAACTTTGTTCTTATGTGTTGACTACTAAAATTTGAACTAGATGATAGTGAAGAACTGGTATCCTCTTTCATGTATCGATGATTTATTTGACCAGTTGAGGGTTGCTTGTCTCTTCTCAAAGATTAGATTGAGTTTGGGGTATCATAGGTTGAGATTTAGAACTTATGATATACCACATACATCTTTTAGAATAAGGTATGGTCTTTATGAGTTCTTTTTGATACATTTTAGTCTAAAGAACACTTCTGATGTGTTTATGGTCTTGATGAACTAATTATTCCACTTATACCTAGATCATTTTGTGGTTGTTTTTTGGATGAAATCTTCGTGTACTATAACACTCATGATGATCATTCCTAATATCATGACATCATATTGAGTACACTAAGAGAGAATCAACTATACATCAATCCATCTATGTTAAAAATTTGGATTGATCATGTACACTTTTTGGGTCAAATCATCTCATAAGAATATGTCTTAATGGACTTAGATAATGTGCAGGTAGTTTTTTGTTGGGATAAACCTAAGAATTTATTTGATATCTATAGGTTTCTAGGTTTGGTGGGATATTATCAGAGGTTTATCCTAGAATTTTCCCTCTTGGAAGCACCACTTTTAGGCTTGAACAAGAATATAATAAAGTTTTAATGGTCTATATCATGTGATAATGATTTCCATTAGTTGAAGAATCATTTGACTACTGCTTTGATTTTGATCCTACCAGAGCTGAGTGAGGAGTATACCATGTTTTTTATGCATCCAGTATAGGAATTGTAGTAGTGTTGATGTAGGGGGATTGAGTTTTATCATATGGGTCACATAAGTTGAGGCTACATGAAAAAAATTACCCTATGAACAATATCTAGTTAGCTGTAGTGGTTTATGCATTGAAGTGTTGGCATAATTATCTATTGGGTGAAAATTTTATTGTATATACTGATCAAAAAAGCTTCATTTATTTATTTTCACAATAGGATTTGAATATATAGTAGTGGAGATGGGTTGAGTATAGGAAGTCATTTGATTTTGAGATAGCATATACACCCAGTAAGGGAAATAGTGTCACTAATACTTTAAGAAAGAAGACACATACTTAGGAAGTTTAAGAGTCTAGTTCTGAGTGGAAGATGATAACTTTGCTGGTTGAGATGCATGTTATGGTTCATGAAGGCTAGGATAAGATGACCCTCGTATAATTATTAGTTTAATCCAGACTTTTGAACTGGTTCGGGTAGAGTAAGTATGAGGATCCATAGTGTTTTTCCTTGAGAAAAATCCTTGAAGGTACATTCTTACTAGACTATTTATAAAGATGAGATGATCTATATTCAGGGTCAGGTAGTTGTGCCTATGAGTATGTGAGAGGAACTAATATGTGAATTTCATTCCTCGGAGTGGGCCGTGCATCTGGGTTTGATTAAAATTTACTATACCCTATGTCAATAGTATTGGTGGTCAGTCATGAAAAGGGATATTGTAGGGTTCGTGACATGATACTACACATGTCAACGGGTGAAGGCCAAGAATCAACGACCTGGTGGTTTACTATAACCATTACCCATTCTAGAATATAAGTGGTATTAACTTACTATGTACTTTTTGGTAGGTATTCCAAGGATGCCTTAGAAGAATGACACAATTTTGGTGGTTGTGGATCAATTAAAGAAAGTAGAGCATTTCTTGACCATATGGGATACTTTCTCTGTGGATCAATTTGGAGAGTTGTATGTTTAAGAGATATTCTATATTCTTGGGGTTCCATAGAATGTAGTTTTAGACCATGACTCATGTTTTACTTTTCAATTATGGAAAATATTGAACAAGGCACATGGTACGTAGGTATTACTGATTACGGCTTTTCATCCACAACAGATGGGCAGTGAAAGCATACTATTTAATTACTTCAGGATATTCTATGAGCATGAATGAGTCAGGTGACTATTAATATGGCACCATATGAGGCTTTTTCTGGTATTCAATGCAGATCACCTCAATTATAGATGGAGGTAGTTGATTCAAAGCTATTGAGATTTAGTCTTGGGCAGGACACATTGGAGCAGGTTCAGTTGATTTAGAAATGCATGGATATGGATCATAGTAGGAATAATTCATATGCTGATAAATGTAGATAACCCATTTATTTTATAGTGGGTGATCATTTGTTTCTTTAGTCTCTCCTAGATTGGGTCACCATAGGATTCAGAGTCAGGGCAAGTTAGCACCCAGGTTTGTTGGGCCTTTTAAGGTTATGGAGAGAATCAGTCCAGTGGCATACCAATTGGATCTTCCATAGAGGTATAGTGATATACATGATGTTTTCAATGTGTTGGAACTTCAGAAATATTATCTCAAACATTCTCATGTGATTGATGTTGATGATGTTCAGATTGAGACTGATGCATCCTTTATGGAGCATCCGATCCATGTTATGGATCGCAATGATAAAGTGTTGAGGGGAAAGACTATGTTGATAGTTCAAGTATTGTGGAAAAATGGGAATATTTAGAAAGAAACATGGGATAGATAGGAAGATATGTGGGTTCAATGGAACAATATTTTTACCTCATAATCTTAGAGATTCTTGGGAGTATAATTCAAGGATGTGCTATTAGAAGGTGGGGAGATTGTAAGATCATGACCTTTTATAGAGATTTACTGAGTTCGGTTTTAGGTACTACTTTTTCTTTTTTTGTTATACTTTATTTTATGCTTTTCTTAGGTGCGTACAGGTGAATTTTGGAATTTTTCATGGTGTTGGGCAGCGCACGGTAGGCACACGGTTTTTCCAAACCATGTGCCCAGTCCAGCAAATTGTACACCGATAAGAAAGTGGGGTTTTCATTATTGGCACATTTTTTGTCAAATTGTGCACCCTATTAGTAGAAACCATGCACCCCTAAAGTGAGGTTCATGTTTAGGGTGCATGGTTTGGAAATTTGTGTGCCTCTTCCCAAGAAACTGTGTGTGGGAGTTTTATTCCTATGAAAATTTTAATTAAAATCCTAAACCCTTATTTTTAAGCCTTAAACACTCTATATCGACCCTAAACCTATTCCTATAAATTTAAAATCTTCTGGGAGGGTTTCAAGGCTCCTCAAACCCCATTTTTGATGAATCGTAGGTCTATTCGAAGGATCACCTCTCTGTTGGTAAGTGTATTCTTCTCTGATTGGTTTCCTTTCTCTCTCCTATGTTTCTCTCATCTTTTGGATGGATTATTTCCACCATTTTTTATGGTTTAGATCTATGTTTTCTTGTATATTGATCTGTTTGATTTTGATCTTAGGTTTTGTTCCTAGATCTTCCACATTGTTGTGAAATTCAATTGTTCCATTTCAAATTGGGGTTTTTCTCTTGGTGAACATCTGTCAACAACCTCAAGGTATGTGGTCTAAATGTTAATTCCTATAGTCCTGAATTATAATTTCATGTATGTAATTTTTGAATTTCAATTTTTATGTTTGGAAATTAAATCTTGAATTGAACTAATTAATTAGCTGATTAATTAATGGGATTATGAAATTTCTCAATAAATGGGATTATGCTATTGGTCAATTAATGGGATTGTGAAATTTGTTGATTAATGTGATTATGAATTGGATATTAATGGGAATTTTTTTATTTTCGGATTAATCTTGAAGGATTAAGGGATTATAGGATTAAATTTTGATAAATGGTTTAATTGTGAATTTTTCATATTATTCCATGTGGTTAAAGTAATGAACCATGCTTGAATTTATAATTGAAATGGGACACTCGGATGATATTGTTTGATAAGAAGGTTAATTATTCTTAACCTTTATGTATATGAAATATTTTATATATGTGATATTGTGATATATGTGATTACAAGTTTGGGATAAGGAAAAATGCCTAAAAATCCCATATGTGATAACAATGACCATGAGACACTGACTGATGATTAAAAAGCTCATATATGTTAATAATGAGGTGGGGTATAGGTATTGATGCTTAAAATACCCATGGGGTGATAAAAATGATGTTCTAGGCCCAATACATTGGCATTGGACTGTGGTTCCAAGTAGGTTTGATATGAAAGTGGAATGAATTTATTAATGAAAATCCATGATGTAATGAAATGTGATATCCCTTAGGTGTGGTTCAGACTCTGGAATAGGCTGAAGAAGGTTTTAATGGTTTGGGTTTTATTGTGAACCCAAGATATTATGTGGTTAATTAAGGAATAATTAATTATGAAAACTATTTACTTTATTATTGTACTTTACTCTTTATACAACTGCAAACACTATTATTGGCTGGATATTGTTTTAGACATCATTAGTGGTAGCCTACTGAGTGTACTCACACCCTACTCAGGCTTTCTAATCAGTAACTGAATAGATTTCATATTTATAGGATGGGATAATATAAATATCCCTATGTTAGATTGCTGAGTTGGGATCAATCATAGATGAGGGAACCATACATGATGTCAGGACCCATTTGGGGAGTTTTTAGGGTTTCTTTATTTTTTTCATATTGACACTTGATACATATATGGAATGAAAAATTCACTGATTTGGTTTGAATATTTTTTTCCCTATTTTGGTTTATCATGTGATACTAGTTTTTATTCTTTATGGTGTTATTCTGTTTTTTGGTTATATCATTTAGCTATTAGTAATTTTTTTCTATTGTTTAGATTATTTTATGAAGAGGGTATAGTCCCCCCATGTTATATATTACACCCTTACTGCTAGTTAGAAGCCTCTGGTATATAGGTAGGCATGCCTGAGGTCATGTAACCAAGCGGATTGGGGCACCAGCATGTGGCACCTGGGTCAGGACGTTGCATTTGGGAACCAAAAGTTCTTTCATGAAAGTTTGATTTATAAAATACTTATTAAACCCATTCTCTTACATGGGTTTATTTCATGACTATGATTGTTATATGATCTCTATTGAATGCATGATTATCTAAATATTATGATGTGATGGATGGGCCTAAAATTTTATAGCTCACTAAAGCAATGGGTAATATGATGCATCTCATGAGATTATGTGAAAAGTACATGAACACGATGCTCATTTTATTCAAAATGATGATGTTATGATTTATGAACATATGTTATGAGTGAGCATGATGTTATCTTTGTTTACAACTATGTGTTTTATTTTAACACTAAGACATGTTGTTTTATTTTATGCATATGCCACATTCCATGCCTTTATCGAATTTTTCCCTCACGGTTATGATGATGATCATATGCTTATAATGTGATGATTATGATTATTCTCGCACATGTTATATTCATTCATGTACCTTATTCATCCTCTTACTGGGATATTATCTCACCCATTTCATTGATGTATATCCTATAGTGATTACTTGTACTAAGTAAAACGTGAGGGCCACTAAGAGGATAGAGAAGAAGGAATTAAATAATGTTTTGGTTTTATTATGTAAAAGTGATGTTTAATCCTAATTTACCCAAGATACTAATCCTTTGGATCCTATATTATATTGTTAGTATTTTTTTATCTTAAAAATGATGTAATAGTTATGTAATGAAAAATTTAGGTTGTTATAATTGGTGTGTAATTTGTGTGGTAATTAATATCTTAAATGGTTTGTAAACTAGATGCCATGTCATATAATCACATTATAATCATGTTTATTGACTGGAAATAAATATGAATCATGTGTTAATTTTATTAAATGTAATTTTACCACATGGATTCCATGATCCCTTTGGGTCGTAATCGTGTGGGGTTACACAATGTGTACACCAACTACACACCATGTGCACCTTGTTAAATTGTGTGCCAATTAGCAGTTAATATGAAGTGTTTAATGAATCTATGTAATTTTCTCCCACCCAATGTGTTAAAATTTGAATGGTTCATCCTTTTTCGATTGACCATGGTTACACGACAAGTATATTTCAGTTGCACATCGTGTATTCATGTCATCTGGCTAGGATTCCAGATACCTTTAGATAAGATCATTGAACATTATTTCTCTATTCTTGGCCAGTTTTTTGTTATATTAAAATGAATTATCATGTTATATATAGTTTTAGATTAACAATGAAAAACAATAAATAAAAAAATAAATATCAAATTCATAAATTGACCAATGATTTCTAAATAATTATGAATTAATATGTAACCGCTTTGATACCACTTGAAGGTTTTAGGGCTGGATGAAATTGGTTGGACCTATACCCAATAATGGTTTATAATCGGTTTCTCTAGATAGATCCTTAAAAATGGATGAACATAACCCTATAATATTCAAAGAGATAATATTTACACATATAATTTATAATTGATTTATATAAATAATAATTAATTTACATGAAATTCTTTCTTCATTGTTGAATTGGTTGACCTTTCATGTTATACCATTGTTGTGATGAAGGATTCAAGGGTAGAATTCCTATACTGATATCTGTATGTGCTCCACAAACCTTAGAAGATCTCCATTGGATATCATTGTGCTAGTAGGGAAGAACCAAACCACTTGCATCATTTTTTATTGATTCCAACAATAATTCCTTCCAAACTTAAAGGATTTTTTAGTTATCATAATCTTGAGAGGGACGAGGGGCTAATCACTCCCTATTATTGAAAGTGTTCTTGATAAATTCTCTCTAGGGATTGAGATAATTATCTAGAGAATCCATTGTGCGCACAATTCTCTGTATATCCTAAAATGACATAAGTGGGTTTATATATTTAGGTCCTAGATTTAGTTATTACATAAAGGCCCTTAACCAATCTATTTATCATTAATAAACCCCACATTGAGTAATAATAATAATATTTTTATTTCCCTAATGTGATCTAACACATGGATATCTAAACATAATTTCTTAAAATAATTAATTAATATTTATTAAAATGATATTAAGTAAAATATAAAATTTTTACATTGGACCTTAACTCGACCCATCAACCCTCCTTAGCATTTATCAAAAAATGAATAAAAATATTTATTTAAATAAAAAATATCATTGTATTATTTATTCACAAAATAAATAAATATTATATTCACTAACTAGTGAATAAATATTTATTTAATATCAAAATCACATATATATATTCTTTCAAAAAAATTAGTGGTTAATTTATTGTAATTAACATAACCAGAATAATTATTATTCCTTTGAACTTAAAAATAATATTTATTCTAATATTAGATTCGTATATAATTGAACTGATGTTTTAGATACACTTAACATGTGACACTATAGGCCACTTTCTTAGTTTCATTATGTGAACTAGCCTAAATTCCAAAATCAGTGCCAAGGAACGCGTCAAGACACCCATAGAGAATTTTTTTGAATTTCTTAATAACAAAAACCTCTTATAGATACTCACCCTATAATATAATCCATTTTTATTGATAAACCATCAAGAAGGTTTCATCACTTGGTTCATTAGCCTATATACTTCATATATATTTCTTTGAATTTCCTAAAATAAACTCATCAATAAAACTTCCATGAACATGGAATTAATTAGATAGTTCTATTCCAATCAAAGAGATTGATATATCTACTTCCATTAAAATATAATATATAAATTCTTTATTGACTTATGCATTAATTTTATAGTGATTATGATTCACCCAATGTATCCTAACATGCCACTAGAATATGTTTTTATGATTTTTCAAACACATCTAAGTACATGATTCATGATGTAAATTAATAATAATCTCCTACCTATGGACCAATACACACATACATAGATATGACTATATAATTACACATAAAACATATGGAATTACTACTGGTGGTTATGTTCTTATAACCTTCTCTTATGTAAATTATCAAGTGTGAATTTCATGATAAGAAGTATCAATGTATTATAAGTCCCTACACCTGATATCCAAGAATAATTTATTTTCTATTAGATTGATTTTATATGGATATAGAATATATATTTAAGAATACTATCATATAACTTCAAGTTTCTCATCATAGCAGGAAACTTCTATGACCTTTCAATGAGAAAGATACTCCAAGGCTATTATCACATTAATGTTATGAAAAAAACACTCATCATGTGATATGATATTTATTAATATATAATAATTTGAATATAACTATAATTGAAAGTAAAAAAAGTTATCTCATTCTAGGACACCAAATCCAACAACTTCTTCTCACTTAATCAACCCAACCATTACATTTCCACTAAATTACTTTATTAACCAAAGGTTAAGTGTGGTCAGTTAACTTATGACTCATTCAAGTAATTTGGGAAAAAGTGATCTCCTCTTTTGGTGAATATGTGAGACTCTAAATGATGCATTATTCAATACCAAAAAACCCAATAAGGTTTATATTAAGAAAAAACTGCATGCTTACTAGAATTCCTCAAGGTGGGTTGGCATAAAATTCATACATAAGGTTTTTATTTCAACCCATGATATTATCAAAAGAGAGTGTATTACACAATATATCAATAGAACCATATAAAATAACTCAAACAGGGAACACCCATCACCCAATTCAAGTCAAACTTTAATACAAAGGAAAAAGGTTTGGAAAGGATCGTGTATAATGGAATGGATATGTCAGGGTTTTATAAAGAAACCACAAGTAATGAACATACCTACCTAGAATCATATTAACTCATTTAAAATATTTAAATAATTTCACTAAAATATATCTTGAAATCCATCCTTCATTATTTTCAAAATATAAGATAATTGTTATAAATAATTTTGGAGAATAAAAGGTAGTCACGTCATAATCATATCCCAAGAATCTCTCAGATGGTCAAGGCCACTTATAATAACCATTAGAAATCTTTCCAACTCAAAAAAATATCCAATAATCACAAAACCAATTTCCATGTCCAAAGTAACATAACTAAATAGTCACCATAATAGATAAACATAAAAAAAATCTATGAAAAACCAATGTCATCGGCATCCAAAATCCATCCAAAAGTATAACAACCCAAATACCTAAACAACTCCCCTAGATATTTCCTTTAATTCCATCCCAAATCTAGAAAAAATAAAAAAAATCATACCTTATTCATTATCAACCAAAATGGTGATGAACGGGTATAAAAACACCCACTTACACCTCTTTTAAGTAATAAAATAGAAATTCACATGGTCTTAGATGAATTACACCATGCTTTAGTGGAATTTATCTGAGAATCCATAATTATAGCATGGAAGATAGATATATAAGGATATATGGTAATATATGGGTATACTTGACATTGATTTGGAATGACAAAGACCAATGAATTTTCCTTGAATCAAGAGGTAAGAGAAGGGTGAGAAGTAGTCCAAAACAAATCCATGGGAGGGTTATCAAATTGTAGGAGAGAAATGAGTTTGAATGAGAGAAAAATATGGTTAAAGGTATATTTGAGAAAAAATAAAATTTCCCACATTAAATAAATATAACCTAGGCCTATCGGGTACCCAATATGGACCATTGGGTACAAAGTTACACCTCCAAGACAACAGGCCATCTTCCCATTTTTTTGATACTTAGAGTTAACTATAGTTCAAATTTGTAGGTGGAAACAACTACAAGACTTCATGGGCCTCCAAACCTTCCAATGAACCTCTAAACGAATTAAAAAAACACTTAATATATAATCACAAATTACCCAAAATCAAATCCAAATACTAAAATAAAAAACAACCCCTCAATCGGAACTAAAAAATCAAACAGGTCTTTATTTCCATTGATCAAATTCCCAATAAAAACTAACTTTCATCTTAAATTGATTCACCAAGGACATAGGTTGTTATAACCTACCCATTATATGGCTTCTCATCCTTAATAATTCTAGGGAAACACTCACCTAATACCCTTAATCAATCTTTAATTCACTTACTTTTCATCCCAAATAATTATACCATGATAGCATCACCTGCAAATAGCTCAAAAGTTTCTCAAAATATATCCCTCACTACCGGTTCATATTCCCAAATTCGATTAAAAAGCACTAAATACAATAAAAAATTAATATCCATAACTAACACAAATATTCATATACCAATAATTCATCATGATTCTGATACGTGACTCTTAAATTTGACATGAATAACTACTGAACACAAAGTGTCAACACCAAAGGATGTACTAGAAACCTTATGATTTCCTAAATAACTCCAATTATTCAAAACATAATATAAGGTACTCCCCATTGTAGTAATCTAATATGATTTTTATATGATTGACCTTCCACTAAATTGAACTTTATCAAAAATATTCATATATCAAAATATTTAAAGAGAAAATTTATTTATTTTATAAATCACATATCAACTCATTTCCAAATATAGTACATTTTATACTATCAAACCATTATAAAACACTAATTATAGAAAACACTTACCAGATTACCTTTTGAAAACCTTATATACTTTAAAAGATAATTTATAAAACAATTATAGATCCAATTACATTTCATTTTAAAATAAAAAATGAATTATATTTCAAAATAATTTTCCCACTATATTTTTAAAATAAAATATTTCTTAAATACCATTGCATATTAAAATCACCCTTCATTGGAACAATAACTATGTAAAAATAGTTCTCACTGATCCCTATTTAGTTCAATTCCCAAAACTTAAATTCCATTCTTAACTCCATGGTTTAAATGAAAGACCCACATTTTAAAACACCTCACCAATATATACTTTTGTTTTAAATGGGTTTAGATTAAGACATTTTATTCACCATGAAAAAGATAAAATTATAAAATAGTTCTTTTTACTTGGATACATGAATATAATCCTCATAATTACTCATAAATGATGATATGGGTTCTATTTATGCATGATAAAAAATTAGTGACTCGCATGCTTGAGATATTTATTTCCAAAAACAATTCTAACAGTTTATAAATAAATAGAAGATAAAATCATGCACTCTAATAGTATATTAATTAATTTAATAATTCATAGTCTTAGTAGTAAAATTTTAAATAGGAAAGACTATCACTACGGGAAAAATGGGTATTTGCGACGGGTTATTTGCGACGGGAATAAATCCCGTCGCAAATAGTCCCGTTAAAAACTTATTTGCGACGGGGGTAGTTACCCGTCGCAAATAAATAGGCTTTTGCGACGGGATTGCTTTCCCCGTCGCAAATAGTTTTCCCGCGATGCGCGCCAAATCGCGGGAAAACTATTAGCGATGGGAAAATATTCCCGTCGCAAATAACCGGCAGCGGTAAAAGGTATTTGCGACGGGAATATTTTCCCGTCGCAAATAGTATGTTATTTGCGACGGGTCCCGTCGCAAATAACTATTTACCCATTGACCGTAATAAATGCGGGCTAAGGTATTTGCGACGGGATACCCGTCGCAACTAATCTAACCTATAAATACCCCCATCCGTTTTTTTCAAATCATTCTCATTCTCTATCTTCTCCTGCTCTCAAACTTGTGTTTCTAAAGTTGAGTTTTTCTTCAGTTTAATTTTTTTCTTCGGAGCTGATATTAAAGTTTTAAAGAACGATCAGAGCAGATCAATTTTCAAGGTATTTATGTTCATTTTAATTTAATATTTATTTTTAATTTTTTATTAGTTTCAATTATTCTTAATTAGTTGTAATTTAATTATGTTTATATTGTTTTCTTACTTAATAAATTTAAATTATTAGTATTGTTCATAGTTAATGGTAATTAGGAATAATTAGTAATAATTTTTAATAATTAAGAATAAATATTAATAATTAGTAATAAATACCAATAATTAGGAATAACAACATTATTACATTATTAGTATATTTTATTATTAATATTAAAATAATATAATTTTTTATATATATACAATTCTCTTTTCATCTGTGTGTTTACTGTCTTCACATGTATTATTTGTATGTGGAGATAGAAAACGCACAGATGAAAGGAGAATTGTATATAAATCAGAAAATTATATTATTTTAATATTAATAATAAAATATACTAATAATGTTATTATTTGTAATTATTGGTAATTATTCCTAATTATTGGTAATTATTCATTTAATTACTAATAATTAGGAATAATTATCAATAATTATCAATAATTAAGAATATTTAGTAATAATTAGTAATAATTACCAATAATTAGTAATAATTAGTAATAATTATCAATAATTAGTAATAATTAGTAATAATTACCAATAAGTAGTAATAATTAGTAATAATTACCAATAAGTAGTAATAATTACCAATAAGTAGTAATAATTATGTATAATTTGGAATAATTACCAATAATTAACAATAATTAGTAATAATTAGTAATAATTACCAATAATTACCAATAATTAGTAATAATTAGTAATAATTACCAATAATTGCCAATAATTACCAATAATTACAAATAATTAGGAATAATTAGGAATAATTAGGAATAATTAGGAATAATTAGGAATAATTAGGAATAATTAGGAATAATTAGGAATAATTAGGAATAATTAGGAATAATTAGGAATAATTAGGAATAATTAGGAATAATTAGGAATAATTAGGAATAATTAGGAATAATTAGGAATAATTAGGAATAATTATCAATAATTATCAATAATTATCAATAATTAGTAATAATTAGTAATAATTAGGAATAATTAGGAACAATTATCAATAATTATCAATAATTAATATTAATTAGTAATAATTAGTAATAATTACCAATAAGTAGTAATAATTACCAATAATTAGTAATACTTACCAATAATTTGGAATAATTACCAATAATTAACAATAATTTGTAATAATTTGTAATAATTACCAATAATTACCAATAATTAGTAATAATTAGTAATAATTACCAATAATTAACAATAATTACAAATAATTAGGAATAATTAGGAATAATTAGGAATAATTAGGAATAATTAGGAATAATTAGGAATAATTAGGAATAATTAGTAATAATTAGTAATAATTAGTAATAATTAGTAATAATTAGTAATAATTAGTAATAATTAGGAATAATTAGGAATAATTAGTAATGGAGTACATGCGTCGACTCACTCATGCTTTAGGGATGGAGTTTCCTCCACCACCATCTGCAAATCCCCCACCTCCCCCCCCCCCCTCCTTCAGATTAGAGTTTGTATTTCTGTTATAAAATTTGTGAAATCAAAATATTTTTTTTTCTATTCGTAGTTTTTGTCTCATTATAAAATATTAATAATATTATATTTTTAAAAAACAATATTAATATGAATAATAATATTATTTATATTTTATAATATTAAATTTTATATATATATTAAAATTTTATATATATATTAAAATTTTATAATATTATAATTTAATTATATTTTTTGTAATACTTGAATTATTTTAATATTTGAATGTAAAATAATTCTATTATTTTTATATTAATTAAAATAACTTATTAATATTTTTTTTATTTATGAATTATAATTGTAATATTATTATATTAATTAAATCATTTATTAATATTCTATTATTTTTTATTTTTGAATTATAATTCTACTATTATTATAGTAATTAAAATAATTTATTATTTTCATTTGTAAATTATAATTCTATTATTATATTAATTAAAATAATTTATTAATAATTTATTTTTTTTATTTTTTTTATAGTATTTGCGACGGGATACTATACCCGTCGCAAATACTAGTATTATTAATAGTTTTTTATTTTTTTTTTAAAATAGTATTTGCGACGGGATACGATGCCCGTCGCAAATACTAGTATTATTAATATTTTTTTATTTTTTTTAAAAATCGTTTTTGCGACGGTACCGTCGCAAAAGGTATTTGCGATGGGACCCGTCGCAAAAACTATTTTAAAAGTTTTTTACAAAAATACGGAATACTATTTGCGACGAGGAGAATGACCGTCGCAAAAAAAGGCTTTAGCGACGGGCCCGTCGCAAATAAGTGTAGTTGCGACGGCGTTTTCAGCAACGGGCTATTTGCGACGGGCCCCCGTCGCAAAAAGCCAGTTGTGACGGGATCCCGTCGCAAATAGCCCGTCACAAATACATGTTTTCCTAGTAGTGTATATTTATGTAATAATGAGTAGATTTATATTAATCAAAGGAATAAACGGTTGATTCATATTAACATAATCATCACCTATATATAAATGGGAACATAATATTTATTTATTATTGATGTTTATGTTAATAAGAAACTCTAATTGATTCCAAATAAAATATAAAAAGCATACTAAATCACACAGTATATAATTAAACCCTATAGTTCCAACCTATAGATATCTACTCATGATGCATGAACCAATATAAAGGTTAGATCCTATCCAATCCCTACACACACTTCTTGAGTTTAATTCCATAATTCTCTATAAAAGTAAATTAAATCCCCATTTGAACTTGTGGTGCCCACTAAGCACCCGTACATCCCCTAGTAACTTGTTATTTTTCTATAATGACTTGTGTGATTCCTATTTGTGAGAAGCTTCTTAATAATTGACTATATTAGCTCCTATCTAAAAATAATAAAATAAACCTATTAAACCCAACATTACTCTGATTCCACTTGTAGTGACCATGTCCTATATACCCTCACATTACCCAAATTAGGCCCTTACTGACCCCAAGATTGATCCTTGATCCCAGGGGATAATGAATAGTGTCATGGGTCTAAATATATGGTTATTGAGTAATTTACATGGTTTGGAAAAATAAATAAGTATTGGTTGGGTTCTGCTAAAAATTTAGCATGACTCGTGTGTAAGTCATATGTCCCAAAAACAAAACAAATATCAAACAAGTCATATAAGAATTGAAAAGGATATAAACATATCACAACTCTCAATATGAATGCAAACCAGATTAATAAATGTTATTCTGAAATTTATAAATAGGTTATAAATAATGACAAGGAAATATTGTCCCTAAGACAAATAAGAATAAATAAATAGTGGGCGATGTTCCAAATAAAACCTCTAATCATCACACCATAAACTCCAACACAGTCTTGGGATCTAACCTACCCCATGGAATTCATGGCTAATAAACCATGAACTTCTACAACAACTTTCACACATTTATATTCCTAATTTTGGTGAAACTACATGTCCAATGAAGTTTCTATATAGAGAATGAGCATAAATACTCAGTTTGGTGCCAAAAATGGTGTCCCAACTCATATAATGATATAACATGTGTATGTATGAACATGTATACACATTAAAATAAGTATACCACAAAAAAAATTGGTGTTCAATAGATGATGTATAACAGGGATTGATAATGAAGAAATTCAAAGATCAATATCAATTATAACAAAAAAATCCCTAAATAGGGAGGGTCCATACCCAGTTTACTTACTTCAGGACAAACCCAAAATCCACATAATACTATTGGTGTTGTCCTCTGTAGGAGGTGGTGTGAAAACATGTATATATATACCACTATGTATATAAATATATATATATATATATATATAAATGTGTGTTTGTGTTTATATTTATCCTCTCTGGGAGGTTGTTCATCTTCTCATAGGGAGGAATTGTGTGTGTATATATATATATCATCCCCACCTATGAGTAAAATCATCTACTTAAAGGTTTTATAAGGATTTAAAAACACTTATTCAATGAATTAAAAGACATTATAAACCTAAAATTCCCAAAATCACCATGTTATAAAACTCAAAACCATACATAACATAAATTAATATAGAGTACCTTACACTGATGATGGTTATTTATGTCTTGAATAAATATTTAATGAATATCATTAGGAACATATTATGGAATGTTCCCTATATAGTGCATCCATAGGAAGATCAAAATCACCCAATATTTTGGGTAGGACCCTCCTTTATTTCATGACATTATAGTATCTCATGTATAAAAAGAATTAGAAGGAATAGAGCTACAATAGAATTAAGAATATCCACATAATATTTTATCTTACTTATTAATGGATTTAGTTATTTATATAGGCCTCGAGGACACTCCTTGATTCTATGTGGCATTTACTCGTGTGTTATATAATGTATGCATAATGATTTAGTTAAAAAATGGTTTTTAGCCCTTTTTCATGCATGTAACATTTAAGTGTGCTCAGTTCTTCATATAATTTATGTATTAATGATAGATTAAGTGGTTGAACATTTAAATGTTAACAATTAATTATCCACTAATCAATGAATCATAAACTAGTGAGTTAATTATATAATATGATACATAAAATCCTAATACTTATAATTTAGTCATATTATATAACCACATAGTACAATATGATAGGATCGTAAGTGGCACAATTTCTCTAAATCATACCTTATGATATACCAAATCCAATGGCATGTGATATGTATTGGTTCTTTAATGTAATACCATATGAAATTATCATATCATCACTTATGATATAGACAATATACATCATATGTATATATGGGTTTGGTTCATATCTCTATCAATATCTCACTTTCACTAAATCCACATAGAGTTTGTTTTATTTCACCTTATATTATATCATATACAATAACTCATAAAACCATATCCAAAAAACCATTTGGATATTTTAAAACCATTTTTGAGAAGCTATCATCAATCCCACCTTGTATAAAATCATATGAAATTCCTTGTGAATATATTTCCAAACCTCATTTTGGATAAACTCAAAAACACTTTTAGAGAAGCACTCTAAGTTTTATATGATTCAGTTTTCAGTCATTCAATCACAAAGTGTGACCCCATTTGCCTTAAAATTATTGAAAACAAATATGAATTCCTAAATTCATAAATGTGATAAAATATTTTACTCTAGAAAAAATCAATTCTACTCAATCTATAAATGGATTTTACATGAACTTAGTCAAACATATGTATCCCTATACCAGTGTCCACTAGTGGTATCATATACAATAAATAGGTGAACTCGATGAGTACATTACATTTATTTCATCCTTATGGATGAGAACATCACATAACCATCATACAATAGATAATAACATCACAATCCTTATCTAGGTACATTTGTACACTCATTTAGTCTATATTAATTGAGGTCCCATATTTCATACTCATTATACAAGAAGAAAAATCCCATCATGGTTAAGCCCTAACTAATGACATCATAAACAAAATACCCAACTACCCTCTAATTATTAAGCCTCGAGACTTTTATAATAAGGGTATCAAAGTATTAAATTTTTCAAACTATGTTTTTTTCTATCATCTAGTGTTTGTAAAATTCAAATATGAAACATAAACCCCTATTATACCAAAATATAGGGTATAACACTCTATATGGTATACTTAGGGGGTCATCCAGCACATAAAACCCATTTTATGCCTCATGGTCATATTTCATATATCTATATGAAATCATACCTTTCTAACCTTAAAATTTTTTTATAACCTATAATACTTCATGATAAACCTCTTTTAGGGATGCCATAAACTCATACTTTGAGTGATCAATTATCATTTCACTTTACATAATATATTCAACCAATGTGAAAGACTGATAAAGTGGATACTGGTCTTTTTATAACATAATATATTTTTAATTCTTAAACTATTTTAATAATACTAACAAAACCATGCATAAGTTTCCATATAATAATATCCCATATGATAGACTACCAAAAATCCTTTTTTTACTATATTTTTAGGGTTTTGTGAAACTCATTACGTCTCTATGTAATTCATGTCACATCTCTATATAACCACATGATAAAACACCCCCTATAAACTCTTTAAGTGATAAACATTTGTTAGGTATTAATGGAAATGGTTGAATAGTAAATAGAGGTGAATTGACCTTTTAAGCATAATTTTAACCACTTATCAAAGTTTAGTTAATACTGGGAAAAAATAAAGATAAATGAATACAATGGTTTTATAATAGTTTGGATCTAAATGATCATACTCTACTCCTTTCCCATCTCAAATGTAGAGAGATATATCATCCACTATAATGGACTCTCTAACTTTTTAAGGGATGCACAACTCTTTACAACTACCGTTTTAAACCATAGAGGCACAACCCAAGATGTAAGCCTTTTTCACACTCGATGGCATAACCTAATCACCCTGACTATTTAACACCTAGAGGTACAACCCAAAAGATATCTTTTAAAGTGGTGGTAGAAACCAAACCTACCTTTTAACTGGTCTAAGGAATAATCAAATCCCAAAAAATTTATAGTTATGGAAGAACATAGTTCTTGACTTTTGTTTGGGAGTCACAAACCATTATCCTACCTTTTAATGGGTAGTGTAACCTGGTAAAATTATATACATAGAAACAAATAAAAAAATAGGATTTGAGTTTCATGGAAGAAATGTTCTTTCCAATAATAAAGGATCAAAATATTATAGTTTAATTGAGAGAAGTGGTTTATCACCAAAGTATATTGAATGCTTCAAGAATATTCACAAACTCAAGTATTTTTAACTATATATTTTGAACTCCTTATATATAGTTCTTCTTTACACAAAAGATTCAAATCATTAAGCATGTTTTAATTTATCATTCTTAAATCATCATGTGATTTTTTCATTGAATGTGCATGAAAAACATACCCACATAGATCACTTCGAAAATATATAATATTAAAAACATGTTTTATAGTGATAACATGTTAAAATAATTAATACAATTCTAATAATTAATAATAATAAACATTAACTTCCCTTGGATCATTCCCATAAAAATGAGATAAACTATTTAAATTCCAACCAATTTAAATTTAAAACTCATGTTTTCCCAAGAAAATAGCATGAGACTTCAACCCACATGATGATTATTTAATCCTATATAGAATTCATCAAAATATAATTCCTTAGTATTAAAATATTTAATAAGTATTTAATTAATAATTATTTCAATATAAAAATGAGAAACAAATATGCAGTAATTTAAAATATAGAAATATAAATCAAGAAGAGAAAGATTTAAAATAAAATGTCACAAATTCATTAAGTGGTCATATTTCATAAGATAGGTTCAACACTTTTCCAAAGTTAAACATCAGAATGTAGGTTAAACATATTCCCAAATTTCAACTTGCAATCACTTTATTTTTCTTCTTGTGATCACTTTATTTTTATTCTTTCATCGCTTATTTTTATTCTTGTCGCCACTTTATTTTTTTTCATACAGTCACTTATGGACTTTGTAAAATTTTTACTTGAGGTCACATCCAAACAAGTTCAATTCTAGACTTTGTCAAATTTTATTTCAAGGAAAATTCAAGACTATATAAAAAATTTTAAAATCATTCTAATAATGCACTAATAACATATAAAATACCAAACCATATTATGATTTATTTTTCTCTAACATCAATTCATAATATTATAATTATCAAAAAAATAAAGTGGATCAAGTAGTCACTAAATAACATCTATGATGAAATATAATTTGAATAATGGTGATATTTAGGAATCATATTCCTAATATTAAACTCCTTTAACTAGTATTCAAACTCCTTAACTTCACAACATCCTATATTATAATGTTTAATAACTTATTTTTTCTACTTAGAACTTTTATAAGCTTATCATTATCAATATTCATGGAACTTTTCCTTGAAATATTTTCCTTGAGTTCATTTTTTTAATAATATGTTAACTCTTTACATTTTTATTTACCAACATATCCTAAAACTCTTTTAAGATAAAAATTGATTTTCACTTTGAATTTTACTAGTCAAATATTTTATTTGTTAATATTTTGACTTCAATAATTCCAAAAAACACCCACTAGCCTCTAATACACTATATTATTTAAAAATATCATGATAAGATACCCAGAGTTTTGTGTTAGTAAATAATAGTTGTCTCCTTTAGTGAGACTATTTAACAAATAAACTATTATATCTATATAAAATTTGGTATTCTATGTGGTTAAGTAGTATTCTAAAAATGAAACTGTATTCTTTAAAATATTTTCACTAAAGGGTGGTGGGAAAAAATCCCTCGCATTTTAACAAGTATCTAGGATAAAATATTTATCCTAAATAAAAATATTTTTATATTTATTTCCTTTTCAAGAATGTCCATTATAATTAATTGTAACCATGTGTGTTAAATCCATCATATCATATTATTCAAAACAACTATTTTTTTACAAATAAATTCTTTTATCATATAACATAAATAAAATTAATATACACTTCCTTTACATAGATCTCTATGAGATTTATATATATTCATTTTCATTCAAGTTCATAATTTAGCAACAATTTTATTCATTATTTAAATAAAAACTATAAACTCCTTCAATTATTACCTTGATTTTTAAATCATGTATATTTAAAATGTTTATAAAATATACATTTGGAATCATATACCCTTAAAATATATGAATTTATTTTTATAACACTAATACTTATCATGGACTTTCCTTGGAGTTTCAAAAACTATTTCTGGTATCCCAGATAATACCATCACATATGGAACATCTCATTTAATTATTGACTCTACCTTTAGTTTTCAATGACCAAGAATAACTATTGTACAAACTAATATTTTTATTCTGTATTAAACCTTTACCCATTTTTACTTTTAGAACAACACTTGAGCCTATACATCACATGACATGCTCATTTATCTTAAAAAATTTGTGTAAATAGGGTAAATGTTTGTTAAACTCATTCATGTTGTTGGAAAATTACCAATGATAATCAAAAAACGAATTCCATTTCCATAAAAATACTTAAAGATAATCTACAATCTCTCCAAGTTATCAACACACTCAACCACATTGATTATATGAGTGTAGAATAAAGTTCCACTGGTCATATTTCATTTTATTCTTTTAAAACCTTAAGTTTATCATTATATGTGTCTCATAAGAATCTATTTAATCCACTTGTTGAACTACTTTAACATTAGTTTACTCATAAAGGTATTATTTTAAAACATAGAATTTCCTTCTTATATAAGAATTATTCTTAATTATCAGTCTAAATTTTTCCTTAAATTAAACTCCTCATTTCTACTGGATTGATCTCAATGTAATGTTTGATGATGATGACGCTATTTTATCAATATAAAAATCAGATGATTATCATTTAATAAGTATTTTTACTAAATATGATCCCACTAAAATGATGAACCATTTTAGAATCCACCATATCCATTAGTGGACCAATATCTATATTTCACTAAGTAATAAATTTACATTGGAATAAATGTCATCACTTTATCTATTTAGGTAGTTCATTATGTCAACTATGTAAAATATGACTTTTGTATGGTCAATAAGACAACTCTTTTCCCAATCTATCATATAGAAAAACTTAACATCATTCCTATGGTATCCTTACTCTTAGGATTTCCCAACTATGTTTAACCCAAATAAAACACCAAAAACATGGAACCAAACTCTTAAAGAGTGACACCCCAGACCTACACTCTAGGATATGGTTCCATAACAACATACTTTATATATTTTCTTCGATACCAACTATATATTCCTGGACATAATTTTCCCATGATTACATGACATAAAGAAAATATTTCATTGCATACATTACTAATACCTTTTATGTTTAGATCTTTATAGAATTATGATAAAACAAAAACTAATAAAACCCATGTCTTTTTCAACTAAAGGACATTTTATTTACACAATATAAGAAACTAATTAATCCATAATAAGTCGTAAATATCTCCCACATATTATCCACACAAGATATCATGTTATACATATCAAATATAATATTTTTATTTATTACTTGGGGAAATGGAAACATAATAAGGGGTGATCTAAAACACTCGGTAAGGGAAAAAAACTGATTGAATCATGGTCTAAACATTGAATAAATATTATGGTGGGAATAAGTATTCAACATAATTTTACAATCAACCAAAACTAAGAGCATAATATTTCCATTTATAGCAATAAAAATAAATAAATAAAATGGATAATAGTAATAGTTCCCTTACAGATGAAATACATAATGACAGGTATCTAATGCCATACCATAAGACAAGACATCATGATCTTACCATCAGGTGAATATCTTGTTTTGGGCAGGCATACACCAAAATACCCAAACATTCTTGTATTGTGAGACCTACTGATGCATCGAGGATATATAAAATGTTGGGATCCACTCGTCACTTATTCAATTTTAATTCATTCATCATATGGGTAAATGAATAATAAATTCATAATCAACTTTTCTAATAATCATCCATATTATAATAACAACATAGAGAACACAAATACTTTTCCTCATGTTAATAAAAGGGATAACATGATCATAAAATATTTAGAGAAGGAAGGTGGATGGATAAAAAATATATTCAACTTTACAATAATCATCCATATCAGAATAATAACATATAAAACACCAATACTTTTCATATGTCAATAAAATGGATAACATGATCATAACCCATTCGGATAAAGAAGGTGGCTGGTTAAACAAGACAAAGGTAGTGATGTATAAATCTTCTAATATAAATGAACATTTCATAATACATCTAGAGAAAGAAGTTTTATGGTTTCAAAATAAAATATCCCTAATAAATGAAACTTAGAAGTATTTTTACATAGATGAGAAACATCATTGTAAAGGAATGCTTCGAATGGTATCACTAAGAAAGGATCAAGAATCTAATTATTTGGTACCTTGAGTTCATTAAACCCCCCCCCCCAAATTATAATATATATATATATATATATATTTGTATTTATATTAAATAATAAATTATATAAAATAAATCCTATAATTTCAAACCTATTTGGATAAGAAAATGAAAATAGAGTTGAAAACATAAAAGAGATTTTAGAAAATATTTTTAACATTGACCTAAAATACAAACTTATATGTCAATTTTAAATGTAAATTTTAAAAATATGAAGTGGAATATTTTGAAAAAAATTAAATTTTAAAAAATATCTAATAATGAAAACCTCACAATGACATAAATTTTTCTATAGTAATTCTGGATCTAAATATAAAACATTTTATTACAAAAGGAACTTTTTTAATACTTTGAAATTAGCATCATTGAAAACCCACATTGTAAAAAGATTGATAAAACTTGATTTATAATAAAAATTAATTTTCAAAATGAGTATTATAAAATAACATACAATTAAATATCAGGGTGGTAGAACCCATGAATGGAAAAATAATTTCATTTGAAAATAATATAACTCAAGGAAAATAGACTTGAGTCATCAATATCCCTTGTGAGAAACATACTTCTTAAAGTAAAAAATATTTTAAAAAAGTGTATTAAGTGGTATAAATTTAAATTCATATAAATAAAATAAAATACCACATTATATAAATAATTTTTATAATATACCAAACTTTTAAATCCAAGAGGATGATCATAACTCAATGAATGAAAATTGAGTTTCCAAAAATTTTTACAATTGTGTTAATAATTGAGTAAAATCCATTTTATGAAAAGGAACTAATTTGGATTATCATTTTCCATGAATAAAAAAAATTATATAATAAATATTTATCCATGGTAAATTAATACATCGTTAAAAGTAAAACATGGTTCATAACATAAACATGTCTCAATGAATTAAAGTTTGAGACAAAGAACACTTGAGGCTTGAGGAGCATTTTAATCAAAATAACATGAAAGAGTGGACTTGTAATTAAACCTCAAAACCATAATTAAAATATAATTAATTATATGATATATCAAATAATCAGTATATACATCATATAAATGAAATTAGGTGCATAATACCAAACATTTCTCCATGATAGGAATTTGAGATGAAAACCCTTACCTTGGTACTGATTCATTCTGCACTTGCACCAAACATATTGAATAATTAAATTAAGTAAATTAAATAATTATAATATAATTATTAATAAATATATCCACTTATACTCATTGTTTACAATAATTTAAATCATATATATATTATTTAGTTTTTAATTATTTTCAACATCGGGTGTAAGTAATATTTATCGCTTCGAACTAGTTTCATAAAAGCGGTGCTGGTATCAATTTTTTTCAAATTCTATAATTATTAGTTTATATAAGGTATTGGAATATATTTTATAAGATATTTTATAAATATATGGTTTCATTTTAGGTTATTTTTGGTTATGATCCATGAGGATGAAATCTGTGATGAGCATGTTTCGGTAATTCTTAACGAACGAAGGGTGATTTCTTAATTAATGAGTTAAATATTGACATAAACATACTAAAACCAAAAACAAAAAAAATATCTATTTATATAATATTATAAAATTAAATTTATTCTAATATTCATTCATGATATAAATACATAGTATTTTTCAAGTTGGTGGTTAAACCGACCCAAACATGAACCCGCCATGATTAATGGATTATTATGAGTTTGTTTAGTTATAATATCATTACACCAATAGTATAATGATATAATTTTTTCTTTATTAGTGTGATATATCATAATTTTAAAGGATTTATAAGAATAAGTAATTTATATTAAAATATTAATAAATTTGAATAAAATAGTTTCCTCTTAGTACGCTTGTTTTAAACGATTGAATTAACAATGATCTTTTGATGATCATATAATTAATAGGTTATCAATTTTTCCATACCATAACCTCAATAATATAGTAAAATAATATTTATATATTAAACCCTTTATCATAACCAGTAATTTAAGGTGGTTATGAAAATAAAAAATAGAAATCAATCTTTCTATGGAGGTGGTAGTCTACACATACGCATGGTTGATGATTTCGTTTTCCCTAGAATGAGTGAAATGTATAATATTTTTTTATCATTTCAGAATCCAAAATATTTTATAAATATTGTAATTATTTATTAAATCCAAAATTTTTACAATCCATTTAAGGTGGTTAAGAAAAAGGAAACATGATGTTTTGTGGAGGTGGTAGTCCGCAAACACACATGAATGTCATTTTCACTTTTCTTAAGGGAAAGAGAGAAAAGGTGGATAATGATTATTCTCATAGAATAATAAAATTAAGTATATAACCAATAATTTTTTCATTATGTATGGATTTTAAAATTTGAACTAAAAAATAAAAATAAATAGGAAAAGAGTTAAGATAAAATGATTAGTCATGTTGATCACTTTGAGATTTCCTTGGAAGATCCCTTGGAAATAGATGAAATGGGCTAATATCTTGTGACCAAAATATAAATATATTGAATGATTATTATAGGTGAATGAAAAAAAAGGTATGGTTTTATGAGGAAACAGAATTTTCATGAGTTACTTGAAGGGTTGGTGAGAGGCCACTTTTATAAGTGATGAGAATAGTATTTTTTAAAATATTTCAACTTAATATAATGGGAGTACATGTTAACATATAAAGTGGAACTGGAAATAATAAATAATTAAGTGTAGTGTGGTATAAGATCGATAACATATCAACTAGTCAATTAGAAACATGTTTTTAACATGTTTCAATCCCTTTACCCCTTGAATTATTATTTTTTTTTATTTAAGTTTTTACTATAGTAACTAGTTTTTACCTAGGGTAACTTAATATTTATTCCTAAAAATAAAGTGGACCTTATTAGATAATTTATAAACAATAATTATAAATTTTATATCCATTTAATTTTATTCAATTTATAAAAGTGATAAAAATTAATTCTAAAATAAAAATTGATAATCTATTAAAAATAATTTTTGAGTAAATAGTACTTATGTTCTCAAATATCAAATATAGGTTTTTAATTCAAACATAATATTTTAAAGTATATAATTTTAATTATAAAATATATTTTCTTTCATGAAAAAGGTTTCATAAGTATTATGCTATGCTTATATCAAAGTGATGTCATAAAATCTAGGGTATTTTCAAGGTATTTTTCACTATTTACCTAAAAATAAATTATTTTAGAAAAATACTAAAAAACATCTTAAGCTTATATTATTATTCTTAATAAAAAATTATTTTCATTTTTTGAAATGAAATTCCTAAAATTTTATAATTAAATATTTAAATAAAATCCCAAAATATAGTGGAAACTATTCATATTGGAAAATAAATTTTTAAAATATTAAATATTTTTTAATATTTTTTATTATTAATCACTAATTAATTTATTGGTAATATATTATTCATATTATTAATATTTTTTATTATTATTTAATCATAATATACTTAGTTTATTTAAGTAAAATGCCAATTTTAGACAAATATATTTTTATGCATAAAATGATTTTCTTAGTTATTTTAGATAAACTAATTGAATTTCATTTGTATTAAAACTAGAATTTATTTTTATTATAACCATATTTCATATTGTGGTTACTCATATTCATTCCCACTAATTCAGTGGCTTGGTTTTAATTGTCATACTTAATATTTATAGTTTTATCAAAATATATCATAGTTTCATTTTAGTTTCATGTTACATATTGATCATATTTGAATTTATTAAAGGTAATCCTATATTAAAACCTCAGGGTGTTTCATTATCCCCCTTAAATAAATTACATCCTCACAATTTTAATTATTACTCACTAATGAAAGTAGGTGAGGGTATTTTTAAAATATTTATCATTTGGGATATTACTTCAAATATGACATCTACCTTACTCTATTAGGATATATTAAGTTACTTATATTTCTCCAAACCAAATTAATATTCCATACAATAATATACTCATGTATGTTTATACGCTAATCATGCATTCTCCAAAATATACCTTTTCCAAAACCATCTGAATCTCTAATACATTAAACCATAGTGAAACCATATATTCTTCTATAAATTAACACTATATTTAACCCTCAAATGATATTAACCACTAGTTCATAATTTCACATACTATTCAATATATATCATAATCCTAAAAACTAGATAAAATTTACTAAATATATCATGGATAACTTTTTCATGAAACTAATAATCAATTCCAAGGCTATAAATACTATCTAACTTACTTTTATAAAAAAACAACCAACCCTTTATTATCTTAACATCAAACGTATATTAAACCTAAGAGTTTTCCATCCATTGATCATTTGTTCTATAATAGTTATCCCAAAAATATTACCATGTCATAAAATCACTTTTCAAGGTTATTGATTCCATTTAATATATGTTTCCAAACCTTTAAACAAGAACTACTAAAGAAAAATATTTATATGTTTCAAATAATCCTCAAAATATTTAGAACATACTAGAATATAATTGATAAATATCACTCACTAATGAAAATAGTTAAGAGTTTGAAGAAAATATCAATCTTACTACCATAGGTAAGACTAGGAAACTCACATTTTCCATCATAATCAGAATATTCAAAAATTCTTAACCATTTATGTATGTTACCTTATTCAGCTATATGACATAGTTATTTCTAGATATATATCTTTCTCAGTTTCATATTCATGATCCTAGTTCAACAAAATACAAACATTAAAATGGTTATGATAATATCCAAAAAAATTAATATGAAAATGTAAATATGAATATGCATTCCCCTATAACACCTTCATTTTTAACATATGATACTTTAAGTTCAACCTATAATTCTCTTTGTTCAATCCTTGGTTATCCATAGACATTTTTCTATTAGTTTCTCTAACTTAATTCATTTACATCATACATAAATCCATCATAATAGTTTGTAAAGAGAATGTGATTAAAAAAATGAATATCCTCAAAGAGAGTCAAACTCAGTGTTCAATTATGTCTTTTTGTCTTGAATCAGGTGACAATTGATTGAATACCCAATCCACCATTTTCAGGGTTATTACCCATAGTTGCATCTATGCCAAAGCCTGCATCCACTTATAGTATTCAAACAGGTATGTAATAACTATGAGAAACACAAAATATCAATTTTACTAAAACTTTTGGATGTTATCCTATACTTTGAGTTATCACTTAGAATTATCCATAGGGTTTTCACTAATGTTATCTTATCCCAATTCCCAAATAAAAAGTCAATTATTAGCTTAAAATTGAATCATATACTATTCTAAAGGGTTATATATACCTTTAAAATTCTGATTGATCTTAATTTATTGACACTTAAATTTTCCTCAACAAATATCCTAATATCAAAACTTATCTAAACCATGATCTAATACCAACTGTCAAACCTCAGACTCACACTCCCAAATCCCATGCCATAAACACATACTTTACATACTATATTTGAAACCAACTTTAGATTCCCAGACTTAACTATCCCATTATTACATGAATTAAATTAAATATTTCATTAAATACATTACTAATACCATTTAGGTTTAGAGATTTAGATAATTAGGAAAAAAACATAAACTAACAAAGCCTGTGTCTTTTTCAAGTGAATGACATTTTCTTCCTAACATATAAGAAACTAATTAATCCATAATAAGTCTTCAACATCTCAAAAAAATTATCCACATAATTTATCCTATTAGACATATCACATGTATTATTTTTCTTCATTAACTATGGAAATGGAAACATAAAAAGGGTATAACATAAACTATTAGTAATATAAAATATAAAATATAGGAAATCATGGCATGAACATGAATAAATATTATAGTAGAAATAAGTAATAATTATAATTCCATAATCAATTAAATCTAAGGGCATAATATATCCATGGATAGAAATAAAAATAAATAAATCACTTAGATAACAATAATTGGTTAATTAGTTAATAAATGAATAATGTCAGGAAATTAGTTCCATACCTTAAGACATAACATCATGAAATTAGACATCGTGATCTTACTGTCAAGGAAATATCTTGTTCTAGGTTAGTATGCACCAAAATACCTAAACATGGTATCTTATGAGACCTAATGATGCATAGAGGGCCTATATAATGTCAGGATCAACCCATAACTTTTTTAATTCTAATTCATTCATAATATGAAAAAAATTAATAAAAAAATCATAATAGAATTTCCTAATAATCATCCATATTGGAATAACAACATACAAAACCAATACTTTTCTCAATGTCAATAAAAGGGATAGCATGATCATAATCCATTCAGAGAAAGAAGGTGGATGGTTAAATAATTCAAAGTAAATTTACCAATAATTATCCATATTGGAATAATAACATATGGAATGTCTATACTTGTACCCATTTTAATAAAATGGATAACATGATCATAACTCATTCATAGAAATAATGTGGATGGTTAAACAAGATAAAGGAAATGATGTATAATTATTCTAATAAAATGAAAATTTCATAATCCATCTAGATAAATGATGTGGATGTTTATAAAATAACATATACCTAGTGTAAAAAAAGTAAACTTATAAGTATGTTGACATTGATGAAAAAATTCCTTGAAAAATATTTCTTCGAACGGTATCACATAAGAATGGATCAAGAATAAAAAAATTTAATACTATGATTTCATACCCCCAAATTATAATATAAATGTGTGTGTTTTTATTATATAATAAGTCATTTAAAATAAATACCATGAGTGTAAATACTTTTAAATATGAGAATAAAAATAGAGGTGAAAATAGAAAATATCTTTTAGAAAACATTTTTGACATTAACGTAAAATAAAAAATTGCATGCCACTTTCAAATGTAACATTTGAAAATGTGAAGTGAATGATTTTGAAAACCTTTAATTTTAAAATAATCTCCAATAATATATCCTTGAAAATGACATAAATTTTTATATAAAAAATTTAGATCCAAATATAAAACATTTTATTATAAAAGAAACCTTTTTAATACATCGAAATTACCTTTTTTGAAAATCCACATTGTAAATATAGTAATAAAACCTTATTTGTATTAAATATTTATTTTACCAACGAGTATTATGAAATAAAATATAATAAAATATTAATGTTGGAGAACCCAATCATGGAAAAATAATTTTATGATGAAGGAATATAACTCAAGTAAAAGAGACTTGAGTTATCAATATCCCTTACGAGCAACATACTCCTTGATGTAAGAAATATTTCAAGAAGTTGTGTTAATATGGTAGAAATTTAAATTCATATAAAAAAATATAATAACACATAATATAAGTTTTTGGAATAATGTGCTAAACTTTTGAGTCCAAGAGGACAATCATAACTCAATGAATGAAAATTGAGTTATAAAAAATATATACAACTAGGGTAACAACTAATTAAAATAAATTTGATGAAAAAGAATATATTTAGATTAGTATTTATGATGAATAAAATATATATATAATAAAAATACATATAAGGTAAGTTAATGAATCCTTAAAAAGAAAACATGGTTCATAACATAAACATGTCTTGAGGAATTAAATTTTGAGACAAAGAAACCTTCTGGCTTGAGTTATATTATAATCAAAACCCTTTGAAAGATTAGGCTTTTAATTAAACTTAAAAACCATGATTAAGATGTATTTCATGATATTATATCTCAAATAAGTATTATTTATACCACATAAATTAAATTAGGTGAATAATACTAAACATGTCTCAAAGAAAGGAATTTGATATAAAAACCCTTACCTTAGTCTTGGTTCGTTTTGCACTTGCACCAAACATCCTAAATAATTAAATTAAGTTCAAAAAATATATAACAAATATAATTATTAATAAATATAACAATTTATAATCCTGATTTATGATCATTACACACACACACACACACAAACATATATATATATATATATATATTAGTTAGTTTTAAACTATTTTCAACAACGAATGTAAGTAATTTTGATCGCTTTTAACTAGGTTTGTAAAAGTGGTGATGGTATCTATTATTTTTCAAAATTACATAATTATTATATCATATAATTTATTGAAATATTTGTTTCAAGATATTTTATAAAGATATGATTTCATTTCATGTATGTTTTGGTTATGATCCGTGGGGATGAAATCATTGACGAGCATACTTCAGTGATTATTAATGAACAGAGGGTGATTTCTTAATTAATGATTTAAATGTCGATATAACCTTACTAGAAAGAAAAACAAAACATTATTTACGTATTTATTTCATATTATACCATTAAATAAGTTTTTATAGCCATTCATGATATAAATTCATAGTATTGTTCAAGTCGATGGTTAAACTGACCCAAATGTGAACATTCCATGATTTATGGGTGATTATATGGTGGTTTAGTGGTAATATCATTACACCAATAAAATAATGATATAATTTAGTTTTTATTAGTGTGATATATCATAATTATAATTTAATTATAAGAATAAGTAGTGTATATGAAAATATTACATAATTTGAGTAAAATATTTTCCTCTTAGTATGCTTGTTTTAAACGATTGAATTAACGATGATCGTTTATTGATCATATTATTAATAGGTTCTCCAATTTTTCATTCCATAAAATTAGTGATTTCATAAAATCTTGTTTATACATTAAACCAATTCTAATGAGCATCTATTTAAGTTGGTTATAAAAATAAAAACTTAAATCAATCTTTCTATAGAGGCGGTAGTCTCCACGTACGCATGGTTGGTGATTTTTTTCCATAGAATGAAATAAATTTAAAATATGTTTTATCATTAAAGAATATAAAATATGTTATAAATATCATAATTATTTATTAAATTCATAATTATGACTATCCATGTAATATAGTTGATAAAAATTAAACATAACATTTTGTGGAGACTGTGGTCGGCACACACACATGAATGTCATCTTCTCTTTTCTTAAGGGAAAAAAGAAAAAGGTGACTAATGATTATTATCATAACATAAAAAAAAATTAATTATATAACCAATAATTATTTAATTACATAGTTAAATTAATATTATAACTTAAAAATAAAAAATAATGGAAAGAAGTTGAGTAAAAATGATTACTCACTTTGAGCACTTTAAGATTTATTAGAAAGATCCCTTGGAAATTGATGTCATATGATAATATATTGTGACCAGAATCTCAAGAGATTGAAATATTATTCTAGTTAAATTAAAAAAAATTCATGTTTTCGTGAGGAAACAAAATTTTTATGATTTTATTTAAGGGGTAGTGAGATATCCCTTTTATAACTGGTGAGAATGACATTGTAGTTGGGGTTTGGCTTAGTGGTAAGCACCCAATAATCCTACATGAAAAATGGGGGTTCAAAACCCATTAAGTGAAGTTAATGTAGCAGTACTATAGAAATACTATAGCAGTGGAGATACTGTAGCAACGGTGGGTTCTGTAGCGGCGGCAGGACTGTAGCGGTGGTAGGGCACTATAGCAGCGGCGGGTATTATAGCAGTACTATTCAAATAATGGGCATTAGGCCAAAGAATTATGTCTACGGGCTATGAAATGGGTTACATGCCCACTAGGCCTTTAGGATATGTAATGGGTCTCCCTATACCCAGTTAAAAATAGGTTTTTCTTTGCTTTAATAATAAAATGTGGATTCGGCCCCAACCTTTTAAAAAAAACTTTTTTTATTTAAGCTTTTACCAGGTTAACTAGTTTTTACCTGAGAAAACTTAATATTTATGGCTAAAAATAAATTGGTGCTTATTAGATAATTTGGAATCACTGATTATAAATTTAAAATAAATATCATTTGATTCTATTATTAAAAGTGATAGAAATTAATTTTAAAATAAAAATATATCATTTATTAAAAATAATTTTTGAAAAAATATTACTTATATTCTTAAATATAAAATATAGGTTTGTAATTGAAAAATAATATTTTAAAAATATATAATTTTACTTATAGAACATATATTTGGTTATGAAAAAGGTTTCATAAGTATTATGATATGCTTATATCCAAGGGATGTCATAAAAACCATGGTATTTTCAAAAACGGTATTTTACACTATTCACCTAAAAATCAATTATTTTAGAAAAATTTCAAAAATTAATCTTAATATTATATTATTATTATTAATACAAAAATTATCTTCATTTTTTAAAATTAAATTTATCAAATTTTATAATTCAATTTTTAAATAAAATCTCAAAATATAGTGGAAAACTATTCATATTGAAAATAGATTCTTAACATGTTAAATATTATTTATTATTATTTCATATTAATTAAAAATTAATTTATTGATAATCTGTTATTCATACAATCAGTTTGTTTTATTATTATTTAATCGTCATATAATAAGTTTCTTGAAGTAAAACACTAATTTTAGAAAAAAAAATATTTTTAAGCATAAAATGATTTTATTAGTTGTTTTAACTATACTAATTGAATTTAATTAGTATTAAAAGTATAATTTATTTTCATTATATCTATATTTAATAATGTGGTTACTCTTATTCATTCCTTCTAATTAAATGGATAGATTTTAATGGTCATACATAATATTTATATTTTTATCTAAATATATCGTGGTTTCATTTTAGTTCAATGTTGCATGTGGTGTACACTATCGAGCATATTTGTCTTTATTAAAGATAATAATAAATTAAAATATTAGGGTGTTTCATAAGGTCATGTCATTATTTTCTTTACTTATACAAGATAATCCATGATCACCCTTCTTTGGCATAAACCTACCTGTTTGGATGATTGAGGTCTTCATAAGTGTTATCTTTAGAAGGAATCTAACACTTAGTAGTTTTATAGGGGATTTAATCTAAACATCTTCTTTCATGTATTAACATTACATGTATTAATGATTATAATGATTTAGTTTGGAATTTTATTACTTACACCAAATCAATATATTAAATCCATATTTATGTGTAACTCATTACACAACTCATAGCTTACATTACTAGACTAAATTAAAGGTCGTCTATATTTATACACATCAAAATGAATTATATGAATAATGTGTATAAAACCATTTATGTTAAAGGATTATAACCACATGAAATCAAAAATCTACATAAGAGTAAGTTTTGAGTGATAGATATTGAACCACTACTTTTCTAGACAAGTCATATGATTCTAGGATAGAGAGTAGTTTGACCCAAAGTACATTAACCCAATTATACTTTTCTCAAGATATACCACAATTACATCACAATTATAACACCTAATATGTATAAACTATAATTAACCTTTAAATTCAATCTAATAACCTAGTAAAATACTAATTTAATGTTGAAGAAATAAAAATTGAATATTATACCTGGAATATGACTCTTTAGATTCATATATTACAATATAAGATTTTAAACATTTTAAACTAAAGCATGAATTCATTCATAATATAAATAATTTTTATTAATGAATAAATTAGGTAATAAAACTAAATAAATGAACAATTAATATATTTAAACATAAGATAACTTATTTAAGAACAATTTATAAATCAAATTTTTATAAACACATTATAATTTAGTCATTCATTATGGACATTCCATAATTAAATAAATATAAGCACTTTATATTTATATCTAATATAAACTCCTTATTACCCTTTTACATAGAATTTTACTTAAATATATGGTGTTAAATGAAATATAAATAGAGATGGAAATGGGTACCCATTTATCGAGTACCCAACCTGATTAAATCAACTTCTAGTACCCCTTAATAGAGTTTAGGTAGGGTTTGGGTTTCACATTACCTACCTGATTATTAATCAGGTAAGTTTTAGGTATCATATATAGGATACCCAAAACCTATTTAAATTTAATTTAAAAAATAATTAAAATTTCAATAAAATTAGAGGATTATTTATAGGGATACATTATGTACGTGAGTTTTATGGACCCCTAGGTAGAACAAAGACAAGAGTAAAGTGTAGTGGTTGGAGGTGGTTAGGGTAGTATCTATTTTTGAGTTATTAACATGTGGGAATTTATAAATACTTTTATGTCAAATTAGAAGTCTGATGTGGTATGTTTTCTATGTAGTATACATACATCCCATATCATATTTCTAATCTAGAACATGAGGCTTTATAAATTCCCAAGTTGTACTATTATGGTAAATATCTTCTTCCCCAGCCACCTCCCTCTATAATTATTCCCTCCCCTCATAGCCACTCTACCTTCACTTGTACTTGTGTATATGTATCATGATACACCAACCCCTATAATTTAAATATTAATTAAAAAAAATAAACTAAAAATTAAATGGGTTGGGGTTTAAATGGGTATTGTTTAATTAATAGGGTTAAAATTAGGGTAAAAGTTAAATAGGTATTATTGAGTTTAGGTAGGGTTTTTGTAGTATAAAACATAATCAGGTCTAGGGTAGGTTATCCCTAAAAAATTGGGTGCCCTAACCATTTCCAAATCTAAATATAAACATTTTATATTCAAATTCTATTATGTAAACAATTTACATAATTTAAATATCACATATTTAATATTATTTAAACTATGATCATAACAATAATCAAAAATTATTCTAATATGGTTTAAAAAAATTCTCAAATAATGAATCTAATTTGAACATTTAAAATTAAATAATTATGAACAATTCAAAATGTTAAATATAAAATGCATTATATTTTGACTTATTTTTTATTTTATAAACACTTTATAAATTACCCTTGTAATTTCTATGTAAGCATTTTATATACCAATTATATGTAATTCCATATAATTTCAAAGGTATTCAATATTAAAATTTAATATTATGGATATTTATTTAATAAAATTTTCATTGACATTTTTTCAATTAATTATAAACATTTTATAATTAATTAATTTATAAAAATGTTATATATTAATTAAATTTTCTTAAATACCTTTTCTATAATTTATAAAAAAAATTAAAAATTATTTAATTAAATTTATAATTGAAAAATTAAAAAATAAAATTTCTCTATATATATCGTCTTTAATGACATCCCTATGTTGTATTCTGAATATTTCCACTATAATCTATCATATTTTATGATAGTTAATCAATGATTGTGATATAACCTTAAAAACATGGGATATTTTATCTTATGATATCTAATATATCATATATATGATGTGATGCTCTATTTTTTAATAATTAGTTTGATTATATCTCCCCAACAATATCATCTATCATACACTATGATATAGTGAAAAGCAAAGTAATTGAACTATTTCACTACCTACAATATCCAATATTGTAAATCATGAATGTGTAACTACCTATGATATTTCATATCATATATCAAACCACTAAAAAAATATATATCATTTTTAAAAATTATAAATATAATATTGAAAATGGTATACATTTCTTCATTCTTTAACGATGGTTTTGAGAATACATAACCATGGTGAAGCTCTAATACCACTAAAGGGTTTCTAAAGATCAAAAACACTTGTTTAACATAGTGAAAGACATTAGAAACTTCAAATTCATATAATCACCATGATATAAAAAACTAAAACCATGTGTAACATAAATAAATATGGTATAAATTATTTAAATTATTATTATTGTTATCTTCAATCAATTCTTGAAGAATATAGTTAGGAATAACAAACAAACTCTTCCCTACTTGGTGTTTCCACTAGTTGATATGAATCACCCAACAGTTTGGGAAGGACCCTCCTTTCTTCCATGATATTCTAGTATCTCATGTGGTAAGAGAATGAAAAGTAAAAGAGCTATGGGATAATTAGAAACAACCATGGAATATTTCAACTTACATCTCAATGGATTTGAAAGCTTTATATAGACCCCTAGGACATTCACTGAGCTTTTATGGAATTTTCTTCTATGTTACTTAATATATGAGTAATTTTTTAGTTATAAAATGGTTTATAATCCTTCGACCATGCACTTAAAATTTAAGTGTTCTCAATTATTCATATGATTTATTTATTAATGATAGCTTTATTGGTTAAAGATTCAATGGATCTTTTTTCCTTTAGTGTTCCACTATCTTTTTCGGATAGGGTTCCTTCCTAACAGTGGAATCACCACTCACCACCTCTTTTTCTCCAACATGATGGGATTTCTTCCCTGTGTTCTTATAATATAATTATTATATCCTTCCTTCCTTAGAATTTTTTTCTTTCTATATGTTTGTTTTATCTTTAATTTTATGGTTTCCCATTTATTTTGTTCATTGGTCGCCATTGGGGTTCTGTTTTGGATTCCTCTACTACTCTTACTATCTGAACTAGTG
Source organism: Viscum album (assembly GCA_963277665.1). NCBI lineage: Eukaryota > Viridiplantae > Streptophyta > Magnoliopsida > Santalales > Viscaceae > Viscum > Viscum album. The sequence goes on from OY728166.1 coordinate 857,173,510, forward strand.
ATCTTGGCCACAACTTCATCAGCATGATGGGTATTATAAAAGATTTTAGATTGTGTGGGTGGGAGTTTTTCTAGGTATCTATACAAATTTCATTTTTTAGTATTGGATATTTTTTATTCTTGATTCATAGTCTCTGTTCACCCCACCACGCTATTTCGTCTTGACTCATCACTTCAAAACTCATCCTTGGTTCTTTGTAATGGTATTCATGGTGGTTTTGGTCTAGTCGAGGGTATCTCAAAAAATTCCTCTATGCTTAATTTTTTTTATTCTCTTCATTATCTATGATGTGGATAGTTCCTTTATGGCCCATCATGGGTGTTGTGGCAACCAGTGAGTCCCTATATATCATGCCTATCTTGCTTAGTAATATTAATTTTTGTTTGTCTGATCTAATTATAGGCTAGATACCAAGAAATTTTAATCAATTCTGTTCTCTCTAGTATAATTAGTGTGTATTTGGTGTGGTAAAAGACTCCCAATGAGAATACTCTAGGTATGGAGGAACTGAGCTAGGGTTGCTGTAATTTTTCTTCTTCAACTAGTGTTTGGCCCTCAAAGATCTTGGTCTTAAATTTGAGGGTCCAAGATGTTACTCTAGTGTTTTATTGATCTAAAGTTTGTGGTTTATATTGTTTTATCCTTGAAAATAATTAATTTACTAGTTTCATTATTGATGTTCAGTGGTGGTGGTTTTCTTATCCCTTGTATCCCCCCCAATTTGAGGCAGGTCCTTGTTTAACATTGTTTCTTTTAGGTTTAGAGTGGTTGGGTTGAATTGATAGAGGTGTACAAAGAAAAAATTAACTTATTATCTATAATCTAGTTATAGGAGTTGGTTTAGGCTATAAATGGGTATTCATGATGTGAATGGTTTCTTGGTAGATTTCATGAATTTTATTCAAGGTATGAATGGTTTTTTAGGAATATTCATATGTATGTTTTCTGAGTTCATTCACGGCATGAAATGTTATTTATGGAATAAATGGATTTTTTTAATTCTAAAGATGAGGTGAATTGAATTTTTGTGTATGTGGAATCTTAAAGATTCATGAGGTGAATAGTTATGTCATTCCATGAATGATGTATGGACTATACAATTTATTATTACATTACCCTTTGATTATAATTAGCTTCTCTTTATTTCCTCTCTAACATAATCCCTCCTTTAGTTTATTTTGGAGGCTCTCTTCTATCAAAAATCTTGTTTCGTCAGATCTTTATGTGTGGGTTCTAAGAATCAAAGTAAATTAAGAAGGAAACTAGATATATCTATATCATTGTGTTATTCTTCTAGAACAATAATCATCTTGAGGTATGTGACTTCTCTCTTATATTACCCTTGGTTTTGGGTACATAACCCCTTTCCTCACATTTTTTTAATTGGTGTGTCTTTAATAGATAGTTTCCATAAAATAGAGATTTTCCATAAAATAGAGAGTTTCCATAAAATAGAGAGTTTCCATAAAATAGTGAGTTTCCATAATATAGAGAGTTTCCATTAAGTTTTTTGTTTCTATAATGTTGTTTTTTCCCATAAATTGGGTTGTTTCCATAAAGTGGGGTGTTTCCATAAAGTGGGTTTTTTTTCCATAAAGTTGGGTGTTTTCAAAAAGTGGGTTATTTCTATAAAGTGGAGTGTTTTTCATAAAGAGGGATGTTTCCATAAAAAATGTGTTTCCATAAAAAGGGTAAAGGTGAATTATGGGAGAGTTTGTGGATTTTATAAGGAGTGTTGGTACCAAAAGGAAGGTTGCATGATCCATACACAGTTGGCCCAAACCGTGTGGTCAAACCTTGCGCAGAGGTCAAATCTAGATCCTATTTTCTAGGAGATTACTTTTTTTTGCTCTATATATTTATTTTTGGCTTCAAAACGCCCCTATTTCGAGATTACTCTCCCTCGAAGGCTTTATAACCCTCTCCACATGAGTTGGAGCCATCCCAGAGCCCTCCCTTGGTGATTTCAAGTCCGATTCTTGAGGTATGTCACTATTTTTTCCGGATTTGTCATGTGTTCTTAGATATGCTTAGATGTACTTTTATGATCTCTTTTCTTTCTCATATCTGAACCTATAGTGTGTAGATATACGTTTTTGGATGCCAAATAATTCAATGTTGAGTCGTGATCTTGCTAGGATAAGAGAACTAATTCCATTCTTGGAGAAACGACCCGCTTTCTTGTGTGTTCTTTGTCTGTTGTCAAAGTTTCGTCAAAACCTTCAAGGTAGGTGTGTTCACACTCATATCATCTTGCTAGAATTTATTGGATTAGATTATAATTGGTTTATTGATTGTGAAATTCATGTAAAAATCTTCATTTGTGATGATTTATGGTTTTTATGAAATTGCGTGATCTTGGTGAATAGTTGTGCAAAAGGGGGTTTAGTTTCATGAATTTAAAATGATGATTTTAAATTATGGATTTTCTAGAATTTCTAAACAGTTGATGGAAAAGATATTTTCAATAGAATGGTTTTCAATAAAAAATATATTTTTATTGAAATGGTTTGGAATTGAAATGGTTTGGCATTGAAATGGGTTTCAATAAAAAGGTGTTTTTATTGAAAGGGTTATTTTGGCATGATTGTTGAGAATATGTGGTGTATGTTCATGTTTCATATATAGGGCTTGGTTGAAATATGACCTTGTTCTCAGTGCCAAAGGTTTAATGTCACAAGGAAATTTCATACTCGGGGCTTGGTTGAAATATGACCTTGTGCTCGGTGCCAAAGGGTTAATGGCACATGGGAAACAATTACCTTGTGACGACTTGGTAGATCGACGAGAAATCGTTAATGAGTATGGAACTGTCATAACATAGCATGCATGGTTGGTTACATGGGTTTGATTAATGGTTGGTTATGCCTATAAAGGGATATTTTGGAATGGTTGTAAATATTTTTTAGTTATTTTTCTAGAAAAATATCTTGATGGGGAAAATTGGTTTCAATTGCACTTGTATGATTTTTGGTAATGAATGGTTTTGGAAACTTGTTTATATTTAGTTATAAACTATTTTTGAGAAGTTGTTTTATATAAAATGTTTTATATAATTGTTTCTAACTCTTTTATCCTAGTGGCATGAGAAGGGAAGTCATTGGGGAAAACCTACTTATTTTTATAGTCACCCCTGCTTTGGCACTTTAGTGATTTTGCAGATTCTATCTTCCAGGACAAGGGAAAAGGTAATGTTTCACACGTGTTTAGCACTACCTCATGAAGTTTGGGTAGTTCAATTATTTTGGGGCTTGGAGCTTGTGTAGCATGGAGTCTTGAAAGAGTCTTTTGTAGTTTTTCCATTGTATACTTTGACACTTGGTTATTCTTCCTTTGTTGCTTACTTTCATGTAGTTTTGATATACATGAAGTTGTTGAGTTGTATTTCATTTTCTCATGCATCATATAGTGAATGTTGGTTATGGTTGGTAGGTTTATTGGTTTATTTCTTAAAGGGTAATTCGTCCCCCACTTGTATTTGAAACCCTTCGGCATTCATTGCCAGCCTTTGGCATCTTGGGGATGTCGCTTAAGGCCTAGTAATGACTCGTTGTACTCTTAATCCAATGGGAATTGGTGGGTCATTAAAAATTGTAACATCCTGACCCTAGTTACCTAGAGTCGGTGCTTTATTACATAACATTGTCATGATACAAGGAATCATTTCCCGAAAGACCGATCAGTTTAGTATTATTGGAAACAAGATACATACATAAGTTCAACATTACAACTAGAAAAATAAATACAACGCTAATTTATTCCATTATAAACATCCAAGCCTCCTATATTATTCCTGAAAGTCACTCATAACTAACTTCTTCATATCCTGGGAAAATTAAACATAAGAAAAGGGTGTGCTAAAATGCTCATCAAGGGTAAGAAATAGAGCGCAAGATAACATAAACATTAGGCATGATGAATAATTAAAAACACATGCCTTTATAAATATTAAACATGGAAACTTCGTGGAAGGAATATGAGCTAAGTAAATAATGCCATAATAAAACATATTCATGGTTATTCTACTATCCGAATGACCACATGAACCATCATTATTATTTTCATAATGAGGGAATGTATAATGCCGGACATTCTGAAACATTTTGTAAAGGCCTCGGCCAAGACGTCTAAAAATGATTAAAACCTCAGCCAAAACCATATATCAAATTGGGAAAGGCCTCGGCCAATTCCATGTCTAATTGTCTCATGAGACCTACCGATGCACTGAGGATCTATATCGAGCTCCACCCGTCACATACTAAGTCCAATACATTCCTCGTATGAAAAGGTTGAAACATAACATAAAAATTCGTATTAAAACTAGCATATGAAATGTCAATACTTTAACCATAAACCATGAATGGTATAAGAATAACACATCCACAGTCAAACATATCACAAAACCTTCAATATAATATGGAATATTTTTATCATAATAAATCAACTTCAAACTAGTTTAAAATCCATCAAAGGATGTTGACATAGATGAAATGAAAACTATTTGAAAGAAATACCTCTTTCTATTTTGATACCATTTAAGAGTCACATAATTATAAAAGAAAACATTTATTTTGAAAATATTCTTATAATATTTTAAGGTAATATTTTATGATGTTATAACGGTAGAAAATATCCTCACCCTCCATATAAGTTAAAAAAACATTCTTACCTTAATTTTGTCGAAAAGGTCATAAAGTACCTTGTTTGGAAAATGATGGAAAGATTCCTTCCAAAACATATAAGGTTAAATAAATGTATAAATGACTTTAACCCATTGTCTAGTAAATATTAAAAAAAATTGAAATACATTTTTAAGAAAACATGGATGTGGATGATAAAGAGGTCCTAGTATATACTTACATAAAAAAAACCTTGGATAATAAAGAGATTGTGAAATTAACCCTTACCTTGTACTTTTATTTAGTAGATGGTATTTTAACCTCCTGTATAATAGTTAAAACTTTGTTATTAGATTATACAAGAACTATATACATAAATATGATATCATATATAATCTTATAATATTGATTTGTTAATAATATTTCAGTAGTATCATCATTTCGGGTGTTAACTTATTCATTTTCCTTTATATGCTTGGTTACGTAAGCCATGTTTTTTATAGATAAAATGTATTTGATTCATATACATAATGATATTATGTTCATAAAAATTATTTTTAATCATAAAATGAAAATTATTCTTGAATGATTCTGATGGGGAATGAATCTCATCGCGTTGGTAGAGACGGTAATCCGTACATACGCACGAGCGACAATATAATTATATTGATGGAAAAATCATATGTAATTGGATGATATATCATATATACAGAATCATTAACATTTTATATTTATTATTTACATCAGTTATACTCATTATTATACCCATACAAATAATAAAGTGTTTGAATAACAAACTACACCGCGACGTAAAGACGGTAATCTGAACGTACGCATGTATGGTGACTTTTTCATTTATAGGATGGATAGAATAATGAATATGGTTGTACCATTTTTATAATAACATCATAGTATATAGAAGATACTAGATTTATTATTTTATAATGGAAACAACAAAGAAAGAGGAAGTGGAAGGAGAAAAGAACTTGAAAGAGGTGATGAAATATTTACCTCTTCTTCGGGTTCTTCCTTTTGATTTGATCAAAAGGGCTCCTTCAGTTGGCTTTCTGACCAAAGGAAGGCCTCTAGGATGAAGGTATAAAAGTTTTAAGGATATTTGGTCAGGGTTTGGCTAAGCTAAAAGTCTTTGGAGGTATGAAATTAAGATATGGGGAAGTGTCCTTTTATAAGAGAGGTGAGGGTCACTTTAGGAAAAGCTTGAAATATTATTTTATAATAAAATATTTTTTGGTTTATAATGGTTCAAAAATAAATTATTTAAAAGATAAGTTGGGTATGGGTCTAAAACCTCTCAACTAATAGGTTTTAGACAGTTTTTAGGTCATCATATTAACCTTATCTTTTATATTTAACTCTTAGTTAAATAGTTTGACATTTACCATGTCTCTTTGTATTTTTATATTATATGGTTAATTAACTTACTATAAACTATCCAGAAAACCCCAAGTGGTTCATTATTAATATATATAACCTTATATAAGCCCTTTATCCAAACCTTAAATTTTTATTAATATTATATCAATTAATAATATATTATTTTAAAAAAAACTCAATTATGTCAATTTTGACACTATTTAGAATTTGATTTTTTTTGAAATCCATTAAAACTTTATCACTTCGAATAAAATTTATTTAAGCAACCATAACATGTCATATTAACCTATAAAATTAGTTTAATTAATTATAAGTCTCAATATACATTTATTTGGATATTTATAATATTAATTATTTTAATAGTTCATTAATAAGGTAATTATTGCATTGTCATTGTGTCATAAATAAATTAAATTATTTAATGTATAAAAATTATATATAAAATACCATTATGTATTAGATATTTTTATCTTTATAAATAATATTTATAGTAGAATTTAGATTTTCTGTAACCCTATATTAAAAATGGTTTAGTTATTAAACTTTGAATTTAACTCTTTTAACTCTTCTTTAAATAAAATAATAATAAATGTCCTAATCTAATCCAAGTGAACCAAATGGGATCATATTTTATTCCTAAGGTTGTTTTTTGTCGAATTAAACTTATCCAATAGAATTAGGACATGTTTTATGGTAATTATGATATCATTTTTACCCTTAATTACCCTATTTACTTTCAACCGTGGTAAATAAAAGTCAAAAGTTACTATTCATCAAAAATTATTTTCATCTTATTGGACCACATTTTACATACTAATATTAGTCGTGTCTCTCAGATTTTTGAAATTCATCTCACAAAAGCGGTAAAATTAAGTTTTATGCAAATTTGCAAATGCTCCTAGGAGGTGGGTAAAAGACGGTAAAACGCTCAATAAAATTTTTATATATCTAAACTTGTAATAAAATGACTCCAATGAATTACATTGAACTTATATAAGTATTATGTATATATTTTGACCTAAAATAAATTTAAATAAAATAAATAACTATTTAAATAAAAAGTTGGTTTTAACCAATAACATAGTGTTTTTCATTATTCATCAAAAATTGAAAGTTTTCTGAAAAATACCAAAAAATCACCCTAACCTAATTTCGATATTCCGAATTCAAAAAAATGAAATCCATTTTGAAAAATAAAATTTATAAAATCTCAAAAAGTGGGTATTACTATTCATAGTGGCTAGTTTGATTGGTTACAGTGTGTTAGAATCTCGAAGTTGCGTACAATGCAATCTATTGCATTAGTAAAAGGGAAACGTACCATGGAATCTTGGGGTGTTACGTTCTTCCCTCCTTCAAATAATTTCATCCTCAAAATTTATAGAATACTACCGCACAAAAATATTTGGTTGGTTCTTCATAGTAAGTTCCTCTAGTTCCCACATTGCCTCTTCCATCTTATGGTTTCTCTATAGAAATTTTACCAAACGAGTCATCTAGTTTCTCAACACTTGTTCTCTGGTATCAAGAATATTGACAGGCTCTTCACAATAAGACAAATCATGTTCAAATTCAATTTCTTCATAGGTGAGTACATGCATTGGGTCAGGCATGTATTTTCTCAACAGTGATACGTGGAACACATCGTGAACTTTGGAGAGACTTGGTGGCATTGCCAAACGGTAAGCTATAGCCCCAATTCATTCTAGAATTTTGAAAGGTCCGATGTACCTAGGACTTAATTTACCCTTCTTACAGAATCATATAACTCCCTTCCATGAAGATACCTTCAAGAAAACATGATCTCCTACCTGAAATTATAAATCCTTCCTTCAGTTATCGGCATAGCTCTTCTGCCTACTTTGAGTTGCTTTGAAGTGGGTTTGAATAATCTTCCCTTTTTCCATTGTTTCCTCAATAAGTTCTAGGCCTACAAGTTTCCTTTCACCAACACCATCCCAACAAGTTGGTATGAGACAACTCTTTTCATATAACGCTTCATATGGTGCCATATGAATACTTGAATGGAACCTATTGTTATAGGAAAATTATACCAAAGGTAAATATTGATCTGACATACCTTGAAAGTCAAGTGAGTAATATCTCAACATGTCTTCTAAGGTTTCAATAGTCTGTTCTGATTTTCCATCAGTTTGAGGGTGGTAGGCAGTGCTCAAGCAAAGTTTAGTATCCATGGATTTCTGAATACCTTTCCAGAATCTCGATGTAAAACGGGGATCACATTCAAAAACAATCGATTGTAATACTCCATGATGTCTTACAACTTCATTAATATACAGTCTTTCTAAACATTCAAGTGGTAAATATTCTCTTATAGAAAGAAAATGTTCTAACTTAGTAAGATGATCAACAATGACCCATATTGCATCATTCCTTCTAGGACTCTTTGGTAGCCCCGTGACAAATTCCATCATAATATCATCCTATTTCCAATCAGGTATGGGAAGAGGTTGCAGGACTCCTCTAGGATGTTATCTTCTATCTTTCACTTGTTGGAAAATCATAAATCTTGACACAAAATCAGCAATCTCTCTTTCCATGTTGTCCCACCAAAAATGTTCCTTCAAATCTCTATACATCTTGGTACTCCCAGGGTGTATAGAAAAATTGGAGCTATGAGCATCATCCAACAATTCCCTTTTTAGATTAGGTATATCAGGAACACAAAGTCTCTTCCCAAATTTCAAAATTTCATCTTCATATATGAAGTCACTCAATCTTCCATCATTTATAGCTTTAATCTTATTTTAAAAATCCTCATCATCAGTTTGAGAACTCTTTATCCTTTCTAGTAAATATGGTTTGGCAACCATTTGAAAAATTATTGATGTTTCACCTTTCATGGTTATTCCCATATCCATCTTTACTAGATCAATAAAAATAGGATCCCTTTCAACTCTCATCTTATTGAAAACTCCATGATCATTTCTGCTCAATGAATTTTCTACCTTATTTTCCTTCCCTGGGTGGTAGTTTATTGTGCAATCATAATCCTTTAGTAGTTCAATCCATCTTCTTTGCCTCATGTTTAGTTCTTTTTGTGAGAAAATATACTTCAAGCTCTTGTGATCAGTATAAGTCTCGCATTTTTTACCATAAAGATAGTGTCTTCATATCTTTATAGCGAAGATTATAGCTGCTAACTCAAGATCATGAGTATGATAGTTTTTCTCATGAATTTTTAGTTGTCGTGATGCATAGGAAATAACTCTATCATTCTGCATAAGGACACAACCAAGTCCTTTCTTTGAAGCATCACTATAAATAAAAAACTCATCATTCCCCGATGGTAGATTCAATATAGGAGCATTAACTAATCTTCTCTTTAGTTATTAAAAAAAAATTACACTCTTTTGTCCGAACAAATTTAACCCCTTTACGTGTGAGCTTGATTAATGGGTTAGCCAACCGGGCAAAATTCTAGATGAAACAATGATAATAACCTGTTAAACCAATAAAATTGTGTACCTCAGTTATACTCGTCAGTTCTAGCTATTCTTGGATTGCCTTGTTCTTTGAAAGATCAATAGAGATTCCATCCTTAGAGACAATATAGCCAAGAAAAGAAATCTCCAATATCCAGAATTCACACTTTCTAAACTTCTCATATAATTCATTTCTTCTAAGAGTCTTTAGAATAATGTTCAAGTGATTTTCATGATCTTCATAGCTTTTGGATTATACCAAGATATCATCAATAAATACCACTTAAAAGTCATCAAGATATTTCTTGAAAAATCTATTCATTAGATCCACGAAGACAGAGGGTGAATTAGTCAATCTAAAAGGCATTACTGTAAACTCATAATTCCCATACCTGGTTTGAAATGCTATTTTAGGAATGTCTTCCTTCTTCACAAACAACTGATTATATCCAGATCGAAGGTCAATCTTTAAAAAATATTGAGCTCCATGAAGTTGGTCGAATAAATCATCAATGCGAGGTAGGGGATACTTGTTCTTTATTGTTATAGCATTGATCTCCCTGTAGTTAATTCACAACCTCATAGATCTGTCTTTCTTCTTAACAAAAAGGAAAAAGGGTCCCCATGGAGAAATACTAGGGAGAATAAATCCCTTATTACTCAATTCCTCTAGTTGTTTCTGTCACGACCCGTCCTTGGGGCCCGTGTTGTGACTACCCCAAGCCCGCCTTCCATAGGCCAGGGGCTGGCGACTAGCACCAAAGGTGTAAATCCTGATAACTGGGAAGACATTGCCTTTATAAAAGTAAACAAACACCACAGAGTACAAGCGGAAGTAAAACAGTAAGTACAAAAGAAAGTGATGAAAAGTAAAAAGGGCCAGAATACAAACCCAACTGAAAAGTACAGCTACAACCGAAAGGAAAAACAAAAAAAAAGACAAACAGCTGGAAGAATAAAAGTAGCTCCTAGGTCGTCCACCTCGGATCCTAACTGAAGGGTAGGTACAGATAGTGCGGCTCATGGATCGTCCACCATGGATCCTACCTGAAGGGTAGGTACAGATAGCGCAGCTCCTCGATCGTCCACCACGGATCCTACCTGAAGGGTAGGTACAGATAGCCTCCACAACGCTCTCACCCGTCAACCTCCTCCGAGTATCTTCACGTCATGAAGTCCACCTCCAGATACTGACTCTTCGGAGATCCACCTCTGGGTACCGTCCAGTCCTCGAACACTCGGCCTCTGTCAGCGCTGCCCGTCGTCCGCAACCAACACAACGAGGTACGGGCATAGCCCATGTAGGGGTGAGTATAACGATACTCAGTAGGGACCTCGAGACCCTCAAGGTCTCACTAAATCCAACAAGGATAACCACAAAGAAAGATCTCAACAGATAACATTTACTCAGGTATATGCCCATACATATACCTAAGTTATCAAGTAACCCATCTCAATCACGAGGAAACACTAAGATTATGAAATCAATGGATAACCACTACCCAGGTATATGCCCATACATATACCTAAGTTATCAAGTGACCCATCTCAATCATGAGGTAAACACAAAGGTCATAGACTCAGCTCAAACCAGGATTTTCATTTATCGAAACCATAACTACTGAAGAGCCCCGTCTCTGTTGAGTACAGTGATCCTGTCATGACTCCGAGCTACTGCTCACTAACCTAAGACTGTTGAGGTACTCCTCCTGTCGAGTACCGCGGGCCAGCCACCCAAACACAGTAGTGCTTCCCGCCGGGGTCTGCCACCCAAACACAGTAGTGCATTCCCCCTAATAGCCTGCAGAGGTACTCTCCGGACGAGTACCGCGGGTCTACACCCAAACTCAGTATTGCTACGTCCGCCATGGGTCTGCACCCAAACAAAGTAGTGCTCCGTCCACTGGGCTAGTCGACTCACTCCAAGTCGAGTCGGTCAAGCAGTCGTCAGGTCTCAGCCGGCTACACGATCTCCGTACTCTGTACGCTCGTCTCCGGGAGGGTCCACTCCACGAGCTACTGGTCGATACTCCAAGTATCACAAAGTCCCACGAAGAAGTATCTAAAAGGACCGCCTCATCATAGGGGTCTCAACACAATAGACGGCGCGTCAATCAGGCGCCCTGTCTATGAGTTATTAGCCTTTTCGTCCCAGGGGTCTGGTTGGTTTCGTGTGCGAACCAACCCGGCCGTATCTCAACTGTACCCCAAACTCTCATAGGTTATATTCATAGGGACTTTTTCTCAACGAGATCACCAACGCCGCTGACGGTTCGTCAAACAGACGTCCGGTCTGAAAGTTATCAGCTTTTCCGTTCCAGGGGCCCGGTTGGATTTCTGGTACAATCCAACCCGGCCACTATCCAACTGCATCCAAATCTCAGGCGAATTATGTCAAAAGTTTCGTCTCATCAAGAGGAATCCAACAAAGTCGACGGCACGTCAATCGGACGTCCGGAGCTCAAGTTATAAGCGTTTCCGCTCCGAGGGCCCGGTTGGTTTTGGGTTCGAACCAACCCGGCTATACCCAAAGTTCTTCAAAACCTAGAGTGTAATATACCAAAATGACTGTCTCGATCCATGGATCGCATCGCAACTGACGGTGCATCGATCGGAGGTCTGTAGCCCAAGTTATGGACATTTGAACGAAAATTGCCCGAAAATAGGGGGTTCGGGCCCAGCCCGAGACCCCCTGGGTCGGCCTGAACTGGGTCGACCCGACCCGAGTCCGGGTTCGGCCCACTAGGCGCGGCCTGGACCGGCTGGCGTGGCCCGGCCCGGCAGGCCGGCCGCGACTCGGTGCTGGCCGAGCGGAACACAAGGGGCGCAGCCCCTTGTTGTAACCGGCGGCGCCAGCTGGCGCCGCCCTGCCTCCCGGATCCCACGCGGCCACGGGGTCTGGCTCCTCGCTGCTGCGGCTGTGCGGCAGTGGGTTTTCTTGCGGCGGTGCGCTGGGGCGCCACCTCTTCCAGGCGGCCGGACGACTCTGTCCGCCGCCTCCGGTCATCGGCGCCGTCGCGTCTCCCCCTTCCGTGCGTCGTTGTATCTTCATTCAAAGCCCGAAAATTAAAATGATCGCATATTCGCGATCCTCAGGTCGAGAGCTCCACGTCCATATGTCGCGCTCAACAGAATATTGTGTTTCCAGCGTCGATAAATATTTGGCCACCTCCTTCCGCGAGCCATTGCGGCTTCGTTCCAAGCCCGAAAAATTAAACGATCGCATATTTGTGATCCTTGCGTCGAGGGCTTTGCATCCATATATTGCGCCCAACAAAACTATGTGTTTCCAGTGTCAATAAATATTTGGACGCCTTCTTTTGCAAGCCATTGTGGCTCCGTTCTAATCCCAAAAAATTAAATGATCGCATATTTGTGATCCTTGCATCATGGGCTTTGCATCCATATATTGCACTCAACAAAAATCTGTGTTCCCAGCGTCAATAAATATTTGGCATTGAAGACTGCATGAAAAACATGTGAAGAATAAAAAGAAAAAGGAGCATGGTTTATGTGCAGGACGATGATCATGTTCATTTGGTCATCATCATCGTGAATTTAGGATATGAAGAATCAATAAAACGAATTCAAACATATATAAAAACCCCTACCTTGATAACGAGTTGATGTTCGAAGAGCGTCGCGGAAAGCGGCGTCGCGAGGCGTGGTTCTGTAGACGTCGACGGAGAGCATCTGAGGAGACGTCGTCTTCTCTTTATCACGGAGAGAAGAGGATGATTACGTGTCGTTGGAGAACTCCTGCGTCGGTGTCTCTTCCCTTGTCGCAGAGGAGAAAGGGAATAGAGATACCGGAGTCATTGAGTCGTTCTTCATTGAAGAGATGACGTTCTTCGCGGAAGGATTGAAGCTCTTCGCGGGAGGATGAAGTTCTTCCCCAGAGAAAAGAGTTCTATCTCTCCAATCTCCTCACACAACAACCAACCCTCTCAAATAAAATAAGACTTACCTTATTTTATTACATCAATCCAATCATTTCAATTTTTAAAAATCAAACACATAACTCATTTAATTAATTAAGTGATTTGGCATGATTAAAGAAGAGAGAGGGGGAGGTGAGTGGTCTCACATTAAAGGGGGGTTATGGAGTTAAGGAATTTGAAAAGGTGGGGGATCGTGTGGGCCCCACCTCACCCTTAATCCTCTCATGGGAAGTTAACAACCGGTGGGTCCCACTCCAACTCCCACACCTAGGATCCAACACTTAGAAAAGAGAAATTAAGTTGAGACACAACTTTATTTCACTTAAACCGCTTAGTGAAGAAATAAAAATAAAACAATTATATTTTTATTCCCCACTTTTTTTTACATCAACACCCGAGCAACCACACCTTCGAAAAAGGTGTTCCTAAGCAATTACTGGCATTGTGGTTCCATCGGTGCCCTCATATTTCGATTCCGAGCACCGGTTCAAAAGTTAGAAAAATATGCTCGTTTGTTCACTGAACGTACCCGATCCAAACTTCGGAAATTGATTTCGGGCACACCGGCCCTCAGAATCAGGTGCCATCAGAAACTACGTTCTTTTAAAATCTCAAAGAAATTAAGAAAAAAAATTCCTTGAAATTTCCAGATCTTTACATTACTCCCACCTCAGGGCTTTATGTCCCCGTAAAGCTTTAACACAAACTAGGGATACAAAAGCGGTACTGAGAACGCATCTGAGCCTTCCGCTCCCATGTGCTCACCTGGAGGTTCCTGTGCTACCGGTGAAAGCGCACAAGAGGAATCGACCATACTCGTAGGACCCGCTCCTTTCGATCCTCAACCTCTACTGAAACCCCGCAAAAGTCACCCCATCGCCAACATCCAGCTCCCCATGGTCGATGATATGCGTCGGGTCAAGCACGTATCTCCCCAGTTGAGATACGTGGAAGTCATCATGCACCTGGTGCAACTGAGGTGGATGGGTCAAATGGTAAGCCACCTCACCTACCCTGCTGAGGACCTGAAAAGGTCCGCTGAACCTCAGAGATTACTTGCCACCTCGGCCACACCTCCGTAAACCTCGTCGAGGTGAGACCCATATAAGGACATGATCATCATCCTCAAACTCTAGAGGTCTCCCTTTCCTGATTAGAACTGAAACTCAAAACTCCTGCTGCCACGTCGGTGAAGTTGGACGACTCAAGAATGATCGGCTACACCTTTCTATGCATGATTCTATCTTGTGCTGCCTGGGTTTTCCTTTTTGCCGACCAAGGAAAACCTCATCCCAACATTGTAGATAAACCACAACCTTTTTTCCTAATACAGTCAATCTTAGCATGAATTGTGAATCCAATCCATACCGAGACTAACGTCATAATGCCTCGACGCTACCACCAAGATATTCTAACCGAAACTCGTGCCTCGTGGGTCAGACCATATTGTCGGCGTAATTGTGACTATCGAGTCTCCTCCCAAGGTATCTCCAGACGTGAGGGTCAAGTCTACGGCTTACCAGAAACTCTAGGTCTGGGACAAGATTCGTGGAAGGAAGGAATGATTCATATCAACGTCTGTTACTACGGAAGCTAGTAGTGGAGACAGACTGTCCCTTGAATCATTTTTTTAGAGCCATTGGGTCACACTCCTTGACCGCATGTAGCTACTCTTTTCCCCTGCCCTCCAGCTCCCTGATCCTGGCGGGGGCTACAAAGGCGGGTGATTGTAACATGTTGAAATGTACACCACCTCATGCTGCTCTCCTAGCTCTACCTCCACGTCTGATGCTTTGCAGAATCATCTGTCCTTTTTACTTCTTCTTGAAACATTCGCACGCCCAAGTCTCTGAGACTGGCACCAGTTTCCAGCTTTCCCACTGTTAACCTTCACTGACTGCATCCATTCAGCAAAAGAATTCTCAACCACAAAGGTTCTTTCTAGCACCCTAGCATAAGTAGGAATGCATAGAGAAAAGGTGTTGGCTCGGATATCCTTAAACGCACCACGCTCATAGGTCCGAGCTCTATAGCACTGATCGAAACGTATTCATCGAGTACCTAGAATGCTCGGTACTCCTCGATGAATTCTCAGCTACTGACACGTCGTCCTGTCGAAGCTGTATAAGCTCTTGAAAACATTCATCCACCTCCTCAAGCCAGTCCTCAGCCGCCTATGAGTCAGGTTTGCCTTGGAACTTGAGGGTATCTGATGTTGGAACACATGTAAGGAAGTAATTCTACATGTGTCACCTACCGGTACCGCCGGTTGTAACTGCTGACCAACAGGTAGTGATGTATAGCTGACACACTACCCGAAGGCACTACCTCAGGCATCGGTCCACGTACCGAAGCCTCATCACTAAGAGAACCATCCTCATGGTCATTCACTGGAAAACACTAGTATCCAAGTCCACCATCCACTCTACTGATGTCTCAGCTAGGCGGAAAACTCTAGCAATCGCCTCCAGCCAGTGCTCTGCTGTCTGGGAATCTGCCTCACCTCGTAACATCGGAGGCCTCTACTGCTGGAACTCTACAACGTGCTTTTCCAGCGTGCATAGTTCGCTAGTATGGCTGGGGGAATCTGCTGCCCAATAGGTGGTGGTGCTGCTGGTACACCACCCGAGGGTGCCAACATAGAAAGAGGGCCCTGCACCGGAGCCTCGTCGCTTGGTGGGCTGCCATCGAGTACAATCTCAGAACTCCAACTAACTATTTGTGTGGAGACATCCTGAAAAGATGCGACACGGTCAACATTTTATACCTGGTGAGATGACCTGGTTTGATCTGACTTTAAAACTTTTAGAATCACACACGCAATCAGTGTTTTCATGCACAAAGTTGGAAATCAGTAGTCAGGGTCCTGGTGTATGGATACGTCGGCCGCCGCACCAACATTGGACTCCCTGAAATGAAGACCACACTTGGTACCCTTAACAATATTGCTTCACAGAAAAGAAAATATCATAGTTATAAGTCTTGCGGTAGAACTGACTCCTCTAATACCAATTTATCACGACCCTTCCTCGGGGCCCGTGCCATGACTACCCCAAGCTCGTCTTCCATAGGCCAGGGGTTGGCGACTAGCACCAAAGGCGTAAATCCCGATAACATGGAAGACATTGCCTTTATAAAAGTAAACAAACACCACAGAGTACAAGCGGAAGTAAAACACTAAGTACAAAAGAAAGTGCTGAAAAGTAAAAAGGGCCAGAATACAAACCCGACTGAAAAGTACAGCTACAACTGAAAGGAAAAACAACATAAAAGACAAACAGCTGGAAGAATAGAAGCAGCTCATGGGTCGTCCACCTCAGATCCTACCTGAAGGGTAGGTACAGATAGCGCATCTCCTGGATCATCCACCACAGATCCTACCTGAAGGGTAGGTACAGATAGCGCAGCTCCTGGATCGTCCACCACGGATCCTACCTGAAGGGTAGGTACAGATAGCCTCCACAACTCTCTCACCCATCAACCTCCTCCGAGTATCGTCATGTCGTGAAGTCCACCTCCAGATACTGACTCGTCAGAGATCCACCTCTGGGTACCGTCCAGTCCTCGAACACTCGGCCTCTGTCAGCGTTGTCCGTCGTCTGCAACCAACACAATGAGGTGTGGGCATATCCCGTGCAGGGGTGAGTATAACGATACTCAGTAGGGACCCCGAGACCCTCAAGGTATCACTAAATCCAACAAGGATAACCAAAAAAAAGATCTCAACAGATAACCTCTACTTAGGTATATGCCCATACATATACCTAAGTTATCAAGTAACTCATCTCAATCATGAAGAAACACTAAGATTATGAAATCAACGGATAACCACTACCCAGGTATATGCCCATACATATACCTAAGTTATCAAGTGACTCATCTCAATCACGAGGTAAACACAAAGGTCATAGACTCAGCTCAAACCAGGATTTTCATTTATCAAAACCGTAACTACTGAAGAGCCCCGTCTCTGTCGAGTACAGTGATCCTGTCACGAATCTGAGGTACTGCTCACTAACCTAAGACTGCTGAGGTACTCCTCCTATCGAGTACCGCGGGCCAGCCACCCAAACACAGTAGTGCTTCCCGCCGGGGTCTGCCACCCAAACACAGTAGTGCATTCCCCCTAATAGCATGCAGAGGTACTCTCCAGACGAGTATCATGGGTCTGCACCCAAACTCAGTAGGGCTCTGTCCTCCATGGTTCTGCACCCAAACAAAGTAGTGCTCCGTCCACTGGGCTAGTCGACTCACTCCAAGTCGAGTCGGTCAAGCAGTCGTCAGGTCTCAGCCGGCTACACGGTCTCCGTACTCTATACGCTCATCTTCGAGAGGGTCTGCTCCACGAGCTACTGGTCGATACTCCAAGTATCACAAAGTCCCACGAAGAAGTATCTCAAAGAACTGTCTCGTTATAGGGGTCTCAACACAACAGACGACGCGTCAATCGGGCGCCCGGTCTGTGAGTTATTAGCCTTTTTGTCCCAGGGGTCCGGTTGGTTTTGTCTGCGAACCAACCCGGCCGTATCTCAACTGTACCCCGAACTCTCATAGGGTATATTCATAGGGACCGTTTCTCAACGAGATCACCAATGCTGCTGACGGTTCGTCAAACGGTCGTCCGGTCTGAAAGTTATCAGCTTTTCCGTTCCAGGGGCCCGGTTGGATTTCGGGTACAATCCAACCCGGCCACTATCCAACTGCATCCAAATCTCAGGCGAGGTATGTCAAAAGTTCC
This sequence comes from Viscum album, assembly GCA_963277665.1. Classification (NCBI taxonomy): domain Eukaryota; kingdom Viridiplantae; phylum Streptophyta; class Magnoliopsida; order Santalales; family Viscaceae; genus Viscum; species Viscum album. Next base: position 857,191,649 of record OY728166.1, read on the forward strand.
GTCTCATCAAGAGGAATCCAACAAAGTGGACGGTACGTCAATCAGACGTCCGGAGCTCAAGTTATAAGCGTTTTCGCTCCGAGGGCCCGGTTGGTTTCGGGTTCGAACCAACTCGGCCGTACCCAAACTTCTCCGAAACCTTGAATGTAATATACCAAAATGACCTTCTCGATTCAAGGATCGCAGCGCAACTGACAGTGCATTTATTGGAAGTCCGTAGCCCAAGTTATGGGCGTTTGAACGAAAACTGCCCGAAAAAAGGGGGTTCGGGCCCGGTCCGACCCGACCCGAGTCTGGGTCCGGCCCATTGGGGCGCGGCCCGGCCCGGCAGGCCGGCCACGACTTGGCGCTGGATGAGCGGAACACAAGGGGTGCGGCCCCTTGTTGTAACCGGCGGCGCCAGCTGGCGCCGCCCTGCCCCCCGGATCCCGCGCGACCGCGGGGTCCGGCTCCTCGCCGCTGCAGCTGTGCAGCGGTGGGCTTTCTTCCGGCGGCGCGCTGGGGCACCACCGCCTCCATGCGGCCGGACGGCTCCGGCCGCCGCCTCCGGTCATCGGCGCCGCCGCGTCTCCCCCTTCCGTGCATCGCTGTATCTTCATTCAAAGCCTGAAAATTAAAATGATCGCATATTCGCGATCCTCGGGTCAAGAGCTCCACGTCCATATGTCGCGCTCAACAGAATATTGTGTTTCCAGTGTCGATAAGTATTTGGCCGCCTCCTTCCGCGAGCCATTTCGGCTTCGTTCCAAGCCCGAAAAATTAAACGATCGCATATTTGTGATCCTTGCGTCGAGGACTTCGCATCCATATATTGCGCCTAACAAAACTATGTGTTTCCAGCGTCAATAAATATTTGGACGCCTTCTTTCGCAAGCCATTGCTGCTTCGTTCCAAGCCCAAAAAATTAAACGATCACATATTTGTGATCCTTGCGTCAAGGGCTTCACATCCATATATTGCGCTCAACAAAACTCCGTGTTTCCAGCGTCAATAAATATTTGGCATTGAAGAACGCACGAAGAACACGTGAAGAAAAAAAAGAAAAAGGAGCATGGTTTATGTGCAGGGCGATGATCATGTTCATTTGGTCATCACCGTCGTGAATTTAGGATATTAAGAATCAATAAAACGAATTGAAACATATATAAAAACCCCTAACTTGATAATGAGTTGATGTTCAAAGAGCATCGCGGAAAGCGGCGTCGCGGGGTGTGGTTCCGTAGACGTCGACGGAGAGCGTTTGAGGAGATGTTGTCTTCTCTTTATCACGGAGAGAAGAGGATGATTACGTGTCGTTGGAGAACTCCCGCGTCGGTGTCTCTTCCCTTGTCGCAGAGGAGAAAGGGAATGGAGATACCAGAGTCGTTGAGTCGTTCTTCGTTGAAGAGAGGACGTTCTTCGCGGAAGGATTGAAGCTCTTCGCAGGAGGATGAAGTTCTTCCCCAGAGAAAAGAGTTCTATCTCCCCAATCTCCTCACACAACAACCAACCCTCTCAAATAAAATAAGACTTATCTTATTTTATTACATCAAGCCACTCATTTCAATTTTTAAAAATCAAACACATAACTCACTTAATTAATTAAGTGAGTTGGCATGATTAAAGAAGAGAGGGGGGGAGGTGAGTGGTCTCACATTAAAGGGGGTTATGGAGTTAAGGAATTTGAAAAGGTGGGGGCTCGTGTCGGGCCCCACCTCACCCTTAATCCTTTCATGGGAAGTTAAAAACCGGTGGGTCCCACTCCAACTCCCACTCCTAGGATCCAACACTTAGAAAAGAGAAAGTAAGTTGAGACACAACTTTATTTCACTTAAACCGCTTAGTGAAGAAATAAAAATAAAACAATTATATTTTTATTCCCCACTTTTTTTTACATCAACACCCGAGAAACCGCACCTTCAGAAAAGGTGTTCCTAAGCAATTACCGGTGCTTCGGTTCCATCGGTGCCCTCGGATTTTGATTCTGAGCACCGATTCAAAAGTTAGAAAAATCAGCTCGTTCGTTCACTAAACGTACCCGAGCCAAACTTCGGAAATTGATTCCGGGCACACCGGGCCTCAGAATCAGGTGTCGTCAGAAGCTACGTTCTTGTAAAATCCCAAAGAAATTAAGAAAAAAAATTCCTTGAAATTTCTGGGTCTTTATAGTTTCTTTAGTTACACTAATTCCATAGTGGTCATTCTATAAGAGGTCTTCGATATGGGCCTTGAACCATGAATTAAATCAATGGAAAAATCAATTTCTCGTTCTAGAGGATGTCCAGGTAAATCCTCTAGAAACACATAGACATATTCTTAAAAAATATGGATGTCCTCTATTCGAACATTATTTTCCTCACCCATAATTATTTCATTCTCATACTCCCCAATAATTGAATTTAGTAGAGCTACTAGGGGTGGATCTAGATAAGAATCAGATGGTGACATTTCTACTCTAAAGATAAGGTACTCCTTATTATAATCGAGAATTGTAACCTCCTTCCTCTTACAATAAATTTTTGCATCATGGTCTGAAATCCAATCCATACTGAGGATTATATCAAATTCAATCATGGGTATAATTATTATATCAACAGATAAATATTGTTTATATTCCTTAATGGGGACTGATTCACAAAACTTTATTGCAATGATACTTCCCTTAGGAGTTTTGACTGTCAACTCCCTTGTTAAATCAAAATGTAAATATCTAATTTTCATAGAAAACTGGGAAGATATGAAACAATGCGATGATCTAGAATCAAATAAAGCATTGGCTAAACTCGAGGAAACCATTAAATTACCTATCACCACGTCTTTCGGAGCTTTAACCTCAGCAGTAGTGATTGCATAATCTTGGCCTTGATCCCTTGTCCTTTTCTGAGGTAAGTTTCTCTGATGCTTAGGACATTCATTTGCATAATGTCCCATCTACCTACAATTTTATCATTGAACATTGGTAGCTTCTTTCTTCCCCTTACAATCACTAGCAAGATGGCCTTTTGTACACATTTTTAGCATACTCCTTTTCCTTTTAGACAGGAACCGTGGTGCTTCCTTCCACAATTATCACGGGGTGGAAATTAAACTTTTACCTTCTTCCTTGTTTCCTTATTTCATTTCCTAGAGTGTTCAGCAGATCTCTTCTTCTCTTGCTTTTCTTTAAAGTTGTAAGACTTAAAGAATTCCTTTTCTATCTTGATAGCACATGAGACAATATCTTCATATGATGAGAAGGATTGCGAGACTAATGATCGATGGAGAAATGGTTTTAACCCATCAAAGAAATGATAAATCTTACTTATTGGGTTACGTATATAATCTTCAGCATGCCTTTCTAACCTTGTAAAGTTAGATTCATACTTTGCGACATTCTCATCCTCCTTTTATCTCAGACTCAAGAATTGCCTTCCATATACGATCGATGGTCACGGGGAAAGTATTTTTATAAGAAAATATCTTTAAACTCCCTCCATTATATACTTGATACTTATTCATCCTCCTTTGTGTTTTGAATTAATGACCACCATTGATCTGCATCTCCAGTGAGGCGATAAACTGCCATGACAACTTTTTCCTTTTTGCTACTCCCCAAAGCATGAAATAATTTTTCTAAAGAACTTATCCATTACTCAGCTACAAATGGAATTGTATAACCATTGAATTTCGGTCGTTGTTTCCTCATGATTCAATCTAACATTGATCCTTCGCGTTGTGGATTAGGGTGCTCCATACGGGTAAGGTTATTATTCATAACATGTGTGAGTTATCCCATTATGGTGATAAGATGATCATCACCAATTGCATCTCCAGATCCGCTATAATTATCTTGAGCATAAGGGAAATCCCTACATGGATTGCATGCATTGATATGTTTTCCATTCATTCCACTAAGCACCATTTCTAAACAATGGCATACAGTAGATTAGTTTATGAACCGCAATACATAATTCTGAACTTGTAAAACACTTAACATAAATTGAACAGTTTATGGATATAATCCATAATTATAAAAATGTTTTCTTTGAAGAGGTATATACTCATAAATCCTTCATAATGGTTTATAAAGAAAATGAGAATTATCCTAAGTATATCCCTCAGGAGTGTCATAACCAAGAGTGCAGTAGGCCCGTTTTCGTGCACCATTTTGCGTTTCAGTCTAGATCAAAGCGGTGTTTTTGGGTTTTACCCCTAGGTACATATGTGCCAGAGACACCTCTACCTGCTCATATCTAGACAGGGATGTATTGCTTAGAAAACTCACAAAATGTCTACAGTACCAAAATTCTAGTAAGTTCTTCTATACTAATCCTCAAAGAATATTGTAGGGTAATGTTCGCTAATCAGAGTTTTTCTAAATCAAGTTTCCAAGGTTTGTAATAAACTTCCTCTAATACCAATTGTAACATCCCGAACCTAGTTACCCAGAGTTGGTGATTTATTACATAACATTGGCATGATACAAGGAATCATGTCTCGAAAGACCGGTCAGTTTAGTATTATTGGAAACAAGATACATACTTAAGTTCAACATTACAACTTGAAAAGAAATAAAACACTAATTTATTCCATTAGAAACATCCAAGCCTCCTAGATTATGCCTGAAAGTCACTCATAACTAAATTCTTCATATCCTTAGAAAATGAAACATAAGAAAGGGGTGAGCTAAAATGCTTAGTAAGGGTAAGAAATACAGCGGAAGATAACATAAACATTGGGCATGATGAATAATTCAAAACACATGCTTTTACAAATAATAAACATGAACACTTTATGGCAGAAATATGAGCTGAGTAAATAATTCCATAATAAAACATAGTCATGGGTATTATACTAGTCGAATAACCACATGAACCATCATTATTATTTTCATAATAAGGGAATGTATAATGTCAGACATTCTAAAACATTTTTTCAAGGCCTCGGCCAAGACGTCTAAAAATAATTAAGGCCTCAGCCAAAACCATATATCAAATTAGGAAAGGAATCGGCCAATTCCATGTCTAATTGTCTCATGAGACCTACCGATGTGTCGACAATCTATAGCTGGATCCACCCATTACATACTAAATCCAATACATTCCTCATATGAAAAGGTTGAAACATAACATAACCGTTCGTATTAAAACTAGCATACTAAATGTCAATACTTTAATCATAAACCATTAATGGTATAAAAATAACACATCCACAGTCAAACATATCACAAAACATTCAATACAATATGAAATATTTTTATCATAATAAATCAACTTCAAACAAGTTTAAAATCCATCAAAGGATGTTGGAATAGATGAAATGAACACTATTTGGAAGAAATACCTCTTTCTATTTTGAAACCATTTAAGAGTCACATAATTATAAAAGAAGACATTTATTTTGAAAATATTCTTATAATCTTTTAATTGAATCTTTGATGATGTTATAATGGTAGAAAATAATTGCACCCACCGTATAAGTTAAAAAAACATTATTACCTTAATTTTGTCGAAAATGTCATAAAGTACCTTGTTTGGAAAACGATGGAAAGATTCCTTTAAAAAAATATAAGGTAAAATAAGGGTATAAATGACTTTAACCCATAGTATAGTAAATAGTAGAAATTTTTTGAAATGCATTTTTAAGAAAACATTGATATGGATGATAAAGAGGTCCTAGTAGATACTTACGTAAAAACAACCTCAAATAATAAAGAGATTGTGAAATTAACCCTTACCTTGTACTTCTTGTTAGTAGATGGTATGTTAACCTACTTTATAATAGTTAAAACATTTTTATTAAATTATACAATAACTATATACATAAATATGATATCATATATGATCTTATAATATTTCTTTGTTAATAATATTTCAGTAGTATCATTGTTTCAGGTGTTAACTGATTTGTTTTCCTTTATATGATTAGTTACATAAGCCATGTTCGTTATGGATAGGATGTATTTGATTCATATAAATAATTATATTATGTTAATAAACATTATTTTTAATCATAAAATGAAAATTATTCTTGAATTATTATGATGGGGAATGAATCTCATCGCGTTCGTGGAGACGGTAATCTGTACATACGCACGAGCGACAATATCATTATATTGATGGAGAAATCATATGTAATTGGATGATATATCATATATAAAGAATAATTAAAATTTTATATTTATTATTTACATCATTTTTACTCATTATTATACTCATCCAAATAATGAAGTGTTTGAATAACAAACTACACCACGACGTGGAGACGGTAATCCATACGTACGCACGTATGGTGACTTTGTCATTTATAGGATGGATAGAATAATGAATATGGTTGTACCATTTTTATAATAAAATCATAGTATATATAATATACTGGAGTTATTATTTTATAATGGAAACAACAAATAAAGAGGAAGTGGAAGAAGAAAATAACTTGAAAGAGGTGATGAAATATTTACCTCTTCTTCGGGTTCTTCATTTTGATTTGATCAAAAGGGATCCTTAGGTTGGCTTTCTACCCAAAGGAATACCTCTAGGATTAAGGGAGGAAATTTGGAAGGATATTTGGGCAGGTTTTGGCCAAGACAAAAGTCTTTGGAGGTGTGAAATTAAGAGAATGGGATGTTCCCTTTTATAAGAGAGGTGAGGCTCACTTTAGGAAAAGCTTGAAATATTATTTTATAATAAAATCATTTTTGGTTTCTAATGTCTCCAAAATGAATTATTTAAAGTCTAAGGTCGTTATGGGTCTAAAAAATCTCAAACAATATGTTTTATACAGGTTTAGGTCATCATATTAACCTTATCTTTTAGATTTAACTCTTAGTTAAATAGTTTGACATTTACCATGTCTCTTTGTATTTTTATATTATATGGTTAATTAACTTACTATAAACTACCAATTGAACCCCAAGTGGTTCATTATTAATATATATAAACTTATCTAAGTCCTTTGTCCGAACCTTATATTTTTATGAATATTATATCAATTAATAATATAGTATTTTTTTTTAAACCCAATTATGTCAATTTTGACACTATTTAGTATTTGATTTTTTTTTGAAAGCTATTAAAACTTTATCACTTAGAATAAAATTTATTTAAACAAACATAAAATGTCATATTAACCTATAATTTTTTTTTAATTCATCATAAGTCTCAATTTACATTTATTTGGATATTTATAATATCAATTATTTTAATATTTCATTAATAAGGTAATTACTGCATCATCATTGTTTCATAAAAAATTAAATTATTTAATGTCTAAAAATTATAAATAAAATACCATTATGTAGTAAATATTTTTATCTTTCTAAATAATATTTATAGTAGAATTTATATCGTGTTTAACTCTATATTAAAAATGGTTTAGTTATTAACCATTGAATTTAACTCTTTTAACTCTTCTTTAAATAAAATAATAATAAATGTCCTAATCTAATCCAATTGGACCAAATGGGATCATATTTTATTCCTAAGGTTTTTTTTTCCTAATTAAACTTATCCAATAGAATTAGGGCATGTTTTAGGATAATTATGATATCATTTTTATCCTTAATTACCCTATTTATAATTAACTGTGGTAAATAAAAGTCAAAAGTTACTATTCACCAAAAATTACTTTCATCTTATTAAACCACATTTTACTTATTGATATTAACCTTTTCTCTTTGATTTTTTTAAACTCAACTCAAAGAAGTGGTAAAATTATGTTTTATGCAAATTTGCAAATGCTCCTAGGAGGTGGGTAAAAGACGGTAAAAAGTTCAATAAAATTTTTATATATCTAAACTTATTATAAAATGAATCCAATGAATTACATTGAACCTATATAGGTATTATTTATCTATTTTGACCTAAAATAAATTTAAATAAAATAAATAATCATTTAAATAAAAAGTCAGTTTTAACCAATAACGTAGTGTTTTTCACTATTCATCAAAAATTGAAAGTTTTCAGAAAAATACCAAAAATTCACCCTAAGCTAATTTCGATATTCAAAATTCAAAAATGTAATCCATTTTAAAAAATAAAATTTATAAAATCTCAAAAAATGGGTATTACTATTCATAACGGCTAGTTTGATTGGTCGTGGTGTGTTAGAATCCCGAAGTTGTGTACAATGAAAGATATTCCATTATTCAAAGGAAAACGTACTGTGGAAGCTTGGGGTATTACACAAATGGTGTCAGCTTGTTCGTCCCTTTCCTAACAAGTATTCACTGATGTTTCTAGTTTTCGAGATGAAATCTATTCTTGTCTATTCTTTGGGTGGGAATCTTAGAAAGGAGTAGGATTGTCAGAACATGAAATGTATAACATAAAAGGATGTAGTTAACCCTTTTATGTTGAAATTCAAATTATCAGTGAGTTCAGTAAATAAGTGTTTGGAGACACTTCTAGGATTTTAAAATCTCATTGTCATGGGTTGAGACAATGAGACGAGCATGACATGCATTGTAGAGGATTGACTTCCCACTAGGAGTGCATACATAATTTTGAGGAATGATTCATGTTGTAAAAAAAAGTGTTAATTTTTTTGAAAAATTATGGAATTTGGTTTTCAAATGAAATATTTTGAAAGAGTAAAAGCTTATCATATTTTGAAAATGGTTTAATTTTCAAAAGTATGTGAAGTGTTTTCAAAAATGGTTGAACATGGGAAAAATGTTTTTTGGGAAAAAATATTGTGATGGTTGATGTGATAGAATTTGAAATGTTAATCCATCAGTTGCTAGAGAGTGAGACTTATAGTGTTTGTTGTTGGTTTAGAAAATGGAACCTGATAGGCATCATAAGAACTATTCAAAAGAGGTTGTTGAGAATTTGGTTTCACTTGAGATACATGTGAACCACTAGTTGGTCCAAAGCATCACTCACGATGTTCAAACCGTTGAGTTGGGACTGCAGTTGGATACTCTTTTTACGATATCTGTCACTACTAAAAATCCAAGTGGAGGAAGTATAGTTGTATTCACTAGAGGGGATGATAACTCTATCACTAAGATGAATAGGAAGTGGGGCACCTATTAGCTATGTTTAAAACCTGAAATGATGCCTTCTATGAATGAAAAAATTTCTTGGTGAAAGAGAATGTCAAGCCATTGTGTGTAGAGAATGTGTTATAACTATTGATGGAGCTGAGATGAAATGGGACTTCTCGATGTTGGAGATATATTTCTATGATGTAATCCTAGGTATGGATTGGCTGACAACGTTCAAGGATCAAATCAACTGTTGTAAATAAGGGTGCAAAGAGCTCGTTGGAACCAATAGTGGGAACAATCTCTTACCAATTGGAAGTATTGACTTGGGAATAAATGTAAGAGATTGAGGAAATTAGTTTTCCAACTATTGTGTATCAATTTCCAGATTTCTTTCCCAAGAACTTCTCAAGGTTACCACCTCTAAGGGAAGTAGAGTTTTCGATTTATCTCCTTTCGGGGACCAGTCCTATTTCTCTTCCATCTTATAGGATGGTTCCAACATAATTAAGGGAATTGAAAGTGCAGCTAGAGGAGCTAGAAAGAAAGGGTTTCAGTCAACCAAGTACGTCTCCATGGGCATCACCGGTTTTGTTCGTGAATAAGGCGGATGGAACTCTTCAATTGTGTGTTTATTATCGTAAACTTAATCAAGTTATGATAAATAACATATATCCACTTCCACGCATTGATGGTCTTTTCTATCAATTAAGGGGAGCTCGGTGGTTCTCCAAGATTGAATTGCGATCAGGATATCACCCATTGAGAGTTCAGAAAGAGGATATTCCAAAGATAACTTTCAGAAATAGATATGGCCACTATGAATATGTAGTCATTCCTTTCGGTCTAACAAATGCACCAGTGGTCTTCATGGAATTAATGAATCAGATATTTCAAACAATATCTAGATTCTTTTGTTGTGGTGTTTGTGGATGACATTTTGGGTTATTCAAATACAAGGGCTGACCATGAGGTGAACCTAGAAATAGTGTTACAAATCCTGAGAGATCATCGTTTGTATTCCAAATTATCAAAGTGTGATTTTTGGATACAATAAGTATGTTTTCTTTGCCATGTCATTTCTGAGAAAGGCGTTTCTGTTGATCTTGAAAAGATAGAAGCCATTATCTCTTGGAAACCACCAAAGAATGTTTTTGAGATACGAAGTTTTCTTGGTCTAGCTGGTTACTACCGATTCTTTGTGTGTGATTTCTCATGACTATCTTCATCAATGACAGCCCTGACAAAAAAGAATGATCCATTCCAATAGATGAAGGAATTTCAGAAGTCTTTCCAGGAAATGAAAGTTCGGCTTAAATCGGCACCTATATCGATATTTCCAGAATTAGGACAGGGGTATGTGGTGTATTGTGATGCTCCAGTATCAGGGTTGGACTATGTTATCATGCAAAAAGAGAATGTGGTTGCTTATGGTTCAAGGCAGTTGAGGGTGCATGAGAAGAATTACCCAACACATGATTTGGAGTTAGCTGCAGTCGTCCATGCTTTGAAAACATGGAGACATTATCTCTTTGGTGATAAATTTACTGTGTTTATGGATCACAAAATCTTGAAAAAAAATTTATCACAGTGAGATTTGAATATGAGTAAAATGATATGGATATAGTATCTCTAAATGTTTGACTTTGACTTGATGTACACACTAGGGAAAGGAAATTCGGTGGTAGATGCATTGAGTAGAAATTCATATGCTCAGTTGGTGAAAGAAGCTTCAGATGAATGGCAGTTGATATCGGTTTTAGCTGACATGCATGTGGAATGTGAAGACAGAAGTGATGTTGCGGTTTTCTTTTTGGCTACGCTTGTTCCTGATTTAGTAAAAATGATCAAATAGGCACAAACATCTGATGCATAATGTCTGGTTGTAAGTTCAAAAATCAATGGTGGGGGGACCATTGAGGGCTAGAAACTTGATGGGGGTTCAGTTTTGTGAGATTGGATGGTTGTACCTATGTTTTTTTAGGAACAACTCCTTTATTCTTACCATTATTCGAGATGAGTGTACATCTAGGTACACAGAAGATGTATAAGGCATTGAAGGCACAGTTTTGGTAGAGAAGAATGAAAAGGAAGGTGGATGAGTTCATCTCACAATGCTTAACTTGTTAGCAGGTTAAATCAGAGCATCAGAGATCAACTGGTATGTTAGAATCTTTACCCATCCCAGTGTGTAAACGGGATCAGATAGTAATGGATTTTGTTATAGGTCTTCCAAAAATAGTTCAGAAACATGATGCCATTTAGGTGATAGTGGATCATCTAACCAAGTCAGCCCATTTCATCCCTATTCATGAAACTCATACAATGGATGATCTTTCAAAAATATATATCTGGGAATTTGTAAAGAGGCATGGTGTACCAGTGTCAATAGTCTCATATAGAGATCCAAGGTTCACATCTCGTTTCTATAAATCCTTACAGCTAGCCCTTGGGACTCAACTGACTATGATCACGGCGTATCATCCTCATACGGATGGGAAATCCGACTGGATGATACAAACGTTGGAATACATGTTGTGGTCTTTTGTAATGGATTTTGGTGGCTCATGGGAGGAGCATATACCCTTAATAAAGCTCTGGAGCTCTCATATAATAACAACTATCAAGCCTCGATACACATGGCTCTGTTTGAAGCATTGTATGGTCATCCTTGTTGTTCTCCACTATGCTGGGTGGAAATGGGTGAAACTTCACTAGTCGGGCCAAGCCTTGTCCAAGAAACAATGGAGAAGATCTGGTTGATTAGAAAGAGGATGGATACGGCTCAGAGTCATCAGAAATCTTATGCAGATCACCGTCGAAGACTGTTGTCGTTTGCTGTGGGTGATCATGTCTTCTTGAGGATCTCTCTAAGGATTGGACATCATCTCTTCAGGAATTAAGGAAAGTTATATCCTAGATGAATTTTCCATTTTGAGATACTAGAATGGGTTGTAGAGGTGGCATATCAGTTGGCATTACCACCATAGTTTAGTTCGGTGCATAATGTGTTCCATGTATCCCAGTTGAAAAAGTATCACCCTGATCCTGACCATGTAATCAGATGGGATCACGTTGAGCTAGAACCGGATGTATCACTGATACATATCCCAGTTCATATCATGGATATAAAAGATAAAGTCTTTTGTGGGAAAAGCATCGACCTAGTGTGGGTTTTATGGAAACATGGTCAGATTCAGGAAGAGACTTGGGAACATGAGAAGGAAATTAAAGAGCAGTGTCCAAAACTCTTTTTGGCTAGTGAGGGTTTTCTACTTTTCAAGGATGGAAAGGCCAATGGTGGGGAGAATGTAGTACCCTCAGTTTCAGGTACATAACCCCTTTCCTCACATTTTTTTAATTGGTGTGTCTTTAATAGAGAGTTTCTATAAAATAGAGAGTTTCCATAAAATATAGAGTTTCTATAAAATAGAGAGTTTCCATAATATAGAGAGTTTACATTAAGTTGGTTGTTTCCATAATGTTGGCTATTTTCCATAAAGTGGGTTGTTTCCAAAAAGTGGGGTGTTTCCATAAAGTGAGTTGTTTCCATAAAGTGGGGTGTTTTCATAAAGTGGGTTGTTTCCATAAAGTGGGGTGTTTCCATAAAGTGGGATGTTTCCATAAAAAATGTGTTTCCATAAAAAGGGTAAAGTTAAAGTATGGGATAGTTTTGTGGTTTTATAAGGAGTGTTGGGACCAAAAGGAAGGTCGCACGATCCATACACGGTTGGCCCAAACCGTGTGGTCAAACCTTGCGCAGAGGTCAAATATAGATCCTATTTTTTAGAATCTTACTTGTTTTTGCTCTATATATTTATTTTTGGCTTTAAAACGCCCCTAATTCGATATTACTCTCACTAGAAGGATTTAGAACCCTCCCCGCATGAGTTGGAGCCATCCCAGAGCCTTCCCTTGGTGATTTTGAGTTCGATTCTTGAGGTATGTCACCATTCTTTACAGATTTTTCATGTTTTCTTAGATATTCTTAGATCTACTTCTCCGATATCCTTTATTTTCTCATATTTGAACCTATAGTGGGTATATCTACGTTTTTGGATTCTAAATAATTCAATGTTGAGTCATGGAGAATCGACCCGCTTTCTTGTGTGTTCTTCATCTATTATCAAAGTTCCGTCAAAACCTTTAAGGTAGGTGGATTCACTCTCATCCTCTCTTGCTAGAATTGATTGTATTATATTCAAATTGGTTTATTTATTGTAAAATTCATGGAAAATATTAATTTTTGATGATTTATGGTTTTTGTGAAATTGTGTGATCTTGATGAATAGTTTTGCAAAAGGGAGTTTAGTTTCATGAATTTAAAATGATGATTTTAAATTATATATTTTTTGGAATTTCTAAATGGTTGATGGAAAATATATTTTCAATATAAATGGTTTTCAATAAAAAATATAGTTTTATTAAAATGTTTTGGAATTGAAATGGTTTGGCATTGAAATTGTTTTGACGGAAATGGTTTTCAATAAAACGTTTTTTTATTGAAAGGGTTTTTTTGGCATGATTGTTGGGAATATGTAGTGTGTGTTCATGTTGTATATACGGGGCTTGGTTGAAATATGACCTTGTGCTCGGTGCCAAAGTTTTAATGGAACATGGTAATTTCATACACGGGGCTTGGTTGAAATATGACCTTGTTCTCGGTGCCAAAGGGTTAATGGCACTTGGGAAACAATTACCTTGTGACAAATTGGAAGATCGATGAGAAACCACTCATGAGTATGGAACTGTCATAATATAGCATGCATCGATGGATACATGGGTTTGAGGAATAGTTGGGTATGTCGATAAAGGGATATTTTGGAATGGTTGTAAAGATTGTTTAGTTATTTTTCTTTAAAACTATCTTGATAGGAAAAATTGGTTTCAATTGCAGTTGTATGCTTTTGGTAATAAATTTTTTTGGAAACTTGTTTATATTTAGTTGTAAACTATTTTTGAGAAGTTGTTTTATATAAATTGTTTTATATAATTGTTGCTAAATCTTCTATCCTAGTGGCGTGAGTAGGGAAGTCATTGGGTAAAACCTACTGAGTTTTATACTCACCCCTACTTTGTCACTTTGGTGCTTTTTCATATGCTATCTTCTGGGATCAGGGAAAAGGTAATGTTTCACACATTTTTAGCACTACCTCATGATGTTTAGGTTGTTCAGAGATTTTAGAACTTGGAGCTTGTGGAGCATGGATTCTTGAGAGAGAGTCTTGTGTAGTTTTTTCACTCTGTACTTTGATACTTGGTTATTCTTCCGTTGTTTCTTACTTTGATGTGGTTATTAGATACATGAAGTTTCTGAGTTGTCTTTTGTTTGTTCATGCATCATATAGTGAATGTTTGTTATGGTTGGTAAATTTATTGGTTTGTTTCTTAAAGGTTAAATCTTTACCCACTTGTATTTGAAACCCTTCGGCATTTATTTCCAGCCTTTGGCATCTTGGGGATGTCACTTAAGGCCTAGTAATGACTCGTTGTACTCTCAAGCTAATGAGAATTGGTGGGTCATTACATCTCTTTTCTCCACTTATTATAGAACTTGAAGGATTAGTTTTTATTAAATGATTTTCCTAGATTTGAAAAGAAAACTGTAGATGAATTCTTTCTAAAAACTATTTTAGTTTATTAATTGGAAACATTGTATTTGGAATGGTTTCTTTTTAGGAAAAAACCCCTTTTTTATATTCTTTTAAATTTGGTTTTGGTTTAATTCATATAAGATGTTTGATTAAAGGTTTTAAAAAATTGCTTGATTTGAATAAATAAATAGGTGTGAGACCTGGGAATACATATGGAATTTTATGGGTTCATATTGCATTGTAATAAGTCTTTTTGGGTTAGGAAAAGGGGTTGGTGCCATTAATGTACCTTGGATTCACGGCTAAGTAATGACTTGACTGGTAGGATGGAATTTTTCCCACAAGTTAATATTTCTCCTAGTTGGATACATGTTTGTGTGTGTGTGTGTGTGATGTGGAATTGGGTATTTTAAGTGGATGGAATTAATAGATATATTGTTTAATTTAATTAAATTTATCTAGTAATCTACTTTACTTTTTATCCTGTCTATTTTATAATTATATCAAACTATGATATAACTTCTTCTTTATCCTCATGGAATGTGTTGGGAAATATTTGTGGATATCCTACTAGATTTTATACTCACCCCCTTCATATACACATTGGTTCATATGGATATTTTGTTTAACATGATACATTAAAAGGAAAGGTCTCATATTTATCTAGTGGAGCATCATGATTATATATTATTAGGGATTGTGTTTAAAGATTAGAGATGATCATGTTGAGTATTTAGAGTAATTACACATTGGTGTTTCTATGTCTGGTTGTCTTTTTGATTGGTTGGATGTTATGTTTTATTTTTATCTACTACTCTATTTTTGTTTATTTATTAGTTTTTGAGTTTTATTTTTTACATTCCATACACAATATAACATTTTTTTGGTTGTTTTACTTTTGTATTTATAGTTTTTATATGTTGAAATGGAAAATAATCCCCTAACAATTTAGTGATCCCTTAGAATTTAGTGTTACGATTTGGTGTTTGGGGAATTTCACCTAAGGTTAGTGGCACCTCAACTCTTTTCAAGGATCATATAAGTTGTTATATGCTATAGCGACCCAGGCTTAACATATATAGACACTACATCATTTTTTTAGAATATTTATTACATTAGAAAAAACAAACACCTGAGGACAGTGGTAGTTTAGTGCCTTTAGAAACTTAAAAATATAAAATTGGTCCATAAGTGAGTTACTGTAGGTTCCGGGCACAACAGAAGCACGCTGGTGGGTTTGCCAAACTTTAATTTTAACGTTAAACAACGTTCAATCTGATATCCATCATGATTTAAAACACTGAATCTTTGGAATAGAACAAAGAACGAAAAAGAAAATAAGAGTCTCGGAACCCTTGAGATAGGATCATCATATGTTGGTTATAATTAATTTAATTAATTCATAAGAATTACCTTGATGGAATTCTTTCTTCATTAGAGTCTCTGGTCACGATCCTGTGATCTTTCATTGCATTGTAGAATCCAAGTATAGGATTCCTCTAGCAGTGATTTACACGTTCTCCACGTATCTCTGGACATCGTTGAAGGGATCTCCGGGTGTTAGCGCGGAAGAACCTTCACTTGCGATGTCCGCCTTCAACCGCCTTGATCCGGTGGAGGATCTCGCTCTCGTAACTTGAAAGCATTCTTGGTGGAAAGGGAATTCTCTCTTGGCTTGAGAGTATTTCCAAATCCGTTGTGCACAACAATGTCTCTATCTCTATGAGAATAATGTAATAGGGATTAAAATACTTAGAATAATAAAATGAATTAATTGCCCGAAAGCATTTAATCATTTCATTTAATTCTTAGTAATACCCCATGTCTTAATAATGACAGTTGACCATCATTATTACTTGACATGCTCCCAACGTATTACATTTAATATCATTTAATTAAATAAAAAATATTTTCTCACGAATCCCGAAAAACAAACTACACGGTGTGTACTTTTATTTTTGATTTTATTTATTTCCTCCACCATATTTATTAGACCTTGAGTAATGTCTATTTATTTATTAAATAAATGTAACTACATTACTCGCTAAAATATATATATTATTTCACCCACAAAATATTCTCTCGAATAACTAGTGTTGAAATAAATGTGATCAGACATCCTTAAAAAATTACTAAACCACAGTCGAGAATAATATTTATTTAACTTGTTAAATTAATATTTAACTGCGATACATGGATACACTTAGTGTGTGACCCTCTAGGACTCTTTCTCAGTGGCATTAGGCGGAGCCTGCCTAAAGTCCAAGGTTAGCATCTAGCAACACGCCAAGGCACCCATAGAGAAAGAAGTTAACACTGCAATGACATGTCACCTCCTATGAACGCTTACCATGTAATATAATCCCTTTGTCTCGATATATCTAATCAAGCGGGTTTCATGCTAGTGTCGTCAACCCATGTGCTTGATTATCCTTTCTTTGACTTCCTGGAATTGAACTCACCCATACCTTACCATGACCATGGATTTATTTAGGCTATATCAATTCCATCAAAGGGCCTGAGATATCTACTTCCGTTATGGAACAAAAGGGACAAATCCTTTCTCGCATTATCTATTAATGTAGAATTACTCGTGATGCACCCAACGTATCCTACCTCGCTACGAACAGTATGTCGTCACAGTTTTCGTCAATACATCTAAGTGCACGAGTTGTAATAACCATTAATAATAATCTTAAATTCTAAGGACCAATACACACGTCTGCGGATAGGAACATCCAATGACACTATGAAATGTGGATTTCCTACTGGCGGGTCTCATTCTCATAATATCCTCCTGGATATTACCAAGGGCGCACACCATGAGAAGGTGCCTCAAAATTTTATGAGTCCTCACTCCTAATGACCTGTATTATTTGTGTCCCTCAAATAATATCATCCGGCCATAGAACATATATTCAAGAACAGTGTTATGGCACTTCTGGGTTCTCATCATAACAGGGATCCGCTATGACCCATTAATGCAACAGTTGTCCTTAGGACATTATCACATGCATTGTCACGCAGAATAACAATCAAGATGTGATAAGACTTTTATTAATGAATAAAGTACAAAGTAGTTGGTTCTAGACCACCAACTCCAACAGTTACATCACCTCCAATTACATTATTCACAACTATCACCCTTATCAAACATATCATACATAATAAATATCTTCATAACCTCATGAAAGGAAATATAAGAAAGTGTGAGATTGGATGCTTGGTAAGGTTAAAAATGGAGATATATGATCATAACTTGAACATAATGGTATGAGAACATGAGCATAACATTTAAAAAGTATACCCTAAATATCATAGAGAAATATATTTAATCACGAAATAAATATTGGTAGTTCATAAGACTTGAATCATAAGGAAATAAAATAACATGGTCCATGAGAACATAACATTGGCATAAGACATGGAATTTATAGAATAAACATAAGCATAGAAAATAATTCAATATTGTTCAAGGCTCGATGACATGGCCATCATAGTAGAAAAATTAATTTATTGTACCGAGTTCACTCCTCATTCCATATCTGTATTACTGAACCAGTTTCACTCTCAATTACATCCCTATCTTATTGTACCACATTCACTCCCCATTCTAAACATGTTTATCTCATGAGATATATAAATCTTTACCTAATGTATTAGAGGGAGATATAGGTCCCACCCATCTCATAATGAAAACAATATTTATGTGTACCACAAGATCATAAAGATTCATCATATCATAACCCAAGAAATTAAATGGTTATCATAAAAATTTCATCATATCATAACCTATGTAAAATTGATAGGTTTCATAATCATTTCATCATAGCATAAACTGTGAAAATAATTAGGTTTCATAAGCATATTAACATGGTATAACCCATGGAAGAGAAATGGGTTTCATAAACATCATGTAATCAAAATGTAAAACATTTATAAAAATAATATGAATGGTATCCTTAGATAATATCCCTATTATATCATAGGTAACACCAACATATTTCAATATTAGATGGAAAATAATTTTAAAATTTCATTTAAAACATTTCTTGAGGAAAATATCATTTAAAATTTGATAAATGATTTTTAAAAACATAAAACATTTTGAAAACATTTTTATTTTAAAATAACTTTGAAAACTTATAAGGTAAGATTATAATAAATGATTTTTCATGATGTTAGAAAAATCTGTCCATACTGTACACATTAAAATGAAGATTCCTTTTACATTTTCAGTAAAAGCCAAACTGACATTTTTTTTGGAAAATGACATGAAGATCCCTTTAAAAAAAACTAAAAGTAAAACATAGGTAATTTTTTTAAAAAAATCATAATATATTAATAAAAAAAATTTGAATTTTTTTTTAGAAAACATGATTTTGAAAGAAATCAGATTTCTGACCGAATAAAGAAATAAAGTCGTATTTTCTTGAAAACATTTCTTAATTATCTTAAGTATAAAAGAGTGGAAATATGGTAACATTAATTGAATATATCATGAATAACCATAGGATAAGAAAAAATCATGATAATTTTTTAGAGGTAAATCATGTGATTTCAACATTGGAGACTAGATCATAAACAATCCTGAAAAATGATGATATTGTAACATAAATTCATTACCACTTTGGTAACCGTGAATCATAAATCCCATGAAGTAATAACATAAATGAAATTTAAAATATCATGAGGATGAATAAATTAATTATATTACATGTAAATTGTATTATATATACACCTCGTGAAAGAATATAGGTGCATAACATGACATACATCTCAAAGAAGACAAATTGAGATAAACAATCTTTTGCTGCTTGGGTAACATTTGAATCATAATAAAAATGAAATAATAAAATAAATGGAAACATTAATTATAGTTAAATTAGATATATTCATGATATATCAATTCATATGTAAGTATATACAACACACAAAATAATCGAGTGTTGAATACGGAATTAGTCTCTCAGAAATAAAAGTGATACTAGAACTCCCCTTACCTTAAGTCTTGACTTCCATCATACTCATTAAAACTTACTATATAATAAATTGAATTTTATTATACATCTATAAAAGAACCATAAATTATTTTATTATGTTATTTTATTACCTGTTTATTACCAATTCCACATTAAAGTTACGTTTTGGTTAATGACCGCTTTATTTTTCATATAAGTTTTAATTTGTTAAATTTTTTGTGTTATTACTTTGATCATGGTTCCATAATATCCATAATGTAAACCATGATATAAATATAATATATATTTAGTATATATGTATTTATAGTAATCTATAAAATTTAATTATAGGAAATGAAATGCATTATTCATGGAGATGGTAGGCCATACTTACCCATGAGTGTTGTTTTATTCATTTTCTTATCAATTTGAAAGAAATAAAAGTAAATGATATATTATAATTAAAAAATAAATTTAATTTCATATATATCACATATTTTTATTAAAATAATCCTTATTATATTCCATGTAAAGTGTGAATGAATCCCATCGCTTTATGAGGCGGTGGTCTGCCGTACACACGAATGATGTTATTGTATTCCCAAAAAATGGAAAGCATGAAGGTATGTGTGATATAAAAATTAAAGAAACATGAAAATATCATTAACATAATAAATATCATATATAAATTGTATTTCCATCATTATTACCAACCTTAATATATGGTAATGGAAAAACAAACAACATCAGTTTGTGGGGCGGTAGTCTGTCATACACATGAATGATGATTCTGTAACCTATTTGATGGAAATGTGTGTGGTTGTAGGTCATAATCATAACAAAAAATATAATTATTTTTAATATAATTAATTTATTATATAATAATGATATAAAAATAATTTAATGGGATTGAGTAAGAAATAAAACAAAAATGATAGTTCATGAACGTTACCTCTTCTTTGGGTATCCTCTTTATGTTTGCACTAAAATCCTTAATTGGTTGGATTTATGTTAAAAATAAGTATTATAGAATGAGGGGAGAGAATATTTGAAGTTATTTGTGCTGGTATTTTTTGAAAAAAATAGGTTTCAAGTTGTGAGAAATATAGGAGATGGTGTGACCTTTTATAAGTGGGTGAGTGGAAAACTTATATATTTTTGAAAGAGAGAATTGCACCTGTGTTTTTTCATGTCAATAGGCCCAAATAATGGTCTATTATAGAAAATAGAAAATATAAGGTCAAAATATGTCCATATTATTTGTTTTTTACAAGTTTTGGGTCATTTTTACACCTTATATTCTATGTTTAACCACTAAGTAAATTTGTTTTTATCTTAATCCTAGTAATTAATTTTAATTATTTTCACTAATAATTTTAGACAAAAATTAATTTAACCTTATTATAAATTATAAATTATGATTATTAAAAATAATGAATCATTTTTTCTAAATTATAATTACATAATTTTCAAAAACTAATTTAAAATTAATCCCACAGACATGATGAGAAAATGGGTTTTTAAAGCGAAAATGATCAAAAGTGTACAGAGTTTTTATATTAAATTTCAATATTAAATTTATTAAAATGATATAAATTATATTAATAGATTTATAATTTAACTAATTACACATTAAAAAGTTAATATATAATTTACCATTATAAATAAATTAAATAAAAAGGCGGTTTTCAATTAAAACTTGGTATTTTTCACTATTAATTAAAAAATGAAAATTTTCAAAAAAAAATACTGAAAATTTACACTAAGATAATTTTGAAATTCTAAATTCAAAAATTAAGATTATTTTTTCAAATTAATTTTCTAAGTGTAATAAATTAATTTTATTATTGTTCACAAAATAAATAAAAAACATTTCTTTGAGAAAATAGTATTTTCAAACATATAAATACTTTACTAAAAATTATATATTTTATTATAAATATTTTTTCTTTATGTAAAACCATTATAATAAATATTTAAAAAATATTTATTACTACTCATTTTTATAAGTCTAATGGCTAGGTTATAATGGTCACATTTAAATAATATTAATAATATATCGTGGTTTTGTTAAAACTTAGTGTCATGTGTCTCACAAGCTAACTGAGTGTTCTATATAGTGAAAGATAACCCAGGTTTGTGTGTAACATAATCTTGACTTGGTTTTTCATGTAACTCAATCCATCAAATAAATTTAATTTCTTCAAAAAATAATAATTCATAAAAACTTGGGATGTTATATGCATGATGAGTGAATTTTACATCTCTAAATGGGATGGTGAATCTCTTTAAAATATATAGGGTTGTGAGTAATGGAATATAAGTACCTTTGGAAGTGATGGTGGGAAATATAATTTATTAATTATTAGTGGTCACTTTGGTGACTAATGATATAATTCTGGTTAGAAATTTTCCTATAATTATTGATCGGTACCCATATGTATTCTCTAGAAATTTCACAGGTTTACCACCCAAAAGGAATGTGGAATTTTTATTTATCTCCTTCTAAGGAAAAATATTTTTTCACTTCTATCATATAAAATGGTTTTAATGGAATTTAGGAAATTAAATTTCTAGTTATAAAAATTGTAAAGTAAAGGTTTTATAAGACTGAGAACATTGCCTTGGGTTGCTCCAATTCTTTTTGTAAAAAAGGCATATGGTTTTCTATGACTCTATGTTGATTATCATAAACTGAATCAAGTTATAATAAAGAATAAATATCATATTCCAAGAATTTATGATCTTTTTGATCAACTAAAATCATCCAAATGATTCTCCAAGATTTATACATGGTATAGGTATTACCAACTTCAAGTGAGGAAAGAGAATATTCCAAAAATAGCTTTAAGAAGTCACTATGGTCATTATGAATATATAGACATGCCCTTTGGATGTACAAATGCACCAGCATTTTTCATAGAATTAATAAATCGCATCTTTCAAAGGTACATATACTCCTTAATTTTGGTATTTTTGGATTACATTTTTGGCGTGTTATCAAACTTGAAAATATCATGAAGAACATTTAAAGATTGTGTTGAGAACATTTCAAGAACACCATTTATTTGAAAAAAATATCTAAATTTGATTTCTTGATATAAGAATTTCACTTCCTTGGGAATTTCATTTCTTATAAAGGTGTATCAAAAGACCCTAAAAATATATAAGTTATCATCTATTGGAAATTGTTGAAGAACATCTTTGAGATACACAAATTTCTAGGCTTATCAGGTTACTATCGCTGCTTTATTTCTGACTTATAACATCTCACATATCCTATGACAATGCTAACAATAAAGGGAACTCCATTCCACTTGAGTGATGATTTTCAGCAATCCTTTTTCTAGCTTAACTCCAGACTGACTTTGGAACCCATTCTTTATTTTCCAGGACTAGTGAAAGGTTATGTGGTATATTGTGAAGTTTTTGGGTATGGAATTGGTTATTTTATCATGTAAGTATATTATGTAATATTTTATAGATCAATACATTTTTGAATTCATGAAAACAACTATACAACCCATGAATTATAATTTTCTATGGTGTTTCATGCATTGAAAACATTGTATCATTATCAATTTGGAGAGAAATTCACTATATTTACAGATCATGAAGGATTCAAACACCTATTTTCACAAAGGTATTTGAACCTAGGACAAATAAGATGGATGGAATATCTACATATCTTCAACATTAACTTTTTTTATACACCTAGAAAATAAAATTATATGGATTATTCTTTAAACTGAAATTCATATAATCAACTACCAAATAAACTTGTGATTAGTGTAAATTGATGAGTATAATTTATAATATTCACTTGGATTTTACTAATCAGAATGAAGTCATAGTCTTCTTTCTAATAACTCTTATTCCTAATTTGATTTAGAAATTCAAGGATGCTCAAAGATCTTATCCTGATTGTATTACCATTATGTCAAAATTTAATGGTGGGGAGACCATTGATGGACGTATGAAATTTCGAACCAAACCACTGGGTCTGAGCAAGAAGGTCACATGGCCTCATTCACACATCCCCACATGTAAGAGATTTCTGACTAGTAGTGAAGGTTTGAGTTCTTTAGTGGGGATACTATACCCTTAGTATCATGTCATAAGATCAATAATAAACAATAAATGATATAATATTAACCAGAGTAAACATGTGGAAACTAATTAATGGAATACATGTCGTATAAGAATAAGAATATCCTATGTTGGAAATATTTTCTAGTGTAATAATTAGTTAATAAATAAAAAAGTAAAAAGGTTTGTCCATGTCCATAAACAACTCCATCCTCACCTACTTAGTCATCCACCACTAGGCCCTTTCCCTTTATCGGGTCTCTAGTCATGAAATATACAAGTGAATCAAAATTCATAAGTAAGTTGTGAGTATAAGACTCATTATGAAACCATTGATGTGTCTTTAACCTGCACTGGTCAAGTAAAACAAGTGTAATATATAATAATAATAAACGTGTAAATGGAATAAACATACAATCCAAAATTAACTGGTCATGCACTAAACAAGCCACCTAAAACCCTTGATTATACCTACTTCAGCTCCATTCTAGGAGGATAATTAGAGATGTCAATAGTATATAAACTATTCATGATGATATATAGTATAATAGTAGATCAACTTCCTTATAGTGTCGTGTGTACATGATACCTGGTATCCTCTAGTCATCTAGTGTGTCAAGCTACTCATCGTCATCTATTTATCCACTAGGATACCTTAAGTGCATGGAACTTAATGTATTCTAGGTTACCTCAATTGAATCCATAGCATGATCACCATAGAATCCTCATAGCTCTACCCTATGCTCAAGTCCCCCATTACTAGTATTTTAATTCAATTATACTCCCCATCAAAGGGATAAACATGTCATGAAAGCCCATCTATATTGATCACTAAGAACAATGCCTCCATGAAAGGTAATAGATATAAAAGGTATATCATACATGGAAATAATATCATCATGGTAATAAATATGTAATACACAACATCATGTGATCATAATAAATCATGGAAACAAGCTACTCGAGTATTACTCATAGAATCGATATCACAGTGGATCTCATGGGCTAAATACACTCCCACATGGTAACACAATCAAGAATGGTCATCAGTTATTCCAATAAAAATAATTACCATGTAAATATGTGTAGATGATATCCCAAAAAGGTATGGAACATCCTACCTCACAATTTTCAATGTCAAAATCAACATTTATTGAAGGTTTCTTTACCCGAACATGCTCCCACACCAAATGGAACATGATTACACACCAAGTAATTCTATAATTGGTTCCAAACTAACATTTCATGAGTTTTATAGTAATTTAAGGATATACAATTCAAATGGGTATAACTAATACTTACCCAAATGTGATTTTCATAAAAACATCAAGTTTTTAGAAAATTAGGAGGCTTCATGGAATAAGTAAGGTGTTACAATGTGAAGGTTTACTGGAAAACACACCATAGTATAGGGATAACCACTATGGTGTAAGGGTGTACTAGAAGAGACCAACACAGCACAAGGGATACCACCATGGTGCAGTGGTGCACCAGAAAATAACACCACGGTGTAGGAAATACCACTAGGCATAGGGGTGTACTGGAAGAAGACCACCACATCATATAGAAGATCACTACAGTGTATAAAGCACTAAAAATATGACCTATGTGGTGAAAGAATGGAGATTGTGGTGTGTAATCACTCTAAAACATGAACTAATGTGGAATAGGTAGGGTACTATAGCATGGAGTTGGTTATATATCCCTTCAAAGTTCCTAGAATCATTTTAGAGGAAGATGGAAGATATGTATTTTTAGGGTTTGATTTGTGTTGAATAAACCTTGTAAATTCCTATTTAATTTCCTTCACAAATTAGTAATTGAAGGAATCCATTTAATTATTAAATTATCCATGAATCAAACATAATATATTATTTAAAGTATTAACTCCCAAAAACCAACAAGCTAGATAAATATCTGTAACTGACATCGAAATAGGATCTACAGCATGGTATAAGCAACTATGGTGTAGCCTCCAATGAACTAAACCTCTATAGTGAAGGCTATGATGCATCCTATTTCAAATAGGGCCACTATGGAATAGTTCCTTTTGTTTTTTTGTGGCCTCATCTCCATAGTAGAACTGCAACACAACCACTTTCACTATGATGTAGTTGCCTCCTCTATGGCATGGTCATATGTGCTATGAAGAAGTCACCCCTGGTTTGTCTAGAAAACCCAAAAAACACACACAGAAGCTTCCTTATGATTATCAAGGCCATAAAAACTAAACCCAAATACTCCAACTCGATATCAAGGTTGAAAATAATGAAAACAACTTTTTCATTAAAGAAACAAAAAAAATCAGGGTTTTACAATTCTCCCCCTCTAAAGACTTCTTGTCCTTGAAAAGCATCATTGTATCACTCCCAAGTCTCCTCTTAGATTCATCCATGGTTCCACTAAATTCGTATAGGTTGTGTCATATTCCCTCAAAGGAATTTCTCGCTTTGGTATACAATCTATATTAGATGCTCCTAGTAAGATGCATCAGGCTCCAACTCAACATCATCATAGCTGATGACATGCATAGGATTATCCATGTACCTTTATATATGTGACATATAAAACACATTTTTCATATCTCAATAATGAGAAGGAATATCCAGAAAAAATGCCACTATTTCAACCCTGCTTTCTGATCACAAAGGGTCCCACAAAACATGCATCTATCTTTCCTTTCTTCATCATATTCCAGTTCCCTAACTGAGGGTCCACTCTCAAGAAAACCTATTCACCCACAATAAACTCCAAAGGTATCCTACTATGATTAGGGTGTGATATATGTATACTCTTAGTGGTGATCAACCTCTTCTTAATTAGATTCACTTTCTCGAAGGTCTCATAAACCAAACTGGGCCTCACAATAGTTGCCTCACCCACCTTATTCCAAAAAATTGTTCAATGACATGGACTCCCATAAAGAAAATCGTTAGGTTCCATATGAATTTAATCTTGGTAACTATTATTGTATGAAAACTTAACCAAGTCTTCGTGATCATCCCAATCTTCACCAAAGTCAAGGATTCAAGGTCTAAGCATATCCTTCAATAAGTGTATCATATTCATGGAATATCAATCTTTCTGAGGATGGTATGTTATGATAAATATCAACTAAGTCTCTAGGGATCTTTACATGCCCTTCCAAAACCAAAATGTAAAATTTTTGTCTCTAAATGAAACAATTCAAAATTTAACTCCATGAAATCATATGATATCATGAACATAGATAATTCCCAACTCATCCACTAAGTGAGTCTCTTATACCAATAAAAAGTGTGCAACTTTTTTAACTACCAATAATCACCCAAATAGTGTCATGACTCTTCAAGGTCCTGGGTGACCAGGTCAAAAATGCCATCATGATTTCCTCCCACTTCTACATAGGTATAATATGTGGTTGGATAAAACTACTAGGATGTTGATGGTCAACATTCATGCTCTAGTAGGTAAGGAATCGCGATATAAACTATATAATATCCTTCTTTATCCCTGGCCATCAGAACTGTCACTTAAATTTGTGGTACATATTTATTTCTCCAAGTTGTACTATCCACATAGAGGTATGGTAATAATTCATAATATCCTCTCATATAGGTATAGGGGATGATACTCTCCCATGTTCCATGATCACATCATCATTATCTATCATATATTCATGTATCAGGTCACCACCAGCTAGTTTTTCCCTCATCACAGCACACTCTAGTTATGAAACCTGACTAGTCTTCAACTAGTACAAAAGATAATATTTAATCAATAAAGGGGAAAAAGTCATAGATATTTTATCCTCCAAATAATATATCCTCTAATAATCCAATAATCTCATCAAGTTCAATTGATCCACCAAAGGCCTCTCTCCAAGATCCTACTCAGCCTTCATATTACATTTAGGAGCATCTGTAATGACATTACCCTTCCCAAATTCATACATCACCTCAAAGTAAAATATATGTTAATACTCAACCCAAATCCCCTACCTAAAATTCAAATCTATCTGTTTGAAGATATATCAAAGTCTCTTCTAGTTCATTTAAACAAAAAATATCTCACTGAGGAGATAGTGTCACCAACACTTAAGATCATGGACCATGACTTCTAGCTCCAAGTCATGAGTAGTGTATTTTTTCTCATAGTTCCATAGCTAATGAGACCCATAGGTTACTACCTTCTCTCCCTGCATTATTACCTCTCTTAGACCAATTCCTAATGTATCACAGTATACTTTATAATCAATACTAGGCTCAGAATGTATTATTATTGGAGTTGTCTAAAACCTACTCTTCAACTCTAGGAATGCCTCTTCACACTTCTCTGACCACTATAATTTCACTCCTTTATTTATTGGTGCGGTCATGGGTGCTGAAAAATTGGAGAAGTCCTAAATAAAGAATATGTGTTATCTTATTAGGCCTATAAAGCTCATGATCTCAAACAAGTTTTGTGAACGTGTCTAGAAAATCACCACCCCCACTTTCTATGAGTCCATTGATATACCCATCTTGGAAACCAAATTTCCTATTAAAAACACCTCTCATGTCCAAAAATCACACTTCAATATCTTGGAATAAATTCGATGTGATCAAAGTATACTTAGGACTATCTCAAGGTGCCTATCATGTTGCTTCAGTGTCAGTGAGTACATGAGGATGTATTCAATGAACACCATGATGAAAGAATCCAGATATGGGTGTAAGATCTTGTTCATGAGGTCCATGAACATTGTTAGCACATTTTTTAGTCCAAACAGCATCACCAAGTACTCATACAGGCCATAACTTCTCTAAAACGCCATCTTCAGAATTTTCACCTCTCTAACTTGCAACTGATGATATCTTGATTGAAGATTAGTCTTGTAGAACCACTGGGCTCCCCATAATTGATCAAAAAGGTCATCAATCCTAGGAAAGGGATATATTTTCTTCACCATCACCTATTTTATCTTTTGGTAATCAATGTAGAGTTTAATACGATCATACACCTTCTTGGGAAATAACACAGGTTCACCCCATAATGAAGTACTTGTCCTAATATAACCCTTTCTCTCTAAGTTATCTAGATTTACCTTGATCTCTTTCAGTTCAGTCAATTCCATACAACATTTGGGTATTGAAATTAGTTTTTCACCTAATATGAACTCTAACTCAAAGTCAAATCCTCTATCAGGAGGGATTCATGTGAAGCCATATGGGAAGATATCTTGATAGAGATCCATGAGTAGAGTAAAATATGATGGGGTTTCCACAAATCTTGATGAAATATTCAATCCGACCATCTTTTTTGTAATCATCTTGAGCTGACTAAAGTCCAGTCCAATTCTACCATCTCCTAGATCCCATTATCTAATCATCATGAACCTCTCTTCATTCAGAAAATTGAATGAAACACATCTCTGATATTAATAAATGTGATCTTAGAAGCTGGTCAACTAGTCCATGTTGAGAATCACATAAAAAAATTCATATTCAGGATCATGAACTCCCACATATGTCTATAATAAGCAACAATATAGGACACTTTGGGCATCATTGTAGATGGTCCACTTTCATTCCTAGTGGTTTATTAAGGGAGACTAAATTAGGGGATAACTTGATTGATAAGTTGATTATAGAAACTATTTTGGATGATATAAAGGAATGGGAAGCACCAGTATTGAAAAAAGTAGTAGATACCATAAATTAAACTATAGATGGACCCTATCCAATATCTATTGGAGTCTGATCAAATGCATAGATGTAAACTACCTTGATCCTAAGACATTATCCCTAATGATAATGACCATTATGATTATACTACTAAGAACCTTGATTGGACCTCTGGATTCTTTACTATGTCTATCTCAACCTCCTAACCAAATCTATCGCACAAATTTTCTAGAGATGCACTATATTTTCATATTACCGACACTGGATCTGGGGTGATGAGCATACCCAATTGTAGTTCTGGACATCCCATAGTTGAAGCACTATGGGTCACATACAAAAGGAACTTAATAGACAAAACTCTATTTCACTTACTTTCCACCACTCTTCCATAAGTCTTTGACCTTCCTCTTCTAACCATTGGAAGAGGTACTCATGGAGGTAGTAAGAGGTCCACTTGTCTAAGTAGTGAAAGGTAGGAAAAGACCAATTACCCATATATCCTATAAAATCCTATCAAAGGTCAATGACTTCCTTAGAACCTTTGGTTATGAAGCTAGATCAAAGATTTTGTCCTACTGTATAAGGTTTTCTTGAAATCCAATTTCAAACTTCAAAGCCTTTTCAGCCTCATTACTGGCTAGAAGTAGAGAAAATCAGAGGAGATTGGTAAAATGGGTGAAGTGTCGAAATACTGTCATGGAGCCTTACTATAGTTCCATGAAATATTATTCTTGTTCTAGTTTCAGCATGTCAGTAAAGAAATATTTTAAAAACGAGTTCTTGAAGGCTTCCCATGAGAGTCACTCACATCATCCAACCTGACCCATAACTCCCCACCAATGTTTCGTGGGTCCCTATAGCATGAATTTTTCCATATTCACTTTCCTATATATCAATGTATCGATAAGTTAAAATATTCCCTCTATGATTTCCACCTAATCTTCATCATATTGTGGTACATAGTTACCCTAAAATGTTGGAGGATGTAGAAGTTGGAAATCCCTGGCCTAATCTACCATGGATCTCGGTGGTGGATAGAATGGGACCACTGCCTGAACCACTGGGTAAAGTCTGGGAATGTGCTCAGGAGAATATTACTCAGTAGGTGGTCCCACCAAACATCTAAAATGGTGCATCATATATAATTATAAGTAATTTTATGAACATAACATATTCTATTAATTTTATGGAATCACACAAGGTTTTTCCTAGGATTCTACCCATAACCCAAGGTATACCTCTCCTATCACTAACCCTGGTCTCTACCCCTACACATTATTTATGGTCATCATATACATATAATAACACAAAATAATTATCAATTCAACTAATTAATGCTAATAATGATATATCACATAAAGAGAAAATATCCTAAATAGATAGCACAAATCAAGGCATTTAATTAAAGAACTATTATGCCGCACAACAACAAGTATATATATATATATATATATGGAATATGAACCTATATTTCTTAACATAATGCATGAACATACACAAAATATAATAAATAACATATCAACATCATGTGAACCATCCAAGGTGAATTAAATCAATGGTAATAGAAAAACATAATTCCCCCCTACTTCATGGAAACTCATAGGTCCACTATAAAGTGATGGCCAGAGAGTGACATAGTCCCCCTGCCTGAGCCCCAATTTTCCTATCTCCTTTATACCCTATCCCAAATTAATGAAAATAGAAAATACACGTTAGTGATACCTGGTTCTCTAATACAATTTTGTAACATCCTAACCTAATCCACTGAGTTCCGGTCATAAAATCACATGACCTCATCATGCCACCTCATACATAAGAGGTTTCCGACATGCAGTGAGGGTTTGAGTCCTTTAGTGGGGACACTATACCCTCAGTATCAAATGATAGGATAAATAATAAACTATAAGAAATATATTAATAACTAGAGTAAACATACATAAACTAATTAATGGAATATATTTCATACAAGAATAAGAATCTCCTAGGGTGGAAAGACTATCTAGTGCAATAAGCAGTAGATAAATAAAAATTAAATAGTGGGGTCCTTCAGGGTCTATCTGGGTTTTAAAGATACTCCATAATCCCCAACTTAGTCATCCATTACTGGGCCCTTTCCATTTTTGGGTCTCTAGTCATGAAATCTATAATTACACTGAAATATCTGATTAGGGTGTAAGTACAAGACTCAATAAGATGCCACTAATGTGTCCTTAACCCAAAGTTCTCAATTCGAATAAGTGTATTACATAATAATAATAAATGTGTAATGGGTATAAAAATACCATCCAAAACTAAGAAGTTGTTCTATAACCAACCCACCACAAACCCCTGGTTGCACCCGCTTCATCTCCATTCTAGAAGGATAATATGAGTATCAATAGAAACCAAACTAGCCACAAGGCCAGTATACCGGTATCTTGACTGGCTCATGATGTCATGTGTACATGCTACCCAGCATACACTATTCATCAAGTGTGTTAAGCTACCTGGTATCCTCTAGTAAATCACTAGGCTACCTTGAGTGCATGGAGTATGATATATTCAAGGCTGCCTCGAGTGCAACCACAACATGATCACTATATCATCCTTATAGCTCTAACCTATGATCAATTCCCTCATCCCCAACATCACAAGTCAAGAATACTCCCCCTATAAGGGATAAACATTTCATGATGTCCTACCTATCTTGAGAACCAAGAAAACTACCTCCAAGAAAGGTAACAGATATACAAGGTAGAGAATACAAGGAAATTATATCATCATGAGAATAAATTATAAACACACAACAACATGTGATCAAAATCAAACATGGAAATAAGATACTCAAGTATTACTCATGAAATCGATATCACAATATATCTCATGGCCTACACACACACCCACATGCAAACACAATTAAGAATGGTCATTAGTTTTTCCAACACAAATAATTATCATGAAACATGAGTAAACAAGATCCCAAGAAGGTAAGGAACTTCCTACCTCGCAGTTTTCAATGTTTGTCAAAGGTTTCATCACCTGAACATGTTCACACACCAATCGGAACATCATATCATGCCAATGACTTCTAAAATATGTTCCAAACCAATATTTCATGGGTTATAGAGTAATAAAATTAAATACAAGTAAAATGGGTAGAGCCAAAAACTTACCTGAAGGTGATCTTTGGAAAAAACTCAAGGTTATGGAAAATTCAGAGTCTCTACAGCATAGTAAAGGTGTAATGGAATGAAGGTGCACTAGAAAACACAATATAGTATAGGGATAACCACTAAAGACAATGTTGTACTGAAAGAGACCACCACAGCATAAGGGAGACCACCATGGTGCAATGTTTAACCATAAAAGAAAACAGTGTAATAGGACATAACACTAAGGTGTAGGGGTGTACTGGAAGAAGACCACAACAGCATAGGGAATATCGCTATGAATAGGAAGAATAGGAAAAACAACCTTTGTGGTGAAAGGAGGGAGAATATGTAATGGAACCTCTCTACAACACAAACTGCTGAAACACAGGGAAGGTATTGTGGCTTGGAGTTATGTCTTTGGCCCTTCTGAGTTCCTATAATAATTTCATAGGAATATGGATGATATGTATTTATAGGGTTTGTTCTACATAGAATAACCCTTTTCAATTTCTATTAAATTCCCTTGAAGTCCACCATTAAATTCCCTAATAGATCCTTGAAATAAACGTAATATCTTATTTAAAGGATTAACTTTATATGGCTAATGGGCTAGACTAGCATTTGTAACTAATGTGGAAATATTCTTTTTGGTGTGGTCTAAGCCACTATGGCATAGCCTATAATGAACCAAACCTCCAAAATTAAGTCTATAGTGTATCCTCTTTCAAAAAAGACTATTATGGCACAAATCCTAATATTGTATCATGTCCTCATCTACATTGAATCATTGTAGTACATCTACTTTAATTATAGAACAACCACCTCCTCTATAGTGTGGTCATATGCTCTATGGTACAACCACCATTTTTTTTCCAAAAAAC
This sequence comes from Viscum album, assembly GCA_963277665.1. NCBI lineage: Eukaryota > Viridiplantae > Streptophyta > Magnoliopsida > Santalales > Viscaceae > Viscum > Viscum album. The sequence continues at coordinate 857,224,897 of OY728166.1, forward strand.
ATACCAAACACACACAGAATCTTCCTTAAGATTCTCAAGCACCTCAAAAAATTATCCAAATTTCCCAAATCAAGATTAAAGAGAAAAATAATGAAAACAATTTTTTCATTAAAGAAATAAAAAAAATTAGGTTTTTGTAGGATGGAAACATGATAAAAACTTAGGGTTTTATTTTTGAGATCAAATAGTCATTCCTCCATATTATCAAGAAAAACTTATTTTTACTTACCACCATTCTAAGCGGGTGATTGATCTAGGCATTCAAAAGATTTAAAATGCTCTAAGGATCCATTTTTTATGGTCGGGTATGAAACTAAAAGTGGTTTATTATGTTATAAAATGCCTCACCTATTAAAATGTCAAGGCTAAACATCAACGACCATCTATTAAATTGAAATCATTATTGATGCTTGTTTAGAAATGGGAACAGATTTCTATAGAATTTTTCATGGTTTTATCAGGGAATATTCAAAATAATGATTCAATCTAAGTGATTGTGGACCAACTCGCAAAGTTATCCCACTTCATTCTAATCCATGAATCTAATATGATGGATGACTTAGCAAAGATCTACATTTGGGAAGTGGTAAAATTTCCTTGAATACCTGTTTCAATCATCTTTGACCAAGATCCTTGATTCACCTATCGGTTTTAGTGATCTTTTTAGCAATATTTGGGTACCCAATTGATCATGAGCATAGTATATCATCCTTAAAAGGATGGTTAGTCAGACGGAATGATTGAGACACTGAAAGACATACTCAAAGTGTGTGTTATGTATTTTAGTGGCTCATGGGAGGATCATTTTTCCTTAGAAGATTTTTCATATAACAACAGTTATTAGTCCATGATATAAATGGTTATGTTTGAGGAAATTCATTTCCATCAATGTTGATCTCCACTTTTTTAGGTATAGGCCTGATAAATTTTATTATTAAGACCTATCCTTATAAATGAAATTACTGAGAAGATTTATATGATCAATAAATAGATGATTTTGACCTAAATACATCAGAAATATTATGTGGATCATTTTGGTTTCCATTTATCCTTTGTGTTAAGATATCATGTATTCTTAAAAGTCTCCCTAATGTTGAGGAATATTTGATTAGGTAAGTAAGTAAATTTGTATTCTTGATATGTTGGACCTCTTGAGATACTTGAATAGATTTTTGTTGTTGCTTATTGACTGGATTTACAACCATGGTTCGGTTTGGTTCATAATGTCTTTCCTGTATCTCAACTAAGGAAGTACCAGGATGATCCTACTTGTGTAGATTGATGGTATCATGTTAATCTTGAACTAGATGCTATATTTATTCATATACAAATACATGTATTGGAAAACATATTCCTTTGGTTTGAGTATCGTGGAAATATGTTAAACTTCAAGAGGATACATGGGAACATGAGAAATATATGATAGAGAAATTTTTGGAACTCTTACAAAGAACCACCTATCTTTAGATTTCCAAGGATAGAAATCCTAATAGTGGGGAGAATGTATCACCCCTGGTTTGTGGTAGGTCCTTATTTTACACTATGTATTTTATGTTTAGAGTGCTTAGGTTGAATTTTTGGAGGATTTTTTTGAAGAAAGTAGCTCAGAAGATGGAATCTAGATATAGGAGTAGGTTTTCACCATGAATGGGTATTGATAATGTGAATGGTTTTTGGGAAGATTCCATGAATTTAATTTAGGGTGTTAATGTTTTTATGGTAAGATTAGTCAAGATTTTTTTTAAGGTCATTCATTGCATGAAATATTATTCATTATGTAAATGGGTTTTCATGATTTTAAATCTAAGGAAACTTGAATTTTGGTTTATATGGCATATCAAAGATTCATGATGTGAATAGATCCATCATGCCTTAAATGATTTCATGCATACTTAATTTATTATTCCAGTTCCCTCTGATTCAAATTACCTTATATCTCTCTTTTATCTCAAACTCAAGCCCTTATTTAGGTTAATTTAGAGGTTCTCTATGATCCAGAGGCCAGTTTCATCAGATCTTGAGGTGTGGGGTCTATGAATCGAAGGAAAGGAAGGAAGAAAATGGATTTTTATAGATTGTTTATCATTTATTCTAAAAAATAAATCATTTTGAGGTAGGTATATTCTCTTTTCTTCACTTTTTATAGAACAAGAAGTCTTGGTTTTTCTTAAATAAATTTTCTATTTTTTAAAAGGAAACTTTGGATGATGACTTCTAGAAATCCCTCTAGGTTTATGAATTGAAAAAATTATATTTTGAATGGTTTATTTTTAGGAAAAAACCTCTTTTTTTACATGGTTTTAAATTGTGTTTTTGGTTTAATTCATGAACAATGCTTGATTAAATGTTTTAAAAGGATAATTGATTTGAATACATGAATGTGTGTGAATCTTGGGCATACACATGGAATTTCTTGAGTTCATATTGCATTGTAATATTCCTTTTGTGTTCTTAAAAGGGGTTGGTGTCATCAGGGTACCTTGGATTCACGACCAAGTGATGACTTGATAGGTAAGACAGGATTATCCTCATGAGTTAGGACTACTCCTAGTTAGTGTGTTATGTGGAATTGGGTATTACAAGTGGATGGAATTAATGGTTTGGTTGTTTCATTTAATTTAATTTATTTGGTAAGCATCTTTGGTTTTTATCTCATCTCTTTTACAAGTATATCAAACTATGATCTAAATTGTTCTTATTCCTAATGGAATGTATTGGGAAGTATTTAGGGATATCATACTAGGTTTTATACTCACCCTGTTGGACTCCTCATGTATTAATCATGTTTTAATGATCACAAATCTCAATAATAATTACAAATCTTATTAATGATCACAAATCTCACAAATCTTATCAATCGTGTGTATTTATGTTTCAAGTTATCTCATACTTGATAATGGATAAGCTCAATTCATTTTATGCATATTACTGTTTAAGTCTGAATATAATTATTTGCCTAAGTACAAGACACCGTGAAGCTTGACACAGTAAATCAGACACTGTGAGAAAGGCACAGACACCATGAACAAGAACAATGTGATGAAGCAGACACTGTGAAGCCTAAGCCTCAGACACTGTGACCAATGAGACACCATGACCACGAGACATCGTGACACAGTAATCCTGACACCGTAAGCAAGACACTAAGAATAGACACCGTAAGCCAAACACTCTGTTTGCCTAAGTTCCAGACACAGTTAGAAAGACACAGTCATCAAGGCACCGTGAATCCAGAAACTATGAGCAAGGCACTGGAAACCAGAAACCATAAGAAAGACACCGTGATAAGGAGATACCATGAAGAAGACACCGTTTGCATAACATACTGTGACACCGTTTCTTAACCTATTTTGTCATCTTTCAATTTAACTTTTTAACGGCCATATTTGATGTCTTTAATGCACTGACATAATTAATGTTTCTTTGTAGACATAGTACGAGGTACGAGGTTCGACACATATGGAACCTATCGGCTAACCCTCATGCATTCGAAGATAAAGAATGCAGAGTGTCCAAGAGCAAGTAACATATACAACAACGCAAGAAATGTGTGTGCACCGTACTCAACAAAAAAGCAAGCCTGAGCATAACCGTGAAGAACACATTGAAAGATCTTAAAATAAAGCATTGTCTCATGCATGCAATACGACTCTACTTAAGATCACATGAAGTACACTGGAATTCAGAGAACATCTTTACTCATGAAGAACAAAAGCTGAATCGTGACACTCTATTTTTCAACACAAAAACCAGAGAAGGACTCGGAAGCATTTATGTCTTATCCAAGGAGTCCAGAGCCACATTGCTAATCACTAGAGCATTCTAAACTCATATATACTCACTCTATCAGTGATTTATTTATTTTACTTTTGAGCAGTGTGTGTACTCTGTATATTTTACACACACACTAACTCCTGCACTAAACTATAGGATTTCAAAATCCTCAAACCAAATCCTTTACCATTGTTTACCCACTACAACCGTGGAAGAGGTCCCCGTGTGTTCTGGTCATTATTTGTTTTACCCATGAAAACTGTGGAAGAGGTCCCTATGTGTCCTGGTCATTATTTTGTTTACCCATGAAAACTGTGGAAGAGGTCCCTACGTGTCCTGGACAGTCCATGTACTTTTGTTAACCCTGATACAGGGTGTGGATCAGAGTTTATTTATATAAACTACTTGGTGTCAGGTGATCACTTAGTGGAGTGGATTAGGTCTCAGCTTGAGACTGAACCACTTGTTTTATATCCACTGTGATATTTAAATTTAGTCTACTCTGTTTTACTGATTTACTTCATAATCCATAAAAACACTAAATTCACTTTGATAGTTAGTCTTGGAAAGAAGTTATATCTGATTTGTCTTAGTAGGATAACTTCAAAAGTAATTTTAATAATACCAATTAAGATTACTAATAATTAATCAATCTTCTAAGAAGTCGTTTAAATAGTCAAACTCTTATAACAGTATAACCTTGATTAACTAGGTTGTATCTATTTTTGGGGAAATCGTTATTTTTAAAACTAATATCTTTTAAACAAAAATTTTTATATAGTTACTCAATTCACCCCTCCCCTCTTGAGTTGACTACTCCGACCAACATTTGGTATCAAAGGCTACTTTATTAGGACTTTGTGTAATCTTATTCAACTGTGATTGTAGTTGTACTTTAAAGATCTGTTAATTTCTGTTAATTCTAAATTTCTATCTCTTTTAAAGTAATTTGTTAGTATGGACAATAGATTTGAAGGTGATGCAACTAATAGACCACCATTCTTTAATGGAACAAACTATGCTCAATGGAAAATTAAAATGAAAATGCATCTAGAGAGTATGAGTTTTTAAATCTGGTTATCCATTATAGATGAATGAAAACTTCCTGTGATTGATATAATTACATGGGATGAACCTACCAAACTTGCTTACAATAACAGTTACAAAGCAATTAATTCCTTGTACTTTTCCTTATGAGATGAATAATTTAATAGGATTTCTGCTTGTAAAACTCCCCATGAAATTTGGGATACCTTGTCTGTCTCACATGAAGGCACATCTAGTGTAAAGGAAATGAGACTTAATACTTATAATATAAAATATGATAATTTTAAGATGAAACCTGATGAGCCTATTTCTGATATGTATCTTAGGTTCAATGAGATTTTCAACACAATGATTTCTCTAGGAAGAGAAGCCACTGCCAAAGAACAGATCATGAGAATTCTCAGATGTCTGCCTGACAGATAGAGGGGAACCTCTATCTCAATTAGAGAGTCATGCAACATCAGCAGGCTACCTGTAAAGGAACTCATTGGGAAACTGATGATGTATGAGGAAGAGTTGAAAGTCAGCAAAGAATATGAGGATGAACCAAAGGGGAAATCTGTTGCATTAAAGACCTCCCTCTCGAAGCACAAAGACAAAGGAAAACTGGAAGCTTCTATAGATAGTTCCACTACTGAACAATCATCACCAGAAAGTGATGAGGAGATGGCTCAACTGGACATACGATTCAAACGATTTTACAAAAATAATAACTCTTTCAGAAAGCCTAACTTCAAGGGCAAGTATGATCCAAAAGGAAAATGGAAAAAGGACTAGAAAAGAAATGAAAAAACTGATGAGATTTTATGCTATGAATGTAAGCACAAATGAAATATAAAAGCTAACTATCCAAAGATCAAATATAAGAAGAAATATGAGGACAAGGACAAGAAGTACAAAAAGGCAATGAAGGAAACCTGGAGTGCCTCTGAGGATAGTTCAAGTGACTCAGACACATCACATGATGAACAAGCTAACAAATCTAATCTGTGTTTTATGAAAAACACATCTGAGGTAACACTGAACTCTTCTGTACAAAACTCATATTATTCTGAAGAGGAAAGTGACTCTGAAAATATGACCAATGAAGAAATGTTTGAATATTGAAACATGCTTGAAGAGACATGAAATGAATTAAAGGATAAATATAAATCACTGAAGAAACAGCATGCTCTCACTATAACTATTAAATCTGAACTTACTATTGAAAAAGAGAAAAATGATCAACTGCTCAAAGAAAACAATGAACTAAAAATTTATAATGATCAATTAAAAAGTGACATAGAAAAGTTTAATAATGGTAAAAATACCCTTACCCAAATTCTAGGAAAACAAATTTCTCCTAAATATAATACTGGCATTGGTTATCAACCTAGTAAAAGAAACCTTGGTAGAACAAATTTTGTTTCAAAGTCTAGGACATGTAATTTTATTCCCAGTTCTGGACATAGCTCAACTAGCTCGAGTCATGATACATATTCTACTGTTTCAAGTTTTTGTGGATCAAATAGAGTTTATTTTTCAAATACTTTACATAATTCCTATAGGAAACCTATGAAACAAATATGGGTTCCTAAAGCACTTATTACTAATGTTACTGGACCCAAACAACTATTGGTACCAAAATCTGTCTTTTCTTGATCATGTTGTAGGAATGCTTCTTAAAGAGCTCCTGCACAAATCTATGGTACTTGGATAGTGGGTGTTCGAGGCACATGACAGAATACTACTCATGCTTCAAGAACCTGATAAAAGTAGATGGAGGACATGTCACATTTGGTGACAATGCAAAGGGGAAGATCACTAGATTAGGCTAGATTGGTAGCTCTGATTCGATTATAATTTCTAAAGTATTGTTTTTTAATAGTCTAAAATATAATTTTCTTAGTATCTCACAATTGTGTGATGATGGATATCATGTTAAATTTTAAAATTATGCATGTAATGTCCTTTATTCTAAAGATAAATTAGTATTTTTTGCATCAAGGAATGAAAATGTTTATTTTGTTAATTTAGATTCTTTATCTTCTCAACATGTTTCATGCTTAAGAGTATTTCATAAAGAATATTGGCTCTGGCATAGGAGACTAAGACACTGTAATGTTTACTCTCTTAGAAAGTTAACTAGAAAAGGCCTAGTTAAAGACTTACCCAAACTTGAGTTTACAAATGACAAAGTGTGTAATCTCTGTCAAAAGGGAAAACAACACAAAATCTCTTTCAAAAAAAAGAAAGAAGTTTCTATTTCTCAACCTCTCGAATTGGTTCACATGGATTTTTTTGGACCATCTAGAGTTTCTAGTTTTAATGGGAAGCACTATCTTTATGTTCTAGTAGATGATTTTTCTAGATATACCTAGTCCTTTTTCATGGCTTACAAAAGTGAATCTTGATCTTATTTTACTAAGTATGTAAAGTCTGTAGAAAATCTTAGTGGCCTTAAAATTAAATCTTTAGGAAGTGATCATGGCCGTGAGTTTTAAAATCAAGAGTTTAAATCCTTTTGCTCACAAAATTGTTATAATCACAATTTCTCTGCCCCTAGAACGCCTTAGTAGAATGGTGTCGTAGAAAGAAGAAATAGAACCTTGCAAGAAATTGCTAGAACAATGCTTAGTGAATATGACCTACCTATTTACTTTTGGGTTGAAGCTATTAATACAGCATGCTACATAATCAATAGAGTATTGATTAAACCAATTCTCAAGAAGACCCCATATGAACTCTAGAACAATAGAAATCCTGAGGTTAATTACTTTAGAGTTTTTGGTTGCAAAGTCTTTATTCTCAACACTAAGGATAATCTTGACAAATTTGCATCCATAAGTGATGAAGGAATTTTCCTAGGTTATTAAATTTCAAGTAAAGCTTATAGAGTATTCAATAAGAGAACTAAATGTGTGGAAGAATATGTCCATATCAAGTTTGATGAAACATATCCACATGAGCCTAGAACCATCCTAGAAAATCTAGAGGATGATGTATCAAATCTGAACATCAATTCAAAATCCTCAAATACCTCTGTGAAAGAATCTATAAAAACTTACAATTCTGGAAATTTTGTGTAATCAAGTCATAATGAACCAAAACCTATTAATGAACCATAATTCACTAGTCCCTCTTTTTCTAGAAAGGTTAGAACTATTAAAAACCATCCCTTAGATGCTGTTGTAGGAGACTTAGAGTAAGGAACACAAACTAGAGCTTCTATTAGAAATTAGGTTGAACATCAAGCCTTCTTATCACAGCTTGAACCTAAAAACATCGATGATGCTATCAATGATGAATTTTGGGTAATTTCTAGGCAATAAGAACTCAATCAGTTTGAAAGAAATAAAGTTTGGAAACTTTTTGAAATACCCAAGGACACTTTTGTCATAGGCACTAAATGGGTGTTTAGAAATAAGGTAGATGAATCTAGAAATATAGTTATGAATAAGGCTAGATTAGTTGCACAGGGATATAGTCAAGAAGAAAGAATTGACTATGAGGAGACTTTTGCTCCAGTAGCCAGACTTGAAGCCATTAGAATTCTACTTGCTTATGTTGCACATCTTAATTTCAAACTATATCAAATGGATGTTAAGAGTGCATTCTTAAATGGGTATATAGCTGAGGATGTTTTTCTTGAACAACCCCCTGAATTTACAAACTCTCATTTTCCAAATCATATTTTTAAACTATCAAAAGATTTATATGGTTTAAAGCAAGATCCAAGAGCTTGGTATGATAGATTAAGTAATTTTCTTATTTCCAAAGGCTTTACAAAAGGAATAGTTGATACTACCCTCTTTATAAAATGAATTTATAATAATGTTTTAGTTGTTCAAATCTATGTAGATGATATTATTTTTGGATCTTCAAAAAATTCACTATGTATTGATTTTTCTAAAATGATGAAAAACTAATTTGAAATGAGTTTAATGGGTAAACTAAAATTATTTATTAGATTTAAAATCTTTCAAAATAATGATGGAATTGTTGTGACTCAAATTAAGTACACTAGAGATCTTCTAAAACGTTTTGGATTGGATAGCACAAAAAGTAGTGACACTCCCATGAGTACCACCTGTAAGTTAGATCTTGATGAAGATGGAAAATCTATTGATCAAACCACTTATAGAGGAATGATTGGAAGTCTACTCTACTTAACTGCTAGTCATCCTGATATTATGTTTAGTGTGTGTATGTGTGATCGTTTTCAAGAAAATCCTAAGGAATATCATTTAAATTATTTAAAGAGAATTTTCAAATACCTCAAGTATACACCCAATCTAGAACTGTTCTATCCTAAAGGAAAATCATTTGAACTAGTTAGTTATTCTAATGATGACTTCAGTGGATGTAAGTTAGATAGAAAGAGCACCTCTAGAACATGTCACCTTTTAGGAAAGTCACTAGTATCATGGTGTAGTAAGAAACAAAATTATGTTGCATTATCTACGCCAGAAGCTAAATACATAGCTGCTGGCAGTTGTTGTGCGCAAATTTTGTGGATGAAACACACTTTACTAGACTATGGATATCAATTCAGACATGTACCAATAAATTGTGACAACACAAGTGCTATTAACATTTCAAAAAATCATGTTTCACATTCTAGGAAAAAACATATTGATGTAAGACATCACTTTTTGAGAGATCATTATCAAAAAGGTGATATCACTTTGGGATTCATTAGTACTGAATATCAACTTGCTGATATATTCACTAAACCATTAAATTCTGAGAGAATAGATTACATCATACATGATCTTGGCATGATCAATCACAAATAGATATCTTACTGGTCTTACTATTTAATCTTTTACTATATTTTACTTTACTGTTTTATGTTCACTGTTTCTTGGTTATTGTCTCTCATATTTACGGTCTCACCGTTAGCACTTTCTATTCACGGTCTGTCATTTACTATCTCACCGTGACCAAACAGTTTACTTACTGTCTCACCATGATAGAACAGACCATTCACTGTCTCACCGTGATGACCACTGACTGTCTCACCGTGATGACCATTTACCATCACACCATAATGACTATTCACGATCTCACTGTGAAAATTATTTATGATTTTCTTTTAACCCGTATCGCGGTAATTATATTTTCACCTCTTTTACTTTCCCGCATTTTTATTTTTGTGACGTATGAAATTCCCAAATGATAAACAAAAGGGTTTCACTCAGTTCTTCACCTAGACCTTCTCCTACTCACTCTTTCTGAACCCTTTCAACATTTCAACCCTCTCTATCTCAACCTTCAGTGAATTCCAAGGATAAATCGTCCATCTTTATCCATACCTGAGAAGCGCATCTCGAAGAAAAAGAAGATAGCACCAAATCTGGCGCCCGAAGGACCCTTCAATCCAAACCTCGTAAATCACACTGTCATTCTTGAAAAAGAAGTTTTCCCTGAGTGTCTTTTGTCTAGCAAGTCTCTAGTTTTAAAAGTTTTAAGATAACAAGGCTGGATCGAATGGTTCTCAAGGAAGGATATGCCTATTTATCTGAGGTTGGTAGCTCAGTTTTATCAGTATGTACAGTTTTCTTTTGATGCTGGTGAAAGCTATGTTGTGAGGAGTTGGGTCAATGGAAAAAGCTGCTCATTCTCTTCAAGGATCTGGGTTGCATGCCTTAGGATTCCTCGTGAAAGAATTTGTGATGATTATCAGAGAGATCCCCCGCCTATAACTGATTTCTTTGACATGGAAAATGAACTGGAAACCCTAATTAGAAATGGAACCAAGAGAAGGGACATAACTGCTGAACTTGATGGAGAGACAAGGTTGTTGTTTAAATTTGTTCAAAATATGATTAACTCGAGGAAAGGTGACTTTGTTGTCTTGAAGTACCAAGATGTGTTCCTAGTTAATCTTATGAAGAATGGAAACAAAATCAATCTGTGAAAATACATCATTCACCATATGTGTGAATTGATCAAGGTCACATCCAAATCCACCTCTCTGTTTTACTCTGGGATGATTTCATCAATGCTTGTTGCAAAAGGAGTAGTTGGAACCAATGAATAAGTACTTATGGATTTTGAATATTGTTTATCTAAACCTACCTTTAAGAGGATGAAAATAAAATGGAACCCTTGGAAGAAGGAATGGGTTGAAGATAATGATAAGCTTTATGAGAAGTATAATCATGTGGATTATCCAACAAGGCCAAAGGAAATTTCTGATCTTGGTTTGGAACCAGATGAAGTTGTTGATTATTCATAAGATTAAGAAGAATAGGAAGAGGTAGCTGAAGTACCACATAGAGAAGAGGATGATATACCTCATAGGGAAGAAGTTTTTATTGAGAAATAAAGGATTGTTGTTCCTCCTGTTGTTCCTGGCAAAGAACCTCCTACCCCTAGAGCTTTTGTTAATATGGAAATCTAATCTGAGGCTGCAAGAGAATTATTTGTCCCAAAATCTAGGCAGCAAGCTATGGAAGAGGTTGTAGTAGGAGAAATCCCTACTGTGCAAGAGGAAACTCAAAAAGAACTCCCTGCTATCCAAGAAGCTAATCTGGAAGACCTTCATGTGGAACAATCTATTCCTGAGATAATACCCTCTGCTGAAGAGAGGATGGAGATAGCCTTTAGGTTGGCTAGCCAAGAAATGGATGAGGAAATTAGAGATGAACTAGTGGATTTAGAACAAGTACCTGAGCCTCAAGGTCCTAAAAAGGAAGCACTTATTGAGGGGGAGGAACCTCAAAATCTTGAGACTGGTGAAGCTGAGTCTGTTAAAGCATCTCAACCAACTAAGTCATATTCAGTGGACACTCAGTATAAATTCCCTAGATTTTATGATGTGAGTGAATCTCAATAGTTTACTACCACTGGGATTGATCTTTCTTCTTTGTTTCAACTGAAATCTGTCACATACATTGCACCTGAACCTAAACCTCAACCTGAACCTCAACCTGAGCCTACACTTGTACCACTTCCTGCACCTAAACCTTTACCAGAAAAGAAATATTTTTTCATTAAAGATGATTTGAAAGTCTTTGGAGACACTATCTTAACTAGAGTTGAGAAACTCATGTCCTCTCAACCTCGTCTTGTGACCAAACTGAGTCAGGAAGATACCTCACTGCTTTTAGAAAAGATTATCTGGCACATTCAACCCAAGATGATTCATTAAATTCATGAAGTAAGGGTTGAAAAAAAGTTGCTCAGTAAGGAAGTTGCAACTCTGAAAAGCATGGTTGAAGACCTACAGAAAGAATTGCATTCCAGATCAGAGCCTGCTCTTGCTTCTCCTGAACCTACTGTTTCTCATATTTCAAGAGATATTATGTATCAAATTCATCCATACCTCTTATCCTTTGATGAAAAGATTATAGAAAGGCACAAACACATGTTGAAACACATGTTGAAACACATGATTGAGCTTGTGGAGAACCTTAATAAGCTCACAGATGAATATACTGGCTATCTTCAAAAGGTCCTAAAACAGCTCAAGTCTCTGACCATAACTATCAAAGCTTCCACTTCCTCTGTTCAAACCTCTACTCCTTCTTTGGATAGTTCTCTAATCAGATATATAGTCAAGGAAGAGATTCAGAATTCCTTCAGTGGCTTTGATATGGCTCCTTTATCTGAAGTTTTTAAGAACAGTGATAGAGTGCTTGACCTAGTTCAAATTAACTCAAAGATTTCCAATGATGCTCAGAAGGAGATCTCTAAGAAAGTGTATTTTTATCTAAATTGGATTTTCTCCAAAAATTACATGACCAACCACTTTAAATATCTAGTAGAAAATCTGAGAATACCTCCTGTGACTTTGGCCTCCAAAACCCAAGTCCAAAAGCTCACTGAGTTTACCAGATTTTTGGACAAATTCATGGAAAACAAATATGACTTTAAAAAGGCCATGCAATATGGTGGAGAGATTATTGCAGACTTCATTAAACTTCTAAGATCATATCTTCATGTTCAAAGTACATCCATTTTTGCTCCAGTGGCTTCTCCTCTCAGACCTGGATTACCTACTTTCACATCTTCCTTACCCTCAACAACCATGTCTGTTGGCTAGGCTCTTAGTCAGATCAGGCCTGTCATTCTTGACCAGCAACTGCCTCAATCTTCTATAGCTCCTACTTTGGATCCCTCAATATTCGAAGGTCTCCCTTTACCTTCTCCATCTACCACTTCTATGCCTTATTCTACATCAAAAACTGCCTCTATGGCTTCCTCTTCTACTGCTGATAAAGGCAAAGAGAAGGCCAATCCCTGAAGAAGACCAGTGACTGCTATTTTTTTATGGGGATGTCATTGATTTTTTTTATTTCTACTATATGTTGTCTTCTGAACACTCTTAATTCCATATGCACTATTTTCCCTCTATTATTTCTACTTTTTGATAATCCCAAAAGGGGGAGAAAAAGTGAGAAGTTATCTATTATTCTATATGTTATTTTCGCTGTAGCTGAATTCAATTTACCCTTTAACTGTACTTGATTTTTGATCATCAAAAAGGGGGATATTGTTGGACTCCTCATGTATTAATCAGGTTTTAATGATCACAAATATCAATAATAATTACAAATCATATTAATGATCACAAATTTCACAAATCTTATCAATCATGTGTATTTATGTTTCAAGTTATCTCATACTTGATAATGGTTAAGCTCAATTAATTTTATGCATATTACTGTTTAAGTCTGAATAAAGTTATTTTCCTAATTACAAGACACCGTGAAGCTTGACACAGTAAGTTAGACACTGTGATCAAGACATAGACACCGTGAACAAGAACACAGTGATGAAGCAGACACCATGAAGCCTAAGTCTCAGACACCGTGACCAATGAGACATCGTGACCATGAGACGTCATGACACAGTAAGCCTGACACTGTAAGAAATACACTAAGAATAGACACCATAAGCCAGACACTCTGTTTGCCTAAGTGCCAGACACAGTTAGGAAGACACGGTCATCAAGGCACCGTGAATCCAGAAACTATGAGCAAGGCACCGGAATCCAGAAACTGTAAGCAAGACACCGTGACAAGGAGATACTGTGAAGAAGACACCATTTTCATAACATACTATGACACCATTTCTTAACCTATTTTGTTGTCTTTGAATTTAACTTTTTAACGGTCATATTTAACGTCTTTAATGCAATGACATAATTAATGTTTCTTTGCAGACATAGTACGAGGTATGAGGTATGACATATATGGAACCTGTCGGCTAACCCACATGCATTCGAAGATAAAGAATGCAGAGTTTCCAAGAGTAAGTAATATACAACAACGCAAGAAACACGAGTGCACCATACTCAATAGAAAATCAAGCCTGAGCATAACCGCGAAGAACACATTACAAGATCTTAAAAGAAAGCATTGTCTCATGCATGAAATCCAAATCTACTGGAGATCACATGAAGTACACTAGAATTCAGAGAACATCTTTACTAGTGAAGAACAAAATCTGAATCGCGACACTCTGTTTGTCAACACAAAAACCAAAGAAGGACTCAGAAGAATTTATGTCTTATCCAAGGAGTCCAGAGCTGCACTTCTAATCACTAGAGAATTCTGAACTCATATATACTCTCACTCTCAGTGATTTCTTTATTTTACTTTTGTGCAGTGTGTGTACTCTGTATATTTTACACACACACTGACTCATGTGCTGAACTGGAGGATTTCAAAATCCTCACACAAAATTCTTTACCCTTGTTTACCCACGACAACTGTGGAATAGGTCCCCGTGTGGCCTGGTCATTATTTTTTTACCCATGAAAACTGTGGAAGAGGTCCCTGTGTGGCCTAGTCATTATTTTGTTTACCCACGAAAACTGTGGAAGAGGTCCCTGTGTGGCCTGGACAGTCCATGTACTATTGTTAACCCTGATCTAGGGTGTGGATCAGAATTTATTTATATAAACTGCTTGGTGGAAGGTGATCACCAATTGGAGTGGATTATCTCTCAGCTTGAGACTAAACCACTTGTTTTATATCCACTGTGCTATTTAAATTTATTCTACTCTATTTTAATGCTTTACTGCATAATCCAGAAAAACACTAAATTCACTTTGATAGTTAGTCTTTGAAAGAAGTTATATCTGATTTGTCTTAGTAGCATAACTTCAAAAGTAATTTTAATAATACCAATTAAGATTACTGAGAATTAATCAATCTTCTAAGAAGTCGTTTAAACATTCAAACTCTTATAATAGTATAACCTTGATTAACTGGGCTGTATCTATTTTTGGTGAAATCATTATTTGTAAAACTAATATCTTTTAAATAGAAATTTTTATATAGTTACTCAATTCACCACTCCCCTCTTGAGTTAAATACTCTGACCAACACACCCCATACATATTCACCTTGGTTCATTTGAAGATGTTGTTTACCATGATATAGGAAAAGGATAGGCCTATTATTTTTTTAGTAGATCATTGTGATGATATATTCTTGGGGACAGTGTTAGGATCTTAGAGATGATTAGGTTGAGTAGTTAGGGTAATTCCACATCATTGTTCCTATGTTAAGTTGTCTTTTGGATAGGTTATATGTCATGTTTTATTTTCTACTTTTAATCTATTTTTTTAGTTATGGTTTTTTGAGTTGTAATTTTTATATTTCATGCATCATATAACATTGGATTGGTTGTTTTATTTTTTTCTTAATAGGTTGTTCACCTTTAAAGGTAAAATCATACCCTAGATATTTAGTGAGAAATTTTCATTTATTATCATACTTTGGTGTTTGGGGGATGCCACCTAAGGTTAGTGGAACCTTTGATCTTTCAAATCTAGTGGTTAGGTTCATGATGTTACAAGGTTGTTTTACTGTTCATTGTGATTTTGGGGTGGATTTACTTTATCATAGTTACAGCCATTCCTGGAGTTGTGCTCAATCCTCTAATAGAAATGGTGTATATGGAAATGACACACCTTACGCGAAGTGGCCTTGGTCATCATGTGGGAACTAGGCTCAAGGTGTGACCTTAGTTCCCTCAAGCAGCCTATTTCTTGTAGGCTACTTGATCTTTAAATTTTGTTTTTTTTTGTTATAGATTTTTATATTTCCAAGAATGTTTGTTTGGTATCATCTGGTATGTGGGTTCCCACATAACTCTAAAACTAATTTCGTTTAAAAATTAAAAAAATGGATTTGAGGGAGTTCTTGAAGATTAAAACATCAACACTTAATTCTCCACTACCCAATGAATCATAGTCTACCAAGTAAATCATATAATACAATTCATAAAATTATAATATTTATGATATTGTCATACAGTATATCTATATCATAAAATATGATATCCTAGGAAGTGGAAATAGTTCTTTAAATCATGTCATATGATATACCTAAACCAATATAATACGATATTCCTTGGTTCATGGATGTAATACCATATGAAATTCTCATGTATTAACTTATGATATAGCCAATATAAACCACATACATATATAGATTTATTTCATATCTCTATCACTCCTCATATGGAGGAACTATATATATATATATATCATCCTTACTTAGAATTTCATGAATCTCCTCATAGAAAGGAACTATATGTATATCATCCTCACATAAGATCTCACTCATATCCATATAAATAGGAAATATATACATATTTTTGTGGATTACCCTAATATTTTAGTAAATTTTATCCTTTATATAAATACTATGTTGAAAATACTATAACACGCACAACATAGAACTAAAAAAACAAAAAAATATTAAAAAAACATTAGAAGAATTAAATAATATCGTTATAACATAGTCATTGAATTTTAGGTATAAGTAAAATAAACTACATTACGAAATCTAGGTAGAAAAGATAAGAAATTTCATTAAGTAGCTGAGTCTCTATTATGAGGATCATTTATCTGATCATGGAAAGGAGGTAGTTTCACTGTGGTTTTCCCAGACCAAGCTCAATCGAAACTCCAACAAGTTTGGCTTGATAGAAATAATTTGGGAGGGAATTTCAAGCTTGTATAAATCACTATGAGTTCCTTGCTAGCATAATTTCTACCTAAAACTATCAGTACTGCTAATCTTATCTTTAGGTATTACATAGAAATCTTGAGGGGTTTTGTAAGTAGAATTAGGATAATATAAACATATAATTGTCAATGTAAAAAAATTTATATGCATGTATATAAATCATGTGTATTTTTATATATTTCACATTTTTACCTTTAAATAAAAAATAAAGGATACAAATTTATTGATAAAATTCAATTAATCATTTTTAAGATTGAAAATATATTTTACTAGAAATTATCTTTTTATGTGATATGCATGCTTATATTAAAATTAAATTTATCAAATTTATAAATTGAGTTCAGTTAAATGATTTTCATAATTTCAATTCTTATATAAAAATTTGGTAATAAGATAATTTTCATTTCTAATATAAAAATAATTTAACAAATTAAGTATTAGTTATCATATTAAAACAATTATTTTTCCAAGAATTGTATTTTTATAAATGTTGTGTGATTTATATCTAAATAAATTAAATTGATATATTTTTTATGAACATAATATTATTTTAAAACATATAAAAAATATATTAACACTCATTTAATTGGTAATTGATAGGAAATAATAACAAAAACACTTAAAGTATAAAAAGAAATTTTTCTACAAGAATAGTTTCTATGATATCTTATTTTTTGAATTTAAAAGTTAATTTTATAATATTTAGAAGTTCAATTAGATTAAATGGAGTCCAAATTAGGATTAATCATGTTTAAATTTTTTTAATATGCATTATCTTATATTTTTAGAAAAAAAAATAATTACCATTGTAAATATTTAATCAAGGTTAAAGGGAAAAGGAAGTAATCCAACATAGCTTGAATTTTATTAAATTAAAATGACACATAGACCTTTTAGAGGAATTTTATAGGTAATAAATTCAATATCACATGTAAAATTAACATTTAATAAACTAAATCCCATGTGATTTCATATTTAACCCTCACCTAACTTTAGTTATCATGGAAATTTCCCTCTTTTCACCTAAAAACGGAGCTCGCTTCCACACATTTGAAGCCACAATTATCCTTTGAAATTTCCTTGAATATATAAACATTTTAAATCCCTTAGATCTCTATTCCTTGTTTAGTATCCCTTTTTTACAATAAATTTTCCCAAGTACTTCATTTCTAAGAGATCTTTCAAGGGAATATCGAATCCCTCAACATGAGTATTATCTAATCTATAAACCTTTCTTCTTTATCTTTCTCCTCCAAACCAATTATAACCATAATAGTATAATTAAATAAGTATAATTAATATACTAATATTTTATTATTTTTATGTAATAACCATTATCTATAACTATTTAATACATTAGTAAATGAAAATGTCACTCATGTTATGTGCGGACTGCCACCTCTATGAATGAAGCATTTTATTTTTAATCACCACCTTATATGTGTAAGATCCTGACCTTTTCTAGAGATGTCTTGGGATTTTTTATAGGTAATATTTTGTCTAGTTTTGAGTACTCTTTTATTGGGTTATATCTTGGGGTGTTTTTGGTTTAAAATTGGAAATTTTGGAAGGATGGCATGTCCATGGTTGGCACACAGTTTTCCCAAACCCTGAGCCCTGACCCAGCAAACTATGAAATTATAGACAGAGAGGGATTGAAAGGCTAGAACACAATTTTTCAAACTAGTTTACCTCTTAATATAAACCATTCACCCCCCCCCCCCCAGAAAATTCACATAGTTAAGGTGCACGGTTAGGGGAAACTGTGCACCCCGAAAAGCAAATCGTGTGTGGTTTTTTAATTCGCCTGAAATTTTATTTTAAAATTTCATCAGCCCCCATTTTAATCCCAAATTAATCATAATTCGACCCTAACCTTTGTTTAATGATTTTTGAGCCTCATTGATAGATTCAAATCCATTCTAGCCTCCTTTATTTGTGATTTGAAGCCCGAATTGAAGATTTTCACCCCTCTCTGTATGAAGATCTTATCCTTTTGGTTTCCTTTCTCTTTCTTATTCTTCTCCCATCTGTTGTAGAATTGTTCTTTCTAGTTGTGTTGGATCAAGATCTAGTATTTTGGATATAGATATATAATTGTGGGATCTTGATTCATATTATCTTGTTTCAGGGTTTAAGATCTAGATCTCATTATACGTTGTTATTCCAATCAAATTGGAGATTTCTGTTGGGTGATCGATCATCAAGGAATTGATGTAGGTGATTTATTATTCAAATCCCATAGTCATGATTTTAATTATGTGTATGTAATTGTATAATTTATAGTGTTTTTTAGTAATTGGATTTCATAATTGAATTAATTAATTAGGTTAATTAATTAATTAAGGGTTTGTGAATCGGGAATAATTAATTGTTGAATTAATTATCAGGATATTGAAATTATGAGGAATTGTGGAATAATTAATTATTAAGCTAATTATTGAAATATTGAATTTTTATTTGCATAATTAATTGTTAAATTAATTATGGGATATTGGGATTTTTAATGGGATAATTAATGGTTGAATTAATTATTGAAACAATGAGATTTTGAAGTGATTAATTAATTGTTGAGTAAATTAATGGAATCTACATGAGGGAATAAGAGGGGGGAGAGGGGGGATGGGGGAGACCGAGATGCAGAGAGCACAAGAACAGCACCCGACTCAAACGTCGAACCCTAAAGAAAACTTCGGATCATTCGTAGATGTGGTGGCTAGAAGATCCTTGAAGGAAAACGCGATACATGATGCACAGATTAAGCCAAAAAAATCATCATCGAGGAAAAGAAGTGATTTCTTTCTCAATATAAGAGGTAAACATTCTCGCATCAGATTTGCGCTTTGTGCTTGTTGAGAAGTTTTTTAATCGTAGACCCTCTTTGAAGTTTTTGAGATATTCTATTGAAGTAATAGGATTCATGGGTTTTCACATAGGCCTCCTAAATCCCTCACATGTTGTCTTTAGATTCGCATCAGAATAGGATTACTATAGGCTTTGGGTTAAAAGATCGTGGTTATTTGGTGGATGCTTCATGAAAGTTCTTAAATGGAATCCGTATTTTGATCTGTATGCAGAATCCCCTATTGTGCCTGTATGGGTTGGCTTTACCGAGCTACCCCTTCATCTTTTCAATAAAGCTTTCTTATTTCCTATTGACAATCTCATTGGAAACCCTTTGAGATTAGATTCAGTAACAAAATTCCTTTCTAGGCCCTCAATTTCTAGAATATGTATTGAAATTGACATTTCACAACACTTTCCTTCGCACATTTGGATCGAGTGTGGTGAATCTGGGCTCTCATAAGAGGTGTTTTATGAGAGGCTGCCTGATTATTGTCATTCATGCTTTAGACTTGGGAATTCAACAAACATTTGTGGAAAAGGTAATGTTTGTCCCAAGAATTGGAAGCCCACTTGTATTGAGAAGAGTAACACATCTGGACCTTCTATGAACTCTAAAAAGGAAAACACTGAAAATAATGTTAGATTGGAAGTTATCCAATCAACTGAGAACCAAATTTCAGATTATGTATCTTCTATCCTTGACATCACTTCCAATCCTCCCCCTTGTAAGGAAGAAAATTTTGAACATCAGGAGTCCTCTGAAAAGGGAGAAAAAGATTGCCCAGATCAAATTTCAGTTGAAAAATAGAGTGAGCACATAAAGACTCGAGAGGATAAAGGCAAGGACCATGTTGATGCTTCAGTTTCTAGTGACTCTTCAGTTGAGGAGGATGATAAACCTAAACAGATTGAGGAGTCCTATATGAATTCCATGGATAAAAAAGGAAAAAATACTATGGTGGATGCAGACGGATTTATAACTCCAAATCCGAAGAAAACAAGAAGACGTAAGGATTACTCTCATACTGAAAGAACTTTTGTTACTAGATCTCTGGATGCTTCTAGGAAGGAAGCCTCCAGACCAGTTCAAGAAAAACCTCATATTGATGACTCGAGTCTTGTTTTATATTATTTCTCGCAGCAGTTCACTGAGCAAGAAATCCAATATTGGATCAATCATATGGAAAGGCAACAGAAAATGGCACACCAAAAACTTCAAAAGGGTGTAATTTCTGCTGAGCAATATCTTAACTTAAAATGATTCATTTTTAGCGAAAGGATAAATATTTCTATTCAGTCTCCTTGATCTTTCGACCCTATTTCTGTTCATTTACAAGATTTCTTTTTCATGCTTTTCCCATGGGGTCTATCGAATTATGTTGTATATGTTTTGATTCTTTGATGCATGATGATGATGGTTTTATGGTGGGGTTTCTGGACAGTGCTGCAGATTTATCAGGTTCTGAGTTTTTGCTGTCAATAGAGGAAGTTTCCTTTCTATCTTTTGGTGTTAAATGCTGCTCATTGAATTTTTTTGAGAGTGTGGTACTTGCTGAAATAGAACTCTTTGCTACTCTATTGTCTCTTTCACACCATGGTCTCCTTTTTAGGTCTTATTTTTGGATGGATGGGTGTTGTTCGATTGCAGAACTTCTAGTTTTATGCATTTTAGGCTTGAAGTTGCAGGTTTGTTTCTTGAGAGGGATGGATTAAAATTCTTCAGGCGCTTATATATGATGGCGAACTCTTGCAGATGTGTCTCCTCTTAGACTTTTGTATGCTTAAAGCTTTATCATGTATAATCTTTAATTCCCTGCTGGTGTAAGTACGTTACACCTCATGCTTGTACAGTGATCTTTTGTTTTTTAATAAATTCCCTGTGGGGCATGGATCGGGAAACCAATTCATGTCATCACCTTTCTAAAAAAATGGAATCGACATGATTAATTAATTTTTGAATTAATTAGTTGAGTTAATGTGATTAATTAATTGTTGAATTAATTGATGGAATTAATATGATTAATTAATTGTTTAATTAATTAATAAGAGTTATTGTGATGATGAAATTGATGGAAATTGGATTAATAAATTGATGAATTAATTAATAGAATATTGTGATAATGAAAGGTGATAGAGTATTAATTTTGATTAATTTTGATTGATGTGATATTGTGAAACATGTGATATTGTGGTACATGTGATATTTTGATATATGTGATATGTGTGATTGGTTGATAAATGGGGTGTGGGACACGAACTGATCCTCCAAATACCCACGAGGACCTAGCCATGATGTTCTAGGACCCATGGCATACATGAAAATTGTATGTGATAGGGACTAATGCTCTAAATACCCATGATATGTGAGATAGGGATGGATTCTCTAAATACTCATAGGGTGATAGACATGGTGTTCTATACCCAAAATATTGGCATTGGATTTTTGTTCCAATTATACGTATTATGAATTGATTTTAAAATGGATAATGAAATCTCATTTGTTAAATGAATTGTGAATTGAAAATATTAAATAGTTCAAACTCTGACATGGTCCAAAGCATGTATTGAGATATGGGTGTCCTTAGAAATATGTAGGTTTATGCGGTTAAATAAAGGATAAATGAATAAATTTAAAAAAATTAATTTATTGATTTTATTTTATTCTTTATACAACTAAATGAACTATTTGACTGGATATTGTTTTATACACCATTGGTGGTGGAAAAATTAGTAGTACTCACACCCTAATTGTTTTTCATGGTTGGTACCCGAATAGATTTCATATTTGAAAGACAGGATAAGAGAAAATTCCATGTGTTAGATGGATGGTTTGGGATAGATCATGGATGAGGTAACTAGATGTGGTTCGGGACCTACTTGGGAGTTTTTGGTGTCTTTACTTTTGGGGTTTTCATTTTCACACTTGGAATGTACTTTATCGTGGCATATATACTGTTCAGTTTTGATATTGTATTCCCAGTTTTGGTCATCTTGTGATACTTGTTATTATATCATTTAGTTATTATTATTGCATTATTGTTCTTATTTTTTTCTAGTGTATTACTCTGATAAAAGAGGGTATAGTATCCCCATGATATACATTAGACCCTCACTGTTATCCAGTAGCCTCTGGAATACAGGGAGGTGTGCTTGAGGTCATGTGACCGACCGGATCAGGGAACCATCATGTGGCACCCAAGATGGGACATTACAAAGTGGTATCAAAGCAGTTGTATTTTTTTTGTCTTACTATTTGGGAAAGTTAAACAGGATACAAGGAAGAGTTGGGCCTTGGTTATGAGATCATGCATGGGAGTGGCTAACCCATGTATGGAATATATCTCAAGTACCTAGGGTGGGATTGTTGTTATTATTATTATTATTTTATAGTTAAATATTATTTCACATTGGGTGATGCACTGGTTGTGTGATGTGATAATTGATGTTGAGATTTTCTAAGTTTTGAATCATGGCTTGGTAAGGTGCAAGATTTGAGCATGCATGCATCATTCTAGGCACTCAAGATTATTTGGTGACATGAATAATTTAATTCACCCATGGGAAAACTAGTTTTGGGTAAGTTTTTGAACTTGAATTGTTTTTCATTTCTTGTAAATTTTAATTGAATGGGGTGCCAAATGTGTAATTGATAAATATTTTGAAATGATGAAATATTTGAATAAATAGGTTTCTAATGAGAAATTGAATAATGATAATTATTTTACCCTTTTTTAACCATGACCTAAGTGTATGGTGGTTAAGAGTAGTGATACCGCCTTAGTTTTGACCATGTGAAGGGGTTTGGGGAAAATAATTGTTGTACCTTGTTGTGATTTACTCTTAAATAAACATGTTAAAGTGTTTTATGTTTCCTAATATGTGTTTTTTTGTTGTATAGTTATGCCTACATGACGACTCTTGTTGAGAGAATGATAGGAGGACATGGATAGGGATGATCCTATAGTGATGGAACTTGAGTCATCGATAGTGTCGGGTGAGGAAGTCGGATAGAAGTTACAAGAGAACTTTACTCACTTTATGCAGCTTATGGAAAGGGACCCATGGTGGGTTGTGAGAAGCATGTCTAACCTAACATAGGAATTTCAGTTACAACACCCTCTAACTTTCACCAGAGAGGGTGGACTTGAGGCATCTGAGTTCTGGATTGAGTCTATACAGACTATACTTGACCACTTAGAGACTCCTATTGAGAAGATAGTCAAATTTGAGGTATATATGTTACATGGTCAAGTGAAGTGATGGAGAGACATCCATACTCAGGATGGACAACTAGAGACTATAAAATAGAAGGACTTTTAAGATAATTTCTTAGAGCACTTTTACCTTGAGAGGATCAAGCAGGAGAGAGCAGTTGAGTTTATGAGATTGAATTAGGGGAGTATATTTTTGATAGACTATGATGGACATTTTATAGATTTGAACTGCTTTGTTCTAATGTTGGTGGGGGATGATGTTACTACGAAAAATTAGTTTCAGGATGGGCTTAAATGTAAAATTAACTCCCAAGTGAATATATTTAGGCTAAAGAAGTTTTCATAAGTGGTAAATCATGATATCATATCTAAGGGGAACCTGAAGGAGGATTATAGTGGTGGAAATTTAGTTTATATTGGATTATTAGAAGGTAAAAATTCTGATAGTAGGAAGTGTTGTTATGAGAATAGCAGTCAAAGAAGCGTGAAGTAGGGTAGCCAAATAGAGGGATCGATTACTCAGGATCTTACTCATGAGATTTTCCACCAGTGTAGTAGGATAGGAAACTTTTGTAAAAAAATTACATGACCACCAGTAGAGTTCAGATAGTTAGGTAATATGGGACATCCACATAAGTTCTACAGGAAACCGTGATAGACGAGTAGTGATAGAGGAGCTAGATAGAACCAGGGTGGGGTAAGGGGATCATCTATACCATATTAGTCTAGAATTTGGAGTTATATTGTATTTGGTGGTAGAGGCAGTGGACATGGAGCATTAGGGAAAGATATACCATATTAGAAAAGTGGTTCAACTCGGGGAGTTCAGACCGCATCACGGGGAAGAGGGGTAGGGCAGTTACATGCCATTCAACCTACAGTTGCAGATAGTTAGGTTGGATCTTCAATAGTGATATTACTATTACCATATATTCTATGATAACTAGTGCCTTATTTGATACTATTTTCTTGTATTCCTTTATTTATTCCCGACTTTTGAATAGTTTAATCCTGGTTGTGGAGTTTGTGAGTGGGGTATTGATGATAGATACATTGTTGTGAGTATGGTCTACAGACATATACTTGTTCAAGGTTTGTTCTCTCTAAGTTGGGAAATATCAATTTTTTAAAGGATATTTAAATCCTTTACATATTGGGATTTAACATAAATTTGTGTGTGGATTGGTTGGTAGCATACTGATCCCACATAGATTGTTACTGGAGGAGAGTGACTTTTACATATCTTAAGGGTGATAGTTATATTCACCGTGGAGAGTGGGATATCCAGGTAGGTTGAGTAGGGATAATTAATCAACAACTAGGTGATCTCACATCCTAGGTTGCTAGTATATTTCTGGATGATAGAGGTGTAAAAAAATATATAATTTCCACCCATAGTGGATATGTTTCCAGATATGTTTCCTAAAGGCTTCTCAGAATTTCCACCTAAGAGAGATGTGGAATTTACTATTGAGATCATGCTTGGAGATAAGCTAGTTTCTATTTCACCATGCAGAATGGCACCAACAGAGCTTCAAGATCACAACATTATACTAGAGGAGTTAGAGGATAAGGTATTTATCCGACCAATTATATCACCTTGGGGTTCTCTAATTTTGTTTGATAAGAAGGAGGATGGGACTTTGTGCTTATATGTTGATTACCAAAAGTTAAACTAGATGAATTTGAAGATTCAATATCATATTCTATGTATTAATGATCTTCTTTACTAGTCGAGGGGAGCTTGTGTATTCTCAAAGATTGACTTGAGTTCAGGGTATCATAAGTTGAGAGTTCAAACTTCTGATATACCGAGTATAGATTTCAGAAGCAATTATAGCCTATATGATTTTGTTATAATGATTTTTGGATTAAATAATGTACTAGAAATGTTTATGGCCTTGATGAATAGAACCTTCCATCTATACCTAGATCATTTTGTGGTAGTTTTTGTTAATGAAATCTTGGTGTACTCTAATACCCATGACAATCATGCCCAACATCTTGACATCATCATGAGTACACTGAGAGATAATTGGATATATGATGAGCTATCAAAGTGTCAATTTTGTTTTGATCAGGTACACTACTTGGGTTACATCATCTCAAATGAAGGTGTGTCAATGGGACTAGAAAAATTTCAGGTAGTTGTATCTTGGGAGCATCCAAAGAAAATTTTCAATATTCATTACTTTTTGGGGTTGGAAGGTTATTATTGAATATTCATCCAGGACTTTATTGATTTGAAGAACCACATTCAGGCTTTACCAAGAAAGGATAAAGTTTGAATTGTCGGAATCATGTGAGAATTCCTTCTAGGAGTTGAATAAGCATTTGACATCGGCACCAATTTTGAACCTACCCAAGCCAGGTGAGAAGTATACAGTGTATTGTGATTCTTTTGAGATCATACTTAGATTTATGTTGATGTAGGGAGATTGATTTCTGGCATATGGGTCTTGGTATTTGAGACCACATGAGCAGAACTACCCTATGCATGACCTAGAGTTAGATGCAGTGGTTTATACTTTAAAGTATTGGATCCATTATCTGTTGGGTGAAAAGTTTACTATGTATAATGATCATAAGATCTTAAATTATATCTTTTAACAGTGAGATTTGAATCCTCGGTAGTGGATATGGGTTGAGTATATGAAGTCATTTGATTTTGAGCTCGCATATATGCATGAGAAGGGAAAAAGAGTGTCTAACGCTTTGAGTAGGAAAACTCAAACTCTGGATGTTCATAAATCTCGTGCTGAGTAGAATATGATGACCTTGATGAATGAGATCCATGTTGTGGTTCAAGAGAGTCACCAACATATGTATCTTGTATTAGTTTTAGTGTATTTTACACTCTTAAGGTGGATTATAGACAAGAAGTATGAGGATCCATAGTGATTGACCTTGATGGAAGGACTTAAAGGTGGAGAGTCACCTTTATATTAGAGAATAGATGAGGATGATATCATTTATGTCAGAAACCTAGTTGTTGTGCCTATGAGTATATAGGAAGAGATGATGTGTGAGTTTCATGCCTTGAAGTGGTAAGTACATCTAGGTGTGACCAAAATGTATCATGACCTATGTCAATAGTTTCAGTGGCTGGGAATGAAAAAAAAGATACCAAGTTTTGTGACACAATGTTACACCTATCAACAGGTGAAGGTCGAGTATCAATGACCTGGAGGTTTACTACACTCGTTGACCATTCCAAAATTAAAGTGGGGCGACATAACTATAGACTTTGGTATGGGTATCCCGAAGACACCATGGAAGAATGATGATATTTGGGTGATTGTGGATCGAGTGAGGAAGGTAGATCATTTATTACCAATACGAGAGACTTTCTTAGTGAAGAAGTTGGGAGAACTGTATGTTTGGGAGATAGTCTGTCTGCATAGGGTGCCACATACTATTGTTTTAGACCCTGACTCGTATTTTACTTCGCGCTTCATGAAGTTATTATATAAGGTGCTTGGTACATAGGTTTTTTTGAGTATGACATTCCACCCACAGAAAAATGGGCATTCAGAGTATACTATACATGTGCTTAAGGATACACTATGAACATGTGTTCTAGACTTTGGTGGGTCTTGTCACGACCTGTCCCCCAGGGCCCATGTCGTGACTACCCTAAGCCCGCCTTCCATAGGCCAGGGTCTGGTGACCAGCACCGAAAGGTGTATTCCCTAAAACTGGGAGGGCATTGCATTTATAACCTGTAAACTCACGTAACCAAGCACACAGCAAGATAAGAACACAAGAAAACTATATAACCAAAAGAGTGCTGAAAGTAAAAGGGGTCAGAATACAATCCCAACAGTAAAGGTACAAGTACAACTGAAATAAAATACAACTGAATAAAGAGAAAGACAACTACTGGATCATCCTCCGAGGTTTCTACCTAAAGGGTAGGTACAGATCGCCTCCTCGGCACTCCACATCCGCCCATCTCCTCTACGTACTGACACACCGTATGGTCCACCTCCAGGTACTGTCCAGTCCGGGTACTCTCATCCTCAATCAGTGTTGTTTGTCGTCTGCACCAAACACAATGAAGTGAGGGTGTATCCCATGCAGGGGTGAGTATAACGATACTTAGTAGGGACCCTGAGACCCTCAAGGTCTCACAAATCCACAAAGGATAAACCTCAAAGCATGAAGTCAACTTTCAACCCTACTTAGGTATATGCCCATATATATACCTAGGTTATCAAGTATACCCATCTCAATCATGAGGAAACACAGGGTCCAACCCAAAATCCAAAAGCTCAACTATTCCACAAAGGAAGGAAAACCAAAAAGGAAAGTACCACAAAGTTACACCACACAGAAGAATACCACCAAGGTATTACCACAAAGGAAAGTACCACACAGGTATGAACTTAGCTCACACCAAGTATAACTTAAGTACAATAGTAGAGATGATTAGATGTAACTAATGAATCATCTTACTCTGTAAAAAAGATAACCCACACAGGATCACTAGGAGCTGACCCACACAGGATCGCTAGGAGCTAACCCACACAGGATCGCTAGGTGCTGACCCACATCAGATCACTAGGAGCTGACCCACACAGGATCTCCAGGAGCTCACCTGCATAGGATCGCTACGAGTTGACCCACACATGATCACTAGGATCTGACCCACATAGGATCGCTAAGAGCTGACCCACATTGGATCGTTAGGAGCTGACCCACACATAATTGCTAGGAGCTGACTCAAACAGGATCGCTATGTGATGACTCACACAGGATCACTAGGAGCTGACCCACACAGGATTGCTAGGTTCTAACCCAAAATCTATCTTTCACTCTCGACCCACTGCGGTCAAGGTGAAGGTCTCCTTAAAAGAATACTAGCACTGCGAGTTCAATGGTGTCCTCAGATTTCAATTCCGAGCACCGGTTCAAAAGTTAGAAAAACTCGCTCGCATGTTTACTGAATGTGCCCAAAAAAAGTTCAGAAATTCATTCCGGGCACTCCGGGCCTCAGAATCATGCGCCGTCAATTTTCACGAACTTGTAAAATTTCCATATATTTAAAAAAAATACATATAAATTCCTGTTATTTACATTCTCCCCACCTCAGGGCTCTGTATCCCCATAAGCCACAACTCAAACTAGGTAAACAAGTGGGGGTATTGAGTACGCATCTGAGCCTCCTGCTCCCATGTACTCTCCTGGAGGTTCTCGTGCTTCTAGGGAAAATGAACCATAGGTATCGACTATACACAAAGGACCTACTCCTGTCAATCCTCAATCTCTACTGGAACCTCCATAAAAGTATCCCCATCGTTGACGTCTAGCTCGCCATGGTCAATGATGTGAGAAGGGTCATGCACGTATCTCCTCAGCTAGGATACATGGAAGACGTCATGCACCCGGTGCAACTGAGGTGGAAGATATAAGCGGTAATACATCTTTCCAACTCTACTGAGGACTTGAAAAGGTCTGATAAACCTCAGATATAACTTCCCACCTCGGCCAAATCTCCACAAACCTCGTTGAGGTGAGACCCGTAGAAAGACATGGTCGCCATCCTCAACCTCCAGAGGTATTCGTCTCCTGTCGGCATAATACATATTCCTACTCTGTGTAGTCTTCATCTACTCTTAGATTACCTGCACCTTCTCTGTGGTAGCCCATACCATCTCTGGTCACACTGGTGCTGACTCCCCTGGGTCACTCCATCACAAAGGTGATCTGCAAGGTCACCCGTACAAGGCCTCGAAAGGTTCCATACCAATGGTGGAGTGATAACTATTGTTGTATGTAAACTCCACCAACGGAAAGTGATCATCCCAGCTACGACCGAAATCAAGGACACAAGCACGTAGAATGTCCTTGAGGGTCTGAATGGTCTGCTCAGTCTGACCATCCGTCTGAGGATGGAAGGTGGTGCTCAAACGAAGTTATGTTCCAAAAGCCTCATACAACCCCTTCCATAGTCAGGAAGTAAAACGTGCATCATGATCGGAGACAATCATCAAGGTTACTCCATGTATCCTCACAATCTTTTGTACATAGAGGCATCTCAAGCTCTCTACTGAACCCTGCTCTCTGATCGGTAGGAAGTGGGCTGACTTGGTGAGTCGGTCGATGATCACCCAAATCAAGTCATGACCCCTAGATATACATGGAAGTCCTATCATGAAGTATATGGATATTCCATCCCACTTCCACTTTGGGACCTCTAAAGGATGAACCAAGCCTACTGGTACCTGATGCTCTGCCTTCACTTGCTGAAAAGTGAGGCATCGAGAGAAAAACTCTGCTACTGCTTTCTTCATCCCTGGCCACCAGTGCTATCGTCGGAGATCTTAGTACATCTTCGCCACTCTTGGATGTACCACTCAATGGGATGTGTGGAAATCCCTCAACACTTCCTCCTAAAGCAACACCGGTACCATAGTACGTCCTCTAAAGAGGATGACGTGCTCCCCACCATCATAAAATCCATCAGGTGCATGTCCTATGGATATCTGATCACGTCTTGTCTCACAGTCAGCGTCCCCACACTATGCCTCCCTGACTCACTAAAAAATTGGGGGAGTGACTCTAAGAGACTGAAGAAAAGATGCTTCATCTCTATCCACAAAGGATATCTACAAAACGGCCAGCTTCTCCATCGTCTCTCCTAGTAGTTGTATACCAGATCTATTGCTAAGTGCATCTGCTACAACGTTCCCCTTCCCAGGAGTATAGACTATCTCGAAGTCATAGTCCTGGAGGAACTCAAGACAACATCGTTGTCTCAGTTTCAGTTCCTTCTGAGAGAAGATATACCTGAGACTCTTGGGATTAGAGTACACTGTAAAGCGCTCTCCCATCAAGTAGTGTCACCACATCTTCAAGGTGAATACCACTGCTGTTAACTCCAGGTCATGGGTAGCATAGTTCTTCTCATGTTGTCTCAACTTTTGAGAACCATACGTGATCACCACTCACTCCTGCATCAGGACACATCCTATCCCAGTCCCTAATACATCACAGTAGACTACGTACTCTACGCCCTCCTTTGGAAGCCTCAATATGGGGGCACTAGTCACCCTCTGTCTCAACTCTTGAAAACTCTTCTGGAATCTCTCTGACCACACAAAGGGTTTCCCCTTCTTTGTCAATGCTGTAAGTGAAAGGGGCCAGAATACAAGCCCAACAGTAAAGGTACAAGTACAACTGAAATACAATATAGCTGAAGAAAGAGAAATACAGCTATTGGATCATCCTCTGAGGTTCCTACCTGAAGGGTAGGTACAGATCACCTTTTCAGCACTCCACATCCACCCATCTCCTCTGTGTACCGACATGCCATATGGTCCACCTCTGGGTACCATCCAGTCCCGGTACTCTCGTCCTCAGTCAGCGCTGTCTGTCATCTGCACAAAACACAACGAAGTGCAGGAGTAGGCCATGCAGGGGTGAGTATAACGATACTCAGTAGGGACCCTGAGACCCTCAAGGTCTCACAAATCCACAAAGGATAAACCTCAAATCATGAAGTCAACTGCCAACCCTACTTAGGTATATGCCCATACATATACCTAAGTTATTAAGTATACCCATCTCAATCATAAGGAAACACACGGTCCAACCCAAAATCCAAAAGCTCAATTGTTCCACAAAGGAAGGAAAACCACAAAGGCAAGTACCACACAGGTACGCCACACAGAAGAATACCACCAAGGTATTTCCACAAAGGAAAGTACCACACAGGTACGAACTCATCTCACACCAGGTATAACTTAATTACAGTAGTATAGATGATTAGATGTAACTATTGAATCATCTTACTCTATAAAGAAGTTGACCCACACAGAATCACTAGGAGATGACCCACAAAGGATCGCTAGGAGCTGACTCACACAAGATCGCTAGGTGCGGACCCACACAGGATCACTAGGAGCTGACCAACATAGGATCTCTAGGAGCTGACCCACACAGGATCGGTAAGAGCTGACCCACACAGGATCACTTGGAGATGACCCACAGAGGATCACTAGGAGATCACCCACACGAGATCGCTAGGAGCTGACCCATACATGATCGCTAGGATCTGACCCACACAGGATCGCTAGGAGTTGACCCACATAGGATCACTAGGTGCTGACCCACACAGGATTACTCTTCATTCTTCTCGTCACAGCCAGCTACTGAGTTCTCGCACTAAGCCTGCTCGTCTCCGGGAGTATCCACTTCACAAGTCACTGGTCGATACTCCAACTACTATGAAGTCCCATGAAGAAGTATCTCAAAGTTCTACCAAGTCATAGGGGTCTCAACGCAACAGACGGTGTGTCAATAAGACGCCCGTTCTGTGAGTTATTAGCCTTTTAGTCCCGAGGTCCGGTTGGATTCGTGCTCGATCCAACCTGATTGTACCTCATCTTTACCCAAAACTCTAGTGGGGTATACTCAAAGGGACCATCTCACTCCAAGATTTCCAGCATTGTTGATGGTTCATCAAACGAACGTTTGGTGCCAAAGTTATGGCCCAAGTAAAGTAAAGGTTCGTATCAGGTCCGGGTCTGGTCCGACCCGGTTGGATCGACCTGACCTGACCTGGCCTGGTTCAACCCGGTTCAGGTCGACCCGGCCCGAACCGTGGTGCAGCCTAGCCCGCTGGGCAGTCCGGCAGGCCACGAGGGCCGCGAGGGTCCGCGGAGACCGCGGGTGCCGCAGAGGTCGCGGGTGTCGCGGGGCGGCGGAGGCCGCGGGTCAGCTCAGCAGCGGATGGCGGCTTGGCCGCAGACTGCGGCTCAGCCGTGGACGGCGGCTCGGCCGTGGGGGTGTCTTGAGGGTGTGGGGAAGCTCGGAAGCGATGGAGGAGGTCGCAGGGCAGCTCGACGAGGCCGCAGGAGGTGGCTCAGCCGCGGAGGGTGGTGGCTCGGCCGTGGGGTGGTGGCACGACCGTGGGGCAGTGGCGGCTCGGCCGAGGGGCAGCAGCCCAACCGCGGGGCGGTGGTGGCTCGGCCGCAGGGCGGCGGCCCGGCCGCGGAGGGTGGCGGCATGGCCGCGGACGGCACGGATGTCGCGGGCGGCAATGCCGTGGGGCACAGAGGCCGCGGGGCAGTGGTGGCCACGGGGCAGCACCATTGCTCCATCACCTTCATCGTGACTAGTGGTAGTGTCGGCCGCTTTTCTCGTGCCCCACCATGGTTCGTAGTCGTTCCTCCATCGCGATCAATAAACCACAAGGTTTGCGGATAGGATGGGCTATGTTTTTTTGGCCCGCACTCTCCGTGTTAGAGCGGTAGCAAGCAGCTATAATTCCTTCTTTAATTACTAAGAATTATCAAGAACGGAAAGAAAGAAGAATTTCAAACAAACTCCCTACAACTTCCCACAAAAAATCATACACAAATAAACCCCTACCTTGGATTGTTTGTTGACGTTGGCGTGAGAAGGAAGTCGAAGAAGGTGAAGAGAGTGCCAACTATCGTCGCTTCTAAAGTCATGCTTCGATGTCAGGCTCGCTCATCATCCTCTTCCTTGATTTCTGAAGAAAGTTCTTCAATGGCATTCTTCGTTGGAGAAGTGAAATCCTCCCAATATTTCTCCTCTCCCCAAATCCACCAAAATGTAAAGTAGTCAAAATGATATGTTTCTCCAATTTAATTGTTTCCACAATTTCAAATTGGGTTAATTAATTACATAGGTTGGCATAATAAATTTAAGGGGGTGGCATCATTTAAGTGGAGGAAGTTTAAGAGGCTCCCCCACACTTATGAGAGAGTTCAAGGGGTTTTAAACTTCAGGTGGTCCCCACCACTATAACCTCTCATGGGAGGTTAGGCTCGGTGGTCCCCACCTTCATAACCTCTCATGGGAGGTTTTAGATCAGGTGGTC
The DNA here is from genome assembly GCA_963277665.1 of Viscum album. Lineage (NCBI taxonomy): Eukaryota > Viridiplantae > Streptophyta > Magnoliopsida > Santalales > Viscaceae > Viscum > Viscum album. The sequence continues at coordinate 857,258,607 of OY728166.1, forward strand.
CCCACCTGTGAAATATACACATGGGTAGTTTCAAAATAAAATAAAAATAAAATGTTACACCATTTTATTTTATTTTATTCCTTCACGAAAAATCCAAAATCTATATTTCACTCTCGACCCACTGCGGTCAAGGTGAAGGTCTCCTTAAGCGAATACTGGCGCTGCAAGTTTAATGGTGTCCTCATATTTCAATTCTGAGCACCGGTTCAAAAGTTAGAAAAACCCGCTCGCATGTTTACTGAAGGTACCCGAACAAAAGTTCAAAAATTCATTCCGGGCACTCTGGGCCTCGGAATTACAGGCCGTCAATTTTTGCAGACTCATAAAATTTCCATATATTTAAAAAAATACATGGAAATTCAGGTTCTTTACAGGTCTTAGGATAAGTACATATCTTTGGATAATTTTTTCTATAACAACTACTATCAGGAAACTATATAGATGGAACCATATGAGGATATTTATGGCAGGCCATGCAGATCACCTCTATGCTAGATGTAGGCAGGTGAGTCTGAGTTGTTGGGACCAAGTCTCATATAGGGTACATCAAAATAGGTTTAGTTTATTCAAGATCATATGGATATGGCTCATAGTAGAAATAATTCAAATGATGATATACATCGATGACCCCAATATTTTTCATAGGGTGATCATGTATTCCTCCTAGTGTCTCCTAGGTTGGGTCACTGTAAGATACAGAGGTAGGTAAAGCTAGGGCCTAGGTTTGTTGGGTCATTTTTTGTAGTGGAGAGAATAGGTCTCATGGCATACCGATTGGATCTTCCATAGAGATATAGTGTTATAAATGATGTTTTTCATGTGCCACAATAATGGTCTTATCACCCCGACCCTTCTCATGTGATCTATGTGGATGATATTGATCTTGAAATAGATTATTCCTTTGAGGAGCATCAGATAAATGTGTTAGATCACAGTGAGAAAGTGTTAAAGGGAAATACTATGTTGATAGTTCTTGTATTGTGGAAACATGGGAGTGTTTAGGAGGAAACTTGGGAAAGAGAATCAGATATGAGGATTCAATGGCCTGATCTTTTTGACTCCAAATCTTAGAGATGCTTGGGAGTGCATCTCAAGGAAGAGTTATTATAAGGTGGGAGATTGTAAGATCCCAACCTTTTTTGGAGATGTCTCGGGCTTGTTTACAGGTACTCTTTTATCTAGTTTTGATTACTCTTTGATTTGGTTTTACTTTATGGTGTGTTTCAATGAAATTAAAAAATTTGGAAGGAGGAGGGCATGTGCATGGTTGGTGCATGGTTTTTCTAAATCGTGCTCCCTAGCCCAGCAAACCGTGCAACCCTGGATAGAGAGGGATTTCATGGCTAAAGATTTATTTGTTAAACCATGCACCCTTTTAAGAAAAATTGTCCCCCCCCCCATAATGGGTGCATGGTAAAGGTTCATGGTTAAGAGAAACTATGTACCTCGAGCAAAAAACTATTCAAGACTTTTTAATTCACCCAAAGATTTATTTTAAAATTTTATGAGACCCCATTTTAATCCCAAATCAACCCCCATTCAACCCTAATGTTTCTTTCAAACTTTTGGAGCCTCCCAAATAGATTCCAATCCATTTTAACCTCCATTATTCATGATTAAAATCTTTACTGAAAGTTACTTTTTTATTACTCTTTAGAAGAGGGTAAGTAAAACAAAGAACAGTCCTTCAAGGAGGACGAAAGTAATGAAGTCCAAGGGAATCTCCTTGTACCACGGTAAAACACTCAAGGGGAAGAGAATGCAGGCTATCATAGATCCTAAGTGACTCCTCCTCTCTGCCCCAAACGAGCAAGTGAATCTGCCACAAAGATAGATTCCCTCCAACTATGATGAATAATCCTTCCATGATTGGTCTCTGCCTTGCACCTTCGGATGAGATATATCAATTCCCAAGGTGTCTCATGGCTTCCCTGTAACGCCTTAACTAAAACCTCATAATCTAACTCCACCTATGTCACCTGTAACCCTCTCCACCTACAAACCATCAAGCTAGAGAGAAGAGCTCGAACCTCCGCACCCAAAGAGTTTCCTGGACCATAAAATGAACTAAAAGAAAGAAGAACAGATCCCCAGTAGTCCCGAAGCAACCCACCGCCCCTCATGACTCCCCCCATGAAGGAGACGTCAATGTTCAGCTTCAAACCATGGATCGGAGGGTTCCACCTCACCCAACATCCTCTCCCTCTATGCTGAATTCAGGGACGGTTAATCAGATTACAAACTGCAAATGAGGAGAGCCCACCTTTGACAAGTGAGGCCAGTTCCACTATGATAGACTTAAGCTGAAACTAGATAGAAAACAAAGACCTTTTGGATCCTATCCTAACCTGATTTCTCACCTCCCATATTACCCAACAAATAGCAACCAGAATGATAGTCCTTACAGTCTGTTCCATTGCTCTGTACCCCTCCTAGTAAGAGGATCTCATCCCGTGTGGTTTTCTTTCTCTTTCTCATCATTCTCTTATCTGTTGTAGGATTGTTATTCCATGTTTTTTTGGATATAGATCTATGATTATGAATCTAGATCTAGAATTTTGTAATCTTGATTCATATGATCTTGGTTTAGGGTTTAAGATCTAGGTCTCACTCTACGTCATTATTCTGTTCAAATTGGGGATTTTTGTTAGGCAATCACTCGTCAACAAATTGAGGTAAGTGGTTTATTATTCAAATCTCATAGTCATGATTTCAATTATGTGTATGTAATTATAGAATTTCTACAGTTCATTTAGAAATATTATTTCCTAATTGAATTAAGTAATTGGTAAATTAATTAATTATGGTTTTTTAAATCGGGAATAATTAATTCTTGAATTAATTATCAGGAATTGAAATTGTGGGGAATTGTGGAATAATTAATTATTGAGTTAATTATCGAAATATTTAATTGTTATTTGGATAATTAATTTTTAAATTATTTATGGGATATTGGGATTTTTAATTGGATAATTAATGGTTGAATTGATTATGAAACAATTAGATTATGATGTGATTAATTAATTTTTGAGTTAATTAATGGAATCGTCATGATTAATTAATTTTTGAATTAATTAATTAAATTTATGTGATTAATTAATTATTGAATTAATTGATGGAATGAATGTGATTAATTAATTTTCAGATTAATTATTGGGAGTTATTATGATGACGAAATTGATGAAAATTGGATTAATTAACAAATTAATTAATGGAATATTGTGATAATGAAAGGTGATTAAGGATTATTGTTGATTAATCTTGATTGTTATGATATTGTGAAACATGTGATATTGTGATATGTTTGATACGTGTGATTGATTAATAAATGGGGTTTGAGAAAAAACTGGCACTCTAAATACCCATGGGGTCCTAGCCATGATGTTCTAGGACCCAAGGTATGAATGAAAATTTTATGGTATAGGGAATCATTATCAAAATACCCATGATGTGTGAGATAGGGACTGATGCTCAAAATACTTACGGGGTTCTATACATGGAATTCTACACACAAAATATTAGCATTGGATTGTGGTTCCAATTAGCTGTATTATGAATTGATTTTGAAATAGATAATGAAAGAACATTTGTTAAATGAATTTTGAATTGAAAATGTTAAAGATTTCAAACTATGGCATAGGCTGAAGAAGGTATTTAGATATGGGTTTCCTTTGGAACTCAGGGGTTTATGCGGTTAAATAAAGGATAATTGAATAAATTTAAATTGTTTACTTTATTTCTAGTATTTTATTCTTTATACAACTAGATATAATATTTTATCGGATATTGTTTTAGATGCCATTTTTTTCCTAATGAGTTTTATTCACACCATACTCGGGCTGCCAGATCAATACCTGAATAGATTTAATGTTTTTGGGATAGGATAAGGGAAAAGGACCTTTTTTATATGGATGATATGGGATGGTGCATGGGTGGGGGAGTTGGATATGGTTTGGGAATCACTTGGTAGTTTTAGGTGTCTTTACTTTTGGGGTTTACATTTTTTTCACTTGGAACGTACTTTAGCATGGAATATCTACTATTTAGTTTTGATATTGTATTCCCAATTTTGATCATCTTGTGATACTGGTTATTATATCATTTAGTTATTCTTATTCTGTTATTGTTCTTATTTTCCACTGGTGTATTACTTTGATAAAAGAGGGTATAGTATCCCCATAATCAAAATTATACCCTCACTACTAGTCGGAGGCCTCTGATGTACGGGTAGGCATGCTTGAGGTCATGTGACCATCCTGCTTGTGGCACCGGTGCGTGGTACCCAGGATGGGATGTTACATATATATGGTTATAAGAATATATTTAATGAATAAAACTAATATTAAATATATTATTAAGATTATATGATGATAAATTATTCATTCTATTTATATCTAACCCATTATTAATATACTATCTTTTGTTCATTAAAAATTATTGAAATAATTTCATCGCTAATTTCATGTTCAATAATCATAACTAAAAATCACATGGAATGAAATTATAACTTTATAAATCATTATGTAATATCTATTATAATGAATTTAATAATAAATGGACCATTAACTTGGTATAAAATTATGGGTATTTACATCAACAATACAAAGTGGGTATGAAACGATCAAAGTTACTAACAACAAATGATGATAATAAACAATAACTAAATAATAAATGAATAATAAATTATTATAATTGAAGAGTATAAATGGTAATATATTTTAAAAAAATTTAAAATAAGAAATTAAGGTAGTTGTGTTTATTATATAGGACGTTAAATCACTTTTATGGAATTCAAGAATAAAGGTAAGTGTTTTTCATCTCAAATTCCCTTTATTGATACATGTTTTTTATTATTCATGTATTTTGATTTAAATGGTATATATGTAGACACTTTGATATATTATACCATAAATATCATTTTATTCATGATAATTAAATTTCTATTCCATGTTTTATATTTCAAAGGATTTTGATTCAAAAGTTATAAAATTTGTAAGGTTCATTATCTCAAATTCACTTCACTGAGACATGTTTTGTGTTTGAAACTATTTTCATTTATAGGGTATATATACTACCAATTTTCAATATTTTACTATAAATATATTTTCATTCGTGGTAAATAAATTTCTATTTCAATTTTTCTCTTTTAAAGGGTTTCGATTTAAAATTTAACAAATTCAAAAGGGTTTTTTGTCTCAAATTACCTTCATTGAGACATGTTTCATATGATGCACCTATTTTAATTTATATGGTGTATATACTTCCCTTTTGATATATTTTACCATAAATATATTTTTATTTATGGTAATTAAGGTTCTATTTCATGTTTTCTATTTGATATTGTTTTGATTCAAAAGTTACAAAATCCATAAGGGTTTTTCATCTTAAATTCCCTTATGTTGAATTATAATATTTATTATTGAAATTATTATTCCTAATATTATTTTATTGATTCCATTTATTTATTTCATATGTAATTCTTTATTTATTTCCAATTAAATTTCCTTTTTAATTCAAAACTTATTCTTTAATGAATTTTTTTCTTTATTAAAAAAATATTTTGGTAAAGAATACTTTGCATACTCTCCAATAAGATATTTTTATTCCATGTCCATGATCTTTATTTATAAAAAAATACTTTATTATTTTGAAACCCAAATATGTATTATCTAATGTGAACTTGTTATTTCTATTTACCTCTTTTTAAAATGAGTTTTTATATATGTTATCTTCTGCTCTATATTTCCAAATTTTAACTTCATTTCTTTTCAAGGTTTCAATATTTTGAATTCTTGTAAAACTAAGGTTTTCAATGTCCTCTTTTTAACCCTTCAAATGTATTTTTGAAGTTTATTTTTATAACCATGTACAACAGATTTATAAAAATTATTTTTATAGTCTTGCTTCCATTTTTCCTCACAAACTCTACAATATATATTCCATTTGGATTATGTTTTATGTATTACCCTATAAATGATCTTATGAATTTATAGTTCATACCTCACCTTATTCATAAGGGTTATGTCCTATATCACTCTTCATCTCTATTTTGACTTTATTTTTCGCCTTCATGTACATATCCTATAACTTCATTAATATGTATTCTATACCACTTTCACTATTTTTTATTGTGTTTTTTTTAGTATTGAACTAAACATACTCCCATAATTCTATGTAATGATAGTTTGAAGGATGCATACCAAGAAAGTTTTCCATTTATTTACTGGAGAATTATTGATAATTTTTATAATTTTTATTTTAATATGAATAATTATTTATTACAAATTATTTTTGATTAGTTATTTTTATTCATTCCTTTAATATAATGAATTTACTATGTTAGGATCGTAAAGGGATGTGTACAACTATAACATCCCCAAACCCACACTTCTGGATCTGATGATAAAACATAAAATCTGTATTTTTTTCTTTGATACTGATAAATGTGATCTAATTTTTGTTATCCAAACCTTACAACATGAAAATGTAATATTTTATTACTTACATGCCCAAGACCCTTTTAGATTTATAGTTTATTTTTTCCAATATACCCAACTTTTCATATTCTATACTAAGTCTTAAAGATCACCCATGATTTTCTTCTCATATGAAACTTTTATAGACTAAAATCATGTATCATCATTATTCATAACTTGGGGGAAAGGAAATAAAATAAGGGTGATCTAAAATTCTTGGTAAGGGACAACATAAGCATTAAAAATTGTATGTCACTAGTGAGAGTAAGATGAGAATAAAGTTATGATGACATAATCACAATGCATGAGAATAAAATAAGAGAAATCATACCCAAAAATACCTAGATTATCAATAATGAAACATGGAATAAAGCTATAACAAAGGCAATAGTCATAGGAATCAATAATCATGATCCATGTGATGTCAATCTTGATCAAAGGAAACATTTTTAACTCATAAAAATAATAAATAAAATGAATTGGTAACTTGGGGAATCATTTTCAAATAAATATTACATATTGAATAACTATCATGGTTATATGTGGAGTAACCATCATGGTTAAACTTTGAGTAACTATCATAGTTACATTTAAAATAATTATCATGATAAATTCCATAATCTCTTAGGATAAATCTAAATGGTTAACTCTATCCCTTTACTTAATGCATTTGAGAGATATAACGGTCTCACCATTCTCAATTTATAACTGAAACACTCAACATCATAAACAATGTCCAAGAACCATAACATGGATAAATTATATATAGATTTTACTTCATTATAAAACTCATAAAAAATACATTATTCCTTTTTTATCTTTATTAACCTGTGGAAAAGAAATAAGTTCTATAAAAATATCTTAGAAACAATCATAATCCATCTAGATAAATAATGAAGATGGTATCAATACTAAACATCCCTAGTATAGCATAAGTAAAATCAAGGGTTTTTGATATTGATGAATGGAAATGCCATTAACAGAATATTAATATCATTCTTGAAGAAAATACCCTTTTTAAATTGAAAATAACTTATAAAAACTAAAATTTCATAAGATATTGTGAAAATAAATTTCTTTTAAAATAAAATTGGAAACTTATAGAGTAATTTTCCAATAAAATAATGGTCATGATGGTGGGAAAATATGTTCATGTTGTAAACGTTAAAAATAAACATTCTTTAAAAACATTTTGTAAAATGAAGTTTAAAGTAACCCATTTAGAAAATTTTAATAAGTTTACTTTTAAAAACTTTTAAAATAAGGTCAAATATCAGGTAAAATAGATTTAAGAAATCATTAATGTTTAGAAAAGAACATTTTTGAAAATATTTCAAAAAATATGGATATGGAAGAGAAAGATTATCATTTTAAAAAAAGATACAAGATCGATAGAACATACAAACAACTTTCTTGATGTTTATTTATTCAATAAAGGGGAAATAGAAACCAAACATGTAAACTAAATTCATAACTATAGTGGAATAAAATATATTTTTTAATAACCATAACCCCAATAGCCTAAAGTCGATGGTTACATTATTACATTGGCATAAATACTAGGTTTAAAACCCTGAAGGAATGATCATTTTAACAGTTTTGGAGAATCAAATACATAAATGATACCCATTTTATATTGGGAATATAAAATATAACATAAAAAAATAAAATTCGCATCATCCTTAAAACTCATTAAAAGGATTCATCTTCATAACTTGGGGAAAGGAAATAAAATAATGGTGAGATTAAATGCTCAGTAAGGGTTAGGTGTAGCAGAATCTATCATGAATCAATAAGGCATAACAATGTGTAGATTTAAATAAATAAACACATGTTCCATTTAATAAATAACTTTACTATCATAATTGGATAAGGAATAATTAATATGGTAAGGTAAATAACTAAAAATACATGTCATTTCATTAGTAAACTAAGAATAAAATGCATCCAGAGATAATAACATTGAAAAAATATCATAGAAAATAATAATAAAAAATTATAAATTAATTAAATGATAAATTATTATACTTTGTGATCTCAGGCATCATGATACCACTACTATCAAGAACTTTTACAAGATAGTTTAAAACTACGGGTAAAAACCCATCTGATTTAGAAAACTAATTTGTCTGAGGAGACCTATTAATACATTGATGGGATGTCTATAATTAGGACCCATACATAAATTCATGTCTAGTTTATTTCTCATGTGTAGAATTATTGATTTAATTCATGAACAATATACCTTATCAACAAATTTCTATATCGAATAAGGAATGTGGATTAACAATAATATCCCTAGTCAATCTATAACTTTCAAAGTAAAATTACATGTGTAGAAATGATATAAAGTTTACGTAATAAGAATATCCATGATAAATAATATGGATATTTAGGGGAAATATAATTCCAAATAAAATTTATCATAATAAATTGATTTTTTCAATATAAAGTTAACAAACACAAAAGAAAGTGAAATTATACAACATTTTTACCTCTTTGGTAACTTTTAAATTATAAAAACTTGAAGAATAAACTTGAAATAAAGAATTAATAATAACGAATAAATAATTATTCATGTTAAATAAATAAAAGGGGTAGTATATACACCACATAAAAGTGAATAGGTTCTTATTAACAAATATGTATTAATGAAATAGAAATTGAGATGAAATCTCTTACCTCACATTTACCTTTGGTTGAATGTGATTTAAAATACTATATAATAGTTTTAATAAAATTATTAATCTATAGAAAAATCATATTAATATTTAAAATTTCATATATGATACTTTTATAACATTTAACCACCCTTTTGTTAATAATATTTCAATATTTTCATTATTTTGGGCGTTAATTGCCTTTTTTTCTCATGCATGTTTTGTTATGAAAGTTACGGTCATTGTACATATTTTATCAATATATAATATTTATAAATATATTAATGTTATTAATATAATATTTACTCATTATATTTATTTTTATAATCATTCTTTAAGGTTCTACATGGAAAATGGATTGCATTACTTCGTGGAGATAGTATGTCTTACGTACGCATGAGTGATGATATCATTAACTTCACGGGTGAAAGGGTAAGGAAGTGGTGATGTATTAATTTTACATAGTAATTATTTTTTAATACATATCACATATATTCATTAAATTTATTTTAATTACCTTTCTTATAAAGCATAAGTGAAAAATGAATCACATCACTTCATGAGGTGGTAGTCCTTCGTACACACGAGCGACATTATTATCTTTTAAATATAATTGAATGTAAGAATTTATATGTGATATTATAATTAAATAAGTATAATTATATAATAAATATTATATATATTAAATACATAATTATATACAACCATGAGAAGTACTGATGGAAAACAATTTATATCGATTCACAAAGCAGTAGTTTGTCGTACACACGATCAATGATTTCGTTTATCATTTGATGGAAGAGGAGATGGATAAATATTATATCATAAACATAATAACATATAAGTATATAGAAGATTTTTTTGTTATTATATTTTAATTTTTAATACAAATTTTAATGTGTAAAAAGAATAAATTAAAAGAAAGAGCTTCTTTAAGAAGATTACCTTCTATTAGAGAAACCTCTTTGGATATCTTCTTAAGAACAATAAGGTTGGTATTTTGGGAATACCAGAACATATATAATGTGTATAAGTATGTTTGGGAGATATTTTGGTAGTTTTTTTTCAAGAAAATTTGTTTTATAGGTTTTAATAAGTGAGAGGAGTGAGTGCCCTTTTAAAATTGTGGAGTGTTATTTTTGTAAATACCCAAAACTATTCAATAATGGGAAGTAGTTATCACCCTAAGTGCCTCCAAAATTTATAAATAATAAATTTAAGGAAATTTATTTTTGATATAAACCTCCAAAACATAAAAATAAACATGTTCTCCCCTTATCCTCTAAGTTTACTTACTTTTACCATTTTAGTTTTCACCACGGTAACTAGTTTTTAACCTAGGTAATTAATCCTTTAAGTATAAAATAAAATGATAATTATTATATAATTTGTAATCAATGATTATAAATATTAAATCCAACTTATTAAATAAAAAATTCCATATTTTTTGTAAAATTAATTTTAACACAAGCAAATGTTACACACCAAACCTTGTTTTAACCTTAACTGGCGTAATTAATTCTTAATGTATTTTATAATCATTATAGAAAAAGATTAAGTTAAAATTATTACCTAATATTTATAATTATTATTAAAAATATTGAATTTATTTTATTAAATTAAAATCACAGAATAATAAAATTTTAATTTAATATAAACTTAGAATTCGTGTCGTAAATAGTTTTTGAAGAAAGAAATTTCTCAAGCATAAGATGATGTTATATCAATTATATGAATAATAATAATAATTAGATGGATTTAAATTAATATATTTAGATATATAATCTATAAATTTAATATAAATCATTAATCATAAAATATTATTTTAATTAATTAAAATGGATATACATTATGCCTTTTTAAACAAAAAATAGTTTCCTGAAAAATAAATAGTTTTCTAAAAGATATTTATTTTTCCCTCCAAATATTCTTATATTTATTTATATTAAATTTATATTTAATAAATTTTTAGTTCCAAATATTATAAAAAATTATTATAAATAACAAGAGGAATATTTAAATACTATATTTTTTATTATTCACAAAATATTATTTCAAATGAAAAATTTCAAATCCTTCCTCTAATTATTGGCATAACCCTTGTGCCTACTTTGAGTTGCTTTAATATGATCATGTATAGTATTTAAAAAAAATTTGTATCTTAAACAAGTTTTGGAACTTCAAGTTTCATTTCACCAACTCCATCCTAATAATTTGGAGTATGACAACTCTTTCCATATAATTATTCATATGGTGCTATTTGGATACTTTAATGGAAACTATTGTTATAGGAAAACTCTACCAAAGGTAAATATTGATCCTAAATACCTTGAAAATCAAGTGATCATGACCTCAATATGTCTTCTATTTTTTGAATAGTCCTTTCATACTATCTATTAGTTTGAGGATAGTAGGTGATTCTAAAATGAAGCTTAGTTTCATGAGACTTCTGAAGACTCTTCCAGAATTTTAATGTAAATTGTGGATCACAATCAGACATAATCAAAATAGGTTAACCATTAAGTCTTAAAAAATCGTTAATTTATCTCCTTTAAAGGTTCTCAAGAGATAAATCTTATCTTATATCAAGGAAATTTGAAGATTTGGTTAAGTTATCAATAATAACCCATTTTGCATCATTATTTTTATGAGTCTTTGGTAGTCCTATGAAAAAGTCTATAGTAATGTCATATAATTTCTACATAGGAATGAGAAGAGTTTTCATGAATCCTCTAGGATGTTGTCTCTCATCCTTGACCTATTTAAAAACTAAGCATCTTGATACATGATTATAAATTACCCACTTCATGTTATCCCACCAAAAATGTTCCCTTAAATCCCAATACATCTTGGTGCTACTAGGGTGTATAGAGATATTCGAGCTATGAGCATCATCTAAAAATTCCACTTTTATCTCAATCATAGATGTAAAACATAATAACTTTCCAAATTTTAGAATTTTATCTTCACAAATAAAGTTTTCCGACTTCCCACCATTCATATATTTAATTTTATTCTGAAAATTCTCATCATCATATTGAGAACTTTTTATCTTTTCCAATAAATATGGTTTCATAAACATTTAAAAAATTATTTATGTATATCCTTCCTTAATAATTACTATATAAATATTTATTAGATACATGAACATAATATCCCTCTCAATACTCATTTGGGTTGTAATTCCATTATCCTTCCTAATCAAAGAATCAAATACCTTATTTTCCTTCCTCAGGTGGTAGTGTATTGAGAAATCATAATATTTGAGTAGCACAAGACATCATATTTGTCTCGTATTGATATCTTTCTATGAAAAAGATGTATTTTAAGATTTTATTATCCATTTATATCTCATATATTTCAATATAGAGATAATGTATCCATATCTTGAAAGTGAATATTATAGTTACCAACTCAATATCATAGGTTGGATAGTTCTGTTCGTGAGTCTTTAACTACCTTGATTCATACGCAATAGCTTTATCAATTTTCATAAGGACACAAATCAGTCTTTTCTTTGATGCATCACTATATATCACAAACCCATAATTTCTTGATGGTAGAGTCAAAATCAAAGCATCGACTGATCTCTTATTCAATTCATCAAAATACTCTTCACATTCCTTTATCCAAAAAAAACTTAACCCCTTTACATGTTATCTTGATTAATGGGTTTTTCAATCAGGAAACATTGTGAACAAATCACCAATGGTAACTTTCTAAACCAATGAAACTACGTAACTCAATTATATTCATTGGTTTAGGACATTATGTGACTGCCTTTGTCTTTGTAGGATCAAATGAGATTCCATCCTTGGAGAAAATATAGCCAGGAAAAGAAACTGATTGAAACTAGAAATCACACTTAATAAATTTCACATATAACTCTTTTCTTCTAAGAGTCTCAAGAATTATCCATAAGTGTTTCTCATGGTCCTCATATATTTTAAAATAAACTAATATATCATCAACGAATACCAAAATAAAATCATCAAGATGTTTCTTGAATACTCTATTCAATAAGTCTATAAAAATATAGGGTGGATTAACCAATCCAAATGGTCATACTGAAAACTCATAATGTCCATACCTTATTTGAAATGTTGTATTTGGAATGTCTTCCTTCTTTACTGGAAATTGATGATACCCATAAAAAAGTTCAATATTTGAAAAATATTGAGCTCCTTAAAATCGATCAAATAATTCATCAATGCGAGGTATAAGATACTTGTTCTTTATTATAATAACATAGATTTATCTATAATCAATACAAAACCTCATGGATCCATTTTATTCTTAATAAAGAAAATAGGGGACCCCATGGTAAAAAAAACTAGGGTGAATAAATCCCTTATAACACAACTTCTTTATTTGTTTCTTCAACTCTACTAATTTCACAGTGTCTATTCAATATGGATTCTTGGATATTGGTCTTAAATTATGGATTAAATCAATGGAAAACTCTACTTCATGCTCTGGTGGATTTCTAGACAATACCTTAGAAAATACATCAATTTATTCTTGTATAATAGGCACATACTCAATTTGAATATTACCTTATCCATACATGGATTGTGTTTCTCTTCTTCCCTAAGAATCTCATTTAGAAGAGATATTGGGGGTGGATATAGACATGGATCAGATGATGAAGTCTCTACTCTAAAGATAATGAATTCTATATGTTCATCATGAATCATAATTTCCCACTCCTTGTAATAAATTTTGTGTATCATATTTTGAAAGATAGTCTATAATAAGTATTATATCAATGTAAACCATGGGTATGATAATAAATTTTGCAAATAATTAATGATTATGAATCATAATGGGGACTACCTGACACATCATTTTTTTATTGAGGCTTCCATTATGAGTTTTAATTAACAAATCCCTTCAAGGTTCTAGGGAAATATCTAATTTTCTTATCAAACATGGAAGATATAAAAGAGTGTAAAGATTTAGAATCAAATAAATCATTGGATAAATTTTAGGTTATGATTAAAGTATATTCCACCACATCATTGGGTACTTTCACTTCAATTGTACTGATCACATAAGATTGGCCTTCTCCCCATATCCTCTTTTGTGGTAGATTCCATTGATTCTTAGGGCATTCATTTGAATAGTGTCTCGTCTCCTTAAAGTTTAAACATTGAATAATAGTGTTTTCTTTCTTTCCTTTTAATTATTTAGACCAATGAACTATATATACACACTTATAACAAACTCTCATTCCCTTCAATTATTTGTAAAGATGATTCTTTCTACATTTTTCACAAGATGGAAATTGTTTCATACTTTTCTTCTATTTGATGAATTCCCATTTTCTTGGTTCTCAGTCGAACTCTTATTTTATGGATTTCCCACAAAAAAATAGGATCTATAAAATTAATTATTTGTCTTTATGGAATTTAAAACTATTTAATCATATGAAGAAAATGTTTGAGAAACCATCACCGGCTATAAGGACCTAGCCTTAAACATTACATAATCTAGTAAATTCCTATAGAAATAATGTCCTTTCATTCCTAAAGATCATTTTGGTTTAGAGTTTTAGAAAATTAGGATATAATTCATAAATATAAACCCACAAGCATACAAAGTGGTTACTACTAAAATAGTATCCATTTCTTCCATAATACAAAATTTTTTAATAAAAACATGAAATCTTTTCATGAAAACTCTTCACAACATTCATCTTGGCTTCTCATTTTCTCTTACCCTTCCTTAAACCCTATGAAAAACATTTTAAAACTTGGGATGAGCACAAAAAATATCATTAAGGGACATAAAAAGAATGATATAAACCATTATTCCATGAATACATATAAACATATGAAATCATTTTCATAAAGACATACTTATCACCCAATAAGTATCAAATATTTACTTTGTGAAAACATAAGATTTCCATAAAACATAAAATACATAAATAATACTATAAAGGTAACTTGAGGAATTAATTACTTACTATTATAACCCTCAATGATACCATATGATTTATGTGGATACCTTATAATGTAACTCTCATGGATACCTTACAATATAACCCTCACAAGTACCTTATAGTGTAACCATCACAGTTGCACTTGGAGTAACCATATGGCCAACCTCCAGCATAAACACACCCAATGAATTAGAGGGAGATATATTTCTCACCCTTAATGATAAATAATTCCCAATAATAATAACATAATCATAAAACAATAACACTTTCATAAAAACATTCCCTTTGAATTTTATAAAAATAGAAATTTAAAAGACGATTTTTAAAGAGAAGTACCTTAAAAATATCATGTATTTTAAGTGAGAATTGATAAAAAGAATAGAATATGTGTATAAACTATAAATACACATAATAAAATATAATATAATAAAAATTAATTTCAAGAATAATCTTAGTACCACATAATCTGTGAAGTAGAAGGTTAACCCAAAGAATGAGAATTGGGTTAAGAATTCTCTTACCTTAGGTTTTTCATACTTCAAACATGTTCAAAACTCTTATGTAATGGTTTAAAGAGTGTTATTAATATATTATAGAACCAAATCACGTTTTTATACCTTATATGACCATTTTATAAGAAATTTACACCCATTTATTAATAATATTTTGTCATTTCCATTGTTTTGGGTGCTTTTTTTCATGGTTTCCATGGTCGGTTTGTTGTGGATTTTTTTATCAACTAAAAAAAATAACTCCAAAAGTGGAAATAAGTATAATTAATATGTTTTAATAATTTTAAATGATTCAATGTTTTATTTTCTTTTTTTATATGAGGATTAATCATTAGAAAAAACATTAATGAAAACGATCTAGTTTATTTTTTCGATTTTACAACCATCACGAATTTATATCATTTTATTTAATATCATGTTTATATAATGGTTCCAAAACATTTAATAACTTATAATATGTATAATAAAATCTTATTTAACCATAATAATGGTTTTAATACCATCCTTGAAGGCGGTAATGGAAATTGAATACTTGTCATCCTTGAACATGATAAATTAACACATCATGAAAGATGATTTCATTTTTTTGTACAAAAGGAGAGGATAAGATAAATGATGATGGGTTATTCCATTAACACAAAAAAAATTATAGTATATAAAATATAATTAATTTATAATTTCACTTGGATAAGGATATTTTAGGATAGAATAAGAAAAAAAATAGACTGAAAGGAAATTAAAAGAAAAATAAAGAGGTTTTTACCTCTTGAATTCTACTCCTTGAGAACCTCCTTAAGGCACATGGTTTTGGCCTTTTGGTGAGACCATTAGTTATTGGAAATGTGTAAGAGTCTTGAGTATTAAATTAGTCATAAATTAAATGAGATACAAGGCTTTGAGGTGTGAGGAGAAGAGGTGGTGAGGGGTGGTATTTATAGTAGAGGAGAGGAGTGTTTTCTCATTATTATATTCATTGGTTTATTATTTTTGCCCACGACTATGAATAGTTTGAGAATTATCTCTAAATATATTAAAATAATTAGTGATAGTTTGATATTTTTGGCTTAAATTATTCCTACATCATCTATGACTCAATAATTCATGAATTTAATAAATACCATAAATTATCGTATTTCACTATTCATCAAAAATTCAACTATTTTAGACAAATTCCAAAAATTCACCCCAAAATATTTTAGATGTATATAATTAAAAAATGGTCTCAATTTTTTTAAAATAATTTTCTATGTATGATAAATTTAATTTTTAGTTAAAATCATCATTTATTAAAAAAATACCAATTTTAAAATTATAACTAATTTTATAACACTTTGAAAAATTAATTAATGTCTCATAAAATTATCTTATAATCATAATGCAAAAAAATATTTATTTATGAATCTATTTTATGAAAATATATTTTCTTTTAAATCATTATATTAATCATAAAATTTTGATTAAATATTTATGACTTACAAAAATACCAACACTTAATTTATTATTTCTAAAAAAGTTATTTACTTATTTCATTATATAAATATATCATTATTACAATTATAAGATACATAAATTTTATTTATACTCTCATAGGTGAGGTTACTATTCTATTAGTATAAATTCATTAATTATAAGTACCAATTATTTCATTATACATTTATAATGAATATAACTATTTAATTCCAAAATGAAAATAAATTATTATATAAGTACCTGGGTCGTTAAATTATCCCCACCTTCTGGAAATTGCATCCTTTCAGTTTTTATTTACTTATTAAACAAGTTAATATACCTTTCCCTCATATAATTTTCAGGTTCTCATGTTACTTCTTCAACCATGTGGTTTCTCTGCAAAACCTTAATCTAGTGAATTACCTTATTTTGCAATACTTTCTCTCTATGATCAATAATCTAAATAGGTTTCTCTTCATAAGAAATATTCTATTCTAGTTGAATTACTTCTAGGATAAAAACATGATATGAATTTGGCACATACTTTCTCAAAATCAAAATAAGAAAAGCATTGTGTACCTGAGATAAACTCAGAGGCAAAGATACTTGGTACACGACTGATACAACTTTCTCTGGGATTTCATAAGGTCCAATAAATTGTTGACTTAGATTTACTTCCTTAAAAAAATGCATAACACTATTCCATGGTGATATTCTAAGAAAAACAAGATCACCTACCTTGAAAGAAAAGTTTCTCCTCTTGTTATCTACTTAACTTTTTTTCCTGCTTTGAGTTGTCCTCATGTGTTTCTTGATCATCTTCACTTTCTCATCCACTTCCTATACTAATTCCGGTCCCATAAACTTCATTTCACTGACTTCATCCCAAAAATTTTTAGTTTGACACTTCTTTCTATATAATATCTCAAAAGGTTTTATCTGTACACTGGAATGAAATCTATTATTATAAGAAAACTCAACTAAAGAAAGATATTAATTCCAAATTCCCTTATAATTCATTAAACAATATATAAGTTTATCCACCAATGTACGAATTTTTCTCTTGGTCAATACATTAGATTTAGGATAAAATCAACAATGAAAATTAATTATGTGCCCACTGACTTCTGAAGGCCTTTCCAAAAGTTATAAGTGAACCTAGGATCACGTTCGGATACAATAGAAAGAGTAACTCCTTGTAACCTTAAAATATATTTGAGGTATAGTCAAGAAAGCTGGTCTAAAGACATAATATCTTGAATATGAAGGAAATGTTTGAATTTATTCTATCGGTCAATAATAACCCATATCACATTGCTACCTCAAAAATTCTTTGGTAGTCCCACCACAAAGTCCATGGATATAATTTCTCATTTCCACTCTAGCACTGGAAAAGGATGAAGCATCCCCTTTAGTAATTATCACTTTGCTTTAACCTGTTGACATTTCAAACATTTCATGGTAAAATATACAATATATCTTTTCATTCCATCCTACTAATAATACTTTTAAAGGTCTCTATACATCTTAGTAATCCTAGTATAAACTGAAAATAAAGAACTATGAGGTCAACACAACAATTATTTATTCATTTGTGAATCACAAGGCACACATAATCTCTTCCCAAATCTTAAAACACAATATCTACCAATGTTAAATTCTAGAAACTTACCCTTTTTTCACCAATTCTACTATTTTTTGTAACTCATCATCTTCCTTCTGCGCTTACTTAATTCTGTCCTCCAATGGCCCGAAGGCCTTCATTTTTTATTGATTTTGATAATCCACCTTTCAAGGGGTGAGGTGGAACCGTTACAAGTCCCGTAGGTGAAAGTATTACATGGCCTGTATCCCTTAGAGTAATTCATTGCTCGTAGGCTTAAAACATTACATACAGCCCAGACTAACTACTTGGAACTGCTCCTCCCTAGCATCTTCATCGAGAAATCAGCTCTCCACCTTCTCATGGTTGTTCAGCTAGGCATTCCTGTGCATGCACAGGCTTGTCCCGATGGCAGGTGTCATACCCTCTCATTCTTGCAATCCATTTATCTTCTGCTGTGGTGAAAGCTCCTTGCTCATCCTCCTTGTAGAGCTTGTTCCTTGTAGGTTGTCTGGTTTGCATCTGCACTAAGGTGGCCTGAAGGCCTTGAGGTGGCTCAAATACCTTATTAACCTAAAGTCCTGGGTGGCTCGAAGTCCGTACAGGACTCAGGGACCAAATCGGTGGCTCGAAGGCCCAAACAGGGGCATATTCCCGGCTGCTATAGTGTCAAACAGTTCCTGCTACAGTGCTGCTACAGTATCCTGGAAATTCTGCCTCCACCTGGATTTTATCCATGGTCGTTTGGATGCACTTACGGAGTCCTTACCAATTGGGCTAAGGCTCATGTGTGCTTACTTAATTCTGTCTGATGGATACAATAACACTGAAACCTAAAACAAAATAAAGGAATTACCAACCCCAAAAACTTCCAAGCCAAAATTCATCAAATCATTAATCAATAGGTCATGTTCTAAACATAACATGGTTAATAATTCATGATGTTTTCAACTAAAGGAATCTACCACATTGTTTTCTCTTATAGAATGGTAATTGATCATGCAATCATAATCCTTTACTAGTTTAAGTCATCTTCTTTGTCTCATGTTCAATTCCTTCTGAGTAAATATATACTTCAAAATTTTATGGTCAATATATATTTCACATTTGGATCCATATAAATAACGCCTACAAATTTTTAAAGTGAAAATCATAGCTTCTAATTCCAAATCATGTGTGGGATAATTTAACTCATGTGGTTTCAGTTGTATTGAATCATAATAAATTACCTAATCATTTTGCATGAAAACACAACCAATTCCCTTCAAATAATCATTATTATAGATTAAAAATCACCATTTCTGGAAGGTAGGGCAAAAATTGGATCATTCACCAATCTTATTTTCAGTTCCTAAAAATAAACATCACATTATTCTATCCAAATAGATTTAACCCCTTTTATCTTAACTTAGTTAGTAGGTTAGATATCCATGCAAAGTTTTTAAAAAACTATCGGTAATAACCTGCTAATCCAAAAAAACTATGAATATTTGTAGCATTTTTAGGTCTTATTCATTCGTCAACCAATTTTGTTTTAGAGAGATCGATTGTTATGTCATCCTTATTGAAAATGTTCTCAAGAAAAGAAATCTGTTGCAACCAAAAATCACATTTTCTAAATTTTCTGTATAACTTCTTTTATTTGAGAGTTTTCAAGACAATCCTTAAATGTTTTTCATGATCCTCATAACTTTTTTAAAAGACCAAAATATCATCAATAAAAAAACAACAAACTTATCCAAATATTCACAAAATATTCTATTCATAAGAACCATGAATATAGCAGGTGTATTTTTCAAACCAAAGGGCATAACAACAAACTCATAATGCCTATATCTAGTATGAAAATCTATTTTTTGGATGTTATCCTCCCTTAACTTCAGCTGATGATACCCGAATCTCAAGTCAATCTTGAAAAAATATTGAGATTTCTATATTTTATCAAACAATTCATTGATATGAGTTAAATGATACTTATTTCTAATAGTAATGTTATTCAATGATTTATAATCAATGAAATTTCTCATAGAACCATATTTCTTTTTAACCAACAAAATAGGAGCACCCCATAGTGAAGTGATAGAATGAATGAAGTTGTTATAAATAAAAACTCCTTTAACTGATTTTTCAATTCTAAAAGTTCCACTTGAGCCATTCGATAAGGGGGTTTTGAAATTGTCTTAGCATTATAAACAAATTCAATAGTAAATTCAAATTCCTGATTAGGTATAACACTGGGAAACTCATCAGGAAAAAATATAAAGTTATTCATTTACCACCGGCACATCATTAATCTAACCATTTCTCTTGTTCTCAGTAATATGAGAAATATAACTTTTATTTCCATCTTTTAACAGTTTCTTATCTTCCTAATATGTTATAAATTGTATGGGTTAATTTTTTATATAAACAGAAACTATTTCTAAAAAACAACTTCTTTTGCTCTATAATCAATCTTAGAATAATAAATAAAAAGTCAATCCATACCCAGAATAACATCAAACTCGACTAAGGGAAAAAACAACGTTTTCAATTAATTTATTTCCAAAAACAATAATAGGAATATTATTATAATACCTTTTTTTATGTAATATTTCCCCTGGTGTTTTAACTATAATTTTTGGTCCCATTTCCTAAGGTGAAATTTTCAATTTAATAGAAAATTTCTCAGAAATAAAGGAATGTGTAGACCTTGTATTAAGAAAAACATTAGAAAAGTCTGAGTGAACAAAAAAAGTACCTTACATCACTTCATTAGATGTCCCAATATATGTTGAATTAGTTGCAAATGATTTCACTTCACCTTTATTATTATAACCTAGATGCTTCCCATCATTAAAATCTTTCTTTGGGAAGGTATTCACATAATTCCCCATCTCGCCGCATTTAAAACACTTTGCAGTTTTCTTATCAGATTAAATATTAAGATCATTTTAATTGTAATCCCGATCCATATGTCCAAACTTACCACATTGAAAAAACTTCTCGATTTTGTTAAGGAATTACCTGGGGTGCTTTTTACCACACTTTTCACAAACTAGAAACTAGAATTTATTACCTTCATATTTCTTTGATTAAATCTTACCCATCATTTTCCATCTAGACCTCTTCTTCCTCCTATTGTCAAAGTAAACATGATCATAAGAAAACTCCATTTCTACCTACTCAGAACATCATAAAAGTTTCTCATAACTTTTGAATTAACTAGAGGCCAATGCCCTTTGATATCTTGGCTTTAATCTAGAGTAAAAATGATTGAATTTTCTATCAAGATCCTAAATAATATTTGGAGCCTACCTTGCCAATCGGGTGAAGTTTTCTTCATACACGGACACTAAATACTCCCCCTTTTGTTTCAATTCAAAGAATTTTTTTCCATCCTAATTCAAACCACCTTGGAAAATATTTTTCAAGGAAAATATTTTTAAATTCATCTCATTCCAAGGTATCAATATCCTCACTATCCTTGATATTCTTGACCATTGACCACCGCTGGTCAGCTCCACCTTCAAAAGGATAAATAAAAAGACTAGCCTTTTGATTATCTGAACACCCCATGACATCGAATATATTTTCAAGGGATTTAATCCACCCTACAACAGCCACTAGGTTAAAATATCCACTAAAAGTGGGAGGGTGTTACCTCATAAAATGTTCTACTATCGTCATGTTTCTTTGTGGTACCTCTGGTTGTTATCTTGCATGGATGTCACCACCATTTATATCCTGCATCAACTGTTACTATCACAAATTTCTTTTTTCTAATTCCAACCATTCTAGGTTGTGGATATAGAAAGATATCAGCCTCTCGGTTCCTTCCAACTTTAACTTCCATATTTCTTCTGCAAAAAACCATTCTAAACATACATATATTAGATGAAGCAACATAGAAATATTAAAGTTCTATATCATTTCAATATTAAAATAAGTTAAAATTTATTTATGGTATTCTATTAACATCATATTAACCCCTAAAGTTATCTAAACCATATGCTAATACCAACAATGAGGATCTGACCTTAAACATTACATAATCTAGTAAATTCCTATAGAAATCACTTCCTTACATTCCCAAATATATTTTAGGATTAGAGTTTTAGAAAATTAGTACATAATTCATACATATCAATCCAAAATCATATAAAGTGGTTACGACTAAAATATTATCCATTTATTCCATAATACAAAAGTTTTTAATAAAAATGTGAAATATTTTCATGAAAATTCTTCACAACATTCATCTCGGTTTATCCTTTTATCTTACCCATCCTTAAACTCTGTGAAAAATATCTTAAAACTTGGGATGAAAACAAATAGCTTAGTAAGGGACATAAAAATAAAGATAGAAACTATAATTCCATGAATACTTATAAACATATGAAATCATTTTCACAAATATATATTTCTCACCCAATAAGTATCATATAGTTACTTTGTGAAAACATGATATTTCCATAAAACATAGAAAGCATAAATAATACCATAAAGGTAACTTATAGAATTAATTACTTAATATTGTAATACTCATAGATAACATATGATTTTTAACCCTCATGGCTACCTTACAATGTAACCCTCATGGCTACCTTACAATGTAACCGTCACAGTTACACTTGGAGTAACCATACATTCGACCACCAATATAAACATACCCAATGAATTGGAGGGAGATATAGGTACCACCCTTAATCATAAATAATTCCCAAGAACCATAACTTAATCATAAAATAACAATACTTGCATGAAAACATTCCCTTTGAATTTTATAAAATTAGAAATTTAAAAGAGGATTTTTAAAAGAAAAGATTCTTAAAAATATCATATATTTTAAGTGATAATTTATAAAAAGAATGGAATATGTGTATAAAAAATAAGTATAAATAATACAACATAATATAATAAAAATTAATTTCACAAATAATCTTATTAGCACATAATCAATGTAGTAGAAGGTTAATCCAAAGAATGGAAATTGAGTTAAGAATTCCCTTACCTCAGGTTCATTATACTTCAAACATGTTCAAAAATATATTTTAATGGTTTAAAGAGTGTTATTAATATATTAAAAACCCATACTCATGGTTATAATGCCTTATATGACCATTTTATAACAACTTTTTACTCATTTATTAACAATATTTTGTTATTTTTGTTGTTTCACTTGCGTTTATTTCATGGTTTCCATGGTCGATTCGTTATGGATTTTTTTATAAAATGGAAGAAAAAATATAGAAGTGGAAATAAATGGTATTAATATATTTCCATAATTTTAAATGATACCATATTTAATTTTTTTTTCTGATATGAGGATGAATCATTAGATAAAAAATTAATGAAAATGATTTAGTTTATTTTGGCGGTTTTTACGACCATTAATAACTTATATTATTTTATTTAATATCATGTTTATATAATGGTTAAATAACATTAAATAAATTATATTATATATAATAAAATATTATTTAACCATAATAATGGTTTTATGACCATCCTTGAAGGTGGTAATGGAAATTTAGAACTCATCGTCCATGAATGCAATAAATTAACACATCACGGATGATGCTTTCATTTTTTGTACAAAATGAGAGGAGAAGAGAAATGATGATGAGATATTCAATTAATACAAAAAAAATATAATATATAAAATATATTTGAGTTATCATATCAATTGGATAAGGGGAGATGAAGATAGAATAATAAAAAAATGAAAATAAATTAAAACAAAAGGAAAGAGGTTTTTACCTCTTGAATTCTCCTCCTTGATAACCTCCTTAAGCCACTTGGTCTTGGCCTTATGGTGAGACTAGTAGGTATTAGACGTGGGTAAGAGTCTTGAAAAGGTAATTGGGCATAAATTAAACAAGCTACAAGTCTTTGAGGTGTGAGGAGAAGTGGTGGTATTTATAGTTGAGGAGATGAGTGTTTCCTCATTATTATATTCATTAGTTTATTATTTTTGGCTCAAAACTATGAAGAGTTTGAGAATTATCACTAAATTTATTAAAATAATTAATTGGAGTTAGATATTTTGGGATTAAATTATCCTTACATAATCTATTAATTAATAATTCATGAAGTTGTTAAATATCGTAAATTTCTGTATTTCATTATTCACCAAAAATTCAACTATTTTAGAAAAATCCTAAAAAGTCACCCCAACCATTTTTTGACATGTAGAATTGAAAAATGGGTTCCATTTGTTGAAAATAATTTTCTATGTATGATAAATTTAATTTTTAATTAAAATCATCATTTATTCAAAAAAATACCAATTTTAAAATTATAACTGATTTTATAACACTTCGAAAAATTAATTAAAATATCATAAAATTATATTATAATAATAAGAAAACAAAATATTTATTTATGAATATATTTTATGAAAATATATTTTCTTTTAAATCATTATATTAATTATAAAATTGTAATTAAACATTTATGACTTACAAAAATACTAACACTTAATTTATCATTTCCAAAACATTTATTTACTTATTAAATTATATAAATATATCATGATTACACTTATAAGATACATAAATTGTATTTATAATATCATAGGTGAGATTACTATTATATTAGTATAAATTCATTAATTATAAATACCACTTATTTTATTATACATTTATAATGAATTTAATTATTTAATTCTAAATTGAAAACAAATTATTATATAAGTACCTGGGTCGTTACGCCAACCCTTAAAATAAATAAACAATATTGAATTTTATATTGCGTATATAATCTATAGAATATCTGGATAGCCTTGTAAATATAGCCTCATACTCTACAACACTTTCTTCTTCCTTTTTATTTAATTTAAGGAACATTATCTTGATTTTAGTTTATTTTCATGAGGGAAATATATTTTGAAGAATTTATACTTAAAATATTTCCATTCCATGTGTTCTATATCATATTCCTCCCAATTATTTTGGATAAATAACCATAATTTATTAGTATCACCTTTGAGACAACACACTAAAAGTGTGTCCTTTTATTTTTCCTCGCATCCTAAGGCCAAAAATATCTTCTCAAGAGACATGATCCATTTCTCAGCTACCATTATATTAGTAGTCCCACTAAATTATGAGGGATTATGTAATATGAAGCGATCCAACATAGACGAATCACAATTTGGAAAATAGGTTTCTCCATTTAGGAAAGGTTGTTTTTTATAAATTGATTAAGATTCCCTAGTATAGCCATGATCTACTTAGTTTCAATACCAGCTATATTGGCTTGCTTATTAGGGACAACTCTAAATTGGCCACGAGTATTAATACCATTATTTCTTCCAGTTTCTATTTCTAAACAATTAAATACAATAGATTAGATTGTAAAATTATGAATTTTAAATCATAATGTATAATTATAAATATGTTTTAACACTTAACATAATTTAAAATTTATTCATTGTTAATATTAGAATCATAAAATTGGTTTCCTTAGTGGTATCCTTATTTTCAAATCCTTCATAATGGTTGGTAAAAAAACTGTGAATGATCCTAAGAAAATGCTTCAGGAGTGTCAAAGTAGGTGTACATTAAGTCTTGTTTTCATGTACTAGGTAACTCTCGAGTTAAGACTGGCGTGCCTTTTTTAGAGTAATTACACCTAGGTACATATGTTCTAGAAGCATGTCCACTTTTAGTATCTATAAAGTGATGTATTTCTAGGAAAAATAACATAATCTATTATTTACCAAAAATTTAGGATGTTATTATATACTTATTCTCAAATTCTATCATATGGTTATGTGCCCTAATCTATGTTTCCCTTCATTTAGTTTCCAAGATTTCTACTAAACTTCCTTTGATACCAACTATAACAACTCCATCCCCAGTAGTCTTGAGCAGGTGGTTCCTTTATTATATTTTTATAGATACAAGGGTCAAATATGAAAGGACTAGTCATTTTAGTTTTTTTGGAGAACCATATATATACATGATTCCCATTTTACATTGGGAATAGAGAACAAAACATAACAAAATACAATTCTCAACATCTTTGAAACTCATTCAAAGGATTCATCTTCATAACACGGGGAAAGGAAACAAAATAAGACTGAGCTCAAATGATCAGTAAGGGTTATGTAAAGTGAAAGGTATAATAAATAAATAAGGTATAAATAGTATGAAAAGGTAAATAACTGAATATACATGTCATTTAATCAATAACTTAACTATCATAATTGGATAATGCCAAATCAATATGGAAAGGTAAATAACTGAAAACTCATGTCATTTAATCAATAAACTGAGAATAAAATACATCCAGATATAATATCAATGTGAAAATATCATGTATAAAAATAATAAATAAATTATAAATAAAGGAGATACTTAATTATTGGACATCATGATCTCAAACATCACGATACCTCTACTTTCAAGACCTTTTACAAGACAGTTTAAAACAACAGGTAAAAACCTATCTAATTTGGACAACTAATTTGTCTCATAAAGCATAACGATGCATTAAGGATCTATCTATAACTAGGAAACACCTATAACTGCATGTATAATGCATTCCTCATAGATCTAATGATCAATTTAATTCATGAAAAAATATTCCTTATCATCAAAATTTACATATCAAGTAATGAATACAAATTAACAATAATATCCCTAATCAATCATATAACTTTAAAAGTAAAATACCATATGTAAAAATGATATATGGTTTGATTAAAATAATATCCATGATAAATAATATGAATATTTATCAAAAATGTAATTTCTAATAAAAATGATCACAAGAAAGTGATTGTTTTAAGATAAAGTTAACAATCACAAAAGAAAGTGAGATTGTACAATGCTTTTTACCTCTTTGGTAACTTTTAAATTCTAGACACTTGAAGAATAAACTTGAAATGAAACACTAATCATCATTAATAAATACTTATTTATGTTAAATACATAAAAGTTTCATTATATACACCACATAAAATTGAAAATGTGCATATTAACAAATATGTCTCAATGAAATGGAAATTGAGATGAAATCTCTTACCTCACGCTTCCCTATGATTTAACATGATTTAACCTCTTGTATAATGGTTTTAATAATTTTATTAATTTATAAAATAACCATATTAATATTTATAATATCATATATGAAAATCTTATAAAATTTTACCACATGTTTGTTAATAATATTTCATTATTTTCATTGTTTCAGGTGTTAATTGTCTTGTTTTCTCATGCGTGTTTTGCTATGAAAGTTATGGTTATTGTACATAGGTTATTGATCCATAATATCTAGAATTATATTAATGTTATAAATATAATATTTACTCATTAGATAGATTTTTAGAATTGTTGTTAAAGGTTGGATGTGGAAAATGAATCGCATTGCTTCATGGATAAGGTAGGTTGTATGTATGCATGAGCAATGATATCATTAACTTAACGGGTGAAATGGTAAGGAATTGGGTGATATATTAATTTTACATAATAAAATAATTTCATATATATCACATATATTCATTAAAATTATCCTTATTACCTTCTATGTAAAGTTTGAGTAAAAAATGAATCGAATCACTTCATGAGCTGCTAGTCTACTGTACACAAAAACGATGTTATCATCTTTTAAATGGAATGGAATGTAACAAGGTATTTGTGATATTATAATTCTAGAAGTATAATTATATCATAAATATTATATATATGTATATATATATATATATTAATTCCATTATTATATTCAACCATGATAAGTGTTTATAGAAAACGAGTTACATCAATTTACGAGGTAGTAATCCACCATACACACGATCAATGATTTCATTTTCCATTTGATGGAATAAGAGATGGATAAATATTATTCCATAAACATAATAACATCTAAGTATATGTGAGATATTTTTTTAATATTTTAAAAGTGTTAAGGCATAATTTAATGTGGGAAATAATAAATTAAAATACAGATCTTTGTTAAGACGATTACCTTCTCTTAAAGAAACCTCCTTTGGATCTCTTATTAAGGATACTAGGGTTGGTCTTTTGAAAATACCAGAACCCCTAGACTTTTTCTAATTATGTTGGGGATAGATTTTGGTAGGGATTTCTCAAGCCAACGGGCTTGATAAGTGTGAATAAGTGAGTGGAGTGATTTCCCTTTTATAATTAAGGAGTAACATTTTTTAAAATACCCAAAACTATTCAATAATAGGGAGTGACTCTCACCTAAAGTGCCTCAAAAATTGATAAATAATGGATTGGATGGAATTTATGTTTTATAAACATTTTCACTACATAAAAATAAACATTTTTAAAAACATTATTCCCTTATCCTCTAAGTTTTCTTACTTTTACCATTTTAGTTTTCACCACAATAACTAGTTTTTAACCTAAATAATTAATCCTTTGAGTATAAAATAAAAATGATACTTATTAAATAAATTGAACCCAATTATTATAATTATTTAATATAATTTATCAAATAATAATTTTATATATGTGGAAAATTAATTTTAACACAAGAACCTGTAACGCGCAAAACCTCATTTTAACCTTAACCAACGTAATTAATTTTTAATGTATTTTCTAATCATTATGTAAACAAATTAATGTGAACTTATTATGTAATATTAATTATTCTGACTCAAAATATGGAATCCATTTTATTAAATCTAACTCATACAATTATCAAAATTTAATTTAAAATAAACCATCAATTCGTACCGAAAAACAATTTTTCAAGAAAGGCATTTTTCAAGCATAAGATGATCTTATATCAACTATATGGATAGTAATAATTATTATATGGATTTAAATTCATATATATAGATATATTATATATATATTTAATATAAATCATTCATTATAAAATATTATTTTAATTAATTAAAATGGATAGACATTATGATTTTTTATAAAAAAATAATTTCTTGGAAAATAAATAGTTTTCTAAAAAATATTTCTTTTTACCTCTAAATATTATTATCTTTATTTATATTTAATTTATATTTAATAAATTTTTAATTATACATATTATAATACATTATTATAAATAAAAGAAAGAATATTTATATACTATATTTTCAATTATTCATGAAAGCTTATTTCTAAGAGAAATTTTCAAAAATTCATTCCAGACTTATTTTGACCAAGTATAAAATTGATATTTATCCTATCAAATTAGAATTATTTTTCCATTAAATATTAAAATGTTCATTTTATTATAATTTTATTAAAATATAATGTTCACTTACTATAATTGAGGCTTGGATTGTGAGTATCGCAAGCTATTGAAGAGTTTAAATTTATTTAAAAGTAAATATATCATAAAATATCAAGGTTTTATAGATGTGGTTTAATAAAATATGATCATATTATTTCCCCCGAATGAACTTGAACATAAAAAATCTTGAAAGGGAATGTGGTTGTAACATAAAGCTTTTTCTACTTTGGTAACTTTTCAATCATATTCCCCATGAAAGAATAACATCAAATAAAACTTTAAATATCATGAACTTAAGGATATTCATGATATAACATCTCAAATGGGCAGTATATACACCTCATAAAATAATATAGTTAGATAAAATATGTCCTAAAAAAGACAATATGAGATGAATAACTCATACAATGATCATAACATTGAATTTATTATGTGTAGGAAATGTAAATACACGCAAAAAAAGTGAAAATACAACATAAATAAAAAAATTAAAACATAATCTTGACATAATATAATCAATGAATAAGTGATATAACCCAATGAAAGAAAATTGTGTTATAAAACACTTACCACTTGGTAACTTTCAAGTCAAATCCCCTTGGATGAAATAATTATAATTAAAACATAAAATATGTGACGTCCCAAACCGGGTGCCACACACTGGTACCCTGAGCCGGTCGGACACATGACCTCAAGCGCACCTCTCATGCTCCAGAGGCTACCGACTAGCAGTGAGGGTCTATTACCAATCATGGGGAGACTATACCCTCCTTATCATAGTAATAAAGAAATGAAAAATAAATAAACAATACCAAATGAATTAAAATGACCAAAATAATACCAGTACCACAAGATGAACAAAAATGGAAATACAATATCAAAACTGAATAGTAGATATGCCATAGTACGTGCCAATTATAAAAATGAAAACCCAAAATTAAATACACTGACAAATCCCAAGAGGGTCCCAAACCATGTCCAGTCCCCTCATCCATGCTCTAACCCAACCCATCCATCTAACATAGGGATTTTTTCCTTAACCTATCATACAACCATGAAATCTATTTGGGTACCGATCATGTAGCCTAAGTGGGGTGTGATTACAACTCAGTAGGTCACCAACAACGATTTATAAAACAATATCCAATCAAAAAAAGTGTATGCAGTTGTATTAAGATTAAAATAAAAGCAATAAAGTAAAAATTTACATTTATTCAATTACTTTTTATTTAACCACATAATCATCGGGTTCCTGATGACACCTGAACTCTCAATACCTACTCTTGTGCCATAGTCTGAACCATATCACATAATAATCCACGATCATTGTATCACAGGTTATTTTAATATCCATTTCAATTAAAATCATATAAAGGTCAATTGAAACCATAGTCTAATGCCAAATCATGGACATAGAATGTCATGTCTAGAAATCCATGGGTATTTGGAGTGTTAGTCCTTGTCCCATGCCCCATGGGTATTTGGAGCATCAATCCCTAACCCATACAATAATATTTTCCTACATGCAATTGGGTCTAGAATGTCATGTCTATCACCCCTATGGGTATTTGGAGCACCATTCTATGACTCACACCCCATTCTCAATCAAACACATATATCACTTATATAACATAATTCAAGTTCAATCAACATTAACCTTCTAGCACATTCCTCATTCAAAAAATGTATTAATTAATTCAATAATTAATTAATCTGTTTCAATCAATTTCATAAACACAAAAAATTTCATTGATTAATTCCACAATTAATTAATCATATTCGCAACCTCAATATCCTAATAATTAATTCAAAAATTAATTATTCAAATCAATTTCACAATCTCAATATCCCAATAATTAATTCAACAATTAATTATTCAAAGAAATTTCACAATCTGAACATCTCATTACTTAATTCAACAATTAATTAATTTTATTCCACATTCAATTTCACAATCCCTGATATCCCATTAATTAATTCAACAATTAATCAATTCAATTCACAACCTCAATTTCCCCAATTAAACAAAATTGTTAACACAATGAAATTAAACTAATCAATTCAATTATCAAATCAATTTCTCAATAATAACAATTGAAATTCTCACAATTACATACATGTAAATTTAATCAAGACTACGGGATTGGAATTTAGACCACCTACCTAAAATTTGAAAATGAACGGTTGTTAATGGATGTACCAAATTAAGGCGGAACAAATGAAATCGCAATGAAGAACCGAATTTAGATTTGAATCCTAAATCCAAGATTAAATGAATCAATATATAACAAAAATATATCTAGATCTAGAACCAATATTGGATAAACATCCCCTTTTTAACTGGGGAGAGGGTTGGGATAGAGTGAGAGATCTAATTAGGAAGCAAACACATACCCGGGGAGGTGTAGATCTTCAACACACCCTTCAATTAACCAAGAATAGAGGTCATAAGGGATTGGAATGTGTATAGGAACATCCAAAAATGATATAAAATGGGTTGGTCCATGTTAGGGTTGATTTGGGTGAGTTTTGAGGGTTTGGGTAATTTTAAATCTAATTTTCGAGTGAATTAAAAACCCACGCAAGGTTTCCTAAGCAGGGGCATGTGATTTTCTAAATTGTGTGCCTCTTCTAGGGGGTCACAATTTCTTCTACAAGGATGCATGGTTTGAAAAAACATGTGATAGTTGTGTGAATACCTTTTGTTTGGGCTTGCATGGTTTTTTGGGGCAGGGTGCACGGCTTGAAAAATCGTGCACTACCCTATCTCCTTCCAAAATTATAAAATTTCATCCAAAAAATACCCAAGGTAAAATGCAAACAAGATATGCTCTAAAAAATCAAAAATAATACCTAAAAAAATCCTAAGACATCTCCAAAAAAATCAAGATCTTATAATCTCCCCACCCTATAACATCTTGTCCTCAAGTTGTACTCCCAAGCATCTTTAAGATTCTGAGTCAAAAAGATCAAGTCACTGAGCCCTCACATCTACTTATCTCTCCCATGTTTCCTTCTGAGCATGTCCAGGTTTCCCCAATACATAAACTAATGGCATGATCTTTCCACACAACTCTTTGTCACTACAATCCAACACACAAATCGGATGCACCTGAAAGGACGCATTAGCCTCAAACTCAAAATCAACCACATAGATCACATGAGAAGGGTCAGGGTGGTACCGCCAAAATTGTGACACATGTAAAACATCATGCATATCATTTTATATCTATGGAAGATCCAATCGATATGTCATTGGACTGATTCTATCCACAACCTCAAATGGTTCAACAAACCTCGGTGCCAGCTTGCCCTATCTCTGTATCTTGTAGTGAACCAACCTAGGTGACACCCAAAGGAATACACAATCACTCTCTATAAACTCTAGGGGTATTTGACATCTATCAGCATAAAAATTATGTCTACTCTGAGTCGTATCCATATGCTTCTGAATTAGCTGAACCTGCTCTAACGTCACCTGCACAAGACTCGGTCCCAGCGGTTCTGACTCACCTGCCTTCATCTAGTATAGAGGTGATCTACATGGCCTAACATAAAGAGCCTCATATGGTTCCATCTGTATAGTTTCCTGATAACTATTGTTATAGGCGAACTCCACCAAATCTAGGTGCTTCTCCCAAGACTAACCAAAGTCTATGACACATCCCAGAAGCATGTCCTCAAGCACTTGTATAGTACGTTCAGACTACCCATCTTTCTATGTGTGGAAGGTCATACTCAACATATTTTGTGTATCAAGCTCCTTTTTCAAGCCATTCTATAAGCACAAAGTAAAACATGAATCGTAGTCTAAAACTATAATCTTTATCACCCTATGTAGATGGACTATCTCACGAACATACAGTTCTCCCAACTGATCCACTAAGAAAGTATCCCACACTAGTAAGAAATGTACTACCTTCATCAGACTATACAAAATCACCCAAATAACATCATTCTTTCAAGGTATACTTTGGAGACCCACCATAAAATATATGGTAACATCATCCCACTTTTATTCCGGAATGGACAGCAACTGTAGTAAACCATGAGGTCGTTGATGCCTAGCCTTCACCTGCTGATAGGTGTAGCACCATGTCACGAACCCTTATATCTCTTTCTTTATGTCTAGCCACCAAAACTGTCGCCATAGGGCACAATACATTTTGGTCACACCTAGATGTACTACCCACTTCGAGGCATGAAACTCACACATCATATCCTCTCATACACTCGTAGGAACAACTACTTGATTCCTAATATAGATGACCTCATCCTCATATATGCTCCAATTAGAAGGTGACTCCCCACCTTCAAGGATTTACCTCAAGGTCAAACACTCTATATCCTCATACTTCCTATCCCCGATTCATCTTAAAAGTGTAGACTCCACTAAAACTTATATGAGATTCATCTTCTCCTAACCCTCCAGAACCAAAACATGCATCTCATCCAATAAATTCATCAGCTTCCACTCAGAATTAGACTCCTAAACTTCTTGAGTCTGAGTCGTCCGGCTTAAATAATCAACAAAGTTGTTTCCATTTATGGGTGTATATGCTAGATCATAGTCTAATGAATACATATACTCAACCCACCTCTACTTCTAGAGATTAAAATATAATTCCGAGAAGATATACTTTAAGATCTTATGATCCATATACGTAGTAAACTTATCACCCAATAGATAATGTCACTATCACTTTAAATCATAAACCACTGTAGTTAACTCAAGGTTTTTATTTGGGTAGTTCTATTCATGTGGCCTCAACTGTCGAGACTCATACACCAAGACTCGATCTCCCTACATCAACATTGGTCTCAGCCCTATCCTAGAAGCATCACAAAACCCCATATACTCCACACCTGGCTCAAGTAGGATCAAGATTAATGTCGATGTCAACTTCTTCTTTAACTCATGGAAGTAATTATTGCATGCTTCTGACTAATTGAAATTTATCCTCTTTTTGGTTAATCCCGAAAGTGGCATTTCCAATTGGGAAAATTCCAAGATGAATCTCTGATAATATCTAGCTAATCTCAGAAATTTGTGGATATCAAAAACATTCTTGGGTTTCTCACAAGAAACAATTGTCTGAACCTTCTTTGTCTCCACAAACACACCTTACTCTGAGAAGATGTGGCCCAAGAAGTGTAAATGGTTAATCCAAAATAGAAACCTAGATAGATTGGAATATAGATAATGTTCTCTCAATGTACTCATGATGATGTTAAGATGTTGGCTATGATCGTTATGAGTCTTAGATTACACCAAGATTTCATCCACAAACACTGCCACAAATTGATCCAAGTATGGATGGAAGATTTGATTCATCAAGTCCATAAACATTGTCGGTGTTTTCTTCAACCCAAATAGCATTACAAAGAACTCAAATATTTTATGTGTGCTTCTGAAAAAAATACAAGTTATATCAGAAGGTCAGCCTCTCAACTGATGATACTCTGATCTCAAGTATATCTTGGAAAAGATACAAACTCCCCTCAACAAGAATATTCATAGAGGTATATCTCTACAATTCTAAGCACATGTCTTAGGACACGTAACACAATATCAACACAGTTACATGGATTCACATAAAGTAATAACAATTCAATCCCACAAACCCCACCACGTGGTCAGAACCGAGGTGCTATCACTACCCTTAACCATCCTATATCTAGTTCAGGGTTAACAAAGGGTAAACACTTTCTCACTATTCAATTTTCTCATTAGACACTCATTTATTCACATCTTTCATCATTTTAAAATTTTCATTTCATATTAGGAACCTTTTTCAGTTCAATTTCACAATCAAGGAAAAACATTTCAAGTTCAACAACTTGCCAATAACCCGTTTTCCCATGCATGCCTAAAATGATGCATGTCATAAAAATAATCCTAAGTGCCTAGAATTATGATTTCATACTCAACCATCATGTCATTCTGAGCCATGAGTAAAATTTCATAAAATCTAAACAATAATAATCACATCACACAACAAGTGCATCACCCAAGGTGAAATAATATTCAACTGTAACAACACACATCAATAACAGTAATCCAACCCTAGATACTTGGGTTTTTTCCCATATATGGGTTTACAACTCTCATGAATGAGATCATGTACAAGTTTTAACTCTTTCTAGTTAATTTACACCTTTCCCAAATATAAATACAAAAAAAAAAGAAAATAAAGTTGTCTTTTGATACCATTTTGTGACGTACCAACCTAGGTTCCCCACACCGGTGCCCCGAGCTAGTCGGTCACATAACCTCAAGCACACCTCCCTATATGCCAGAGGCTGCTAACTAGTAGTGAGAGTCAATTATCGGTCATGGAGAGACTATACCCACCTTATCAGAGTAATACACTAGTGTAAAAATAAATAAACAATACCAAATGAATTAACATAACTAGAATAATACTAGTATCATAAGATGTCCAAAACTAGAAATACAATATCAAAATTGAATAGTAGATATATCATAGTATGTTTCAAGTGTCAAAATAAATACTGAAAAGTAAAGACACTGATAACTCCCAAGATGATCCTGAACCATGTCTGCTTCCCTCATCCATACTCCATCCCAACTCAACCATCTAACATAGGGAATTTTCCCTTAACATATCATACAACCATGAAATATATTTGGGTACCAATCAGGCGGCCCAAGTAGGGTGTGAGTATAACTCAGTAGACCACCACCAATAGTGTCTAAAACAATATCCATCCAGAAAAATTGCATGCAGTTGTATAAAGAATAAAATAAAAGAAATAAAGTAAATAGCTTACATTTATTCAATTACTCTTTATTCAACCACATAATATTTGGGTTCCTAAGGAAACCTGAACTCTCAATACCTGTTTTGGCCCATGCTGGATTCTAAACCATATCACATAAAAAATTACAAACATTATATCACATGGGAATTCAATATCCATTTCAATTTAAATAATGTAATGGCCAATTACAACCATATTCCAATGCCAACTCATGGGAGTCGAGTGCCATGTTTAGCACCCCATGAGTATTTGGAGCATCAATCTTTGTCCCACACCCCATGGGAATTTGGAGCATCAGTCCATGTCCCATACAATAATATTTTCATGCATGCAATTGGGTCTACAATGTCATATCTAGCACCCCTATGGGTATTTGGATCATCAGTCTGTGTCCCACACCCCACTCTCAATCAAACATGTATATCACTAATATCACATCATTCAAGGTAAATCAACATTAACCTTATATCACATTCCTCATTAAAAAGTTTTATTAATTAATTTAATAATTAATTAATCTATTTCAATCAATTTCATAAACACAATAATTTCCATTGATTAATTTAAAAATTAATTAATCTTATTCACAACCTCAATATCCCAATAATTAATTCAAAAAATAATTATTCAAATCAATTTCACAATCTCAATATCTCAATAATTAATTCAACAATTAATTATTCAAAATAATTTCACAATCTCAACATCACATTAATTAATTCAATAATTAATTAATTTGATTCCACATTCAATTTCATAATCCTCAGTATCTCATTAATTAATTCAACAATTAATTAATTCAATTTACAGCCTCAATTTCCCCAATTAACCTAAATCCTTAACACGTGGAAATTAAACTAATCAATTCAATTATCAAAGAAATTGTCCAATCATGAAAATTGAAATTATCAAAATTACATACACATAAATTTAATCAAGACTATGGGATTATAATTTAGACCACCTACCTCAAGTTTGATGATGAACAGTCACCAATGGATATACCCAATTGAGGTGGAACAACCAAAATCACGATGAAGAATGGGATTTAGATCTGAATCGTGAATCCAAGATTAAACGAATCGAGATCTAACAAATTTAGATCTAGATCTAGAACCAAAAGCGGATAAACATCTCTCTTTTAACCATGGAGAAGAGCGGGAGAGAGAGAGATCTAATCAGGAAGAAAACACATACTTGAGGAGGTGAAGATCTTCAGTCTTCCCTTTGATTTGACATAAATGGAGGTCAGGAGGGCATAGAATGCATCCAAGAACCTCCAAAAATGTGGGAAAATGATTTGGTCCATGTTAGAGTTGATTTGGGTGAGCTTCGGGTGTTAGGGTAATTCTAAATATAATTTTCGAGTGAATTAAAACCCATGCACAGTTTCCTAGGCAAGGGAGCATAGTTTTCCAAACTGTGTGTCTTAACTGTGTGCCTCTTCTAAGGTGGTGCATGGTTTCTCCTAAAAGGGCGCATGGTTCAAAAAACCATGTGCTAGTTGTGTGAATCCTCTATGTTTGGGTTCGTATGGTTTGTTGGGGTAGGATACATGGTTTTGGGAAAATAATGCATCAACTGTGTATTTCCCAATCTCCTTCCAAAATTCTTAAATTCTACCCAAAAAGTCCTCAAGGTAAAACCCAAACAAGATATTCTCTAAACAAAGAAAAAAAACCCTGAAAACAAGCTCAAGACATCTCTATAAAAATTTGGGATATTACAAAATACCATGAAGTATGAATGATTCATGATATAACATGTAACCATATAAAATAAATTAGGGTCATCACAATAAAATATGACTCAATGAAGGGAAATTGAAACAAAATCTCTTACCTTGAGTCCAGAATTATTATGAATTCCTTTAAACACCTATATAATAAACTCATATCAACTGTGTTATTTATTAAGAACATTTTCCAATATTAACTCCATATAATTAAACCTTCTTTAATTTATTATAATGACATATTAAATTACTTAATTAGTTAAGTCCACATCGGGTGTTTTGAGGACATTCAGTCTATAATTTCAAAATGGCTTCGGTATGTTGATCGTTATCAAAGGGGTCATTATTCCAACATCTCCATAGTAATAATAATGAAATAATTATCATTTTTATACATAAATTATACTTTTAAAAACAACCATGAAAGATGGTAATAAAAAATAAATTGTGTTACAATCATGGACATGATAGGTCGTACGTACGCATGACTAACATTTCCATTTTTCATCAATCATTATGGAAAGAAGGTAAGTATTATTTTATATTTATTATTATAAAAATTATATCATAAAAAAATCATATTATTTCTTTAAACAAACTTATATATATAGCATTCATGTGATGTGGTGATGAAAATGGATCACATCACTTCGTGGAGATCGTATTCCACATATACGTGCGAACGATGTTATCATTTTTTAGTGAATGAAAATGTAAAAAAGTATATTATATATTTTATTTTAATAATTATAAATATTTCATGAATATTATATATTAACTTTAATTCCATCATTATAACCATATTTGAGTGGTGGTCATGGAAAATGAATTATATCGGTCCGTGAGGCCGTAGTTTATCGTACACACAAATGATGAATTCATTTTCCATTTGATAGAGTTTGAAGATGGAAATAGGATATGACACTAAAATAATAACCTATAAGTATATGGGATATAATGATGTTATTAAATCATGGTTAAGGAATATTTTAATTATGTGGAAGAATAAATAAAACAAAAACACTCAGTTAAGAATTATACCTCTTCTTCAGACAACCCATTTTGATTTACACCTTAATCCCTCTAAGTTTGGTATTTTTACCAAATTAATAACTCTATAATGTTTATATGGATTTTAGGAAGGTATTTGGTTAGTTATTGTATAAAAAATGGTTCTTGAGATATGAATAAATGAGAAGAAGAGGTTTCCTTTTATAAGTGATGGGAGGGGAACTATTGGAATTTTTAAAAATATTAAATTAATATAAATTAATTTGGATGTCCAAAAGACATAAATTTGATAATATTAAAATATAATATGATTATTATTTAAAATAATATAATAAAATAAAATTTAGAAAAGTTTGTATCACATTTTTTCCCTTATCTTTTTGTTTTAACACTTCATTATCCCTTTGGACAACTACCACGACAATAATGTTTTTTACACTTTGAGGGTCATGATAGTTACTATAAATGAAAAAACAACTCATAAATGGATCATGGTTGATATTTTCAACCATATACTAATCACTTGTCAAAATATAGTATTTTTAGGAATTTTAAATTATTTAATAAAATATTATTTTCATAAAATATCAATAATGTCAATTTTTGAACTATTCATTTACTATGACTTTAAAACACCAACAAAAAGATGGAATTCGAATATAATCACTTTAAATATCCCTAAAAGGTTATATTTATCTATAAAATTTATTAATCACACTAATTATTTCAAATTATATTACTTTTAATGTTTCTAATATCATTTATTTTATTTTTTCATTTATTTAATAATTACTGCATCAGCATTGCATAAGCATTTAAGGTAATTATTTCTACACTAAAAATTAAATATAAATTACCATGATGAAGATAAATCATTAATATTTCAAATTAATATTTATAACTGAACATATATTCTGTTTATCCCAATATTAAAAATAGTATAGTTATTAAAAACAAGAGTGTGATATTTTTTACTTTTCTTAACATAAAATATTATAAAGGTCATAATCACATCCAAATGGATACGAAAGGTCATATAACCAAATATTGAGTGATTATAGATGAAATGGACTCACCCAATAAAATTAAGGTAACTTTTAGAGTCATTTTATAGTCCTTATCATATTATTTTTAACCCTTAA
Organism: Viscum album; assembly: GCA_963277665.1. Taxonomy (NCBI): domain Eukaryota; kingdom Viridiplantae; phylum Streptophyta; class Magnoliopsida; order Santalales; family Viscaceae; genus Viscum; species Viscum album. The sequence goes on from OY728166.1 coordinate 857,299,118, forward strand.
TTACTAGATTTACCATTTATCGTGGTAACAAAAATTATTATGATTACTATTCATAATGACTAAAAATAAAAGGGAATTGTTTTAAAATTTTAAACTCAATGATTCTAAATATTAAATTTATTTTTCAAGATTCAAAATATAAAAGTTTCAGAATTTAATTTAAAATTAAACCATCAATATGCAATAAAAATGGGTTTTCTATAAAAATTGTCTTTTTAAGTATAAAAATATTTTTATTCCAAATTCGAGTATAAAATTCACTCAAAAAATTATAATTGGATTCTGTTTTATCAAAATCAACTAATAAATTTTCAAAACTAAACCAAAAAAAAGTTTTAATTTTTAAATACTTTAAAAGAGAACACAGTTTTCAATAAAAATCAATATTCTTCACTATTCATTGAAAAAACAAACTTTTCAGAAAAAAAACTCAAAATTTCATCATAGGATAATTTTGATATTATGATTTCAAAAATGATATCCTTTTATAAAATAAAATTTCAAAAATTTCTATAAATTTATTATATTATTTTCTTACAAAAATAAATAAAAACCATTATTCAGGAAAACATATTTTTTATCAAGAAAATGACTTTACTAAAAATTGAGTTCTTATTTCCTAATAATTATTTAATAAATTTTTATTGATTATTAGCTTTATATATATTTCAAAAAAAAGTTAATCTTATTCATTCCCTTAAATTTAATGTCTAGGTTATAATTGTCAAAATTAAATAATAATATTTTTCAGTTCATTTAAGTTTGGTGTTTTGTATCTTATACGCTATCAAACAGACTTTTTTTAAAATATCAAGATATTACATCCCCCCCCAATGAATTTTATCCTTGAAATTTGAACTTTACCTCACTAATCAAAAAATTTCCATCCAAAAATACATTTTTTGAAATACCACATCATAAAAAGGGTTTATAAAATTTCCTCTTGAAAAGAGGGAAAAGTAAATATGAAAGTCATCTCAAATAACACATAACTAGGTTTCCAAATAGGAAAAATTAGTAGGAAGTGAAAATATGGATATGGAAAAAAAGCATAATGTCTAAATAATGATGTAGAGTGAAAAATATCATTAATCACAAGAAATTGAATGATCACAAGAAAGTCAAAGACCGCAAAACTATAAACCAAAGAGGTCTGAAAAAAGATTATTGATTCATAAAAAATAAAGATAATAGGATAACATTTTTGTTTCAAGATTCTTTTCCTAGTTTTGAGAAATTTCATTGTCATTTAAACTATGAATATTATGAAATAAACTTAATTTACAAGTATAATTTCATCCTTTAATCAATTTTCACTCATCTTTTTTTCAAATGATGAGTATTCAAGATGAATTTTTTTTAGGCTTAATGTACTAAAATCAACTTTCATCAAATTATATACTTCCTCAAAAGTATAGAAAACTATTTCTCCTTTCTTTAAACATTAACCAAAACCAAAATGGTTATCACAAGGTAAGATAATTCTCAAAATTAATAAACCTTCATATGAAGAAATAATACACTAATATACATAATTCAACAGTAATAACCAAAGTTCAAACTAAATCATTCCATAAATAATTATCCTTACATTCTTCAAAATATTCCTAACCAAACTTGAAACCCAAAAATTATAAGTATTTGAGCATATATTCTTCCAAGATAAATTTAAAATTTATCTCTAAATAACATTAGTCACCCATAAATTCATATACACAAAAAAATTATATGACATAGTAATATAGTCTCTAAGATATTCTAATCATTTCCCTAAATGACCTAAACCTCCATAATTCCAGATTAAGATCATATATGCTTCCAAAAGATAATTCAACCCTGAATCCTAAAATAAAAACTCATAATATTTTGTTTACCTTAATCTAATAATTTTCCCCAAAATAATGAACTTCTTCATTAGTCACAAAGTCCCAAAATCAATTTTCAATCACATAGTTGGTTATATCATATATTCCCATATTGTAATAACCCATAATTATCTCAACGTCAAATATAAGATAAACCCTAAAGATCACCAATACCTTTAAACTTATTTCCACATAATGTAAAGGCATTCTTCCTAAAATAAATTTTTTACTAAAATCTATACTAACACCAAGGGTTATATTACCATAAATGTTTCCCAAAATATTCTTAATCATCTAAAACTTCCATCACTTAAAACACAAAAAGGGGTGTCTAAGAATTGAACTTATGATCCACCTAAAACTTATAAAACCATGATAGAATCAGTAACTCTTAAGATAACCTCACATGAAAACATCCTAACCTCCAAATTTATCTAAACTCTGTTATGATGCCAACTATAATAGACATGAATCCGTACTCCTAGATTCAGTGCTAAAAACATAAACTTTATATTTTTGGATTTAATATCGATAAATGTGACCCAATTTTTTTCATTAAAACCCTACAACATAAAAAGGTAATATTATATAAATTATATAACAAAGGACCTTTTAGGTTTTTAGTTTTAGATATTTAGAAAAAAACTCTTACATAAATAACACTTATGACTTTAAGGGAGTATTTTTTCCATTATACCCAACTTTTCATATTCCATATTAAGTCTTCAATATCTCTCGCAATTTTCTTCTCGTATGAAACATTTCTAGAATCAAATAATTTATCACATTTTTTTTATAAACTAGGAAAAATGAAACAAAATAAGGGTGATCTCAAATGGTTAGTAAGGGTAAACAAAAGCATTAACAGTTAAATGTCATCAGCGAGAGTAAGATGAGTATAAGGGTATGATGACATAATCATAGTACGTGAGCATAACATAAGAGAAATTATACTCATCAACACCTAGATAATGAATTATAAAACATGTCATAAATATTTAACAAAGGAAAGAGTCATAGGAATCAATAATCATGAGTCATGTGATGTCAATCTTGATCAAACGAAACATTTATAACTCATGAAAAGCATAAATAAAATGTGTAGGTAACTTGGGGGATCATTTTCAAATCACTCTTACATATTGAATAACAATTATGGTTATATGTGGAGTAACCATAATGATTACACTTGGAGTAACTATCATAGTTACACTTGAAATAAGCATCACGATAAATTCTATAATCTCTTAGGAGAAACGTAATCGGTTAACTCCATCTCTTTACTCAATGCATTGAAGTGCTATAAAGGACTCACTCGTCCTTAGTTTATAATAGAATCAATCATCATAATAAACAATTTCCAAGAACCATAACATGAATAAAGTACCCATAACATGAATAAAGTACATAGAGATTTCATTTCAACATAAAACTCATAGAAACATGCATTATTCCTTTCATAACTTGATTAACCTACAGAAAAAAAAATAGATTCCATGAAAATATATTTGAAACAATCATAATCCAACTAGATAAATAATGAGAATGGTATCAATAAAAAATATCTATATTAGAGCATAAGTAAAATCATGAGTTTTTTATGTTGATGAATGGAAAAACCATTAAAAGATAATTAAAATCATTCTTGAGGAAAATATCTCTTTCACTTTAAAAATCACTTGCAGTAACTAAAAATTCATAAAATATTATGAAAATAATTTTATTTGAAAATAAACTTAGAAAAATAAAGAGTAATATTCAATGAAAATAATGATCATGATGGAGGAAAAATTCATTCAAGTTGTAAATGTTAAAAATAAATATTTTTTCAAACATTTTTTAAAGGGGAGTCTAAAGTGATCTATTTGGAAAACGTTAAGAAATTTATTTTTAAAACATTTTAAAATAAGTTTAAAGATTGGGTAAAATAGATTTAGAAAACAATTTATGTTATAAAATAATATTTTAGAAAATATTTTAGAAAACATGGATATGGAAAAAAGAAAGATTCTCAATATAAAAGAAAGATACAAGATCAATAGAACATAAAAATAACATTCTTGATGTTTCTTTATTCAATAAGGGGGGAAATAGAAACTAAACATGTAAAAAAAATTCATAACTATAGGATAATAAAAGAGATGTGGTTCGAGAAAATAAGATCATATGATTTCCCCTAAAAGAACTTGAACATAAACAATCTTGGAATAAAAGGAGGTTGTAACATAAATCCTTTTTCAGTTTGTTAACTTTTCAATCATATGCCCCGTGAAAGAATAACATCAAATTAAACATTGAATATAATAAACATAAGTATATTCATGATATAATATATAAAATGGGTAGTATATTCGCCTCATAAAAAAAAGATAGGTACATAACATATGCACCAAAGAAGACAATTTTAGATGAAGAACATGTACAATGATCATAACATTGAAGTGAGAATTAATCAATGAAGTGATTATGTGTAACAAATGTAAATTCACACCAAAAAAGTGGAAATATAACATAAATAAAACAAAATCTACTTCACACATAATCTATACATAATATAATCAATAGAGAAGTGATATAACCTAATGAAAGAAAATTGAGTTATGAAACACTTACCACTTGGTAACATTCAATTCAAATCCACTTGGATGAAATAATTTGAATTAAAACTTAAAATATAATACATTATTAAGGATTCATGATATTACATGTAAAATGGAATTATATACACCATATAAAAGAAATTATATGCGTAACAATAAAATATTCCTCGGTGATGGAAAATTTAGATGAAATCTCTTACCTTGAGTCCAGACTTGTTATGTATACCCTTTAACACCAATATAATAAACTAAAAGAAATTATTTTATTTCTTAATAACCTTTTCCAAGATTAATACCTTATAATTAATCCATTTTTTTCATTTATTACAATAAAATATTTAATTACTTAATCAGTTAAGTCCACGTCGGGTGTTTTGAGGACGTTTGGTCCATAATTTCAAAATAACTTCAGTATATTGATTGTGGTCAAAGGGTTAATTATTACATCATCTCAATAATAATAATAATTAAAAAATTATCATTTTTATACATCAATTATACTTTTAAAAATAACCATGAAATGTGGTTATGAAAAAATAACTATGTTACAATCATGGAGATGGTAGGTCATACGTATGCATGAGTAACATTTCTATTTTTCAAAAATCATTATGGAAAGAAGGTAAGTATAATTGTATCTTAAAATAATGATAATTATATCATAAAAATAATATTATTTCTTTAAAAAAACTTATATATATCATCTATATGATGTGGTGATGAAAACAGATCACATTGCTTCATGGAGGTGGTAGTCCACAGGTGTGCACGAATGATGTTATCATTTTTTAATGAATGGAAAGGTAAGAAATTATATTATATATTATCTTTTAATAATGATAAATATTTCATGAATATCATATATTAAATATAATTTCTTCATTATAACCATCTATGAGTGGTGGTGATGCAAAACGAAATACATTGATTCCCGAGGTGGTAGTCTATCATACACACAAACTATGAATTCTTTTCCCATTTGATGGAGGTTAGAGATGGACATAGGTTATGCCACTAAAATAATAACATCTAAATATATGATAGATAATGATTTTATTATATAATCATGTTTAAGGAATATTTTAAGAAGGCGGAAGAAGAAATAGAATAAAAACACTCAGTTAAGAACTATACCTCATCTTCAGACAACCTCCTTTGTTTTACACCTTAAGACCTTTAAGGTTGGTATTGTGCCAAAAATAAGATCTCTAGAATGTGTATAAATATGTTAAGAAGGTATTTGGGTAGGTATTGGCTAAACCAAATGATTCTTTAGATATTAATAAATGAGAAGAAAAGGTACCCTTTTATAAGAGATGGGAGGGGCACTCTTGAAATTTCTTAAAATATTAAATTAATATAAATTAATTTTGATGTCCAAATGGATTCAAATTGATAATATTAAAATATAAGATGATTATGAGTCTAAGTAATCTCATAAAATAAAATTTTGACAATTTTAGATCACATTTTTACCCTTATATTTTTATTTTAACCCTTTGGATAATTACCGCGACAATATGGTTTTTTACTCTTTGAGGGTCATATTAGTTATTATAAATAGAAAAATGACCAATAAATGGACCTTGGTTTATATTTTAAACCTTATAATAATCACTTAACCTAAGATAAAATTTTTAAGAATTTTAAATCATTTTCTAAAATATTATTTTCATAAAATATCAATAATATAAATTTTAGAACTATTCATTTACTTTGACTTTAAAACACTAAGATAAAGACTGAATTTGAATATAATCACTTTAAATATCTCTAAAAGGTTATATTTATCTAAAAAATCATGGATCACGCTAATTATTTCAAATTATATTACTTTTAATATTTTTAATATCATTTATTTTATTTTATTCATTAATTGAATAATTAATGCATCAGCATTGCATAAGCATTTAAGGTAATTATTCATTCACTAAAAATTAAAAATAAATTACCATGATGAAGATAAATCATTTATATTTAAAATAAATATTTATAATCAAGCATAACCTCTATTTATCCCTATAATGATTTGGATTTTCATGAAGGTATAGATCATTTTTTTTCAACTTTAATTCCTTAGTTTGACCATTGTAATGTTACCTAAGGAATCACGGAGGTCACGAGGGTTGCTAGGGATTGTTCGGAACCCAAAGCCCCAAAATTTGGAGAAACAAACTGGGTTGCACAGATACTAGAAACCATACAGCCTAATTTTCATGGTTTCTTCTATCCATGTGAGGCATTTCCGAGGGGAGCAAGGGGTTGCTTGGTTGTTTGCTACCGTGCGAGACGAGGAGCATGCCCGTGTGAGATTTCAAACTTTTGGGACAGTGTGTTTCACACGGCTTGTGTATGGTTAGGGAAACCATGAACCTAGTCCATGTGGGGTCCCTCCTTAGGCATATCATGGTGCACAGTTTGGACAACTGTGTGACCTAAAATTTATTGGTTAAAAATATCATTTTTTTCTTAAGTGCTTTAATACCCCACACCACTTTTCTTTCTTCTCCTCTAGCAGGCTGGAGCTCGTTTCTTCTCCCAGAGAGCTCTTCCTCCTCCCTATACTAGGTTTCTTGATAAATCCATCATCCGGACTCCAAACGGATCACCATCTAAAGTGTTGGATAGATATAGGTAATATTCTTAATCCTATTACTTCTGTTCTTAGTTGTTCTTCCCGTATCTTGCGCTATTTTGGTGTGAGCTCATTCACCCTATTTTCAGAGAATTGGACCGTTATTTCATTTTATTTCAATCTACTTCAAACCTGAAGTCGATATTGGATGAGGAGTCATCTACATCCCTAAGATAGGTGTTCTAGTTTTTTTCCCTAAAAGTTGTGATGTTTTCATAGATTTTTTATGGTACTGCACATCGGACTTTGTCACGTGTTGCCCTTAAATGTGTTCTTCTTTTCTAAATAAATACAAACTTGTTGTTATAACTCCCATAGACCCTTGATAAGTAATTAAAGTTCGTTAACCTTGTTCATTTCCACCCCTTCATGTGTGTAAAATTAATTTCCATATATTATATAATTGTTTAATGGACCAAACACTCCCTAAGTGTTCGGATTATCTTGGAAATGGAATTTCCCTCCTTTATATAGTTGTCTTGATGACCAAAGAACCTTCTAAGTTTTTGGATTGACCATGGAATTGATTTATCATGCCTTGATAAATTAAATGGATTTTTAAAATTGAATGGAATTGGGTTGAAATTTCATGCCTCGTGTTTTATAATTATGAACTTGAAATGTATGAATTTCTCATTCTTAGGTATATGTTCTATGTGACTATAAATAAAAGAGAGTTGATACATCATGGTTATTCTTATTATTATGAGTATTCCATTGCTATGGGTGGGTGAACGATGGATAAGGGTCTTGTTGATCATAACATTTCACTCTTCATTACATCGAGTGTTGATCATGACGTCTCACACCATTATACTTTTATTTGGGTGATGGGCATGATGTTCCATGTTCCTCTGTACCGGGTGCTGGGAATGACGACCCACCCCACCATCTAGAGTGACGAGTATGATGTCCCGCATTCATATGATATTATGGTCTTATACCCTTACTAGAGCCATAAGCTCATTATAATAGTTATGGATGTCAGAGTTACGCCTTAGGTCCATCTTGTAACGACCCGAACGATTATAAATAAGATTTCCCTTGTGATTTAATTAAATGTCTTATTATGTAATATGGTTATAATAAATCACATGAACTTATTTTTTTTTTATTATATATTATCAGATTTAAATGATCATTAAGCATTGTAGATGCCGAAAAAAGTCTGTAACTACCAGAGAAGTTTTGAAATGACAAAGCGAAGTCATATTCGGAATCAGAGGCCCGGTCCGGAGGCCCGAGAAGTGGTGCACAAAATAAAGGAGGCCTTGTGTGAAATAAATCCGTGCGCGCGAAGCATCCTCGGGATGCACGTAATCGAGCCGATGAGGCGCGCAATTTTGCGTTCCACGGTTCCTTGCGGTGAAGGTTTGCACACCGACGGTTCCTGGCGCGGAAGATTTCACGCACCGCCTGGATTCCGCGCCGGCCACTGCCTATAAATAGAAGACGACCCCAAACGGTTTAGGGTTGCGGAATATGGAACGGCTCCCGTGCGCGCAATTCGGACTACCCCGTGCGCAAGATGACTTCCAGGTAATCCCTATTTTCGCGCAACCTTGCCCCAGGGTTCGCCTTTGCACGCAACTCCACTGGCTTAAGTGAATTTTCCCACTCCTCCAGGTTCTTCCCTTGCGCTCAATCCTTGCCCCATGCGCGCAATCCCCTTCTGTGCGTGCAATCCCAATACTTTGTGCGCAATCACCTATCCACGCAATCCTCTGGTCCCATTGCGCGCCATTCCGGTGTTTTGCACGCAAACCTTCTCTTTGCATGCAACACCCAGGACCCTTTACCATGACTCCCCTTGGCTGCCTCTCCGTGCCGGCACCTGATGTCTTCCCTTCCAGGCATGCGCGCCATGCATTGTTTTCCCGTACGGCCTTCTAGGCTCGTACGAAGTAACCTCAAGGTCCCTTGGGCGGTGTTTCCCATTGCATTGCTTTGCCTCATTCTTCTCCGCATAGGAACGCTAACGGCTATTTCTTCTTCGCATAGCCATGCTAACGTGGACCCCCCGATGGTTTGCCCTGCGGCCCCCCTTCACTACGGCCTTGTCGATGCATTCCCTCCCACATGGGGTAGAGGGCATTGGACATGTAAGCCCTAGGGGTGTGGAGCGAACTCACCTCGTCCAAGCTAAAGGATGTTAAACTGATAAGCACCTCATTCTTAACACATGACGTAAAACTGTGGTTTGACCCCGTGCTTCGCACGCAGGGTCCCCCCAGCTCGGACATTCTTTACGCCTATCGTCTCCACGGGAATGGAATCTTCCTCGCATGGAATGAGATCCTTCTTGTTGGAGTGGCGTTTGTCCACAGGGGAAGGGCTGCCTCAGAGCGCAATCCCCTAGCCTCTATTAGGAATAAAATATGACCATTTAGGCCCACTTGGATTAGATTAGGACATTTCTAATTAATTTATTTAAAGAAGGGTTAAAATAGTTAAAATCAAAGTTTAATAAGAAAATAATTTTTAATATAGGGTTATACATAAGATAAATTCGACTATAAATATTCATTAGAAATATAAAAAGATTTCCTACATAATGGTATTTTATTTGTAATTTTTAGACATTAAATAATTTAATTTATTTATGACACAAAGATGATGCAGTAATTATCTTATTAATGAAATATTGACATAATTGATGTTATAAATACCCAAATAAATGTAATTTTAAACTTTTTATGAATTCCACTAATTTTCTAGGTTAATATGACATGTTAGTATTGATTTAATTAACTTTTTCGAACTAATCATTCTGTTATGATTTTCACAAAAATCAATTACTAAATAGTGTCAAAATTGACATAAAATAGTTTTTAAAACAAATATTATATTATTAATTGTTATTTTATTCCTAAAAATATAAGGTTTGGCCAAATGACTTAGATAATGTTATATATATTAATAATAAAAAACTTGGGGTTCGTTTGTCTTCTTATAGTAAGTTTATTAACCTTATAGTGTAAGAACACAAAAAGACACGGTAAAAGTAAAATTATCTAACTTAATGTTAAATCTAAATTATAAGGTTAAAATAGGAACCTAGACTTGTCTAAATTCTATTGGATGAGAGTATTTCGACCCATCCCCACCTTCTCTTCGAAATAAATCAATTTGGAGCTATTTAAAACCAAATTTGGCTTTATAATAAAATAATATTTTTAGTTATTCCAAAGGTGCCCCTCTCCTCCCTTATAAAAGGGCACCTCCTCCCTCTCTTCGTCACACCACTTTGAGCCTTCAAGCTCGTCCAAACTCTGCCAAATTCTCTTCTCCACTTCCCTAGAAACATCCTAGAGGTCTTGGTCTTCTTAAAAGACCAATTTTAGTGCCCTAAGAGGAAGACTCAAAGAGGCGCTTCAAAGAAGAGGTAATGTCCGTTACCGATTCTTTCATCTTTATTTCTTCTTCCACTTCTTCTTCTTAGGTTGTATCATTATGAAGTAATAACATCAGTATCACTCATATACTGATATGTTATTATAAGTATGAAACAACCTTATTTCACCATCTACCCATCCTACGGAAAACGAAATCACCGCGCGTGCGTACGTACGGAATACCGTCTCCACGCCGTGGTGTAATCTATTTTCCACCACCACCTTACTTGGATGGGTATAATAGTGTAAATAATAACTATATATGATTATTGTAAAGTGATATTGATTCTGAAATAGTATACATACACTCCAATACAATTCCACGATCATGAGAACGATATCATCGCTCGTGCGTACGTACGGACTACCGTCTCCACGACGCGATGAGATTCATTCTCCACGTTAACCATTCATGAATGATTATAAAGTATATATAATAAGTAATCATGAAATATATGACATAATAATGATACTGGATTTATGTATATATATATGTATGTCATCTACTTAATTCCATTCAACTTAATAAGGAAAAGAAAATAGCATTCATGCGTACGTATGGTCTACCGTCTCCATGAACGGTGTATTTCTTTCCATTTACTGATCTATTATATATATATATATATTCTGAATATATATTATATATAAATCATGTTTTATATTCTGGAATTAATTAATCATGATCTAAGTAATCATATGAATAATTAAAAGTCAAAACACGGATGACAAATGAAACGATTTTACCCAAAACGCTCTTTAACATGGAATTTACAAAAGAACGGGTAATATAAAGGCATAAGTGAACCATATATGATATCATAATAATGATTATGATTCTGGAATAAGTCAATGACATTATTTAAATCATTATACAGGATGTTCGGACACTTACGAAGGAAATCGGACCTAAGGTAAGGGAAATATCACAATCTCATTTTTATCCGAGATTGTTTATATTCAGAAATTACTGGGGTGTATTTTATCATCCACATCCATGTTTCCTAAATATGTAATATTATTTCCATCCACCTACAATTGTTTAAATCCAATTTTACCCTTTGGTGAGTTTTTAGTAAAAGATATGAAAGGAATCTTTTGTCATTTTTTGTACGAGGTACTTTTTGACTTTTCTGACAAAAGTACGAGAAGAATGTTTTTTTTAACTTATACGGAATGAAAGGATTTTTACAGTTTTATAAAGCCATATTTTCATGAATCTTCCTCAAAAATATTTCATGACTATTTTCAAGAAAATCCTTTTCTTTTAAAAATTCATGACATTTTGTGAAAAGAAAATGATTTTAAAGAAGAAAGGATATTTTCCTCAAGAATTCATTTCAAGTGTTTTATCAAAACCATTTTCCATCTAAAATGAAATTATTTCATATGTGTGTGTTTTAAGTATAATGTCTCTTTTATTTACATGGTTTCACTTTTCTTATTATGAAATTATATCCATTTGTTTTATATGGATTATGAAATGATGGGATGATGTTTATGAAACCCATTTTATTATTTGGGTTATGATGAATGTTTTAAGTTTATTTTGTGGAAAAAGTAAGAATGATTTCACTATGAGATGGGTGGGACCTATATCTCCCTCCAATGCATTGGGTAAAGATTTATATCTCATGAGATAGACATGGCTGGAACGGAAAGTTAAAACCGGTTCAGTAATACAGGACTGGAACGAGGAGTGAACTCGATTCAGAAAGGGACTTTGTCCACTAAGATGGGCTTGGCAGCAATGCCTTAGCTACTATGGAAATAATATCATGTGCTTAATGGTTTCCACAATTACATGTTTTATTCCCATTCTATTTTATCATTCTTAATGTTTCTTTGTGATCTATGCCTTACGTACTTCCATGTTTTATGTCATTGCTCAAGCTTTTGATGTTTAAACATTATGTTCATGTTTTTAAGTTCAAATGTATATGGTATGTTTTATTTTATCCATGCTTACCCTTACTGAGCATTTGATCTCACCCTTTTTATGTTTTCTTTTCCCCAGGATATAAAGAAAGGTTTTAGGTATGAAAAAAAAGGGAAGATCTTTATGGGAGATGTTGAAGATCTTTCACCACGATTAGAAGATTACGTTCCAAGTTTCCAAAGACACTAAACTATTACGGTCCTTGTGTGTGTGTTTTTGTTATGTACTAAGTATTCTGCAAAAGTAATGTAATGTCCATGTACGTCAAGCTTCGAGTCTCTACAGTTGGTATCAGAGGAAAGGTTTAGTCAACCTTTGGAAACTAGGATGCGAAAACGTAAGTGAGATCCTTAGAGATATTTCTAAGGTATGTCTAGGGATGTCCCTAAGGATAAGTATACGTATAGGATATGATCCTAGAACTACGGTAACGATCTTAGAATTTAACCTAATATGTTAGATATTGAGGGTACTCCCCATTTACTATGTTTCTTTCCCTAGCATGATTTTTTCCTCTCACACTATTCTTTTTGGGTTTTAGAGAATGGCTGGAAACAGGAAGATTCGTGATAATGGAGGATATGACGGACAATGGAATGATATTCTTCATGAGAAACCAAATGAAACGGGATTTGGAAGTCCAAACATCGTTATTATGCCTAATCAGTAATCTCATAACATGATCAATAATCTCAACTTTGGTAAGTTTCCCGACTCAGATAATAAGAGAAATATGGAGTTTCATGATGATCATAGAGGAAAGAAAGTTCAATTTCCCTCATGTAAATCATGTGGGAAGAGGAATCGGGGAGATTGTTTCAAGGGAACTGGAAGATGCTTTGGGTGTGGAAAAGAAGGACACAAAGCCAGTAAGTGCAAAGGAAAAGGTTCAGTTAACACCATGGATGAGGATAATGGTATTGCTATGACATCAACAATGGTTAAATGTTTTAAATGTGGAATGTACGGGCATTATGCAAACCAATGCCCTAAGGGAAAGTCTCATAAAGAGAATCAGTATGGTCTTATGGGTAGTATTTATGTTGATGATGATGAAGAGACTACAAATGATATGTGAGATGAAAGAATTGTTGAAGCTCGGTCAATGGTTTAAGAAGGTAGTGGAATGATTACATGTTTATCAAGTGTAATGTTGTATAAGTAATCTCATGGTACTATGGAATAAAGAGACATCTAAGGATTATTACACTGTTGTCTTTACTTGAGTTTTGAAAGTGTATGATTAATGGTACCAGTATCCATGAAAGGTTATTCAGATATTTTTAGAATGTAGATGATATGCGCATAATGAAGGGATAAGGAGAAAATTAAATGTTTGATAGTATTCATGAGCTCATGACTGATATACGGAGAAGGTTATATCATGGTTTGAGTATATAGAATTTTTGGATTTTGGTATGTGGAAAGAGTTAACTTTTGACAGCATTCATGTTTTCACTAAGGTTTAATGGGTATTCATTTTTCAAGAGAATACATGATTAAGGTATTCACATGATTGGAATGTGACCAACAAGATATATGGGGGATAAATGATGGTATTCACATGCTTGGTTGATGACATTTCAAGTAATCGTTTTCTTTATACTATGAGCTTGGACCGAAGTATTTTAGATAAGCCTAAAGATTGGAATGGATTATGTTGGACATAAGTTAGTATTGTTTAAGGATAGAACTTTTTTTGATATTATTGATGGGATGTTATAGTAATGAAGTTTTAGAAAAAGGACAACTTGCAGGATGGGCGACAGCCCATCGTGTCGGACAAGGCTGTGGGAATCGAACCCACAACCGAAGTGCGTGTAAAGACCCGTAAAATTCAAGGAATATTTTTTCTTAATTTTCTTTAGAATTTTACAAGAGCGCGGTTTCAGACGGCACCTGATTCCGAGGCCCGGAGTGCCCGGAATTAATTTCCGAAGTTTGGCTCGGGTACGTTCAGTGAACGAACGAGCGGGATTTCCTAACTTTTGATCCGGTACTCGGAATTGAAATCCGAGGGCACCGATGAACTCGCAGCGCCGATATTCGCTTAATGAGACCTTTTCGGGAGTTGCGTTTGTTGCGGGTTGAAAGTTACGTTTTGGGGTTTTTCAGTTAAGTTAAATAAAATTGTGTAAAACAAATTTTATTTAAACTTATTAAAAAACCTACCTAAGGGGGATTGGAAGTGGGACCCACACCCACTTAACCTCCCTTGGGAGGATTAAGTGTGGTGGGGCCCACACGAACCCCTAAATCTTTTAATAACCTCTCAACTTCCCCCTTAAACTCCTCTTTTAATAACATGACAACTTTGTTAATTAATGGAGTTGAATTGTTTGAATTGTTTGAATTTCAAACCTTTGAAATTCAAATTGATAATTGTGTGAATAAAATAAGACTTAGCTTATTTTATTTGGGTTAGAATTCTCTAGCCACCTTGAGAGAATTTGGAGCCTTCTTCTTCTTCTTCAAGCTTCGACGAAGAACGCCACGTTCTCGGGAATCGTCTTTCGCGACGCCATACCCGCGACACCGACGACGTCTTCTTCCGCGTCATCTCTTCCGCGACGATTTCCCGCGACGAAATCGTCGTCAAAGAACTTCGAATCCTCGCTTCACGACATCGACGTCCTTCTTCCGTGACGCCGACCACCGCGACGCGTCTTCCGCGGGTCGTTGACGATCTTCGTTCTTGAAACCAGAGGTAGGGGATGTTATTTATTGATTATTTTTATTCCATTCTTGAATCATGGATTTTAGCATGACTAAATGTGAGGCTTTTGGATATTCTTTAGTTATGTTATTAATTAACGTGAGGGGGGTCGGACCGCATGAACACGGCCGAACCCCCCCTCCTTAGTTCTCGTTTTATTCATGCGGATGGAAGCAAGAGGCGTGGTGCCGTCGCACCACGCGGATGAACATGCTTATAATTTTTCCGCAACACCGTCGCGCTTCGCCGAGGAGAGATTTCAAGAACGCGACGCCGTCGCGCCGCGTTGGGAGGGTTCATGGCACGGCGAAAGGGGCGCGGTGCCGTCGCACCGCGCCGGACGACGAACACCGCGGCCGGTTCCGGGCCGCGGTGAGACGAGGAGACCGCGGCCGGTTCCGGGCCGCGGCGGAAGGAAAGATCGGCGGCCGTGCCGCCGGCGTCGGAAGTCGAGGGCGGGACCGGAAATTCCGGTCCCGTTGGTAAAAACCGGCCGGCCAGCGGGCCGGCCGGATGTCATAAAAACCGGGGGATTAAACCCCCGGCCGGTCCTTCAAGACCCCCCTCTTAATGAGGGGGGCGGTTCATTAAAGGAGGGGGGGGCAAAGCCCCCCCGGTTTTTGTCCAGCCGGCCCCCATCTGCGGGGGCCGTTTTTATTGCAAGGCACGGCTTTTAGCCGTGCCGCTTGTGAAACGCGGGGCTTAGCCCCGCGTGCCTCCCGCCGCCGCCACGCGGCCCGCCGCCGCCACGCGGCCCGCCGCCGCCACGCGGCCAGCCGCCGCCGCCGCCACGCGGCCCGCCGCCGCCACGCGGCCAGCCGCCGCCGCCGCCACGCGGCCCGCCGCCGCCGCCACACGGCCAGCCGCCGCCGCCGTCCGCCGCCGTCCGCCGCCGCCGTCCGCCGCCGCCGGCCGCCGCGCCGTCCAGAGGGGGGGGGTCGGGCCGGGTCGGCCCGGACCCGGACCCCCCGTTTCGGACCAGATTCGGTTCTTGGCTCATAACTTGAGCCTCGGACCTCCGAATGACGAACCGTCTGCGGCAACACGATCCTTGGATCGAGACGGTCGTTTCGGTATATTGCACTCAAGGTTTCGGGTTACTTTGAGTTCGGCCGGGTTGGTTCGTTCACGAAACCAACCGGGCCTTCGGAGCGGAAACACTCATATCTTGAGCTACGGACGTCCGATTGACATGCCGTCAGTCGCGTAATGTTCCTCTTAGTGAGACGGATCTTTTGGCATACTCTGCCCGAGGTTTGGACGCAGGTGGAGTACGGTCGGGTTGGTTTTGCCTTAAAAACCAACCGGGCCCCGGAGACGAAAATGCCTATAACTCTCAGACCGGGCGTCCGATCGACGCGCCGTCTGTTGTGTTGAGTTCCTGTTGACGATACGGAACTTTTGGATACATCAACTTCGGTCTTCGTGACAGTTGATGTATCAGCCTCTCGGCTCGTGGAGCGGATCCTCCGTACGAGCTTGCTGTGTGCGGGAACCCTAGTGCTGGCTGCGACTGTTCTACTGCTACGACTGCTACTGTGACTGCGACGACGACAGTACAGAGATCCTGTGTGGATTTGACGACGACAGTACAGAGATCCTGTGTGGATTTGACGACGAAAGTACAGAGATCCTGTGTGGATTTGACGACGACAGTACAGAGATCCTGTGTGGATTTGACGACGACAGTACAGAGATCCTGAGTGGATTTGACGACGACGACTACAGCACTCAGCGATCCTACGTGGATCAGTGCTACAGGTTCTGTGTGAGCCCGATCCTGTGTGGGTCCTTGCGCTCAGCGGTTCTGTGTGAGCCAGCGCCTACAGGTTCTGTGTGAGCCCGATCCTGTGTGGGTCTTCTGCGGGGGTTAGTTACCTATCGATCCTTCGTGGGTCCGACGACTTAGATGGATCAGTGATCATCTTTATCGTCCTTGAAGAAGTATACCTGTGTGAGCTGAATCCTGTTGTTTTCCTGTGTGGATTGTGTTGTGCAATCCTGTGTGGATTATATTTTGCTTCCCTTTGTGGATTACGTATACTTTCCTGCGTGGACTGAGTTGTACTTGGGCTCGGAGGTTGGAGCGTATTTGAATTGATGACTTAGGTATATGTATGGGCATATACCTAAGCAGTGTCGGTTGTTACTTCGTGATTGTACTTTTCTTCGTGGTTTATCCTTTGTGGATTTGAGAGACCTTCAGGGGTCTCGGGGTCCCTACTGAGTAGCTTATACTCACCCCTGCACGGGCTTTGCCCGCACTTCGTTGTGTTGGTTGCAGACGACGGACAGTGTTGACCTTAGCTGAGGCTTGCAGAGCGGGACGGTACCCGGAGGTGGACCACTGGGCGGGACGTGCTCGGAGCGGACGGCGGGACCCGTGGAGCAGAGGAGCTATCTGTACCCACCCTTCAGGTGGGATTTCCAGTGGACAGCTCGGAGTAGCGGCTTTACTTTTCAGTTGTTGTTTTTCCCTTTTCGAGTTGTACTTTACTTTCAGTTTGGGTTTGTATTCTGGCCCATTTACTTTTTCGCACTTTCAGTCGTACTCTGTATGCTTAGTGTTTACTTTCCGCTTGATTACTCTGTGGTGTGTGTTTACTTTTCAAAGGCAATGCCTTCCCTTTTACCGGGAATTACGCCTTGGTGCTAGTCGCCAGCCCCTGGCCTATGGAAGGCGGGCTTGGGGTAGTCACGGCACGGACCCCGAGGGCGGGTCGTGACAAATTGGTATCAAAGGAGTTCGGTTCTACCGCGAACTCTGATCTTTTCTATGTGAAGCAATAATGTTTAGCGTATTGAGTGTGGTTATCAGTCCAGGGAGTCCAGTGTTGGTGCGGCGGCCGACGTATCCGTACACCAGGACCCTGACTTCTGATTTCCGACTTAATGCACGAAAACATTGATTGCGTGTGTGTTTCAAGTTTTCTTTGTGATTACTTGTGTCAGCTCACCGGGTATACTGATCTGCTTTATGAAAGTCTCAAGTTTTCCTTGTGATTACTTGTGCCAGCTCACCAGGTATACTGTTCTAACCGTGGCGCACCTGTTTCCTTTTCAGGATGGCCCCACGACGGCAGCCAGCTAGGGTTCCGAGAGTCGAGCGAGACGACAGCCCACCGAGCGACGAGGCTTCGGTGTAGGGCCCTTTGTCAGCAGTGGCACCGGCAGTAGCTTTACCCGCCGATCCCCCGATACTTCCAGCAGCAGCCGCTGACGATGCACGTCGCCTCAGCGCACTGCATGAGTTTCAGCGCCAGCGACCGCCCAGGTTTCGCGGGGAGACGGATCCCCAGGCAGCAGAGGATTGGCTGGAGGCAGTGGTTCGAGTGTTTAGGCTAGTGAGGACACCAGCAGACCTCATGGTGATCCTCGCTGCGAGCCTACTACACGCAGCAGCAGGACGATGGTGGATCTTGATGCTCCAGGTGCATGATGAGGCATCTCTTCTTTGGACGGACTTTGAGAGCATCTTCCGCTCGGAGTTCGTCCCAGCCACCCTTCGTGCGGTGCGTATCCAGGAGCTTCTACAGCTGCGGCAGGGCAGCATGACGGTCGCCCAGTACTCGGCGAGATTTACCGATCTCTCGCGCTACTCGACCGACATGGTACGGGACCCATTCTTCCGGGCCCGGACCTTCGAGCAGGGTTTGAGACACGAGATCAGGGCATCGCTGATCTCCCTCAGCATACCGACTCAGACAGGAGTACTGGAGCGGGCCCTTCTGATCGAGAGCTTCCTTGCTGAGTCTACACCAGCACAGAGACCCACCGCAGGGCGGCACGTGGCAGAGTCATCTGCAGCTGGCAGTCGACGAATGACTCAGGGGTTCAGACAGACCAGACCTCAGGGCACTGGCTCAGCAGTGCAGGGCACACAACGCGGAGCCAGTCTTTCTAGTGGAAGACTGTGCTATGCATGCGGCGGGCAAGGCCACATGGCTCGTGACTGCCCGACCCGCCATGCGGAGGAGCAGCAGACGGTTGAGGAACCACCTAGGCAGAGGCAGAGGTTCGACCGTGGCGGTCTGCAGGAAGGAGGCGGACGAGGCAGAGGAGCAGGCCGAGCAGCAGGTGGTGGACGACGCTTTGAGGCTCTACCACCACCACCACCAGGAGGTCCACCCCGACCGCAGGGGAGAGCTCAGCTTCAGGCAGCCGAGGCCTTCGATCATGGAGCTCTGGGAGCCGATGGACAGGAGCAGAACTAGTGGTTACATCCTTTGTACTTCTGGTTCCTTGTTGCTTTTGTGTAGCGTCTTGTATTACGAGCTGCAATAATAAAAGACGCATACCTTGTGATGTTTTCGTTCCTGTCCTCTATCGTAATGTTACTAAGAGGTTCCAGTTTTGGCTGTTGACTTGACCCTCACTTGTGAGACATCTACTGGAGGGGGCCCAGTTACCACACACTGATGCCGACAGTGTGACACAACCCTTGGAGGCGAGAGTAACGGTTGAATCTCTTAGTAGTAGCGTCGAGGCCTTACGACGTCATCCTTAGTATGGATTAGTATCATCCATGTTAGGATTGACTGTTTTAGGCAAAGAATGTGGTTCATCCAGGGGATGAGACCAGGTTTCTCTTTTCGGCAAAGAAGAAATCTTGCAGCTCTTGTGGGACCAGAGATGGTCCGGGCCACGTCAAAAGAGGTCCATGTCATCCAGGAGCGGGTCCTACATGGACGATCGATTCCTCTTGTGCGCAACAGATGGCGGCACGGGAATCTCCAGGAGAGCACATAGGAGCGGGAGGCTCAGATGCGTGCTCAGTATCCTCTTTTTGTTTCCCTAGTTTTTGATGTAGCTTTACGGGGACGTAAAGCCCTGAGGTGGGAGTAATGTAAAGACCCGTAAAATTCAAGGAAAATTTTTTCTTAATTTTCTTTAGAATTTTACAAGAGCGCGGTTTCAGACGGCACCTGATTCCGAGGCCCGGAGTGCCCGGAATTAATTTCCGAAGTTTGGCTCGGGTACGTTCAGTGAACGAACGAGCGGGATTTCCTAACTTTTGATCCGGTACTCGGAATTGAAATCCGAGGGCACCGATGAACTCGCAGCGCCGATATTCGCTTAATGAGACCTTTTCGGGAGTTGCGTTTGTTGCGGGTTGAAAGTTACGTTTTGGGGTTTTTCAGTTAAGTTAAATAAAATTGTGTAAAACAAATTTTATTTAAACTTATTAAAAAACCTACCTAAGGGGGATTGGAAGTGGGACCCACACCCACTTAACCTCCCTTGGGAGGATTAAGTGTGGTGGGGCCCACACGAACCCCTAAATCTTTTAATAACCTCTCAACTTCCCCCTTAAACTCCTCTTTTAATAACATGACAACTTTGTTAATTAATGGAGTTGAATTGTTTGAATTGTTTGAATTTCAAACCTTTGAAATTCAAATTGATAATTGTGTGAATAAAATAAGACTTAGCTTATTTTATTTGGGTTAGAATTCTCTAGCCACCTTGAGAGAATTTGGAGCCTTCTTCTTCTTCTTCAAGCTTCGACGAAGAACGCCACGTTCTCGGGAATCGTCTTTCGCGACGCCATACCCGCGACACCGACGACGTCTTCTTCCGCGTCATCTCTTCCGCGACGATTTCCCGCGACGAAATCGTCGTCAAAGAACTTCGAATCCTCGCTTCACGACATCGACGTCCTTCTTCCGTGACGCCGACCACCGCGACGCGTCTTCCGCGGGTCGTTGACGATCTTCGTTCTTGAAACCAGAGGTAGGGGATGTTATTTATTGATTATTTTTATTCCATTCTTGAATCATGGATTTTAGCATGACTAAATGTGAGGCTTTTGGATATTCTTTAGTTATGTTATTAATTAACGTGAGGGGGGTCGGACCGCATGAACACGGCCGAACCCCCCCTCCTTAGTTCTCGTTTTATTCATGCGGATGGAAGCAAGAGGCGTGGTGCCGTCGCACCACGCGGATGAACATGCTTATAATTTTTCCGCAACACCGTCGCGCTTCGCCGAGGAGAGATTTCAAGAACGCGACGCCGTCGCGCCGCGTTGGGAGGGTTCATGGCACGGCGAAAGGGGCGCGGTGCCGTCGCACCGCGCCGGACGACGAACACCGCGGCCGGTTCCGGGCCGCGGTGAGACGAGGAGACCGCGGCCGGTTCCGGGCCGCGGCGGAAGGAAAGATCGGCGGCCGTGCCGCCGGCGTCGGAAGTCGAGGGCGGGACCGGAAATTCCGGTCCCGTTGGTAAAAACCGGCCGGCCAGCGGGCCGGCCGGATGTCATAAAAACCGGGGGATTAAACCCCCGGCCGGTCCTTCAAGACCCCCCTCTTAATGAGGGGGGCGGTTCATTAAAGGAGGGGGGGGCAAAGCCCCCCCGGTTTTTGTCCAGCCGGCCCCCATCTGCGGGGGCCGTTTTTATTGCAAGGCACGGCTTTTAGCCGTGCCGCTTGTGAAACGCGGGGCTTAGCCCCGCGTGCCTCCCGCCGCCGCCACGCGGCCCGCCGCCGCCACGCGGCCCGCCGCCGCCACGCGGCCAGCCGCCGCCGCCGCCACGCGGCCCGCCGCCGCCACGCGGCCAGCCGCCGCCGCCGTCCGCCGCCGTCCGCCGCCGCCGGCCGCCGCGCCGTCCAGAGGGGGGGGGGGGTCGGGCCGGGTCGGCCCGGACCCGGACCCCCCGTTTCGGACCAGATTCGGTTCTTGGCTCATAACTTGAGCCTCGGACCTCCGAATGACGAACCGTCTGCGGCAACGCGATCCTTGGATCGAGACGGTCGTTTCGGTATATCGCACTCAAGGTTTCGGGTTACTTTGAGTTCGGCCGGGTTGGTTCGTTCACGAAACCAACCGGGCCTTCGGAGCGGAAACACTCATATCTTGAGCTACGGACGTCCGATTGACATGCCGTCAGTCGCGTAATGTTCCTCTTAGTGAGACGGATCTTTTGGCATACTCTTCCCGAGGTTTGGACGCAGGTGGAGTACGGTCGGGTTGGTTTTGCCTTAAAAACCAACCGGGCCCCGGAGACGAAAATGCCTATAACTCTCAGACCGGGCGTCCGATCGACGCGCCGTCTGTTGCGTTGAGTTCCTGTTGACGATACGGAACTTTTGGATACATCAACTTCGGTCTTCGTGACAGTTGATGTATCAGCCTCTCGGCTCGTGGAGCGGATCCTCCGTACGAGCTTGCTGTGTGCGGGAACCCTAGTGCTGGCTGCGACTATTCTACTGCTACGACTGCTACTGTGACTGCGACGACGACAGTACAGAGATCCTGTGTGGATTTGACGACGACAGTACAGAGATCCTGTGTGGATTTGACGACGAAAGTACAGAGATCCTGTGTGGATTTGACGACGACAGTACAGAGATCCTGTGTGGATTTGACGACGACAGTACAGAGATCCTGAGTGGATTTGACGACGACGACTACAGCACTCAGCGATCCTACGTGGATCAGTGCTACAGGTTCTGTGTGAGCCCGATCCTGTGTGGGTCCTTGCGCTCAACGGTTCTGTGTGAGCCAGCGCCTACAGGTTCTGTGTGAGCCCGATCCTGTGTGGGTCTTCTGCGGGGGTTAGTTACCTATCGATCCTTCGTGGGTCCGACGACTTATAGTGTAAGAACACAAAAAGACACGGTAAAAGTAAAATTATCTAACTTAATGTTAAATCTAAATGATAAGGTTAAAATAGGAACCTAAACTTGTCTAAATTATATTGGATGAGAGTATTTCGACCCATCCCCACCTTAGCTTCTAAATAAATCAATTTTGAGCTATTTAAAACCGAATTTGGCTTTATAATAAAATAATATTTTTAGTTATTCCAAAGGTGCCCCTCTCCTCCCTTATAAAAGGGCGCCTCCTCCCTCTCTTCCTCACACCTCTTTGAGCCTTCAAGCTCATCCAACCCCTAAAAAATTCTCTTCTCCACTTCCCTAGAAACATCCTAGAGGTCCTGGTCTTCTTTAAAGACCAATTTTAGTGCCCTAAGAGGAAGACTCAAAGAGGCACTTCAAAGAAGAGGTAATGTCCGTTACCGATTCTTTCATCTTTATTTCTTTTTCCACTTCTTCTTCTTAGGTTGTTTCATTATGAATTAATAACATCAGTATCACTCATATAATGATATGTAATTATAAGTATGAAACAACCTTATTTCACCATCTACCCATCCTATGGAAAACGAAATCACCGCGCGTGCGTATGTACGGAATACCGTCTCCACCCCGTGGTGTAATCTATTTTCCACCACCACCTTACTTGGATGGGTATAATGGTGTAAATAATAACTATATATTATTATTGTAAAGTGATATTGATTCTGAAATAGTATACATACACTCCAATACAATTCCACGATCATGATAACGATATCATCGCTCGTGCGTACGTACGGACTACCGTCTCCACGACGCGATGAGATTCATTCTCCACGTTAACCATTCATGAATGATTATAAAGTATATATAATAAGTAATCATGAAATATATGAAATAATAATGATACTGGATTTATGTGTATATATATGTATGTCATCTACTTAATTCCATTCAACTCAATAAGGAAAAGAAAACAGCGTTCATGTGTACGTACGGTCTACCGTCTCCATGAACGGTGTATTTCTTTCCATTTACTGATCTATTATATATATATATATATATATTCTGAATATATATTATATATAAATCATGTTTTATATTCTATAATTAAGTAATCATGATCTATGTAATCATATGAATAATTACAAGTCAAAACACGGATGACAAATGAAACGATTTTACCCAAAACGCTCTTTAACATGGAATTTACAAAAGAACGGGTAATATAAAGCCATAAGTGAACCATATATGATATCATAACAATGAGTATGGTTCTGGAATAATTCAATGACATTATTTAAATCATTATACAGGAGGTTCAGACACTTACGAAGCAAATTGGACCTAAGGTAAGGGAAATATCACAATCTCATTTTTATCCGAGATTGTTTATACTTCAGAAATTACTGGGGTGTATTTTATCATCCACATCCATGTTTCCTAAATATGTAATATTATTTCCATCCACCTACAATTGTTTAAATCCAATTTTACCCTTTGGTTAGTTTTTAGTAAAAGATATGAAAGGAATCTTTTGTCGTTTTTCGTACGAGGTTCTTTTTGACTTTTCCGACAAAAGTACGAGAAGAATGTTTTTTTTAACTTATACGGCATGAAAGGATTTTTACAGTTTTATAAAGCCATGTTTTCATGAAGCTTCCTCAAAAATATTTCATGACTATTTTCAAGAAAATCCTTTTCTTTTAAAAATTCATGACATTTTGTGAAAAGAAAATGATTTTAAAGAAGAAAGGATATTTTCCTCAAGAATTCATTTCAAGTGTTTTATCAAAACCATTTTCCATCTAAAATGAAATTATTTCATATGTGTATGTTTTAAGTATAATATCTCTTTTATTTACATGGTTTCACTTTTCTTATTATGAAATTATATCCATTTGTTTTATATGGATTATGAAATGATGGGATGATGTTTATGAAACCCATTTTATTCTTTGGGTTATGATGAATGTTTTAAGTTTATTTTGTGGCACAAGTAAGAATGATTTCACTATGAGATGGGTGGGACCTATATCTCCCTTCAATGCATTGGGTAAAGATTTATATCTCATGAGATAGACATGGCTGGAACGGCAAGTTAAACCGGTTCAGTAATACAGGACTGGAACGAGCAGTGAACTCGATTCAGAAAGGGACTTTGTCCACTAAGATGGTCTTGGCAGCAATGCCTTGGCTACTATGGAAATCATATCATGTTCTTAATGGTTGCCACAATTACATGTTTTATTCCCATGCTATTTTATCATTATTAATGTTTCTTTGTGATCTATGCCTTACGTACTTCCATGTTTTATTTCATTGCTCAAGCTTTTTATGTTTAAACATTATGTTCATGTTTTTAAGTTCAAATGTATATGGTATGTTTTATTTTATCCATGCTTACCCTTACTGAGCATTTGAGCTCACCCTTTTTATGTTTTCTTTTCCCCAGGATATAAAGAAAGGTTTTAGGTATGAAAAAAAAGGGAAGATCTTTATGGGAGATGTTGAAGATCTTTCACCACGATTAGAAGATTACGTTCCAAGTTTCCAAATACACTAAACTAGTATGGTCCTTGTGTGTGTGTGTTTTTTATGTACTAAGTATTCCGCAAAAGTAATGTAATGTCCATGTACGTCAAGCTTCGGGTCTCTACAGTGCCTCCCGGAGCCCCACCGGTAGAAGGCTCAATGATCCTAGGCTCAACAGAGTGGGTCTGGGTATCGTCTTCATCACCCTGGAGCAAGACATTCTGCCGTATTCATTCCTGTTGTCAGAAGGTTGCACCAACAATGAGGCAGAGTATCATGCCCTCATCACTGGCCTCGAGTTGGCTCTCGAGATTGACGTACCCCATCTGTATGTAAAAGGGGACTCCGAGCTAGTCATCAAGCAGTTCAATGGTGACTATGCTGTCAGAAAGCCAGAACTCGTGCCATTACGTGAGTACACCCTCCATCTAATGACTAAGTTGCCCTCCCGGCCAGAGGTCGTTCACATTCCCCGGTCGCAGAACAGTCGAGCAGATGCTTTGGCCAGCCTGGCCGTGTCACTTGCGGAGCCCGAATAGGATGACCTAATTATCCACGTGGCGCACCGGAGAGTCATTGCTCCTATTATTCTGGAGGGTGATCGTGGCCCGCGAGTGAACCATCTCACCACTGGTGCCCCTACGTCAAGATCCCTGGGGGCTTCAGGTGCGGTAATCGAGACAGTTCCTGACTGGAGGACTCCCTTGGTTGAATATCTCCAGTACGGCAATCTTCCGCCGAACCGAGCCAAGGGAGAGCCAATCCGACGCCGCGCGCCGCAGTTCACCCTTCAAAGCGGTCCCAGCCTTGAGCAGCTCCATTACAGGCACGGATTTGATGGTGTTCTACTTCGTTGCCTTCAAGGAGTCGAGATTCCATAGGTCATGCAAGAAGTGCATGTTGGTTCCTGTGGCGCCCACCAGGCTGGGTTGAAGTTGTCCCACCAGATTCGGAGGCTTGGATACTTCTGGCCCTCCATGATCTACGACTGCATCAAGTATGCCAAGAGGTGTCATGCGTGCCAAGTTCATGCTAACTTTGTGCATCGGCCACCGGAGCCTCTCCATACTACCAAGTATTCTTGGCCATTTGCAGTCTGGGGGTTGGATGTCGTAGGGCCTTACCCGCTGGCGACGGCCCGCCAGTACTGGTTTATCTTGACCGCTACGGATTTCTTCTCGAAGTGGGAAGAGGCAATCCCACTCAGGGAAGTCAAGGCATGTTCTGTCACTGACTTTGTGAGCTCCAATATCATCTATCGGTTTGGAGTACCTCACGCTATCCTCACAGATAACGGAACCAACTTTCGAGCAGCCGAGCTGAAGAAATTGTACGCCAGGTACAACATTCTCTCTAACCACACCTCCTGCTATCATGCGCAGGAGAATGGATAGATCGAGGCGTTTAACAAAACCCTCTCTAACATTCTGCAAAAGATGGTTGGTCAGAACAAGAGGAGTTGGCCGGACAAGCTCCCCAACGCCCTCTGGGATTATAGGATGACGACTCGTAACTCCACCCAGGTGACTCTGTATTCCCTGGTATACGGACCTGAGGCCGTCCTACCCATCGAGATCCAGTTTCCCTCATTGCGCACGGTGGTCTATGACCAGCAAGCGCCGGATAGAGTTTCTGAAATCCGTCTTTCCGAATTGGAAGTGTTGGACAAAAGTAGGCTTCGCGCTTTACATAACTTGGAAAGGAATCAGATTAGGATGGCTCGAGATTTCAATAAGAAGGTTCTCCTCCGCTCCTTCCTCCAAGGTGACCTAGTGCTGGCTCTCAGAGCGCCAATGATTCCCGGCAGGAAACCACCCAAGTTGCAGCCCAAATGGGAGGGGCCTTTCATTGTCCATAAGTTCTATCCCAATGGCGTGTATTCCCTGGTGACTATGGATGGTGAGCGCGTAACTCCTCCCACCAATGCCAGGTTCCTCAAGCAGTACTTTGCATAAGCTTCGTGGTCCATCATGACCTTAAATTGTACGGTCCCGCACGACCCTAAACTGCACCTTGGTCCGAGCTCTAAGACCTAAAACTAAGATCCTTACACAGTCCAGCATGACCTTAAACTACATTTTGCCCTACATCTGGGCTCATTGGTCCAGCATGACCTTAAACTGTACGGTCCTGCACGACCCTAAACCGCACCTTGGTTCGAGCTCTAAGACCTAAAACTAAGATCCTTACACGGTCCAGCATGACCTTAAACTACATTTTTCCCTACATTTGGGCTCCTTGGTCCAGCATGACCTTAAACTGTACGGTCCCGCACGACCCTAAACTGCACCTTGGTCCGAGCTCTAAGACCTAAAACTAAGATCCTTACACGGTCCAGCATGACCTTAAACAACATTTTTTCCTAAATCTGGGCTCCTTGGTCCTGCATGACCTTAAACTGTACAGTCCTGCACGACCCTAAACTGCACCTTGGTCCGAGTTCTAAGACCAAAAACTAATATCCGTATTTCGACCAACATGATGTTAAACTGTGCTTCTAGAACTACGTGTGGATTGATTACCATCTTTATGGGATATGTAGGACCGCCTGAACACTTAGATTTTAGGTCCAGCCCCGTCTCTTAGGAGATCCCACTATCTCCCGGTTGCCTCGGTCTTTTGGTCTGCCCTTCCCTCGGGAATCCGCCATCTTTTCGCCGCTCTCAGACTGAGCCCCTCGACCCTTTCTAGTGGTCTTCTAATGTGTTCAGAGTACTCTGGTCTAGGACCTGGAGTGTCAGATTCGACTTAGACAAGTTTTCGTCCACTTGTCAAGCTTCGTGTTCCCCTTCATTCAGGCCCCACCATCTTTCACACACGGAGGGACCCCCAAGAACGGTCTAGATACAACGCCTAAGGGATCTCCTACCATCACGGGCCAATGCCCCCGAGGGTTTCGGGCAACAAATTGATACAAATCCCGTGTTGCGAATGTGTTCAGCGGTTGATGGTCATTTGTTTTCCCATACCTCTAGGCTAACGCGACAGGATGCTGCGTTGCGAGCATGGTCAGCGGTAATCCTCAGTCGTCACGCCGGCTTTCTTGGGCCTTGAATGTTGGTTTCATGATTCACATTATGTTCCGCCCCACCGTGTCAAGGTGGAATTTTGACACTCCTTGTACTAACCCTCAGTACACCCCCACACTTCAGACAGACCAAGCTGTGTAACGGTGTCTCTCGGGGCTCCCGCGATCTGAGCGCTAGAGTATGTGCTTGGGTTTCTTCTTTGCAGGTTGCGTGCAGCTTGACCCTCATCCCCATGGGGAACGAGGAGTCACCCATACATTGCGTTTCGGGGCCAGCATAGCTAAGAGCTAGCATCTCCTGCCCCCCCCCCCCCCCCCCGATTGTTGAACCCTCATAGGCCCCTTTGGCCTGAGGCTCCTCTCTCGGAATCACGCGCGGTGATGGTACGGGATTACGCCCTCACCCGCATCAGTTATGCTTTATCGCATTGTGCGTGTTCTCCCAGGTCCAAGCCATATGACCTTAAAATATGCTGCCAGGTCTAAGCCATACGACCTTAAACTGTGCTGCCAGGTCCAAGCCATACGACCTTAAACTGTGCTGTCAGGTCCAAGCCATACGACCTTAAACTGTGCTGCCAGGTCCAAGCCATACGACCTTAAACTGTGCTGCCAGATCCAACCCATACGACCTTAAATTGTGCTTCCAGGTCCAATCCATGCGACCTTAAACTGTGCCGCCAGGTCCAAGCCATACGACCTTAAACTGTGCCGCCAGGTCCAACCACATGACCATAAACTGTGATGATATCATCCCGTTAAGGCGCTACCTCTCAAGAACTACATAGGGCTTGATTCTCATCCTTGTGAGATACGTAGGAGCGCCTGGGAACTTCCCCACAGGCTCAGCCTAACTTTTCGTGTTCGGTCTCTCGGCTTAAACGCATCCCTAGGAGCACATAGTAAGCAGGGCTTTGTCCCATTCATGTTGGGTTTTGCAACCGCTTTACCGTGTGTCTCCCATTCCCCTTATCCTTCGGTCCGAATTCTAAGACATAAAACTAAGATCCTTTCCTTGGCTTTCCGCGACTCGGTCTCTCTTGTTGGATTGTACGGTGTGGTGTGGGATTATGTTCTCATTCACGTTAGGTTACTCGTCGTGTCGTGCCTATCCCCAAATGAGATGTGTCCCCCGTCCCACACGACGTTAAACTGTATTTCGTCCAACATGATGTTAAATGGTGCTTCTAGAACTACGTGTGGCTTGATTCTCATCCTTGTGAGATACGTTGGAACGCCCGGACATTTCGTCTTGGGTCCAGCCCCAGGGATTACCAAATCACGTCCCTCCTTATTGTCGGCCCCTCGACCTGACTTCTTGGGAAGTGGTGTAATCGTGACATCTACCCCGAATAAGTTCGAGATGCCCCATAGTAATAATGGGAAGTGGCAGTTCTCTCACCAGAGAGGTCCTGCTTGAAAATTGGGACGATCCGTGATCAGGTTGGTAAGTCCGCCTAATGCACTTCCGCCACAGTGGTGCAATTTCGGGAGTGTTGGACTCTATTCGAACAAACCACCACTCCACTTTTCACGTTTTGTGTGCCCCTTTATTCGGATCCTCATTATCTTTCATGTTCGATGGGACCCCCTAACAGTATGGATGATAGACCTATGGTCCGCCTACTGTCCTGGGCCAACGTTCTAGAGGACTGGTCATGTTTGACGGGACCCCATAATAGTATGGATGATAGACCTTTGGTCCGCCTGCTGCCACAATATGGATGATAGACCTTTGGTCTGCCTATTGTAGAAATATGGATGATAGACCTATAGTCCGCCTACTGTCCTGGGCCAACGTTCCGGAAAACTAACTGGCGATATTTGAGTTAGGCCCCGTGTTGCGAACATGGTCAGCGGTCAGCCCTCATTTATTGTCCCCATTCCGAGCCAACACGATATGGATGTTGCGTTTCTGTCACGGTTTACAGTTATCCTCCATCGTCGTGCCCCAGAGTATTCCGAATTCGGGTAGCGTGATTCACCTTTCCTTTCCATCTCCCTATGTTCAGATAGATTTCAATGCCCCTGGCATTGCCCTGCTCATGTGTCAGAGCAAATTGAGAAGGTGATATATCAATCGGTCTGAGGTCTTCTCCTTAGAAATCCAGGCCCAATTTCGGGTGCCTGAAGCTTGGTCAATGCCCCACAGTTGGACGAAATGATAGCACGAGTATCCTTTGCTTCTCGCGTTGGGTGCGACCCACAAGAGCTTAGGGGTGATTTATTATTCATTTCAGAATTATGGTTGAGCATATTAAACCAAAGGTACAAATAAATGGATTTGTCCATGTATTGGATTGAGATGATGAGCAGTACAAGCAAGAAGTTCATGAGATCACCAAAACAAATCCCCTAAGGGTCGGCGTGCTGAATCGATCTTTCCAGCACTGCTACCCTTTGGCTGGTAGCCTCCAGGACCACTTCTCGCTCTTTGAAGACTCTCTCCTCATCAGCCGCCGCAGAGCACAGCTCGCCAATCCTAGCTTGTGCCTGTGCCCGCTCGGTTCGAAGTACGGTCATCTGGTGACTCGCCTCCGTCAGTTGTTCCTGCGCATCAGCCAGCTAGGCCGTCAGTTTCTCCACAAGCTCAGAGCATGTTGCAATGAAGGCCTCCTTGTCTGCCGCCTGCCCTTCGAGGTGTCGGACCTCCCGCTCCGCCCTCAGCAACGCTCGGGCACTCGCCGATCTTTCCCGACATTGGGAAACGTCGGTGTGCCGGATGCTCTCACGTATCTTCTCAGACATGTAATCACGGACCGTCAGATGAAGGCGCTGAGCGTCAGCCCCTCCGGCGTACAGGAAGCGCAGCCAGGTCTGGAGTGATCCCATCCGCCTCAGCCAATCCGACTGGGGCTGTCTAAGAAAGTGTTGGATACACTTCCACCCTTTGTGCCATGTCATCCGGCTCTCCTCAACTGCCTCTGAGTCTGAGTCATCTATCTCCTCAGGGTCAGTGGGTCGGTACGTAGGGAAGTCAGCCAGCAGATCAGCAGCAGGATCTGCCTCAGGGATGTCTTTGTGAGGAATAGGATCCTCGACGTCTAGGCGACCTTCCTCTCTCTCCCCAGCAGCGACGGTGCCTCCGTCAGCTTCCGGCCTCGCATCAAGAACAGCGCCGTTGATGTCCGCTGCCCCCTTCTCACCAATTGTCGAGGCCGACTCAGTGTAGGGAGCATGTTCTGAATAAGGTGGTATGTCCACCACTGGTCTGCTCACGGATGGCCCGGGCTCCGCAGCCTGATGAGCCTCCAATGTTGAGATCACTGCACAAGGTGTACGCTGATTAGTTGGGATCTTTTGATACCAGCGCCAGTAGTGAAGCGTGAGACTTACAGGAATCCAGAGCATCGGCTTCCAGTGTTCCGGCCACTGCGGGAGCCGCCATGATGGGAGACCCCTCCGCGCTTGTCAATTCAATGATGGGTGTCGGATCCCCATCCTGTCCCACCGTTTCTTCTCCTCCCTCCTCTAGTGGGGACGCCCGACCAACACTCAGACGCTCATGAGTGAGGTAGAAAGATGGTTTGGAAATTGAAAAGGAGAATGGATGAAGAAGGAAAATGAATGAAGATAGAGACAGACCTCAAGTATCTCGGTTATGTCGAGATCAGAGCTGACAATCTCGCCGCTCTCTCGGAGAATCCCTTGGTAGGTCTCCCCCTGCGACCCCTCACCTTCGGTTTCTCATTCTTCTTCATATTCTCCTTCGCTTTCGTCTTCTCCGGTCTCCTCCCCCCCCCCCCGACTCCTCGTCACTGTCGTCTTCTCCCGGCGGCATCACTTTTGGATCATGCTCCTGGCTGAGCATCACTTTCACTAGGAAAGGTGACTCCGCAGGCCAACCCCTTTGGCGCGCGTATGTGTCCATGGTCGTCAGATAAGCATGCCGCCGACGGAAGTTTACCCGGTCGGTAACTCGAACGAGCCCAACCTCTGGCAGGTGGATCCCGTTTTTCATTATCTTTTGCCAGATGGCTTCAACGCTCAGCGATTGTCGCAGGGTCATCCAGGCCGACCATAGTGCCGGGAGAATTGCATCTTGGGAAGGTTAGAGCAGGTGTCTTATCTGCTTCCCGGGCAGCTCCCTGGCCGGCTCATGTGACCCCTCTACGGGCAATGAGGTCGCGGCGGCGCTGTGTGATGTTCCCTCTACTGAAGTCCCGGCCTGCGCAGACCTCACTGCCTGACGCACCCCTGGTTCCCCCCTTCCAGCAGCACCTTGCTGTCTCCCCCGTCACCCGGTTTCCATGCGAGTAGCCTCGAGTTGCCGGACTTGCTTGCGTAAAAGCCCCTCAGGGTACGCGATGGTCCAGTGCTCAGCATACTCGGTTGCTAGGCCAGCGTCAACCCCGATGGGAGGAAGAGTAATGACGTCGCCGGAGCCAAAATTGGTAAACATCAACCACATCTGGCGCAGAACGCAGGGATTCTTCTCCTGCCAGACAGTCGTGAATACCTTCTTTGGCATTCATTGGAGGCACCCGAATTGCCTGGCGAATCGGGATGGCACGTAAGGCTCGCAGATCACCTTTCCGTCGATCCGAGCCACGAGCACCCCGCCCCGAATGCTCTGGAAATACTCCTGTTGTTCCAGAGAGCCTCACATGTTGTCCACCATATGGCCGACCGGGGTGGGGAACGGGCTGAAGTGGAAGTTGGTGTGGTTACCAATGCGGATTCTCACGCCCTCTTCATTGAGCGTCATCGGCGCCACCTCGGCGATGTTCAGCAGGGATGGTCGCAGGCCATTGCCCGGAGGACGGATGGCATTTGGGAAAGTGTACCTGCTAAGATGAGCCGCCACCCAACCGTGGAAGATCTGGAAGGGGCCACATACCCTCCGAGGTGACCCCCCTTGTGAGATGCATCCCAAGATGGCATAAAGCTTGGCCAGAACAGGGACCCCCAAGTTGAACCGTTTGTTGGCGGCCATGGTGCCCGCCATCACTAGTGTTGCTGGACGGACACCCATCCTCGCGTCCTGCACCGGTAGGAGCCACCCTCTTAGGAAGGCGGTGAGAAAAATGGCGTACCAGACGTTTGGGTCCTGGGTCTCAATGACGCGGTAGCCCCATGATTGGTATTGCCCCACCTCTAGGGTCCTCTAGTATGACCCATCCCTGCTCCTCTGAGCCGTGGTTGGGCACCGTTTACCCTGTCCCGGCATCTTGATGGTCGGATCCTTCTCAAGGAACTGGTTGAACCAGCCCTTTTAGGCAATGTCCTTCAGAAAGTCCTTGACCCCCAGCCTCTCTTTGGCCAGCTCCAACAGGTGCCACGTCAGCATGGGCATCCGTGACCTGTCTTCCCAGGTGTTCTTTGGGGGAACGAACTCGTCGTATTGGTATCCCTCTAGTGGGATACCTCTGATGCAGTGAATGTCCCAGAGACCGATGCCAACTTCCCCATGGTGAAGGTGGAATGTGTTGGTATCAGGGCACTACCTGGTGAATAGCTCCGGCCCGAGCTCAGGTTGACGGTGGAAGTGGAACTGCGATGTCCATACCGCCTCAAACAGGACAATATGCCGGAGTTCATCCCCAAACTGGTCGCAAGTATGGCGAACCCAGAACGCCCAGGCCCACTCGCTGGTGAAGTTGCCCCCGGACCGCAGGTCCCAATCCTTTAGCCAGCCCTTCGTGTCATCTGTGATGCTCTGACGGAACGTGCTCTTGTAGAGGGACGGAGAATTCTCTGTGACAGGCTCGTCCCCGGTAATGGTCCTGGTCCTCGGGTTCAGGACATATACGTCCATATGTCTGGTTTCCCTGGCAGGATGGTCGTTGTTGGTGATGTTGTAGCGAGGAAGCTCATCCTCCCGGGTCACCCATGATCGCGGTGTGTCCACCTCGAAGCTCGGCAGGGGCACCTCCTCCAGGATGCCAAAGTTCCAGAGCGGGAGGTTGTCAGACAGGGGATACGTCTTCTGGACTGGATTCAGAAGATTGAACAAGGTCAGGTTGTTGGAGATGATCACCTTGGCGCCATAAACCCCCTCGTTCGCCACCATTTCAGTCCTACGAGTGGCGGCTTCCCCCTCATCAACTCGGTTTGCGGCCATCTCGAATATCTCGAGAGTTGCACGAAATCAGGAAGCAGTGCGCAGAATCGGAGAGTGCTGCATGAAATCTGAAGTAGCGACGTGAAATCCAGGAGTTGGGCGCGCAATCGGCATGATAGGCGTGGAATATCCCTAGTAGGTGCGCAAGGGCGGCCAAAATTCAGAAGGAATTACGCGCTACCAGAGCGTTTTTACACGTAGTCGCGGGAGAAATTTCGCGCACGAGAGCGGTAAGCCTATCGCGCGGAAAAGCTTGAGTACGGATTCAAGGCCCACACCCCTTTTTATAGGCGAGGCCAGGGTTCCATGCCGCGCAGAAAGAAAATTCCGCCCTAATTCGTCGTTTTGCGTGCCGCGTTGGTTGTTTGCGCGCTAAGCGCCCAGGAGTGGCCCTACTTCGGCGTTTCAGCGTTTCCCTCAGAATACGACCATTGCGACCTCTCGCCAATCCAATTCCGAGGGGGGGAATTTGTAGACACCGAAAAAAGTCCGTAACTCCCAGAGGAAGTTTTGAAATGACAAAGCGAAGTCATATTCGGAATCAGAGGCCCGGTCCGGAGGCCCGGGAAGTGGTGCGCGAAATAAAAGAGGCCTTGCGCAAAATAAATCCGCGCGTGCGAAGCATCCCCGGGATGCGCGTAATCGAGCCGGTGAGGCGTGCAATTTTGCGCGCCCCGGTTCCTCACGGTGAAGCTTTGCACGCCGATGGTTCCCGGCACAGAAGATTTCACGCACCGCCTGGATTCCGCGCCGGCCGCTGCCTATAAATAGAAGGTGACCCCAAACGGTTTGGGGTTGCGGAATTCGGAACGGCTCCCGTGCGCGCAATTCGGACTACCCCGCGCGCAAGATAACTTCCAGGTAATCCCTCCTTTCGCGCAACCTTGCCCTGGGGTTCGCCTTTGTGCGCAACTCCACTGGCTTAAGTGAATTTTCCCACTCCTCTGGGTTCTTCCCTTGCGCGCAATCCTTTCCTCGTGCACGCAATCCCCTTATGTGCGCGCAATCCCAATACTTTGCGCGCAATCACCTATCCGCGCAACCCTCTGGTCCCATTGCGCGTCATCCCGGTGTTTTGCGCGCAAACCTTCTCTTTGCGCGCAACACCCAGGACCCTTTAACTTGATGCTGCTTGGCTGCCTCTCCGCGCCGGCACCTGATGTCTTCCCTGCCAGGCATGCATGCCATGCGTTGTTTTCTCGTATGGCCTTCCAAGCTCGTACGAAATAACCTCAAGGTCCCTTGGGCGGTGTTTTCCGTTGTGTTGTTTTGCCTCATGCTTCTCTGCATAGGCACGCTAACGGTTATTGCTTCTTCGCATAGCCACGCTAACATGGACCCCCCGATGGTTCGCCCTGTGGCCCCCCTTCACTACGTCTTTGTCGATGCCTTCCCTCCCACAGGGGGTAGAGGGAATTGGACATGTAAGCCCTAGGGGTGTGGAGCGAACCCACCTCGTCCAAGCTGCAGGACGTTAAACTGCTAAGCACCTCGTCCTTAACACATGACGTTAAACTGTGGTCTGACCCCGTGCTTCGCACGCAGGGTCCCCCCAGCTCGAATATTCTTTACGCCTCTCGTCTCCACAGGAATGGAATGAGATCCTCCTTGTCGGAGTGACGTTTGTCCACGGGGGAAGGGCTACCTCATAGCGTAAGCCCCTAGCCTCTCTTGCGGAAGGTTGCACCCATGCACCTCCGCACTTCCCCCCTGCCAAGGCCAGTGGATTCCCTTTCCCACTGCGCTTTGTCGCACCACGGGCCTCCATCCTGGAGTAAGACCCGGCACCAAGGGCCGCTAACCACGCGTAATCCCCTGTTTCCTCTTTGGGCCGCTCAACGCGTAAGCCCCTTTCCGCTTCTCACGGACGTACTCTTTACGACGCGATCATCTGG
The DNA here is from genome assembly GCA_963277665.1 of Viscum album. Taxonomy (NCBI): domain Eukaryota; kingdom Viridiplantae; phylum Streptophyta; class Magnoliopsida; order Santalales; family Viscaceae; genus Viscum; species Viscum album. The sequence continues at coordinate 857,335,367 of OY728166.1, forward strand.
TCCCTACTGCCTCTTGTTTCTCACACCGAGCATGAATCATGTGGGCTTAGAGCGCGCATTGACCATGACATCCTCCCATGGGCCGCCTCAGAGTGTAATCTCCATCCCAGCGAACTACGTGGACTTTGATCCGTGCTAACGCATGGTGCGTAGGAAGCCTCCACGAGGTTCAATCTCACCACCCGGTCGTTCCGACCTCTCCACATCGGTTCCCCGACCACCATGGGCCGCCTCAGAGCGTAAGCCCCATATCCACTCTGGGCCACCCCAGAGCGTAAGCCCCAAATTCCCTTGTCCCGCATGACGTTAAACTGTATGTCCTCGTCCCGCATGACGTTAAACTGTGTGCCCTGAACTACTTGGACTTTGATCTGTGCTAATGCATGGTACGTAGGAAGCCTCCACGAGGTTCAAGCCCATCGCTCAGTTGTCCCAACCCCTTCGCGTCAGTTCACCAGCACCATTATGGGTCACCCCAGAGCGTAAGCCCCGTATTCCCCCTCTTGGGCCGTCTCAGAGCGTAAGCCCCATGTCTCACACCCATGTCTCATCCTGACTTCCCCCTCGAGCCCACGTGCCTTGGGAAGCTCATGCCCTAGCCCGAAGATCTTACTTCCTCCAGGCTCCAATCCATGCGTTCATTCTCACGGGTCGCCTCTTCGGGTGTCCCATTGTACCACTGAACTACGCGGACTTTGATTCCCTGCCATGGGGATACGTAGGAAGCCTCCATGAGGTTCAAGCCCGTCACTCCATCATCCATCCTTATCCTTACCTGGGCCACCACATCCCGGTGAGATCATGCCACCCCATCCCACTCCACAGTATCCGGGAATCCGCCCACGTGTTGGCCCCAACATCGGTGTTCCCCCTAGGGGGTCCTTCAATCTGATCCACTCTCAGTGTTCCGATCAGTATGATTCGTCTCCGCAAGACGTTAAACTCGCGGCATACCCCGTGTTAAGCATGGGAAGCTAAGGAAAACCTCATATGGTACACAATCTCTGTGTTCGATGTGGGATGCCTCGGGCTTCCGCGCCCTCGAGAAGCCCTGTGATAAGGGACAGAAGATAGACATTTCAATCCCCCAGCGTCAAGACATGCCAACGACACCCCAACGTGACCCTTCTCCTCACCGAAGGTTTCTGCCCTGACAAGACCCCTCGGAGTGTCTCGATGGAAGTAGCGTAATTAACTGGAATCCATGCAGATATGGCACTGGGAACGAGCTTCACGAACCCGTCTTAAATCTATGAGGGAGACCCAGACTAGGTAACGAGCTCCGAGTAAGAATCCACGGAAGGAAGAACCAGCATCCCATCATCCCGGTTTCGATCAAGGAGCAGACGTCCCTGAACAAGGAACGGATGTCGCCCGCCTTTGGAAAGCGGGAATGCGGGGAAACAAGCCGCACGTCCTCCCATGCGTGACGGACACGCGCACGCGCCCCGGCGTAAAAGCGTCGGAAACAAGAATCTTTATCATTGATAAAATATTCATTGAACAGTGATTATATGATTAGTATAAATATAGTGTTTTAATAAATCCAATTGATACAGACAAAGGAAGTGATGACCTCAACCCGTATGATCATACCCTATGAAGCTCATTTATCGGAGCTTTCGAGGGAGATAGCATCAATGGACTTTTCCCTTGACCAATCTCAAGTTGAGATCAAAAAACTTAAGCATGAGTGAAACCGTTTATGGGAGAAGTTCAAGCTCATTGAGATCACACATCCTAAACCATGTATGCTGAACCACCCCATGAATGTCTCACCACCACGCACCTTACTCTTAAGGCATTTTCTGGTGTATTAAAAGGATATGTATCAAGACCTTATAAATATAAGTACGTACATTATTTTTTATAGAATAATGAATATATTTTTACCCTATTATTGTTACTTTATAAATGGTTTTTATTTTGATACAATAAAACACAAATAGTATTTTTAGGAAAGGTTCAAATTCAATTAAGAAATTTATATTGATGAATTAATGGATTTTTGAAATAAATAATATTTTAATAAAATATTATTATTAAATATAAATGATCATATAATTTTTATGAAGTCAAATGTAATTTTTATAAGAGTTTGAAAATTTTTATTCTCAAAAAACCCAGAATTTTCAATAAATATTGGTTATTATTTTAAAAGTAAAAATTCAAAAATTTAGAAAATTATTTAGATAAAATGAATATTATTTTTTGAATCATAATGTAGAAATTATCCAATGGTGAATATTTCATAATTTTTTGAGATAGTCGAATTTTTAGGTAAAAATTAAATACCGTATAAATATATGTTGTGTATGATGACATCATGATGACCCAAAAGTGGTGTAATAAATACTATAAAAGGTATCTACAACTAAATATATGTTTTCTCTTTAAAATAGTGATATTTTAAGTTTATTTGTTTAATTTTATGAAGTAATTATGAATCCTCCAAAACCATTAATATATTTTAAGGTTATAAAATCATTTCTTTAAGAGTATGACTAACCTCCATATAAGAAAGGGCATTATTTTATTAATTTCAGACCTTGGTCTTATAAAATAATGAAAATCACTCCCATTTGGAAAAAAAATGGGCAAAAACCATGGGAAGGTTTGTGGTATTGTTTATTTTATTATATAGAGTCCAAAACCTAAGTTTGAGAAATAATAAATAAATACCCACTCATTTCCTATAAAAATCCACCCAAGATCTCACTTCTCTTTACTCAAAATTTTTAGAGTATGTCCTTAATCTACCATCCCCTATCTAGATTCCTCTCAAGGTTCCCCCAAGATCTCAAGAAGCTCATCCCAAGCATTTGGATTCACACACTCAAGTAAGGGTTCTTTTCTTTCACCTCTTTATTAAAGTTTGTTTTTTATATTATGTCTTTAATTTCCAATTACTAATGTTGTGACATCTATTTCCATTTCCCTATTACTTACAATTTTATTTCCAAATGATGAGAGACTCATTTTTCTCTCATCAACCCATTTTATGAATTTTTAAGTGATGTTATATTGTCGAAATTTCATCGCAATTTTCCATGTCAAAACAATTATGTAGTAAATACCATACTCATTTCCTATCAAGGGTGTTCAGATTTATACACTTATACTTATTTTATTTGGGACTTAAATGTATTTAATCCACATTCCTTAATCATAGAATAAAATGTGATTATGAATGAATCCATGTTTTATTATCTATGTAGCACACTTAACCATGAGAATGAAATGAAAGTGACAGGTGCGTACAGAATTATATAGCACTCCAATGCATTGAGTAATGTTTAGTATCGTGATACATCATGTTGGGATAGATAGTGAACATGATTCCTTTATGGGGATTTTTTCATCATGATTTCTTGGTAGTTAGTCTTGACCTATGTTTATGATGTGGTGTTTTAAGATGTCGCTGTATTTCTCATGTTGCCTTTATGATTATCATGTTATATCATGTCTCATTGTTCATGTTTATGATTATTTATCCTTTTTTATATTCTTATTCTCTAATATGTATTATTATCTTCATGTTATGGCATGTTTATTCCCTTACAGGGCTTTATAGATTACCTTTTTCTTATGTATGTCACTAGGTTATCCCACGTAGTTTTAATTTTGATGGAATATTATGATCATGTTAAGGAAATTTTCAATAAAGATGATGTATTCCCCATTTTATGTTGTTATATAATGTACCTAATTCCGAAAGACAAGACTTCTCGATCTTCTGGGTTATATTAAGTGTAATATTAGGTGATAAATCATGTATATTTTTTAAATAAAGAACATGGTTGTTATAGTTGGCATCAGAGGAAAAGTTTAGTTATATTTCGGATTAGGTTTAGAAAACTCTATCGAAATCCTTAGGAATAAAACTAAGTATAAGAAAACATCCCTGTATTTTTTTTAAGTAGAGATTAAGTGGTTTATCAAGAAAATAAATACATGTACGGATACTACAAGTGGATGCGGCTCTGGCATAGATGCACATAGGGGTAAAACCCGAAAACACCACGTTGAGCTAGACTCGGCCGAGAACTGGTGCACGACAACGGGCTTTATTGCACACCTGGTTTGACACTCCTGGGAGATATGTTTTTGTAAACTCATAATCTCATTATCAGCCATTATTAAGGGAACAAAAAAATAATCATAAAAATACATTTTAGGAAATAAATCATGGATAACATAGAATGAATCCTGGAAATTCATAAGTTAAGGAAATACGTTTAATTTATAAGTTATATATTTAATGTCATTGGATTCCCTTTTATGTGTTTAATAGTTTAAAAATACTCATCTCTAGTTTTCTTTTTATTCTAACCAATGATCGGAAATAGGAGGAATTGGGTAAACAATCAATGTGATGGGCAATGTGATGACTACCCCAATGAGATTTCCAACCCAATGGGAGCGAGAATAGAAAACTTTGTGAGGATACTCTCTCAACTAACTTGGGTTTTGAATTGAAACATATATCAGGAGAAGTTCCCAAATCTCCCTAATAAAAAACAAGCTGCAATTGATTCCATTATGTGACAAAGGCCTTTGACTTTCAATAGATCATCTGATCCATTAATCATGGAACAATGGATAAACTTCATTGAGAATATCTTCTTCATACTTTAATGTTCTGAGAAAGAGAAGGTTCTACTGGTTGTTTATTGTGTGGAGGGAGAAGATGATCAGTGGTGGAAAATGATCAAGAATACGAAGCCTAAGGAAGAGATCGAGGTGATTGGGTGGAAGGAATTCTGGAAAATGTTTTTCGATAAATATTTTCCTCTCACTCTCCGACTTAAAATGGAAAGGGATTTCCTTGCCCTCAAACAAAAAGACGATGAATCTATTAGGGCGTATGAGGAAAACTTCACAAGACTTGCATGATATGCCTCCGGATGTGCCATTACCCCTGAAAGCATGGTTGACCGCTTCTTTGGTGGGATAAAACCTATTCTATAAAAATTCATGGTGATCCATGACTTTGATAGCTATGAGAAAATTGTTCAATGTTCCATAAAAGTAAAAATGGAGATAAGATAATCTCAACGGTATCATGGGGATAAGAAGCAGAAAATGTACTGTAATTCCAGTGGTCTAATAGATAAATCTAACAGTACCAATAAATTTCAACATTCCACTTGTCAAAGGTATGGAAAGAGGCACCTTGAAAATTGCCTAAGGGGGTGAGGAAATGCTTTAGGTGCGGGAAGGAAGGGCACCTAGCTAGAAATTACTGACATGAGAAACCCACTAATGTGATGGAGGAAATAAATGTTTCAATCAAACCTTAGTGCATTGTTCATTGATTCAACTGCAAGGAGCCAGAGCACTTTGAAAATCAATTCACTAAGCCAAGGGTTTTTGGAGACAACCAACAACCTCCAAGGTTGCAAGGAAGAGATTTTTCCATCACAACTGCTAAGGTGGATCCCAACAATAAAGTGGTGATAGGTATGCTAGTTATTCATTCAAGGATAGTGAACATACTTTTTCATTCTAGTTCTATGCATTCTTTTATATCACAAAAGTTAGTAGAACTATTCAAACATCACCACAAATCATGGAAGTCGAGTTATCAGTGAAAATGGAAAATGGGGAAATTATTGAAACCCAATTATATAACTCCTCCCCTATCAAAATTTGCAGGATGAACTTCCTAGTGAATTTTTTCACACTCTCTTTGGTTTAATTTGATGCAATTCTGAGTATGGATTGGCTTTTATTATATAGAGCCAACATAAATTTCCATGAGAAGGAAATCACTCTATGTATCATGAATTGGCCCCTGATTATGTACAAGTGTAAGGAGGATGATGAATCTTCTTTAGCACCAACATCACAAGCATGGTTATTTCCCTATGAGAAAGTTTATCTAGCTCAAATAATTGATTATAAGGAAAGAATCATCCTCAAAGACATGTCTACTGTGAGGGAATACGTTGATGTGTTTCTTGGGGAATTATCTGGTCTTCCTCCTAACTGAGAGGTTGAATTTTAAATCGAGTTTATACCAAGGGTGTTACCATTATCCAAGACTCCGTATAGAATGGTTGTTGTGAAACTTGATGAAGTGAATAAAAAACTACAGGAGAATTTGGATAAAGGGTTTATATTCCTAAGTGCTTCACCATAGAGTGAATCAATCCTCTTCGTCAAAAAGAAGGATGGGTCAATGTGCCTTTGGATTGATTATCATGATCTCAACAAAATCACGATAAAGAACAAGTTTTCTCTACCTCGGATTGATGACTTGTTCGATCAGCTATGTGGAGCACAATACTTCTCCAAGATGGATCTGCGGTCGAGTTATTACCACGTTAGGGTGAAGAAGGAGGATATTCCAAAGACTGCTTTTCGTTCGAGTTATGGGCACTATGAGTTCATAGTGATGTCTTTCGGGTTCACTAATGCTCTGGAAATCTTCATGGACTTGATGAATAGAATATTTAGAGATTAACTCGACAAATTTTTGGTATACTTTATAGATGATATTCTAATATACTCCAAAACCAAGGAAGAGCATGAGGAGAATCTGAGCACTGTGATAAAGACCTTGAAAAAGGATAAAATTTATGAAAAGTATAAAAAATGTGAGTTCTGGTTGAAGGAAGTATCATTCTTGGGACATATCATCACAAGAAATAGGATATCTTTAGACCCTTCAAAAATAGAAGTAATTAAAGGATTTCCAAGGCCAACATCTGTGACAGATATCCATAATTTCCTTGGATTAGTTAGGTATTATCGTCGATTTTTGAGAAATTTCTCATAATTGTCAAACCCTCTAACCAAGCTAACTCGAAAGGGAGTCAAATTTTTTGGAATGATGAATGTGAATAGAGATTCAAAGAGATGAAAATGAGGCTTATCACTGCCCTTTTGCTCATGCTTCCAATAAGTGGAGAACATTTTGTGGTATTCAACGATGATTCAAAGAAGGGATTGGGTTGTGTGTTAATGCATAATGAAAAATTCATAGTCCAGGCAGTTGAAAGTTCAAAAAAAAATACCCAACGCATGATCTGGAGTTGGTTGCAGTAATATTCTCTTTGAAAATATGGCGGCATTATCTATTTGGGGAGAAGTGTAAAATATATACAAATCACAAAAGTCTCAAATATATATTCACATAAAAAGAGATGAATATGTGCCAAAGAAGATGGTTAGAGCTGATCAAAGACTATGAATTATCAATCCATTATCATCCTGGTAAAGCAAAAAAATTGGTGGATGCTCTAAGTAAAAAGAATCCAGTAATTCTATCATTGATGAGAATTGATAAGGATATGATCTTCTTAGACTTGAATAGGATGGACATGTGAATCATTAAGGAATAAATATCATCAATCCTTTCACAAATGAATGCTCAACTGTCTCTTTTAGAAAAGATAGGATGCTCAGAGAAATGATGTGGTAATTCAGAAGAAAATGGAAACTATAAAAAAGGGAAATCCTCAAAGTTCAATTCTAATGAGGGAGTTGTGACATTCAGGTCAAGACTATGTGTACCATCAAATCCTGAGTTAAAGGGGTTGTTGGATGATGCACATAGCTCAACCTTCTCCATCCACCCAAGAATCACAAAGATGTATTAAGGTCTCTGAGAACACTATTGGTAAGACAATATGAAGAAGGAGATCATGGAATATACATCTAGATGTCTTATATGTCAGCAAGTGAAAGCGGAAAGGAAAATATCCAAGGGGGTGATGCAACCATTACCCATACCTACATAGAGATTGGAAAACATCACTATGTAATTTTTCACTGGTCTTCCAAAGACATCAAGAGAGAATAATGCTATATGGGTTGTGGTGGATCATCTTACAATGATTGTGCACTTCATTGTGATTCGAGAGGATTTCTCACTCGATCAACTTGCAAGGATATACATTAAGGAAGTGATGAGGCTGCATGGAACACCACTATCAATTGTATCCAATCGAGATCTAAGATTCACCTCTAAGTTATAAAAGAGTCTCCAACATGATCTGAATACAAAGTTGAACTTTGGCACGACTTATCACCCTCAAACTGATGGTCAATCTAAGCAGACTATCCAGACACTTGAGGACATGTTGAGAGCATGCTCAATTGACTTCAAAAGAGGATGGGATCAAGATCTTCCTCTAGTCGAGTTCTCTTACAATAACAGTTTTCACTCGAGCATCCAAATGGATCCCTATAAAGCTCTTTATGGAAAGAGGTGTAGAACACCTGCATGTTGAGATGAATTTGGGGAACGAAAACTACTAGGTCTTGAAATGGTCGATGAAATTGTGTAAAAGTTTAAGACCATTCAGCAACACATCAAGGCTGCTCCGAGTTGACAGAATATCTATGCATATAATCGTTGATGAGACCTATATTTTGATGTTGGAGACATGGTATTCCTCTGTATATCACTATGGAAGAAAGTGATGATATTTGTGAATAAGGGAAATCTTAGTCCAAGATACATCGACCCCTTTGAGATCCTTGATCGTATCAGAGTGGTGGCCTACTGACTATCACTTCCACCTAACATATCTCAAGTACATGATGTATTCCATATATTCATATTGAGAAAATACATATCAAACCCCTCACATGTACTCAATCCAGAGGTGGTACCATTGGAGAATGATCTCTCATATGAAGAGAAGTTGGTAAAGATCTTAGATTGTAGAGACAAAGTTCTGCGAAATAAGATAACGCACATGGTCAAAGTATTGTAAAGAAACCATAAGTTTGAAGAAGCAGTATGGGAACCGGAGGAAGTGATGAAACAGAGTTTCCCTCATCTGTTTTAGTGTGGGAAATGAAAATTTCAAGGGTGAAATTTCTTAAGGGGGGAAGATTGTAACGACTCGAACAGTTATAAATAAAATATCCCTTTTTATTTAATTAAATGTATTATTATGTAATATGGTTATAGAAAACACATGAACTTATTTGGTTTTATTATATCTTATTGAATTTAAATGAACTTTAAGAATCTTTACCATCGATAAAATAATTATTGAATAGTGATCACATGATTAGTATAAATATAGGGTTTTAACAAATCCAATTGACACGGATAAAGAAAGTGATGGCCTCAACCAGTAGGATCGTACCTTGTGAATCTCATTTATCGGAGCTTTCGAGGGAGATAGCATCACTAGGATTTTCCCTTGACCAAACTCAAGATGAGATCCAACAACTTAAGAATGAGAGAAACCGTTTACGAAAGAAGTTCAATCTCATCAAGATCACAGCTCAAACCATGTATGCCAAACCACCACATGAAAATCTCATCATCACGCATCTTACTCTTAGGGTGTTTGCTGATGTATTAAAGAGATATGTATCAAGACCCTAAAAATATGAGTATATACATTATTTTTTTATATAATAATGAACATATTTTCATCCTATTATTATTACTTTATAAATGATTTTTATTTCGATATAATAAAATACAAATAGTATTTTTGGGTAATATTCAAATTCAATTAAGGAATTTATTTTGATGAATTAATGGATTTTTTAAATAATTAATATTTTAATAAAATATTATTATTAAATAATTTTTATTACATATAAATGATCATATAATTTTTATGAAGTCAAATGTAATTTTTATAAGGGTTCAAAAACTGTTATTATCAAAAAAATCCAATATTCTCAATGGATTTCATCACAGGGTTACCCCAAGCTCAAGGAGGTTGTGATGTTATCTGGGTAATCGTTGATCGGTTGAAAAAATAAAACCACAACTTAGCAATCAAGGAGTCAGATGCAGTAGATGCTTTGGTTAAGAGGTATGTGGATGAGGTGGTGTGATTTTATGGAATTTTGAGGTCCATTGTCTCAGATCGGGATGCACATTTTACCTCATGAGTCTGGAGGGGATTACATCATGCTTTTGATACTTAGTTACACCTCAAAACTATTTTCCACCATCAGACGGATGGGAAGACGAAGCAGGTCATCCAAACGTCAGAGGACATGTTGCAAGCATGCATCTTAGACTTCAGCGGATCATGGGTACAACATTTGTATTTGGTTGAGTTTGCTTATAACAACAGTTATCACTCGTCCATCAGCATAGCCCCATTTGAGGCCTTGTATGAGAGGTCATTTTGTTCTTCTTTTTACTGGATGGAGGTTGGTGAGGCAATAGTTCTTGGTTCTGATGTGGTGCATGGAACAACAGAGAAGGTTCAGCTTGTTTGTGAGAGGATGAAATCATCGCAGGATCGACAGAAGTCTTATGTCGATCGTAGGAGGAGGCCCTTGGAGTTCAAGGTTAGGGATCACGTGTTCTTAAAGGTTTCCCCTCGACATGGGAAATAGAGGTTTGGAAGGGAGAGTAAGTTTTCTCTTAGGTTTGTTGGTCCTTTTGAGGTGTTGGGGTGAGTTGGCGATGTGGCATATCAGTTGGTGTTTCCACCATGGCTGGAGAGGATCTATGATATCTTCCATGTCTCTCAACTTCATCGGTATCTTCATGATGACTCTCATGTTATTGATAGAGGGGAGTTGGATATCGAGGGTGATGCGATGTTCGTAGAGCGGGCAATAGAGTTCCAGGATCACCATTGCGTGGATGGACCATTCCCTTGGTTCGCGTGTTGTGGAAGCATGGTGGCCTATAAGAGAGTACTTAGGAGTGAGAGACGTAGATGTTTTCCCAGTACCAAGAGTTGTTTTTCATTTTTCCTTACTCTATTTTTCTTGTGATGTGATGTTTGGATCTTGTTGTGTTATGAGATTTGTTGTTTTCTTGATATGTGATGGGTGATAAAGTTCCGAAATATGAAAAGGGGAGGACCTAATTCCTAATCGAGACGCATTATACTATGATTATATTAAACTCGTGTGGGTGAGTCGGTGTCGCCTAGAGCAGATAGTATCTTGACATGGATGATGGAATTTCTTGATTCATGTGTTCAGGGCGGTGTGGTTTGTTAGTTGTATATTTCTTGTGATTTCTATACACACCTCACCTGCGTCTAGCACTATGTACCAACACCCGTATTTTCATACGGATTGTGTTTTTTCCAACATCTTAGTGATGAGGATGGATAGATGGCTACCGGCTCTTCCCCACTCTCTATTTTAGGTGAGTAGATATACACAGGTTGTGATGGTCGGAGGTCTGTTAGTGCACTAGGTGATGGTCCATGTGTCTTCAGGCGGGATATGATATGGCTGTGTTGTGGGGTGGTGTCTCAGATGTCTTCAAGCAGGGTGTGATATGATCATGTTGTGGGGCGGCTTATGGTGGGGGTCGTTCATGGTAAGAGAAGGGCGTGAGGTTAATGTCTTTCATGTTCATGATACCTTATTGCTCTGGTTATAACAGTGGTTGTGATGTGATGGTCCAGGTGTCTTCGGGTGAGATGAGATGTGATTATGTTGTGGGACGGTGGTCCAGGTGTATGTGGGCGTGATGTGATGTGATTGTGCTTGTGGGGCGGTGGTATATGTTATTCGGAAGAGATGGGAGTGCCAGGACGTACGACGTTGGGGCGTGAGAATGGAAAATCAATGGAAAAATGGTGCGGGTGCCCTTTATCAATATGTTTCTTATTATGTTATTATATTTGGCATGCGTTATGTGGTGAGTGTGCTCTAATGAGGTTGTGATGGGTAGTTGATCTGTTTAGGTGTTGTTGGTTTTGTTGTTTTCTCACGGGTGTATTAGTATGCTTCTTTCACATGTGCACAAGAAACTTTGGTTTTCCTAATGAGTATACTTGTATTCTTATCCTACATATTCAAACTGGTTTTTAGGTTTCTAGGAGGATTACGTGGAATGTGTTGGACAATACTAGCTCGAACCTTTTTGAACAGTTGTTACGTCACTGCATTAGCTTTGATTTTGGGTATATACTTTTGGTGAGTTTTACCTTTATCAGTTTTATTTGTGCATACTTTGTGAGATGGTTTTGGTTTCCTTTTATATTAAGTCATGGAGTTGTTTTTGGTTGATTCATGTTATCTCTCAATCTTGTTTATATTATAAAGGGTAATGCCTCCCATTTATGAAATTTTTTATACCTTCGATGTTAATCGTCAACCCGAGACCTATCAGAGGTAGGACTCAAGGGTTATTATTTCTCTCCCCTCATTACAGTATCTTTGTTGGGAGGGGGTCATGACACCTTTAACTAGTAATTAATAGTAAATAATAATAACATTTAATGTATAAAAAGACATTATTTTACGAAAAGATTTTTCCTATATCTTTTTTTTTATTTAAAATTTATTTTTATCATATTTTAATTACCATGGTAAATATTTAATCAAGGTTAAAGGGTAAAAAGAAAGTAATCTAGCATGGATCAAACTTTACTAAATTAACATGATAGATAGACCTTATAGAAAAATTTTAATAGGTATGAAATTTAATCATGCATGTCTCACCATCGTTTCCTCACCTAACTATCTATCTTCCATGTGATTTCATCTTTATCACTCACCTAAATTTAGTTTTTAAGGAAATGTCCCTCTTTTTCACCTATAAAAGAATTTCACTTCCACCCACTTCAAACCACACTTATCCTTCAAAATTCCATTGAAACTCTGCCCATTTTATATCCCCTAGATCCCCCTTCAATGTTTTCAAACCCCTGGTTACATGAAAGTGTCTCAAGTCATCTATTTCTAAGGGGTATTTCAAGAGAGGATTCAATCCCTCAATATGAGCATTATCCACTACCTTTTTCTTTTTTATCTTTCTCCTCTAAACATATTACAACCATATTAATATAATGACATCAATATCATTAGTATACTGAAAATTTATTATGTTGATGGAACAAGACTTATCTATCTCTCATCCATTGCGAAATGAAAATGTCACTCGTATTTTGTGCGTACCACCTCCATGAATGACATATTCAATTTTTCATCATTACCTTACATTAATGGTTATAATAATGTATTTAATGAAATAAATGATATTTATAACATGATTAAGATTTTAGAATGATAAATTAGGCATTCTATTAATATTCAACCCATTATTTATATACTACCTTTTGTTTGTTAAAAATTATCAAAACAATATCATCCCTGATTTCATCTTCATGAATCATAACTAAAACTCTCATAGAATGAAATTATAACTTTATAAATCACTATGGAACATCCATTACAAAACCTTGAATACTATAGGGATGACGAACTTGATATCAAAGTACAGGTATTGACATCAACATTACAAAGTGGGTATGAAACAATCAAAGTTAGTGACATCCAATGATGAAAATAAAAAAACTGATAAATGTATAATAAATTATTATAATTAAATATTATAAAAGGTAATAGATTTGAATAAATTCCTGAAAGAAGTTATATTGTGGTTATGTTTATTATACAAGAGGTTAAAGTGTTTTCATGGAAGTCGAGAATAAAGGAAAGGGTTTTTTATCTCAAATTCTCTTCATTGAGATATTTCGTATTATGCACCTATTTTCATTTATATGTTGAATATACTGACCCTTTGACATATTTTATAATAAATATCCTTTTATTCATTGTAATTAAAGTTTTATTTCGATTTTTATCTTTCAAAGGGTTCTGATTCAAAAATTACCAAAGTCGTAAAGGTTTTTCATCACAAATTCCCTTCATTGAGGCATGTTTCTTATTATGCACATATTTTCATTCATATTGTGTATATACTGTCATTTTAACATATTTTAAAATAAATATCATTTTATTCATGGTAATTAATGCTCAATTTCAATTTTTCTCTTTCAAAGGGTTTTGATTCAAAAGTTATCAGTCGTAAGGGTTTTTTATCTCAAATTCCCTCTATTAAGACATGTTTCATATTATACACTTGTTTTAATTTATATGGTGTATATATTACCCCTTTAACATATTTTACCATAAATATCATTTTATTCGTAGTAATTAAAGTTTTATTTCAAGTTTTATCGTTCAAAGGGTTCTGATTCAAAAGTTACCAAGGTCGTAAGGGTTTTTCATCACAAATTCCCTTCATTGAGACATGTTTCTTATTATGCGCATATTTTCATTCATATTGTGTATATACTTCCCTTTTAACAAATTTTAAAATAAACATCATTTTATTCATGGTAATTAATGTTCAATTTCAATTTTTCTCTTTCAAAAGGTTTTGATTCAAAAGTTACCAAAGTCGTAAGGGTTTTTCGTCTCAAATTCCCTTTATTGAGACATGTTTCGTATTACACTTGTTTTAATTTATATGATGTATATATTACCCCTTTGACATATTTTACCATAAATATATTTTTATTCATGGTAATTATAATGTCCTGAACTCGGTTCACTCATAAGTAACCGAATCTGGTTGGCCTCAAGCGCGTCTCCCCGTATGTCAGAGGTCGTTGACTAGCAGCGATGGTCTATGATGGTATGGTGGGGAGATTATACTCTCATAATCAGAGTAACACGCAGTGATAGTAACAGACAAATCAACGAAAGTAAGATAATACAACAATAAAAGCATAAATCACCCATATATAATGATCAAACAAGTATAACCAATAAGCAAAACCACATCCACTATCATATACAAAATGATGGCATGATGCTATACAAAAAGGAAATCAAACATACATGGCAGCAGACATGCAATACAAAACATGTACAACAGAAGAAACAAAGACCAAAAACTATCTCATGAACATCCCAAGCATTGGCTTGGTCATCTGTTGTCAAGCTCTCATCCTAATAGATAATCAAACGTCCAAAACATGGCACTTTCTTTTGTCCCTGCTTGCATCCATGAGGTCTGTTCGGGTACCAAAACATGGTGCTTCCTTTCTCCTCCATGAATGAGTCAAACTTTTGGATCCAACACCTTAGTGCCTGTTTCAAACCATAAAGACTTCTTTTTTGTTTACACACCTAACCCTGTTACCGTTTATCCATGAAACCAACTGGTTGCACCTTATAAATTTCTTCATATAGATCCCCCGTGAAGAGAAGATGTATTTACATCCATTTGTTTTACATAAAAATTTTCAGATGCAACCAAGCTCAAGACGGTTCAGATAGTAGTATGTTTAACTACTAGAGAAAATATTTCAGAGAAGTCAATGTCTTCCTTCTGTTGGAATCCTTTCACCATCAACCTCACTTTATACCTCCTCCTTTCATTCGCTTCTTTCAACCAGAATACCCACTTGTTCTCAAGTGTGTTCTTCCCTTGTGGTAATTTCGTTAGCTCTCAGGTGTTATTCACTCACAGTGAATCCAACTCGCCTTACATGGCTAACTCCCAATTTTCAAAATCACCCTGAGTAATCGCTTCTTTCGGGCTTTCTGGCTTTCCCGAATCTGTTAATAGAAGTTTAGGTAAGCTTTATAACTGTCACGACCCCCACCCCACAAAGTGTACCCCTCCTGGGCCGGCAATGTGAGAAGGGAGATAATGACCCCTGAGTCCCACCTCCAGTAGGCCCCGGGTTGGCGACTAGCACTGAGGGTATAGTAACACACAAATGGGAGGCATTACCCTCTAAGAGAACACATGTGGAAGAGAGAGATAAGATAGACACCAATCAACTCCAACTCAGAACTAGAAATATAAAAGAAACCCAAGTGCACAAATGGAATGTCATGCAAAAGTACTACAACAAAAAGGGGAAAAACTGCAAGTTCCCAAAGGAAAGTAAAAACAGTAACAACCACAAGCCCGAACAGCTCTTGCAACCACAAGCTAGTAGAAACCATCTTGATCTCCAACCTGCTCCAAGTGACCTGAAAACAGTTTATATATACATAGGGTGAGTATAACAGTATACTCAATAGGATCCTCCCCGAAGCCTCTTGTACAAAAGTAAAGAAAGCATTCTAAAGCACAGTGAACAACAAGTGAAACTAACTTGTCACTTAAACAGGTATACTAAGTTCACAACTTCATCATGGCTACTCTCACCAAGTAACGCATACAAGAATATAGCATATAATAAAGAATATCAAGGGTACCCCGCTACTACTTCCCCACTGGTTTGTCGCTTTGCCCCAACGTCACACGTCCTAAGCATCTCTCTCCAAAAAGGCTTGCCCGCAAACACCTGGGCGAAGCACCAAAATCTGCAGCTCGTGCACCACAAAGGCTTGCCCGCAGACACATGGGCGAAGCACCGCACCATCCTCACAACCAAAGTAACCAGGTAGTTTCCGAGAGCCACCACAGCTCGCGTAACGTGTATCATACATCGGGTATTATACCTCAAGTCATTACAGCCCATACACCAACTAAGGATCCTCAAGCCATCACAGCCTATACACGTTACACCTATAGTAGTCCATAGGATACTATATCCAGAATATATGTGTGTGAATAACCACAAGCCATTACAGCCCTCTACACACATATATGGGAAAAACTAACTGATGTGCCTAATGGAACAAGTATCTACTAAGAGAAGAGAGCGGGGCCAAAGGGGGTAGTCATCCATTCATCCTCCCACCGAAATGTTGGGGAAAACACCCCCCAGGGCTCAGAACCCCCGGGGTGTCAGTTGCACTTACTGACAGGGTCGAGTAGCCTATAGAAACACAAAAAGTACAGAATATATTATAACTCACAACCACACTATGGGCATTACCTAGTCTTAGACACAACTACAGCTAATGTCTCTCAGACTCTGGGCTGCTACTTCTAAGACTAGGTATCCTATAAGCACACAACCATTTAAAGAGCTTTATTAGATTACATCATTCCCTTTTTATCAGTTCCACTGTACGTTAATTAATTCTTTAAACATTAATTAACCATGAACAATTCCGCATTAAAATTTTGTTAGCATCACACCCAAAGTCAATTGTTCCTTCAAAAATTACAACCTCATCATTATGTTCCAGCATCTCCGTCCCCATGGGTTAACACCATTTATTCAAATATTCATTACAGAATTACTTTCCCATATTCCCAGGCATTCTAGAAAAGCATTCTATGCTATTGAACACAAAGGGGCTCAATCTGGTGAGTAGATGTACTACCCGTCGAGTCTTTGCCGCCTATAGCAAGAGTGTAGACTCATTCCCCCTTGAGAAGCTAAACACGGAAAGCGCGTGGCATACCCCGCGTGTCTTCGCCTCTTTCGGGAGAAGGGTAAGCAAGACCAGCTGCCTTGAGCAGTGGGGAAAAGTAAAGCAGATAAACAACCAATCAAAATTATAAAGCATCCAACAATCACATCCATCCTCTTCCATCATCTCTGGTGTCCTCCCCGACACCCACATGCATAAACTGATGCATCTTGCCACCTTAGGTGTCATCCGCTACCACAACCAAAAGGCCTCTATGTCCTCATATATCACAACAATCATCCAGAATCACATCACAGCACAAGCAGTAGGAAAGCAAACATCACATCAATTGGTCTCTTGGCCCTTTAACAATCAAGAGGGTAACTAAGAATCCTTCAAGGAATTATCAAACAATCAAATCTTTAAACCATCTTTAATTAACAGATTTATAATCTGTTGGTTCCAAAATCGGGAACCTAACCAGTAAGCTATCACAAATGATTATACATGCTTACTATGCCAATTTGATTAACATCAAATTACAACAAGAACCAGATTCATACACATGCCTCTTTATCTTTAGCCAAACAAATATCAATTAGTCCTGGTTTACGTTCTTTACCGATTTTCATCAAGAACAATAGTTAGCAAAGCAAGCATAGATATCACACTATCTATCAAAACAAGAGGCAATATCATACGGTCGATACAATTTTTTTATCCGGTTCAAAGTATTTATTGTGTCAATTTTATTATCATCCAGCGGGATTAAACATGCTAACAATACAGTTGAACGTAAAAGAAAGAGAAACAATGAATCCCCTACCTCAAGGTTTTTGACGAAAACCACGACGGTCAAAGAATGCTCAAGAAACCCGGGTCGATTCTCCAAAACCCTGCCTTAGATATCTCCTCCTAGCAAGATAAAAACCAAAGCTCATCATATTTGACATCCATACCCTTAGATCTACCCATAACGGGCGTAGATCTAAGAAACCAAGATAAGAGGAGGAGTAAATCTAAGTAGATCTAAGAAACCAACCAAGAACGAAGAAAAACGATCACATACCTCAAGAAACCGGCTTCGATTCGTCAAGAAAAGCCTTCGGATCGCCTCCAAAACGCTTGGGAGAGGTTCTCCTACCTTCGAGGAAGGGTAATCCCGATTTATGGCTTCTTAGGGGCTTAAACGAACCATTTAGAGGCAAAACAAGTTAGATCCACAATTTTAGGATCTAATTTAAGTGCCCGCACGGTTAGTCCGCACGGTTTAACAAACTGTGCGCTAACCGTGCGTTAGCTACTGCCTTGGCCACCCCTCTCGCACGGTTTGGCTGCACGGTTAGACAAATCGTGCGCCTCCCATGCAGAAGCCACTGCCTCATCAAACACTCCTTGCATGGTTAGGCCGCATGGTTAGACAAACCGTGCGCTAACCGTGCGTTAGCCACTGCCTCCAATACCAACCTCGCACGGTTTGGCTGCACGGTTTAAACAAACTGTGCGCCTCTCGTGCGAAAGTTATAGCCCTTTAGTTTCCCTTAAAAGTCCACCCAAATGCACTCCAAGTCACCTTAACCTCCAAGAACACCTCTAACACCGCATTTTCACAAAGTAATGGACTGGAGAGGTCCGGGCCATTACATCAGATACCTCTCAAAACATTCTCATCCTCAAGAATCCAAAACCCACCTAAAGTGAAAACAAAACAGGGTCTGAACAACCACCCCTCGAGATACCTCTCAAAAGAGAGAAAGCCACAAAAACAACAAAGGAAGTCATCTCATAAACATGAAAGTTTCATAACCGCATCAGCTACAACGATACATGAAAAGAGTTAAACATCAAACAACTCTGGGTACTGAGCACGTATCTGTAACTCACGTTCCCAGGTAATCTCCTCCAAGCCACCGTGTCTCCACAAGACACGAACTAAAGGAATAGAACACCCACGCAACACCTTCTCCTTGTGGTCTTGGATCTCCACAGGTCGCTCCTCAAGGGTTGCATCATCATCAACATCGATCTCTCTTCAATCGATGATGTGAGAGTCGTCATGAACATAACGATGGAGTTGTGATACATGGAAAACATCATGTATCCGACTCATCTGAGGGGGAAGTGCTACTCGATATGCCATAGCTCCAACACGAGCTAACACCTCAAAAGGCCCAACAAACCGGGGAGAAAGCTTACTTCCACGTCCAAACCTTCGCTGCCCACGATGGGGGGTCACCTTCATAAACACATAATCCCCAACATTAAACTCTAAGGGTCTCCTTCTTTGATCGGCATATGCTTTCTGACGATCATGTGCTGTCTTCATCCTCCCACGAATCACCTGAACCATCTCTTTTGTATTCTGCACTAGTTCTGGTCCTAGAATTGTTGACTCTCCGACCCCAGTCCATCACAACGGAGAACGGAAAGGCCGACCATACAAGGCTTCAAACGGCGCCATACCGATGGTGGAGTGAAAACTATTATTGTAAGTGAACTCCACCAAAGGTAAGTGCCTCATCCATGAACCTCTGAAATCAAGAACACAAGAGTGTAACATGTCTTCAAGAGTTTGGATGGTTCGCTCTGTCTGACCATTCGTTTGAGGATGAAAAGCAGTGCTAAGGCGTAGTTGAGAACCGAAAGCATGTTGGAGACCTCTCCACACCCTGGAGGTAAAATGAGGATCTCGATCAGAAATGATCGTCCTAGGGACTCCGTGAAGTCTCACCACCTCCTCTAAATACTTCCTTGTCAAAACTTCCACTGAGCTTGACTCCTTGATCGCTATGAAGTGGACTGATTTTGTTAAACGATCCACTACCACCCAAATAGCATCATGTCCTCCCGAAGCTCGAGGTAAACTAGTAATGAAGTTCATTGAGATTTCCTCCCACTTCCACTGAGGAATCTCTAATGGTTGAAGAAGACCACCTGGAACACGGTGTCCGGCCTTCACCTTCTGGCAGACTAAACATCAAGACACAAACTCTGCAACCGCACGCTTCAGCCCAGGCCACCAAAACTGACTCCTCAAGGATCGGTACATCTTTATCACGCCAGGATGTACTGCTAAGGGCAAACTATGGAACTCTCGAAGAACTATCTCACGCATCATCAAGGGAACAAAAAGCCTTCCACGATACAACACTCAGTGTTGTTCGTCCTCCGACCAACCATCAGGGGCCTCACCACAAACAACTTGGTCTCTCCAGACCTCCACCTCAAGATCCCCCAACTGGGACTCTTCAACCTTCTGCATCAGGGATGACTGTACCGTCATCTAAAAAAGACAGCATCTACCCCCAACTTCTCCCATATCAAGATGTAATGCTGACAGTTCTTCCATTACTCTCCAGGAATCACCGGATTCACGCACCGCATCACTACGTGACTTTTGGCTCAGTGCATCAGCTACAACATTCCCTTTTCTAGGTGTATACGATATTTCGAAGTCATATTCCTGTAAGAACTCCATCCACTGACATTGTCGTAAGTTCAAGTCATGCTGGGAGAAAACATACCTCAAACTCTTATGATCAGTGAAAATCACAAAGCGCTCATCAATGAGGTAATGTCTCCACAACTTCAGAGCAAACACCACGGTTGCCAACTCAAGATCATGGGTGGCATAGTTGCGTTCATGGGGACGTAACTGCGGAGACCCATAAGAAACAACTGACCTCTGCTGCATGAGAACACAGCCTAACCCCAGATGTGAAGCATCGCAGAAGACATCAAACTGAACTCCCTCAGCTGGAAGACAAAGGACTGAAGCACTTACTAACTTATCCTTTAGATACTCGAAGGCTGCCTGACATTGATCAGTCCATATAAATGCCTGATCTTTCCTGGTCAAAGTTGTCAGAGGAGTTGCAACTTGTGAGAAATTGGCTACGAACCTCCTGTAGTAGCTTGCGAGACCAAGGAAACTTCGCACCTCTGAAACTGGCTTGGGGGCTGCCCAAGACACAACTGCTTCTATCTTCGATGGATCCACATCAACTCCCTTTTGGGACACAACATGTCCCAAGAAACGGACTTCTTGAGTCCAAAACTCATACTTCGACAACTTCCCAAATAGCTGATGTCGACGAAGAACTCCCAAAACGGATTGTAGATGCTCTGCATGCTCTTCTTAAGATTTGGAGTACACAAGGATGTCGTCGATGAAAACTACCACAAATTTGTCCAGGAACTCACGGAACACAGCATTCATCAATCCCATGAACACAGCTGGAGCATTCGTCACGCCAAACGGCATTACAACGAACTCATAATGCCCATGACGACAACGGAAAGCAGTCTTCAGAATATCCTCATCCTTCACATGCATCTGATGATATCATGACCGCAAGTCGATCTTTGAGAACCAACTTGCACCCTTCAGTTGATCGAATAAGTCATCAATCTGCGGAAGAGGATAGCGATTCTTTATTGTCACTTTGTTTAAGCGACGATAATCGACACACAACCGCAAACTGCCGCCAGCCTTCTTCACGAACAAAATCGATGCACCACATGGTGACACACTTGGCCGAACAAAACTGCACTGTAACAGACCATCAAGATGTATACGTAGCTCTCGCAACTCAGAAGGGGTCATCCTATATGGAGACATAGAAATAAGAGACGCTCCTGGATGTAGCTCAATCCCGAACTCGATCTCTCATCAAGGGGGTAAGGCTACAACCTCTTCTGGAAAGACATCAGGGTACTCCTCTACGACCCGAGGAAACACCAACTGTTGAACCTCTGAAGAACTCAGCATCATCTCGGCCATCATTGATGATAAGGATGGAATGCGGCTATGACCCATCCGAGGATCTCGCTCACCAACAAACACCACTTGCTCTCCATCTGCACCAAAGAAAACGACCTTCTTCCTGAAGCAATACACGATAGCCTTCACCGAATACAACCAATCCATGCCAAGGATGACATCATATGGTTGTATTCGTAAACATAGGAAATCTCCCCAAGAGCGGTGTTGCCCCAACACTAGCTCACAGTCTCTACATAGTTCAAACAAGTCAGCTCGACCTCCAACTGGCGTAGTCAACGCCAAGGGCACTGGAAGCCTCTCTACCTCAAGTCCCAAAGCATGGACAAGGGTAGGTGATATGAAGGAGTGTATCGCTCCTAAATCAAACAAGGCATACACCAAGGTAAAAAACAAGCAAATGGTACCTCGAACGACATCTGGCTCATCTGGTGTTGGCAACGCTAGAGCATGAAACTGACCGCGACCTCCTCCACGGCCTCTCTGACCCTGATGACGACCACCACCACAGCCGCGCTCTGCTCTCTGAGGACGGGGAGCGTCATGGGGTTGTCCTCTGCCTACCTCATCTACCCTCTATTGATCTAAAGATGGTGCAACTGGCTGTTGCTGCCTCGGCTGGAACTGCCTCAACAGAGGAACCTAGAGCGTAGCGCCCGGTGCAAGATGACCACTCTGAAAGGTCGGGCACTCCCGTTGCTGATGGCCACGACCACCATAAGAAAAACAAGCGCTTAATCCCTTGGAATAGGCCTGAGAGTTGTTTCCCCCGAAGAAATGAGATGTGAAGGGCTGGGACCTACCCCCGGCTGAACAGAAACTCTTCTGCCCTGAAAACAGGGAACCCCGGACCACAGCCTGGCTTCGTGAGGGATTATGACGATCTCCCCCTCGTGATGATCCGGTCCTGGCCAAAGTCCTCTCAACAACCTCTGCCCTCGCCAGCACCTCAAGATATGTCTTCAGCATAAATGTGGTGACCTGGCACTGGATCTCTGGACGCAAAGCCTCCTCAAAATGTCTTGCCCTGACCTCCTCATCTGGTAACAAGTCCGAAGCATATCGTAAAAGGTTCATGAAACGGATTCCAAACTCTCGAACAGTAAAGCTCCCCTGTCGAAGGGTAAGAAGCTCCTGGCGACTGGACGCCTTCGCAGTCGAATAAAGGAACTCGACTCTAAACATGTCTCGGAACTCCTCTCATGAGATCGCTGACTCCTCGCGATCCCCGAGAAACAAGAACCGCCACTGTCACGCTGCTCCACGCAGCATCTTCACAGCTAAGGACACTCAGTGCTTCTTCCGAGCACGGATCGAACTGAAGCCTATCTCGACCTCCTCCAACCAGTCTTCTTTGACTGCATCTGAAATGAAGCCCTCGTACTTCTGCAGACTCTGGCGCTAAAACTCTCAGAGAGTCTTCCTCCAAGTGTCGTCGTCGTCAACCTCTACCCTGCGGCGATCTACTGGAACAGCCTGCTGGACATTTTCTGCACAAACCTGACGAGGACGTCGACCTGGATCCATACCTGTAAAATAACAACTGTTAGAGTTCCTAAGCCTAGAATATGGTAGACTCAACATTAATTAATTTATTGTTTTCTTTCATTCATTTTAGGTTAACATATCCCAAGGTCTACCCATTCAAACACAGGCACAAAGAAAAATGATGCATGATCCTTTCCTAGGTCTCTACCCTGCAACCAGTATCACCTTGTTTAGTAGCCATTGTAAACTTAAAGGTCCGTACATCAGATCATAGGGGGGCCTAAACGCCTATGTCTCAGCCGGTCTTCAGTGTTTACCTCACTTTCTAAACATGACTGATATCGTTGCCCTACCAACCCATGCAACCTCACCTGTGCCTAACTCCAAACTCCATCTTATCCCTCAACCAGACCTCCGATACCATTCTGTCACGACCCCCTCCCCACAAAGTGTACCCCTCCTGGGTCGGAAATGTGAGAAGGAAGATAATGACCCCCGAGTCCCGCCTCTAGTAGGCCCCGGGTTGGCGACTAGCACCGAGGGTATAGTAACACACAAATGGGAGGCATTACCCTCTAAGAGAACACATGCGGAAGAGAGAGATAAGATAGGCATCAATCAACTCCAACTCAGAACTGGAAATATAAAAGAAACTCAAGTGGACAAATGGAATGTCATGCAAAAGTACTACAACAAAAAGGGGGAAAACTGCAAGTACCCAAAGGAAAGTAAAAACAACAACAACCACAAGCCCCAACAGCTCCTGCAACCACAAGATAGTAGAAACCAGCTAGATCTCCAACCTGCTCCAAGTGACCTGAAAACAGTTTATATATACATAGGGTGATTATAACAGTATACTCAGTAGGATCCTCCCTGAAGCCTCTCGTGCAAAAGTAAAGAAAGCATGCTAAAGCACAGTGAACAACAAGTGAAACTAACTCATCACTTAAACAGGTATACTAAGTTCCCAACCTCACCATGGCTACTCTCACCAAGTAACGCATACAAGAATATAGCATATAATAAATAATATCAAGGGTACCCCGCTACTACTTCCCCACTGGTTTGCCGCTTTGCCCCAACGTCGCACGTCCTAAGCATCTCTCTCCAAAAAGGCTTGCCCACAGACACCTGGGCAAAACACCACACCATCCTCACAACTAAAGTAACCAGGTAGTTTTCGGGAGCCACCACAGCTCGCGTAACGTGTATCATACGTCGGGTATTATACCTCAAGCCATTACAGCTCATACACCGACTAAGGATCCTCAAGCCACCATAGCCTATACACGTTACACCTATAGTAGTTCATAGGATACTATATCCAGAATATATGTGTGTGAATAACCAAGCGTCATTACATCCCTCTAC
This sequence comes from Viscum album, assembly GCA_963277665.1. Taxonomy (NCBI): domain Eukaryota; kingdom Viridiplantae; phylum Streptophyta; class Magnoliopsida; order Santalales; family Viscaceae; genus Viscum; species Viscum album. The sequence continues at coordinate 857,360,031 of OY728166.1, forward strand.
ACACATATATGGGGAAAACTAACCGATGTGCCTAATGGCACAAGTATCTACCAAGAGAAGAGAGCGGAGCCAAAGGGGGTAGTTAGTCATTCATCCTCCCACCGGAATGTTGGGGAAAACACCCTCCAGGGCTCAGAATCCCTGGGGTGTCAGTTTCCCTTACTGACAGGGTGGAGTAGCGTATAGAAATACAAAAAGTACAGAATATATTATAACTCACAACCACACTATGGGAATTACCTAGTCTTAGACACAACTGTAGCTAACGTCTCTCAGACTCTGAGCTGCTACTTCTAAGACTAGGTATCCTATAAGCACAAAACCATTTAAAGAGCTTTATTAGATTACATCATTCCCTTTTTATCAGTTCCACTGTACGTTAATTAATTCTTTAAACATTAATTAACCATGAACAATTCCGCATTAAAATTTCGTTAGCATCACACCCAAAGTCAACTGTTCCTTCAAAAATTACAACCTCATCATTATGTTCCAGCATCTCCGTCCACGTGAGTTAACACCATTTATACAAATATTCATTACAGAATTACTTTCTCATATTCCCAGGCATTCTAGAAAAACATTTTATGCTACTAAACACAAGGGGGCTCAACCCGGTGAGTAGATGTACTACCCGTCAAGTCTTTGCCGCCTATAGCAAGATCGTAGACTCATTCCCCCTTGAGAAGCTAAACACAGAAAGCACGTGGCATACCCCGCGTGTCTTCGCCTCTTTCGGGAGAAGGGTAAGCAAGACCAGCTGCCTTGAGCAGTGGGGAAAAGTAAAGCAGATAAACAACCAATCAAAATTACCAAGCATCCAACAATCACATCCATCCCCTTCCATCATCCCTGGTGTCCTCCCCGACTCCCACTTGCATAAACCGATGCATCTCGCCACCCTAGGCGTCATCCGCTACCACAACCAAAAGCTCTTTATGCCCTCACATATCACAACAACCATCCAGGATCACATCACAGCACAAGCAGCAGGAAAGCAAACATCACATCAATTGGGCTCTTGACCCTTTAACAATTAAGAGGGTAACTCAGAACCCTTCAAGGAATTATCAAACAATGAAATCTTTAAACCATCTTTAATTAACAGATTTATAATCTGTTGGTTCCAAAATCGGGAACCTAACCAGTAAGCTATCACAAATGATTATACATGCTTACTATGCCAATTTGATTAACATCAAATTACAACAAGAACCAGATTCATTCACATGTCTCTTTATCTTTAGCCAAACAAATATCAATTAGTCCCGGTTTACGTTCTTTACTGATTTCCATCAAGAACAACAGTTAAGCAAAGCAAGCATAGATATCACACTATCTAGCAAAACAAGAGGCAATATCATATGGTCGATACAATTTCTTTATCCAGTTCAAAGTATTTAATATGTCAATTCCATTGTCATCCAGCAGGATTAAACATTTTAACAATACAGTTGCACGTAAAAGAAAGAGAAGCAACGAATCCTCTACCTCAAGGTTTTTGACGAAAACCATGACGGTCAAAGAACGCTCAAGAAACCCGGGTCGATTCTCCAAAACATCGCCTTAGATCTCTCCTCCTAGCAAGATCAAAACCAAATCTCATCATATTTGACATTCATACCCTTAGAACTACCCATAATGGGCATAGATCTAAGAAACCAAGAGAAAAAGAGGAGTATATCTAAGTAGATCTAAGAAACCAACCAAGAACGAAGAAGAATGATCACATACCTCAAGAAACCGGCTTCGATTCATCAAGAGAAACCTTCAGATCGCCTCCAAAACGCTTGGGAGAGGTTCTCTTACCTTCGAGGAAGGGTAATCCCAAGTTATGGCCTCTTAGGGGCTTAAACGAACCATTTAGAGGCAAAACAAGTTAGATCCACAATTTTAGGATCTAATTTAAGTGCATGCACGGTTAGTCCGTACGGTTTAACAAACTGTGCGCTAACCGTGCGTTAGCTATTGCCTTAGCCACCCCTCTCGCACGGTTTGGTTGCACGGTTAGACAAACCGTGCGCTTCCCATGCAGAAGCCACTGCCTCGTCAAACACTCCGCGCACGGTTAGGCCGCACGGTTAGACAAATCGTGCGCTAACCGTGCGTTAGCCACTGCCTCCAACACCAACCTCGCACGGTTTGGTTGTACGGTTTAAACAAACCGTGGGCCTCTCGTGCGAAATCTATAGCCCTTCAGTTTCCCTTAAAAGTCCACCCAAACGCACCCCAAGTCATCTTAACCTCCAAGAACACCTCTAACACCGCATTTTCACAAAGTAATGGACTGGAGAGGTCCGGGCCATTACAATAACTCTGCATTGGTCACCTGACTCTTGAAGATCTTCACAAAATAACATGTGGTCCAACTTCTTCTAGAATTGAAACTTCTAGATCTTCACCTTCCGGAACTCTAGATCGAGAATCACTGGTTCTCGAGATTTTAGATATATAATTTTCTAGTTAAACCTCCTAATTACTTATGTCATCCTATACACTTGTCTCTGAAATTTGAGAACATCCAGTAGATTCAGAGACATCTGAACTTTCCAGAACATATTGTCACGACCCCCTCCCCACAAAGTGTACCCCTCCTGGGTCGGCAATGTGAGAAGGGAGAAAATGACCCCCCGAGTCCCGCCTCCAGTAGGCCCCGGGTTGGCGACTAGCATCGAGGGTATAATAAACACACAAATGGGAGGCATTACCCTCTAAGAGAACACATGTGGAAGAGAGAGATAAGATAGAAACCAATCAACTTCAACTCAAAATTAGAATATAAAAGAAACTCAAGTGCATATATGAAATGTCATGCAAAAGTACTAGAACTGGAAGGGAAAAACTGCAAGTACCCAAAAGAAATTAAAAACAGCAGCAACCACAAGCCCGAACAGCTCCTGCAACCCCAAGCTAGTAGAAACCAGCTTGATCTCCAACCTGCTCCAAGTGACCTGAAAAACAGTTTATATATACATAGGGTGAGTATAACAGTATACTCAGTAGGATCCTCCCCGAAGCCTCTCATGCAAAAGTAAAGAAAGGATGCTAAAGCACAGTGAACAACAAGTGAAACTAACTCGTCACCTAAACATGTATACTAAGTTCTCAACCTCATCATGGCTACTCTCATCAAGTAATTCATATAAGAATATATCATATAATAAAGAATATCAAAGGTACCCCGCTACTACTTCCCCACTGGTTTGCTGCTTTTCCCCAACATTGCACGTCCTGAGCATCTCTCTCCAAAAAGGCTTGCCCGCAGACACTTGGGCGAAGCACCACAACGTGCACCTCGTGCAACAAAACCACCACGTCCACGTAAGAAAAGTAACTAGGTAGTTTCTGGGAGCCACCACAGCCAGCATAATGTGTATCATACATCGGGTATTATACCTCAAGCCATTACAGCCCATACACCGAGTAAGAGTCCTCAAGTCATCACAGCCCATACACATTACACCTATAGTAGTCCATAGGATACTATATCCATAATGTGTGTGTGTGAATAACCAAAAGTCATTACAGCCCTCTACACACATATATGGGGAAAACTAACAGTTGTGCCTACCAGCACAAGTAACTATCAAGAGAAGAGAGCGGGGACAAAGGGGGTAGTCAGCAATCCATCCTCCCACCGGAATGTTGGGAAAAACACCCCCCCCCCCTAGGGCTCAGAATCCCCGGGGTGTCGATTTCCCTTACTGACTGGATGGAGTAACGTATAGAAACACAAAAAGTACAGGATGCATTATATTTCACAACCACACTATTGGCATTACCTAGTCTTAGACACAACTGCAGCTAACGTCTCTCAGACTCTGAGTTGCTACTTCTAAGACTAGGTATCCTATAAGAATACAACCATTTAGAGAGCTTTATTAGATTACTCCATCCCCTTTTTATCAGTTTCACTTTATGTTAATTAATTCTTTAAACATTAATTAACCATGAACAATTCCACATTAAATTTCATTAGCATCATACCCAAGTCAATTGTCCCTTCAAAATTATAACCTCATCATTATGTTCCAGTAACTCCATTCTCATGGGTTAACACCATTTATTCAATTATTCATTACAGAAATATTTTCCCACATTCCCGGGCATTCTAGAAAAACATTCTATGCTACTAAACACAATGGGGCTCAACACGGTGAGTAGATGTACTACCCGTTGAGTCTTTTCCGCTTATAGCAAGAGCATATATTCATCCTTCCTTGAGAAGCTAAACACGAAAAGCACGTGGCATACCCCACGTGTCTTCGGCTCTTTCGAAAGAAGGGTAAGTAAGACCAGCTGCCTTAAGCAGTGGGGAAAAGTAAAGCAGATAAACAACCAATCAAAATTACCAAGCATCCAATTATCACATCCATCTCATTCCATTGTCCCTGATGTCCTCTCCGACACCCACATGCATAAACCGATGCATCTCACCACTCTAGGCGTCATCTGCTGCCACAACCAAAAGGGTCTCCATGCCTCCACATATCACCACAACTATTCAGGCTCACATTAAAACACAAGCAGCAGTAAAACAAACATCTTCACAATTGGGCTCTTGGCCCTTAAACAAACAAGAGGGTAACTCAGAACCATACAAGCAATTATCTTTTAACAACCACCAATTCTTTAATCCATCTTGGATTAACCAATTTATTATTCGTTGGTTCCAAATTCGAGAAACATAACCAGTAAGTTATCACAAATAAATAAACATGCTTACTGCACTAATTTGATTAACAACAAGAACCAGATTCATTTTCATGTCTCTTTATCTTTAGCCAACAATTATCAATTAATCCTGGTTTACGTTCTTTACCGATTTCCATCAAGAACAAACAGCTAAGAAAAGCAAGCATAGATATCACACTATCTAGTAAAACAAGAGGCAATAACATAAAATCAATGACAATTTATTTATCCGGTTAAAATATTTATTATGTCAATTCCATTGTCATCCAGTGGGATTAAACATGCTAACAATAAAGTTGCACGTAAAAGAAAAGAGAAGCAATAAATCCCCTACTCAAATAATTCCCCACGTTCTTTATCGACACAACGGGTCTCGACCTCCTCTAACCAGTCTTCTATGACTGCATCTAAAACGGAGCCCTCGTACTTCTAGAGACTCTGGCGCTGAAACTCTCGGAGTGTCTTCCTCCAAGTGTCATCGTCGTCAACCTCTACCCTGCGACGATCTGCTGGAACAGCCTTCTGGACATTTTCTGCGCAAACCTGACGAGGACGTCGACCTGGAGCCATACCTGTAAAATAACAAACTGTTAGAGCTCCTAAACCTGGAATATGGAAGACTCAACATTAATTAATTAATTATTTTCTTTTATTCATTTTAGGTTAACTTATCACAAGGTCTACCCATTCAAGCACAGGCACAAAGAAAAATGATGCATGATGCTCTCCTAGGTCTCTACCCTGCAACTAGTATCACTTTGTTTAGTAGCCATTGTAAACTTAAAGGTCTATACATCAGATCATAGGGGGCCCTAAACGCCTATGTCTCAGCCGGTCTCCAGTGTTTACCTCACTTTCTAAACATGAATGACGTTGTTGCCCTACCATCCCATTCAACCTCACCTGTGCCTAACTCCAAACTTCATCCTATCTCTCAACCAGACCTCTGATACCACTCTGTCACGACTCCCTCCCCACAAAGTGTACCCCTCCTAGGTCGGCAATGTGAGAAGGGAGATAATGACCCCCGAGTCCTGCCTCCAGTAGGCTCCGGGTTAGCGACTAGTACCGAGGGTATAATAAACACACAAATGTGAGGCATTACCCTCTAAGAAAACACATGCGAAAAAGAGAGATAAGATAGACATCAATCAACTCCAACTCAGAACTGGAATATAAAAGAAATTCAAGTACATATATGAAATGTCACGCAAAAGTACTACAACTGGAAGGGAAAAACTGAAAGTACCCAAAAGAAAGTAAAAACAACAGCAACCACAAGCCCGAACAGCTCCTGCAACCCCAATCTAGTAGAAACCAGCTTGATCTCCAACCTGCTCCAAGTGACCTGAAAAACAGTTTATATATACATAGGGTGAGTATAACAGTATACTCAGTAGGATCCTCCTCAAAGCCTCTCGTGCAAAAGTAAAGAAATCATGCTAAAGCACAGTGAACAACAAGTGAAACTAACTCGTCACCAAAACAGGTATACTAAGTTCTCAACCTCACCATGGCTACTCTCACCAAATAACGCATATAAGAATATATCATATAATAAAGAATATCAAGGGTACCTCGCTACTACTTCCTCATGGGTTTTCCGCTTTGCCCAAACGTCGCACGTCCTAAGCATCTCTCTCCAAAAAGGCTTGCCCGCAGACACCTGGGCGAAGCACCACAACGTGCACCTCGTGCAACAAAACAACCACGTCCACGTAAGCAAAGTTACTAGGTAGTTTCTGGGAGCCACCACAGCCCGCATAATGTGTATCATACATCGGGTATTATACCTCAAGTCATTACAGCTCATACACCGAGTAAGAATCCTCAAGCCATCACAGCCCATACACGTTACACCTATAGTAGTCCATAGGATACTATATCCAGAATATATGTGTGTGAATAACCACAAGTCATTACAACCCTCTACACACATATATGGGGAAAACTAATCGTTGTGCCTACCAGCACAAGTAACTACCAAGAGAAGAGAACGGGGCCAAAGGGGGTAGTCAGTCATCCATCCTCCCACCAGAATGTTGGGGAAAAAACACCCCCTCAGGGCTCAGAATCCCCGGGGTGTCAGTTTCCCTTACTGACTGGGTGGAGTAACGTATAGAAACACAAAAAGTACAAGATATATTATATCTCACAACCACACTATGGGCATTACCTAGTTTTAGACACAACTGCAGCTAACGTCTCTCAGACTTCGGGCTGCTACTTCTAAGACTAGGTATCCTATAAGCATATAACCATTTAGAGAGATTTATTAGATTACTTTATTCCCTTTTTATCAGTTTCACTTTATGTTAATTAATTCTTTAAACATTAATTAATCATGAACAATTCCACATTAAATTTCATTAGCATCATACCCAAGTCAATTGTTCCTTCAAAATTACAACATCATCATTATGTTCCAACAAATCCATCCTCATGGGTTAACACCATTTATTCAATTATTCATTATAGAAATATTTTCCCACATTCCAAGGCATTCTAGAAAAACATTCTATGCTACTAAACACAAGGGGGCTCAAAACGGTGAGTAGATGTACTACACGTGGATTCTTTGCCGCTTATAGCAAGAGCATATACTCATCTTTGAGAAGCTAAACACAAAAAGCACGTGGCATACCTCGTGTGTCTTCGCCTCTTTCAGAAGAAGGGTAAGTAAGACCAGCTGCCATGAGCAGTGGGGAAAATTAAAGCAGATAAACAACCAATCAAAATTACCAAGCATCCAACAATTACATCCATCTCATTCCATCATCCATGGTGTCCTCCCCGACACCCACATGCATAAACCGATGCATCTCGCCACTCTAGGCGTCATCTGCTGCCACAACCAAAAGGGCCTTCATGCCTCCACATATCACCACAACCATCCAGGCTCACATTAAAACACAAGCAACAGTAAAATAAACATCTTCACAATTGGGCTCTTGGCCCTTAAACAAAGAAGAGGGTAACTCAGAACCCTACAAGCAATTATCTTTTAACAACCACCAGTTCTTTAATCCATCTTGGATTAACCGATTTATTATTCGTTGGTTCCAAATTCGGGAAACCTAACCAGTAAGTTATCACAAATAAATAAACATGCTTAATGCACTAATTTGATTAACAACAAGAACCAGATTCGTTTTCATGCCTCTTTATCTTTAGCCAATAATTATCAATTAATCATGGTTTATGTTCTTTACCGATTTCCATCAAGAATAAACAGCTAAGCAAAGAAATCATAGATATCACACTATCTAGAAAAACAAAAGGCAATAACATACGATCGATATCAATTTATTTATCCGGTTAAAATATTTATTATGTCAATTTCATTATCATCTAGTGGGATTAAACATGCTAACAATACAGTTGCACGTAAAAGAAAAGAGAAGCAACGAATCCCCTACCTCAAACAATTCCTCACATTCTTTATCGACACAACGGGTCACGATCCTCCTTTCGCGACAACTGCATCTACCCGATGATGTCACGGTACGACCGCACCAACCAAACCCCAAGAAAAACCCTATTAGAAGCATGGAGATTACATGCTATAATATGGAAAGGAGAAACAGGAGAAGATGATCCCCAAAGGAACGACGATAAAACATACCTTATATCGAAGATTGACCGATACAGCTCGGTTGCATCAAAACAGAGCGGAACCAATCCGAGAAGTAAAGTTTGATTACACAACTCCTACGGGAAGGATTGAAAGGTTCTAGCGTATCATAGTCGAGAACAAAGAGGAAGAACAAGGGATGAAGATATCTTGTCCCTTTTGAAGATTTAATGGGGCGATGGTTTAAGATACACTTAATTCCCCATTAAAAGTGGATTGCATTAACCCACGCGGTTTGACCAAGTAAAAACATCTCGAGCCATATGAATAATTAATATAGGATTTATGGACTTTGAATCGGCCTTAAGAGTCCTTAAAATAAGGCTTTAAATGCATTTTAAATCAAAGGAAAACGCTAAAGGAGTGAAACTGTAGGAAGCTGGAAACACTGTTCATGAACCTCACTGTTAGAACACTGTTCATGAACCTCACCGTTAGAACCTCACCGATAGAACACTGTTCATGAACCTCACCGATAGAACATTGTTCATGAACCTCACCGTTAGAACACTGTTCACAAACCTCACCATTAGAACCTCACCGATAGAACACTATTCATTGAACCTCACCGATAGAACATTGTTCACTGAACCTCACTGATAGAACACTGTTCACTGAACCTCACCGATAGAACACTATTCACTGAACCTCACAGATAGAACACTGTTCACTGAACCTCACGGATAGAACACTGTTCACTGAACCTCACGGATAGAACACTGTTCACAAAACCTCACCGATAGATTGTTCACTGAACCTCACTGATAGAACTGTTCACTAAACCTCACCGATAGAACTGTTCACTGAACCTCACCAATAGAACTGTTCGCTGAACCTCGCCGATAGAACTGTTCACTGAACCTCACCGATAGAACTGTTCACTGAACCTCACTGATAGAACTGTTCACAAAACCTCACTGATAGAACTGTTCACTGAACCTCACCGATAGAACTGTTCACTGAACCTCACCGATAGAACACTGTTCACCTACCGTTATAGGTTACCGATAGAACTTTTCACTGATGGAACTGTTCACAGAATTTGAAATTTGGCAAAGTGTTTGGGTTAAGTCACATTAACCTCCTGAAACACCTCAAACACCACATTTTCACAAAGTAATGGACTGGAGAGCTCCGGGCCATTACATCAGATACCTCTCAAAACATTCTTGTCCTCGAGAATTCAAAACCCGCCTAAAGTGAAAAAAAAACGGGGTTCGAATAACCACTCATCAAGATACCTCTCAAAAGAGAGCAAGCCACAAAAGCAACAAAAGAAATTCATAATAAAACATGAATGGTCTAACCACAAAGGAAACATTGTTACATGAAAAGAGTTAAACATCAAACAACTCTGGGTACTGAGCACGTATCTGTGACTCACATTCCCAGGTACTCTCCTCCATGCCACCGTGTCTCCACAAGACACGAACTAAGGGGATAGAACGCCCGCGCAACACCTTCTCCATGCGGTCTTGGATCTCCACAAGTCGCTCCTCGAAGGTTGCATCATCATCAACATCGATCTCCCCCCAATCGGTGATGTGAGAGTCATCATGGAGATAACAACGGAGCTGTGAAACATGGAAAACATCATGTATCTGACTCATCTGTGGGGGAAGTGCTAATCGATACGCCACAACTCCAACACGAGCTAACAAAGGCCCAACAAACCGGGGAGAAAGCTTACTTCCACGACCAAACCTTCGCTGCCCACGACGGGGAGTCACCTTCAGAAACACATGATCCCCAACATTAAACTCTAAGGGTCTCCTTCTTTGATCATCGTATGATTTCTGACGATCTTGTGTTGTCTTCATCCTCCCACGAATCACCTGAACCATCTCTGTTGTATTCTGCACTAGTTCCGGTTCGAGAATTGCTGACTCTCCGACCCTAATCCAGCACAACGGAGAACGGAAAGGTCGGTCATACAAGGCTTCAAACGGCGCCATACCGATGGTGGAGTGAAAACTATTATTGTAAGCGAACTCCACCAAGGGTAAGTGCCTCATCCATGAACCTCCAAAATCAAGAACACAAGAGCGTAACATGTCTTCAAGAGTTTGGATGGTTCGCTCTGTCTGACCATCAATTTGAGGATGAAAAGCAGTGTTAAGGCATAGTTGAAAACCAAAAGCATGTTGGAGGCCTCTCCACACCCTGGAGATAAAACGAGGATCTCGATCAGAAATGATCATCCTTGGGACTCCATGAAGTCTCACCACCTCCTCTAGATACTGCCTTGACAAAACTTCCACTGAGCTTGACTCCTTGATTGCTATAAAGTGGGCCGATTTTGTTAAACGGTCCACTACCACCCAAATAGCATCATGTCCTCCCTAAGCTCGAGGTAAACCAGTAACAAAGTCCATTGAGATGTCCTCCCACTTCCACTGAGAAATATCTAATGGCTGGATAAGACCACCAGGAACACGATGTTTGACCTTCACCTTCTGGCAGACTAAACATTGAGACACAAACTCCGCAACCGCACGCTTCAGCTCAGGCCACCAAAATTGACTCCTCAAGGATCGGTACCTCTTTGTCACGCCAGGATGTACTGCTAAAGGCGAACTATGGAACTCTCGGAGAACCGTCTCGCGCATCGTCAAGGGAATAAAAAGCCTTCCATGATACAGCACTTGGTGTTGTTCATCCTCTGACCAACCATCAGGGGCCTCACCACAAACAACTCGGTCTCTCCAAACCTCCACCTCTAGATCTCCCAACTAGGACTCTTCCACCTTCTGCATCAGGGATGACTGTACCATCATCTCAAAAAGATAACCTTTACCCCCAACCTCTTCCATATCAAGATGCAATGCTGACAGTTCTTCCATTACTCCAAGAATCATCGGATTCACGCACAGCATCACTACGTGACTTTCGACTCAGGGCGTCAGCTACAACATTCCCTTTTCCGGTTGTATACGATATTTTGAAGTCGTATTCCTGTAAGAACTTCATCCACCGACGCTGTCGTAAGTTCAAGTCACGTTGGGAGAAAACATACCTCAAACTCTAATGATCGGTGAAAATCACAAAGCGCTCACCAATGAGGTAATGTCTCCACAACTTCAGAGCAAACAGCACGGCTGTCAACTCAAGATCATGGGTGGCATAGTTGCGTTTATGGGGACGTAACTGCCGAGACCCATAAGAAACAACTGACCTCTACTGCATGAGAACACAGTCTAACCCCAGATGTGAAGCATCGCAGAAAACATCAAACTGAACTCCCTTAGCTGGAAGACAATGGACTTGAGCACTTACTAACTTCTCCTTTAGATACTCGAAAGTTGTCTGACACTGATCAGTCCATATGAATGCATGATCCTTCCTAGTCAAAGTTGTCAGCGGAGTTGCAACTCGTGAGAAATCGACTAAGAACCTCCTGTAGTAGCCTGCGAGACCAAGGAAACTTTGCACCTCTGACACTGTCTTGGGGGCTGCCTAAGACACAACTGCTTCTATCTTCGATGGATCCACAGCTACTCCCTGTTGGGACAAAACATGCCCCAAGAAACGGACTTCTCAAGCCCAAAACTCACACTTCGACAATCCCGAACAGCTGATGTTGGCGAAGACACTAGTAGAAAAATCATTTTTAACGTCGTCAATTTGACGTCGGTTTCTTATAAACCGACGTAAAATATTTTTGCGGATACGTTTTGGCGTCGGTTTTTTAAAAACCGACGCCAAAAACTAAAAAAATTAGTTTTGGCGTCGGTTTTTTAAAAAACCGACGCGAAAAAATAATGAAAAAAATGATTTGGGATCGGTTTTTTTAAAAACCGACACGAAAAAATAAAAAAAAACGTTATGATGTCGGTTTTTATGAAAACCGACGCCAAAAATGTAAAAAAAAATTGCAGTCCTATAGATAATTCCCTAAGCTTTGATTTGACTGGTCATGGAGCAAAAACGGAGTTACGGATTAAAAGTTATGGATGTTGGAAGTTGATCTTCTCTAAAAGAAGTGTTAATTAAGTCCAACTTTCAAAGGCCATAACTTTTAATCCGTAACTCAGTTTTAGCTCCACGACCAGTTAAATCGAAGCTTAAGAAATTTTCTAAAACATGGTAAATTTTTTTTTTATGTTTTGACGTCGGTTTTCATAAAAACCGACGCCAAAAAAAACTTTTTTGTTTTTTGCGTCGGTTTTTAGAAAAATCGACGTCAAAAATATTTTTTTTTACTTTTCGCGTCGGTTTTCATAAAAACCGACGCCAAAACTGTTTTTTTGTTTTTCGCGTCGGTTTTTTTAAAAACGGATGCGAAAAACAATTTATTTTTACTTTTCGTGTCGGTTTTTAAAAAAAACCAACGCGAAACGTATTTTTTTTTTATCTTTTTAGCATCGGTTTATTTAAAAACCAACGTAAAATATATTTGCAGATACTTTTTGGCGTCGGTTTTTTAAAAACCGATGCCGAAAACTAAAAAAATATTAGTTTTGGCGTCGGTTTTTAAAAAAACCGACGCGAAAAAATAAAAAAAAAGTTATGACGTCGGTTTTTATGAAAACCGACGCCAAAAATGTAAAACATTTTTACAGTCCTATAGATAATTCCCTAAGCTTTGATTTGACTGGTCATGGAGCAAAAACGGAGTTACGGATTAAAAGTTATGGATGTTGGAAGTTGATCTTCTCTAAAAGAAGTCTTAATTAAGTCCAACTTTCAAATGCCATAACTTTTAATCCGTAACTCCGTTTTAGCTCCACGACCAGTCAAATCAAAGCTTAAGAAATTTTCTAAAACATGGTAAAAAAAATTTTATGTTTTGGCGTCGGTTTTCATAAAAACCGACGCCAAAAATTCTTTTTTTTTGTTTTTCGCGTCGGTTTTTAAAAAAACCGACGGCAAAAATAATTTTTTTTACTTTTCGCGTCGGTTTTCATAAAAACCGACGCCAAAACTGTTTTTTGTTTTCCGCGTCGGTTTTTCTAAAAACCGACGCGAAAAACAATTTATTTTTACTTTTCGCGTCGGTTTTTAAAAAAAACCGATGCCAAAAATGATATCGATTGCAATTTTTGGCATCAGTTTTCTTAAAAAACTGACGCCAGAAGACCAACATATATCCTCTTTTGCATCGGTTTCAAACAAAACCGACGCCAAATAGTATTCACTAATACGCGGGATCAAAATTTCAATTTTTTTCACAACGCGCGTTTAACTTTTTAAAATCTTGCTTATATTTTCATACAACTCAATTGAAAATATTTTCATTTACTATATATAAATCTGTTTCTCCTTCATTCATCATTTTCATCCTCTTCGATTCAATCAAGTTTTCAATGCGGCATCAATCGTTAATTTGAATACGGTACGTATTATATTCATTCATTTTCTTTATTATTAATGTCCTTCATTTATAAAAAACTCGATTAGATTTCAAATAATGATGATTTACTTTTATTATCGTGTTAAAAATATAAAACGTTCGGATGACATTTACCAAGCTTGGTGTAAGTTTAATTATTGATCGTCGTTTTTATTATCACATGAGATCTACGCTAAATATAAGAGATATGATGATAAACAACATATCATTTCAATGGAAGATCGAAAAATAATCGAAATGTGTTTGAAGTATTATGTATATTTTATATCATTTGGTGTATGTGATTTTAACTTGTGTTTATCTTGTTTTCTTTAAAACATATTTTATCAATCGATACTTTGACATGTTCAACTTCTAACGGTCATAACTTTTGATCCGTAACTCCGTTTTAGCTCCACGACCAGTCAAATCGAAGATTAGGAAATGCTCTAAAACATCGAACAATAAAAATTGCTTTTTGGCGTCGGTTTTTGTAAAAACCGATGCCAAAAATAAGTTTCTTCCATTTACGGCGTCGGTTTTTTTCAAGAACCGACGCCGAAACTATTTTTTAAACTTTTTGGCGTCAATTTTTAAGGAAACTGACGCCAAAAATGACGTGGATGAGTTTATTTGGCGTCAGTTTTTTACAAAACCGACGCAAAAAAGCAATTGAAATTTGTTTTTGGCATCGGTTTACAAAAAACGACGTAAAAAGTCATATTTTTTACGTCGGCGACTTCAACGTCGGTTAAAAACCGACGTAAAAAATAAAAAAAACCGACGTTAAAGACCTTTTTTCTACTAGTGAGAACTCCCAAAACGGCTTGTAGATGCTCTACATGCTCCTCTTCAGATGTGGAGTACACAAGGATGTCGTCGATTAAACTACCACGAACTTGTCCAGGAACTCACGGAACACAGCATTCATCAATCCCATGAATACAACTGGAGCATTCTTCACGCCAAACGGTATTACAACGAACTCATAATGCACATGACGACAACGGAAAGCAGTCTTCAGGATATCCTCATCCTTCACACGCATCTGATGATATCATGACCGCAAGTCGATCTTTGAGAAGCAACTTGCACCCTTCAGTTGATCGAATAAGTCATCAATCCGCGGAATAGGATAGCGATTCTTTATTGTCACTTTGTTCAAGCGACGATAATCGACACACAACCGCAAACTACCGTCAGCCTTCTTCACGAACAAAACGGGTGCACCCCACGGTGATACACTTGGCCGAACAAAACCGCACTGTAACAGACCATCAAGCTGTATACGTAGCTCTCGTAACTCAGAAGGGGTCATCCTATATGGAGACATAGAGATAGGAGACGCTCCTGGCTATAGCTCGATCCCAAACTCGGTCTCTCGTCGAGGGGGTAATGCTACAACCTCTTCTGGAAAGACATCAGGGTACTCCTCTACGACCCTAGAAAACGTCAACTGCTGAACCTCTGAAGAACTCAGCATCATCTCAGCCATCATGGATGATAAGGATGGAACGTGCCTATGACCCATCTGAGGGTCTCGCTCACCAACAAACACCACTTGCTCTCTATCTGCACCAATGAAAACGACCTTCTTCCTGAAGCAATCCACGATAGCCTACACCGAATACAACCAATCCATGTCGAGGATGACATCATATGGTTGTATTCGTAAACATAGGAAATCTCCCCAAGAGCGGTGTTGCCCCAACACTAGCTCACGGTCTCTACATAGTTCAAACAAGTCAGCTCGACCTCCAACTGGCGTAGTCAACGCCAAGGACACTGGAAGCCTCTCTACCTCAAGTCTCAAAGCATGGACAAGGGTAGGTGATATGAAGGAGTGTGTCGCTCCTGAATCAAACAAGGCATACACCAAGGTAGAAAACAAGCAAAGGGTACCTCGAATGACGTCTGGCTCGCCTGGAGCTGGCAACGCTAGAGCATGAAGCTGACCACGACCTCCTCCACGGCCTCTCTGGCCCTGATAACGACCACCACCACGGTCGCGCTCTGCTCTCTAAGGACGGGGAACGTCATGGGGATGTCCTCTGCATGCCCTATCTACCCTCTGCTAATCTAAAGCTGGTGCAACTGGCTGCTGCTGGCTCGGCTGGAACTGCCTCAATGGAGGGACCTGGAGCGTAGCACCCGGTGCACGATGACCGCTCTGAAAGGTCGGGCACTCCCGCTGCTGATGGCCACGACCACCACAATAAAAACAAGCACCTGATCCCTTGGCATACGCCTTAGAGTTTCTGCCTCTGGAGAAACGAGATGTGAAGGGCTGGGACCTACCCCTGGCTGAACGGAAACTCTTCTGCCCTGAAAACCGGGAACCTCGAACCACAGCTCTGCTTCGTGAGGAATCATGCCAATTCCCCTCTCGCAATGATCTGGTCCGGGCCAAAGTCCTCTCGACAACCTCTGCCCTCGCCAGTACCTCAAGATATGTTTTCAGCATAAATGGGGTGACCTGGCGCTGGATCTCTGGACGCAAAGCCTCCTCAAAATGTCTCGCTCTGGCCTCCTCATCTGGCAACAGGTCCGAAGCATATCGTAAAAGGTTCCTGAAACAGATTCCAAACTCGCGAACACTGGAGCTCCCCTGTCGAAGGGTAAGAAGCTCCTGGCGACTCGACGCCTTCGCAGTGGAAGAAAGAAACTCGACTCTAAACTTGTCTCAGAACTCCTCCCATGAGATCGTTGACTCCTCACGATCCCCGAGGAACAAGAACCACCATTGCCTTGCTGCTCCACGTAGCATCGTCACAACCAAGGAAACCCAGTGCTCCTTCCGAGCATGGATCGAACTGAAGTCGATCTCGACCTCCTCTAACCAGTCTTCCGTGGCTGCATCTAAAACAGAGCCCTCGTACTTCTAGAGACTCTGGCGCTGAAACCCTCGGAGTGTCTTCCTCCAAGTGTCGTCGTCGTCAACCTCTACCCTGCGACGATCTGCTGGAACAGCCTTCTGGACATTTTCTACGCAAACCTGACGAGGACGTCGACCTGGAGCCATACCTGTAAAATAACAAACTGTTAGAGCTCCTAAACCTGGAATATGGAAGAATCAACATTAATTAATTAATTATTTTCTTTTATTCATTTTAGGTTAACTTATCCCAAGGTATACCCATTCAAACACAGGCACAAAGAAAAACGATGCATGATCCTTTTCTAGGTCTCTACCCTGCAACTAGTATCACTTTGTTTAGTAGCCATTGTAAACTTAAAGGTCTATACATCAGATCATAGGGGGCCCTAAACGTCTATGTCGCAGCCGGTCTCCAGTGTTTACCTCACTTGCTAAACATGAATGACGTCGTTGCCCTATCATCCCATGCAACCTCACATGTGTCTAACTCCAAACTTCATCTTATCTCTCAACCAGACCTCTGATACCACTCTGTCACGACCCCCTACCCAAAAAGTGTACCCCTCCTGGGTCGGCAATGTGAGAAGGGAGATAATGATCCCCGAGTCCTGCCTCCAGTAGGCCCCGGGTTGGCGACTAGCACCGAGGGTATAATAAACACACAAATGGGAGGCATTACCCTCTAATAGAACACATGCGGAAGAGAGAGATAAGATAGACATCAATCAACTCCAACTCAAAACTGGAATATAAAAGAAACTCAAATACATATATGAAATGTCATGCAAAAGTACTACAACTAGAAGGGAAAAACTGCAAGTACCCAAAAGAAAGTAAAAACAGCGGCAACCACAAGCCCGAACAGCTCCTGCAACCCCAATCTAGTAGAAACCAGCTTGATCTTCAACCTGCTCCAAGTGACCTCAAAAACAGTTTATATATACATAGGGTGAGTATAACAGTATACTCAGTAGGATCCTACTCAAAACCTCTCGTGCAAAAGTAAAGAAATCATGCTAAAGCACAGTGAACAACAAGTGAAACTAACTCGTCACCAAAACAGGTATACTAAGTTCTCAATCTCACCATGGCTACTCTCACCAAGTAACGCATATAAGAATATATCATATAATAAAGAATATCAAGGGTACCCCGCTACTACTTCCCCACTGGTTTGCCGCTTTGCCCCAACGTCGCACGTCCTGAGCATCTCTCTCCAAAAAGGCTTGCCCGCAGACACCTGGACGAAGCACCACAACGTGCACCTCGTGCAACAAAACAACCACGTCCACGTAAGCAAAGTAACTAGGTAGTTTCTGGGAGCCACCACAGCCCGCATAATGTGTATCATACATCGGGTATTATACCTCAAGTCATTACAGCTCATACACCGAGTAAGAATCCTCAAGTCATCACAGCCCATACACGTTACACCTATAGTAGTCCATAGGATACTATATCCAGAATATATGTGTGTGAATAACCACAAGTCATTACAGCCCTCTACACACATATATGGGGAAAACTAACCGTTGTGCCTACCAGCACAAGTAACTACCAAGAGAAGAGAGCGGGGCCAAAGGGGGTAGTCAGTCATCCATCCTCCCATCGGAATGTTGGGGAAAAAACACCCCCCCAGGGCTCAGAATCCCTGGGGTGTCAATTGCCCTTACTGACTGGGTGGAGTAACGTATAGAAACACAAAAAGTACAGGATATATTATATCTCACAACCATACTATGGGCATTACCTAGTCTTAGACACAACTGCAGCTAACGTCTCTCAGACTCTGGGCTGCTACTTCTAAGACTAGGTATCCTATAAGCATATAACCATTTAGAGATCTTTATTAGATTACTTCATTCCCTTTTTATCAATTTCACTTTACGTTAATTAATTCTTTAAACATTAATTAACCATGAACAATTCCACATTAAATTTCATTAGCATCATACCCAAGTCAATTGTCCCTTCAAAATTACAACATCATCATTATGTTCCAGCAACTCCATCCTCATGGGTTAACACCATTTATTCAATTATTCATTACAAAAATATTTTCCCACATTCTTAGGCATTCTAGAAAAACATTCTATGCTACTAAACACAAGGGGGCTCAACACGATGAGTAGATGTACTACACGTGGAGTCTTTGCCGCTTATAGCAAGAGCATATACCCATCCTTGAGAAGCTAAACACGGAAAGCACGTGACATACCTCGTGTGTCTTCGTCTCTTTCAGAAGAAGGGTAAGTAAGATCAGCTGCCTTGAGCAGTGGGGAAAATTAAAGCAGATAAACAACCAATCAAAATTACCAAGCATCCAACAATTACATTCATCCCATTCCATCATCCATGGTGTCCTCCCCGACACCCACATGCATAAATCGATGCATCTCGCCACTCTAGGCGTCATCTGCTGCCACAACCAAAAGGGCCTCCATGCCTCCACATATCACCACAACCATCCAGGCTCACATTAAAACACAAGCAGCAGTAAAATAAACATCTTCACAATTGGGCTCTTGGCCCTTAAACAAACAAGAGGGTAACTCAGAACCCTACAAGCAATTATCTTTTAACAACCACCAGTTCTTTAATCCATCTTGGATTAACCGATTTATTATTTGTTGGTTCCAAATTCGGGAAACCTAACCAGTAAGTTATCACAAATAAATAAGCATGCTTACTGCACTAATTTGATTAACAATAAGAACCAGATTCATTTTCATGCCTCTTTATCTTTAGCCAACAATTATCAATTCATCCTGGTTTATGTTCTTTACCGATTTTCATCAAGAACAGACAGCTAAGCAAAGAAAGCATAGATATCACACTATCTAGCAAAACAAAATGCAATAACATACGATCGATATCAATTTATTTATCCGGTTAAAATATTTATTATGTCAATTTCTTTGTCATCCAGTGGGATTAAACATGCTAACAATACAGTTGCACGTAAAAGAAAAGAGAAGCAACGAATCACCTACCTCAAACAATTCCTCACGTTCTTTATCGACACAACGGGCCACGATCCTCCTTTCGCGACAACTGCATCTACCCGATGATGCCACGGTACGACCGCACCAACCAAACCCTAAGAAAAACCCTATTAGAAGCATGGAGATTACATTATATAATATGGAAAGGAGAAACAGGAGAAGATGATCCCCAAAGGAATGACGATAAAACATACCTTATATCGAAGATTGACTGATACAGCTCGGTTGCATCAAAACAGAGCGGAACCAATCTGAGAAGTAAAGTTTGATTGCGCAACTCCTACGGGAAGGATTGAAAGGTTCTAGCGTCTCATAGCCGAGAACAAAGAGGAAGAACAAGGGATGAAGATATCTTGTCCCTTTTGAAGATTTAATGGGGCGACGGTTTAAGATACGCTTAATTCCCCATTAAAAGTGGATTGCATTAACCCACGCGGTTTGACCAAGTAAAAACATCTCGAGCCATAGGAATAATTAATATAGGATTTATGGACTTTGAATCGGCCTTAAGAGTCCTTAAAATAAGGCTTTAAATGCATTTTACATCAAAGGAAAACGCTAAAGGGGTAAAACTGTAGGAAGCTGGAAACACTGTTCATGAACCTCACCGTTAGAACCTTGCTGATAGGACACTGTTCATGAACCTCACCGATAGAACATTGTTCATGAACCTCACCGTTAGAACACTGTTCACGAACCTCACCGTTAGAACATTGTTCACAAACCTCACCGTTAGAACCTCACCGATAGAACACTGTTCACTAAACCTCACCGATAGAACACTGTTCACTGAACCTCACCGATAAAACATTGTTCACTGAACCTCACCGATAAAACAGTGTTCACTGAACCTCACTGATAAAACACTGTTCACTGAACCTCACCCGATAGAACTGTTCACTGAACCTCACCGATAGAACTGTTCACTGAACCTCACCGACAGACTGTTCACTGAACCTCACCGATAGAACTGTTCACTGAACCTCACCGATAGAACTGTTCACTGAACCTCACCGATAGAACTGTTCACTGAACCTCACCGATAGAACTGTTCGCAAAACCTCACCGATAGAACTATTCACTAAACCTCACCGTTAGAACCTCGCTGATAGGACACTGTTCATGAACCTCACCGATAGAACATTGTTCATGAACCTCACCGTTAGAACACTGTTCACTGAACCTCACCGATAAAACATTGTTCACTGAACCTCACCGATAAAACAGTGTTCACTGAACCTCACTGATAAAACACTGTTCACTGAACCTCACCCGATAGAACTGTTCACTGAACCTCACCAATAGAACTGTTCACTGAACCTCACCGACAGAACTGTTCACTGAACCTCACCGATAGAACTGTTCACTAAACCTCACCGATAGAACTGTTCACTGAACCTCACCGATAGAACTGTTCACTGAACCTCGCCGATAGAACTGTTCGCAAAACCTCACCAATAGAACTGTTCACTAAACCTCACCGATAGGACTGTTCACTGAACCTCACCGATAGAACTGTTCACTGAACCTCACCGATAGAACATTGTTCACCTACCGTTATAGGTTACCGATAGAACTGTTCACTGATGGAACTGTTCACAGAATTTGAAATTTGGCAAAGTGTTGGGGATAAGTCACCTTGACCTCCCGGAACACCTCAAACATCGCATTTTCACAAAGTAATGGACTGGAGAGGTCCGGACCATTACACATATGATCTTCTGGAGCCTCCGCCCAGGTCAACTTGAATTGAAGTTGAATCGCTAACATCAACCTCTATTCCCTTCAAGATTTGATCTTTCCACAGGATCCACTCATTAAAAACACATTTCAACTTCTGAAAACTTTCTTCTTTTCATTATCTCAAAGTCGAGAGCCAAAATCTTCATCTCCATAGCCTATAAAAAAACATACCCGAGATTTTGCTTCAAGCTTATCTTTATCCTTATCATACACATGCATATAGGCTGAACTTCTGAAGAGTCTAAGATGGGCTATTTTCGGTACTTTATCAGACCATAGTTCTTCTGGTAATTGTTGTACCATTGGTGTTGATGGAGTTTTGTTAATTATGTTGTAGTTCTCACTGCTTCCGCCCAAAAACCCTTAGGCATACGGGAATGAAGTAACATACTTCGAGTTTTCTCCATAAACGTCTAATTCATTCTTTCGGCTACATTATTTTGTTCAGGTGTTCATGGAACAGTCTTCTCGTGTCAGATTCCTCTTTGTTTGCAGTAATTCCAAAAACTTTTCTCGATGAATTCACCACCACTATAGACACGTTTCAGTTTGTTTCTTATTTCTATTTCCACCAATCTTCCATTGAACAAAGATTTCAAACACTTTTATGTTTCAAAAACTATACTCATACCATTCTCATTGAATAATCCATGAAGGTAACAGAATACCTTGACCTTCCCTAAGAATGAACTAGGGCAAGTACTCACACATCAGTATGAACCAACTCTAGCTTTTGGAATTTTAGTGTTTTTTCCAAACAAATTGAAAGATACTTTCGATTCTTCCCGAGTATACAACTCCTGTATCTTCCGAAGTATGAAGGATCTAGCTTCAATTTGCCTTTTTCCACTAGAATCTACATACCTTTCTCACTTAAGTGCCCAAACTGGCCATGCTAAAGTTCTGAACTTCCAGAAGATGATGTTCCGACAAGTGTAAATTGCACTGCCCTGCCAATTAAATACAATGAATCGTATTTTACACCTCTGACTATGACAAAAGATCCTCAAATAATCTTTCATACTCCTAAAAAACTGAATCTGAAACCTGTTTCATCCAGCTTACCAACTGAAATCGGGTTCTTCTGGAGACCTGGAACATGTTGCACTTCCTTCGGTGCAAAGAAACATCCATTTTTCAACTGAACTTTCACTTCTCTCTTCCCCACAATGTCTAAAGATTCATCATCAGTAAGATGTACTCTACCAAAATTTCATGATACATAATTTGACAAGCATCTTTTTTCACCTGCCTCCCATGATTCGGAAAAGGATGATAACAACAAAATCACTAAAACATCATCTGTAAATGTAACCTTCACGGACTCCAGGTGACTCCAGATTAAGTTGAAATCATTCAAAAGATCTAATGCAGATCTACATTCTGATAACCTCATGCTGAATAATCTCTTCTTTAAGCACACTTTATTCAGTGTAGTGGTGTTCTCGTATATATCTGTAAGGGTTGCCATCAACGTCATTGTGGTCTTCATTTCCTAAATGTTCAAAGGCACATTTTAGACTAGTGACATTTATACCACACCAAGTGTTTTTCAATCCAATTTTTCCTATTCACTTTTATCTATTGCTTCAGATTCAACACTCTTCAACGGAAGATTCAAATCTTTCTAAAAGAGAAATATTTCATCTGCATTCTCCTGAAACTGAAATTTGTTCCATCAAATCTGTCAATCCAGATCTTGCCATCTTCTAGCGTCATCCTTCCAAAAAACAATGACTCCCACTGAAATCGAGCAATAGAATGTTCCCTTAATTGTCGAGCGTACTACTGAGCCTCATGAGAACCACCATTTGATACCACCTATGAGAATCTCCCTCACTACCCTTCCGAAGAATTAGAAGTAGATGACTGAAATCACACAGGCGGAAACAGATTCTGGAAGGAACACTCTCTAAACTTAGTGTTCTGGAACTTGGAAGAATATTATTTACTCGAATCATTGCACTAAGTCGAAACAGGTTCAACCTTGTTCACTACAATAGACACAAGACATCCATGCAATGCTAGTAAACGAAGGCAAGAAATAATACTTTGGTTTTACATGGTTTGAACTGAAAGTCATACGTCCATGAGAGACACTACAGCATTTCATTTCACTTGAAAGAAAAGATTACAATTTGTGACAAACGAGCCACGTGGAACCATATGAGTGATCACCAAACAACTCGGCAAAAATGGCCCCACCCTCTTATTTATAGAGTTTCAACCGGCCAACCGAAAGCACTGACCTCTGCGAAACATTAGTGTTCATTTGTTGCATTGTGCACCTGCTGATTCCCTATAGCGATCCTCAATGTGATTGCCACCAACCAGTAAACCAATATACCGCCCTACAACATATCGAACAGCCATCACCCTTCAGAAGATCTAAACAATCCTCCAAACTCAATATCAAAGCAATAACTATCCTCTACAAGGAAGCAATACATGTGTTATATGCCAAAGCAAATAAACATGTTCTAAGCATAATGCAAATGCTCAATACACACCATTACAGTACCATAGTAGAACAATAGAAACTAACAAGGTCTTTAAGCATGGAAGAACTAATCGACTATCCATAAATAAAGTACAACGACATAGCACCCAAGCATGTTGGTCTCGATCTAGATGAAACCCCTGGTATAACTTACTCAACCCTCGTGACATACTAGTAGGATGCCAGACAAGACAACATAAAGGGCATATACAACAATTTTAAACAAGATATGTAGAAGGCAAACGACTAAATAACTTGGACAAAAATGTAGGCCAAACATAACCATCAATCAATAGCACACGCTTTTAAATTCAATACTCATTACATCCAGGTTTGACATAAGAACCCTCTTTATTGTCAAGGTACCGTTAAGAGTTATAACACCGTCAATTGATTTAAAAATTGAGTACAACCGTGAAAGCAACACACGACGCAACAAAGAAAATACAGATCAACACTATTGATTGATTTAATTTAAGGTTTGACCTAGGAAAACTATTGTGTTTATTATGATTCAAAGCTTCATGTTATTCATTCATTACATTACCATTGAAGCACTCTAAGAAAAGGTGAAGTGTGGTTCGTTAACGTATAACTCATTCAAGTTATGTGGGAATGAGTGATCTCCTCTTTTGAAACACATGTGAGACTCTAAAGGATGCATGGTTCCATATAAAAATAACCAAGAAGGTTTAGATTAAGAAACAACTCCATGTTTACTAATAGTCCTCAAGGTGGGTTGGCACAAAAGACACACCTAAGGTTTCCATTTCGACCCATGTTATTATCAAAATGAAGTGTATAACACCATATCTCAATGGCATATGACAAAACTCAGACAGGGAATACTCATCACCCACTTCTGGTTTCCATAAAGAAACCAGAAGAAATGAATGTGCCTATATAGCACTGTATTAACTCATTGAAAGCATTTAAATTATTATACTAAAATATCACTTAAAAACCAGCCATTATTATTTCAAAAATATAAGATAAACTTTATTAATAATTCTCGAAAACGGAAGGCAGACATGTCACGGACATAGCCCAAAAATCACTGAGGGTCGAGAACACCGGCAAGCATTCCAACTCTAAACAACCTCCAACCATCACCTAAAAAACATCAAACCAATTTTTGTGACCAAAGGAGCCCAACTAAATAATCGCCGTAATAGATGAACATCAAAAATCTAAGAAAAACGAAGCAATCAACTTCCAAAATCCATCCAAAAATATAACCTAAAGACCTAAACTACTACCCCAAAGATTTCCTTAAATTCCATCCCAAATAAAGAAAACCCTGAAATAAATCATACCTTAGTCCTCCTCTTCCACCAAAACAGTGATGAATGGGAAGCAAAACATCCACTCAAGTCTCCTTTAAGCAAGAGTACAGAAATCCCCGTGATCACTGATAAATTCCACCATGCCCCGGTGGAATTCATCTGAGAATCCCTAATTCCAGCAAGAAAGATCAACTGAGAGGAATATAAGAGGAGGAGAGGGGAAGGCTTACCTTTGATTTGGCATGACAAATACCCAAGAATCCGCATTGAATCAAGAGGCAAGAGAATGGGAAGGAGACCCAAAAAAAAGCCATGGGAGGGTTCTCAGCTGGCCGAAGAGAATTAGGGGAGCAAGATGGAGTTAAAAGGGCTCAGTTGAACTTCACTGATCTCGGCCTCCACTTTATCAGCTCAACCACTCAAAACTTCCAATCCTGATCCAAAAAGCTCTGCTCATCTGGCTTCTGAAAAAACTTCAACGAACTCCACTCTAGATTTAGTCCAACTCCAAAGCAGTGACCCCAACAGTACAACTCTAGGCAGCAGTAGACACCAGTATTCTCCATCCTTGAAAGAACAAAACAGACGAATTCTCTCAAGCTTGACTGCTAGGGTTCTAAACCCTCTCGAAGCAACTAGTGAACCCGAAGCTCAAACAGACCTCTGTAAAATTACTTCAATTCCCCTGCCAGCCTTGGCCATGGAATGACCAAAATTATCGCATTTAGCCCAGCAGTCTTGGTCGAGCTGCAACCCAGTTCTGGTCCACCAAAAATACAACAGGCCTAACACTAATTAGTAGTGCAGCCCAATCAGTTTTCAAACATTCCAATCCAATCTCTACCTACACTGGAATATCAAAATTTCATTAAAATCAATTACAAAAATCATAATTCTATTTAAAAACAATCATCCGATTAAATCCAATTGAAAAAACATTAAATTTTCCTCTTGATAATATTTTTAATTTAAAAACAAAAAATAATAATAACTTTCAATAATAGAATAAAACATTTTTAAATCACGGCCATTTAACATTTCAAATGATCAACACATTTATATTAAAAACTCTGAATATAAGATTTTTTAATCAATTCGCAAAATATCTAAAATATAATCAAAGAACATTTGACATGTTAACACAAAGATTAACAAATATTTGTTCAAAGAAAATGCAATACTTGAAAATTTACAACATTAGCAATTAAAGCGCAAAAACCATGATTCGACAAATTTTCAATGAAAAACATATTTGATCCAGTTTCATCAATCATATGAAATCATGCAATTTAAGGCCAGTTTAAGCAAAAAATTATCAAGAGATGATATGGAAATAAATGTGACAAATATGCAAAATAATGTTGCATTAAACTCACCCACTCTTAGTTAATTTCTTGTCTGTAGTCAGTCTAACACAGTCAGCAAAATGATAATTTAACTCAAAATGAATATGTTTTGCAAACAAAGAAGCAGTTTTCAAAAGGTTTTATCCCAATGAAATCAAACTAGAAAAAACATATCATCACTCCCAAAGGAAAAAAATTCGCAAAAATATAGTTTCCAATTTAAAAAAAAAATGATCAAATCTAAAATCAATGAAAGGAATTGATCAAAATCCATTCATGCTTTTAAACCTTCCCTCAAAATTACTCCTTATCTTCGTGGTTGAACGCACAAACTACTCAATACCTTAACTACAATTAATTCATGGAAATATATTAATTAAATTAAAGAATAAAAATCATAATGGTTGAGTGAGTTTATGTAATAAATAACTCAGCTTAAATATAACAAACCCATCCATAAACTTCAAACAAAAGATAAATAACCACACAACTGCACCGTGTATTAGAAATTCATTTTCTATACAAATCAAAAGCGGAATGCAAAAAATGTGATTGCAATAAAAAAATATTAAATTCAATAGAAAATGTAAAATTTATTTCTAGATTTTCCCCAAAAATGGATTTTCAAGAAAGAAATAAACTAAATGTTACAAGAAGAATATCAAGGTGAAAAAGAAAATGCAAAACCATTCAAAAACATACAACAGTCCTCGATTTTAAAAAAAAAATACTTTATCGAACATGCAAACTGGTGTTTGATAACAAGCAATTTTGAAAAATATTTCAAAGAAATTAATGCATACTCAAAGAAATTGAGCTTAGCACAAATGAGAAACCCTTCCCAGGTACATAAAATTGTTAATTGTCCTCAATGTAGAATCCTAAGATTGATGTAACATTTAATAATTAAAATCACAGTGAATTTTAAATATTCAATAGACAACAAAATGCAAAAGGGGTCGCGAGAGGACACATCAAAAACAGCATTAAAACTACCACAAATTATCAACAGCCAAACAGGTTTCATAAATCAAAAAGCATAAACTGCAGAGTGTACATGCATGTTATCAGTTAAAGTTGACAGTCATATTTAAGAACTGTTATAAAGGAAACCCATATCTCACAACGAGGTAGGGTACTTAATTTATAGATGAGAAAAGGAATACAACAGATTACTCACACCGATGTAGGATACGAATATTAAAAATATTGAACTCTTAACACTCCCCCTCAAGTTGGGACATATATATTTATTATGCTCAGCTTGTTACACAAAAATTGGACACATGGTCCAGACACCCCTTTTGTGAGAACAACTGCAAGTTGATCAGAAGTGTGAACATGGTCGAAGGTGATCTTCTTCTTCGCAAAGTTTTCTCGAATGAAATGGCAATCAACTTCAATATGTTTGGTCCGCTCATTAAAGACTGGATTTGTGTCAATCTTGACAGCAGATTGATTGTCACACCAAATATGTGTCGATTTCTTAACAGGATACTCAATCTCTTGTATAATTTGTTGTGCTCGGATAATCACTACAGTCATATATGCAATTGCACGATACTCCGAATCTACACTAGATCGAGAGATAACTATCTCGTTCTTGCTTCGCCATAAGATCAAATTTCCTCCAACAAATATCGCAAAACCAGACATAGATCTCCTAGAAAAGAGACATTCTAGCATAATCTGCATCACAAAATACTTCAATATTTATATGTCCATTATCAGAATATAGAAGACCTAAACCTGGTTCCTTTTTCACATATCTAACAATGCGAAGAACAACATCCCACTGCGTTTTTATTGGAGATTCCATAAATTGACTTATTTTGCTAATCGCACAAGCAAAATCATGTCGAGTCGTCGTCAAGTAGTTAAGCTTCCCAATGAGTCGTCTATCGGGTGATGAAAACATCTCACTGTCAGAATGAAGTGGCTTTTCTCTAGGTTTGAGGGGTGAGTCACCCGATTCGGCTTGAGTCATGTCAGTCCCCTTCAGCAAATCGAGAACATAATTTCTCTGAGATAGAAAAAATCCTTTGTTACATCTAGAGGCCTCAATTCTTAAGAAATATCACAGTGGACCCAAATCTTTTGTTTGAAAATTCTGATGAATAAATGACTTGAGCCGATCAATGCTAGCAACATCACTGCCGGTAATAATAATGTCATCCACATAGAACATCAAAAGAATGCTTCCTGTTGCAGATTGATGATACAAAACAGAAGATTCTTTTATGCTTTGGCACATGCCAAAGCTAACCATAACGGTGCAAAAACAGCTGAACCTAACACATGGCGACTGCTTAAGTCCATACAACGATCGACGAAGACGGCAAACCTTGGAGGGCTCCCCCTGAGCAACAAAACCAGGCGGTTGCTCCAAATATACTTCTTCCTTAAGAAATCTATAAAGAAAAGCATTTTTAACATCCAACTGATGGATAGGTCAGTGAAATGAGACAGCAAGAGAGATTAATAGGCGAACCAATGTCATCTTTGCCACTGGAGAGGTGTCAAAATAATCAACTTCATATGTATGCACATATCTTTTGGCAACAAAGCGAGCCTTAAGACGATTAAGAGAGTCATCGGCGTTGACGCGTACTGTATATATCCATTTTCAACCGACCACCTGCTTACCCAAAAAGGGACAAGATCCCAAGTATGGTTGGTGTCCAAAGCCTGAAGTTCATCCTGCATAGCCTGTAATCACCCGGGATGAGATATGGCATCGACAACAGTGCATGGTGTAGAGTGAGCAGCCAATGTCTCAATAACTCATGTGGTAGCCGCAGATAATCTCTGATAAGACTGACAAGAGCGTGAGCCTTTGCAAAGCGCAATAGGCAACTCTAGTGATAGAGCATCAGAAGCAGGTGAGTCGTCAGGTGTGATAGCAACATCAGGTAGCAAGGTGGTAGGTGTGATAGCAACATCAGGTAGCAAGGTGGCAGGTGTGCTAGGTCGGCGAGTATATACCTAGTCAAATCGTGATCCAACAACATCACTAGGAAGAGATAAGGGTGGTGGTGCAACGAGAAAATATGGTAAAACAACTTCAGAATTAGGAGAAGTAGATGGTGGTGGGAACTCAGGAACAGAAATAACTGATGACTCGACAAAGGAAACATCAACTGAGACAACATAACGACGCAAACCTGAAGAGAAGCATCGATATCCGCGTTGGATACAGGTATAGCCAAGAAAGATGGATTTTAGAGCACACGCATCAAACTCGATATTAGGGGCGAATATCTCGAACATAACACAGCCAAAAATGTGGGGGGATGGGGGATGGGGAATGAGGGGGTGTTGTTGGAAATAAAGAATAGAATGGTGTCTCCCCCTGAAGAACAGACGAGGGAAGTCTGTTGATAAGATAGGTGGATGTGAGAATGGCATCACCTCAAAAAACGGTTGGAACTTTCTTCTGAAATAAAAACGTCCGAGTAACTTCTAACAGATGGCGGTTCTTTCGTTCAGCAACACCATTTTGTTGAGGTGTGTCAGAACAAGTCTGATGGATAATGTTATGGTCATTGAGAAATGACTGGAATGGACCGGATAAATATTCACGACCATTGTCAGAACAAAAGCAATAAAGTTTAGCGGAAAACTGAGCGGGGATTTCTTGATAATAGAAGCGAAATACAAAAAAGTTTTCAGAACAATTTTTCAACATATAGACTCAAGTCATCTGTGAAAAATCGTCGATGAAAGTAACAAAATATCGATAACCCAATTTAAATGAACTAGAGTCGGGCCCCCAGATATCAGAATAAACCAAATGAAAATGAGTTGATGCAAGGGGGATTACTCGGGGGACATAGGTGACCAGGTGATGCTTTGCGTAGTGACAAGACTCATATTCAAAAGAAAAAAGATGTCCCAACTTCGGAAAAAGCTTTTTAAGAATGAGGGCAAGTGGATGACCAAGACGATAGTGAAAGGTGGAGGGCGTGATTAGAGGTGGCAGGACAGGCGAGAGCTGGGGTCGAGTCAATCACGTACACACCACCCTGAAGACGTCCACTGTCAAACACCCAAGTCGTCGAATGCTCCTGAAATATAACCGAAACAGGTGAAAAGATGGTCTGGCACTGTCAGCCAGCCGTAAGTTTACTAATTGATAGTAAATTAAAGGGACAACTGAGAGCAAAGGCAACAACGGATATTGTCAAAACAGACGTAATTGAACAACACCCATAACCAGCAATTTGCATTGTCTGGCCATCGGTCACAGTAATATTACCTCCAGTCGAGGTCGAATTGTAGGACCTAAGAATACTTGCATTCCCCAGTGATGTGCTCTTAGGCACCAGAGTCAAAAACCCATGAGGTGGACCGTTGGGATAGACACGTTGTTAGAGTATCGCCATGGGCAACAGTGGTGTTTGATGATGTCATAGATTGTGTGCTGAAAATGCACGTCGACAAGGTGTTGAAGGTGCATAGTTGGTAGAGAATAGCTACTGAAATTGCACAGCTAGAACATCAAGGTATCAATTAGGTTATTGAAGAAATATCCACATGGATGGCGACAGGGCGCTGCTGTGCATTTTGGGGCGTCGCGTATTCGCATTGAGAGAGGCGACACAAAAGAGGCAGTCACGCTGGAGAGTTGTCGGACCGGAGGTTTTCCCGCAGGGAGGGGCAACGAGCAGGAACGTCGCACAGGAGGGTTGGCGCACGAGAGGGGGGGGTGGCGTCGTGCGGGAGGTCATCACCCACAAGGGGGGCGTCGTGTTGGAGGTCGTCGCGCACAGGGGGGCGTCGTGCAAGAGAGGGTGGAATGGTTTCGTCGCGCTGGAACTCGGGGCGAAAGGGGGGGTCGCGCTGGGAGGCGCCATTGCACGGGAGGTGCGGGTGTGGATGGGGCGGACGGGAGCCATCGCGCAAGACACAGGGCGGAAGGGGGACGACACACGGGGAGTGCGGTCGTGGAGGGAGGGGTACAACATATCACCCACACCGATGCGGGATACGAATATTAAAAATATCTAACTCTTAAGAACATTTAACAGATTCATCAACATGCAGCCAGTCTATAATAATCAACATACAGATATTTAAGTAGACATTGAAGACATTAGCTGAACATAGCAAGAAATTGGCAATTAACACTAGGACATGGTATGCATAAGTTCATATAAATAGATTTGTCATTGAACAACACATATCAAAGCACGAGAAGGAGTGAAAATAGAATGAGAAATAAGAAATTTACTATCCTGAATAACGTGAATCTGCCCTCTAAATAGTAGTAAAAGGATCATTGTTCTCTTTGATTATATGTCCAACTAGGGGTGTAAACAGGCCCAGCCAAGCCGAGCAAATGCCATGAACGAACACAAACTTAAAAAAAATTGGTACTCGATAATCCACTCAAACTCGATAGAGTAAATTTTATTAAACTCGAATTCAGCTCAAATATATAATTGAACTACTCGAGCTCGCTCGATAAGACTTGATTAAAATAATTAATCATTAATTCAATCCAAAACTCAAGCTTAAATACAAACTCGAGCTCGATGCTCAAAATTAAAATCTATCAAATTAAAAAAATAATCAAAATATAAATTCAACGATATAATCAGTAGATCCATTACATCAAAAGTTTCAACACAAAATTTAAACCAATCATTGAAATCCAAAAATCCAATCACAAAACACATGAAGCAGTGGTTCCTCCCAGCGTTTCACATTGAGGTGCTGCTCTTTATTCTTGTCCCTACCCTTATCCTTTAATCTGCTAACCCTGGCTTGCTTTTCTATTAAGCAATAGACAATAACTAAACCAAAACCATCAAAACACCATCAACCATCTTGAGTTGACTTCTATACCTAGGTTGAAACATCCAGTAAGCATAATTCATGAAACATGCAAGTCCAAAAAGCTTTAAACAAAAAGAATCAGAGAAACATCCAGTAACTTAACCGATTTTAAGAGAACTAAAAGTAATAGATTGCATTCCAACACTAAGGGTTCATAATGATTTTTCCACAATAGATTTTATCTTATAACCTCAAAAGCCAAATAACTTCATATTTTTTCAAGGTGCCCACTTAAACATAAGCCATAAAAAATTGTTGCTATGATAATAATGAAAGATTTAAAAGGTCTAATCAATTTTTGGACTACTAAATCAGCTTCTCCCGTGTATGTTTTTGTATATGGTTTCTTATTTCATCTTTTTGTGCTCAAATAATATGTTTAGAATTCTGAAAAACTGCGCACTAATCATAAACACTAGTACAATCATGACCTTAAGCGGCCGTCAAAAGCCGTCGCTAAATGTCTATAGCGGCCGCCTAGCGTCCGCCAATCGGCGGCCGCTTTTGGCCCGTCGCTGTTGCTATTAGCGATCGCCACTTGGCGGACGCTGTAGGAAAGCCGGGAGAGGCTTTAGCGGCCGCTGTAGCCCAGACCTCTAGCGGCCTCCGAATGGCGGCCGCTACAGGTGGCGATGGAAACACCTATAGCGGCCGCCATAGATTTTTAAATTTTTTTTTAAAAATTTCAATGACACAATAATATATACCCAAATAAATGTCATCAGTCCTCTTCCAAGCTCCACATCCATCATCAAATATAACTGCATAACAAAATTTAATAACAACATAAGTACCGAATAAAACATAGAAAACAAATAATTGAAACAAATTAACATATTTCAATTCAAACTTACTGTAACAGATCTAAATTATTTGATTTTCAAAATATATTCATAATTTTGATTACCGTTTTAAAAATTTAAAATCATTAATTCTATAGTTCTAATTAGATTGTTTCTCTGTGATTTCAGATCAATCCGATGTCGTCCGCTATGAATTTGACCGTCAGACGCCCGTTTTGGCCATTTATGACACCAGAACTGCGTTCTCGGTCACCGCGGCCACATGGCACGTCCGATTGACGTGTCGTCTGCTCGAACACTTCACAATTCACTCAACCGTATTTTTCGTTTGATTTCAGGTCATTCTGACTTCATTCGGCCCGTTTGGACCCCCCCACGCGCGTTTATGAAGCGCGCGCAACACTTAAAAAACGCATATTGAGCCGTATTATGCAAACCGCACGACCGATTGACGTGCTGTCTGCGCGTACACGTCACGAATAATAATTAGATTGTTGCCCTGTGATTTCAGGTCAATCCGATGTCGTCCGCTATGAATTTGACCGTTAGACGCCCGTTTTGGCCGTTTTTGACACCAGAACTGCGTTCTCAGTCACCGCGGGCACACGGCACGTCCGATTGACGTGTTGTCTGCTCGACCACATCACACGTTGATATCGTCTGATTTCAGGCCATTCCGACTTCGTTCGGTCCGTTTGGACCCCCTCACGCGCGTTTATGAAACGCGCGCAACACTTAAAAAACGCATATTGAGCCGTACCGCGCAAACGGCACGTCCGATTGACGTTCCGTCTGTGCGTACACGTCACTAATAATAATTAAATTGTTGTCCTGTGATTTCAGGTCAATCTGATGTCGTCCGCTATGAATTTGACCGTTAGACGGCCGTTTTGGCGGTTTATGACATCAGAACTGCATTCTCGGTCACTGCGGGCACACGGCACGTCCGATTGACGTGCCGTCTACTCGACCACTTCAAAGTTCACTCACCCGTATTTTTCGTCTGATTTAAGGCCATTCCGACTTCGTTCGGCTCGTTTGGACATCCCACACGCGTTTATGAAGCGCGCGCAACACTTAAAAAACGCATATTGAGTCGTACCGCGCAAACCGCACGACCGATTGACGTGTCGTCTGCGCTTACACGTCACGAATAATAATTATATTGTTTACCTGTGATTTCAGGTCAATCCGATGTCATCCGTTATGAATTTGACCGTTAGACGCCCGTTTTGGCCGTTTATGACACCAGAAGTGCGTTCTCGGTCACCGCGGGCACACGGCACGTCCGATTGACGTTCCGTCTGCTCAAACACATCACAATTCACTCACCCGATGATGTCGTCTTATTTCAGTCCATTCCGACTTCGTTCGGCCCATTTGGACCCCCCACGCGCGTTTATGAAGCGCGCACAATACTTAAAAAACGCATATTGAGCCGTACCGCGCAAACCGCACGTCCGATTGACGTGTTGTCTGCGCTTACACGTCACGAATAATAATTAGATTGTTGCCCTGTGATTTCAGGTCAATCCGATATCGTCCGTTATTAATTTGATCGTTAGACGTCCGTTTTGGCCGTTTATGACACCAGAACTGTGTTCTCGGTCACCGCGGGCACACGGCACGTCCGATTGACGTGTCGTCTGCTCAACCACTTCACAATTCACTCACCCATATTTTTTGTCTAATTTCAGGACATTCCGACTTCGTTCGGCCGTTTGGACCCCCCACGCGCGTTTATGAAGCGCGCGCAACACTTAAAAAACGTATATTGTGCCGTACCGCGCAAACCGTACGACCGATTGACGTGCCGTCTGCGCGTACATGTCACGAATAATAATTTTATTGTTTCCCTGTGATTTCAGGTCAATCCGAAGTCGTCCGCTAGGAATTTGACCGTTAGACGCCCGTTTTGGCCGTTTATGACACCAGAACTGCGTTCTCGGTCACCGCGGGCACACGGCACGTCCGATTGACGTGTCGTCTGCTCGACCAGATCACAATTCACTCACCAGTTGATGTCGTCTTATTTCAGGCCATTCTGACTTCATTTGGCCCGTTTGGACCCCCCCCACGCGCGTTTATGAAGCGCGGGCAACACTTAAAAAACGCATATTGAGCCGTACCGCGCAAACCGCACGTCCGATTGACGTTCCGTCTACGCGTACACGTCACGAATAATAATTAGATTGTTGCCCTATGATTTCAGGTCAATCCGATGTTTTCCGCTATGAATTTGACCGTTAAACGTCCGTTTTGGCCGTTTATGACACCAGAACAGCGTTCTCGGTCACCGCGGGAACACGGAACGTCCGATTGACGTGCTGTCTGCTCGACCACTTCACAATTCACTCACCCGTATTTTTCATCTTATTTCAGGCCCTTCCGACTTCGTTCGGACCGTTTGGACCCCCCACGCGCGTTTATGAAGCGCGCGCAACACTTAAAAAACACATATTGAGCCGTACCGCGCAAACCGCACGACCGATTTACGTTCTGTCTGTGCGTACACATCACGAATAATAATTAGATTGTTGCCCTGTGAATTCAGGTCAATCCGATATCGTCCGCTACGAATTTGACTGTTAGACGCCCGTTTTGGCCGTTTATGACACCAAAACTGCATTCTCGGTCACCGCGGGCACACGGCACGTCCGATTGACGTATCACAATTCACCCACCCATTTATGTCGTCTGATTTCAGGCGATTCCGACTTCATTCGGCCCGTTTGGACCCCCCGCGCGCGTTTATGAAGCGCGCGCAACACTTAAAAAACTCATATTGAGTCGTACCGCGCAAAACACACGTCCGATTGACATTCCGTTTGCGCGTACATGTCAAGAATAATAATTAGATTGTTTCCCTGTGATTTCAGGTCAATACGATGTCGTCCGCTATTAATTTGACCATTAGACGCCCGTTTTGGCCGTTTATAACACGAGAACTGCGTTCTCGGTCACCGCGGGCACACGGCACGTCCGATTGACGTGTTGTCTGCTCGACCACATCACAATTCACTCACACGTTTATGTTGTCTGATTTCAGGCCATTCCAACTTCGTTCGGCCCGTTTGGACCCCCCACGCGCGTTTATGAAACGCGCGCAACATTTAAAAAACGCATATTGAGCCATACCGCGCAAACGGCACGTCCGATTGACGTTCCGTCTGCACGTACACGTCACTAATAATAATTAGATTGTTGTCCTGTGATTTCAGGTCAATCTGATGTCGTCCGCTATGAATTTGACCGTTAGACGCCCGTTTTGGCCGTTTATGACACCAGAACTGCGTTCTCGGTCACCGCGGGCACACGGCACGTCCGATTGACGTGTCCTCTACTCGACCACTTCAAAATTCACTCACCCGTATTTTTCGTCTGATTTAAGGTCATTCAGACTTCGTTCGGCTCGTTTGGACCCCCCACGCGCGTTTATGAAGCGCGCGCAACACTTAAAAAACGTATATTGAGCTGTACCGCGCAAACCGCACGTCCGATTGACGTGCCGTCTGCGCGTACACGTCACGAATAATAATTAGATTGTTTACCTGTGATTTCAGGTCAATCTGATGTCGTCCGCTATGAATTTGACCGTTAGACGTCAGTTTTGGCCATTTATGACACCAGAACTGCGTTCTCGGTTACCGCGGGCTCACGGCACGTCCGATTGACGTGTCATCTGCTCGACCACATCATAATTCACCCACCCGTATTTTTCTTCTGATTTCAGGTCATTCCGACTTCGTTCGGCCCGTTTGGACCCCTCCACGCGCGTTTATGAAGCGCGCGCAACACTTAAAAAACGCATATTGAGTCGTACCGCGCAAACCGCACGACCGATTAACCTTCCGTCTGCGCATACACGTCAAGAATAATAATTAGATTGTTGACCTGTGATTTCAGGTCAATCCGATGTCGTCCGCTATGAATTTGACCGTTAGACGCCCGTTTTGGCCGTTTATGACACCAGAACTGCGTTCTCGGTCACCGCGGGCACACGGCACGTCCGATTGACGTGCCGTCTGCTCGAACACATCACAATTAACTCACTCGTTGATGTCTTTTTATTTCAGGTCATTCTGACCTCTTTCGGCCAGTTTGGACCCCCCCACGCGCGTTTATGAAGCGCGCGCAACACTTAAAAAACGCATATTGAGTCGTACCGCGCAAACCGCACGTACGATTGACGTGCCTTCTGCGCGTACACATCACGAATAATAATTAGATTGTTTCCCTGTGATTTCAGGTCAATCCGATGTCGTACGCTATGAATTTGACCGTTAGACGCCCTTTTTGGCCGTTTATAACACCAGAATTGCGTTCTCGGTCACCGCGGGCACAGGGCAAATCCGATTGACGTGTCGTCTGCTCGACCAATTCACAGTTCACTCACCCATATTTTTCGTCTGATTTCAGGTCATTCCGACTTCGTTCGGCCCGTTTGGACCCCCCCCCCCCCCACGCGCGTTTATGAAGCGCGCAACATTTAAAAAACGCATATTAAGTCGTACCGCGCAAACCGCACGACCGATTGACGTGCTGTCTACGCGTACACGTCGTGAATAATAATTAGATTGTTTCCCTGTGATTTCAGGTCAATCCGATGTCGTCCGCTATGAAGTTGACCGTTAGACGCCCTTTTTGGCCGTTTATGACACCAGAACTGCGTTCTCGGTCACCGCGGGCAGACGGCACGTCCGATTGATGTTCCGTCTGCTCAACCACATCACAATTCACTCACCCATATTTTTCGTCTGATTTCAGGCCATTCCGAATTCGTTCGGCTCGTTTGGACCCCCCCACCCGCGTTTATGAAGCGCGCGCAACACTTAAAAAACGTATATTGAGTCGTACCGCGCAAACCGCACGACCGATTGACGTTCCGTCTGCGCGTAAATGTCACGAATAATAATTAGATTGTTTCCCTGTGATTTCAGGTCAATCCGATATCGTACGCTATGAATTTGACCGTTAGACGCCCGTTTTGGCCGTTTATTACACCAGAACTGTGTTCTCGGTCACCGCGGGCACACGGCACGTCCGATTGACATGCCGTCTGCTCGACCACTTGACAATTCACTCACCCGTATTTTTCGTATGATTTCAGGTCATTCCGACTTCGTTCGTCCCGTTTGGACCCACCCACACGCGTTTATGAAGCGCGCGCAACACTTAAAAAACGCATATTGAGTCGTACCGCGCAAACCGCACGACCGATTGATGTGTCGTCTCCGCGTACACATCACGAATAATAATTAGATTGTTTTCCTATGATTTCAGGTCAATCCGATGTCGTCCGATATGAATTTGACCGTTAGACGCCCGTTTTGGCCGTTTATGACACCAGAACTGCGTTCTCGGTCACCGCGGGCACACGGCACGTCCGATTGATGTGTCGTCTACTCGACCACTTCACAATTCACTCAACCATATTTTTCGTCTAATTTCAGGTCATTCTGACTCCGTTCGGCCCGTTTGGACCCCCCACGCGCGTTTATGAAGCGCGCGCAACACTTAAAAAACGCATATTGAGCCGTACCGTGCAAACCGCACGTCCGATTGACGTTCCGTCTGCGCGTACACGTCACGAACAATAATTAGATTGTTGCCCTGTTATTTCAGGTCAATCCGATGTCGTCCGCTATGAATTTGACTGTTAGACGCCCGTTTTGGCCGTTTATGACACCAGAAATGCGTTCTCGGTCACCGTGGGCACACGGCACGTCCGATTGACGTGTTGTCTGCTCGACCACATCACAATTCACTCACCTGTATTTGTCGGCTGATTTTAGGCCATTCCGACTTCGTTCGGCCCGTTTCGACCCCCCCATGCGCGTTTATGAAGCGCGCGCAACACTTAAAAAACGCATATTGAGTCGTACCACGCAAACTGCACGTCCGATTGACATGCCGTCTACGCGTACACGTCACGAATAATAATTAGATTCTTTTCCTGTGATTTCAGGTCAATCCGATGTTGTCCGCTATGAATTTGACCGTTAGACGCCCGTTTTGGCCGTTTATGACACCAGAACTGCGTTCTCGGTCACCGCGGGCACACGGCACGTTCGATTGACGTGCCGTCTGCTCGAACACTTCAAAATTCACTCACCCGTATTTTTCGTCTGATTTCAGGCCATTCAGACTTCGTTCGGCCCGTTTGGAACCCCCACACGCGTTTATGAAGCGCGTCCAACATTTAAAAAACGCATATTCAGCCGTACCGCACAAACCGCACGTCCGATTGACGTGCCGTCTGCGCGTACACGTCACGAATAATAATTAGATTGTTTCTCTGTGATTTCAGGTCAATCCGATGTCGTCCGCTATGAATTTGGCCGTTAGACGCCCGTTTTGGCTGTTTATGACACCAGAACTGCGTTCTCGGTCGCCGCGGGCACACGGCACGTCCGATTGACATGTCGTCTGCTCGAACACTTCAAAATTCATTCAACCGTATTTGTCGTCTGATTTCAGGTCATTCCGACTTCGTTCGGCCCGTTTGGACCCCCCACGCGCGTTTATGAAGCGCGCGCAACACTTAAAAAACGCATATTGAGCCGTACCGCGCAAACCGCATGTCCGATTGACGTGACCTCTGCGCTTACACATCAAGAATAATAATTAGATTGTTGCCCTGTGATTTCAGGTCAATCCGATGTCGTCCGCTATGAATTCGACCGTTAGATGCCCGTTTTGGCTGTTTATGACACCAGAACTGCGTTCTCGGTCACCGCGGGCACACGGCACGTCCGATTGACGTGTCGTCTGCTCGACCACTTCAAAATTCACTCACCTGTATTTTTTCGTCTGATTTCAGGCCATTCCGAATTCGTTCGGCCCGTTTGAACCCCGCCACGCGCGTTTATGAAACGCGTGCAAAACTTAAAAAACGCATATTGAGCCGTAACGCGCAAACCGCATGTCCGATTGACATGTCGTCTACGCGTACATGTCACGAATAATAATTATATTGTTTTCCTGTGATTTCAGGTCAACCTGATGTCGTCCGCTATGAATTTGACCGTTAGACGCCCGTTTTGGCCATTTATGACACCAGAACTGCGTTCTCGGTCACCGCGGGCACACGGCACGTTCGATTGACATACCGTCTTCTCGACCACTTCACAATTCACTCACTCGTATTTGTCGTCTGATTTCAGGCTATTCCGATTTCATTCGGCCCGTTTGGACCCCACCACGCGCGTTTGTGAAGCGCACGCAACACTTAAAAAACGATATTGAGTCATACCATGCAAACCGCACATCCTATTGACGTGTCGTCTGCGCGTACACGTCAAGAATTATAATTAGATTGTTTCCCTGTGATTTCAGGTCAATCCGATGTCGTCCGCTATGAATTTGACCGTTGGACGCCCGTTTCGGCCGTTTATGACAGCAGAACTGCGTTCTCGGTCACCGCGGGCACACGGCACGTCCGATTGACGTGAAGTCTGCTCGAGCACATCAAAATTCACACACCCGTTGATGTAGTCTTATTTCAGGCCATTCCGACTTCATTCGGCTCGTTTGGACCCCCCCCCCCCCCCACGCGCGTTTATGAAGCGCGCGCAACACTTAAAAAACGCATATTGAGCCGTACCGTGCAAACCGCACGTCCGATTGACGTGTTGTCTGCGCATACACGTGAAGAATAATAATTCTATTGTTGACCTTTGATTTCAGGTCAATCCGATGTCGTCCGCTATGAATTTGACCGTTAGACGCCCGTTTTGGCCGTTTATGACACCAAAACTGCGTTCTGGGTCGCCGCGGGCACAGGGCACGTCCGATTGACGTTCCGTTTGCTCGACCACTTCACAATTCACTCACCCGTATATTTTGTCAGATTTCAGGCCATTTTGTCTTCGTTCGGCCCGTTTGGAGCTCCCACGTGCGTTTAT
The DNA here is from genome assembly GCA_963277665.1 of Viscum album. NCBI lineage: Eukaryota > Viridiplantae > Streptophyta > Magnoliopsida > Santalales > Viscaceae > Viscum > Viscum album. Next base: position 857,401,001 of record OY728166.1, read on the forward strand.
GAAGCGCGTGCAACACTTAAAAAATGCATATTGAGTCGTACCGGGAAAACCGCACGTCCGATTGACGTTCCGTCTGCGCATACACGTCACGAATAATAATTAGATTGGTGTCCTGTAATTTCAGGTCAATCCGATGTTGTCCGCTATGAATTTGACCGTTAGACGTCCGTTTTGGTCGTTTATGACACCAGAACTGCGTTCTCGGTCACCGCGGGCACACGGCACGTTCGATTGATGTGTCGTCCACTCGAACACTTCACAATTCACTCAGCTGTATTTTTCGTCTGATTTCAGGCCATTCCTACTTCGTTCGGTCCGTTTGGACCCCCCACACGCGTTTATGAAGCGTGCACAACATTTAAAAAACGCATTTTTTGTCGTACCGTGCAAATCGTACGTCCGATTGACGTTCCGTCTACGCGTACATGTCATGAATAATAATTATATTGTTTCCCTGTGATTTCATGTCAATATGATGTCGTCCGCTATGAATTTGACCGTTAGACGCCCGTTTTGACCGTTTATGACACCAGAACTGCGTTCTTGGTCACCGCGGGCACACGGCACGTTCGATTGACGTGTCGTCTGCTCGAACACATCAAAATTCCCTCACCCGTTGATTTCTTCTGATTCGAGGTCATTCCGACTTCGTTCGGCCCGTTTGGACCCCCCACGTGCGTTTATGAAGCGCACACAACACTTAAAAAACGCATATTGAGTCGTACCGCGCAAACCGCACGTCCGATTGACGTACCATCTGCGCGTACACGTCACGAATAATAATTAGATTTTTTCACGAAGATGTCATCCACAAATACTAAAACAAACTAATCTAGGTAAAAAAGGAAAATTATATTCATCAAGGATATAAAAACTTCTAGAGAATTCATCAACACAAATGAAATTACCTCGTGCATGGGGTTCATTCTCATCTGGATCACCAATATCACTGCGATGTCCACCAGCTGTATTCGAAGCCTACAATATATATCAATATTATGTATCTTAAACATATCAATAAAAGTCAATCTGAGTATGGTTTGTTTTATTATTTACCTGTGGCGCCACTTGTTGCGTCGTCATTTTATCGATACGTGATGACATCTGTGACAACCTCTCCTCATACTCTGCACGTAACTGTTGAAACTGTGCATCAAAACTGCGCTGCATATCCTGCATGGAAGCATCTATCTCAGGCTGTGTGTGCATCCCTGACTCTCTGCATGCACCCATCACATCTGCTCTAACAACTGCACGTCGTGGGACACCACCGCCATAAGTCAATGAATAACCATGACCATCACGCCCCCCGACACGGTGAAATATTTCATCACTACGCACAGTATTACGACGTTGCTCCTCTGGCAACTCTGCTAACTGAGCGTCAAAATGAGCTTGTAGCATATAATGAATCAATGAACAAATATGAATAATTTATATAAAATAAAAATACATTTATTAGTAAATAATTTTCTTACTATAACACCGGCAACATCGGGATCACCCGCCCTACGAGTCCTCATCCATATGGACATCCGATCGATTGGCTCGCCGCGTTGGTGTAACTATAATAAAGGGGTTCACCATGTTATACTACAATATTTTTAAAATATGAATGAAATAGTGAATTCTAAACTTACATCATGTCTGAGCTGTGACACATGTCGAGTGCCAAGTCGAGAAGGCGTGCCCTAGATCGCCCGATTATGTGAATGACGAGCAGACTCGGTCTACATTAAACGTATTTACTTAATAGACATTTGAAAAATTAGTCATTTATAGATTTAAAAATAATAAATCTTACCATCATTGTCTCACTCGACCAAAACGCAACCAAATCCTGCCACTGCGCAGGAAGAATACCCGGAGGGACTCGCTGTAGAATGTCGGGAACACCCGCAAATGGTGTCCAGTGATCTCTCTTCACCCTTGACTTGTAATCCTTCCATAATTTTCGGCATTTGGACATACATACAGCCCGAAACTCATCTGGACAGGATGTCAAATTATCCTGTTAAAAAAAATTGTCAGTAGATGAGACAATAATAATAATAATAACAATATCATGAAAAATTAAACATTGAATTTACCTGAACCTCCCTCCATAATCTGTGCATCGTATCCTGGGGGAAAGAACTCCAGTCACAAGTCGTCAGAGGGAATCTGTGTGAGTCTCGTATCATATGCCCAAACTGACGACTCAATGCAGTAGCACCATCTCCAACTGGATGAAATGTGTCGTCAAATAACACATCCAATCGGGCTCTAGAGTTCCAGGATCGAACCCCTCTACCAGGACCCCTGCATCTGCTGGAAGAAGCACTAGATCCTGATAAACATAAATTTATAATTCAATTACAATATAAATTAATGATTAGAAACAGTTAGGGAAATATACACAGAAAATTACAATCAATTAATTTAGAAAAATGAAAACATACATACTGACAACATCAGGTAAACCACTGTGACCACCCTGTGACATACCTACATTATAAGAAATTATAGTTAAATCAAGCAATTTTTATACATATATAACTCATAAATATTTTTACAAATAATAACTGGGGATATAATTACAATTTTCACTAATCATGCAAGTCTATCGTATCTCCTTCAACTATCTGTTTGGCCCATTGTATATCTTCATCTCGTACAGCTACTGTTGTTTGGTCAAGTGTTTGATCAGGAAATGCGACAACTTCAGGTTCCTCTTAGTCAATCAGAAAAACCCCTTTTCTAGACATTTTCACCACAACTTTTCAATCAGAATCAATGCCGACAAAGTAAACTTGTTTTGCCTGCGATGTCAGTATGAAGGGCTCATTTCTAACTCGGTCATCTTTATATAGCATGTTGTTAAAGTTTACTAATGTAAATTGGAAGTTATCAACTTTCGTTCCACGAACTGGATCGACCCAATCACACCTTAACAATATGTGTTTTAAGCCACGACCATAAATAACCTCAATAATATCTCTCAACAATCCATAATAATAACCTGCACCAACAAAAGAACAATCAACACCACTATTTTGTGTGGCTCGGTTCATGTCAACATCGCTAATACGAAATCGGAATCCGTTAGCATCCAAAGACTTGTAGCGACGAGCTGTAATAAATGGACCATCAGCTAGTTGGTTGAGTTCTTCGCTCACATGCTGGGTTAAATCACGTAACTTTTAAATCTGCAAATTTCACATATATAGTTTAATGGATAAAGGATTGTGAAAATACAACTAAGTTGCACTATAAAAATATTAAATCAATTATACGTACATGAGTCTTGAACCACTCATGAAATGTGTTGAAATGATGTTTTTGGATTTGATAGTCAGTTGCACAGGGCCTTTCACGTTTCAACTCAGCGATATGTATCCTAAATCACAACACAATATAAGGTAAGCAATAAAATAAATATAGAAACAAAATACACATCAACTATGAAACTTACTGTATCGATGGCATAACCGATGGAGTGTTGAACAACACATATCGATGAGCTTGAACCCACTCGTCGTTCCGCATATCAAATGTTATTCCTTCTCCAATTGGACCCTCGTCATTCTAGGACAGTTTATCTATCTTTGTTTCAACCTCGTCAATATATGAAGCACAGAAATTAGTACACTCATACATTAAATATCCCTTGGCAATTGAGGCTTCCGAACGAGCTTTGTTGCGCACATACCGTTTCAATGTATTTAAGTATCGCTCTATTGGATACATCCACCTGAATTGCACGAGACCGCCAGCAATGACTTCACCGGTTAAATTCACGGTCAAGTGAACCATGACATCAAAAAAAGATGGCGGAAAGAGTTTTTCTAGGTGACATAGTGCAAGTACAATCTTATCCTGTAGCTTTTTCAAATCACTCATGCGATGATTCCTAGAACAAAGCTGTCTGAAAAAATTAGAAACTTCAATCAACGGCTCAACAACCTGGGAAGGTAAGCAATCACGAATTGCTATAGGAATTAACTGTTGAAGCAGAATATGATTATCGTGACTTTTCAAACCCTGTAATGTCATGCTCGTCATATTCACACGCTTCGAAATATTAGAGCAATAACCATCTGGCACCTTAACGGTCTTCAAAATTGATAGAAATGTTTATTTCTCTTTTTTACTCATTGTGTACTGTGCAGCAGGCATGTATGCCCGATTACCTTCACCCAGCTATAAATGTAAAGGTTTTCTCAATCCCATTTCTTGCAAATCACGTCGAGCATTAGCATTGTCCTTTGGTTTCCCCTTGATGCCTAAAATGGTGCACATAATATTATCACATACATTTTTTTCAATGTGCATCATATCCAAATTATGTCTTAAAATATTATATTTCCAATAAGGCAATTCAAAAAAAATACTTCGTTTCTTCCAATTATGACTTCGTTGTCTATTTGTAGAAAGAATAGAAGGCAATGCAGGAACCAACAAATCTTGAAAATCATACATTGTACGGATGTTTTCTTGATCAAGTTGTGCACAAATTTCAACCCCAAACAGTATTTGTGGTGATGGTTCATACTCTCTATTCCCATCAAACGATACACGGTCTTTTCTGAACCTGTGCAATGGAGGAAGAAAGCTTATGTGACCAAGATATGCCCACTTTCTATAGTGCTTAAGCCATATAGATTTCTTACTCTTATTACAACAAGGGCAAGTAAATTATCCTTTTGTACTCCAACCTGATAAGTTAGCATATGCTGGGAAATCATTAATTGTCCATAACAAAGCGGCCCAAAGTCTAAACATTTCATTAGTTGTCGATTCAAAATTCATTACACCATCGGGCCAAAATTCTTGCAGCTCATCAATCAAAGGTTGCATATAAACATCGATTTTATCACCAGGTCCTCTCGGTCCATCAATTAGAATTGACAGTAACAAAAAAGGTCGTTTCATACATACTCATGGGGGAATGTTGTATGGAACCAACACCATTGGCCATGTACTATGTGTCGCACCAACCATGGACCTAAATGGGTTAAAACCATCTGCTGCCAAACCCAGTCGAATATTACGATCATCTCGGGAAAATTCTGGGTGTCTTTGATCAAACTCTTTCCATACCAAAGAATCTGCCGGGTGAGTTAATTTATCAACCTCTTTCTTTCTCTCTGAATGTCAAGTCATCAATTTAGCAATTTTAGTGGACAAGAAGAATCTCTTCAGTCTCGGTTTCAGTGGGAAATAACGCATCTGTTTAACGGCAACTTGTTTCCCTTGATTCAAGACTCTCCCAGGAAGAATCTGACTACCTTGATTAATCTCATTGGTCTTCCACCTAGATGTATAGCAAACAGTACAATTATTTAATTGTGCATTCTCTTTTCTGAACAACATACAATTATTGCGACACGCATCAATTGTATCATATTTAAAACCAAGATCATCGGTCAACTTGCGAGCTTGATAGAATGACTCCGGAATCTTCGCTCCAGTAGGGAGTACCTTCTTCAATAATACCAACATGTCGAATGAGGTGTCTGACCACTGGTTCAAGGCCTTCAGGTGTAACAATTCAACGATGAACGATAGTTTACTAAATTTAGTGCATCCAGGATATAATTCAGTACGCGCATCGTCAAGAATTTCAAAGAATTTCAATGCTTCTCCATCTGCAGAAGAACGGGGATTACTCAATCCAACGTCGTCATTTACGACATTACTGTCTTCAGATTGAAACTGACGCATCATATCATTGAGCATTATGTTCATTAGATCAACTGTTCTCAAATCAACATTCATATGAATACTTTCTGAGCGATGACATGAAACAGAATCTTCTTCATGACGTATCCATGTCTTATAGTTTTTCAAAAACCCATTCAAAAACAAATGTTCTCTAACACTATCTTGTTTGAAGAGATATCTATTTGCACATTTTTTGCATGGACAACTAATCATATCTCTTGGAAATCTGTTGGTGAAATCCATAAATCGCTTAATCCACTCATAATATTCAGCTGAAAATCTATCTTGCATATCAATCTAGCTCCTATCCATATCTATATTTAATAGAAATCAAAAGTGAAATATCTTATTTAAATTCTAAAAAAACACATATCATTAAAATTTAAAAACCAAATTTGAAGGATAAAAAACATTACCTGCGGAGGACTCAACCGCGGGTAACGGGGTGTGACTCGATTGCGGATCCATGACGGCGCAGTGACTTGACGATAGGGGTTCGACAGCCGGACTCGAAAGGAGCGGAACCGTTGGCCGAAGCGTGGGAGGGTTCTACACGGTGGGGCACACCGGACCGGGAGGGTCCAACGGAGGCAGGAGGACTTGCCGAAGAGATGCAACGGGGCCGGGAGGGGACGGCGGCGGCGGGACTGTCCAAAGGTGCAGCGCGGAGGCAGGGGGTGGGGGTTGCCGGGTCGCGGGGGGTGTCGGGGTCACGGGGGCGCAGCACGGAGGCAAGGCGGTGGGGGTCTCCGGGGTTGCGGGTGGCGTAGCACGGAGGCAAGGGGGTGGGGGTCACCAGGGGTCGAGGTCGCCGGGGGTCGGGGTCACCGAGGGTTGTCGGGGTCGCCGGGAGGTCCGGGGTCGGGGGTCGGGGTCGCCGGGGGTCGGGGTCACCGAAGGTCGGGGGTCGGGGTCGCCAGGGGTCGGGGAGGGATCGTCGGGGGTCAGGGAGGGGTCGTTGGGGGTCGGGATCGCCGGGGGTCGGGGGTCGAGGTCGCGGGGGTCGGGGAGGGGTGGGTCACGGGGTCGGGGAGGGGATAATGGGGGGAGGTGAAAATTAGGTTTTTTTGATATTAAAGTGCAGCGGCCGCCATTTGGCGACCGCTGTTGATAGTATTAGCGGCCGCCAAATGGCGGCCGCTATAAGTCCCCCGCCTCGAAAGCCAGAAATTCTAGTAGTAATGATTATTTTATTAATGTCTGAACACATTGAGAAAAAAAAGGCTATTAGGATAAGATAACAAAATGGAATTTTTAGAAATATGACTCATCGCATAGGCGCTCAACTACAAACACAGTTAAGTGTTTGTCAAAAATTGACGCAATACCGCTCATTTTTTTCAAATTTCATATCTTAAGTGATACGTGAAAAATTGATTTCTGTCACTTTTCCAGAATAAGCATTTTCCAAATGTAAACAAGTAATACAAACAGAAACCAAAATAAACCAGAATGCACATATAAATAAGAATGTTGTTTTACTGTTGAAACACTCAAATTAAAGATGAAAACCATTAAGATAAGCGGTAGAAATGGCTTTTGTAAACAAAATCATAATTGTTGGCTATACAAGTCGAGAAATATGAGAAGAAAAATTGAAGAGGAAGGAAAAATTGGCACACAACACAAAGGAGCTTTCAAGCTTTTTCACACAATTGAAATTTTTTACTACAATTACATCAATTTATAGACCCACAATATTAAATGCATAGCATTTATGTTGGTACAAAGAAAGACCAAAACATTAAATAGAGAGAATCTATGACGGTACAAAGAAAGACCAAAATATTAAATGCAGAGCATTTATGACGGTACAAGGGATACCAAAAATTAAATACGGAATATTAAATTCATTCAAAGAAAATAAATGGAGGTGGACCCACGGAAAAAAAATGCATGTAATAAATGACGTTGCGAGCAGCTTTGACTCGTGGTTTTGGTTTTCAATTCCAACACTCCCCTTCAAACCAAAACTGGCTTCATTCCGAGCATCGTTCTGAGTTTTTTGAATACATTTGTCAGTAATGCCTTTGTGAAAATATCAGTCACCTGTTCCGTAGTATGACAATATTCCAATTTTATCATTTTCTGCTTCACGTGATCTCTCAAAAAATGGAATCGGGTGTCAATATGTTTGCTTCTTCCATGCTGCACCGGATTTTTTGCAAGTTCAATTGCCGACTTGTTATCCACATATATCACTGTGGATCCATCATGCGGATGCTTCAACTCTTTCAGCAAATTTCTCAACCAGATTCCTTCACAAACAGTGGATGATGCCGCCACGTACTCTGCTTCACATGTAGACAAGGCAACCACACTTTTTTTACTTGAATTCCACGTGAAAGCAGTCGATCCAAGAAAAAAATACATACCCAGTGGTCTTTTTCTTTCATCTTGGTCGCCTCCCCAGTCACTGTCTGAGTATCCATGAATATTTTCTTCTTCATTGTATGGATAAAAAAGACCAAAATCCATCGTTCCTTTAACGTACCTGAGGATACGTTTTGCTGCCAGCCAATGTGACTCTTTTGGTGCTTCCATGTACCTTCTTAGAAGCCCAACACTATAGATAATATCAGGCCTTGTAATTGTGAGATACCCCAAGCTTCCAATCAGACTCTTGAACAGAGTCGAGTCAACACTGATTCCTTCTCCATCTTTTTTCAGTTTTAAGCTCATTGCCACAGGTGTGTTTACAGCATTTCAATTGGCCATCTTGAATTTTTCAAGCAACTCCTTAGCATACCTCTTCTGAGAAATATAGATGCCTCCATGTTGTTGCTTTACTTCTATGCCCAGAAAGAAGGACATGAGACCTCTGTCGGTCATCTCGAACTCCTTGAACATGGTCTCCTTGAAATCATCGAACATCTGTCGACTATTCCATGTAAACAGCAAATCATCAACATATAAGCATGCGATGAGTATATCGCCACGATCATTCTTTTTTATGTAAACCGCATGCTCATATGGACATTTGGTGAAGTCTTTCTCTCGAAGATAGCTGTCAATGCGTGCTGTAAAGGGTGAATTCCCCTTACCTCAATGTGAGGTGAGGATGTTCTTTTATAGATGAGTAAAACTAAATACAGAGAGGGTAAGTCCGATGTGGGACTCAGAAATACCCAATTAAATGAAATGGGGTTCAACACTCCCCCTCAAGCTGGACATGCCCAGATTGGATTGAGTCCCACAAAGAAAAGAAGACAAGACAGACAAACTCATACTCCCCCTCAAGCTGGGCTATGGAGGCTGTGAATACCCAGCCGGGAAGTGAGAGAGTCAAGGCGAGCCCCTGGGAGACCTTTGGTGAAGAGATCGGCAAGCTGATCTGCCGTCGGTACATGGCCAAAGCTGATATGGTGCTGCTCCAGATGGTGGCGGAGGAAGTGGCAGTCCACCTCGATATGCTTCGTCCGTTCATGAAAGACGGGATTCGAGGCAATCTTCGTGGCGGCCTGATTGTCACACCAGATATGAGCAGGGGTGTGTGCCGGGAAGCCGAGCTCATGTAGGAGATGACGAAGCCAGAGGATCTCAGTGGTGACGGTGGCCATGGCAGGGTATTCAGCCTCGGCACTCGATCTGGAGACGACAGTCTGCTTCTTGCTGCGCCAAGAGATGAGGTTACCGGCGAAGAACACGGCGAACCCCGAAGTAGACTTGCGGGTCGCAAGGCAACCTGCATAGTCGGCATCACAGAAGGCCTCAACATCCAAGTGAGCATGACGGGAATACTGAAGGCCACGTGTAGGGTCTCGCTTGATGTATTTGGCAATGTGAAGGACAGCATCCCACTGAGATTGGGTTGGATGCTCCATGAACTGGCTGACTTTGCCAACGGCGCAGGCAATGTCAGGTCGCGTCATGGTGAGGTAGTTCAGTTTACCCACCAGACGTCGATAGCGCTCGGGATGAGAAAATGGTTCCGAGTCGAAATGGAGAGAACGTTCGCCAGGCTCAAGTGGGGTGTCCACGGCAGTGGCGGTGCTCAGACCGGCATCCTGCAAGATATCAAGAGCATACCTACACTGGCAGAGAGAGATCGAGTCTTCAGAACGGGAGACCTCGATGCCAAGAAAGTAAGTCAGGGGACCAAGATCTTTGGTATGAAAGTTGTGGTAAAGGTGCGCCTTGAGGCTGGCGATCCCTCTGGAGTCGCTTCCTGTTATGATGATATCATCAACATATACCACGAGCAAGATACAGCCGTGCGGTGTCGTACGGAAGAAGACGGTGTGGTCCTTCAGACTGTGGGAGAGGCCAAAGGCCGTGACGACAGTGCTGAAGCGGCCAAACCAAGCTCGAGGAGACTGCTTGAGGCCATAGAGGGACCGATGGAGGCGGCAGACATGGGAGTCGGCACCGGAGGCAGAAAAACCAGGGGGCTGCTTCAGGTAGACTTCTTCCTCAAGAACGCCATGGAGAAAGGCATTCTTGACATCCAGCTGATGAAGTGGTCATTGATGATGAGTAGCTAGAGAGATGAACAGGCGGACAGAGGCCATCTTGGCGACCGGAGAGTAAGTCTCAAAGTAGTCGATGCCATATGTCTGAGCAAACCCCTTCGCCACCAGCCGGGCTTTGAGGCGGCAAAGAGAGCCGTCAGGATTGAGACGGATCGTATAAATCCATTTGCTGCCCACTGCCTGTTTGCCTGCTGGAAGGGGGACAAGATCCCAAGTATGGTTCTCCTCCAGAGCTTGCAATTCATCCCGCATTGCAGCTAGCCACCCGGGGTGAGATTTGGCTTCACCAACCGTGCGAGGTATAGAAACTGTCTCCAGAGCGGACATACCCCTGTATGAAGAGACAAATAGAGGAGTACTCTGGCAGGAGCGAGTACCTTTCCGTAGGGCAATGGGCAAGTCCTCGGGTGGCGGAGCAGGAGCAGCGGACGAAGCGGGAGCATCAGTGTCACTGGCCGGAACGGGGGATACAGTCGAAGGACGGCGGGAGTAGACCTGACCAAAATGGGTGTCAACAGGGGTTGACGCCGGTGGAGGAAGGATGATGAGGGGAAGACAGTTATCAATAGCAGAGTCAGGAGGAGGAGAGGGAAAGGAGAATGGAGAACTCTCAACGAAGGAGACATCTGCTGAGATGACATACCGGCGAAGGTCCGGGGAGAAGCAGCGGTATCCGCGCTGAGTGCGGGAATAACCAAGGAATATGCAGCGGAGGGATTTGGGAGAGAGTTTGGTGCGGCCAGGGCGAGTGTCACGAACATAACACAAGCAACCAAACACTCGAAGAGGGAGGGAATGAAGAGGGAGAGTGGGGAAAAGAGCCCGAAAGGGAGTCTCCCCCTTAAGGATAGAAGAAGGAAGGCGATTGATGAAGTATGTAGCAGTGAGAATGGCATCTCCCCAAAAGAGCAGAGGCACCTGTCGGTGGAAGATGAGGGCACGAGCAGTCTCCAGAATATGTCTGTGTTTTCGCTCGGCCACGCCGTTCTGCTGGGGTGTATCAGGACAGGAGGTCTGATGAAGGATACCATTTGTCTGGAGAAACTGCCGAAAGGAAGTGGAGAGATACTCGCGCCCATTATCCGAGCGGAGACATTTGACAGAGATAGAAAAACGGTTCTTAATTTCATTGAAAAAGGTTTGGAAGGTGGAAAACACTTCGGAGCGTTCTCGAAGAAGGTAAAGCCACGTCATTCGCGAATAGTCATCAATGAAAGATATATAGTATTTATATCCCAAGTGACTCGGAATGGTACACGGGCCCCAAACATATGAATGAACCAGATCAAAGGGGTGGGAGGCCCGTGTATCCGGGCGAGAAATATAGGAAGAGCGATGATGTTTCGCAAAAGAACAGGACTCACAATGAAAAGTAGGAGTCCGACTGAAGTCCGGAAACATCTGATGAATGGTGGATGCAGGCGGGTGTCCTAATCGGGGATGAAGATCTAGTGTCCGAGAAGAGGTAGACGTGCAAGCAATGGGTGCTGGTCCCTCAAACATGTAGACCCCGTCTCGAAGCCGGCCTCGACCAAGTTCTCGGTTCGTAGTCTGCTCCTAAAACACAACACCAGAAGAGATAAATATGACCGCACAGTTATAATCCTTAGTCAGTTTACTGATGGAAAGCAGATTAAAGGGACTGCGGGGCACATGTGCCACAGAGGGTAGGTGTATCGATGGAGTCAGGGAGCATGCGCCGAAGCCCGCTATGGGGATAGTGGAGCCATCAGCGACGGTGATGGCTGAAGAACCGGCATAAGTGCAGTAAGACGTCAGCATACCAGCATCACCGGTGAGGTGGTCGGAGGCACCTGAATCCAGCAGCCATGCAGGGGAGCAATGGCTGACAAAGACAGTGGGGCAAACAGTACGGGCCAGAGAAGCCGAGGAGGGAGCGGGTCGGACAGAGGCCGGAAGATCATGAGGCCGCCTGAGGTCAGCCATAGAAAGGGCCAGAGACAGGGAAAGAGAGGCGACTGAAAGGGGAGGGCCGCAGGGCGAAAGCAGCGGGGGCGCGCGGGAGGTGCGGGGCAGCGGGAGGCGCGGGAGGCGCTAGTTGTCGGGAGCGCGCCAGGCGAGGGTGGCCGGGAGGCGCAGGAGGCGCGGGACGATGGGGAACCGGGACGCCGGGGAGCCGGGAGCCGCGGGAGGGCGTCGCGCCAGGAAGGAGGGTCGTCGGGGAGCCGGGAGCCGCCGGGGCTAGGGCGCGGGCGCCGGGGCGAGGTCGAGGGCGCGGCGCCGCTGGGCGAGGGGGAGAGCGCCTGGGCGAGGCGCTGGCGAGGGCACCGCGGAGCGAGGGGAGACGCGCCGGGAGGGAGAGCCGCCGGGAGAGAGGGCCGCCGGGAGGGAGGGCCGCCGGGAGGGATTAGGGCAGAGCCAGAGGGGGGAAGAGAGGCGGGGCCGGACAGAACCGGGAATCCGTTGGGAGGGAGGGTCGGGATTAAGATCCCTCTGATACCATGTAAAGGGTGAATTCCCCTTACCTCAATGTGAGGTAAGGATGTTCTTTTATAGATGAGTAAAACTAAATACAGAGAGGGTAAGTCCGATGTGGGACTCAGAAATACCCAATTAAATGAAATGGGGTCCAACACGTGCATTCCAAGCACGAGGAGCCTGCTTCAACCCATAAAGAGCTTTCTTCAGTCGATACACTTTGTCTTCCTCCCCTAGCATAACAAAGCCTTCAGGCTGGTCTACATAGACCTCTTCCTCTAGAATTCCATTCAGGAATGCAGACTTCACATCCAATTGGTAGATCATCCAACTATGATGAACAACAAGGGAGATAATCATTCTCACAGTGTCAAGGCGAGCAACAGGAGCGAATACTTCTTCATAGTCCACCTCATACTTCTGTTTGTACCCCTTTGCTACGAGCCTTTCCTTGTAGCGATCGATTTCACCATCAGCATTCCGCTTGATCTTGTACACCCATTTGACACCAATGGTTTTCTGGCTATTAGGAAATGTGTTTATCTCCCATGTGTCATTTTTCTCTATGGCGCGAATTTCTTCTCCCATAGCCATTCTCCAACATTCTTCCCTTGTGGCTTTCTAAAACGTCAGAGGCTCATGATCTGCATACAGGAAAAAAAGATTTACCTCTTTGGTTTGTTCATAAATGTCACTTAAGCTTTTCATTTTTATGGGCGCCATGGGTGAGGATGAGATTGTCAAATTTTAACTTGATGGAGTCCTTTCAGGAGTGATGGAATGTCCTCCTGGACTCCTGTGTACTGACAATGCGCCTGGGGAAAGTGTTGCTGGCGTTTGCTCCTGATGATCATGTCTTTCTTCTGGATCTTCTGCTTCGACTGGAATCTCTTTGTTTGGTTCTTCATCATTCCATTTCCAAGCTTCTTTCTCACTAAAGACCACATCTCTACTCACCACTAATTTATTGGTTAGTGGATTGTAGAGCTTATAGGCTTTAGACTCTTCACTGTAGCCGATGAAGATGCACTTTTCACCACGATTATCAATCTTCCTTCTTCTCGCTTCTGGAACTTGAGCGTAGGCAACACACCCGAAGATTATTAGGTGTGCTACGCTCGGTTTATATCCACTTCATGCCTCTTGTGATGTCATGTTTCTGACGCTCTTGGTTGGCCACCGATTGAGCAGATAGGCAGTACATGTCACTGCTTCTGCCCAGAAGTTCTTTGGCAAGTCTTTCTCCTTCAGCATGGTCCTCGTCATATCGAGGATGGTGCGGTTCTTCCTTTCTGCAATGTCATTCTGTTGTGGCGTGTAGGCAGTAGTATATCGTTTCTTGATGCCTTGTTCCCTGCAAAAATCTTGAAATGCATTTGAAGTGTATTCTCCACCTCTGTCAGATCTGAGAACTTTGATTCTAAAACCACTTTCACCTTCAACACGAGCTTTGAACATTTTAAAGATCGCAAATGCAGAAGATTTTTCTTTGATGCAATACACCTAGATTTTCCTGCTAAAATCATCAATGAAGGTAATAAAATACCAATTACCTCCATGTGAGGGTGTTTCAAGTGGTCCGCAGATATCAGTGTGAACCAACTGAAGTGGTTCCGTTGCTCTTCTAGACACTCCACTTGGAAATGAGTTCCTTTATTGCTTGCCGAGTGTACACGCCTCACACACATGATTTGGAGCTTCAATCATTGGCAAGCCACACACCATGTTTGATGAGGATAGAAGTTTAAGCCCGCTAAAATGCAGATTTCCAAATCGCAGATGTCATCTCCATGAGTCATTCTTCATGAGTCTCAAGAGACACTCCTCGGCATTTGTGTTGATTTGCAGCGGAAACATGCGATTCTTCGCCATTTGGACTTGAGCAATTAGTCTCCTGTGAGCATCCCTTATAGACAAAAAAGAATTCTCCATGTGTATAACATACCCCTTCTCAAGGAGTTGGCCGAGACTAATGATATTGTTTTTCATGTTTGGTACATAATACACATTAGAGATGTAATTTGGCTCACCATTCTTCTGATAGATTTTGATTTTACCTTTTCCAATAACGGGTACCTTTGATGAGTTGTCAAAGCTCACGTCACCATGAACTTCTTCTGTGAGTTCCTCGAACAGTTCTTTGTTACCACTCATGCGGTTGTTTGCACCAGTGTCGAGATACCAAACATCGGAGCGTTCACATGCTTTTTCTTGTGCGAGGAGAAGTGTGGTACCTTCTTCTTCATGATGAGATGTTTCAGCATAGTTGGATCGTTCATCGTGATCCACTTTGCTCCAACAATCAGAAGCAAAATGGCCAAATTTCTTACAGTTGTGGCATTGAATGTTCATTGCGTTTCCATGACCACGCATGAAACGACCTCCACCATTCCCTCTTCCACGAAAGCTGGTAGGATTTTGTTGCTTTTGTTGATGGCTTGGATAATATCCACTCCCTCTTCCTCTTCCACGATGGTCGTCTCGTTGCGTGTGACCATTCTTTTGTTCTTGTAGAGTCAACTTGGACTCCAAGGCATGCTCTATTGTTGAACCGGTATTCTTTTGCATCCGTTGCTCATGCACTTGCAACGACCCCATCAGTTCTTCAATGGACAGTTTATCCAAATCATTTGATTCTTCAATTGCCACAACCACATGCTCAAACTTGGTTGTGAGAGATCGAAGTGATTTTTCGATAACTCGAATGTCCTCAACTTTTTCACCATTCCTTTTCAAATTGTTAACAATAACAATTAATCTTGAGAAATAATCAGAGATGCTCTCACCTTCTTTCATGTGCGCCGCTTCAAATTCTGCTCTTAATGTTTGAAGACGTACCCGCTTCACTCGATCAACACCTTTGAAGATGGTGGCAAGAGTTTCCCAAGCTTTCTTTCTTGATTTTGCTTCAGCAATTTTTTCGAACGTTGATTCATCCAACCCTTAATAGAGTAGAAACAACGCCTTGTTGTCTTTCTTTCTTTGATTTTTGAGGCCCGTCTTTTCTTCATTCGTGAAGGCGGCTTCTTCCTCCGCAGTGGGTACAACGTACCTGTCGGTGACGATCTCCCATAATTCTTGTGACCCGAATAATGCCTTCATTTGGATGCACCACCTTTCGTAGTTTTCCTTAGACAGCTTCGGAACTTGCGGCTGGATTGCGGCCATTTTAAAAAAAAAATTGGAGGATCTTGGTAACTGGCTCTGATACCAGTTTGTTGGCTATACAAGCCGAGAAATATGAGAAGAAAAATTGAAGAGGAAGGAAAAATTGACACACAATACAAAGGAGCTTTCGAGCTTTTTCACACAATTGAAATTTCAGACTACGATTACATCAATTTATAGACCCACAACATTAAATGCATAGCATTTATGTTGGTACAAAGAAAGGCCAAAACATTAAATACAGAGAATCTATGACGGTACAAAGAAAGCCAAAATATTAAATGCAGAGCATTTATGACGGTACAAGGGATACCAAAAATTAAATACAGAATATTAAATTCATTCAAAGAAAATAAATGGAGGTGGACCCACGGAAAAAAATGCATGTAATAAATGACTCTGCGGGCAGCTTTGACTCGTGGTTTTGGTTTGCAATTCCAACAATAACATACCTGCATGTTGGTCTTCTAAAATGTCCATCCAACACTGCCAGAGAGCAGTTACAATTTATCAAAACATTAATTAATAAAGCATATTATTAAATAGTTAAACATGAACATGATTACCACAAGATATTTAGAATGAGCAAATCAAAGAACGAACCATTTGAAAACTGAGCACAAAACATCTTTAAATCATGTTCACAGAGCATCTTTAAATCCAGTGCAAAGAACAATTCTAAATCCTGCAGATAACATTTTAATTATAGCCCACAAAAAATCTTTAAATCCAGTCCACAAGACATCTTAAATAGTGGAAAAAAACATTATAAATTCAGCAGCGAATAGTACACAGAACATTTGATTGCAAGTCAACAGAACATGTAAATATAGAACATTTCTAAATCCTGCATGTAATAATTTTAACTACAGCCAATAAAACATCTTCAAATCCAGTCTACAAAAATAGATTACTTCTCTAAATTACTTTCTAAGTTTTAAAGGGTGATTTCAATTGACTTCTCCTCATTCTATAAAGAAAAAAAAAATAGAAAAATAAAGGTAAAGGGTTTAAATTAATACTCAACAGCCACCAAATAATAATAACTAAAAATATTAATAAGCATATCTTAGCTTTCGACCCCAATCACTTTTGAAAAGTAATGTTGCACCATTTCAGGAGCTAACGGTGACTGATAAGTATCAATAACTCTACTTCCTGCACTAAATGCAGCTTTTGAAGCCGCAATTGTGATTGGGATAACAAGTATATCATGGGCCATCTTAGGTGAAATGTGGTAATTGAGGGTTTTTTCCTTCCAAAATTCCAAAGCATCAAAAGAATCAAAATCCCCTGTGCATATAAAGCACCCTTGGCCAAGTAAGAATCTAAATTAGATTTCTGAGGGTGAATAATTTCAAACGACTTAACATAATTTGAAAAAAATTGACTGCCCTAGTGAAAATACGTTTATTGCCCACTTGAGGTTCAACATGTTGCTCATTGGAAACCTGATGCTCATGAACAATTTCATCATAAATTTGATACAAAGCATCTCGAACTCGAGTGATATTTTCCCCAAGATCCCAATCACGATACAATTGGGGAAAACAAAACTTGATTACTCACATTTTGAATCGAGGATCCAAAATTGCTGCAATTATCATCAACAAATTGCATTCACCCCAATACTTGTCAAATTTATTCTTCATCTTTTGAATCATTTTTTGGAATAAAATAATCCTCTTCATGTGCTTTATTATCGAACTGTTGCAACCATAGTGTAATATTAGATTTGTTGTTAAACTTTTTTTCTCTACAACGCACGCAAGGAAGAAAACCGTCTCAGGGACTCGACCCCGCGACCATCGCCCCAAACCCCCCTGCCACCATAGCCGCCTGCGTGGGGCTTAGATTTGTTGTTAATTAGAAGCAGTTTGGAAGTACTGTGAAAAAGTTTGAAGAATCTGGAGCTGATTCTGGAAGTAACAGAAAAAGGGCAGTTCACGCCGCGAACAGAATGATATCTCATCTTCGATCTCTTAGATCGGAAATGATTGAATGTTGATGTCAAAGCCCAAAAAACTCTATCTGAGCTCTGTCAAATCAGATCTATATGAAAGTGATGAGTTGCACTCATGGCAAGCCCATGTGGGAGAAATTGTCCAATATATATGAAGGTTATAGTAAGGTGAAGGAGGGAAAGCTGCAAGTCCTCCATAACAGATTCGATGATTTGAAAATGCTTTCAAATGAGAATGTCAATAGCTTCTTTAACCAAATCACTGAAGTTGTTGGAGCCATCCGAGGACTTGGGAAAAAGAAAAATGATATAGATATTGTTAAGAAGATATTGTGACGGTAGCCACCTCTGTACAATCCAAAATTCTCAGCTCTAAAAGAGAGATTTATCCAAGCTCACTCTAGATGATCTGTTAAGCGGTTTGGTGGTTTACAAAATGCGAGTTAAGTCAAAAGGGACATCAAGTCATTCAAGTAAGGAGATGACATTCTCAAATCCATGGAGAATCTTGACATATTTAAAGGCGACAATGGCGAAGATGATTTGGGTGATGGACTTCTATCTCTTGTAGATAGAAAATCTAAGAGTGGAAAAGGTAGATTCAAAGGAAAGCTACCCTTGGCTTATTTTCAGTGCATTAAATTTGGGCATATTGTAGCAAGTTGCTCAAGAGCATTTGATGACGAACAAAGTGAAGGAGAAGTTACACAGAAGCCAGGAAGAAGCTTCCCTCCTAGAAGAGACTCTAAAAATAGGAGTTTATCTGGAAATAAATTTCAGAGAGAGCTTTGTGAGCAAAGAAGAAAATGATAATGAAGACTATTTAGAGGAAGTTGATATTGAATTCAAATCAGACACAGAAGATGTCTTGATGACTAAAGTTGAAAAGGAAGAATCTGCAAGAGGAAGACAATCAACCAAAAGTTGTAGTTGATCTCAAGGTGGAACTTGATAGAGCTCTTGAAAAACTCGATCTCCAAAAAAAGAAAAAACAGAAGGTATAAGGTTGATGGTCTGCTGAAATAATCCTATGAATATGTGGATCAGCTCGAAGTGGAGATAAACCGGCTGCAAGAAGAGCTAGACAATCAGTTGACCAGTAAAGTAAATTCAAAAGTTTTGAATTTCAAGGTGAAGATTGAAGAACAGACTAAAGTGATCAATGACCATAATGCTTGTGTAAAAGAGCAAACGAATAAGGTAGAATCTCTGGAAGAGGAGATTGTTACTCTGAGAAGAAAATTGGAATCACAGATGAAATCAAGTGATCCAAAGAGGAAGCTGCACTTCGGGGGGTTCGCTGATAGAGAACTGATAGAAAGAGTCAAGCGAGGCTCGAAGGGTGTTAATAACATTCTAAATGAACAGACATCTGGATTTTTAGATAAAAATGGAATCGGTTGTGATGTTGAAACGTCAAAAGCAACAAGAACAACGGATCAGAATGAAGGGAATTAGAAGAGTGGTGATTCTGGTGTCAAATCTAAAACACCAGCTGTTCAGACAAAGACACCTCCTACCAAAGGAAATTAGAGGGAAGAAAATAATCCTCAATTCTCAAGGGTTAACCAACGACAATCACAAAGTTTTACGAAGGCTGGGGACATGTGGAGGAATGAGAGGGAAGATATTTCCTCTTACGAAATGTCAATTTTATGCCTTTCTTGGTCATATTGTGTTCTAATACGAAGAGGCAATGAGCTATCTAAATGGGGAAACGCCCAGAAGTCACCAAAGGAGAATGAGGTCATATCACATAGAATAAGCACTTTCAATGGATATTGCTTTCGGTGTTCTGACTTTGGTCATAAAGCCATTGATTGCAAGAAGAGAAGAAGCAGTGGGTACGACCATGGAAGCCAGAGATAAGAGAACGCTAGACAACCAGACAAGATTACATTGAGTAATAGATTCTCCCCGTTAGAATAAGAAGATGAGGATGACTATGTTTCTTGTGCTGGAGAGGAGAGGTCAATATATACCACAACTCAACAATCAGGGATCTCACGGAAGGAGAAGAAAAATATTGAGAAGGCGAATCTGGCAGAAATTGCTCTCAAAGCAATGAAGAACAGCACCAGGATTCTTGATAGCGGGTATTCATTGCATATGACAGGAAATGCAAATCTCTTAAAAATGTTAAAGGCAGAGCTGATGGAACTGTTCATTTTGGAAATGACGGGGCCTTGAAGATCAAGGGGAGTGGCCATACCCATTTGGCAGGCGATGAGCTAAAGAAGACCAAAGTGCTCCTTTTGGATGGGTTACGGCACAACCTTCTAAGTGCGAGTCAACTTTATGACACTGGTCTTGAGGTTACATTTAACCAAAAAGGGTATTTGATCAAAGGCAGAGCTGGAAACTCTCTTATGAGAGGAATGAGAAATAACGGTAATCTATATCCAAGCTAAAATTTGTAGTGAACACATCATGTTTGAAAAGAGACCGTAAAAAGACGTGATGCTTACATGTAAGGAAAAATGGTCCAAAATCCGTATCATCCAAAGAACAAGGGGGCATCTAATCTGCTTGATCTGATTCACAGTGACATATGTGGTCCCATGAATACATATGAAACATATGGAGTGAGATATTTCATTCTTCTCGTTGATGATTATAACAGAATGTCATGTGTCTAATGGTGTAATTTTGGCCTAGCGGCCCGAAATCCCGATAGCCCCGGCCCGGAAGCCCGAGCGGCCCGGCCCGACAAAGCCCGTGTCCGATGTCATGACCCGTCCTCAGGGCCCGTGCCGTGACTACCCCAAGCCCGCCTTTCATAGGCCAGAGGCTGGCGACTAGCACCAAAGGCGTAAATCCCGATAAAAAGGGAAGACATTACATTTATAAAAGTAAACAAACACAACAGAGTACGCAACAGAAGAAAGCACTAAGTAATACTGAATACAAAGGTAAGTGCTGAAAGGAAAGGGGGCAGAAATACAAGCCCAACAGTAAGTACAGTACAACTGAAAAGCTAGTACAATTGTAGTAAAGTAAAACAACAACCATTGAGTCGTCCTCCGGGAATCCCACCTGAAGGGTGGGTACAGATGGCCTCCTCAGCACCTCGGGTCCGACCGTCCGCTCCGTGTACGTCTCGCCAAGTGGTCCACCTCCGGGTACCGTCCAGCTTCACAAGCCTCCACCTCGATCAGTGTTGTCCGTCGTCTGCATCCAACACAACGTAGTGCGGGCATAGCCCGTGCAAGGGGGAGTATACGATACTGAGTAGGGACCCCAAGACCCCCGAAGGTCTCTAAGAATCCATGAAGGATAAACCACATAAGTAAGATACAATCACAAAGTATCAACCAACTCTACTTAGGTATATGCTCATACATATACCTAAGTTATCAATCACAGTTCGACTCCAACTCTCGAGCCCAAGAGCAACCCAGTCCACACAGGAAAGCAAGTCAATCACATCGATGATAATGATTGGAAGTCAAGACTCAGCTCACACAGGTATGCATATTTCTTATAGCGATAGAGATGATCAGATGCAGTTACTGATTCATCTAAGTTGTCAGACCCACGTAGGATACTAGACCAGCTAAGTTGTCGGACCCACGTAGGATACTAGACCAGCAACTCTATCGGACCCACTCAGGATACTAGTACAGAAGTCAAACTGTCAGACCCACTTATGATACAAGTATAGTAGTCAAACTGTCGGACCCACTTCTAATACAAGTACAGTAGTCATCGTT
Source organism: Viscum album (assembly GCA_963277665.1). Taxonomy (NCBI): domain Eukaryota; kingdom Viridiplantae; phylum Streptophyta; class Magnoliopsida; order Santalales; family Viscaceae; genus Viscum; species Viscum album. The sequence goes on from OY728166.1 coordinate 857,422,462, forward strand.
ATCGAACCCACGGAGGATTCCAGTACAGTTGTCATCGTCGTCGAACCCACGGAGGATTCTAGTACGGTAGTCATCGCAGTCGCAGCCAGCTCTAGGGTTCCCGCACACAGCACGCTCGATTCTGGGAGGGTCTGCTCCTTGAGCCAAGTGGTCGATACATCAACTATCACAATTTTCAGAATTGATGTATCCTGAAGTTCTGTCTCGTCAAAAGGAACTCAACGTGAAAGACGGTGCATCAATCGAACGCCCGGTTGGAATTACGCTAGTTCCAAACCCGACCGTTTTCCATAATCGTCCAAAACTCACTTAGAGTTTCAAAAAAGGACCGTCTTGTCACGAGGATCCCAGTGCCGCAGACGGCGCGTCAATCAGACGCGCGGTCTTAAAGTTATTCACGTTTAAGTGAAACGGGCCAGGCCCGTCAAGCCCAGTGGGCTGGCGGGTCGGCCCGACCTGGTTCGGCGGGTCCGACCCGATGGGGCATGGCCCGGCCCAGCGGGGCGTGGCCCGGCCTGCGGCTGGCCGCGGCTCGGCCCGACCGGCCGAGCGGTGCGGGGGGGCACGACCCTTCGGTTTCCCGAACTGGTGGCGTCGAGCGACGCCTGTAACGACCCGAGTCCAGAGCCCCTCCACTGGTGCTCCGTACCCGGTTCTCCACATGACCTCAAGTGCATTTCCCCGAACGTCAGAGGCTGCCGACTAGCAGCGAGGGTCTTGGTGTGTCGGTGGGGAAACTATGACCTCATTCGGTAAGGTATACAAGGTAAGAAAACAACAATAAACAACGGAAGCAGTAAACAACATGCATAACAACAGAAACCAAACAGCGGAAGCAATGTAGATATATAACAATGATGACAATGATGCAGCAGGTACAAGTATCTAAGGAAAGCAGCAAACACCACAAAATGTTGAAATACAATTGAAACCAAGTGAAAAAGAAAAAAAACAAAGTAAGCTCCTCAGCATCGCGAGCCACGGATCGGTCCCATGCTCCCCAGCTCCTGGTGCAGTCAAGATCCTGAAGTAGAAGGGCGCTTGCCCTTATCTATACCTGTAGCAACATAGTCTTCTTGGGCCCAAAAGCATGACCCAAACAGGGTGTGAGATACAATCCCAGTAGGCAATCACCCAAAGATTTGTGCCTAACAGTCAATAAATACATGGCAGTAATAAAACAAGAAGTAGTAAACAGAAAAGCACAAGCAGCTACAATCCACAGTTCTAACAAGTAAAGTACACAAGTAAGCAACCAGCAACAAGAAGAAAACAGGTAACCCTCCGGGTAGCTCTCACAGCCTAACCCCTATGGTTCAACCCCTGGTACTAGCAACCCTGTGGGAGACACACACAGTTTCACCCCTCTGGTTCAGCTACACAATTAAGCAAACTCTCTGGGGAAGCACTCACCGTCAATTCCCCCTATGGCCCGCGTCGTGGATCTACAGACTCTCCGCGGAAGCACTCAACGTCAATTCCCCATATAGTCTCGCATCGTAATTAAAAGAAACTCTGGAGAAGCCCTTCCGTCAATTCTCCTTTTGGTCTATTACTCTAGGTTCTCACAGTCCTGAGTATAACTAAACATGCTCAGCGCGTGTATATCGTCCAATTAACCCTCAAAAACTACTTGGCTATCAACTAAGGCTCAACAGCATATAAAAGAGACAGTTCCACTATCCTACAACAAGGTATGACAACTGGAAAAACACCCAACAGGAAAAACAAGCATGAAAAAGCAACATGAGCACAAAATAAATTACTCTAATCACAAGTAATAACCTCTACTAAAGCAATCAAGCAAATCAGGAAAGTAATAAGGGAAAAACAGGAAACACGCAATACCCCGTTCAAGGGTATTGGTGGAAATTGCACAAAATACTCATCAACTTTCTACAGAAAGGCACAAACCACCTACCTCGATCCGAGGAGATCGATATAAGTGAACCACGGCGACAAATTCCCCTTGGAACAACATAGATCTGAGAAAACGCACAAAACGCTCAACCTACGATAACTTGGAAACCAGGAGGAATCAAGAAATAAGGCTAAAGCATAAGGAAGAACTCATCGCTGCGATTCCAATGCAACTGACCGTGCTCAAATCGGAGAATGGACGGCGAGGCGGTCGTCTGTTGAAGATCCGACCGTACGGTCGCTCCCGGATGGACGAAATTTGAAGAAGAAGACGAATCTGGGGGTTAGACGTGACCCCAGTCCGTTTAGTGAAAAAAAAGTACACGACGTGTACTTCTAATTTTCCGTACTCCAAATTAACCGGCCTCCACCTCAGCCTTACACACCGTGTGTGTGGCCCAGACACGACCAAAACATGGCTTCGAGCTGGGGAAGAGTACACGGCGTGTACTCATAAAGTACACGGCGTGTACTTCTGAAATTTCCAGAAAATTAATTTTTCTCAAAAACTCCAGAAAAAGGAAAAATGTACCTGAAAAGAAGATCCGGGTTCTTACAAACTTCCCCCTTAAAGAAATTCGTCCCCGAATTTCCCTAACGAGTTGGAGAAGAAGAAACCCTGAACAGCTCCAGCCATTGTGATCGTACATCAGCCTCCCTCTCCCAGGTCTTGTCATGTACTCACCCGTGCTACCAGAGCACTCGTACCAGAGGAATAGACCGCCCGCGGAGAACCTTCATACTACGATCGACAATCCGGATAGGATGCTCCTCGAACGACGCATCCTCTTCAAGCTCGACTTACTCAGGCTGAAAGACGTGAGAAGGGTCTGAAAAGTAACGTCGGAGTTGAGAGACGTGGAAGACGTCGTGCATGGCCCGATACCTCCGAGGTAGCTGCAACCGATAGGCGACTGGACCCACTCTCTCCAAGACCTCAAACGGCCCGACGTACTGCGGTGAAATCTTACCCTATCTCAGAATCAATTTGTGTCCCAACCTCGGTGCGACACGTAGGAAAACCTGATCACTGACCTCGAACTCCAGAGGTCGTCTCTGTTGATCAGCATAAGACTTCTGTCGAGACTGCGCTGTAGCCATCCTCTTTCGAATCAGCTCTATCTGCTCTGAAGTCTCCTGAACAAGACGAGGTCCCAGCAAAGCTGCCTCTCCTGCCTCCAGCCAGCATAAGGGTGATCGGCATGGCCTACCGTACAAAGCCTCGTATGGCGCCATCTGAATGGTCGTCTGGAAACTGTTGTTGTAGTCGAACTCCACCAAAGGGATATGCTTTTCCCAAGAACCGCCAAAGTCAAGGATGCAAGCTCGGAGCATATCCTCAAGCACCTGGATCGTGTGCTCAGACTGGCCATCAGTCTGGGGATGGTATGTTGTACTCAAAAGTACATGTGTACCCAAGGCATTCTAAAGTCCCTGCCAGAACCGAGAGGTAAAGCGCACATCTTTGTCTGAAACAATAGAGCGCGGAACTCCATGCAGACGAACGATCTCTCTGATGTAAAGTCGTCCCAGATCATCGACATTGAAGGTCTCCTTGATCGGAAAGAAGTGAGAAACCTTCGTGAGCCTGTCGACGATAACCCAAACAACATCATTTCCCCGAGGTGACCTCGGAAACCCGGTCATGAAGTCCATCGCAAAATCGTTCCACTTCCACTCTGGAATGGGTAACTGTTGTAAAAGGCCTACTGGTCATTGATGCTCTACTTTCACCTGCAGACAAGTAGAACATCTCATGACAAAACCAGTGACATCATTCTTCATACCTGGCCACCAGTACTGGCGATGGAGATCCCGATACATCTTGGTGACGCCAGGATGAACTGCCCAAACTGAGGAATGGAAATCCCGCATCAGCTCCTCGTATATGTTTGCTGGCACCCATACGTGTCCTTGGAAACGCAAGATCTCATCCTCACCCACTGTCCATCCAGGAAGAGGGTCCCCTCCTAACACACTCTTCCGCAGGACTAAGCCTTCCGAGTCTGATAGCTTCCTCATCCGTACCTGATCAAGTAGCATGGAGGTAACAGCTACAGAAGATAGGAAAGTCTGTCCCCGTCTGTCGTGCACCTCCAGATGCATCTCAGAGAACAGATCCATCAACTGCCACTCACTACTAGCCTCTTGAACTGCTTGAATCTGAGTTCTCCTGCTCAACGCATCTTCCACGGCGTTGCCCTTTCCCGGCGTATAGGCAAGCTCGAAATCAAAAGACTGTAGATACTTGACCCACCTGCGCTGCCTCAGATTCAGATCATGCTGAGTGAAGATATACTTGAGACTCTTGTGGTCAGTGAAGACCACAAAGTGCTCTCCCAGAAGATAGTGTCTCCAACAGCGCAAGGCATGAACAACAGCTGCCAACTCCAGATCGTGCATAGGGTATTTCCTCTCATGTGGCCTCAACTGCCGAGACCCATACGCAACGACTCCATATTCCTGCATAAGCACATCTCCTAGCCCGATACCCGAAGCATCACAGTAAACAGTGTAGCTCTTGTCTGGATCTGGCAAGACTAGTATCGGTGCTGATGTCAACCTCCCTTTCAGCTCCTGAAAGGCTGACTCACAAGAATCTGACCATAAGAACTTCACCCCCTTCTTGGCCAGACCTTTCAAAGGTGCTGCTAGATGAGAAAAGTCCCGAATGAAACGTCTGTAGTGTCCAACCATCCCTAGGAAACTCTGTACCTCAAAGACGTTCCTTAGCTTCTCCCAGGAAACCATAGATCTCACTTTATCTGGGTCCACGGATACTCCTACCTCTGAGATGACATGACCCAAGAAGTGAATCTGATCCATCCAGAAGTGGCACTTCGAGAGTTTATCATAAAGTTGATGCTCTCTCAGTGTACTCAGAATGATCTCAAGATGTGTGGTATGGTCGTGTCGAGTGTGAGAGTACACCAAGATATCATCAACGAAGACCACGATGAAGGAATCCAAGTAAGGATGGAACACTCGGTTCATCAGTTCCATGAAAACTGCAGGTGCGTTCGTGAGTCCGAAAGGCATGACTGTATACTCGTAGAAACCGTACCTGCTCCTGAAGGCTGTCAGAGGTACATCTGATGGTCTAACGCGCAACTGATGATAACCGGACCTCAAGTCGATCTTCGAGAACACCCGGGCACCTCAAAGATGATCGAAAAGGTCGTCAATCCATGGCAAGGGATATCGGTTATTGACCGTCAACTGGTTCAGCTTCTGAAAATCCACACAAAGCCGAAGGGTACCATCTACCTTCTTTGAAAACAGAACAGGTGAACCCCAAGGAGAAGTACTGGGTCGAATGAAACCCTTAGCCTGTAGCTCCTCCAACTGCTTCTTGAGCTCCTGCAACTCAGGTGTGGCCATCCTATAGGGAGGAATGGACACCGGTGCCTCTCCTGGCACGAGCTCAATAGAAAAGTATACCTCATTCTCTGGAGGAAAACCTGAAAAGTCCTCTGGAAAGACATCCCTGAAGCGATCCACCACTGGAGGAAAGTCCAACTGTGGAGTCCCCTGATCATCCAGATAAAGACTAGAAATCTAGGTCGTCACTCCTTCTAGCCCAAGATGCTCGAGTCCCGCCCGACTCACCCGAACGTCCCATTCGCCTCTATGAAGGAAAGATTCACCTTCTGGTGAAATGAAACCGACTCTGCGGCGATAACAGTCAACGAATGCCTGGAAGGGAATCAACCAGTCCATGCCAAGGATGACATCATAGCTTGTCATCTCTAGGACATAGAGATCCCACAAGAAGTGATACCCTGCAACCTCGAGAGGGCACTCTCTACACTGGCATACAATAGATGTCCACATTCCCAAAGGTGTGTCTAATGTCAACAAGTCGACAGAAGAAAAGATGCAGAGTCCAAGGCTCTCCACAACGACAACAGAGATAAAACTATGTGTAGCACCAGTATCGAAAAGGGTTGAAGATAAAACTGAGGCTACTAAAATCGTACCTCAAACAGTAGAAGGGTCGGGATCCTGCTCATGATAAGTCTGCTCCACGACGAAAGACTAGCCTGCACCGCGACCCTGCGACCCTGACTGACCACTCTGAGATGAGCCTCCCTGCTGGTGCTGAGGGACTAGTGGGTGACCGCCACGGCCTCGACCTCCACCTCGGCCCGAACGGCCAGAAGAACTCCAGTTCCCTGACTGGTGAGAGACTAGTGGGGCTGCTCCTAAACGAGGAGTTATGGAAGAACCACGGTCACCAGTTGCTGGTGAGAAAACCTGGAAGAAACGCTGAAGGTGACCCATCTTACCGCAAGATCAGCACTCCATGGGGTCCCTCTGGCACTGTGGACTCGTGTGCCCTATCCAGCCACACTGATATCATGTCACCTGGCTTCCTGATGATGCGTCTCGCTTCCTCGAATCACCGCGCGTAGGCTCCCTACGGCGCTTCTTGCTGTCATCTGGAGGATGGCTAACTCTGGAAGCAGAACCGCCCTGGATTGCAGCTCTAGATTCTATCATATTGCGCTCTCCAATCAATGCCCGGTTGATGATGGAAGTAATGGAAGTCAGTTGGAAGATGTTCACATGCGAGCGGATCTCCCGCCTGAGTCCATCCTCAAACTTCCTCGCCAAGAACACCCCACTCCCATCCCGAAGGGGTGTAAAACTCTGTAAATCAGTGAAGCGAGAGGAATAATCCATGACATATAGAGTACCCTGCTCTAAGCTCATGAACTCCCGGGCTCGATTGGCCCTCAGGGTCTCTGGGTAGAAGTAGTCGTAGAACACGCGCTGGAACTCCTCCCAAGTCACAGACTACTGTTGACCCGCCTGTAAGACCATGTCCCACCACCTCTTGGCGGAGTCTCGGAGCATGAAGGTGGCGAGCTTCACCCGCCTCTATGGAGGCATCTCCAGATGCTCGAATATAGTCAGCATGGCTTCCAGCCATGAATCTGCAGCCTGAGGTCCTCCCTCCCCCGAGAACGTGGGAGGATGTTGCTGCTAGAAAACCCGCGTCAAGTCTTCCATAGACGAGGCAGGAGGCGGTACTCCCTGGAAGGCCTGTATCATCCTCATGAAACCTTCCCTGAATTGCGCATCAGTGCCCGCGAATGGTACAACAACCGGTGCCAAGGCTGGCTCAGCTGGAGGATCGGCATGAAGTCCCTGATCAGCCCTATCTGGCGTCTGATCACTACCCGACGACAGACGTACGACCGGAGGATGTCTCGGAGGCATAGCTCTAAAAGATCAAAAGCACACCTTAGATTAGAGAAACAAGGATAGAGAACACAAGGGTATAAAACGGGAACAGGGAAAGAAAAACACAAAAGTTTGCAAAACACGACTACACGATGTGTATAACACTACATGACGTGTCTTCTTAACCCACTAACATGGGCGTGTACTCCTGCCCTACAAGTTGTGTACACTTCAATCTATACGGTGTGTTTCACCCACACACGGCGTGTACTTGAAAACTATTCCCCTGCCTGAGTCTCCTTACACGGCTAACCCACACGGTCCGACTCAACCCGAGGCTACATGGCGTGTTCGAAACAAACACGGCGTGCACTAGACAAGGCTTCGGCGGTCCGTGTTGTTGAGTACATGGCCGTCTACATGGCTGGAACTTACATGGCATGCTCCGAACAAGCACGACGTGCATAGGCGAAGGCGAAACCATCCCGTGTTGTTCGTGACACGGCCGGGTACCTGGGAAAGACTACACGGCATTTTCCGAACGAACACGGCGTGGGGAAAGGAAGGTAACGTCGGCCCGTGTTGTTCGTTACACGGTGGTTACCTGTACAAGAATACACGGCGTGTTCCCTATGGACACGGTGTGTTCTACCAGAGCTTCCCCGACCCATGTTGTTAGTGACACGACCGGGTACACGACTCCTAACTCACACGACATGTACCAATGGTACATGGCGTATTCCCGAAGTTACTCCCACAACACCGTGTTCTGATCACACGGTCAGTGACACGGCCTGAAAACTACACGACATCTATACAAAAAGTACACGTCGTGTATTCTGGGTTTTTCTGGGCAGTAGCTCAAAAACTGCACAGAATTCTAGAAACAGTGAAAACAGGGCGAAAAAGGTGCCAAATTTCGATCTGTGAGGGCCCATAACACCTCAAGAACCAAATTTTGGAATTCATTTCAAGCAAGGAACAAAACAAACAGTTTTTTCTAACATAACAGTAGAGAATCTATCAAACAACTATCACAACAGCATGCATAGTCTACACAAAGTCTATCACAACAGCATGCAAACGCTAATGCACCCTAGATGGCATGGAAAAAATGCATGGCATGTGATTTCTAGGAGTTCCTATATGATGCATGAGATGGAATACCCTCATCTCATTGGGTTGCGACATAAATAGAACCGAAACATAAAAAAATAACCGTACAAGTCATGCAAATCACTCTAGGTAAAAACATATCAACCATAAAACTCAAAACCATCAAACTGCAATTAACGAGGTAGTATGGCCCTTCCCTGTACATGGGTTAGCTACTCCTGATCATAGCTTAATGCCAAGTACTGAATCCAACCTATCCCTGGCTAAGGTCTCCAAATAGTAAAGCAAGAGAAAAGAACTCCTCTGATACTACTTTGTAACGACCCGAGTCCGAAGCCCCTCCACTGGTGCCCCGTACCCGGTTCGCCACATGACCTCAAGCGCGTTTCCTCGAACGCCAGAGGCTGCCGACTAGCAACGAGGGCCTTGGTGTGTAGGTGGGGAAACTATGCCCACATTCGGTAAGGTATAAAAGGTAAGAAAACAACAATAAACAACGGAAGTAGTAAACAACATGCATAACAACAGAAACCAAACAACGGAAGTAATGTAGATATATAACAATGATGACAATGATGCAGCATGTACAAGTATCTAAGGAAAGCAGCAAACACCACAACGTGCTGAAATACAACTGAAACCAAGTGCAAAAGAAAAAAACAAAGTAATATCCTCTGCATCACGAGCCACGACTCGGTCCCATGCTCCCCAGCTCCTAGTGCAGTCAAGATCCTGAAGTAGAAGGGCGTTTGCCCTTATCTATACCTGCAACATCATAGTCTGCTTGGACCCAAAAGCATGGCCCAAACAGGGTGTGAGATACAATCCCAGTAGGAAATCACCCAAAGATTTGTGTCTAACAATCAATAAATACATGGCAGTAATAAAACAAGAAGTAGTAAACAGGAAAGCACAAGCGGCTACAATCCACAGTTCTAACAAGTAAAGTACACAAGTAAGAAACTAGAAACAAGAAGAAAACAGGTAACCCTCTGGGTAGATCTCACAGCCTAACCCCTATGGTTCAACCCATGGTACTAGCAACCCTTTGGGTGGCGCACACAGTTTCACCCCTCTGGTTCAGCTACACAATTAAGCAGACTCTCTAGGGAAGCACTCACCGTCAATTCCCCCTATAGTCTCGTATCGTGCTAAAGGCTCTCTGAGGAAGAAATCAACGTCAATTCCCCCTGTGACCCATGTCGTGGATCTACAGACTCTTTGGGGAAGCACTCAATGTCAATTCCCCCTATAGTATCACATCATAATTAAAAGACACTCTAGAGAATCCCTTCCGTCAATTCTCTCTTTGGTCTACTACTCTAGGTTCTCGCAGTCCTGAGTATAACTAAACATGATCAGTGCGTGTATATCATCCAAGTAACCCTCAAGAACTACTTGACTATCAACTAAGGCTCAACAGCATATAAAAGAGACAGTTCCACTATCCTACAACAAGGTATGGTAACTGGCAAAATGCCCAACAGACAAAACAAGCATGGCAAAGCAACCTGAGCACAAAATAAATTACTCTAATCACAAGTAATAACCTCTACTAAAGCAATAAAGCAAAGCAGGAAAGTAAAAAGGGAAAAACAGGAAACACGCAATACCCCCGTTCAAGGGTATTGGTGGAAATTGCACAAAATACTCATCAAATTTCTACAGAAAGGAACAAACCACCTACCTCGATCCAAGGAGATCGATATAAGTGAACCACGACGACAGATTCCCCTTGTAACAACGCAGATCTAAGAAAACGCACAAAACGCTCAATCTAAGATAACTTGGAAACCAAGAGGAATAAAAAAACAAGGCTAAAGCAGAAGGAAGAACTCACCGCTGCGATTCCAACGCAACTGACCGTGATCAAATCGGAGAACGGACGGCGAGGCGGTCATCCGTCTAAGATCCGACTGTACGGTCGCTCTCAGATGGACGAAATATGAAGAAGAAGATGAATCTGGGGGTTAGACGCGACCCCGGTCTGTTTAGTGAAAAAAAAGAAAGTACACGGTGTGTACTTCTAATTTTCCGTACTCCAAATTAACCGGCCTCCACCTCATCCTTACACACCATGTGTGTGTCCCGGACACGGCCAACACACGACTTCAAGCCGGGGAAGAGTACACGGCGTGTACTCAGAAAGTACATGGCGTGTACTTCTGAAATTTCCAGAAAATTCATTTTTCTCAAAAACTCCAGAAAAAGGAAAAACGTACCTGAAAAGAGGATCTGGGTTCTTACAGCGCCGCCCCTCCTATCCGGTCAGCCAAAGCTGGCCGGTCTTCTTGGCGCGAATAGCCCACATAGTGGGCCTCTGTCCTCCCGCGCGGCACCTGCGGGTGTCGCGGTCTCCTCTAACCCGGCCGGCCCATTCGTCCGCCGAAGTGGCCCGTGGAGCGCGGGCCGCGATCCTCCACAGCGCGGCGCCATGGGGCGCCGCGGTTCCTCCAGCCCGGCCGGCTACGGCCGGCCGGTTCTTCTTCAGCCGAACGACCCACAGTTGCAGGTCGCGGTTCTTCTACATGCAGCCAGCGCGCGACCACCGCTTCCTCCGGTTTCCACCGCCTCCGTTCACCACCGTCAAAAAATTCAAGAACCATCGGAGCGTCATCGGGCCGTGTTCGTTCAGCCTGCGCCCTCCGCGTTAAGCGATATCATAAGGTCGATGACAATCCAAAAATTCAACGAAGAACGAGGTACAAAATATTCACTTAAAATTATATCAAACCCCCTACCTCATAATTGAGGTTCGTTCATCGACGAGCCGCAAAAGACGAGCGTTGCGGTAGTCGGGCGTCGCGAAAGACGACGTCGTGGCGAACGGTGTCGTCCCATCAACATTGTAAGTCATTATCGTAGACGTAGTTCCTCGCGAGTGGTGTCTTCTACCTTAACGCGGAGGAAAAAAGAAAGGATGAAGGCGTTCCTCACGATCTTATTCCGGTTGAAAAGGAAAGTGGAGAGAAATTGCTTCTCGTTCTTCGAGTCGTGGAGCCTTCTTCACAGAGAGGAACACTTCCTTCTAAATCCTCTCAAGTCTCAACAAAGCGAGTTTATTCCAACCAAAAGAAATGAAGGATATTCCTTCTTTTAATGTTGGCAAAACAATTCAAACTCGTTTAAAAAGTTAATCCAATTAATTAATAAATTAAGTTGTCATAATTTAAGGAAGGGAGGTGGAAAGGCTCCACCTTAATGAGGGGAGGTGTCAAATTAATTAAGGGGGGTATTAATTGGGAGTTTAAGGGAGTTGAGGGGAGGTGAAAAGGTTTGGGTTTGTGTGGGCCCCACCACACTAAATCCTCACATGGGAGGTTATGTGGGGTGTGATCCCCACCCCTAACTTCCTCTTGGAGGAAATAACCACCTCTTAAAATAAAATTGTGTATCCTCACAATTTTATTTAATTTAAGATAAATCCCCAAATTATAACTTTCAACCCGCATAAAACACAACTGTGGTAAAGGTCCCCTTAAGAGAATACCAGTGCTTCGAGTCCATCGGTGTCCTCAGATTTCAATTCTGAGCACCGGTTCAAAAGATAGAAAAACCTGCACGTACGTTTATTGAACGTACCCGAACAAAACTTCAGAAATTGATTTCAGGCACACCGGGCCTCGGAATCAGGCGCCGTCAGAAACCGCAGACTCGTAAAATTCCAAAGTATTTAAGAAAAAAATTTCCTTGAAATTTACGAGTCTTGAAATTACCCCCAAATTAGGGATTTATGTCCCTATAAAGCTACAACATACACTAGGGAAACAAAGTGGGTACTGAGCACGCATCTGAGCCTCCTGCTCCCATGTGCTCTCCTGGAGGTTCCTGTGCTGTCAGCGAATGCACACTAAAGGAATCAACCATCCACATAGGACCCGCTCCTGTCGATCCTCGATCTACACTGGGATCTCCATGAATATCGCCCTGTCATCAATGTATAGCTCCCCGTGATTGATGATATGGTTCGGGTCATGCACGTATCTCCACAGCTAAGATACGTGGAAGACGTCGTGCACCCGATGCAACTGGGGAGGAAGGGTTAGGCGGTAAGCCACCTCGCCTACTCTACTGAGGACCTGGAAAGGTCCGATGAATCGAGGAGACAACTTTCCACCTCGGACAAATCTCCGCATAACTCGTCGAGGTGAGACCCGTAGGAAGACATGGTCGCCATCCTCGAACTCCAGTGGTCTTCGTCTCCTCTCAGCATAGGACTTCTGTCTACTCTGTGTAGTCTTCATCCACTCCTGGATGATCTACACCTTCTCTGTCGTAACCTGAACCATCTCTGGTCCTACAAGTACTAACTCCCCTGGTTCAGTCCAGCATAGAGGTGATCTACAAGGTCAGTCGTACAGTGCCTCGTAAGGGGCCATCCCAATGGTGGAATGGTAACTGTTGTTGTACGCAAACTCTATCAAGGGTAAGTGATCCTCCCAGCTATGACCAAAGTCGAGGACACATGCACGGAGCATGTCCTCGAGGGTCTGAATGGTCCTCTCTGTCTGGCCGTCCGTCTGAGGATGAAAGACGGTGCTCAAACATAGCTACGTCCCCAAAGCCTCCTGTAATCCCTTCCAAAACCGGGAAGTGAAACGAGCATCTCAATCGGAGACGATAGATGATGGAACACCATGAATCCGTACGATCTTTTGAACATAGAGGTGTCCCAAGCTCTCTACTGAGCCTTGTTCTCTGATCGGTAGGAAGTGGGCCGACTTGGTGAGTTGGTCTACGATCACCTAGATAGAGTCGTGTCCTCTGGATGTACGTGGAAGACCCATCACAAAATCCATGGATATCTCGTCCCACTTCCACTCTGGGAACTTTAAGGGTTGTACCAAGCCTGTTGGTACCTGGTGCTCTGCCTTCACTTGCTGACAAGTGAGTCATCGTGATACAAACTCTGCTACAACCTTCTTCATACCCGGCCACCAGTGTTGTCGTCTGAGGTCCTGATACATCTTCGCTACTCCTGGATGTACCACTATATGGGAAGTGTAAAACTCCCTCAGCACTTCCTCCTATAGTGAAACTGGTACCATAGTACATCCCCTGAAGAGGATTACGTGCTCCCCTTCTTGAGAAAATCCATCAGGCACCTGTCCTGTGGATATCTGAGCACGTCGCATCTCACAGTCAATGTCCCCACACTATGCCTCCCTGAATCGCTGAAGAAGTGGAGGAGTGACTATGAGAGACTGAAGAAAGGCTTCTCCATCCATATCTACAAAGGATATTTGCAACGCAGCTAGCTGCTCTGTCGCCTCTCCTAGCAGCCGAATGCTCGATCTCCTACTGAGAGCATTAGCTACAACGTTCCCCTTCCCAGGAGTATAGACTATCTCAAAGTCATAGTCCTGGAGGAACTCGATCCATCACCGCTGTCTCAGGTTCAGGTTCTTCTGCGATAAGATGTACCTGAGACTCTAGTGGTCAGAGTAGACTATAAAGCGCTCACCCATCAGATAGTTCTGCCACATCTTCAAGGTGAAGACCACTGCTACTAAATCCAGGTCATGGGTAGTGTAGTTCTGCTCATGCTGTCTCAACTACTATGCACCATATACGATCACCACTCGCTCCTGCATCAGGAAACACCCGAGTCTGGTCCCTGATGCGTCGCAGTAAACTACGTACCCAACACCCTCCTCTGGTAGCCTCAATATGGGCACACTGGTCAATATCTGTCTCAGATCCTGAAAGATCTGCTGGCATATATGTGAACACATGAAGGGTTTTCCCTTCTTTATCAAAGTTGAAAGTGGTGTTGCAAATCTCAAAAAGTCTGTTACAAATATCCGATAGTACCCATCCAGACCTAGGAAACTCCGCACCTCCGTCACGCTCCTGGGTGGCTCCCAAGAAAGTACTGCCTTGATCTTCACTAGATCCAATGCAACTCCAGCCTCTGAGATGACGTGTCCTAAGAAATGAACCTCTCGAATCCAAAACTGTCACTTTGAGAGCTTACCATAAAGTTGGTGCTCTCAGAGTGTATCCAGTACAACCCGTAAGTGGTAGGCGTTCTCCTCCTCAGTAGTCGAGTAAATAAGTATGTCATCGATGAAAACTATGACAAATTGATCAAGGTAAGGCTGGAATATCCTTTTCATGAGACTCATGAACACTGCTGGAGCATTGGTTATGCCGAAGGGCACAACCAAGAACTCGTAGTGTCCATACCGACACCTGAAGGCCATCTTCTGCACATCCTCGTCTCGAAATCTGAGCTGGTGATAGCCTGACCTGAGGTCTATCTTTGAGAACCATCATGATCCCTTGAGATGATTGAAGAGGTCGTCAATCCTCGAGAGTGGGTACTTGTTCTTCATGGTCACTTGATTCAGGCGACGGTAGTCGACACACAGTCGCAAGCTCCCATCCGCCTTCTTGGTAGACAAAATCAGAGATGCCCAAGGTGAAACATTGGGTCGGATAAATCCCTTCCCCTACAAGTCCTCCAGCTGTACCCGCAGCTCACAAAGCTCAGCAGGAGCCATCCGATATGATGGAGTAGATATCAGTGTTGTCCCAGGGTATAGGTCTATGTAGAAGTCTACCTCTCTGCGAGGAGGTATTCCTGGAACGTCGTCAGGAAAAACTTCCGCATACTGATCCACCACAACAGGAAAACTCAGACTCCGCACATAAACCACTCCTAGGATGAGACTAGCCAACTGATGTGTGATCGGCTTCCCTCTTCTCTGCAAAAGTTCATCCTGTGCTGCAAAGGCTCCCTTCTCGCCGGTGAAGGTGAACCTGGTCCCATCCATGCGGACACACTGCACTTTGCGCCTAATGCAGTCGATCTGAGCATGGACTGTAGACAACCGGTCCATATCCAAGATGACGTCGTAAGGCCTCGACGTTGCTACAAGAAGATCTCAGTTGAATCTCTCACCTCCTAGAGTAAGCTTACATTGCCGGCACCAGTGCGTAATCGTCGAGTCTTCTCCCGTAGGAGTCTCTAGCCGTAAGGATCGAGCCAACGGCTTTGTCAGAATCTCTGAGATCCGAACAAGGGCATCGATAATAAAACAATGACTCACACCTGTGTCTATAAGTACTGCATCAAGGGTGGAGTAGACACAGATAGTACCTCGAATCATCTCAGGTGCGCTGTGGTCGTAGGCCTCGGCTGCCTGGAGCTGAGCCCGCATCTTTCTACTAGCTCCCTGTGGTCGGGGTGGACCTCCTGGTGGTGGTGGTGGTAGGGCCTAAAAACTTCACCCACCACCTGCTGCTCGGCCAGCTCCTCTGCCACGTCCGCCCTCTCCCGGCAGACCACCATGGTCGAACCTATGCCTCTGTTTGGGAGGTCCCTCTACTATCTGGTGCTCGTCCGCATAGCGGGTCAGGCAGTCCCGAGCCATGTGACCCTTCCTGCCACATGCATAGCACTACCTACTCCTCATATAGCTGGCTCGGTTTTGTGTACCCTGCACAACCAAACCTGTATCTTGAGATCGCCAACCTGATGTCTTGGTCCGCTTGGACCTCTGCGTCAACTGTCTAATGTTGGCTGCAGAAGACTCCGCTATGTGTCATCCTGTGGTGGGTCTCACAGCTGGTGTCAGATCAGTAAGAAATATCTCTACAAGAAGGGATCGCTCCAGTACTCCCGCCTGCGTCAGAATACTAAGGGAGATCATCGAAGCCCTGATCTAATGTTTGAGTCCCTGCTCAAAGGTATGGGCCCTGAAGAATGGATCTCGTACCATGTCCGTGGAGTAGCGTGAGAGGTCAGTGAATCTCGCTGAGTATTGATCTACTGTCATGCTGCCCTGCTGCAGATGAAGTAACTCCTGAATCCGCACTGCACGAAGGGTGGCTGAAACAAACTCCGAGCGGAAGAGACTCTCGAAGTCTGTCCAAAGTAAAGATGCCTCGTCATGCACCTGGAGCATCAAGCTCCGCCATCTACCTGCTGTTGCGTACATGAGACTCGTGAAAAGGATCTCCATAAGGTCGGATGATGTCCTTACCAATCTGAAAACTCTGATGACAACCTCCAGCCAATCCTCAGCTGCCTGTGGGTCCGTCTCTCTGCAGAACCTGGGCAGCCTCTGTCGCTGAAACTCGTGCAACGCACTCAGGTGCCATGCAATCTCTACTGCTGGGGCTGGTGGTATCGGTGGCCCAACGGGTAGTGGTACCGCTGGTGCCTCCACTGTGATGGGGCCCTACACTGAGGCCTAGTCGCTCGGTGGGCTACCATCTTGTACGTAACTTGGAACCCTAGCTGGCTGCCTTCGTGGGGCCATCCTGAAAAGAAACAGGTGTGCCACGGTCAAACAGTATACCTGGTGATCTGACACAAAGTAATCACAAAGAAAACTTTGGAAATACACATGCAATCAGTGTTTTCGTGCACTGAGTCAGAAATCAGAGGTCAGGGTCCTGGTGTATGGATACGTCGGCCGTCGCACCAACACTGGACTCCCTGTACTGAAAACCACACTCAATACTCTTAACAATATTTCTTCACATAAAAAAATTATCAGAGTTCCGAGTTCTGCGGTAGAATCGACTCTTCTGATACCAATTTGTCACGACCCATCCTCGGGGCCTGTGTCGTGACTACCCCAAGCCCGCCTTCCATAGGCCAGGGGCTGGCGACTAGCACCAAAGGCGTAAATCCCGATAAAAAGGGAAGGCATTGCCTTTATAAAAGTAAAAAAACGCAACAGAGTACACAATAGAAGAAAACACTAAGTAATAATGAATACAAAGGTAAGTGCTGATAGGAAAGGGGTCGAAAATACAAGCCCAACAGTAAGTACAATACAACTAAAAAGCTAGTACAACTGCAGTAAAGTAAAACATCAACCACTGAGTCGTCCTCCAGGAATCCCACCTGAAGGGTGGGTACAAATGGCCTCCTCAGCACCTCGGGTCCGGCCGTCCGCTCCGTGTACGTCTCGCCAAGTGGTCCACCTCCGGGTACCGTCCAGCTTCACAAGCCTCCACCTCGATCAGTGTTGTCCGTCATCTGCATCTAACACAATGTAGTGCGGGCATAACCCATGCAAGGGTGAGTATACGATATTCAGTAGGGACCCCGAGACCCCCGAAGGTCTCCCAGAATCCATGAAGGATAAACCACATAAGTAAGATACAATCAGGAAGTATCAACCAACTCTACTTAGGTATATGCCCATACATATACCTAAGTTATCAATCACAGTTCGACTCCAACTCTCGAGCCCAAGCGCAACCCAGTCCACACAGGAAAGCAAGTCAATCACATCGATGATAATGATTGGAAGTCAATACTCAGCTCACACAGGTATACATATTTCGTATAGTGATAGAGATGATCAGATGCAGTCACTGATTCATCTAAGTTGTTGGACCCACGTAGGATACTAGACCAACTAAGTTGTCGGACCCACGTAGGATACTAGACCAGCTACTCTTTCAGACCCACTCAGGATACTAGTACAGAAGTCAAACTGTCGGACCCACTTAGGATACAAGTACAGTAGTCAAACTGTCGGACCCACTTGTGATACAAGTATAGTAGTCATCGTTATCGAACCCACGGAGGATTCCAGTACAGTTGTCATCGTCATCGAAACCACGGAGGATTCTAGTACGGTAGTCATCGCAGTCGCAACCAGCTCTAGGGTTCCCGCACACAGCACGCTCGATTCCGGGAGGGTCTGCACCTTGAACCAAGTGGTCGATACATCAACTATCACAATTTCCAGAGTTGATGTATCCCGAAGTTCCGTCTCGTCAAAAGGAACCCAACGCGATAGACGGTGCGTCAATCGAACGCCCGGTCTGAGAGATATTGGCTTTTCCGTTTCAGGGGCCCGGTTGGAATTACGTTTGTTCCAAACCCAGCCGTTTTCCTCCAGCCCGGCCGACTACGGCCGGCCGGTTCTTCTTCGGCCGAGCGGCCCACGGTTGCGGGCCGCGGTTCTGCCGCACACGTCCGGCATGCGACAGCCACTTCCTCCGGTTGCCGCCGCCTTCGTTCGCCGCCATCAAAAAATTCAAGAACTATCGGAGGGTCATCGGGCCGTGTTTGTTCAGCCCGCACCCTCCACGTTAGGCGATATCATAAGGCCGATGACAATCCAAAAATTTAATGATGAATGGGGTACAAAATATTCACTTAAAATTATATCAAACCCCTTACCTCATAATTGAGGTTCGTTCGTCGACGAGCCACGGAAGACGAGCGTCGCGGTAGTCGGGAGTCGCGGAAGACAGCGTTGCAGAAGACGGCGTCGCGGAGAACGGTGTCGTCCCATCAATGTTGGAAGTCGTTGTCTTAGACGGTGTTCCTCACGAGCGGTGTCTTCTCCCTTGATGCGGAGGAAAAAAGAAAGGATGAAGGCATTCCTCACGATCTTGTTCTAGTTGAAAAGGAAAGTGGAGAGAAATTGCTTCCCGTTCTTCGAGTCGTGGAGCGTTCTTCGCGGAGAGGAACACTTCCTTCTAAATCCTCTCAAGTCCCAACAAAACGAGTTTATGCCAACCAAAAGAAATGAAGGTTATTCCTTATTTTAATGTTGTAAAAATAATTCAAATTCATTTTAAAAGTTAATCCAATTAATTAATAAATTAAGTTGGCATAATTTAAGGAAGGGAGGTGGAAAGGCTCCACCTTAATGAGGGGAGGTGTCAAATTAATCAAGGGGGTGTTAATGGGGAGTTTAAGGTAGTTGAGGGGAGGTGAAAAGGTTTGGGTTCGTGTGGTCCCCACCACACTAAATCCTCACATGGGAGGTTATGCGGGGTGTGAGCCCCACCCCTAACTTCCTCTTGGAGGAAATAACCACCTCTTAAAATAAAATTGTATATCACCATAATTTTATTTAATTTAAGATAAATCTTAAAATTATAACTTTCAACCCGCATAAAATGCAACTGCGGTAAAGGTCCTCTTAAGCGAATATCGGTGTTGCGAGTCCATCGGTGTTCTCAGATTTCAATTCCAAGCACCGGTTCAAAAGATAGAAAAACCCGCACGTACTTTTACTGAACGTACCCGAACAAAACTTCAAAAATTGATTTTGGGCACATCGGGCCTCGAAATCAGGCACCGTCAGAAACCGCAGACTCGTAAAATTCCAAAGTATTTAAGAAAAAACTTTCCTTGAAATTTCTGGGTCTTTACATCGGGTCGGGCCGGGCTCGGGCCGTAGGTTCATCGGGCCAGGCCTAGGCCTAACCAAGAAGGCTTGCGGGCCAAGCCGGGCCGGCCCGTGCGAAGCCCAGCCTGATGGCCCATGCGAAGCCCACCTACTGTAAAAAAATATAACGGGAAACTGCTGGTAGGGAGATTCAATCCCCCTACCTCAAGCTTCCAAGGCAGCGTCTGGACCAACTGGTCCAGGCGGTGCGCCTATTACATTATCACCAGAATTTATATATATGTATATATATATATATATCATTATATATTAAAAAAAAATATATAATATATAATATATATATATTATATATTTAATAATGTGTATATATATACATATAATTATTATTATATATAATTATAATGTGTGTGTGTGTATCTACAATGATATATAATTATATATATATATATAATAATAATGTATATATATAAACAAAGCCATTAATAATATATATCAATTAAGTGTGCCTTTTAAAAATCCATTAATAATATATATATATATATCAATGATTTAATATTATATATATAATAATTTGTTGTATGTTAATAAAAAATAGTACACTCACCTAATGATGTTCGTGCACATCCCGTAACCTCATTAATTTTTTTTAAGTATATTCACTACTGGAAAGATGATCTTTCCCAACACTTCTATACCAACGGTTTTTAAAAACCGTTGGTATAGGTACCATTTCCCAACAGTTTGGCCAAACCGTTGGGAAAGCCATAGATTTCCCCACCTTTCCCAACGGTTTGGAAAACCGTTGGGAAAGGGTCACTCTTTCCCAATGGTTTATGCTAAACCGTTGGGAAAGGGTGTGTTTTGAGCCTCTTTCCCAACGGTTCACCAAAACCGTTGGGAAAAACCACCCAAAAACCAACCTTCGGCCTACAAAATTCAACCCACCCCTATCCCAACGGTTTTCAAAACCGTTGGGATAGGTTCTTTGATTTTTTTTCCAAATCTACTAACCGAGAACATTATATAAATCAAAATTTTAAATAATTATGATAATACATATATATATTTATGAAATTATGTTTACAAAAGTGATGTTAGCTTAGTGGTTAAGTCGTTCGATTATAAACAGGGGGTTTTGGGATCAAATCCCACCGAATGTTTTTTTTTTAAATACATATACCAACGGTTTTATAACCGTTGGTATAGATATTCATATTACTTATACCAACGGTTTTCAAAACCGTTGGGACAGGTCTATACCAATGGTTTTGGGAAAACCGTTGGTATAGACCTATTGTCACGACTTACTTGCCAACGGTCCTCCAAACCGTTGGTATAGCCTATACCAACGGTTTGGGGGCCTATACCAACGGTTCCAAACCGTTGGTATAGGGTATTTTTCCAGTAGTGATTGCAACTTGCATATATTATATATACTATACATTTATAAATCTATTTAGAAAAAAAAATTAACCCACCCACTGTAGTGCACCCCCCAGCCCCTAATTATTATTTTTACAATTTTCTCATATTACATACATATATATATACATATCAATAATTTAACATTATATATATATAATAAATTATTATATATTAACAAAAAATAACACACTCACCCAATGATATTCACGCACACCCTCCAACATCATTATTTTTTTAAATATGATAAAACTTGCATATTATATATATAAAAACAAATCCATTAATAATATATATATCAATGATATGATATAATAATATATATATATATATATATATATATATAAACAAAGCCATTAATAATATATATATATAACTATTAATAATATATATCAATTAAGTGTGGCTTTTAAAAATCCATTAATAATATATGTGTGTGTGTGTGTCAATGATTTAATATTATATATATAATAACTTATTTTATATTAACAAAAAAATAACACACTCACCTAATGATATTTGTGCACGTCCCCCAACCTCATTAATTTTTTCAAATATGTTGAAACTTGCATATATTATATATAAATCTATTTAAAAAAGTAACTCACTCACTACGGCGCACCCCCCAACTCCTAATTACTTTTTTACAATTTTTTCATATTATATATATAATAACTTATTATATATTAACAAAAAAAACTACCCACCCAATGATGTTCGTACACCCCCAACCTCATTATTTTTTTTAAATATGATGAAACTTGCATATATTATATATACTATATATACATATATAAATCTATTTAGAAAAAAAACTAACTCACCCACTGCTGCGCACCCCTTAAGGCTGTAATTTTAACCCGGTCTGAATAGGATCAGGCCGGGCCGGGCATACCCTGCAAAAAAAAATTTAAAAACGTTTTAAAAAATGTTTTAAATTAAACAAACGCTTAAAAATAATTTTCATAAAAAAGTAAAAAAAATAAATGTAAAAAAACATTTTAAATAAATGTATAAAAAAATGTTTAAATAACAACGCTTTAAACCCACTACAGGGGTGCTGCGCACCCCCAATCCCTAATTAATATTTTTTTTTTCAATTTGCACAAAATATATATAAATTCATAGACATATATAAATCTATTTAGAAAAAAATAACAAATCCACCCACTGTAAAATTTTAATAAAAAAAATGTTTTTACATAAAACATGTTAAATGTTTAAAAAAATACCTGTAAAAAACATGCATTCAAAAAAATGTTTTAAATTAAATGTCTAAAAATAAATGTAAAAACATTTTAAAAAAATGTTAAAAAATAGTTTTAAAAAAGGTTTAAATAAAAATGTTTTAAACAAATGTTTAAAAAAAGTTTTTAAAACAAACAATTTAATTAATTTTTTTAAAACAAACACTTTTTACATTAAAATATGAAAAATGTTAAATGTTTTAAAAAAATACTTTTAAACTGCATGCGTTTAAAAAAATTAAAAATTGTTTTAAATTAATCATTAAAAAATGTAAAAAAACGTTTTAAACAAATGTTAAAAAATGGTTTAAATAAAAAAATTTAAATAAAAAAATTTAACAAATGCTTAAAAAATTATAAATAAGTTAAAAAAATTAAATGTAAAAAAATGTTTTAAATAAATGTTAAAAAACATTTAAATAACAAGGCTTTAAACTCACCCACTGTTGCGTACCCCCCCAAACCCCTCATTAATTTTTTTACAATTTGCAAATAATATATATAGATTCCCAATATATAAATCTATTTAGACAAAAATAAACATATACACCCACTGTAAAATTTTAATAAAAAATAAAATAAAAATTTTTACAAAAAACATCCTTTTAAAAATAAATGTATTTTTTTTAAATAAATGTTAAAAAAATGTTTAAATAAAAACGTTTAAAACAAGTTTTAAAATAAACAATTATTTTGAAAATAATAAAGACACACCATGGCCAGACTCGAAAAAGTCCGGCCCGACCTGAAAAAGCCCGGCCCGAACCGATGGTTTGGGCCGGCCCAAGGTTGAGCTCGGGCCGCCTCATGAGGATGTTCGGGCCAGCCCGGGCCGACCCGAATAGTGACCAGCGACCCGATTTTTTGCATGCGAGACCCGGCCCTGTCCGGGCCGGGTCGGGCTGAAATTACACCCTTACATGTGTCATGTTTATGCAAAGAAAGAGAGAATTCATAGGATGTATGAAGAGGTATATGAGAAGAGTCGAAAATAAGACCGAACACACAATTAATACATTACAATCTGACAACGGAACGAAGTATACCTCCATTGAATTTGAGAACTATCTCAAGAAACATAGCATAAAGCATGAAGTTTCATTTGTGAGAACTCTACGACAAAATGAAGTTGTTGAATGAAGATATCGACAGTGAACAATGTGGCCAAAATGTTACTCATTGAAGGTGGCATTTCTCGCCACTATTGGAAAGAGGTGGTACAAGTTGCAGTGTGCACTCAGAATTGGGCATTGCTTAGCCCCATATAAAATTTGGTATGGAAGGAAGCCTTCGTTGAAACATTTTTGTATCTTTGAAAGTGCTACATCCAAAACAAAAAAAGAAATCAAGGCAAGCTTGGTGATTCTACAGATGAAGGAGTATTTATAGGATACTCAACAAAGAGTAAGGCCTACAAATGCTACAACAACGAGCTAAGTAAAATTGTGGAGAGCAATGATGTCAAAGTCATTAAGGAGAAAAATGCGAAGAACTCAAGAGGCGCAATCGTTGATATTTTCTATAAAGAAGAAGAAAATGAATTCGGTATAATTCTGGAAGCTGTAGAGATTGGTGTGAATGATGAAGACTCTGAAGCCGGGTCCAAAGAGGAAGTTGTTGCGGATGAAGAACAATTCACACCACAAAGAAAAATCAAGAGAACAAAGGTAGATTCATCCAACATAATGGGAGATAGATCTGTACCAACACAGACACGGAGAATGAGAAATGTAGAATCATGCGGCTCTGCTGTCTACAGTAGAATCAACCTCATTTGAAAAAGCACAAAAAGATAAATCATGGGTTAAATCCATAAATTAGGAACCTGGTCAAATTGATAAAAAACGGACTTGGGAGCTTGTTAAAAGACCAACAAATCGCAATGTAATCAGAACAAAGTGGATCTTCAAGAACAAATTCAATGAGCATGACAATGTGATCAAAAACAAGACACACTTAGTTTGTAAAGGCTATGCATAGATGAAAGTGTTGATATTGAAAAAACGTTAGCTCCATTAGCCCGATTGGAGTCAATCAGGATGTTTTTGGCTATAAAAATTCAAAAAGGTTGCAAAGTTTATCAAATGGATGTCAAAAACAACATTCTTAAATGGAATTCTTGAAGAACATTACATTGAACAATAAGTGGGATTTCTGATTGGAAATGATGAAACAAAGGTCTGAGGATTGAAGAGTGTCTTATATGTCCTAAAGCAGACACAACGAGAATGGTATGCTCGACTAGATTCAAATTTTAAGACATCCCTGGAAGACCAGTTTAAAGTGCTTGTGTATGTGGATGATATAATCTTTGGTGGAAGCAAGCAGAAATCAGTGGAATAGTTTGCTAATCACATGAAATTTGAATTTGAAATGTT
This sequence comes from Viscum album, assembly GCA_963277665.1. Lineage (NCBI taxonomy): Eukaryota > Viridiplantae > Streptophyta > Magnoliopsida > Santalales > Viscaceae > Viscum > Viscum album. The sequence goes on from OY728166.1 coordinate 857,446,852, forward strand.
CATGATTGGTGAACTCACATACTTTTTGGAGCTACAAGTGATGCAAAATAGGGAATACTATAAGGCCCCATCCTTAAACATTACTCAATCTTGAGTTATTTCAAGAATACACATTGAGGATCTTTTCAGGTTTAGAGTTTCAGAGAATCAGATCATAAATCATGCATTACATTACACTTTTAAACAAGGTGGTTACATCAAAGACAATATTCACTTTTCTCATTAAAGGAAACATATTTAAAATAAAACATGGATTCTTTCTTGACACTTCCTCTACACTATCATCACATCATGTACCTTCCCTTGACCTGTGAAAAACATTTCAAAAACTTGGGATGAGCATAAAAAGCTCAGTAAGTTATATAAAAATACAAAAAGAAAACCTTAGTCCATGTATACATAAGAATCAATGAAATCATACTTCCCTCATAAAACATAAACACTTTAACACACCTCATGAAATCATAATATTTATGAATAACTCATAGAAATCATAAGACATAAAGGTAACTTGAGGCATTCATAACATTCTTACATAGGGAGTAACCCTCATGGTTACGTTTGGAATACCCATCACAGTATATTCCCTAAATCTCTTCGGAGAAACCTTAGCGTTTAACTCCTTCACGTTACCCAATTAATTGGAGAGCTATCACGGTCTCACCTGCCCTTAGTTTGTCACGGAACCACCTATCTTCACAGAAAATTCCCAAGAACCATAACATAATCGTATCACATAAAACATGCATAAAGGAAACATAACATTTCCACATTTCAATAACAAGATATCAATACAACACATTGATATAATCAAAAAATTATCAAAAACATTTCCAATACCAAAATAAAATAAAAGTAAAACATGGTATTTATTATTCATTTAAAAAAATTTATGGCTTGTAGAGGAAGCTGAAACTCAAATAATGGTCACAACGACGGAGAAGTCATTGTCACCGCATACGTAAGACAAAACATTCCTTTTGTCGTTTAGTAAAACGCTTTGTACAAAAAGATTCCTTTTGAATAAAAGTAAAAGTCAAAGGGGTTTATACATCGTATAAAAGAAAGTTGTGTATAAAACAAAATATGCCTCAATGAAAGGAGATTGAGACGAAGTCCCTTACCTCGTGTCCGACTTGACTCGATCGTTCTTTAATCTCCTGAATAATAAACTAGAGTTAATTTATACTTTCTTAAAAACCTTTTCAAGTTCATTATTCCTTTTTTTATCTCTTATTACCATGTTATTAACATTATGTAATTATTTAAGTTAATAATGTACGTTTTGTCGATCTTTGGTACTTGAGCCAAAAATAAACTTCTTATAATTACAAGTTGTTCATGTGGTAAAATATCCATTATATCCAGAATTATACTCATGAGGTAGATATCATATATATCATATATATCCAGAATATACATGCATTTATAATATTACATAACATTTAGAGGTAAGAAATGAAATGCACCGTTCATGGAGACGGTAAGCCGTACGTACGCATGAACGCTACTTTCATTTCTATTTCCTATTTAATGGAATGAAATCATAATGATATAAAGGTATATTATATTTCCAGTATAATATCATATATAATATCATTAACTCAATCCTTTATACATCCCACATATGTCATTAACGATTCAAATCACTTTGAGGGGGCGATAGTCTGCACTTCCTAAAATGAAGATATCACGTTTACCCATAATGGAAACCATAAAGGTATGCCATAAATGAAAAATACAGAAGTATAAGGAAGACATAAAAATAATATATATCATATATAAATATAGTTACATATTAATGGCCACCATGAGAGGTGTTAAAAGAATATTGAACAATCATCGTTTCGTGAGGCAGTAATTCGCCACCCACAGAAACAATATGTTCTTTAACCATTAGACGGGAGTGTGTGTAAGTGTAAATAAAATACTTCTCATAAAAAAATCCTAGTATATTTAAGATACTATTTTTGTTACAAGATAAAGGAATAAAAAGGGTTTAGGGGGTTGGAGAAGCAAAATAAAACAAAAGGACATAAGAGAATACATTACCTTTAAATCGGGTAACTCCCCTTGGTTTGAACCAAAAGGGTTTCTTGAAGTGCTTTCTGACTAAGGTAAGGATTATATGATTAAGAGAGGGATGTGTAGAGATAAAATGAGCAGAGTTTGATTGATCCAATGACTTGAGAGGTGTGGGTAAGGGGGGTAGAGATGGGGTCCTTTTATAAGAGGGAGGAGGGGCACTCTTGGAAAGTTTTGAAATTTTACATTATTATAAAATGCTTTTCGGATTTTAAAGGTCCAAAAATGATATATTTCTAGGATAAGGTGATAAGGGTTATGAATCCACCCATACAATAGGTTTTTGAAAAGTTTAAGTCTTAGATTTTACATTATCATTTCATTTTATTTAAATCGTTCATTAATGAGGTAATCACTACATCATCATGGTGTCATAAATAAATTTATTTATTTAATGTCAAAAAATTATAAAAAAAATACCATGATGTAGGAAATATTTTTATATTTACAATGAATATTTATAGTCTAAGAGATAATTTATTTAGACAAAATTAATTTTTTTTACTTAGGTGTTTTATACTTTTGTTATATTTTCCTTTCTTTAAAAATAAAATGATAAAATGTCACTATCACACAAAAGTGATTCCATGGGGTCCCTAAGTTGGAACAAGGAATCCCATGGCCGGAAATGACACAACCAATAGCATTAGGACACATGTTGAGGTCATTTTATATTATTATGATATTATTTTATTACCCTTAACCACCCTATTACTAATTAATCATGATAATTAAAGATAATTACCGTCGTTACTATTCATAATGTCCAAAAACAAAAGAGTCTTAATTACATAATTTGGAACTTCTGATTCCAAATATGGAATCCATTTTAACAAATTCCAAACACAGAAATTTCAGTAATTAATTTAAAAATAATTTCCGTTGTCAAAACAAATAGCGGGTTTTTTAGAAACAATATCTATCAAAAGTTTGACACTTGTTTATGCCCAATTACATAGTGAAATTAATTAAAATGACCAAAATTGGATTAAATTGTAAAAATATATTCTAATTAAACTTTAAAAACAATTAAAATGACAATATATCTATATAATTAAATTAGATGAAAAAGCATTTTTGAAGTAAAATGCAGTATTTTTTCTCTATTCATAAAAAAATGAACATTGTCAGAAAAATTCCAAAAATTTATCTAAAGTAAATTTCAATGTCCCAATCCTAAAGATTAAGTTTATTTTGACAAAAAGAGCTTATAAAATTGTCAAAAGTTTTATTTAAAAAGGTTTTCCATCACAAGGCGGTAAAACGATCTTTTAAAAAAATATTAGAGTATTCTATGCTTAAGATTGGATTTATTCTCATTTTAAACATCTAAAACACTATCTAATTCATAAATAGACATAGATATAAAAATCCATAATTCTTTACTTACTTGGGATGTTACATCCTTCCCCCCTTTAGAAAATTGCATCCCCTCAATTTATTTACTTATCGAATAAGTGGGGGTATTTATCCCTCATTGCATTTTCAGATTCCCATGTTGTCTCTTCAATCATGTGGGTTTTCCAAAAAACCTTTACTTGATGAATCACCTTATTCCGCAACACTTGCTCCCTGTGGTCAAGAATCTGGACCGGTTGTTCCTCATAAGATAGGTTTTCTTCCAGCTGAACTACCTCTGGACTCAAAACATGAGATGGATCTGAAATGTACTTCCTTAACATTGAAACATGAAAAACATTGTGTACCTGAGATAAACTCGGAGGTAAAGCCACTCGGTATGAAACTGATCCAACTCTCTCCAGAATTTCATATGGTCCAATGAACCTTGGACTCAGCTTTCCTTTTTTACCAAATCACATCACACTTTTCCATGGTGAAACTTTGAGGAAGACATGATCACCTACCTCAAAAGAGAGATCCTTCCTCCTGTTGTCCGCATAACTTTTCTGCCTGCTCTGAGCTGTTCTCATGTGTTTCTATATTAGCTGAACTTTTTCTGCCAACTCTTCTACCAATTTTGGTCCCATCAACTTCCTTTCACCCACTTCATCTTAAAAAGTTGGAGTTCGACACCGCTTCCCATATAATTCCTCAAATGGTGCCATCTGTATACTATAATGAAAACTATTATTATAAGAAAACTTAACCAAAGAAAGATGTAGGTCCCAAATTCCCTGATAATCCATTGAAAAAGCACGTAGAATATCCTCCAAATTCTGAATTGTTCGTTCTGACTACCCATCTGATTGAGGATGAAAAATTGTACTAAAATTTAATTCAGTACCCAACAACTTCTGAAGGCCTTTAAAAAAGTTAGAAGTAAACCTGTGATCACGATAAGATACAATGGAGAGGGGAACTCCATGTAACCTGACTATTTATTTAAGATACAAACGAGAAAGTTGATCTAGGGAAAGAGTATCTCATATAGAAAGGAAATGAGCAGATTTAGTCAAGCGATCAACAATTGCCCAGATTGCATTATTACCTCAAGGTGTCTTCAGAAATCCCACAACGAAGTCCATGGATATATTCTCCCATTTCCTCTCTGGAAATAGTAAAGGCTAAATCATCCCTTTCGGTAATTGTCGCTTTGCTTTAACCTGTTGACAAGTCAAGCACTTCATAGTAAAATCAGCAATATCTCTTTTCATTCCATCCCACCAGTAATACTCTCGAAGATCTCTATACATTTTAGTACTTCCTGGATGAACTGAAAATGGAGAACTATGATCTTCACATAACAAATCTCTCTTCAACTGTGAATCAAGAGGCACACAAAATCTCTTCCCAAATCTCAAAAACACAATCATTATCAATGTTTAATTCAGGCAACTTACCCTTCTGAACCAGCTATACCTTTTTCTGCAACCCACTGTCTTTATTCTGCACTTGCTTAATTCTGTCTGATAGAGATGATCTCACTGACACCTGAAACAAAATAGAAGAACTTCCCGCACCAAAAAATTATATGCCAAATTTCATCAAATCCTTAACCAAAGGATCACGTTCCAAATGTAACATGATTAATGAAGCATTACTTTTTCGACTCAAAGAATCATCCACTTTATTTTATTTTCCCGGATGGTAATGAATTGTACAATCATAATACTTGATTAATTCTAGCCATCTCCTCTGTCTCATGTTCAATTCTTTCTGAGTGAATATATACTTTAAACTTTTGTGATTAGTATATATTTCACGCTTTACTCCATACAAATGATGCCTCCAAATTTTTAGAGAAAAAACAACAACAACTAATTCCAAATCATGTGTAGGGTAATTTAACTCATGAGTTTTCAACTGATGTGAAGAATAAGCAATTACCTGATCATTCTGCATTAGGATGCAACCATGTCCTTTTAATGAAGCATCACTGTAGATAACAAACTCACCATTCCTGGAAGGTAGTGCCAAAACTGAAGCATTCACCAATCTTCTTTTCAATTCTTGAAAACAATTATCACATTATTTTGTCCAGATGAACTTAACACCCTTCCGAGTTAGCTTAGTCAATGGGCTGAACAACCATGCAAATTTTTTAACAAACCTTTGGTAATAGCCTGCCAAACCAAGAAAACTACGAATCTCAGTTACATTTGTGGGTCTTGGACATTCTTCAACAACTTTTGTTTTTATAGGATCAATAGTTATTCCATCTTTAGAAACAATGTGACCAAGGAAAGAAATTTGTTGCAACCAAAATTCACACTTGCTGAATTTTCCATACAATTTCTTTTCTTTTATGGTTTGAAAAATAACCCTTAAATTACTTTCATGCTCCTATTTACTTTTAGAAAACACCAAAATATCATCAATGAAAACAACCACAAACTTATCCAAGAACTCATGGAAAATTCTATTTATAAGGTCCATGAATATAGCAAGTCCATTGGTTAACCCAAAAGGCATTACTAAAAATTCATAATGGCCATATCTTGTACAAAACACAGTCTTCAGAATATCTTCTTCCTTTAACTTCAACTGATGATACCCCGATCTCAGGTCAATCTTTGAAAAATACTGAGTTCCCTGGAGCCGATCAAACAAATCATAGATATGAGGCAAATGATATTTATTATTAATAGTGATGTTATTCAAGGCTCTATAATCAATGCAAAGTCTCATTGAACCATCTTTCTTTTTAACAAATAAGACAGGAGAACCCCATGGTGATATGCTAGGTCGAATGAAACCTTTATCTAATAACTCCTGTAATTGATTATTTAACTCTAAAAGTTCAACTTGAGCCATTCGATAAGGGGGTTTTGAAATTGGCTTAGAATCAGGAACTAAGTCAATAGTAAATTCAACTTCCCGATCTGGTATTATTCCAGGAAACTCATCAGGAAAAACATTAAGATACTCATTTACCACTGACACATCATTAATCTGAATGGTTCCTTTGTTTTCAACAATATGTGCAAGGTAACATTCATTTCCATACTTTACAAGTTTCTCAGCCTCTTGATATGTTATCAACAGTAAGGGTTCATTCTTGTACACAAACTAAAAGTAATTTTGAAAAGAAACTTCTTTAGCTCTACAATCAATCTTAGCATGGTAAACAGAGAGCTAATCCCTACCTATAATAACATCAAACTCTACTAAGGGTAAAATAATAAGGTTTTCAAGTAGATTATTTCCACGGATAAGGATAGGAAGATTCTTATAAATTATTTTTGCCTCAACATTTCCCCCAAGTGTTTTTACCACAAGCTCATGAGTAATTTCTTGAGATGGAATTCCCAATTTACTAGAAAACTTACCAGAAATGAAAGAATGTGTAGAACCTGAATCAAAAAACACATTGACATAATCTGAAAACAAACAAAGTACCTGATACCACTTCATTTGATGGCCCAACATCTGCTGAAGTAGTTGCAAAGGATTTAAACACACCTTTCTGCTTATAGTCTGACTGCTTCCCATTATTCGATCTCTTTTTCGAACACTCATTTTCATAATGACCCATCTCATCACACTTGAAACATTTCACTAATTGTAAATAAAATTTGGTCTTACCATCACCCTGATCTTTTCCGGTGCAATCACGAGCCTTATGTCCCATCTTACCACATCAATAGCACTTTCCAGAATTCAAAAGACATTCACCAGCATGCTTTTTACCACATTTATCACAAACTTAAAACTTAGTTTTATTACCATCAGACCTTTTTGAAGGATTCTTCCCTTTCTCCTGCCACCTCGATCTCTTCTTCTGTTGGTTGTTATAGAACACGTGCTCATCGGAAAACTCCATTTCCAACTTCTCAGCACATCGAACAAGATTTTCATAACTTTTGAACTCACAAGAAGTTAATTCCCTTCGATATTTTGGTTTTAATCCTAAGTAAAAATGATTGATTTTACTATCAAGGTCTTAGATAAAATTTGGAGCATACCTTGCCAATCGAGTGAAATTTCATTCATAAGAAGCCACTGATTCTTCCTCTTGCCTCAATTCCAAGAATTTCTTTTCCATCCTAAGTTGAATAGACTTAGGAAAATATTTCTCAAGAAACATACCTTTTAATTCATCCCAGTCAAGAGAATCAATCTCATCAGCGTCCCTGATATTTTTAACCATCGACCACCACTGATCTGCTTCACCCTCCAAACGGTAAATAGCAAGACTAAACTTTTGGTTGTATGAACTCCCCATGACATCAAAAATATTCTCTAGTTCTTTAATCCACCCTTCAGCTAGCACAGGGCCAGATGATCCTCTGAATGATGGGGGATGTTGCCTTATGAAATGTTCCACCACTGAAATGTTCCTCTACGGTTGATCTGGATGATCTTGTGCATGGATACCGCCACCATTTATCGCTTGAGTCAACTGCGCCATTACTGCAACAAATTGTTCAATTCCAATTCCAACTATCTCAGGATACTGATTTGGAAGTTCATTTCCTTTTGTATTCCTTCATAGCACTGCTTCCCTATTTTCTCTGCGAAAAACCATTCTGAACAAACATGTCTTAGATGAAGCAACATGGTAATCTTCAAATGCTATATCATTTCAATTTGACCATAAAAAAAATATTTTTGGATAATCATTTAATATAATTCTAACTCCTAAAGTTATCTAAACCGACCTTTGATACCAACTATAAGGACCCAACCTTAAACATTACTTAATATTGAGTTATTTCAAGAATACACATTGATGATCTTTTCAAGTTTAGAGTTTTATAGAATTAGATTATAAATCATGCATTACATTTCACTTTTAAACAAGGTGGTTACATCAAAGACAATATTCACTTTTCTTATTAAAGGAAACATATTTAAAATAAAACATGGATTCTTTCTTGACACTTCCTCTACACTATCATCACATCATGTACCCTTCTCTTGACCTGTGAAAAACATTTCAAAAACTTGGGATGAGAATAAAAAGATTAGTAATGGATATAAAAATACGGAAAGAAAACCTTAGTCCATGTATACATAAGAATCAATGAAATCATACTTCCCTCATAAAACATAAACACTTTAACACACCTCATGAAATCATAAGATTTATGAATAAATCATAGAAATCATAAGATATAAAGGTAACTTGAGGCATTCATAACATTCTTACATAGGGATTAACCCTCATGGTTACGTTTGGAATACCCATCACAGTATATTCCCTAAATCTATTCGGAGAAACCTTAGCATTTAACTCCTTCACGTTGCCCAATGCATTGGAGAGATATCACGGGCTCACCCACCCTTATTTTATCATAGAACCACCCGTATTCATAAATAATTCCCAAGAACCATAACATAATCATATCACATAAAACATGCATAAAGTAAACATAACATTTCCACATTTCAATAACAAGATATCAATACAACACATTGATATAATCAAAACATTATCAAAACCATTTCCAATACCAAAATAAAATAAAATTAAAACATGGTATTTATTATTCATTTAAAAAAAAGTTATGGCTTGTAAAGGAAGCCGAAACTCAAATAATGGTCACGGCGGTGGAGAAGTCGTTGTCGCCGCATATGTAAGACAAAACATTCCTTTTGTCATTTAGTAAAATACTCCATACAAAAATATTCTTTTTGAATAAAAGTAAAATTCAAAGGGGTTTATACATCGTATAAAAGAAAGTTGTGTATAAAACAAAATATGCCTCAATGAAACACTACTGGAATGGAGGGCTATACCAACACTTTGATGCCAACGGTTATAGAAAACCGTTGGTATATGTGGAGTACACACCTTTTTACCAACGGTTTGATAAAACTGTTGGGATATCTCCCAATAGAACCCATTTTTTCCAACGGTTTGATAAAACCGTTGGGATATCTCCTAATTCCACCACCTTTACCAAAGGTTTTAGTGAACCGTTGGTAAATCATAGTTTTCCCAACGATTTTAAAAAACTGTTGGGGAAAAGTTCCTCCAAATACACAGAGCCCCCAATTCTCTGTTCGTCCGACTACATCCCTAAAATTGAAGCTCTCCCGACGCTCTCTCGTTACCCAGTCTCCGAAACTCCATCCATCCTCTTCAATCAAACAATTTTTCTGTTCTACACTTCAAATCTGTAAGTTCTACCTCATTTATAATTTTCTTCATCTAATTTTTTATTTTCTATTTTTATTTGACCTAAACATGAGGGATCTCTCTATACAAAGACTCAGAAACTCGTTCCACTCATAGATCCATATTAAATCAAACAATTTTGTAGTTCTACAATCTAAAACTGTATGTACTACCTTAGTTTTAATGTTTTGCATCTATTATTTTTGTTTTCTGTTTTAATTTGGTATAAACTAGGCTGTGTTGTTTATGGCATGCGAAGGTTAGTGATATTGAGGATGAATTGGATGTTGGTTGGGTGATGGATTGGAATTGTGATGTTTTTTGGATTAATTTTAGTTAATTTTCAATGAATTATTTGGGGATTTACTCCCTTTAACAGAGCCCCCACTCCTCATGGACCTTGGACACCCCCCCTCTTGGACCCTGGATAGTCCCCCCTCCTGGAACTTGGACAGCCTGCCCCCCTTCTTTCCTAAAACCTGGACAGCCCCCCTCCTGAACCCTGGGCAACCCCCCTCCACCCTCCTCCTAGAACCTTGTATAGTCCCCCCTCCTTCCTGGACCCTAGGACCCACCCTCCACCCTGGACCCTGGATATCCCCCCTCCTCGATGGACCCTGGACAGCTCCCCATCCTTTCTAGACCATGGACAACCCCTTCTCCCCTTCTCCTTGACCCTAGACAGCCCCCACCCCCCTTTCTGGACCTTGGACAGCCCCCACCCCTCCTCCTAGACCTTGGACATCCCCCTCGCCCCACTCCTCAACCACCAAATACCCCCCCACTTCAAAACTTTGACCACCAAACTTGTACATGCTGGATTTTCTCTAAAAATATAGATTTGATCCTCAAACCACCTCAATAATATCCTAAACAATGCTTATAATGTGGTTTTCACCACATAGCATCCAATTGTATGCCAAGTCACTAGTCTATCCTCCCTTGGATAGATTTTACAAAAAGTGCTCAACCTTAAGGATCCAAATAAAAATAAATTGATATAATACATTTGATAATGGATTAAAATTTCAAATTGGGATCCAATGAGGAATATTTGAGATATTATGCATCATGTACATGAGTAAATCCATTTTTATATATCCAATAAGTTATTTTTCACAATTTTCACACATTAATTGTTTGTAAAAATGGGACAAACATTTATAAAGGTTCTAATATATAAAAATGAATCTATTTGTGGATGCAGCTTAACCAACAATGTCTAGCTTGTCTGCCTCTTCCATGATCATCGATGTGCATGTCCCGTCTCCATATGACCTTGCATGACGGGTGACTCAGCGTCTGGCTGATGACGAGCGCCAGATTCTCTTACTTCCACACCAAATTCATGCTCGCTAAGCTCATGAAGTGATCAATCCCACTAAGCGTCCCTGTGAGTTTGATGACATGACCACCAGTTCTTGTAAGAGGAAGAGGAGTTCTGAGTTGATGGACCAAGACGATTGACCAGTGTCCATCCATCTGGACGAAGACGTAAAACTTAGAACTTCCTGGGAGGCAACCCATGTTCTAGAGTTTCATCATTTTGATTTTTTTTACTTTGTTTTAGGAAATAAACATGGAATGTATGCAACAATTTTTTAGCTGCTTCTGATCTGTATGTGCACTTGTCATTACTCTACATGACTGCTTCTATTTTGTCTGATCCTTGGTGTTATTTTTTATAACATGATGTAGATATGTGCTGTCTATGTGTATATTTTACAGGTACATAATTATGTTCACTTTTCATTATTTCATTCTTTCAGTGCTTAGGCCGATGGTACGAGGGAGGTTCGTACCAGAGGTAGACGAGCATCTCCGCCTACCCGACTAGACCCTTCCCCTCCCACTGACATGTCATCCTCCTCCCTGGACCCTGAACATCCCCCCTGACAGCCCCCCACCCTCCTCTTTGGTCCCCGGACTGCCCCCCAGATAGCCCCTCGAATATCCCCTCCACCCTCCTCCATGGTCCCCAGACAACCCCCCGGACACCCCCCAGACAACCCCCCTCACCCTCCTCCCTGGACCCCGGACAGCCCCCGACGCTCCTCCTCGGTCCCCAGACAGCCCCCCAGACATCCACCCCACCCTCCTCCCTAGACCCCAGATATCCCCCTGAACACCCCCCGAATGTGACGTGTACGAGTCAACCCCACCTCAATACGAGGCTCAGTGTGGTCGACACCACTCAAAATGCCTCTGTTTTGTTAAAAATGGACTTAATTTTAAGTGAAATCAAAAACTGACATACGGTAAACCAACAAAAAGCATTAAAATTCTATTGATACTACAAGATAAAGATCCATGGGTCATATGTGACATGTACGAGTCAACCTTGCCTCAATCCGAGGCGCGGTGTGGACGGTACCATTCAAAATGTCTCTTTTTTGTTCAAAATGACTTTAATTTTAAGTGAAAACAACAACTGGCATACGAAAAACCAACCAAATGCATTCCAAATCTGTTGAAACTTTAGGAAAATGATCCATGGGTCATATGTGACGTGTACGAACCAACCCCGCCTCAATCCAAGTCACGGTGTGGCCGGAACCACCCAAACTGTCCCTCTTTTGTTTAAAATGGACAATATTTTATGTACATATGCCAAACCGATCAAAAGGATTATGATTGTGTTGATACTTTTGAACAATGATCCATGACTCATATGTGATGTGTACGAGTCAACCCGCCTCAATTAGAAGCCCGGTGTGGCCGACACCACTCAAAGTGCCTCTGTTTTGTTAAAAATGGAATTAATTTTAAGTGAAATCAACAACTGACATACGACAAACCGACCAAACGCATTCAGATTATATTGAAACTTAAGGAAAACAATCCATGAGTCAAATGTGACATGTACGAGTAAACTCTTCCTCAATACGAGGCTCGGTGTGGCTGACACCACTCAAAATGCCTCTGTTTTGTCAAAATGGACTTAATTTTAAGTGAAATCAACAACTGACATACGGTAAACTGACCAAACACATTCGGATTCTGTTGATACTATAGGAAAACGATCCATGGGTCATATGTGACGTGTATGAGTCAACCTTGCCTTAATCCGAGGCACGGTGTAGACGGTACCATTCAAAATGTCTCTCTTTTGTTCAAAATGACTTTAATTTTAAGTGAAAACAACAACTGACATACGAAAAAATGACCAAATGCATTCCGAATCTGTTGAAACTTTAGGAAAACGATCCATGGGTCATATGTGATGTGTATGAGTCAATCCCACCTCAATCCGAGGCGCGGTGTGGCCAGAACCACCCAAACTGTCCCTCTTTTGTTTAAAATGGACAATATTTTACGTACATATGTCAAACTGATCAAACGACTTCTAATTGTGTTGATACTTTTGAACAAAGATCCATGACTCATATGTGATGTGTATGAGTCAACCCTAGCTCAATCTGAGGCCTGTTGTGGCTGACACCACTCAAAGTTCCTCTGTTTTGTTAAAAATGGACTTAATTTTAAGTGAAATCAACAACTGACATACGACAAACTGACCAAACGCATTAGGATTCTGTTGAAACTTAAGGAAAACAATCCATGGGTCAAATTTGACATGTACTAGTCAACTTCGCCTCAATCTGAGGCGCGGTGTGGCCGGGACCACTCAAACTCCCTCTCTTTTGTTCAAAATGGACTTATTTTTAAGTGAAATCAACAACTGACATACGGGAAACCGACCAAACGCCTTTGGATTGTATTGAAACTTTAGGAAAACGATCCATGGGTTATATGTGATGTGTAAGAGTCAACTCCGTCTCAATCCGAAGCGTGGTGTGGCCGGTATCACTCCATTTGTATGTATTTTGTTTATAATGGACAATATTTTACATACATACGCCAAACCAATCAAACATATTCTGATTGTGTTGATACTTTTTAAAAACAATACATGAATCATATGTGATGTTTAAGAGTCAAACCCACCTCAATCCGAGGCCCGGTGTGGCCGACACCACTCATAGTTCCTCTGTTTTGTTAAAAATGGACTTAATTTTAAGTGAAATCAACAACTGACATACGACAAACTGACCAAACACATTTAGATTATGTTAAAACTTAAGGAAAATGATCCATGGGTCAAATGTGACGTGTAAAAGTCAACTTCTCCTCTATCTGAGGTGCAGTGTGGCTGAAACCACTCAAACTTCCTCTCTTTTGTTCAAAATGGACTTATTTTTAAGTGAAATCAACAACTAACATACGGGAAACAAACCAAACGCCTTCGGATTTTGTTGACACTTTAGGAAAACGATTCATGGGTTATATGTGATGTGTACGAGTCAACCCTAGCTCAATCCGAAGCACAGTGTGGCCGGTATCACTCCATGTGTATGTATTTTGTTTAAAATGGACAATATTTTATGTACATACATCAAACCGATCAAACGGCTTCTGATTGTGTTGATAATTTTGCACAACGATCCATGTATCATATGTGACGTGTTCGAGTCAACCCTGCCTCAATCCGAGGCCCGGTGTGGCCAACACCACTCAAAGTGCCTCTGTTTTGTTAAAAATGGACTTAATTTTATGTGAAATCAACAACTGACATACGACAAACTAACCAAACACATTCGAATTCTGTTGAAACTTAAGGACAATGATCCATGAGTCAAATGTGACGTGAACGGATGGCCCCGGACAGCCCCGCCACCCCCCTTCTTGTACCCTGGACAGCCCCCCAACCTCCTCCTTGGACCCCGGACAGCCCCCCAGACATGAATAACATTTTCCTTTTGTACCACTGTGTATGCAAGTAAATGAGACTCGTATGCCTTATGTATAATTCTATTACAATTTGATTAAATGTTATACCTCATGGATGATATGTAAATGCAGGCATGTTGATTTCAAATGCATTTTTTTATTTCTTTGATCATGAAATGTTATTTGAGATTATTCCATTTTTGTATGTCTTGAACTATATGAATTACTTGGTAAGATTATTAGCTCATGCTCATCAAATGCATGTGATGATATGATATAATTTGAATAAAAATCCTTGTTGCACATTCTCCATGACCCCCATACTCGCTCCCTGGAAATATCCCCTCCCCTCTTCCTGGACAACCCCCTCCCCTCTCTGGATATCCCCCCACATCACATTCAATGCAAGTCATGCATCACTCTTGATGATGCACACATATTAACCACATTGTTAATTCACTTTATCACACATACCCCTCATGCACCAATTTCTATCATAATCATCACCTTTTTTAGTAAGAAAAAATTGATATGTGTGAACCCAATAAATTGAAATAGGTTAATTGGAAGAGTTGTTGTCATATGAAGATTGAAATGGAGAATTATAGTACATGGCATGGTTGGAAGAGTGATGTTTTTATGTGTTTTTTTGTGCTATTTCCAATGTTTTTTGTGGTGTTTGAAGTCTATTTCTAGCTGTTATTTGTGATGTTTTTTATGAAGGTGTATCAAGTGGAGGCAGATGTATGCAGGCTACTAGTTTTTTGTGAAAATACCCAATACCAACGGTTTTAGAACTGTTGGTATACTTTGAGCATATATGAATATATACCAACAGTTTATCTAAACCGTTGGTAAAAAGCTATACCAACGGTTCTAAATCGTTGGTATGCTTTGACCATATATGAATATATACCAACAGTTTATCTAAACCGTTGGTAAAAATCTATACCAATGGTTTTGAACCATTGGTATAAGCTCAAAAATATGAATTTCCCAACGGTTTTAAACAGTTGGTAAATCCTTTTGCCAACGGTTTAGAGGAACCGTTGGGAAATTAAAACTTCCACCACCTTTTGACAACGATTTTCCTTAAACCATTGGTAAAGGGATTTCCCAACGCCTTACTTCCCTACGGTTTGGGAAACCGTTGGTATATCTTATACCAACGGTTTTCCAGCCTATACCAACGGTTTTGAACCGTTGGTATTGTCTATATTTCCATTAGTGAAAGGAGATTGAGACGAAGTCCCTTACCTCATGCCCGACTTGACTCGATCATTCTTTAATCTCCTGAATAATAAACTAGAGTTAATTTCTACTTGCTTAAGAAACTTTTTCAAGTTCATTATTCCTTTTATATCACCTATTACCATGTTATGAACATTATGTAATTATTTAAGTTAATAACGGTTGTTTTGTCGATCTTTGGTACTTAAGCCAAAAATAAACTTCTTATAATTACAAGTTGTTCATGTGGTAAAATATCCATTATATCCATAATTATATTCATGAGGTAGATATCATATATATCATATATATCCAGAATATACATGCATTTATAATATTACATAACATTTAGAGGTAAGAAATGAAATGCACCGTTCATGGAGACGGTAAGCCGTACGTACACATGAACGCTACTTTCATTTCTATTTCGTATTTAATGGAATGAAATCATAATGATATAAAGGTATATTATATTTACAGTATAATATCATATATAATATCATTAACTCCATCCTTTATATGTCCCACATATGGCATTAACGATTCAAATCACTTTGAGGGGGCGGTAGTCCGCACTTCCTAAAATGAAGATATCGCGTTTACCCATAATGGAAACCATAAAGGTATGCCATAAATGAAAAATACAAAAGAATAAGGAAAAAATAAACATAATATATATCATATATAAATATAGTGACATCTTAATGGACACCATGAGTGGTGTTAAAAGAATATTGAACAATCATCGTTTCGTGAGGCAGTAATTCGCCATCCACAGAAACAATATGTTCTTTAACCATTAGACGGGAGTGTGTGTAAGTTTTAATCAAATAGTTCTCATTAAAACATCTTAGTATATTTAAGATACATTTGTTTCTACAAAAGAAAGTAATAAAAAGGGTTTAGGGGGTTGGAGAAGCAAAATAAAACAAAAGAACATAAGAGAAGACGTTACCTTTAAATCGGGTAACTCCCCTTAGTTTGAACCAAAAGGGTTTCTTGAAGAGATTTCTGCCTAAGGTAAGTCTTATATGATTAATATAGGGATGTGGAGAGATAAAATGAGTAGATTTTGGTCGAGCCAATGGCTTGATAGGCGTGGGTAAGGGGGTAGAGGTGGGGGCCTTTTATAAGAGGTAGGAGGGGTACTCTTGGAAAGTTTTGAAATGTTACTTTATTATAAAATGCTTTTAGAATTTTAAAGGTCCCACAATGATATATTTATAGGTTAAGGTGATAAGGGTTCTAAATCCACCCATCCAATAGGTTTTTGACAAGTGTAAGTCTTATATTTTACATTATCATTTCATTTTATTTAAATCGTTCATTAATGAGGTAATCACTACATCATCATGGTGTCATAAATAAATTTATTTATTTAATGTCTAAAAATTATAAAAAAAACCATGATGTAGGAAATATTTTTATATTTAAAATGAATATTTATATTATAAGATATAATTTATTTAGACAAAATTAAAATTGTTTTACTTAGGTGTTACATACTTTTGTTATATTTGCCTTTCTTTAAAAATAAAATGATAAAATGTCACTATCACACAAAAGTGATTAAATGGGGTCCCTAAGTTGGAACAAGGAATCCCATGGCCGGACATGACACAACCAATAGCATTAAGGCACATTTTGGGGTCATTTTATATTATTATGATATTATTTTATTACCCTTAACTACCCGATTACTAATTAATCACGATAATTAAAGATAATTACCATCGCTACTATTCATAATGTCCAAAAACAAGATTCTTAATTACATAATTTAGAACTTTTGATTCCAAATATGGAATCTATTTTACCAAATTCCAAACACATAAATTACAGTAATTAATTTAAAAATAATTCCCGTTGTCAAAACAAATAGTGGGTTTTTTAGAAACAATATCTATCAAAAGTTTGACACTTGTTTATGCCCAATTAAAAAGTGAAATTAATTACAATGAACAAAATTGGATTAAATTGTAAAAATATATTCTAATTAAACTTTAAAACCAATTAATAGGACAATATATCTATATAATTTAATTAGATGAAAAAGCAGTTTTGAAGTAAAATACAGTATTTTTTCTCTATTCATAAAAAAATGAACATTGTCAGAAAAATACCAAAAATTTATCCAAAGTAAATTTAAATGTCACAATCCTAAATAATAAGTTTATTTTGACAAAAAGAGCTTATAAAATTGTCAAAATTTTTATTTAAAAAGGTTTGTAATCACAAGGCGGTAAAACTATCTTTTAAAAAAATATTAGAGTATTCTATGCTTAAGATTGAATTTATTCTCATTTTAAGACTCTAAAACACTATATAATTCATAAATAGACATAGATATGAAAATCCATTATTCTTTACTTACTTGGTATGTTACAAATATACCTTTATCTCTTAGGCAAAGTATGTAAAAGAGATGCTCAAGAAGTTCAACATGCATGATTTCAAACCTACGATGACATTGATAGCAATGAAGCACAAGAATGGAAAATCTATGGATCCCACCCACCATGTATAGGAGGATAATTGAAAACTTGCTATATTTGACCCCCACAGGGCTGAATATTGTCTTTGCAACATGTTTAGCGGCTCGTTTAATATGAAGATCATCTTGCAGAATTTAAACGAATCATAAGATACATCCAAGGTAATCTTGATTTTGGTTTTCTATTTAATGAAAGGATAGTGAATTGACACCATTTTCTTAATTTTATTGTGTTGGTGGTGTGTTGGATCAAAAATCCAGGAGTGGTGGTGCTTTCTTCAATGGAAAAAACTGTGTGGGCTGGTTGAGGAAGTAAGAGAGCACTCCACTAAGTACGTAGAAGCAGAATATATCTCAATGATAAAGGAATGCACTCAAATTTTGTGGATGAAACAAGAGCTGAAGGATATTGAAGATGTGAAACAATTGATGGTGGGTTTTTGTGATAATAAGAGTGCAATTTATCTCACAAAAAAACCAGTAAAACACCCCCGTATGTTTTCTCTCAACACGCAATGTAGCATTTTCATGATTTATTGCTCAAATAATTAAATTGAAAGCACAATTCTCCGATTATGTCATCAAGAAAGTAAGGCTCGATAATGTGAGAGAATTTACCTTTCAATCTTTCAATTATTATTGTATGGAAATGGGGATTACTATGGATCATCCAATCTCCCATTTTCATACACAAAATGGTTTAGCTGAATCACTGATAAAATGACTCCAACTTATTGCTAGAACATTAACAATGAGAACAAAGTTACCAAGATCTATATGGGGTCATGAAATATTTCATGCTTCAACATTAATTCTCATTATACCAAGTGCATATCATAAGCACTCTCCACTCCAATTGGCTTTTTTCCAAGAGTCTAACACCTCCCATTTAAGAATCTTTTATTGTACAATATATGTACCAATTTCTCTCCCACAATGTACAAAGATGGGACCTCAAAGGAGGTTAAAAATATATATAGGATATGAATCTTCATCCATATTCAGATATCTTGAACCACAAACTGGTGATGTATTCACAACACGTTTTGTTGATTATCACTTCAATGAAGAAGTATTTCCAGCATTATGAGAATAAAAGAAACAAATGAATGATATTTCCTGGAATGTGTAAACGTTATATTTTCTTGATCCTCCCACCCAACAGTGTGAGATGGAAGTGAAAATGATTTTACATTTTCAAGAACGAGAAAATCAATTGCTCGATTCATTTACTGATTCAAAGGGCGTGACTAAATCACATGTACCAGCTGTAAATGTACCAGTTAGAATTGATGTCCTGAAGAAACAATTACATAATGATGTTACAAAAATCTCAAAAGCACACCTGAAGCATGACAATTGGATCAAAGGATAGAAATCCTCAGAAAAGAAAAGGAATAGGTATGAAAACCCCATTATGGAGGTGTGTGTTCTAGAAGAAACATGTAATTTAAGTGTTCTTAAAGAAACACATGATGAGAATCATAGAGAATTCATAGAATATAGAAAACCCTGAAGGTTTCAAAAATAATAAAATATTTGTTAATTATTCCACTACAGGTAATATATGGAATCAAAACAATGTGGAAAATATTGATGAAATATTTTCATATTCTATGTCACATAATATAAAAGATAAAGACCCTGAACCAAGAACTGTTATGGAATGTCAAAAACAACCCGATTGGAATAAATGAAAATACGCAATGCAAGTTGAATTAAATTCACTTCGTAGGAGAAGAGTTTTTGGATATATCATGCTCACACCAGAAGCTGTGAACCCTATTGGATATAAATGGGTTTTTGTGCGTAAGCGTAATGAGAAAAATGAGATTGTAAGATACAAAGTTTATCTTATCGCATAAGGTTTTTCTTAGAGACCTGAAATTGATTATGAGGAGGCATATTCTCCAGTTATGGATGTTACTTTTAGATATCTAATCATCCTTGCAGTAGCTAAGAAGGCTAATATGCATCTTATGGATGTTGTTACAACTTATTTATATGGGTCACTTGCTAGTAGTATATATATAAGAATCTCTAAAGAATTCAAAATACCTGAATTATTGAAATCAAAACCCAAAGACCTATATTCAATTAAATTGTAGAAATCCATGTATGGATTAAAACAATCTGGGTGTATGTAGTTTAATCGTTTGAGCGAATATTTGTTAAATAAAGGATATGTAAATAACCTCATATAACCATGTGTTTTTATTAAGCAAACAACATTAGGATATGCAATCATTGTTGTTTATGTTGATGATTTAAATATCATCGAAACTCCAGAGGAGATCAATGAAGAAATGAGAAGCTTAAAGGATGAATTTGAAATGAAAGACCTGAAAGAAACCAAGTATTGTCTTGGATTACAAATTGAACATATGTCAAGTGGTATATTTTTTCATCAGTCAAATTACACTAAAAAGGTATTAAAATGATTTAATATGAATAAATCGAATCCTTTAAGTACTCCAATTTTTTTTAGTCTTTAAATATCGAGGAAGATCAATTTATACCTTCTGAAGAAAATGAGGAGTTGGTTGGTCCAGAAGTACCATACCTCAATGATATCAGAGCACTAATATATCTTTTTAATTATACTCATCCAGACATATCTTTTTCTACTAATTTATTGGAAAGATTTAGTTCAGCCCCTACATTAAGAAAATGGAATGAAATTAAACATATTTTTTTTGTTATTTTTATGACATTATTTATTTGGGTTTATTCTATTCTAACAAATTAGAAAACAAGATTGACAGTTTTACAGATGCATGTTATTTATCAGATCTACATAATGCACGATCAAAAACTGATTATATGTTCACAATTGGAGGTACTACCATATATTGGATATCACAAAAGTAGACACTTGTTGCAACATCTTAAAATCATGCATAAGTAATAGCATTACACAAAGCATGTCGAGAATGTGTTTGGTTGCAGTCTGTGACTCAACACATTCAAGCGGCAAGTGAATTTCCTATGGATTTTAGCCCAACAATATTATTCGAAGATAATACTGCGTGCATCATACAATTAAAGGAAGGCTTCATCAAGAATGATTGGAAAAAACACATACCACCAAATATTTTCTAATTTACACAAGAGTTGATGAAGAACAAAGATATCAACATGCAATATGTTTGATCAAACAACAATGTTGCTGATTTATTTACAAATGCACTACCAACCGTCATCTTTAGAAAGCTTGTACATGATATAAGTATGCGTAGATTGAAAATTTTGTAATGTAATGTAACTTTCAATGAGAGTCTACGTGACTGTACTCTTTTCCTTATTTCGGTTTTTTCCTACTGAGTTTTTCTGGAAAAGGTTTTTAATGATCCAGTATCAAAACACGTATGACATTGGTAGGGATGTGCATCATGTTAAGAATCCATTGGAAAAGGTGACTACAACTCTTCAATTAGGTTGGGTTGTACACCCCCACCTACCATGTTGTACTGCCTATAAAAGGGCAGTGCATCCCCCCTAGAGACATACTGCTGACAGAAGGGAGATACTGAAAGTGTCAATAAATTTCTTGTTCTTTCCTTTTTCTCATATTTCTCTGCTATTCAACTTTTTCTCCTTTCAATTTTTGTTTTCACAACAAAATTGATCATTTTCATGCTTAAAATGTATTTTACTAAAGAATATATTTTCATATGATATGATCGCTTATATTAAAATTATTTTTATCAACTCTAGAAATTGAGTTTAATAAAATGGTTTTCATATTTTTAATTAGAATATTCAAATTTGGTAATAAGTTTATTTTCATTTATAACATAAAAATAAGTTACCAAAGTAAATATTAGTTACCATGGTAAAATAGTTATTTTTCAAAAAATTATCTTTTTATAAATATTGAGTAATTTTTATCTAAATAAATTAAATATATCTATTTTTTATGACTCTAATATGATATTTAAACATATAAATAAATTTATTAACAATCATTTTGTAACAGCTCATGTCTTCTCAGTCCATTCACTACTACAAAAACGGGCAAGGGAAGCGCCACCTTATATCAGCGCTAAGCAAAACTGCTGATAAAGAAACCCTGTATCAGTGCTAAAATTTTAGCACTGATAAAGGGATTCTTTATTAGTACTTTTCTAGTGCTGATATAGGGAGTCTTTATCAGTTCTAGAATTTTAGCGATGATACAGGGTAACCTTTATCAGTGCTAGAATTTTAGCGCTGATACAGGGTAACCTTTATTAGCGCTAAAAAAGCGCTGATAAAAAGACCCTTTATCAATGCTAGAAAAGCGCTAATAAATAATCCCTGTATCAGCGCTAAAATGTTAGCACTGATACATGATGGATTTATCAGTGCTTTTTTAGCGCTGATAAAGAGGACCATTATCAGCGCTAAAAAAAGCACAGATAAAGGTTGTCTTTATCAGTGCTTTGTTAGCGCTAATAAAACCTTAGTCTATTTTTTTATAAAGTCGGTCACACAATGCCCTCGTTTTATCGCGACTTAAAGCTCTCGCGGTACTGGAACCCTACGAATCCCCTCCGCCGCCCGCTGAGTTCACGTTGCAGGACCTCCGCCGCCTTTGTGCTTCTTATTGCCGGACCTCCGCCACCCGCTGAGCTTCACGTTGCTGGACCTCCGCCACCCTCGAGCTTCACTTTGCCGGACCTCCGCCGCCCGCAACGCCCTTGAGCTTTGTTGCTGGACCTCCGCCGCCCGCTGTGCTTCACCTTGCCGGACCTCCCTTTAAGGCATGTTTTCCAAATCATTTTTTAATATTGTTCTCCTATCCCATCACACATAACCATATGTTGATTTTTCATGATATATTTAATGGATATTTGAGATTGTGATGGTTTTAGGCTACATGATTCATCCTTTTCTTCTTCATGTTTGTCTCTAGGGTAATGCCCCTGTCGAAGCTCGAGTATGGTCCAACTTCTTCTAATGGTTCTAGAACTATTATTCTATAAATCATATCACACTATTAAAACATTGTTAATTAGAGTTTTGGGATGTGATTCTTGCCCATAAATGGTGTTCTAGTGGATTTTGTGTTGAATTATTTCATCCCTAGGTTTCATTTCCTCCAGTGGTGATGATTCTGCTTCATTGTAGATTAATGAGTGTTCTTCCTACATATTGTGGTGGGGTTCTTGGGGGTTATCATCCAATATATTTATATTACTCCTAAGGTATCACCTTTTTTCTAATGACTACGATGGGTTTTTAGGTGATTTGGTATTTGTTTATTCTAGATCCTAGAAACCATTCAATTTGATGGTGGTATGGCTGGATATGTTATATAAATTCTTCCAAAAATCACCTTTATGAGAAGGTGTGGTTTGAATTATAGAATATATATGATTTGATTTAATTATATTATTAGGTTATGTTGGGTTGGAAATGGGTGATGAGGTTCCTAAGGTGATGAATTCTAGTTTGTTATCTTTTTAGTGAAGTTGTTGATGATGATGTTGATCAGGCGCATCACAGTGCAAGTATCAAGGCATGAGTATCATCATGATTTGAGGCATGATTCAATAGCATATTTTTGTTTGAAATTTGAATTTAGTGGTGTTTTATGGGTTTTTTTTATAATTTCACATACTATTTGAACATATGTGGCTATGACGTATTTATTTTTTCTTTTATCATTACTCTATTATTCTAGGATTTTCTATTAGTATAGTTTTTTACTGTAAATAAAAATGTGGAATCTTTGGGGAATGTTTGACATGAGTTGATTTTATTTAAAAGGGATGGTTTATTCATGTAAAATATCTCTTGAGAAACCTAGTATTGGTGGAAAGATTGATATGCTCATCATCAATGGCGATCAATGAGTTTACACTATCAGAGTGAAGTTTATGAAAAATTTAAGGTCCTTCACACTTGGATTATAGTTTCACTAGATTCCTCCAAGGTGTCATAAATTCCCTTAGATCCAACACCATGTCACCATAAAGTAAGGAATGAAGGAAAACCTTTTTCTTTATGGACAACACCACCCGGTTCTGATGCATTTCTAGGTCATCCAATGCTTGAACCCTATTTTATTCGAGGGGTTACCCCTTCTTTCCTTCATGCTATCTAAGTGACTTTGTCTGGCAGTGCACTTGTATGGCATGATGCCCAGACCACCAATATTTCTAGCCTTGCCACCCCTACCTCCATCTCTGTCCTTCTCCCTCGCTGAGGTTACTGACTACTTCTCTGTAGTGGTCAGGCCCCTTCCTAGAAATGTTTGTTCTGTCTCCCTTGGCTCTAAGCCTGTCATCCAGCTCCAAATACTTATTGATCCAGAGAGAACTCCCACACCAACCCCCAAGTTTCATTACCCATCCTTCCCCTTCCCCCTTTTATCCTCATCTCCCACTCATATGAAGCTTACCAACTAGGAGGGATTATGAACATGTTCAAAATCAAGGGACCTCAATGAGAGATCATCCTCCCAATTCAATAAGGCGACTAGCTCTAGATCCAATTCCAGAGCCCTATCCTACCTATCATTATTATCTTCATATGTAATGCTCATGGTCTTAGTGCCCATGTTAAATCAGACTTCCTCACTATAGAAATCAAAAATCATAATGTCATTGTAGTTGTTGTCAAATAACACAAAAAACCCTATAATAATCATAGAATTCTCCTGGAAGATTAAGTTGTATGGATTTATACACTATGACCCCTCCAATAGACACAAATGGGTATTTTGGAATAATAAATATGTTGTTGAGACTGTTCAAGATTGCAATCAATTCATCACTACCAAGGTGTCCAACGGTGACACCTCCTTCCTTATGACTTTTTTTTGGAAGCTATGACCCTCTTCAAAAGGAATCTCTATGGAGTGAACAAAATACCTTCGATCCCGGCCACCATCCATTGTTTTTTGGGGGTGAATTTAATGTCATTTCCAACCCAAAGGAAAGGAAAGGTAGAAGCCCATTCCATAGGAAGTCCATCATGGAGTTTGTTCAGTTCATGGATGGGAAGGGCCTCATTGATCTCAACTTCTTAGGTGACAGTTTCACCTGGTGCAACAACTGCAGGGGCCATCACCGCTTACGGAGTCTATTGGATAGGTGTCTAGCCAACATGAAAGCCACTAACCTATTCTCAAATACCATGTTTTTTCATCTTGCTTGAGGTATTTTGATTCACTCCCCCCTCTTGGTTTCCATTTCTTCTTGGCATGATCATTAGGAACAGTTTCACCTGGTGCAACAACTGCAGGGGCCATCACCGCTTGTGGAGTCTATTGGATAGGTGTCTAGCCAACATGAAAGCCACTAACCTATTCTCAAATACCATGTTTTTTCATCTTGCTTTAGGTATTTTGATTCACTCCCCCCTCTTGGTTTCCATTTCTTCTTGGCATGATCATTAGGAACAGTTTCACTTCTACCAGCAGTGGGTTAACATCCTAGGGTACCAAGACATGGTTTTTGAAATATGGAATGAACCCTTGTAGGTGTATCGGGCCACCTTCAACCTCAGTGACCTGACCTCGAACCCTGATAGGTGCGTGTTCTCCCCTTCCTCCTCAGGAACCTTCACCACCTGGGACTGCTGTCGCATATGGTCTTCTTCAGAGTATCCTGATAGATGGAATGACACCTTTGGTTTATTGGATTATTAACACCAGTTTGAGATTTATGTGTGACTATATACTTATTATATTTTCTTATTATTTCTTACACACCACCACTTGAGTCGAGTAACCTAATTTAAATCCATATTTTTACTTTGGTTCTGATGTGGATATGGTTTTTTATGTGTTTTTGACTTGTGTATATGTGGATATATGGGTATCTAGGCATGATGATATTGAATATAGGGAAGAGACCTAGGAGTGGTATATGTATCATTCTTGATTATTCTTGTGTTTGGTCTGGGGTGATTTGAGGAAACTATAATGAATCTAAAGTAATTATATTTAATGAAGATTAATAAATACTAATGGTTAGGCTCTATTAATCTATATTTTTATAAGGAAGTGGTTCTATTATACTGTATTTTGAAGTCTTGTTTTGTGTACTTGAACCATAAATACTAAAATTTGAGATTGAAATAGGATGAAGATGAATGAAGATCGGATGGATGCTAATCGTTTGACAATAGAGTACGAGAACAGAGTGAAAGAGTTCATCAAGTTTGTAAAGGATCACGCAAAGGATCCTTCTCAAATACTTTGTCCGTGTTTACGTTGTTGTTATTCTAGACTACTTACTTCAGAGGAGTTGGAAGAACATTTGATATGTCACGGAATAGATCGGAGTTATAAATGTTGGAATAAACACGGAGAAAAAGTGAATGTAGCTACTGGTCGGGATAAAACTACATTTTATGGATCATCAGATATGAATACAAATATGGATAATGAAGAAGACTGTATGGAGGATGTGATTACATATGTCAATGATGATGAAGATCATATTGAGGAAATGATAAAGACAATTTAAGATGAACTCTGTGATTGCCCAAATTTTTTTGAGAAGTTAAAGAGTTGTGCAAATCCGCCATTGTATGCTGGTTTCACTAAGTATACAACATTGTTAGTTGTACTGAAGTTGTATAAATTGAAAGCAAGCAACAGATGGAGTGATGTCAGTTTTACGGAACTACTTTCTCTCTTGAATTACATGATCCTAGAAGATGATGAGCTCCCAAGCCGGACATATGAAGCTAGATGAATGCTACGCTCGATGGGTATGATTTCTGAATGAATACATGCCCGCCTAAAACACTGTATATTGTTTCACAAGGAGAAAAAATCACTTATAGAATGCCCAAAGTGTGGTGCTTCTTGATACAAGAAAGATAAATCCAATCCTATTAAAGTTGTATGGTACTTTCCAATCATTCCAAGGTTTAGGCGTCTATATGGAAGTGAAGAAACCGCAAGACAATTATCGTGGAATGTAGATAAAAGAAATAAAGATGGGAAATTACGTCATCCGATCGACTCTCCTCAATGGAAGAAAATTGATCATGAGTATACTGAATTTGGAAAAGATCTGAGAAAACTTTGTCTTGCGTTATCTACAGATGGAGTGAATCCTTTTTGTTTTCAAACCAGCACTCATATTACATGGCCTGTTATGTTGGTAAATTATAACTTGCCACTCTGGTTATGCATGAAGCAGAAATTCATCATGTTATCTATGCTTATATCAGGACCAAAACAACCAGGTAATGATATTGATGTTTATCTGGATCCTTTGATTGAGGATTTGAAGTTATTGTGGGATTCAGGTGTTATGTTGTATGATTCTTATAAAAGTGAATACTTCACGTTGAGAGCGATGTTGTGTGGGAAAATAAATGATTTCCCTGCTTATGGAAATTTTTTAGGCTATAGCATTAAAGGAACTCAAGGGTGTCCCATGTGTGAAGAAGATACAAAATCAATTAGGTTGAAACATTCATTGAAATCTATGTTTCCAGGACATTTTGGATTTCTACCTCGTCGACATAAGTACCAATCTTGGATGACATCATTTAATGGAAGTTCAGAACAACGCGCAACACCGTCTCCACTAACAGGTGATCAGCTGTTTAAGAAAGTAAAAGATCTGAACACTATTTTTGGTAAACCATTTTTGAAAAACCTTACAAAAAACGATTGGAAAAAGAGATCAGTTTTTTTTAATTACCATAATGGAATTGTTTGTACGTCAGACATTTTCTTGATGTGATGAATGTGGAAAAAAATGTATGTGATAGTGTTATCGGAACGTTTTTAAATTCCCCTGGAAAAACAAAATATGGAATTAAGGTAAGTTTGAACATGGTTGACATGAGAATACGAGAAGAGTTGGCTCCTATAAAGGGTGAAAATTGAATATTTCTTCCTCCAACTGCTTATACTCTTTCTAGGGAGGATAGATATCAGTTTTACAACTTCTTAAATGATGTAAAAGTTCCAGAGGGGTATTCATCAAATATCAAGAACATTGTTTCAATGAATGATTTGAAGTTAAAAGGTTTTAAATCACATGATTTCCATGTTTTGATGCAAGATCTAATTCCTATAGCTTTATGTTTCATTTTTCACAAGAATGTTCGTCATACGTTAACCAAACTTTTTTTCTTTTTCAAAGCTATATGTAGCAAAGTTTTAGACCCGGCTAAATTGCCAGATATGGAAAAAGGAATTGTTATCATATTATGTGAATTAGAAATGTTCTTCTCACCAACATTCTTTTGATATGATGGTTCATTTGATGATTCTCTTGGTGAGAGAGATTTGAATTTGTGGTCCTGTGCACTATAGATGGATGTTGAACGATATATGAATATTTTGAAAGGGTATGTCAAAAATCGAAGTCGGCCAGAGGGTTGTATAGTAGAGCGATATATTGTTGAGGAATCCATTGAATTTTGTATTGAATACCTATCTGATGTGTAAAGCATTGGTATCCCAAAATCTCATCACACTGGACGCATTGAGGGTGAGGTAATTTCTAGAAGAGAAGTTGTGACAATCAGTATTACAGATCGAAAGCAGGCCCATCTTTATGTTTTGCATAACAGTTGGGAGGTTGCTCCAATATTGAAGCTCACAAAGAAATTATTAGGCAGTTGAATCCATCAAAGGATAAAAAATGGTTATCAAATACACATAATAACAAGTTTATAGTATGGTTTCAGGATCATATTTTTAAGCAGTTGGATGAAAATATGAATTCAATTTCAAAATGACTTTGATGGCTAGCCACTGGACTAAGTGTGTATGTATTATCTTACAGTGGTTATGTAATTAATGGTTATACATTCTATAAATATGAACATGATGAAGATAATACCATGCAAAATAGTGGAGTTACACTAGTGGCTGAAGCGATGTATGTTTCTGGTAGTAAGGACATAAATCCAATTTATGCAAATATGTCATACTTTGGCATTATCAAACTAATATGGGAGTTGGATTATACGACATTCCAATTGCTGATTTTTCAATGCAAATGGGTTGATAACAACAGTGGTGTTAAAATAGATGAATGGGGATTTGTGAAAGTTGATTTTAGTAAATAAGGGTACAAAGATGAACAATTTATAATGGCATCACAAGCGGTACAATTTTTTTATGTTCCGGATCCCGCAAACCGAAAGTGGTCGATTGTTCTGTTATCGTCCAAAACTACTGAAGGTTATGATGAAAATTCAGTTGAGGACAATCCTTTTAGTGGTACGTGGCAATCATTTTGGAGCGGTCCCAATGTAGATGATGTTTTTTATGTTAGAGGAGACCACAATTAAGGGATTTGGATAATCGATAGAGGTGTCAAATCTTTTCAACCTTTGAAAAAAAGAAAGAGAGTTCAATAAAAATGTTATATTTTGTTTGTAATTTAGATCTTGTTATCTCATGTTATTATCTTATCATTAATGAATTTATGTAATCTAAATTAATTGTTCAACCAATTTTGTAGATAATGACTTTTGCACATTCTGGTGCTCCTAACCTTGAGGCTGAAAAAGTCTCTCAAGCTGCTGCTGCTGCGGTTGCTGCTGCTCCTGCAACTGCTTCTTCTCCTGCTGCTGCTTCTACTGTGGCTCTTATTGCTCCTGCTTCTCCTCCTACTGCAGCTCCTACTACTCCTGCTGTGGCTGTTGCTGCTCCTACTACTGTGGCTCCTACTACTCCTGCTGCGGCTGTTGCTGCTCCTACTGCTGTGGCTCCTGCTGCTCCTAGTGTTGAGGACCAACAACCATCAGAACATGCCATTGATACCATTTAATATGAACATATAAATGATGTTGATATCGATGAAATGGTCGGGAATGAAGGACCAACATCGCAGAAAACACAGGTGCGTCGTAGTTTGACGGTGTTAGCCAAAGTTCTTAAGGCGAAAAGCAAATACATCAAATTTGAAGTCGGATTGAATGCATGAGGCCAACATGTGAATCCCAACAAGGCTATGTTTAGCAGCTACATTGGAGTTTTCACTCATCAACACATACCAATTGACATAGATTCATGGAACCATGTTGTGTCCGGGCTGAAGGCTGTGATCTGGGAAGAAATTATGGTAACATTATGAATTTATTTCTTTAATTTACTAGAAAATAAAATAATGAAACAATATCTTAATCTTCTCAATCTCTTGTAGAGTACATTTATAGTAGACGATTCACACAAGGATATGTACTAAGGATTTCAAGAAGGATTCATCAAGGTTTTTACACTATTTTAACAAGATGCCACCTAAAAGATTCCAAAGGTAAAATAAACCCACACCCACCCATTGTCTACGCTCACCTGATATCCCAAGAAGCATGGGATGCATTTATTGGCCACCGTGGGGATGATAAGTTTCAGGTACATTGTGGGTGATAATACGTTGTTTGGGGATACCTGTATTCATCACTTTGATTGTCAATAATTCATTTAGAAATAGAAACTCTGTACTGAAAATAAGTAACGTGCATCAAAACCAGCATACCCCTATCGTAAAGTAAGGATGGGGTACGCTTCATTAGAAAAGAAAATGGTACGTATTTTAAATTTACACTAATATTGTTAGGTTCCAATAAACAACATCATAATTATCTTTCTATGTTTATATGTAGATTGATGAGTCTAAAACCAAATACACTTCCATCCCACATCATGTGATATGGAAGGAGGCACGTGTGAATAAGGAAGGGAAGTTAGTAGATGAGAACACACAAAAAGTGTGGGAAATATGTGTAAGTATGAAACAACGATAAAAATATTTGTTTTAAATTTATATTAAATAAAAATAATTAGTTATTTTCCTATATCCGACAGTCACAGGAATCAGCTACTCCTGTAGCAGATACAGACCTATTATCGACGGCTTTGAAGCAGCCAGAAAAATATGGCTGTGTCAGAGGTGCGAGGTTTGGGGTGACAACTCGAGTATATTTTGAGAAGAAGAAAAAAACCGGATGATACAGATGAAAAATTGGAACAAATGAGTGAAAAATTAGCAACCCTTGAAGAACGATTACAATGGCAGAGAGAGTTTCTAGAAACTTTATGGGTGGGAAGCAAAGGGAAGACACAAGTCAGGAACAACCAGCGCGTGAACATCCTGCCCCACCCTCCACCAGCTTTGAGGTGAGCCATTCCCCTCAAAGAACTGTCTTAGCCGTGGTAATCAATATTCTAATAATTGTTCCCATGAAATGTGAATCAGACAAACACTGATAATTTTTCTGTACTGATCTTCTACATGGTGATAATTATTGTGATTTATATCTGTTAGTACCCACCTATCACTTTATAGTGAGGGCTACAGTGTTCAATATCCCAGATGCCACACTGCATAATAGACCACTTCCGAAAGATCATCTGAAAGTGACGATTACTGTAGTCCATGAGCCAAATGCAGAGCTACCTATTCCACTTGTTGAAGATGATATTCATACAGTCAAAAAGGCTATTGGGACATTCATTGCATGGCCGTCAGAACTTGTAAGAGTACATGCAGACAAAGATGTATTTATTTCCTTTTTTTTCAAGCTAAACCTTTAACAATTAATGAAAAAAGGGTCTGAACCAATGATTGTTTTTATAGATGGAGAAAGGGAAGGGGGTGACAAAGGTCGGCTCAAAACCATCTAAAGGATCGACCAACCGATCCCAAGAAGCTACTGAAAGCACAATAACACCACCTGTTCTATATCTACATTTACTAGAATTGAAGACTCGTGTGGATACAAAGCTAAAAGATGGTAATAGTCATATAGTGGTTTTCAAAGAGAATATATACGGAGAGTAAAGTCAAGATTTCGTTGCTGCTGAAAATGTAAATGAGATCCTTGAAAACGGTTGGCTAGGTGTCATAGTTGTAAATTTATATATGAGGTATGTTTCCATGAATTAATTTTCTAAAAGCTGATCTAATGTGAAAATTATGACTAAATGAATTTTATATTGTTGACAGACGCATTTATGAAAAATAGTTGAAGGAATTTTCCCATGAGCCAAGATTTGGACTCATTAGTCCTCATACCACATCAACACACCTAACAAAATTAGATCCATCAAAAAGGGATGCGATATTGAATGGCTTGCTGAAAACATTTGAAAGAAAGATTACAGATGACATACTCTTCCTAATACCAACCATGTAGGGGTAAAACTCTACAATTAAAGCATATCAATTATATTTTCACTTATTTTATTACTTATTACTTTTTGTATTTTTAGGAAACATTGGTTGCTAATTGTGTTGAACTTGTATACTACAAATATTTATTTTCTGGATTCAAAGAAAGGATATCGATCAAACCGACCACACATAATGGAGTTTGTGAATCTGTAAGACACTGCATCTTACGTTTTAGGTCTAAAAATCAAGTAATATAATTTATATTATCTTTTACTGAGGATTCTGTTATGATAGGGCGGTGTATCATTATCATCTAAAAAAAGGAATGAGGACAGGGGCTAAGCATAAGGAGGCGATCAAGTACTACGTCTGGACAAAGATCAGGGTATATATAATAAAATTTCACTATCCAAACATATCTCAACACAAGTTACTTATTCTCCTAATGATAAATTTTTTTTCAGTGTCCAAAACAAACAAACGATAATTATTGTGGTTATTATGTTTGTGAATTTATGAAAGAGATCATTTTTCATCAACAAACTAGAATCCCTAAAGAGGTATTTTCAAAAACAACTACTAGTTCATTTAATTTATTTATTAATTATTTATTTTTATATTTTGCAGTACTACTCTGACTTCCAAAAAGCATCATACTCACAATACGATATAGATGTGTTCAAAAACGAGTGGGAAATATACCTGATGGCATATTGTACACAAATACAATGAAGATATGACTTGGGGACCTGTACAATTGGTGGTCATTTTTGAGAGGGGTTAAGGGGATCAAAAGATGAAATATTGTTGTATGTAAATGTTCGTAGTAAAATTGTAATTGTTATTAAATAAAACATCCTATATCCAATGAGTCATTTTCCCATTTTAACAGATGATATGCACCAGCAACATGCAAGAATTCTAAACCACTCAAAGGGTCTCTATTTTGTTTAAAATGGATACAATTTTAAGTGAAAACAACAACTGACCTATGAAAATCTGACCAAACGCATTCAGATTGTCTTGATATTTTATAATAACAATACATGGGTACTTTTTGATGTGAACAAGTCATCCCCGCCTCAATCCAAGGCATGGTGTGGCCGGTATCACTCAAAGGGTCTCTCTTTGGTTTAAAATGGACACAATTTTAAGTGAAAACAACAACTGACCTACAGAAATTTGACCAAAACCTTTCAGATTGTGTTGATACTTTAGGAGAATGATCCACGGGTCCTTTGGGATTTTTAAAAGTCAACCCCCCCTCAATATGAGGCACAGTGTGACCAGTATCACTCAAAGGGTCTCTATTTTGTTTAAAATGGATACAATTTTAAGTGAAAACAAAAATTGACCTACGGAAATACAACCAAAACCATTCTAATTGTGTTTATCCTTTAGGATAATGATACATGGGTCCTTTTGGATGTGTAAGATTCAAACCTGCCTCAATGCAAGGCACAGTGTGTCCGGTACTACTCAAAGGGTCTATCTTTTGTTTAAAATGGACACAATTTTAAGTGAAAACAACAACTGACCTATGAAAATCTGACCAAAAACATTCGGATTGTGTTAATCCTTTAGTATAATTATCCAAGGGTCCTTTGTGACATTTAAGATTCATACCTTACTCAATCCGAGGCACGGTGTGGCCGGTAGCACTCAAAGGGTCTCTCTTTGGTTTAAAATGGACACAATTTTAAGTGAAAACAACAACTGACCTACGGAAATCTGACCAAACCCATTCAGATTATGTTGATAATTTAGTATAATGATACAAGGGTCCTTTTTGACATGTATGAGTCAACCCCGCCTCAATATGAGGCACTGTGTGGCCAGTATCACTCAAAGGGTCTCTATTTTGTTTAAAATGGACACAATTTTAAGTGAAAACAACAACTGACTTATAGAAATCTGACCAAACCCTTTAGGATTGAATTGATCCTTTAGGATAAAGATACATGGATACTTTTGGATGTGTAAGAGTCATACCCGCCTCAATTTGAGGCACAGTGTGGCCGGTACCACTCAAAGGGTCTCTATTTTGTTTAAAATGGACAAAATTTTAAGTGAAAACAACAACTGACCTACGAAAATCTGTCCAAAACCATTCATATTGTGTTGATACTTTAGGATAACGATACAAGAGTCATTTTTTATGTGTATGAGTCATCCCCTCCTCAATCCGAGGCACGATGTGGCCAGTACCACTCAAAGGGTCTCTATTTTGATTAAAATGGACACAATTTTAAGTGAAAACAACCACTGACCTACGGATATCTGACCAAACGCATTAGGATTGTGTTGATACTTTAGGAGAATTATCCACAGGTCCTTTTTGATATGTAAGAGTCAACCCCGCCTCAATCCGAGTCACGGTGTTCCCGCTATCACTCAAAGGGTCTATCTTTTGTTTAAAATGGACACAATTTTAATTGAAAACAACAATTGACCTATGAAAATCGGACCAAACACATTCGGATTGCCTTTATATTTTATAAGAACAATCCAGGGGTCCTTGGTGACGTGTATGAGTCAATCTCACCTCAATCCAAGGCACGGTGTGGCCGGTACCACTCAAAGGGTCTCTATTTTGTTTAAAATGCACACAATTTTAAGTGAAAACAACAACTAACTTACAGAAATTTGACCAAACACATTAGTATTGTGTTGATCCTTTAGGATAATGATACACGGGTCATTTTTGACTTGTAAGAGTAATCTTTGCTTCAATACGAGGCACGATGTGTCTGGTAGCACTCAAAGGGTCTCTCTTTGGTTTAAAATGGACACAATTTTAAGTAAAAACAACAACTGACCTATGGAAATCCAACCAAACGCATTCAGATTGTGTTGATATTTTATAATAATTATCCAAAGGTCCTTTTTTATGTGTAAGAGTCAACCCCTCCTCAATCTGAGGCACGGTGTGGCCAGTAGCACTCAAAGAGTCTCTCTTTGATTTAAAGTGGACATAATTTTAAGTGAAAACAACAACTGACCTACAGAAATCCAACCAAATGCATTATGATTGCATTTATCTTTTATAATAACAATCCAAGGGTCCTTGGTGATGTGTATGAGTCAACCCTACCTCAATCCCAGGCACGGTGTGGCCGGTACCACTCAAAGGGTCTCTATTTTGTTTAAAATGGACACAATTTTAAGTGAAAACAAAAACAGACCTACGAAAATCCAACCGAACCCATTCAGATTGTGTTGATCCTTTAGGAGAATGATCCACGGGTCCTTTGTGATGTGTAAGAGTTATCCCCACCTCAATCAGAGGCACGGTGTGTCTAGTACCACTCAAAGGGTCTCTATTTTGTTTAAAATGGACACACTTTTAAGTGAAAACAACTACTGACCTACAGAAATCTGACTAAACACATTTGGATTGTGTTGATCCTTTATGAGAATGATCCACAGGTCCTTTGTGACATGTACGAGTCATCCCCATTTCAATCTGAGGCACGTTGTTCCCGCTATCACTCAAAGGGTCTCTCTTTTGTTTAAAATAGACACGATTTTAATTGAAAACAACAACCGACCTATGAAAATCTGACCAAACGCATTCAGATCGACTTGATCTTTTATAATAATGATACAAGGGTCCTTAGTGATGTTTAAGAGTCAACCCCACCTCAATCCAAGGCATGGTGTTGCCGTTACCACTCAAAGGGTCTCTATTTTATTTAAAATGTACACAATTTTAAGTGAAAACAAAAACTGACTTATGGAAATTTGACCAAACGCATTCAGATTGTGTTGATCCTTTAGTAGGACGATCCACGGGTCCTTTTTGACGTGTAAGAGTCATCCCCTACTCAATCCGAGGCACGGTGTGGCCGATATCACTCAAAGAGTCTCTCTTTGGTTTAAAATGGACACAATTTTAAGTGAAAACAACAACTGACTTATAGAAATCTGACCAAACGCATTAGGATTGTGTTTATATTTTATAATAATTATCCAAGGGTCCTTTTTGATGTGTAAGAGTCAACTACGCATCAATTCGAGGCACGGTATATCCCGTAGCACTCAAAGAGTCT
Source organism: Viscum album (assembly GCA_963277665.1). Taxonomy (NCBI): domain Eukaryota; kingdom Viridiplantae; phylum Streptophyta; class Magnoliopsida; order Santalales; family Viscaceae; genus Viscum; species Viscum album. The sequence continues at coordinate 857,483,059 of OY728166.1, forward strand.
CTCTTTAGTTTAAAATGGACACAATTTTAAGTGAAAACAACAACTGACCTACAGAAATCTCACTAAACGCATTCTTATTGCCTTGATATTTTATAATAACGATCCAAGGGTCCTTGGTGACGTGTAAGAGTAAACTCTGCCTCAATACGAGGCACGGTGTGTCCGGTACCACTCAAAGGGTCTCTATTTTGTTTAAAATGTACATAATTTTAAGTGAAAACAACAACTAATATACGGAAATTCAACCAAAAGCATTAGGATTATGTTGATCCTTTAGGATAATGATACACGGGTCCTTTTTGATGTGTAAGATTCATCCCCATGTCAATCTGAGGCACGATGTGGCCGGTAGCACTCAAAGGGTCTCTCTTTGGTTTAAAATGGACACAATTTTAAGTGAAAACAACAACTGACCTACGGAAATCTGACCAAACGCATTCGGATTGTATTTATACTTTAGGATAATGATACAAGGGTCCTTTGTGATGTTTATGAGTCAACTTTGCCTCAATATAAGGCACGGTGTTCCCAATATCACTCAAAGGGTCTCTCTTTTGTTTAAAATGGACACAATTTTAATTGAAAAAAACAAATGACCTATGAAAATTAGACCAAAATCATTCCAATTGCCTTGATATTTTATAATAACGATCCAAGGGTCCTTGGTGACGTTTAAGATTCAACCCCGCCTCAATCCGAGGCATGGTGTGTCCGGTACCACTCAAAGGGTCTCTATTTTGTTTAAAATGTACACAATTTTAAGTAAAAACTACAACTGACTTACGGAAATTTGACCAAACGCATTCGGATTGTGTTGATCCTTTAGGAGAACAATCCACGGGTCCTTTGGGACATGTAAGAGTCATCCCTGCCTCAATCCGAGGCACGGTGTGGCTGGTAGCACTCAAATGGTCTCTCTTTGGTTTAAAACGGACACAATTTTAAGTGAAAACAACAACTGACCTACGGAAATCCAACCAAACACATTAATATTGTGTTTATATTTTATAATAACGATCCAAGGGTCCTTTGTGACATGTACGAGTCAATCTCGCCTCAATCAGAGGCACGATGTTCCCGCTATCACTCAAAGGGTCTCTCTTTGGTTAAAAATGGACAGAATTTTAAGTGAAAACAACAACTGACCTATGAAAATCCAACAAAACGCATTCAGATTGCCTTGATATTTTATAATAACTATCCAAGGGTCCTTGGTGACATGTACGAGTCAACCCTTCATCAATCCGAGGCATGGTGTGGCTGTTACCACTCAAAGGGTCTCTATTTTGTTTAAAATATACACAATTTTAAGTGAAAACAACAACTGACCTACGGAAATATGACCAAAACCATTCAGATTGTTTTTATCCTTTAGTATAACAATCCACAGGTCCTTTTTGATGTGTAAGAGTCATCCCCACCTCAATATGAGGCACTATGTGGATGGTATCAGTCAAAGGGTCTCTATTTTGTTTAAAATGGACACAATTTTAAGTGAAAATAACAACTGATCTACGGAAATCAGACCAAACGCATTCAGATTGTGTTGATACTTTAGGAGAACGATCCATGGGTCCTTTGTGATGTGTACGAGTCAACCCCGTCTCAATCCGAGGCATGGTGTGGCTGGTATCACTCAAAGGGTCTCTATTTTGTTTAAAATGGACACAATTTTAAGTGAAAAGAACAATTAAACTATGGAAATCTGACCAAACCCATTCAGATTGTGTTGATCCTTTAGGATAATGATCCACAGGTCCTTTGTGATGTGTATGATTCAACCCCACCAACCCCCTAGACCGCCCCCACCCCCCCTGGACACCAACCCACCCCCATCCCTCTGGACACCCCCACCCCCGGTAAAGCCCCCCCGACACCCTGGACACCAGCCCACCCCCCTGGAAATCCCCCCCAAACACCCCCATCCCCCCGGACACCCCCTACCCCCCTTGGAAAGCCACCCCAAACCCTTGAACAACCCCCAACCCCCTGAATTCTGAATTGAATTCTTTATGTACTTAATTAACTTATGAATTATGTGTTAATGGTGTACGGGTATACTTGTTGTATGAGTATACTTGGTCTAATTAGATTATGATTTATGTGTTAATTTTGTATGGGTATACTTTCTCTAATTATCTTATTGAGATGCTGATTTTTTTTTGCAGGTGTTCGGGTGTGCTGCTGCAGATTTTTTCGTAGCAGCAGACAGGGCATTTATCAGTGATTTTTTAGCGCTGATAAATGTAGCTTTTATCAGTGCTAAAAAAGCGCTGATAAAGGATCAGTTTATCAGCGCTAAAGGAGTGATGATAAATTCCACCTTTATTAGCACCTTTTTAGTGCTGATAAAGGTTTCATTTATCAGTACTGTTTTAGCACTGATAAAAGCTACATTTATCAGCACTAAAAAAGCGCTGATAAAGGGTACCCCCCTTTATCAGTGCCGAGATTTACAATGCTTTTTTAGCGCTTATAAAGCCCATTTTGAGCGCTGATAAAGACCGTTTTTGTAGTAGTGATTACTTTATCTGTTTTCGGTGTTGGAGGTGTTCTAAAATAGGCTTGAGAAGGTTCCGTGGTGGTTGGAGGTGCATCAGAGCTGCAGTGGAAAATTCACATCGTGAAAGGGGTACATGACATTAATTGGTGGTTCATAGCTTGTGTAGTCGGCCAGTTTCACAACTTGTATGCGAACGAGGGGGAACCTGTGAAACAGATTCACGTCATGAAATTAATTCATGATGTGTAATTAATTCAGGTCGATGCGACGCGAATTTTGGCAGAAGTTGGAATTTTTGGAAAACCCGTGGATTACACGTCGTGAAAGGGTTACATGACATGAAAGTGTAGAATTACAGGTTTTAAATAGGCCTTTCGGCCAAACCCCTCCACATCCAGTCATACCTTTCTTCCTCTCATTTTTTGTAGAGCCCTGGGTGATTTTGATGGATCTTCCATCCCTCCTTACCTCACCTTGATCTATTGGTTTTGATGGATGACCATTGGCAGTCGGTGGTAAGCCCTTCTCTTATTCTTGGTTGTTTTATTTTGTTCTTCTCTCAGGGATCCACTGCAGTGGTGTAGTTTTGGTTGGGGTTGTGATTTGAGTTGTGTTTTGACAACCCTTCGATGTGGTGTAGGTTGATCCGTGATCTCGGGGTGCAGTTGTGGTTTCTGGGCAATTCTTCACTCTGTGGTGTGCAGCGAGATCAGAAAGCTTCTTTAAGGTAGGAAATTCCTTAGTTTCTCTTTTTTTATTTCATGCGGGAGGGGTTTTCTCTTGTTTATCTGTGGGGGCTAGTTGTGTTGGCTTAATTAAAGGTAACTAATTGGATAATCAAAATTGAAGGGGGAAAAGGGAATGATTTGCATGATTTTATTTCTTTGGCATTATTGTGACATTATGATCATATGGGTTGAATACCCCGCTGAAAATTGTGGTTGTTGGGGGATTTTTTTGTGCTGATTTGGCATGAGTTGTGGAACACTTGCTTATTGTGATTTGTTTGATATCACCCTAAATGAAAAATTATCTAATCACTTATATTTGGCTAATGAAATGGTTTCCCCAAGATTACGGCTTCTGTGATAATAACACTAAAATAAAGAAGTGGAATTGATAAAAGATACATGAAAAATCTGTAAAATAGTTTGTGTGGTTGTGTTGTGGGACGACAATGTGCGGTTGTTGAGTGGTTGGGACATGTGGGGCTAATGGGTGAGATGAAGTCGTGCTTTTGGGGTGGTGTGTTATGATTTGTTTGGTCATGCTTTTAGGGAGTGAGGTGATAGTTGTTTTGTCCGTGCTTTTGGGGTGGTCAGGTGATCGTTCAATGGGAATGATGAGCTACTTTTCATGTGTGGTAGTGTTGTGCTAGATGCTCGGGTGGTGATGGAATAATTGTTTAATAATGATTGAAATGAATGGGGTTTGGTTTTATTAATGGGATAGAAATTATTAATGAACAAATAAATAATGGGTTATGTGGTTAAATATGGTTGATGCGTAATAATGAAATGAATGATCTGGATAATGGGATTGGTTGGAAATGCAAAATGTGGCATATGAATTGTGTGGTGATATGCATTTAGTGGTGGTAGTGAAAGTAGAAGTGTTGTGAGTTTGTTAGTGTTTTTTATAAACCCATAGGTTGGACTTGTGTGTGGTTTATATATATATATACTTTTATATTCCTTGTGATTTCCATACGCACCTCACCAGCGTCGATCACGATCCGCGTAACCTGAACAGGGTCTCATGCCAGAGTTTTCGCAATTTGCGTGAACAGAAGGTCTTGCAAAGAGGTCTTACGATGGGAGTTATGTGATGGGTGTTTTTGTGCATAGGAAAACCCACCGAAGTCACAAGATCCATGTGAGCATAAGGTCTCGAAATCCGCATAATCATAATAGAGTCACGCGCCAGATTCACGCAATTCGTGTGATCTGAATAGGGGATCGTGAAGGGATCTTGTTAAGGGGTATTGCGCAAGGGTTGAACACCAGGGTCTGACTCAAAGAGATACGCTCCACGGTTACCCTGTGAAGAGTATCATTGTTATATCTGAATTCATAAGAAGAAGACATAGGATCTACACCACCTAACAATATTTATAGAAGCAGTTTATTCACTATTACATCATAGACAGTGAAAGGAGGTGTGACATTCCAGCAAGTGGAGAGATTTATAAAACCATTTAGGAAAGAGGAATATTTGTCATCTCTTGAAGAACTTGTTAAAGTGAGGATTTTCTATGATATCTCATGGAAAGATGATGCTCGAGGGGATGTTCACATCAAGGTTGTAAAGGAGCACGAGAAGTTCAAAGGCACCTATCATACATTCGGTGCAACTCTCAACAATAGAATATATCGTTCTTTGGTCTGTGTGCCAATTGTTTTTCCTTCTAAAGCAGTTAGCATAATAGGGAAGTGTGAGGGAAGTGATCCCGGGGAGATATTTCATCTACCCCAAACCTTTTAAGGGTTGTGAGTCTAGGTATGAGTTTCCTAGCTTAAACCAACATCAGTGAACTTTAGTGGATTTGGTACATTGATATATTGTCTTTGTATGCTCCTTGGATGTAGCCCAATGAGGATGAACCAAGTAAAAATCTTTGTGTCATTGTGTTTTATTTCTTTCTTTACTGTCTATGCATCATCATCAAATATAGTTAGAAAGGATAAGATCAATATAAACACAAAAGAGCATAATAAGTGACCCATAAGATAAAGAGGTCAAGATCTAGTGGGGTGGGAAATTTTTTGAAAAGAATATTCATACTCTGATTCACCCCACTTTCAGGATATCTAAGCCCCTTTTGGGCCTAACAATTGGTATCAGAGCATAGGTTCCTGATGATTTCATTTTATGCATGAAAAATTTAAGAGTTTAATTCATTAATGTCATTGTTCTAATTGTCAAAACCTATATTTCTAATCCACACAACAGCTGGAGGAACATTTCACCAGAACGGGACGGTCTGCGACGGCGCAGGGGGTCCTCCTGCCCCCGTTCGACTTGTCGAAGCACTAAGCGAAGGGGTTTACTTATTAATAGGAAGGAATCTTCTTATATTTTTGATGTGGGATGTGTCTGCGCATCGGGTACTGTTCATACTAACAAGAGCGGTGCCATTTCACCCTGCTCGCGCATCACCCACCTTAGACACTCCCTCACTGCCTCCGCCATCGTTCAACATTGAGTTCCACCGTGCACCATTGTAGGAGTTGGAAGAAATGTGGTTGCAGCATTGAATAAATAATTTTTCACCGTAGTCAGAGGTTGAAGAAGCGAGTTGCGGCCGTAGCACCAATGTTGCGTCATAGCCATGCAACCAAGAGAGACACTGTGTTGTAGGGTTCATGCTGTGACATGGAGCGTTTAGAAATGGCAGCGGGCATGTCTTGGAGAGAAATATAAGGAGAAGGGTTGCACCTGTGGAGGAGAAGGTTGCACCGCAACCATGCATGGGTGTCAGTTACAACAATTTTAAAAGCTCTCCATCTTCGAGCTTTCCACACCTAATTCATCCATGCTAATTTAGAGATTAAACAAGGGTAGCTAAGGATTCGGGGGGGGGGGGGGGGGTTGATAAAATGAATGAGTACCCATGGTTTTTAATTAATATCACTTTGAACTTAATCAAAATTGTATCCCCTAAATGCACAGCTAAAGCAATGAAATTTAGGAGATGAACGGGGTGTACGAAAGCGAGAGTCGACCTTAACTTTGCCTTCCGTAAAGAGACTATCCATCATGCATCTAAGTTGGTTACACAACCTTGAAAGATGGTCCAACTGATTTAGATAGTTCTAGCCAATGATGTGAGGTTGGGCTAGATACTCCAAGAAATATCATCGTTAATGAATTTTAAGAAAAACCATCATCAATATCAATTCACTTCCCTTGTCCTTATTTTATATTTTTGAGTCAATCCAACCATATCTCTCCAAATTAGTTTAGTAATTTAGTTTTAGTTAGATCGTGACAAAAAATAGTCGAAACTATTGAGTATTTATAGCCCTTTTTCCTCGTGGTATTGACCCTGTTTCATCACTATTCTACACTTTAGTAGTAAGTATATTCAGGTGATTATAAATTTGTTCTTTGATATTTCCCAAGAGAAATAACGACACTCTTGGGTGACGTCAATTCCTTCTATGGGATTTGTTTTCTCTATCTTGGTCCATTTGATTTTCAAAGTTGAAGTTTCTATTTTCTCTGTTTTTGGTGTGTCATGGAAAAGGGAAGAACTTCAAAGAAAAAGTAGAAATCTGGCAGAATTCCTCGATGTGGAAGTATCAATGGAAAAAGTATGATTTAGTTGAAGGAAACCAACAACTTATCAGATTGTGAGACTATTTACCCATTCAATGATGCTATAGGAATGAGTGAAGAACCTGAAATATTAAGTGCTATAAATCTTAGCAAAAATTCAGTCTATCACTCAAAGACAAAGAACATTGAAATCAAATATCACTTCATCAAGATGAAACTGGAGAATGGGATTGTGAATTTGGACTATGTGTCTACTGAACTACAGGATGTAGACATCCTAATGAACCGATCCAAGAACTATCTGAACACTACATTCATTAAACCCATCACTACAAAAAAACATGGTTTAGCGGCGGTTTTGTGGTGGTGGTTCACAAAACCGCCGCTAAACCTTTTTCGGTGAAGGTTTCGCGGCAGTTTTTAATAAACCGCCGCGAAACCCGAATTATTTTACACAGACGCCGACCCTTTCCCCCTTCCCCTTCGCGATCCCTAACCCTCGAAACTCCGCAACCCCCGCGCTGCCGGCGACTCCCCACCCCCCGCGCTGCCGGCGACTCCTCACCCCCGCGCTCTCTGGTGAAACCCGCACCCCCCGACGCCCCCCTCGACCACCGGTGACCCCCTCGACCACCGGAGACCCCCGCGCCCCCCGCGCCCCCTGCGCCCTCCGGCGACCCCGACACCCCCCACGCCCCCCGCGGCCTTCGGCGACCCCCCGCACCTGATTTGTGAGGTAATCTAATGACCTGATTTGTAGTAAAACATAAAACCCACATTGGAATTTTACACCATTAATTAGTAGAGATTGAATATTTAACATACTAGTGCATCCTAAATTATCTAATTATAAGGGGACATGTTCTTACTTTTTTGAACTATGTTTTTCTATTTTGAATCTTGTTACAATTCATTGTTGATTTGGTATAGGGAGTGGTACAATATTGTGCCTTTTCTTTATTAATTCATGATTCCCATTCCATGTGATTTGAAAATGCATTATATTCATTTTTTTCATGAATTATTTAGTGTACTATTGAATCTAATATTGAGATTATATACATCAAATAGTTTTTTACAATTCATGCCTTGTGCGCAAAGATTAATTAGTTGGGTTGTGAATAATTGTTGATATATATATTTAATTACACATATATTTTTGAACAACACAATGATATATTTATGTGGTCATAAACTAATAGTGTTTCTTGTTAATGAATCATAGTTTGTTTTAGTCTTTAAAATTAATTATTCTATATGTTATTTGAAATTTAGTTTCTTTGTAAATATATAGTCACTACATTATATTAATTGATGATAAATCATAGGTTATTAACTTTTATTTTTCATGTTAATTGAGTACATGTTTTTAGTTGTGAATTAATGCTGTAATAAATGGCATTCTTATCATTGTTTTCCATACGATGTATTGTTGCATGCAGCCCTCCAGGACCTGTACATAGAAAACCAGTTTGGGTTAGAAAATTTCTCTTTAAAAGGTTGAATATTCAACATCCTTTATTTGAAAATGAACAAAAATGTGTCTAGAGATCATGAACACTTGGTCAATAATGGATTCAGTTGATGGAACACTATTTTTCTTTAATAGCAATCTCAACATATTCATACTACATTATTTTGATAACAAGAAAACATTATTAATAATTAGTTACTGTATAGAGGTATGTTACGACTTTAATATACTCTCTTAAATAATTTATTCCTTTATTAACTGATATCAGTATGGATCAAACATCTTAATTTCTTATCATAATGCTCTGTTGGGTTTTGATCTGAAATTATTATTGTCATTGAACTTTTTCCAGCATGGCATTCTTTTGGCACTATGTCCTAAGTTGCAGTTTCTTGGATGGCGGTTCTTGCCAATCTCTTATTTTTCATCCAAGATCAAGTACTTGCATTATCTGTTATCTATTAATGTTATTTCAGTTGTGTTTTAGGCCAATGATGTCATCTATTTCATTTGGGCAATCTTTTTGGTTCCAACAGTTTTAGTTGTGGATGAATTGAAGATTTGTTTGTAGGTTCACTGATATTTTCATTTAATACTATTTAGGCCCATCTGGAGTGGTTTTTTTTTTGAATTTTAACTGTTATATTCTACTGGAATGAGAGTTATTATTTGTATTTGAGGAATGAATGTCAAGCTTCAGACTGGTTGCAGGTTCCACGTTATTGATTTGTTTTCGTAGTGCTGCGAATGCTTTGTGTTTTGGTTTTCTTTTTGTTATTTTGTTTCTTTTCATTTATTGCCTTTGGTTTATTGGTTCTAATGTAATCCCCATGGTGTTTCATGGACAGTCGTGCAAAGTTTTCTTGTCTGTGTCTGTGTTGTTTTGTTTGATTTGAGTGTACTGCTTCTCTATTTATATAATATGACTTGAAGTACCATTCTATATTGCACCAGGGTGTTGGTCCTATATCCATAAATATTGTATCCCCTTTCACACTAGGAAGAGGGCCCTCCATCAAACAGGATGGTTATCCCCAGGAACATGTTTTGTGGATCCACCATACACATTATGCCGAAACAAAGGAGGTAATACACTATTACATAATGTAGAGATTCCTCAATCCGCGGTTGTTATGATCCATAAGATTATAGAAAATTGATGAGGTGTTGGTCCTCCTCAATAATTCCCTGAACAAATTAGCATGAGCATTGATGATATTTCATTAGAGAAGTTGTGAAACCATTATTTTGGACTGGTATTTGAGATAGATATAACCTTTCTCTCCTTTTCGGTTTTCATTGAAGAACATATCTCTTTATTGTTGGGTTAGTTTTTTGTCAATCTTTAGGCTCAGATGTCTAATATTAACATGTATTCTATTCCTCCTATATCAGGTTTGGATGTGGAAGGTTGGGTATATATGTGCTCAAACCTAATTGAGTTATTCCCACACATGTCATGTATATATAGATAATGTACAAATTAGTTGTGTATTATGCTGGGAAAAGGGATAATTGGGTTAATTTGACCTTACATGGTGGTCGGTGATTATAGATCAATAGTCGATCTCTCTATAATTCATTCGTTTCATATTATTGTCAGGATATGTAATATTTACCTATTAGGTGTATATTTTTTCCATTTGTTTTCATATTACCTATTATACTATTTTTTATTCTCTAAAGTAAATAACATGATAGAATGTAAATATTTAGTTTATTTTCTCTTATTTTTATTATTATGAACATATTCATATATATGGTTGGGTGCATGCCTACATGTACATTATGAATAGGCCTACCATTATAATTATTCATTATCGTCACTTATCTTTAAAAAATGGCCTATGGTGGAAAGAATTGGGTTTTGGTGGCCTAGTCTTCCACCGTGAGGAGGTCATTACTGCGTCGAGTCTCAAAAAACCATAATGGGAAATAAAAACACATGGGTCATCAAAATAATGAAATATCTAAAAAATTATTTCAATTATGACAAATATACATGCCACCTTATCAACAACTACATGACTTAAATATTTCAAAATACCAACATATATTCCTATGATGTAGACATTGTTTTTGGGAGAGTCAGATAGATAGAGAAGGGAAAGGGGAATAAATTATATGGTTAGGAAGAAGTATATGTAACCAACACATCAAAAAGGTGATGCTAATGTCAAATAGGACATCATTTGATTATAAACTACTTGCATCAACCTTGGATAAATTCCTCTACAACATCATTCATGGCCATGGTTGGGGTCAAACATGTAGTATTATTTCTATTATGTATGACTACATTTGATGTTACCTTTACATTGTTCTTCATTTATTTTTGGATTTTTTGGTTAGATTTTGGAGATTATTTACACTGGATCATTGTATAAATCATCTGATCTGATAATTATTTTTCTCAAAACTGATATGAGATGTCCCAACATTATTATCTCATGCTGTAACATGTCATTGGGTTAGAGGTACATCACCATTTATAATTTTTAAATAGTTTTAATTAAAATTAGATTAAGTTAAGTTAATTTGTTGATTGACTTGGTTCAACTTCATAGGTAATTTTTTTGGGATAAAGGTTGAAGTTCACCACAAACAATACATAAGTGGTTGGTTATTATATAGGTGTGATGAGGTGGGCTGGTGATTTTTAGGCAATTATTCCTTGTTGGTTTTAATTGAAATAAATTATAATTTTTATAATAAAATTATATAATTAACTATAAATTGTATATAATTATGTATTTGGTGTTGTGCCTTGAGATAGGTACTAAAGATATGATTTCAGATTTAAAAAATCACAGACAAGAGTTATAGGGTTGTTCTTAAAAAGTGAAAAAAATAGAATTGATGTGAGTAGTCCTTCTGCATTTCCCATGTGTTTATGAATTTTATGTATGTATGTGTTTTACATTATCACCACTATAGTGATCAAACCCTTTTAAAACATTAAATTTTTTATTAAAATAAAATTCTTATAAATGAGATTAATAATGTTTCAATGTCTAAGACAACCCTTGAATAAAAAATTGGTTCTTTATATGTCGATGGTTGAAGACATGATTATAAATGTCTGACTTGTAATACTCAAACCTAGAGAGGTGACACTTCGATGAATAAAGTGAACATAGTGGCCCTCTTTATAGTTGGTTGTGTATGAAACCATTGAGAAACATCATTCCTCTTGGAGGACATCTAAGGTCAAGCCTAAACAATCACATAATGTCTCAGGTTTAAAATGCATTATGATCAGTTTCGAGCACACATCAATGGGGTGTTGTTTGAGGCAACATAAATGTGTGATCGATAGTGTTATGATAAGTGTGTAGCCCGATATTCTTATTTCTCCTCAATGAGGTGTTGACACTGTCTCCTATGGACCAGACTTGTTCTGTTGGTCTGAAGTGGTAAATGTGATCAATGAATCATCTTTATTATATTATGCATACTTTATGATCAATGGTTCATATTTATTATATTATGTTTCTGTAATCTTACACTATCGTATATTTTTGTGTAGGCACATTGTGATATACATGGATAAAAGCTGGATCACATTACCGAGGAACACACCTCAATATGTTAAGGGTTTGAATGAGTTTTTAGATTTTGCAATTTCTAATTGATCCGTTGAAGGGAAAATAAGATGTCCATGCCCTAAATGTAAATTTAGAACATGGTTGAAGAGAGATTAAGTTTATGAACATTTAATACTGAAGAAATTCCCTGATCAATATTTGTGTTGGATTTGGCATGGAGAATCAAACAATACAGAAAGATTGAGGACTGATGTTAATCCACAGAATGAGGTCCCAAGTTTGTCGCCAATGGAAAATGAAATGAAAAACCTCATAAATGATGAATTCGACACTGCAAGACACCACTATGAGCATCAAAACATATCAGAACAACCAGAAGATGATGCTACAAATTGAAACGTGACAAGTGATGTTTTTGAGACTGTAACACAAGCAGATCAAGATTGTAACATATTATTGGATCCTCCTCTTGATTATGTGGAGCCAAATGTAAGGGAAAACCTCAGTGAGGAAAATGCGTTTCATGATTTAGTTGGCGATGGAAATCAAGAGTTGTATAGTGGGTGTTTGAAATATTCAAAACTTTCATTTCTTCTGAAGTTGTACCATATCAAATGTCTTTGTGGAATTACAAATAAGGCAATGTCTATGTTATTGGAATTGATTTGTGATGCATTTCCTGAAGCAAAACTCCCAGAATCGTTTTATGAGATGAAAAAAGTTGTAAACAAGCTTGGTCTGAATTATACAAAAATACATGCGTGTCCCAATGATTGTATGCTTTACTAGGGAGAGGATTCAAGTAGATAGAATTGTAAGAAATGTTGTTCTTCTAGATGGCAGTCAAAGGGTAATGTTGGAAGTATGACTGAACATAATTTCATGGAGAAGAAGAAAAGGAACACACCTGCAAAAGTTTTGCGTTACTTTCCTTTGAAGCCTCGATTGCAAAGATTATTCATGTCATCAAAAACCGCCGAACACATGAAGTGGCATGCTATAGATAATAACAATGATGGGTTAATGAGACATCCACGAGATTCCCAATCGTGGAAGACATTTGATTCATTACATCCAGATTTCTCAGCTAATCCTAGGAATGTTCGATTGGTATTGGCTGCCGATGGATTCAACCCATTTGAGACTTTGAGTACGAGTTATAGCATTTAGCCAGTTGTTTTGATCCCTTATAATCTGCCTCCGTGGATGTGTATGCAACAAACATATTTTATCATTTCGATGATTATTCCTGGAAAACAAATGCCTGGAAATGATATTGATGTATACCTGCAGCCTTTGATTGAAGAATTGCAGGAGTTATGGAGCAACGGTGTTGAGACATTTGATGTTTCTTCTAAAACAATGTTCAAAATGCATGCTGATTTAATGTGGACCATTAGTGACTTCCCTGGGCTTGGGAATTTATCTGGTTGGAACACTTATACGGGTTTGGCTTTTCCCGTTTGTAACTTTGATTTTGAGCCCAAACGGCTACCTCACAGTAGAAAATGGTTCTTCTTGTGCCATCGAAGATTTCTTGATGCATCTCATAGATTTCGACTGAAAAAATAAAAATTTAATGGTTCCATTGATCGTAGACCACCTCCAAAGTTGTTAACTGGTTCTGAAATATTGACACAGCTTGAAAATGTTAAAACAGAATTTGGGAAGGTTCATCATTTGAATGATAGCGGAAAAAGAGTGCGAAGTGCATCATCAAGTGAAATCAGAACGAAAAAATGGAAGAAAAAAAGTATATTCTTCAACCTTCCGTATTGGGAATTTAATTCTTTGCGCCAAAATCTTGATGTGATGCATATTGAGAAGAATGTATGTGATAATTTGATTTTCACATTACTTAATGAGCATGGAAAGTCGAAGGATCATCTCAATACTCGCAAAGACTTACAAGTAATGAACATAAAACGTGATCTCTGGCCAGATGAGAATGAAAAGTATGCTCCGACCATTTTTTCAATGAAAAATAGGGATAAAGATACGTTCCTTCAAATTTTAAAGAATGTGAAGGTATCTGATGGGTATTCGAGTAACATCTCGAGGTGTGTTGACTTGAAGATTAATAAGTTATATGGATTGAAAAGTCACGATTCACATATTTTGTTACAACAGTTACTACCATTGGCATTGCGTACATTATTACCTGAAAAAGTTACTGCTGTTGTACTCCAATTCTGCACATTTTTCAGGAAATTATGTGAGAAAACTCTACATCCATTTCAGCTTGACAACCTATAGGAGAGGTTTGTATTGACCCTTTGTGCAATGGAGATGATCTTTCCTCCATCGTTTTTTACTGTCATGATACATTTAACTGTGCATTTGGTTAACGAAGCTAAATTAGGAGGCCCCGTTCATTATCGATGGATGTATCCAATTGAGAGGTATTTTATTTATATGTTTCCAGTTAAGTAAACAATTTTTGGCATTTAAATAAATGCATAATATTATTATTTTTTTTCACAGATATCTTGGGCATTTGAAAGCATACGTGAGAAATAAATCTCAACCAGAAGGCTCTATTACTGAAGGCTATTTGGCCGAGGAGTGTCTCACCTTTTGTTCCAGATATTTGGATGATATTGAGACAAGATTTAATCAAGTTGGACGTGTTGACGACACATCAACTCATTCTCAAATGCATCAGAAATCAAAAATATTTCCTACTATTGGCCGATCAGTTGGGAGGACCTCATACGCGACACTAACAGAATTGGAATTATTACAGGTACATAGATATGTGCTGCTGAATAGTGAAATTGCAGATCCATTTATTGAAGAGTTGAGGATACAAACAAAGAGACGAATGAGAGGCCGAACACGAAATGAAAAAGATATAACGAAAGCTGTGAATAAAGAGCTGGTAGAATGGTTTGCACGACGTGTAAGTTTATAAATATTGCAATAAATACGAATATTAGTTTGACACATACAATTTTCAAATCTATTAATTTTTTTTTCAGATCATGAATACTGATACTCGAGCAGACTTGTCAGAAGATTTGAAGTTTCTTGCTAGAGGTCCTATAAAACAAGTTAGAAAGTTCGGCGCTTATAATGTGAATGGTTTTAGATTTCGTACAGTCGATCGAGAAGTGGGTTTGAAAACACAGAATAGTGGTATATTTACATTTGATGAAGTGGAATACTATGGAAAGATGCATGATATTATTGAATTAAACTACCATGGGCATTTTTCTGTTGTTTTTTCAAATGCAAATGGGTCGATATTATCAGAGGTGTTAAAAGAGATTCCTTGCAATTTACTTCTGTAAACTTCTCTCGCTTGATGGATGTTGATGATCGTGAACTGCATGATCCATATATCTTAGCATCGCAGGCAAAAATGGTATATTATGTGAATGATGTTGTGGATGAAGGGTGGAGTGTAGTTACTCACGTAATACAAAGAGATTTGTATGATATGGGTGATGAAGTGGAAGATTTGACCTCTGTAATTGAATTTCATCAACAATAGGAAGCAGAATTATTTATCCATCATGATATTGAAAATATTAGTCTAGCAAGGATGAATGAAGTGTATGAAGCAATGGAGCAGGAAACCGACATGATTGAAGGGGAAAATGATTGTATGTACAATTATTTATTCATTCAGCAACCACTTGTTCCATTTCTGTAGTCATTCATTATCATTGTTATATATATTTTGTTTGTTAGTAATAGGCATCTATTATCATTTTTAATTTTTTTTTCTGCATAATTTTTTTGAAATATATATTCTGAACTTAATTTTATTTGATTAAATGACATGAATGCCAAGGAAGAAGCGGTACACCATTCCTTCTACTTCTGCGACAGATGACGATCCGTCTGTCCCCACGACATCTGAGGCAGCAGCTGCCTACATCCCTGCATCATCTCCCCCTGCACCATCTCTGACACCATCAGTGGATGCCTCATTAGAGGATGAGTTATCGCCTCACCCTACAGGAGCCTCAGCAGTGGGGCAACGACACGCCCCTTCCAGTTCATCACAGACATTCTGGAGGGTCACAGTCATAGGTACAAATTTTAATTAAATAAATTTATTGCATTTTGTTTATAGTAATTGTTTGCTCATTGTAGATGAAAATAATGAAAACGTGGAAAAACACATAAAAAGTTCTGATGTTTGGAACATGCATGGCAAGAAGATAGTGGTGCCATTTGATTCTTATGGGGTCCCGACGGATGACGCTGCATGTTTACTTGGTCAGATTATAGGTCAGCTGGTAGCGGAGCCCATTTCCCTGCCTATTTCATATGATGATTGGAGGCATATGCCTCCAAACTGGAAAAATGAAGTTTATGATTCTCAGATAAAGGTAATTTTATTACTTTATGGTTTAATTGAATGTCATGTTACTAATATATTCAAAATGAATTTCTGTATACAGATGTTCTTCAACTTTACCGTTGCTGATGTGATAGCACGGAAGTGGACATTGAAAAATCTTGGAAAAAAATGGAAAGATTTCAAATGGAGGTTGTGGTGTGATGTCAACGATACTTCATTGACCTTGCAGCAGATGTATGAGAAGCTACCCAGTGGGGTACCGAAAGAATAGTGGAAGGTTTTTGTCGATAGACATCGTGATGAGAAGCGGATGGTATTGAAATATATATTATTATATTATCCTCATTTTACATTTATACATGTACATGAAGAGGATATAGACATTGAATACAATACTGTTAAGTTGAATTTTATTTATTTCAGGATCTCTCAAGACAGAATGCTTCAAACCGGGCAAAGCAGGTCATCCCGCACACTGCGGGTTCAAAAAGCTTTTCAAGAAGCCGAATGTCATTGGTAATCTTTTAATTAGTTTAAATATTTATAAGATAATATTATCTATTTAACATATTTAATTGTTTATTTATCTTTGTTTAATGCGGTCACATAGTTTAGGGCATGACGCATCCCAAACAGAACTGTGGCTGGATGTTCATAAAAAAACAGATGGAAGTTTTGTTAATGAACCTTCCAGAGAAGTTGGGGTATGAAGTCAATTATTTATTATAATAACTTATTATCAGTTTTTACTGTGTTAATATATATTGATATTTGATTTATAGGTAAAAATTAAAGAAATATGGGATGCCAATCCTGGGAAATCCTACTCATTCTCCCAGGATGACCCAGTTGGTAAAGTCCTTGGGAAGGAGCATCCTGGTAGAGTGCGTGGGATGGGTTTGGGACCTGTACCATCTGAGGTCTTTCGCATGCCATCAGGGATTTCGGCTATATCTACTCCTACTTATAGTCATTTCATACCTGAAGATTCTCAGAGGGAGATGTATTCTCTACGAAACACAGTTCACCAGCAGGGGGATCAGATATCTGCTTTGCAGAAAGAGTTGCTTGAAATACATCAGTATATGAGCAGATATGCCCCCGGTGGTAGTGCATCGGGTAGTGGTGAGCAGGTAAATCAAAAAAAAATCAAAATAATTTAGTTTTCAAACTTTTATTGGTTTTAAGTTTTATTATAAATATGCAACAATATTTAATTTTCAATATAATGTTCTTACAGGTGGAAGCAGGTGGTGGAGATGAAGGTGGAGAGGGTGACGACGCAGCATCAGATGATGAGTAGTAGTATTGTTGATGTGTTGAACAAGTATGATAACAGTTGGTTTGTATATGTAACATTTATGGCAAATAGTTTCCACCAAACATTTCCATATATGTAACCCATATTAATACCATTTCTACTATATATCAGCATTCGAGTAGCCCCATTGTGTAAGCTCGATTCATAAATGGATTGGGTGTTCTGACACGCTGGTTGGGTTGGTTTCATCTTTTATGACAAATGTTATGGAGTTTGTGAGTGTGAATCAGATAAGTGTCACATGTGCGATTAAGGTGAATCTAACCTAGTTCTCTTATGAGCAGTTGGTCTATCTCTTCTTTTCATGACTAGGACACTCCTAATTTGGGGAACATCGTGCCAGATATAGTAAAAATGTACTTCTAGGTAGTAGAAGTGATGGAAGTGTCTTAGAGGTGATGGAAGTGTCTCCAATCTTCTGATAATATTTATACTCTCTTAGTGTACTCTTGCTTATCAACGAGCATGTCCCCTATCTTTACATCATCCTCGATTCACTAAGAGAGCATCGGTTATATGGTGGGTCGAAAATGTCTTCTGAGAAAGATTGCATGACTAGTTTCAGTTAGGCTGATTGGCATTTGACTGTTTCTTTATAGTAAGGTCCCTATTATGGCCTCAGAAGTATTTAGGATTTCCTAATTAGAGGAAAAATTCCAATATTATCATTGGAAATCGTTGGATATTCTTTATAGTAAATTACAATGGTGGAGAATACTATGGTTCATAATTTTCTGTTAATGTTAAAACCTATGGTGGGGAGCACCATCAGTTGGATGCTTAAAGGGATGACGATGTGATCATTTATCTAGTTGAACGGGCCTAGGTAATCACCAAAAATATCAAGTTTGGGTGGTATGATAGGTGCACACAGTTTGTCTAAAACTGTGCGAACCTGTAGTAGAAAACCATGCGACTGGAGTAGGTGAGAAGAAGTGCCCCACACGGGCTGCACACAGTTTTCCAAACTGTGTTCCTAGCTCACATGGTTAGTGCCACTTAGGCATTATTATCACACAATTCATTACACATTTGTCACATGGTTAGGGTAAACTATGTGGTGAAACCATGTAAGGTAGGATTCCTAAGTAGTGGGAGTCTCACGGTTGGTGTACGGTTTGGAAATTCATATAGCCAAACCATGTGAACTATTCTTAAGGGTGAAATTACCATTTTTCCATTAATAGGTTAAATGTTTTAACTCCCTTTCTTTCCTCCTCCTTCTTCTCCAGCATTCACAGCTCCCTCCTCTATGGGTTTCTCCACCTCCCTCCATTAGGATTTGATGGTTCTCCTTCATCCATCATCAGATTTTATCACCATCGATCCCTAATTTATCAAGGTACAATATCTTTTCCCCTATTTTCAGGGTGGATGTATGTTTCTTAGATTTCTTCCCTTAGGGATTTTAGTTATTTTATTTATTCATGTACTAATGTGTATCATGCTACCTTCTATATGCATACTATTTTTTAGTTTTTTATCTTCATCTGGACATGAATTCATGGTTGTAAATTGTCATTGGCCTTTTATATTTAGTTTATATTATTCATCCAATGCTTTGTCTTTCATTTATTGTTGATTTAATTATTGTATGTTATTTCTATATTTATTATACCGCTATCCTACACTACCAAGAAGGGGGTCGAGATCCCCATGAAACCTTGGTGATCTCTATATTCTGGTTTGATTTATTTTTCAGGGCAGTGGTGTAGTAGAACCAATTTTTTTTTCCAGTTCAGCATTTAGCGGCGGTTTTAACCGCCGCTAATTCCATACTTGGTAGCATTTAGCAGCGGTTAAAACCGCTGCTAAATGCCTTGCTGGGCAGCATTTAGCGGCGGTTAAAACCGCCGCTAAATATATTACATTTATATTTAGCGGCGGTTTTTACCGCCGCAAAATAGGCGCATCAAACGGCATAATTTTGCGGCGGTTAAAACCGCCGCGAATAAAAAAGTGTGGAATACCCATAAAACCGCCGCTAAATGGAGAGAAACCACCGAGAAATGAGGCATCTACGACACATTTTTTAAACCACCACGAAATAGAAAAAACTGCCGCTAAAAGATTGCCGACGCCAAGTTTAGCGGCGGTTTTTGTAAACCGCCGCTAAATGGGAAAAAAACCGCCGCTAAGGGCTGCTTTTGTTGTAGTGCATGAACACGGGTGGAGCGTTTGTCACACCGAACGACATCACAACGAACTTGTAATTCCCATGACAACATCGAAAAGCGATCTTCGAAATATCTTCATCCTTCATCTACATCTGATGATATCATGACTACAGATCAATGTTCAAGAACCAACTAGATCCTTTTAGCTAGTCAAATAAATCATCAATATGTAGAAAATTATAGCGGTTATTCACTGTCGTCTAGTTCAAACGACGATAATCGATACAGAGACACAAACTGTCATTGACCTTCTTCACAAACAAAACTGATGCACCCCAAGGTGACACACTCGACCAAACAAAACCTCATTGCAACAAGTCATTGAGCTGTACCCACAACTCCCATACCTCAGAAGACACACTACTACAAAAACGGGAAAGGGAAGCGTCAAATTTTATCAGCGCTAAGCAAAAAGCGCTCATAAAGAAGCCCTATATCAGCGCTAAAATTTTAGCGCTGATAAAGCCTTCCTTTATCAGCACTTTTTTAGCGCTGATAAAATCTTAGTCCCATATTTTATAAAATCGGTCGCACAATGTCCTCTGTTTATCGCGCCCTAAAGATCTCGCGGTACTGTACCCCTACGACAACTTCCTTCCCCACCCGATCTTCACGTTGCCGGACCTCCTCTGCCTCCCGATCTTCGCGCGTCAGACCTCCAACCCCCCATCTTCATGTTGCCATACCTCTGCCACCCCTCAATCTTCGCGTGCACCTCCCCCTCTCACGGATCCCCAAAACCCTACTTCTCCTCTTCTCCCCGCAAACCCCTCTTCTCCCCGATCTTCGCGTGCCATATTTTCCTCCCCCTCGAACCCCTTCAGCGGATCCTCCTCCCCACAAACCCCACTTCTCCTCCTCTCCACTTTACCCTACTCCATTTCTCAATGGTTGGCAGCTCCTCCCGTGCACCTCCCCCTCTGGCGGTCGCGCCGTCCCCTCCCAACGTAGCGCAGAAGGCTCCCTACTTCTCCTCCTCTAAAGTGAATTTATTTTCTCTTCTTCTTGATTCTCTTCTTGAACTTTCTTCTTAGGAAGGATGTGACAACAATGCTGATTCGGTTTTTGTGTTTTTTTGTTATGGTTTTAATGGTTAATGGTCATACATAGTACTTTTAGATTACCCTCATGTGTTAATTCATGTTTTATTTGACTATTCTTCCCATTCTTATGAAATATTTGTTAAATCTTTAGTTGAGGTTGGGGACATGAAATTTATCCTTCTTTATTATGTGTAAATTGTGGAATTATCATGTTATTTTGTTTCCATTGGATGGATAGTACTGATTAACCTAAATACTATAATGAATTACACTAAAAAAAATTAAAGTGAAGAGGGAGTTTTTCATGTGATTTATGAAGTTCCATAATATTTCTTATATATTTATGGATTTATTGGTGTTGTTGATAAGTGATTTATTCTTGATGTTGTGAAAGAAATTTCTTACTACTAATAATATGTCATAATCACCTTTCATTATTTTCTAGTCACTTAAGGTAGATAATGAATTGATTGTATGGAAATCTGTAATTAAAGTGTTATATTTAAACTATAAATTCTACTTTAATATGATAGATTGTTTAAGGGGTAGTATTTAGTGTGAATTTCTTATATTTTTTCCCTTTCATGATAATATGGGGTATTTATCACTATGATTATAAGGTTGATGGTTGATTGATGTGGTTGGGAGCATGTGGTGTGGCAATTAATATAGTAGTGATGGATGGATTATTGTGTGGTTATGATAGCAATGATATGGCTATCTAGGCAGAAAATAAGTGGTTTTATGGATTTTAGAATGTTTTTAGTTGTATTTTATGTCATGACAATTTAGTTGTTATTGGGTGGTGTTATAGTTTCCTTTTGGCATGGAATATGGTTGGAATAAATGAAAATAGTAATGGGTGATGGGTTGGAAATGATAAATTATGGTTTGTTAAATGATTAATGATAATTATTGGAATAATTATGTTTAATAAATGGTTAAAGATAGAATAAATGTTATTAATGATTAATGAATGGGTTATAGTGGGTAGTGATTTAATGATTGGTTTTACATTAAAATGGTTAACAATTGAAATGCATATGGTAATAAAAATTCAAGAAATTATAATGTTAAATGAAATGAGAAGTTGTTAATGTTGATATGGATTCTTATGTGATTTTTTGGGGATTATTTGTGGAATTATAATGGAAGTGGTTATAAGAGGGTAGTAGTAACAAGGCAATGGTTGATGAGGGTGTTTCTAGTGTTAGTTTGGTGTAAACCCTTAAGAAAGATTTATGTGTGACTATATATTTATTATATTTTCTTATTATTTCTTACGCACCACCACTTGAGTCGAGTAACCTGATTGAAATCCATATGGGTACTTTGGTTCTGAGTGTTTTTCTCAATATCTAGGTTATAGAGGGAACACATATAAAACCACTCCCTCTTCCCTTCTCCCCCTTCACACTTAGTATGAGTTGTAATGGCTCACAGTGGGTGTATATATACGACCTATAACAATTTTAGGTTTTGGTGTATATATATTCTTGTTGACATGATTATGTGTATTTGGTGTGGATACATAGTGGGGGTTGTGCATTATAGGAGCAGAGTATGATGTTTATGTCCTTCATGTTCACGATATCATACTGTGATGAGGATGTGATGTGTGGTTGTGATGTGGATATGGTTTTTTATGTGTTTGTGACATGCGTATGTGTGGATATATGGTTATGAGATTATATAGAAGGGGTTGAAGCATAACAAATATTTCATTAGAGTGTGAGAATGACCAGATTAGTGGGGAAGTGTATGTGGGGTAATTTATTAATATATATTCTTTTTATATTACACTTAAGATAGAGTTTGGAATTAGACACTCATGAGGATTGAATGGGATGATAATTCAATAATATTTGTTAAAATTTTCATATGGAATAACATGGGAGACCATCTATGACACAAGTGATCACCCACCCTATGATTTAAAGTAAGTAACTTGAGATTACCAAAAATATTAGGCATGATGATATTAAATGTAGGGCAGAGACCCAGGAGTGGTAGATGTATCATTCTTGAATATTCTTGTGTTTGGACTGGGGTGATTTGAGGAAACTATAATGAATCTAAAGTAATTATATTTAATGAATTCCATATTGTAGAGATTATGAGAATCCTTTCTTTACTTATAGAGCTGGCTACTGGTTTTCATCCATATGTATTTTAGGTTGGTGAGGTATAAGAGGATGGAATAGTTGACCATAGAAGGGTTGACCCGATAAAGGAGGATGATCCATAGAGGATGATGCCATGTGAGTTTTACCATCTATTACACAAGTGATTATCCCCGCAAACCCCTTTTTGTTTGGAAACTGTGTTTATTTTGATGGGGGGTCTATCCCGGTTCTATTGATTTCCAAATCTTTATTGGAAATGGTTAGGCTCTATTAATATATATTTTTATAAGTGGTTCTCTTATACTATATTTGTAAGTCTTGTTTTGTGTATTTGAACCGTAAATACTAATATTTGAGATTCAAATAGGATGGAGATGAATAAATATTGGATGGATGCTAATCGTTTGACAATAGAGTATGAGAACAAAGTGAAAGAGTTCATCAAGTTTTAAAAGGATCATGCAAAGGATACTTCTCAATTCCCTTGTCCGTGTTTATGTTTTTTTTATTCTAGACTACTTACTCCAGAGGAGTTGGAAGAACATTTGATATGTCATGGAATAGATCAGAGTTATAAATTTTGGAATAAACATGGAGAAAAGGCGAATGTAGCTACTGGCTGGGATAAAACTGTGTTTTATGGATCATCAGATATGAATAAAAATATGGGTAATGAAGAAGACCATATGGAGGATTTGATTACATATGTTAATGATGATGAAGATCATATTAAGGAAATGACAAAGACAATTGAAGATGAACTCCGTGATTTCCAAAAATTGTTTGAGAAGTTAAAGAGTTATGAAAAGATGCCATTGTATGATGGTTTCCCTAAATATACAGCATTTTCAGTTGTACTGAAGTTGTATAAATTGAAATCAAGCAACGGATGGAGTGATGTTAGTTTTACAGAACTACTTTCTCTCTTGAATGACATGCTCTCAGAAGATAATGATCTCCCAATCTAGACATATGAAGCTAAACGAATGCTACACTCAATGGGTTTGATTTCTGAAATAATATATTCTTACCTGAAATACTGTATATTGTTTCTCAAGGAGAACAAATCACTTATAGAATTCCCAAAGTGTGGTGCTTCTCGATACAATAAATATGAATCCAATCCTACGAAAGTTGTATGGTACTTTCCAATCATTCCAAGGTTTAGGTGTCTATATGGAAGTGAAGAAACTGCAAGACAATTATCGTGGCATGCAGATAAAAGAAATAAAGATGGGAAATTATGTCATCCAGTCGACTCTCCTCAATGGAAGAAAATTGATCACGAGTATCCTGAATTTGGAAAAGAGCCGAGAAACCTTCGTCTTGCGTTATCTATAGATGGAGTGAATCCTTTTGGTTTTCAAAACAGAACTCACAGTACATGGCCTGTTATGTTGGTAAAATATAACTTGCCACCCTGTTTATACATGAAGTGGAAATTAATCATGTTATCTATGCTTATATCAGGACCAAAAAAACCAGGTAACGATGTTCATGTTTGTCTGGCTACTTTGATCGAGGATTTGAATTTATTTTGGGATTCATGTGTTATGTTGTATGATACTTATAAAAGTGAATACTTCACATTGAGAGAGATGTTGTATGGGACAATAAATGATTTCCCTGCTTATGGAAATTTGTCAGGCTATAGCATTAAAGGAACTCAAGGGTGCCCCGTGTGTGAAGAAGATACATAATCAATTAGGTTGAAACATTCATAGAAATATGTGTTTCTAGGACATCGTAGATTTATACCTCGTCGGCATAAGTACCGATATTGGACGACATCATTCAATGGAAGTTCAGAACAACGCGCAACACCATATCCACTAACAGGTGATCAGGTGTTTGAGAAAGTAAAAGATGTGAACATTGTTTTTGGTAAACCATTTTTGAAAAAACTTACGAAAATCGGTTGGAAAAAGAGATCAGTTTTTTTTGAATTACCATACTGGAATTGTTTGTACGTCAAACATTTTCTTGATGTGATGTATGTGGAAAAAAATGTATGTGACAATGTTATCAGAACATTGCTAAATGCCCCTGGAAAAACAAAGGATGTAATTAAGGCAAGTTTGGACATGGTTGACATGGGAATACGAGAAGAGTTGGCTCCTGTTAAGAGTGGAAATCGAATGTTTCTTCCTCCAGCTGCTTACACTCTTTCTAGGGAAGAGAGATATCAGTTTTGAAACTTCTTCAATGATGTAAAGGTTCCAGAGGGATATTCATCAAATATCAAGAACACTGTGTCAATTAATTATTTGAAGTTAAAAGGTTTGAAATCACATGACTGTCATGTTTTGATGCAAGATCTAATTCCTATAGCTTTAAGTTGCATTTTTCCCAAGAATGTTCATCATACGTTAACCAAAATCTGTTTCTTTTTCAAAGATATATGTAGAAAAGTTTTAGACCTGTTGAAATTTCTAGCAATGGAAAAAGAAATCGTCATCATATTATGTGAATTATAAATATTCTTCCCGCCAACATTCTTTGATATGATGGTTCATTTGATGATTCACTTGGTGAGAGAGATTCAACTTTGTGGTCCTGTAAACTATAGATGGATGTACCCTGTTGAACAATATATGAATATTTTGAAAGGGTATGTCAAAAATCAAAGTCGGCCAGAGGGTTGTATAGTGGAGCGATATATTGTTGAGGAATCCATTGAATTTTGTACCGAATACCTATCTGATGTGGAAAGCATTGGTCTCTTGAAATCTCGTCACACTGGATGCATTGAGGTTGAGGGAATTTCTAGAAGAGATGTTGTGACAATCAGTATTACAGACCAGGAGCAGGCCCACCTTTATGTTTTTCATAATAGTTGGGAGGTTGCTCCATATATTGAAACTCACAAAGAAATTCTTAGGCAGTTGAATCCATCAAGGGATGAAAAATGGATATCAAATACACATAATCACCAGTTCATAGGATGGTTTCAGGACCATATTTTTAAGGAGTTGGATGAAAATATGAATTCAATTTCAGAATGACTACAATGGCTAGCCACCAGACCAAGTGTGTATGTATTATCTTATAATAGTTATGTAATTAATGGTTATACATTCTATACATATGAACATGATGAAGATAGTACCATGAAAAATAGTGGAGTTACACTTGTGGATGAAGCGATGCATGTTTCTGGTAGTAAGGATAGAGATCCAATTTATGCAAATATGTTATACTTTGGAATTATCAAACAAATATGGAAGTTGGATTATACGACATTCCAATTGTCGATTTTTCAATGAAAATGGGTTGATAACAATAGTGGTGTTAAAATAGATGAATGGGGATTTGTGAAAGTTGATTTTAGTAAAGAAGTGTACAAAGACAAAGAATTTATAATGGCATCACAAGAGTTACAAGTTTTTTATGTTCTAGATCCCGCAAACCAAAAGTGGTCGATTGTTCTGTTATCGTCCAAAACTGCTGAAGGGTCTGATGAAAATTCAGTTGAGGACGATCTTTTTAGTGGTATGTTGCAATTATTTCACAGTGGTCCCAATGTAGATGATGTTTTGTATGTTATAGGAGAACATAATGAAGGGATTTTGATAATCTATAGAGGTTTCAAATCCCTTCAGCCTTTGAAAAAAATAAAGAGAGTTCAATAAACAAGTTATATTTTGTTTGTAATATAGATCTTGTTATCTCATGTTATTATCTTATCATTACTGGATTTAGGTAATCTAAATTAACTATTCAACAACTTTTGTATATAATGACTTCTGCACGTTCTGGTGCTCCTAACCTTGAGGCTGAACAAGTCTCTCAAGCTGCTGCTGCTGCTGCTGCTACTGCGGTTGCTCACAGTGCAGAGCAACAACAAGTTTCTGAACCTGTTACTGCTCCTAGTGTTGAGGTCCAACAACCATCAGCACATGCCGTTTCTACCATTTCAGATGAACATATATATTATGTTGGTATCAATTAAATGGTTGGGGATGAAGGACTGCCATCGTAGAAAACACAGGTGCGTCGTAGTTTGACAGTGTTAGCCAAAGTTATTAAGGAAAAAGAAAAGGAATAAAATTTGATGTCGAATGGAATGCATGAGGACAACATGTGAATCCCAACAAGGCTATGTTTATTAGTTACATTGGGGTTTTCACTCGACAATGTGTGCCGATTGACATAGATTCATGGAACCATGTTGTGTCCTGGCTGAAGGCTATGATCTGGTAAGAAATTACGGTAAGATTATGATATTATTTCTTTAATTTACTAGAAAATAAAATAATGAAATAATTTCTTACTCTTCTCAATCTCTTTCAGAGTACATTTATAATAGACTATTCACACAATAATTATGTACTAAGGCTTGCAGGAAGGATTCATCGAGGTTTTCAAACTATTTTAACAAAATGTCACCTGAAAGATTCCAAAGGTAAAATAAACCTTCACCCACCCATTGTATACGCTCACCTGATATCCCAAGAAGCATGGGATGCATTTATTGGCCTTCGTGGAGATGAGAAGTTTCAGTTATATTGTGGGTGATAATACATTGTTTGAAGATATGTGTATTCATCACTTTGATTGTCAATATTTCATTTATGAAATAGCAACTTTGTACTGAAAATAAGGAACGAGCATCAAAACCAACTTACCTCTATCGTAAATCAAGGATGGGGTACACTTCAATAGAAAAGAAAATGGTACATATTTTAAATTTACAGTAATATTGTTAGGTTCCAATAAACAGCCTCATAATTATCTTTCTATATTTATATGTATATTGATGAGTCTAAAAACAAAGACACTTCCATCCCACATCATGTGCTATGGAAGTAGGCACATGTGAATAAGGAAGAGAAGCTAGTAGATGAGAACACACAAAAAGTGTGGGAAATATGTGTAAGTATGATACGACGATAAAAATATTTGTTTTAAATTGATATTA
This sequence comes from Viscum album, assembly GCA_963277665.1. Taxonomy (NCBI): domain Eukaryota; kingdom Viridiplantae; phylum Streptophyta; class Magnoliopsida; order Santalales; family Viscaceae; genus Viscum; species Viscum album. The sequence goes on from OY728166.1 coordinate 857,510,768, forward strand.
CATAAAAATAATTAGTTATTTTCCTATATCCGAAATTCATAGGAATCAGCTACTCCTGTAGCGGATGCAGACCTATTATCGACAACTTTAAAGCATCCATAACAATATGGTCGTGTCAGAGGTACGGGGTTTGGGGTGACACCCTGAGTATATTTTGAGAAAAAAAAGAAACGGATGATAGAGATGAAAAATTGAAACAAATGAGAGAAATACTAGAAACTCTTGAAGAACGATTGCAATGACAGGGAGAGTTGCTAGCAACTTTTATGGGTGAGAATAAAGGAGAAGACACAACTCAGTAACAACCAGTGCGTGAAGATCCTACCCCACCCCCACCAGCTTTGAGGTGAGCCATTCCCCTCAAAGAGCTATCTTAGCCATGGTAATCAATATTCTAATAATTGTTCCCATGAAATGTGAATCAGACAAACACTGATACTTTTTCTATACTGATCTTCTACAGGGTGATAATGACTATGATTTATATCTATCAACACCCACCTATCACCTTGTAGTGAGGGCTACAATGTTCAATATCCCAGATGACAAGCTACATAATAGACCACTTCCGAAATATCATATGAAAGTGACAATTACTATAGCTCATGATCCAAATGCAGAGCTACCTATTTCACTTGATAACGATGATATTCATACGGTCAAAAAGGCTATTGGGAAATTCATTGCATGGCCATCACAACTTGTAAGAGTACATGAATACAAAGAGGTATTTATTTCTTTTTTTTCAAGCTAAACCTTTAACAATTAATACAAAAAAGGTTCTAAACCGATGAATGTTATTATAGACAGAGAAAGGGAAGGGGGTGACAAATGTCGGCTCAAAACCATCTAAAAGATCATCCAACCGATCCTAAAGAGCTACTAAAAGCACAATAACACCACCTGTTCTCTATCCACATTTACTAGCATTGATGACTCATGTGGATATGAAGCTAAGTGGTGGTAGTAGTCATATAGTGGTTTTCTAAAAGAATATATACGGAGAGGAAAGTCAATATTTCATTGCTGCTGAAAATGTAAATGAGATCCTTGAAAACGGTTGGCTAGGCGTCACAATTGTAAATATATATATGAGGTATGTTTTTATGAATTGATTTTCTAAAATTTAATCTAATGTGAAAATTATGACTAAATGCATTTTATAGTGTTGATAGACGTATATATGAAAAACAGTTGAAGGAATTTTCCCATGAGACAAAATTTGGACTCATTAGTCCTCATACCACATCAACACATCTAAATAAATTAGAGCCACCAAAAAAGGATGAAATAGTGAACGTCTTGATGAAAACATTTGAAATCAAGATTACAGATGACAACCTCTTCCTAATACCAACCATGTAGGAGTAAAACTCTACGATTAAATCATATCAATTATATTTTCACTTATTTTATTACTTATTCCTTTTTGTGTTTTTAGGAAACATTGGATGCTAATTGCGGTGAACTTGGATACTCCAAAGATTTATTTTCTATATTCAAATCAAGGATATCTATCAAACTGACCACACATGATGGAGTTTGTGAATCTTTAAGACACTACATCCTACGTTTTAGGTCTAAACATCAAGAAATATAATTTATATTATCTTTTACTAAGGATGATATTATGATAGGGTGGTATATCATTATCATCTAAAAAAAGGAATGAGGACAGAGGCTAAGCACAAGAAGGAGAGCAAGTACTACGTTTGGAAAAATATCAGGGTATATATAATAAAATTTCACTATCCAAACACATATCAACACAAGTTACTTATTCTCCTAATGATCAATTTTTTTGCAGTGTCCAAAACAAACAAATGATAATGATTGTGATTATTATGTTTGTAAATTTAGGAAAGATATCATTTTTAATCAACAAACTAGCATCCTTAAAGAGGTATTTTAAAAAACAACTACTATTTCACTTGATTTATTTATTAATTCTTTATTTTTATATTTTGTCGTGATACTCTGACTGACGAAAAGCTTCATACTCACAAGATGATATATATTTTTTCAAAAATGAGTGGGTCGCATACCTAATGGCAGATTTTACACAAATAGCATGAAGATCTGACTTGGGGACGTGTACAATTGGTGGTCATTTTTGAGAGGGGTTAAGGGGATCAAAAGATGAAACATTATTGTATGTAAATGTTAGTAGGAAAATTGTAATTGTTATTAAATAAAACATCCTTTATCTAATGAGTCATTTTTCCATTTTACCAGATGAAATGCGCTAGAAAAATGCAAGAATGATGAACCACTCAAAGGGTCTCTCTTTTGTTTAAAATGGACAGAATTTTAAGTGAAAACACCAACTGACGTACGAAAATCCGACCAAATGCATTTGGATTGTGTTGATCATTTAGGAGAACGATCCATGGGTTATTTGGTGAAGTGTAAGAGTCAAGCCCGCCTCAATCCAAAGAATAGTGTGGCCGGTATCACTCAAAGGGTGTCTCTTTTGTTTAAAATGGACAAAATTTTAAGTGAAAACACCAACTAACGTACGAAAATCTGACCAAAAACATTAGGATTGTGTTTATCCTTTATGAGAATGATCCATGGGTTCATTGGTGATGTGTACGAGTCAACCCTACCTCAATATGAGGCACGGTGTGGCCGGTATCACTTAAAGGGTCTCTCTTTTGTTTAAAATGGACATAATTTTAAGTGAAAACACCAACTGATGTATGGAAATAAGACCAAAAACATTAGGATTGTGTTGATCCTTTAGGATAAAGATCCATGGGTGCATTGGTGATGTGTAAAAGTTAACCCCACCTCAATTAAAGGCACACTGTGCCCGATATCACTCAAAGGGTCTCTCTTTCGTTTAAAATAGACCGAATTTTAAGTGAAAACAACAACTGACGTATAGAAATCTGACCAAAAGCATTCTTATTGTGTTTATTCTTTAGGAAACGATCCATGGGTGTGTTGGTTATGTGTACGAGTCAACCTCGCCTCAATCCGAGGCACGGTGTGGCCGGTATCAATCAAAGGGTCTCTCTTTTGTTTAAAATGGATAAAATTTTAAGTGAAAACAACAACTAACGTACGAAAATATGACCAAACGCATTAATATTGTGTTGATCCTTTAGGATAAAGATCCATGGGTCATTTTTTATGTGTAAGAGTAGACCCCGCCTCAATACGAGGCATGGAGTGACCGGTATCACTCAAAGGGTCTCTCTTTCGTTTAAAATGGACATAATTTTAAGTGAAAACAAAAACTGACGTACGCAAATCTGACCAAAAACATTCGAATTGTGTTGATAATTTAGGAGAAATATACATGGGTAATTTTTGACATGTAAGATTCAACCCTTCCTAAATCCGAGGCACGATGTGGCCGATATCACTCAAACAATCTCTCTTTCTTTTAAAATGGACAGAATTTTAAGTGAAAACAACAACTGACGTGTGAAAATCAGACCAAACGCATTATTATTGTGTTGATACTTTAGTATAACGATCCATGGGTCATTTTTAATATGTACGAGTCAACCCCACCTCAATATAAGGCACGGTGTGGATGATATCACTCAAAGGGTCTCTCTTTGGTTTAAAATTGACATAATTTTAAGTGAAAACAACAACTGACATACGCAAATCTGACCAAACGCATTAGGATTGTGTTGATCCTTTATTATAATGATCCATGGGTCATTTTGGATATGTAATAGTCAAATCCACCTCAATCAGAGGCACGGTGTGACCGGTATCACTCAAATGTTATCTATTTCGTTTAAAATGGGCAGAATTTTAAGTGAAAACAACAAATGACGTACGCAAATATGACCAAACTCATTTGGATTGTGTTGATACTTTAGGATAATTATAAATTGGTCATCTGTGATGTGTAAGAGTCAACACCGACTCAATCCGAGGCATGGTGTGGCTGGTATCACTCAAAGAGTCTCTCTTTTGTTTAAAATAGACAAAATTTTAAGTGAAAACAACAACTGACGTATGGAAATCAGACCAAACACATTCTAATTGTGTTTATACTTTAGAAAAAATATCCATGGGTGAGTTTTTGACATGTATGAGTCAACCCCACCTCAATCCGAGGCACGGTGTGGCCGGTATCACTCAAAGGGTCTCTCTTTTGTTTAAAATGGATACAATTTTAAGTGAAAACAACAACTGACGTACGAAAATCTGACAAAATGCATTCGGATTGTGTTTATACTTTATGAAAACGATCCATGGGTAATTTTTGATGTGTAAAAGTCAACACCTCCTCAATCTGAGGCATGATGTGGCCGATATCACTCAAAGTGTCTCTCTTTCGTTTAAAATGGACAAAATTTTAAGTGAAAACAACAACTGACGTACGCAAATCCGACCAAATGAATTCATATTGTGTTGATACTTTAGGAGAACTATACAATGTTAATTTGTGACATGTAAGAGTCAACCCCACCTCAATCTGAGACATGGTGTGTCTGGTATCACTCAAAGGGTCTCTCTTTCGTTTAAAATGGACAAAATATTAAGTGAAAACAACAACTGATGTACGCAAATCTGACCAAATGCATTAGGATTGTGTTGATCCTTTAGTAGAATGATACATGTGTCATTTATGATGTGTAATTGTCAAAACCACCTAAATATGAGGCATAGTGTGGCTAGTATCACTCAAAGGGTCTCTCTTTTTTTTAAAATGGACAAAACTTTAGGTGAAAACAACTGACGTACGAAAATCCAACCAAACACATTTGGATTGTATTGATTCTTTAGTATAATAATACATGGGTCATTTGTGATGTTTATGAGTCAACCCCATTTCAATCCTAGGCACGGTGTGGTCGGTATCACTCAAAGGGTATCTCTTTCGTTTAAAATGGACAAAATTTTAAGTGAAAACAACAACTAACGTATGAAAATATGACCAAACGCATTCAGATTGTGTTGATAATTTAGGAGAATGATCCATAGATAGCCCCCCTCAACCTACTGGACACCCCCAACCCATGGAAACCCCCACCCCCTAGACACCACCCCACCACCTGGACACCTCCCCTACCCCTGGAAACCCCCACCCCCATGGACAGCCACCCCCCCCTTGGACACCACCCCACCCCCCTTGGACAGCCCCACCACCCCCCTGGACTGCCCCCACCCCTTGGACACCACCCCACCACCTAGACACCCCCACCCCTCTGGACACCCCACCCCTATGGACACCCCCACCCCTTGGAAAGCTCCCCCAACCCCCTGGACACCCCACCCCTGGACACGCCCATGGACAGCCCCCCCCGGACAGCCCCCCCACCCCCCCGACCCCCCCGGACATCCCCACCCCCTGGACACCCACAAACCCCCTAGGCGGCACCCCCACCCCTCCTAGACACCACCCCACCACCTGGACACCCCCACCCCTGGACACCCCCCACCCATGGACGACCACCCCCACCCTCCTAGACACCACCCCACCCCCTTGGACATCCCCACCAACCCCCTGGACCGCCCCCACCCCTCGTACACCCCCACCCCCTGGAAAGCCCCCCGGCACCCTGGACACCACCCCACCCCCCTGGACAACCCCCCCCGGACAGCCCCCCCACCCCCTAGACACCCCCCCACCCCTTGGATTCCCCCCCCACCTGGACACCCCCCTTCTAGACACCACCCCACCACCTAGACACCCCACCCCCTGGACACCCCCACCTTCATGGAAAGATCCCACCACCCCCTGAACACCACCCCTCCCCCCTTGGACAGCCCCCAACCTCCTGGACCGCCCCCAACCCCCATGGACACCCCTATCCCCCAGACACCCCCATCCCCCCGGACACCCCCTACCCCCCTGGACAACCACCCCAAACCCCTGAACATCCCCCCAAACCCCTTAATTCTGAATTGAATTCTTTATGTATTTAATTAAATTATGAATTATGTTGGGTATACTTGTTGTATGGTTATACTTGGTGTAATTACCTTATGAATTATGTGTTAATTTTGTATGGGTATACTTATTGAGATGCTGAATTTTTTGCAGGTGCTGTTTGGGTGTGCTGTTGTAGAATTTTTCGTTGCAGGAGACAGGGGATTTATCAGCACTTTTTTTAGCACTGATAAAGGATCAGTTTATCAGCGCTAAACAAGCACTGATAAAAAGTAAATTTATCAGCGCTAAAAGGCATTGATAAAGGGTTCTTTTATCAGTGCCTTTTTAGCACTGATAAAGTATCCCTTTATCAGCGCTTATTCAATGCTGATAAAGGGGACCCCCCCCCTTTATCAGCACTGAGCTTTACAATGCTTTTTTAGCGCTGATAAATCCCATTTTGAGCACTGATAAAGCCCGTTTTTGTAGTAGTGGCGCCATCCTATACGAAAACATTGAGATTGGGGAAGCGTCTGGTAGTAACTCTATCCCAAACTCCATCCCTCGTCGAGGGGTAACACTACAATCTATTCAGGAAAAAACATCAGGTTACTCATTCAAAACCCTAAGAAATGCCGACGGTTGAACCTCCGACGAACTCGACATCAGCACGACTATCAAGACAAGGAAAAAACACGCCACCAACCTATCCAAGTCTGGATTGCCAATGGACATGATAGACTCTCTGTTAGCATCATAAAACAAAAGCTGTCTCCTGAAGCAATCCACAATATCCTGCATTGAATACAGTCAGTCCATACTGAGGATGATATCGTAGGACTGTATCCATAAATACAATAAGTCTCTCAAAGAGCAATGTTGACTGAGTTTTAGCTCATAGTCTCTACATACTTCATACGGGTAATTTTGGTCTCCAATTAGCATAATCAATGCCAAGGGAACTAAAAGTCTCTCCACCCCAAGTCCCAAAGCATGGACTAGGTAATGTGATATAAAGAAGTTTGTGGCTCTCGAATCAAACAAAGCATGAAACTAAGTAGAAAGCAAGCAAAGGGTACCTCAAATAACATCCGGCTCGCCAAATGCTGGCAACGCCGAGGCATGAAGCTGGCCACGACCTATTCCACAACCGCTCTGACCCTAATGAATACCACCTCCACAGTCACACTTTTCTCTATGAGGATGAGAAGGGTTGTCCTTTTCTTGTCCCATATCCACTCTACTGATCAAAAGCTAGAGCATCCTGCTGGTGTTGCGTAGGCTGAAACTGCCTCAATGGAGGAACCTGAAGCGGAACACCTAGCGCACACTGCCTACTTAGAAAGGTCGGGCACTCTCATCGTGGATGACCTTAGCCTCCACAAAAAAAAGTGTGTGATCCTTGGGCAAAGGCCTGGAAGCCACCACCTCCGGAGAAATGAGATGATGAGGGTCAGGACCTACCCCATCTGACTAAAAGCTCTTCTGTCCAGACAACCGGGAACCCATAACCACAGATCTGATTTGTGAGGAATCTTGATGACTCCCCTCTCGTGATGACCTGGTTCTAGTTAGAATCCTGTCAACAACTTCTACACTTCACAACACATTGAGATATGTCGAAAACATGAACGGGGTGACTTGAAATTGGATCTATGAATGCAAAGCCTCCTCGAAATGTCTCTCTCTAGCCTCCTCATCTTCCAACAGGTATGAAGCATATCAGAAAAGGGTCTTAAAACAGATCCTGAACTTCCACACACTGGAACTCCCCTGTCGATGGGTATGGAACTTCAGGTGATTGACCGCCTTCATAGTCAAAGAAATAAACTCTACTTAGAATTGGTTCCTAAACTTCTCCCACGAGACTTCTGACTCCTCAGGATTCCAGAGGAACAAGATCCACCACTACCTCGCTACCCCACGTCCCATCATCATAGCCAACAAAACTTAGTTTTCCTTCCGAGAACGGATCAAAATAAAATTTATCTCAACCTCCTTCAACTAGTCTTCTATCACTAACACGCCCGTAGGGAATCGTTAATTCCCTACGGATCTGATCAAAATAAAAAATTTATAAAAACTCAAACTATGCAACTCGATTAATTAAAATGTAGTATTATGCAAGTTTGAGATCAAACCCACAGAGATGGTTAATTAGTTTATTTTGGTTTTCAAAAGATTATATTTTATTAAATTAAAGAAATAGGTGAAGAATTATATTGGTTTGATTAATTTGAAGAAAAAATATTGATGGAGATTGATTCTTTGGTTTGAAATCAGAAAAAGGCGTGTTAGGGTTTTTGTAGTTTCAGGGTTCAGGTACAATTGGACTTTTATAAAACAAATTGATTAATTCATGTTTGGTGTCGGATTCGAGATGATGGAGATCCAATGGTCATGATATCCCCTCCTCGATTCAACAATCCATTTTTTTCCTTCATGCCAGAAATTTAGGGTTTTTACCGAATTGAGTTTGTCTCCATATCATTTTTAAGTCCGGTTGTCCTGAATGCAATAATGGTCATGCCTTGATTCAGGGTAACCAATTGAACAATTTATAATGTTTATTTCAGATTCATATACCAATGGTCACGATAAATTAAAGGAAAGAGATTGAAAATTTATTTAATAAACTAAGGAAATCCAAAATACATGAATAAAGAAAAAAGAATAAATCCAACGATGCCTTCCCCCTTCATCTAAGTAATGCTATCACAAGGTGGGTTTGATGAGAGAATAAGAGGGAATGTTAAAAATAAAAGAAAGCTTAATGAAAACAGAGATGAAACTGTGCAGGCTTCAAGCTTTGGTCTCCGAGATCTCCTTCACAACAGCAGGCTGGTCCTCTATTTATAAGCTTCAGATGAGATCGTTCAGTATTAAATGGCCTTAAGGATAGGTCAAAAGTTGGTCATAGGTGGGTCTCATATCTTAAAACAAGTCAAAATATCAATATATGGTGAATTTGGCCTTATCTGGTTCGTAACGAACTTTACACACCATGTACTGATTACATGACATGTAAATCTTGCACCACGTGTATCAAACTCACATCCTAGAGGCTTTTTGGGCATACTTCAAAAGTGTCATGGAGTGACATATATGCTCCATGCCGTGACACATGTCAACTCAACTTTATGTTGATTTCCTCCACTTCACACCCCATAGCTCTTTCATGAATTGCACCGGTACACGCTGTATAATCAGTACATGATGTATAATATGAATTTTCTGCTCCAGAAGCCTTGTTTTATCTTGGTTCTTCAGTTATGTGTCTTGGAAGCTGTGTTTTCAAAGGCGCGCTGAGGCACGTGTCATGGAAAGAGCCACTGCGAGGTGAACCTGGAGCGTCTCACCACTGGTGAGGCAAGGTGGCCTGGCTTAGGCACGCCCAAGGAATGCACACCATATCTACAGGCGTTAAAGTGCGAGGCACAAATGTGGCGCACTTTTGAAAAGAAAGAAAGGATTTTTTTTTCTTCATAAAGTAAAAATGAAAAGGGGTTGGGGCTCTTAGGTCAAAAAAACATTAAATAAAACATATAATGTAATAATAATAAAAAAATACTGCATGACCCCTGAAAAAAATTTACAACTCCCTCCATTATGAGTGAAACAACACAACTTGGGCAGGTCGCAGGCTCCATTCGAAGCAGCAAGAGCCGACACACTGTGGGGAAACAACGGTAACTCCTCTTCTCCCAAACTTTCATCATTTTCCATTGATGATGATTTTGATGTTTAGATTCTCAAATATTGATTATTGGTTTATGGTTTGATTGAAAAATATTAGTATGTACTTTAATTTTATTATTTTTATTTAATTTAAGTTTTTTTAATTTAAAATATTATTGAAAAATGTGTTTTTTTAATCATGTCGGTGCCCTAGTTTTGTGAGGATCTCACGATGCAAAGTGTCTTTTTGCTCCTTTTTCAATTATATGTGGTATACTACCATAAAACACAAAATGAGTTAAACTGTTCAAAAATTAGAAAGAATAATCATTTAAATACAAAAATTAATATATTAAAACACCATAAAATACATACATGAAATACATATATTATTCACTGAGTCTGAAATGAAGTCTTCATAATTCTACAAACTCTGTCACTGAAACTCTCAAAGTGTCCTCAAAGTGTCGATGGCAGCAGCCTATACTCTGCGGTGATCTACTAACACATCTTGTTGAACATACTTTGCACGAACCTGACATGGATGTCAACCTGGAGCTATATCTGCAAAAGAACAAGTGGTTAGACACTCCTAAACCTGGAATATGGAATATTTAACATTAATTAATTAATTATTTTATACATTTAAGGTTTTAACCTAATCCCAAGGTTAACCCATTTCAAACACAGACACAAAAAAGAATGATGCATGATCATTTCCTAAGTCTCCACCCCTCTACCAGTATCACTTTGTTTATTAGTCACGGTAAACTTACAGGTTCATGCATCAAATCAAAGAGGGCCTTAAATACCCGTGTCTCAACCAGTTTCTCATGTTTACATCGCTTAATAAACTTAGATGACACCGTAACCCTACCAACCCATTCAGTCCTCACTCATGTATAACTCCAAACTTCATCTCATCCTTCAACCTTTGATATCACTCTATCACAAAATCCTCCTCCCAAAGGTATCCCTCCTGGTCCGGAAATGAGAGGAGGATGGTGACCACCTGAAACTCGCCTAAAAAAAACTCCTGCAAAACCACAAACTAATAATATACAACCCAATCTTCAACCTTCTCCTATTGACCTAAAAAATAGATTATATACGTAGGGTGAGCATAACAGGTATACTCAGTAGGATCCTCCCTAGAGCCTCTCGTGCAAAGAATAAAGAAAGCATACTAAAGCTCAATAAACAACAAGTGAAACTAATTCATCACCTAAAAGGGTATACTAAGTTCTCAGTCTCGCCATGGTTATCTCTCACCAAGTATCACATACAAGAGATCATTTAATATAGTGATGAAACAAAGGTACCCTACTACCACTTCTCCACTGGTTTAAAATTAAAAATTAATATTATTTAAAAATACCGACTAATTGCATCGAGTAATGGACATAATTGAATGTCGTTTGCTTTTTTAATTTATAACATAGATCAAATGTATTATATTGATTTCACATATATGTAATTAATGCATTTTTATATATATATGCACACACACAATTATTTTTTTAGAATTTAATCAATTTATATTATTTATTATATATATTTATTTATTATGTTTTAATATTTTCAATATGTATTCACCTTAATTTCGATATATATCCATTTTTTAATGATTTATATTAATATAACTTATCCAAATTTTCAACATTGTACTCATTTTTAATTAATCAATTTTAATAATTTTTAACATGCATGAACTTAAGATTAAATATTCATTAATAATGTTAAAAATACATTTGTAAAAAAATATTTATAAACAAATAAATGTATATTTACTGTTTTTATACACTTATAATTATAAATAGATAAATAATGTTTGTTTAAAAAGTATTTATATAATTATAAATAAATAATTATAAATTTATAATAAATTTATTTAAATAATGAATATATTTACTATGTGTGTGTGTGTATATATATAAATATATATAATGATATAAATATATATAACGATATAAATATATATAACGATATAAATATATATAACGATATAAATATTATTTTTTTTAAAAGTATTTATATAATTATAAATAAATAATTATATATTCAAAAAATTATAAAATTATTATTTTATTAAAAGTATTATTATAAGTATTATAAGTATATATAATAATTATACTCTTTTAAAAAGTATTATTTGTTTTTAAAAAGTATTATAAGTATTTATCAATGCTTATAAACTTAGTGCTGATAAAAGGCATCCTTATCAACACTTTTTTGAAGCGCTGATAAAAGTGTCATGATCTATTTTAAGAACCCTAACCATCATGAACCGATTCGTGATATCTGAAACTCTCTGCGGAAGTGACCTGCTGTAGACACTTATAGTTGTCGAATCCAAACACTAATCTAGGCTAGAATAAAGGCTACAACTATTTCAAAGCTTGAATCCAAGTTTCAAGCGATTCAATGGTTGAATGCAACCACGACTCGAACGAAATCCATATTTTTTGATATCTCTAATTTCCTCCGGTTATTGACTGAACCTTCTCATCCCATGATAAAACACAATTTTATTGAATATTTTATTAATAATAAATTATATAATTTCATCAAATTGTGGTAACTATGTTCATTTATGGAATATTTGGGATTAGATCATTCATTTGAAAATTTGATGAAAATTCCAGTTTTACCCTTTAAAAATTCACTGTAGTATTTCAAAAATAAGTAATTTTATTTGAATTAATTGAACTTAATATTTTGTAAATGTGTTCCTGAAATAATTTTCTACAACTTTCGTTTAGGACATTGGAGCTAAATTGTGCATTTGGTTGGTGCAAATGGGCCATGAAGTCAAAGTTGGGCTAGACTCGCCAGATTGGACATGGGTTCTGTATTTGGGGCATAACTTCTTTATACGTGCTTGGATTAGGCTAAAATTTTGAGATGAGCTCTAGGAAGAATTTTCTCAAGAACCATCCTTCTTGAAGGACAGCTGATTCATGCGTTTTGGTGGTCAAATGGGAGGTGAAAGTTGGAATAAAATATTTGGCCGAGATTCCCCATTCACACTTGAAACCACTTTAAACCTAGCCCCCCTCCTCTATATAAATTAACATTTTTTTCATTTGGAGGGGTTGATACATGAATTAGGAGATTTGGAGCATAATATAAGTGGTTATACACCATTTAAATTCACAATTGAAGGAGGGAAGATACCAAGCTAGGATCTCCTCCAAAATGCTCTTATTTTCCTCTTCTTTGTTGTTTTGTTGTTGTGCTTTCAATAAACTCTTAGTTTCTATTTCACTTATTCTGTTATTTTCAATTTTATTCTTCTCTTAATCTTCATATTTTGGATGGAATTAAATAGTGTAAATAATATTGGGTTATACCCTTTCTAAACCTTTTCACTTACATAACGTTTCTACGATGACTACACCGCCTATGGAAGAGTAGTTTTTTTAGTAATCGATCGAAATATATCATTCTTCATTCATTTATTTTGAATTAATTATATATTATAATTAAAATAATATGATCAATTAATTGATTTATTAATTTAATTTAAACTAAACAAACAATTTATCAATTTACACAAAAACACGCGAGGATGAGATTTTGTGTAAATTGTGAGAGCACGAACTTAATCGATAATACAAAACCATACATGATCAATTTTTAGTGTACAAATATAATCCCTAAACTCAATTAATTATAATTTCCAGATAGGAAATGTTCCTTAATTTACCACTGACCATAATCTAACCTTAGAACATCAATCAAAGCAGGGTGCTGTGATTGCATGTTCCGAAGTTAGCCTAGGGTTAAATTCACTTCATCTTTGTGGTAAAGTTAATTCTTGTAAGGTTAGGGATTTAAAAAATTAAGGGATAATAATTAAGTGAATGTTAATTTAAATGATAATGATAAATAATTGAGTTAATAGGTAGAGTTAAAACTATTACGCCTTTTAAAATATTTTCTAAAAAAACATCTTCTTGTTGCGTCTTTTTAATCGAATTTCATTTCAAAATTAAAAACAAAAAAAATGAAATCTTCTTCCAGAAAACTTCTTCTAGTTTTATAAATGATAAAAAACCCATCCTTTCAAGTAGTGTTTTTATTCTCTTTTATTTTATTTTTATAATACCTTTAAGAAGTTGTTTTAATTTACTTCTCCTTTGAGAGACGACCTTGGTCAGCCACTCTGCTACACCCAAGTACCCCAAAAAACCATTAATCATTTGATGGAACCCATGACAAAACCTTTCAAATTGGTTCTTTTTATGGGGAGTCAAGTAATTATTTTAACCATTTAGAGGTATTTATTTTATTTTACATTTTATTCTCTTCTTCTCTTCTTTCTTCCTTCTTTACCCAATCTGAATTTTTTATTCTTCTTTTATTTTATTCTTCTTCTTTTTGGACCATCAACTCAAACTTACCATTTTTATTATAGTCAATTTTCCTTATTTTTATTTTTATATGATTTATGATAAGAACTAATCCCAATGATCTCTTAGATGTTTACCCTGAGATTGAACGCAAGTTTCAACATTCAATCAGTTGGAGAATTACTCCACTCCAAGAACATTGAAATTGGAAACACTTCTAAGTAAAACTTAAAACAAGAACCAATGGCTGAAGACAATAACACTGAACTTAATAAAACCATTCAAAAATTGGCTGCACCAAATATTAACTATCAACCAAATTGTATTGCATACCCGAATATCGAATTGGACTTTGAACTGAAATATGGGTTAATTCATATGTTGGATCTGAATCTACGGATTATACACAAGAGGGGGGTGAATTGTGTCTTTTTCAAATTATTACAATCTCTTCAATTTAGACAAATTCTGTTCACTATGCTTTTGCACGATTAAATATGCAGCGGAAAAAGTAAAAGCATGAACACACGGATGTATAGTGGTTCGGGGAACAGAAGGCCCCTAGTCCACTCCACCAACGCTCAAATCCACGAGCTTGGCGATTTTCACTATCTGGTCCTCGTTTCCACAGACCCGTCCACAACTGAGTACAGGCAGTTGACACCTTTACAAGATTCAGGCAAACACAGCCTTCCTGGTTCAAACACGAACCCACACAGCTTAGAACGAGAAGCTGATCACTCAAAAATAAAAAAGGTTTCGATAAAGAAACACTTCTCCAGTTGTTCTTCACAATTGCAACAGAATGCAATTGACAGTAGATAGATCGTCGTCTTCAGAAAATAAAGATCCGTAATCAAAACAGTTCTGAGTCGATCCAGTTGCAATAGATATTACCAGAAACTTCACAACTTCAGCAGCAGTAGATTCACAACAGGTAGTCGATGTAGAACACGTGAATCTGCTATCAAAATCTTCCTTCGGTAAAAAGGATTTTACACTTCTTCTCGATCACAGAAAAGAACGCCTTTCACACAGTCTCTGTTTTCTTGCTCGTCAAAAAAGATCAATCTATATCACACACTTTCCTGTGCATATATATATCTCCGAAGTTTCCAAGATAGAACATATATTCAAATCTGAGAAAATCTTCCGCATAAATAGATCCATGAAAATCTCCTTTAGATTCGCGATATTAAATGAAATAACAAAGCCGTTGTAACTCCCCTGAAGAATCGGCACAAAAAGCTCCGTTTAAATCAAACATTAATCCGTTGTAAATCGTCTTTGATTCAGTCAAAGTCGTATTTAAGAATCAGCTCGAAATCCGCCTAATAATCCGCTTGATTGACTAATTCAAAAGGAAATATCGTCTGTCAAAAATATCCCGACGCCAAACGTAGGGTTGATGACGTGGCTCCAAACGTAGGGTTCACAAACGCAAGGTTCAGAACGTAAGGTTCAGAACGTAAGGTTGAACATACATACTTTCTCTTCAGCATTCAAACGTAGGGTTGATCATCCATACTTTGTCTTGCTTCAACTCTTCAAAGAACATACGGTTGATTATAAAAGTAAGGTTGATGATCCATACTTTTGAGAAACAAACTCAACACTGAAAACTAACGTACGGTTTCTCTTCCATACTTTTCAACAACGAAAACGTAAGGTTCCTTCCAAACGTAATGTTCTTCTTCCATACTTTTCAACAACGTAAGGTTCCTTAACCATACGTTTCAAAATAACATAAAAAGTAAACTTTTCATCCATACGTTACGTTCATCAACGTAGGGTATGAACAGTGATTCCAGTACGCGCTAAAATTGATCTCGCGCTACAGTGATTCCAGAATGCGCTAAAATTGATCTCGCGCTACAGTGATTCCAGAATACGCTAAAATTGATCTCGGAATAAATGAAGTATAAAATCTCGTTATATAAAATAAATTCCTGCAAAATACTCAACGAAATAATTAGTAAATAATTAAGGGTATTTGTGAGCATCAAAATCATCATAAAGAGACAGAGTATTATTTAAAATAATCTCCCCCTTTAAAAAACATTATTTTGAATTGTTTGAAAACAATACATTGCTCAACAATCTCCCCCTTTTTGATGATCACAAAACCCATAAAATAATAAAACTAATTTAATTGCAATCTTGATTGAAAAAAAAGTTTATAAAATTTTAGAATTTTGAAAGGATTAAAACAATATTTAACTATAAAATTTCTCCCCCATAACTCTCTCATAAAAATAAATTTTCAAATAGATAAAAGATAAATGTCGTATATATCCAAATGCTCCTATATATCCAAATTTCTTCATAGGAAACGAATGAATTTAAATGTTGTGTTTATCCAAATTCTCCCCCTTTTTGTGATATCAAAAAGAATGAAAAATTACGGATTTGAACACATTCAATATTGCACTGAACTATAAGTAAATGCTATAATTAACTGTGTATGAATAAGTGAATTTTGTATACTGGCTAACTTAATCATAAATCAGTAAATAATAAAACAAAAAAGATAAGAAAAGAATTTTTATTCACAAGCTACGACAGTGATATACAGAGGAATCAAGGTTTAGGGATAAGACAGGGAAAAAGGTGTCTATCTCCTTTGAATTACGGTCTTGATCTCTGTAAACTGTTCTCTAAGCCTCTTCATCATCCCATCTCCTAACTTGATGATAAGATCCCTATTCTCCTGAGTCATATGAATATCTTCAATCAAATTAACTCTGAAAAACTCATGCATTCTTTCTTCTTTTTCAACAAAAAGAGCCAGCTTTTCTGATAACTGATTCAAAAGAATCCTAATCGGTTGCTCTCCAGATGTCAACTGATCTACCAAAAATTTCTGATTATCTAGCAAAACTGACAAAGGGGCACTATTACACTGAAGATCGTGTAATCTGTCACTCATATTGCTCAGTGCTCCAGTAATTGCTTGAAATCTCCGAATCAAATCAGGTGAAGAACCTGATCCACTCACAGCACTATTTGCAACAGATTCAAATTTATTCTCCATGTAAATTTTCATCTCAGACAAATCATCTTTCGTTACCATCTCTGATTTCAACTGATCAACAGCATGCAACATATCAGTTTTAAACAAATCTACTTCCTGTCTTGAAACAGTACATTCTTTCAGCTTCTGAAACTTTAACTGCTCTAAGTTCAGAGAACTTCTGAGACTAACATTCTCAGATTCTAACTGAGAAATACGCTTGTATAACTCAACAATTTCTTCTTTTCTCGAATCAGGGGCACCCTGTGCTTGATTCTCATGTCCAGAATCAGATTGACGAAGCAGGACAAGGGGTAAAGAATCTGCATCAGATTGTTCTTTGTCCTGAAAAGGTTGATCCACTGAACTATTCTTTGAAGCTTGAAACTCTTCCACTGAAAAATCTTCCTGAAGTACCTCTGTATTAGCTTCAGAAGTATGTTCATCACGAACAGTAGTCTCTCTGACTTCTACTGAATGATCAAGAACAATATTTTCATGAACTTCTTGAGATCGGGCTACTTCTTCACCAGGCACTGCCTCCATAAGTTGTTCTTGTGGAATTGCTTCTTCAACAGCTACAGCAGCAGTTTGAGGTTCTAGCTGAATTTCCGGTTGAGCTACTGGTTCCTCTATCGGTGCAGTCCTCTCCATAACAACTTCTCTCACAAATGAATAAGAAATTACAGGTTCAGAAGATTTCAAGACAGGAGAGATAATTTCTTCATCAATTGACCTCTTCCTTCTAGATTGAAGTCCTTCCTGACTTCTCTCTTCCTCAACTTCCTCCATCTCAAAGCGAATTCTCCTTGCCACTGTACTAATCCTTGATTCTGCTTGTCCCTCTTTGGACTTAGCAGGTTGAGCCTGAGCACTCTCCGAGTCTTCCTCAGCTCCAACAGGTAAGAGTTTTCCTTTAATTGTGCTCCAGAAATATCCGACTTTCCTCAAAGTCCCAGCATTAAAAACATTACTGTGGTGACATTTCACCCCAGCACTTACCAATCTGATCATTCCTCTTTTAAACAACAACAAAGAAATGAACCTTCCATATGGGAAAAAGGTCATTCTTGCTTCACTCTGGCAGCAGTATCTCAGATATCTTATCATAAATCGAGGAAAATTAAACTTAATATCACTCATCAAAAGATACATTATATACATGTCAGGGTACAGAATTTTCTCCATCTCAGCCATCCTTGGTGCTAAACCAGTCTGAACAAACTTTACTAAGATTTTCTGATCAGGCTCCAAATCTTTAATAAACATCTTCTTTATCACTTTGGTTCCAAACAGAAAAGACATAATGTCTTCAGACTTATGTACAGAATCTCCAATATTCCGTAAATCGAAATGAAAAACTCCTTCATGAGGGCAGTTAAGAATTTGACTTATCTCTACAGATGATATGGAAAAGTCCTTATCCTCTATTTGAGCCAACAAACTGTCCTCCGTATCTCCAAGGCTAAACTGAACAGTTCTAAAGAAATGTCTCATTTCTGCCTCATAAAGAAACTCAGAGTTTTCACTATTAAAAGCTTGCTCAAGGCCTTGAAACGACAACGCTTGCTTCAACAGTAAATTAGTTTCAAACAGCCATTCTAAATCGATGACTTTACCTTGCAGTATCTTCCGACCAACTACTTTAGATTTCTTTGCAGCACTGCTCTCGGCTTCATCTGGACGCTTAGTCTTTGCCATTTCAACAACGATTTCTGAAGGTTCGTAAGTTTAGGGTTTGAAGATTCAGAAAAGGGTTTTGGAGCAGATGTGCGGTTTTAGGTTTTCGAAAGGGTTTCCGAAAAAGGTGAAAACAATTTAGAAGGTGAAACGGTTCTGACAGCCTTGATTCCCGTGTAATCACTAATCATTACTTTTATTTAAAACAAAATAAAATTACTTATAGCGAGAAACAGAAATTAAGTAGAATTCGAAAACAGAATAAGATTAAAAAGAAACTATTTAAAATTAAATAAACCTAACTCCCCCTTAATAAATTCAAACCTTGCCGTGGGAAGTGGTTTAGTAAAAATATCTGCTAATTGATTTTCTGTATTTACGAATTCTAAAAATATATCCTTTTTTAACATATGATCTCTTAAAAAGTGATGTCTTATATCAATGTGCTTAGTTCTAGAATGACTAATAGGATTTTTTGAAATATTAATTGCACTAGTATTATCACATAAAATAGGCGTATTATTGAAATTTAATCCAAAGTCCATAAGAGTGTTTTTCATCCACAACACCTGTGCACAGCAACTACCTGCAGACACATATTCTGCCTCGGCTGTTGACAGGGCAACTGAGTGTTGTTTCTTACTAGACCATGATACTAAAGACTTTCCTAAAAAGTGACATGTTCCTGAAGTACTCTTCCTATCTAATCTACAGCTTCCAAAGTCAGCATCTGAATATGAAATTAAATTAAAATCAGAGGTTTTTGGATAAAGCAGAGATTGATAAATAGTACCTTTTAAATATCTAAAAATTCGTTTAACAGCAGTTAAATGAGATTCTTTGGGATTTGATTGAAATCGAGCACAAAGACATACTGAATACATTATATCTGGTCTACTAGCAGTAAGATATAACAAACTACCAATCATACCTCTATATAACTTGTTGTCCACTGATTTTCCAGTTTCATCCAAATCAAGTTTTATATTAGTACACATAGGAGTTGTAAATGTCTTGCTGTTTTCAAGCCCAAATTTCTTAAGTAAATCAGTAATGTATTTGCATTGATTTAGAACATTTCCAAAATCTTTTTGAAATATTTGAAGACCCAAAAAGAAATTTAATTCTCCCATCATACTCATTTCAAATTCTTTTTGCATTAATTCTGAAAATTCATGACAAAGAATTTTATTGGTCGATCCAAAAATTACATCATCAACATAAATTTGAACCAACAAAACATTATTTTTCACAGTTTTCTTAAAGAGTGTTGGATCTGCTAGTCCAACAGTAAAATCATTTTTCAAAAGAAAAGAACTTAGTCTTTCATACCAAGCTCTAGGTGCTTGTTTAAGGCCATAAAGAGCTTTAGTAAGTTTGAAAACAGAATCTGGTTTTTGAGAATTTTCAAAACCAGGAGGTTGCTCAACATAAACTTCCTCCATTAAATAACCATTTAAAAAGGCAGATTTAACATCCATCTGAAATAATTTAAAATTCATATAAGATGCATAGGCTAAAAGGATTCTAATGGCTTCTAACCTGGCTACAGGTGCAAAGGTCTCATCATAATCTATTCCTTCTTCTTGATTATATCCTTTAGCTACTAATCTTGCTTTATTTCTAGTTATTATCCCTTGATCATCCTGTTTATTCCTAAAGACCCATTTAGTTCCTATTACTGGATAATCATGTGGTCTTTCAACTAATTCCCAAACCTTATTTCTCTTGAACTGGTTCAATTCATCTTGCATTGCTATTACCCAGCTCTCATCATCTAAGGCTTCTTCTATGGTCTTAGGTTCTTGTTGGGATAGGAAAGCAGAGAATTCAACTATGTTTCCAAAGTTTCTTCTAGTTTGAATACCAGTCTCTAAGTCACCTATCACAGATTCTAAAGGGTGATTTTTTGAGGTTCTAGACTGTCTAGGTATTACATTCAAAGGCTCTTCAGTATCATGTTCTTCTGAACTGGACTGAATTTCTTTTATATCATTTTCAAAATCATTCTTTAAATTCTCAGGTCTCATGTTTTCATTAGAATCAGGTTCATCTATTTGTTCTATCCTTTTCTCAAAAGGATCAGATTCATCAAATTTCACATGAACTGATTCTTCAACAATCCTTGACTTTTTATTATAGACTCTATAAGCTTTGGAGGTTGCAGAATATCCTAAGAAAATACCTTTATCAGATTTTGGATCAAATTTACCAAGATTATCTTTGGTATTCAGGATGTAAACCTTGCATCCAAAAACTTTAAAGTAATTTACTTTAGGTTTTCTGTTATTCCATAGTTCATAGGGTGTCTTTTTCAAAATAGATCTTATTAAAATTCTATTCATTATATAACAAGCTGTATTAACAGCTTCTGCCCAGAAATATATAGGTAGGCTATATTCATTTAACATAGTTCTAGCCATTTCTTGAATAGTTCTATTTCTTCTTTCTACAATCCCATTTTGTTGAGGTGTTCTTGGAGCAGAGAAGGTGTGTTTAATACCCATGTTTGAGCAAAAGGAACTAAATTCTTGGTTCTCAAATTCTCCACCATGATCACTTCTCAATGAGATTATATTAAAACCTTTTTCATTTTGAATAGATTTACAAAAACCTTCAAATAAACTAAAAGCTTCACTTTTAAATTTCAAAAAGAAAATCCAAGTAAATCTAGAATAATCATCAACTAATACATAAACATATAATTTACCAGCTAAACTTGCTACTCTTGAAGGTCCAAACAAATCCATATGGATAAGTTCTAGAGGTTTAGTTGTAGCAACTTTATTAACAGATTTGAATGATGATTTGTGTTGCTTGCCAAGCTGACATGCATCACAGAATCTGTCATTTTCAAATTTGAGACTAGGCAAATCAGAAACTAAATGTTTCTTAGATAATTTATGTAAAGCATATATATTGCAATGACCAAGTCTTCTATGCCAGATCCAGGATTCACTTATATTAGCAGTTAAGCAGTTTACTTGTTGTTTACACAAGGAATACAAATCCAAAGTATAAACATTATCAGTTCTGGGTGCTCTAAACTTAAACAGTTTATCTTTAGAAACAGTACAACTATTGTTAGTAAAATCAACAGTGTATCCATCATCACAGAGTTGAGAGATACTTATCAGATTGTGTTTTAACCCTTGTACATAAAGTACTTTGTTGATTGAGACTGTCTCTGGATCTCCAACTGTTCCAATACCAATAATCTTTCCTTTGGCATTGTCACCAAAGGTGACAAGTCCTCCTTCCTTTCGAGTAAGAGAAGAGAAATTAGCTGAAGTTCCACTCATGTGTCTTGAGCAGCCACTGTCCATATACCATATTTCTTTCTTTCTTTGGTGACCTGCTACCTGCAAAGACATTCAAACAAATTGCTTTGGTACCCATATTTTGTTGGGTCCAGGAGTGTTAGCAAGCAGTGATCTGGGTATCCAGATTTGCTTTGTTTTCTTAAAATTGATTGAATCATATAGATCGTTGGAAATATAAGCTTTCTTAATTCCACATATCTGAGGTTGTCTTAGAAAACAGTTTTTAGCTATATGACCTCTTGTTCCACAGTAGTTACAAATAACCTGTTTAGTGCTAGGAACAAAATAATTTTTGTATAACTTAGGTTTTTCTCCTTTACTTCCAATTCCAAACCTTTCCTTTTTAATTACAGTTTTTCCAAGTATCTCATTTAAGGTGTTTTCTCCTTTTGTAAAAATTAATGCAGCCGTTTTATAAGATTCTACTTCATCCTGTAGAGTTTTTATTTTTGATTCAAAATTAATTTTATTTGATTCAGCAGAATTGTATTTGTCAATTAATTCCTTATGTTGTTTTAGCAAAGTATTTCTCTCATATGAAATAGCTTTGTACAAGTTCTTTATAGATTTATATTTATTAAATAATGAGTCATACCTTTCTTCAAGCATATTGCAGTAAGCTGCAAGTTTTTTATTTGAGAGGCTTGTTTCAGAGTTTGATTCATTATTTGAGTCAGAGGAATAGTATGAGTGTACCTCATCAGTTTCAGCCATGAAACACATATTTGATTTTAAATTGGCTTCCTCCTTCTCTGAGCATGATTCAGAAGAATTACTTGAGTCTTCAGAAACACTCCAAGTAGCTTTCATAGCTTTCTTGTCTTTCTGCTCATAATCATCTCTTTTGAAGAATTTCTTCTTCTTTGCATCTTTCAATTTTGGGCAATCTGGTCTGATATGTCCCATCTTTTTGCATTCATAACATCTCACTTCCTTGCTATCCTTCTTAAAGGATTTCTTGAAGTCTTTCTTCTTACTGTAGAACTTTCTGAATTTTCTGGCTAGCTGTGCCAGTTCTTCATCCGAATTTGAAGAATCAGAGCTTTCTGATTTAGCATTTACTTCTCTGTTCTTAATCTTTCTATCCTTTTGTTGAGAAGTCGCTTTCAAAGCAGTATTTTCCCTTTTTATGTAGACTTTATGCTCATTTACCTCATCTTGCATTTCAGCTTCGTACATCATCAGTGTACCAATCAGTTCTCTCATAGTTAGATCTTTAACAGAAGTTGATTGTCTGATTGCTGCAGAGATTCCATTCCATCGAGTAGGAAGTACTCTCAGTACCTTCAACGCTTGATCAGCCTGCTTGATTGGTTCTCCTAGAGCTGTTATATTATTGACAATTTCTGTCAATCTTCCATTCATCTGAGTGATGCTCTCTCCTTCAATCATTCTGAAAGTATCGAATTTTAACTTAGCAGTTGCATATCTCATCTGTCTTACATTATCTGTTCCTTCATAAGCAACAGCTATTGTTTGCCACATTTCATATGCAGTCGGGCATTGAGATACTCTGTTAAATTCGTCTGGTCCTAGACCACAGATGATTTCATTCATAGCTTTTGAATTTATGTCATACTCAGCCTCTGTAGCAGCACTCCATGTATCGGGATTTTCAGGAATTTCATAGGGAGTCAGAATCTTTGAATAGACTCTGTAACCAAGATTTTTCAGATAAATAATCATACGTGATTTCCAGCAGCCATAATTATCTCCATTAAAGTAAGGTGCTCTGACCATTGACATTCCCTCTCTCATATCAGCCATGATACACTATGTATAATCTTTAAATACTTCTAGCTTGATAGGACTTTAGAAATAAGAAGCTCCTCCTCTGATACCAATTGTTGGATCTGAATCTACGGATTATACACAAGAGGGGGGTGAATTGTGTCTTTTTCAAATTATTACAATCTCTTCAATTTAGACAAATTCTGTTCACTATGCTTTTGCACGATTAAATATGCAGCGGAAAAAGTAAAAGCATGAACACACGGATGTATAGTGGTTCGGGGAACAGAAGGCCCCTAGTCCACTCCACCAACGCTCAAATCCACGAGCTTGGCGATTTTCACTATCTGGTCCTCGTTTCCACAGACCCGTCCACAACTGAGTACAGGCAGTTGACACCTTTACAAGATTCAGGCAAACACAGCCTTCCTGGTTCAAACACGAACCCACACAGCTTAGAACGAGAAGCTGATCACTCAAAAATAAAAAAGGTTTCGATAAAGAAACACTTCTCCAGTTGTTCTTCACAATTGCAACAGAATGCAATTGACAGTAGATAGATCGTCGTCTTCAGAAAATAAAGATCCGTAATCAAAACAGTTCTGAGTCGATCCAGTTGCAATAGATATTACCAGAAACTTCACAACTTCAGCAGCAGTAGATTCACAACAGGTAGTCGATGTAGAACACGTGAATCTGCTATCAAAATCTTCCTTCGGTAAAAAGGATTTTACACTTCTTCTCGATCACAGAAAAGAACGCCTTTCACACAGTCTCTGTTTTCTTGCTCGTCAAAAAAGATCAATCTATATCACACACTTTCCTGTGCATATATATATCTCCGAAGTTTCCAAGATAGAACATATATTCAAATCTGAGAAAATCTTCCGCATAAATAGATCCATGAAAATCTCCTTTAGATTCGCGATATTAAATGAAATAACAAAGCCGTTGTAACTCCCCTGAAGAATCGGCACAAAAAGATCCGTTTAAATCAAACATTAATCCGTTGTAAATCGTCTTTGATTCAGTCAAAGTCGTATTTAAGAATCAGCTCGAAATCCGCCTAATAATCCGCTTGATTGACTAATTCAAAAGGAAATATCGTCTGTCAAAAATATCCCGACGCCAAACGTAGGGTTGATGACGTGGCTCCAAACGTAGGGTTCACAAACGCAAGGTTCAGAACGTAAGGTTCAGAACGTAAGGTTGAACATACATACTTTCTCTTCAGCATTCCAACGTAGGGTTGATCATCCATACTTTGTCTTGCTTCAACTCTTCAAAGAACGTACGGTTGATTATAAAAGTAAGGTTGATGATCCATACTTTTGAGAAACAAACTCAACACTGAAAACTAACGTACGGTTTCTCTTCCATACTTTTCAACAACGAAAACGTAAGGTTCCTTCCAAACGTAATGTTCTTCTTCCATACTTTTCAACAACGTAAGGTTCCTTAACCATACGTTTCAAAATAACATAAAAAGTAAACTTTTCATCCATACGTTACGTTCATCAACGTAGGGTATGAACAGTGATTCCAGTACGCGCTAAAATTGATCTCGCGCTACAGTGATTCCAGAATGCGCTAAAATTGATCTCGCGCTACAGTGATTCCAGAATACGCTAAAATTGATCTCGGAATAAATGAAGTATAAAATCTCGTTATATAAAATAAATTCCTGCAAAATACTCAACGAAATAATTAGTAAATAATTAAGGGTATTTGTGAGCATCAAAATCATCATAAAGAGACAGAGTATTATTTAAAATAATCTCCCCCTTTAAAAAACATTATTTTGAATTGTTTGAAAACAATACATTGCTCAACATCATATTCTTCCAAAGTTTCATGGATTATATAGTGAGGATCCAAAAAAAAATTTAAAAGAATTTAATGCGGTTTTCTCAACCTTAAAACCAAAAAATGTTTCTGAAGATAAAATCAAACTAATAGGATTCCCATTCTCACTTGATGGATCTGCAAAGGATTGGATGTATTATTTACAGCCTAAAGATGTAACTTGTTGGAATGATTTGAAACATCTTTTCTTGTATATATTTTTTCCAGCATCAAGGACCAAATCCATTCAAAAAGAGATCTGAGGGATCAAGCAAGCACAAGGGGGGTCAATGTATGAGTACTGGGAGTGATTCAAGAAGTTATGTACAAGATGCCCACATCAACAAATCAGTGAGAAACTACTCATACAGTACTTCTACGAAGGACTCACAACTATGGAGAGAAGCATGATGGATGATGTGGGTGGAGGGGCATTGGTGGACAAGACACCAGTAGTTACATGTGCATTGACTAAAAATATGGCCCAAAACTCCCAACAATTTGTTGATCGAGGTACACCACATGTTTGAGGAGTACATCAGGTAAGTCCTTCTCTTGAAAGTAATTTGATTGATACTAAGTTAGAATAATTGACCAGTATGGTGAGGTAAATTTCATTGGATCAAAAGACATCCCAACCCCTCCTTCAAGTCCTTGTGGAATTTGCACTGAAACATACCACCCAACTAACTGTTGCCCCCAACTACAAGAAACAGAAGATTATGCAACATTGTTTTTTGGGAGACCATATCAACAGAAGCAAGAATAACCATATCCCCAAAAGAAGTTTGATTCATTTGGTCCAACATATAACCAAGGGTGGAAGGATCAATTGGACATGAGGTATGGCTCTGGACAACAACAAATTTCCCCTTTTCAACAAAACTTCTAGCAGCCTCCACCTTAACAATAGGGTTTCCAACAACCCCAAAGGTGATTTGAAGCTCAAGCATCAACAAGTCAACAATAAGGGAATTCTCAACCAAAGGTAGATTCTAACACTGATGGTATTTTGAATAAAATATTTCTTAATTAACAGAATGAGATAAAGAGTCAAGGTTCAGAGCTGAGGGTGTTAAAGACTCAAATGAGCCCGATTGCTACTGCCCTCCATGAACTCGTAAGTAAGAACTCTGGAAATCTTCCTTCCCAAACTACTCAAAATCCCAAGGGGAATGTTAGTGCCATCAAATTGAGAAGTGGGAAGAAAATGAATGATACATCTATACCTACCATTCCACCTAGATTCACCTCAACTCTAGAAAATCCTCATTTCACACCAACTGTTGAGCAACCCAAGGAGAAAGATAAAGGTAAGAAAAAGATTTATGAAGTTTCTCTTAAACCCCTTCCCTTTCCAAATAGGGTTGTACAAACCAAGAAGATGGCTAAGGAGGCGATGTAAAAAGAGGTTTTAGACACATTCAAGTGTGTGTAGATCAAAATCCCTTTACTTGAATCCATTAAACAAATACCAATGTATGCCAAATTCTTAAAAGAACTTTATACCAATCGAAGAGGGATCAAGGGAAATGAAAGGATCAATATTGGGAGGAATGTGTAAGCACTCATTACACCAACTCTAGCAATGCCAACAAAGTGCAAGGATCTAGGGACATTCAATATCCCATGCACCATAGAGGATTTACACTTTTCTGATGATCTTTGTGATTTGGGAGCTTCCATAAATGTGATGCCTCACTCTATATTCTCTTCTTTATAGGTTGATGAGTTGAAGCTGATGAGAGTAGTGGTACAATTGGAAAATAGATCTAGGGTATATCCAGCGGGAGACCTTGAGGATGTACTTGTCCGAGTAAGAGACATAATCTTCCGAGCAGATTTTTATGTGCTTAGCATGGAGGATGATCAGGTAAGTTCACATGCTCCAATTATCTTAGGAAGACCCTTCCTCAAAACTGAAAAAAATATCATAAATGTCAATGAGGGTACACTTTTCATGGAGTTTGGGGATGAAGTCGTGATATTTAATGTTATAGACTCTATGAAGTACCCCTTAGAGGACCATTCTGCATTTTTTATCTCCTATTTTGAATCACCAAATAAAAACCCCATGGAATTTTATTGTCCTATGCTTAGGAAGATTATGAGTATTGGTTCTAGTTTAATGTCTAAGTGTACTTCCATACCTATTTCTAATGTACAAGACTCTCTTAGATTTGATTTTTAAATGGATTCATATTCTGATTTTGATCACGTGAACTCTGATTATGACATGACTGTTGAGTATGCTGATGGATTTGATGAACTATTCTTTGATTTTGATGATGTCTATTCTGATACTGATGCTCTTTGTGAACATATTTCATTTTATTCACTATATCCATCCATACATCACCCCCTATATTAGAACTCAATACATTTCCACCTAATCTCAAATACTCATACTTGTTGAGTGGTAAAAGATTACCTGTTATCATTGCTAACAATCTCTCTTTTGAATATGAAGAAAAACTTTTGAATCTTTTGAGGGAGAACATTAAGGCAATCAGATGGACCTTGGCTGACATATCAGGTATTATCCCCCCATTTTCATGCATAGGATTATTTTAGAGGATTGGGATAAACTGGTTAGGCAGCCACAAATGAGACTAAATACAACAATTTTGGAGGTTGTTAAAAAAGAGGTTGAAAAATTGCTCGAGGTAGGTATAATCTATCCCATTTCAGATTCCCAATGGGTGAGTCCTATTCAGGTTGTGCCAAAGAAAAGTGGTGTTACTGTTGTTAAAAATGATAAAGATGGGTTAGTTCTAATGAGGGTAAAAAACAGTTGGCGTGTGTGTATTGATTATAGGAAACTAAATCAGTCCACTAGTAAGGACCATTTCCCCCTCCCATTTATTGATCAAATGCTTGAGAGACTAGCTGGGAAGACACATTATTGTTTATTGGATAGATTTTCTGGATATTTTCAGGTTCCTATTTCTCCAGAGTATAAAGAGAAAACAACATTCACTTGTCCATTCGATATGTTTTCCTACTGAAGGATGCCATTTGGACTTTGCAACGCCCTAGGTACCTTCCAGATATGCATAGTGAGTATTTTTTCTGATTTTATTGAGACCTACATAGAGGTATTTATGGATGATTTTACAGTTTATGGATCCTCATTTGATGAATGTCTAAGTAGTTTGGGAAAGGTGTTGAATCGTTATATTGAGAAGAATCTAGTCCTGAAATTTGAAAAGTGTCATTTCATGGTAGAGAATGGAATTGTCTTAGGGTATTTAGTATCAAAACATGGGATATAGGTTGATAGATCTAAGATAGACATTATTTAATCCTTACCACATCCTTCATGTGTGCGTGATGTTAGATCTTTCCTAGGGAATGCAGGATTTTATTGGTGCTTCATCAAAGATTTTAGTAAGATTACTCTTCCTATGTCACGATTACTTCAAAAGAATTATGATTTTGTGTTTGATGATTATTGTGGGGATTCCTTTGATGAGCTAAAGAAGTGTCTGGCCACTCTACTGATCATACAACCCCCACGGTGGGAGCTTCCTTTTGAGCTTATGTGTGACGCCTCCAACTTCGCAGTTGGAGATGTCTTATCTCAGAGGGTGGAGGGACGTTCACATGTGATTTACTATAAATCAAGGACACTGGATTCATCTCAATCAAACTACACAACCAAAAAAAGAGAGTTTCTTATTTTCATATTAACTTTAGATAAATTTTGATCATATTTATTAAGATCTAAAATAGTTGTTTTTTCTGACCATGCAGCTCTGAGGTACCTCTTGAAGAAGCCAGACGCAAAGACCAGACTTATCCAATAGATGCTACTTCTTTAGGAATTTGATATTGAGATAAAGGAAAAGAAGGGGTTAGAAAACTTGGTGTCGGACCACATGAGTAGGCTTACTCACACACTAGAGGATGACACCTTGGACTAGGTACCACTTTGAGACACTTTCCCTAATGAGCATCTTTATTCCATCTCCGGTACACATCCTTGGTATGCTGATTTAGTTAACCGCCTTGTTGACTCTGAAATCCCTACAAATTTAAAGAAACATCAAGTACAAAAGCTAAATACTGATTCAAGATTTTATTTTTGGGATGATCCATACCTGTTGCGCATGTGTAGTGACGAAGTTATTAGGAGGTGTGTTCTTGATCATGAGTTGGAGTCTATTTTACATTTTTGTTATACACTTGCTTGTGGTGGACACTTTGGACCCCAACAGATATCTAGGAAAGTTTTATACTCTGGATTATATTGTCCTAGATTATTCCATGATGCACATATGTTTTGTAAGTCATGCTCTCATTGCCAACACATGAGAAACATTTCTAAGAGAAATGAGATTCCCCAACAACCCATACTATTCTGTGAGATTTTTGATGTGTGGGGAATTGATTTTATGGGTCCTTTTCCTAGTTCATTTGGTTTTTTTTATATTTTGGTTTTTTTTGATTATGTGAGCAAATGGGTGGAGGCTAAGGACACTGGGATTGATGATTCTCATCTTGTTGTGGACTTTGTCAAAGCACATATTTTTTATAGGTTTAGAGTACCAAAGGCCATAATTAATACCAATGGACACACTTATACAATCATAATTTTTCTTCCCACCTTCAGAAGTATGGGGTGACACACAAAACATCAACACCATACCACCCCAAACAAATGGCCAGGCTGAGATTTCAAATTGTGAGTTGAAACAAATTTTGGAGAAAATCGTGCATCCAAATAGGAAGGATTGGAGAAAGAACTTGGATGATGCATTGTGGGATTATAGGACAACATATAATACACCCATTGGTATGTCCCCATTTTGGATTATTTTTGGGAAAGCGTGTCATCTTCCCGTGGAAGTTGAGCATCGGGCTTATTGAGCTATAAAGAAATGCAACATGGATTTGACCTAAGATGGAATCCAAAGGAAGATACAAATTCAAGAGCCTGAGGAGATTATATTATCTTTATATGAGAACTAAAGTATCTATAAGGAAAGATAAAAATCAGCTCACGACAAAATGATCCAGAAAAGAGAATTTCAAGTTGGAGAGAAAGTCCTTCTCTATAGTTCACGACTGAAGCTGATGCCTGGTAAGTTGCGTTCCAGATGGTAGGTCCTTATGTTGTGACTAATTTTTTTCCTTATAGTGTAGTGGAGATCACAAAATAGGACATGATAAGGAGATTTACAGTCAATGGGAAATGTTTGAAGAAATACATTGAGGTACTTCCTACTGATGTAGTGGATTTCATCACACTGCATAACCCCATCATCACTTAAGCATATCAGGATGTTCCTAACCCTTTCACTTATTTATTATTTGTCCTACTTAAAATTATACATTTCATGTGCATATATCATCTCATGGGTTCACATTGAGGACAATTAAATATTTTAAGTGTGGGAGAGGGAACCTTTTAGTTTAGTAATTTCAATTA
Source organism: Viscum album (assembly GCA_963277665.1). NCBI lineage: Eukaryota > Viridiplantae > Streptophyta > Magnoliopsida > Santalales > Viscaceae > Viscum > Viscum album. The sequence continues at coordinate 857,541,675 of OY728166.1, forward strand.
TTTTCCTGTTTTTCAATGATTAAAAAAACAAAAAAATTGCGTGTTTTTCAAAATTTGTGTGTTTATTTTTCAAATTTTTGTGTGTTTTTGAAACTTTTGAGATGAAATGATTCTGATCACCATTTTGAAATCCATATAAATAAGTGAAATAATTAATCCCTTGAAACTGAGCTTAAATGAATGCTGAAAATGACTTTGTTTCAAGTTCAAATCTTTAGTAATTTCATGAAAAGTGATTTGAATTTTGAATCCCATGACACATCTCACTATCTTTATATTTGAAATCACTTTCTTGTGAGTCTTATGAACCATTATTTTCATATTTTTTACATTTAACTCATTTCTTGAGAGAACCAAACCATACTTGATTTAACCAGAATTTGATTTATTCCTATAAAAACTTGAGGGTTTGAGGTACTTATGTTTTAAATGATTGAGGAATTTTTTTGGTATTAAATCCCCTATTTCAAAGAATACTTTTTTATAATGTCCTACCTTGAACATTTAATCCTTTTATCCCTTATAATACATGAACAACCTATTAAGTTATACACATTACAAGATAATTTTCCCTATCCAACCAACTCTTAAAGTGAAATTGCATAATCTAGTTGAACTTAAGTGCGGGGGAAGCTGTCTTGTATTGTGATACCACATTCTGTGATACTTTGGGAGGAAAATTAAATTATGTAGAGATGTGTTTGATACTGAAGAAAATCATTGTAACACTCCAAGCTTCCACGGTACGTTTCCCTTTGAATAATGCAATGACGTGCATTGTACGCAACTTCGAGATTCTAACACACCACAACCAATCAAACTAGCCGTTATGAATAGTAATACCTACTTTTTGAAATTTTATAAATTCTATCTCTCAAAATGGACTTCATTTTTGGATTTGGAATATCGAAATTATCCTAGGGTGAAATTTTGGTACTTTTCGGATAACTTTCATATTTTGATGAATAGTGAAAATTACTAAATTTTAATTAAAAACAACTTTTTTAATAAAAATAATTAATAGTGATAAATTATGAATTTGAGTGGTTTTAAAGTATATTTAGAATATATTTTTACCATGTAATACAATGTGGGTCATTGAACATAATTTCACATTTAAACCAGACCTAAACAAGTGTCAATCTTTTGATAGTTATTATCTCTTAAAAACATGCTTTTTGTTTTAACAACGAGAATTAATTTTAAATTAATTTCTGCCACTTATGTGTTTTGAATTTGGAAAAATGGATTCCATATTTGGAATCAGGATGTTCAAATTGTGTAAATAAGTAACTTTTATTTTTAGACATTTTGAATAATTACTTCGGTAAATATTTTATTTACCATGGTTAAAGGGTAAATCCGGTAAACAAGGGTTAAAAAAATAATATTATAATAATACTAAATTACCCTAAAACGTGTCTTAACCATATTGGTTGATACATGGTCGACCATGGGCATCTTTGGGTCGATTTTGAGACCCCATGGATCCACTTGTAAGTGATAGGGACACTTTATTTTAATTAAGTTAAAATGAATACAAAAATGACACAAGCATATATCTTTTAGAAAAACAATTGTTACATAGGGTTATATATGTTGGATTTTAGACTATAAATATTCATTATAAAACTAAAAAGATTTCCTACATAATGATATTTTATTTATAATTTTTAGACATTAAATAAGTTAATTTATTTATGACACAATGGTGATCCAGTAATTACAATAATAGTGAAAAATTAGAATAATTGATATTATAAATACCCAAATAAATATAATTTGAGACTTTTATTGAAGTAAACTAATTTTATAAGTTAATATTACATATTAGGATTGATTTAATTAACTTTTTTCTAATTAATCATTCTGTTATGTGTTTCACAAAAATCAACTATTGAATAGTGTCAAAATTGACATGAAAGAGTTTTAAAAACAAATATTATATTATTAATTGATATTAAATTCCTAAAAATCTAAGGTTCGGCCAAGAGACTTATATAATAATATTTGTATCATTAATGGACCACTTTGGGGTCCATTGGATGTATATGGTAAGTTTATTAACCATATAATATAAAAATACAAAGAGACATTGTAAAAGTGAAACTAATTAACTAAGAGTTAATACTTAAAGATAAGGTCAATATAATGACCCAAAACTGTCTAAATTATATTGGTTGAGTGGTTTTAGACCCATCCCCACCTTAACCTTTAAATAATAAACTTTTTAGCTATTAGAAAGCGAATATGAATTTATTATAAATTAATATTTCTAGCTTTTCCAAAGGTGCCCCTCACCCCTCTTATAAAAGGGAACTCTTCCTTCTCATTTATTCACACCTTCAAATCCTTTTGGTTCGGCCAAAACCTGCCCAAATACTCTATCAACTCCCCTCAATACAACCTAGAGTTTTTATTTTGATCAGAAAGCCAACCTAAGGAGCCCTTTTGATCAAATCAAAAGGAAGAATCCGAAGAAGAGGTAATGTTTTCACCACCCCTTTTCAAGTTCCTTTCTTCTTCAACTTATTCTTTCTTTGTTATTATCATTATAAAATAATAACTCCAGTATCTTATATATACTATGATGTTATTATAAATATGGTACAACCATATTCAGTATTATATCCACCCTTTGAATAACATGTCACCATACGTGCGTACGTACGGCTTACCGTCTCCACGTCGTGGTGTAATTGTTATTCAATATATTATTTGGGTGGGTATAATAATGATGTGTAACTCATTTAAATAATAAATATAACATGATAATGATTATTTATATATGATATACCATCCAATTATATATTATTTTAATATCAAAAGAATGATATTGTCGCTCGTTCGTACGTACGGACTACCGTCTCCACGAACGCGATGAGATTAATTCTCCATCATATCCATTCAAGTATAATTATCATTTGATGATTTAAAAATAATTTTTAATAACTCTATATCATTCTGGATATGAATAAGATACAACCTATCCATGACCAACATAGATTACGTAACAAAACATATAAAAGAAAATGAGTAAGTTAACACCCGAAACGACGATAATTCTAAGATATTATTAACAAAGAAATGTTAAAATATCATATATGATATCATATTAATGTATATGATTCATGAATAATTTAATAACAATTATTTTAACATTATACAGGAGGTTAACCTACCCCCAACCAAGGAAAATTACAATGTAAGGGGTTTCTTATCTCACTTTTAATTCCGTGAGAATTCCATTGTTCACCACTTATTTATTGCATGTGGTGTGTGTACTTCCCATTATTGTATTTATTGTGTAATATACTCTAATTTATGGATATTTAAATCATAATTGTATGATCCTTCTTTCATGGGTGTATGTTTCGTAAGTTACAAAATTGATAAGGGAATTTGATATTTCAATTTCCACTCATTCGGCTTTACACATACTTCATTGATTATTTTACTCCAAGATTATGTGTCGAATTACTATTCATTTTCTTATGTCATATTTTCCACTCCCCCTTCTGTGGATATACTTTTGATACACATAATCACTCTATTTATAAATTCTCAAGTGATCGGTATGAACATGATAAGAGTAATTTTAACTCAATCTCCATTTGTTGAGTTAAATATCCAATTCATTGGTGTTGTTTTTACAAGAATATGTGTGAATGTCATATAATTGATTTACACTAAATATCTAATAATATTGAGTGTATTTATATTTTTCATACATAATTATGTCGTTGAATTATCCCTAACCTAAGGATATGGTCTTTATAAGAGAATTCATCTCAATTTACATTCCATTGAGACTTCTTTGTTGTTATACACCAAATCAATTTTATATGGTATATATATTGTACTTTGACATAGTATATCGTGAATCCATTTATTCTCATGATATTAAAAAGTTTTTATTACCTCAATTATTTGTATTCAAGTGTCTCTCTTTTGGTTAGAATCTCTAACTAAAATACCATTTTTAAATGTTTTAAAGACTTATTCATATAAATCTTGCTCATTAATGTCCATGTTTTAAAAATGGTTTTAAGGATTAATTATACACACATTAAAGTTTTAAAATTAAAAATCCTTTGAAAAAAGTTTCAAAGTGGTATGGGACACTTTGATTCAAAAATCTATTTTTAAATGGATTCTTGACAAATAGTGTGACTTTTAAATGATTTCAATAAAAAAGGGGGATATTTCTCTCAAATAGTTTTGATGATTATTTTCATCTATGTCAACATCCTTCATTATTCTTGATTGAGGTTAATGTGATACAATACAATCTTCTATATTGTATCTAATGAGTTATGTTTGACTGTGGATGTGCTATTTTTATACCATTCATGGTTTGTGGTTAAAGTATTGACATTTCGTATGCTAGTTTTAATACGAATGTATATGTTATGTTTAAACCTGTTCATATGAGGAATGCATTGGACTTAATAAGTGATGGGTGGAGCCCGCTATAGCTCCTCGATGCATCGGTAGGTCTCATGAGACAAACTAGTGTCTTGGAACAAGGCCTTGGCAAAATCTTATTTGTAGTCTTGGCACGAGGCCTTGGATATGTGGTTATGATAGTCTGGTATTATGCATTCCATCATTATGAAAGTGGTTATTGATATTGCATGTGATCATTCGACTAGTAGAATATCCATGTGAGTAAGTAAATGGCATTATTTTATTTTATCTTTGCCATTTTATGCTTAAGTTCAAGTTTAAAAGGCTTTCGTTTTAGTTATAAACTGCCTTAAGTGTTTATGATTATCTATGAAAGCTTATGCTATAATGTTATCCTTACTGAGCATCTGAGCTCACCCCTTTCAATGTTTTATTTTTCCTAGGATTATGAAGAAGTAATTTATGAATGACCCACAGGGATAGTATGAGAGGATATGAAAACAATATGTTTTTGTAGTTTTTTCTACCTTATGATGTAATGTAAGACTTATGAATATATCTAGTGTTTCCAAGACTACTAAACTAATCGGTCTTTCAAGACTTGATCCTTTGTGATCATGCCAATGTTATGTAATAATGCACCGACTCTGGGTATCTAGGGTCGGGGCGTTACAGTTGGTATCAGAGGAAGTTTAGTACAAACCTTGGAAGCTAGATTTAGATAAAATCTGATTATATCACATAGCCCTAAGAGAGAATTTGAGGATTAGTATAGAAGAACTTCCTAGAATTTTGGTATTGTAGAGATTTTTTGAGTTTTCCGAGCAATACATCCCTGTCTGGATACGAGCAGGTAGAGGCGGCTCTGGAACATATGTACCTAGGGGTAAAACCCGAAAACACCGCTTTTAGCTAGACTCGAATGGGAACTGGTGCACGACAATGGGCCTTGCTGCACTCTTGGTTACGACACTCCCGAGGGATATGCTTTGGATAATTTACATTTTCTTTTGAAACCGATTTAAAGTATTATATATATAAGATGAGAGTAAATGACCTTGGTTAATCTTAATGTGTTTCAAATTGAGAATATGGTGACATGTTAATCTCTAAATGATTGTATGACTACTATTACTCACACAATGCTTTCTAGTTTTAGTTAATGGCTGGATTCCAAGGAAGTCATAATGACTTTGAGAATGATGTACAAGGTGGGAACGGTGGTGGCAATGAGCAACAAAATGGAATGTTGATAGGCGTAAAAGATATCGTCTTTATGCCAAATCAATTTTCCAAAAATATGATCAACAATATATATATTAACCAATTACCAGACTCAAAAAAGAAGAGAAAGGTGATGAATGATAAGAGCTCCAGTAGTGGAGACCATGGAGAAAGAAATCCTCAATTTCCATCATGCAGGAAATGTGGAAGGAGAAACCCAGGAAAGTGTCTCAATGGGACAAAGAAATGCTTTACGTGTGGGAAGGAAGGACATAAAGTGAAGAATTGCCGAAGAAAAATGAAGAGTACTATGGAAGAAGATAAAAATAGTCCCAAGAATCCATTTACAGTCATTTGCCGAAAATATAGGGGACCTGGCCGTTACCCGAGTGAATTTCCTATTCTATAGGATATTTTCTTGGTCAGAGAAGAAGCTATGTGGAAATAAATGGTTGGATAAATGTTTAAAAATTATTAGTGATCCTTGTTAAAGGGTTTAATTTGGAATAATTTTCTCTTGTATTTGTAACCCTAACATTTTCCATGTGAGAATGATATTTATGGAAGAATTATCTTTTCTCTTGTGGATATAGTTATAAATAACCGTTTGGTTTTATATGATCATTGGGTTTGAGGAAATTACAAATTATTATAATTTGGGATGAAAATGCAAGGTATGAGATAACATTTGTGGTTAAATTATGTTATGGTTATTTTGAGGAATTTATCTCATTTTGGTAATGTTATAAAATATAGTTTTTGAAAAAGGACAACACGTAGACCGTGTGACAACCCGTCACGTCGGACAAAGCTGTGGGAATCGAACCCACAACCAAAGTGCGATTGGGATTTATCGCCTACCACTGGACTACGTGAAGTCCCTGGTTAGTGTGACTATTATTTTTTAGTTAAATGATTTTATTGATCAATAATAATTTTATTTGGGATCTTATGTCTTACCAAATGAATACCCTTATTATAGGAAAATGATTTGGTGATTAAGTGATAAATGTTATTTTGGAAGTTGTTTTCTTTGTTGAGAACACTATATGCCAAAGGAAAATAGAGTAGTATGGGATTTCATTTGAGGAGTAATGGTGGATTTTTATCTATGTTTTAATTGTGGATTTATAATGATTTGGGTTATTTATGGAAATTATTAGGCTAATTACTTTTAAGTATGTGAATTTAAGATTAATTAATGTCATTTGGAGATACAATTTAATGTGGAAGACTACATTCTTAATAAGTTTTGGTTTTCAATATTAGTTTTGATTATATTGAAGGATTTTATGGACAATTGATTATTGAATGGTATTTATTTAACTTTGGGGTATTGTTGGTTTAATTTTGGAAATTAAGATTAGTGTTTATTTCTCTCAAGGAATATCCTTTTGGGGATCATTAGATCTTGTACTAACCATTTTGGTTTTGATTAATCTCTAAAGACAATGTAAATATATAGTTCATCCTGCATGGATCATTTGATTCTATAGAAGTTTATTCTAGCTCTTCCAGTGTGACCAAGTCTTCTTGAATACTCATCGTTTAAAAAAAATGAGTTAGTGGTGGAAATTTATTAAAGAATGAAACTCTACTTAAAAAGTAAGTATATATCTTTATATTCTTAGTCAATATCATAAATTAATTCATCATCCTTATGTAATATAACTTAAAACAAAAAAATGTTGTCTGTTTACTTTTCCTACTAGGAGACTAATGATCGTTTGTCCCAACACAAGTTTGTGGTTTTCTTATTGTTAAATTTCTCCTGATCATGATTTCTATCCCTCTCCATCAGAACTTTACACTTAGTTTATCATCCATATCCATGTTTTCCTACATGGAATCCTAGTATGGGTTCTCTTGGGTGACCTTTATACCTCCCTTCCTTTCTTTTAAAGTGATAGTTTTATTGACTCTTTTTCCGATGTGAGACTTTCCATTATATTCGCAAGCCCATTTTTAAAAATTGTGAGGATGCAATTTGTTGAAGGAGGGGAGAATGTAACACCCCAATATTCCACGATACGTTTCCCTTTGAATAATGCAATGACGTGCATTGTACGCAACTTCGAGATTCTAACACACCACAACCAATCAAACTAGTCGTTATGAATAGTAATACCTACTTTTTGAAATTTTATAAATTATATCTCTCAAAATGGAATTAATTTTTGTATTTGAAATATCTAAATTATCCTAGGGTGAAATTTTGGTACTTTTCGGATAACTTTCATATTTTGATGAATAGTGAAAATTACTAAATTTTAATTAAAAACAACTTTTTTAATGAAAATAATTAATAGTGATAAATTATGAATTTGAGTGGTTTTAAAGTATATTTAGAATATATTTTTACCATGTAATACAATGTGGTTCATTGAACATAATTTCACATTTAAACCAGACCTAAACAAGTGCCAATCTTTTGATAGTTATTATCTCTTAAAAACACGCTTTTTGTTTTAACAACGGGAATTAATTTTAAATTAATTTCTGCCAATTCTATGTTTTGAATTTGGAAAAATGGATTCCATATTTGGAATCAGGATGTTCAAATTGTGTAAATAGGTAACTTTTATTTTTAGACATTTTGAATAATTACTTCGGTAAATATTTTATTTACCATGGTTAAAGGGTAAATCTGGTAAACAAGGGTTAAAAAAATAATCTTATAATAATACTAAATTACCCTAAAACGTGTCTTAACCCTATTTGTTGATACATGGTCGACCATGGTCATCTTTGGGTCGATTTTGGGACCCCATGGATCCACTTGTAAGTGATAGGGACACTTTATTTTAATTAAGTTAAAATGAATACAAAAATGACACAAGCATATATCTTTTAGAAAAATAATTGTTACATAGGGTTATATATGTTGTATTTTAGACTCTAAATATTAATTAGAAAACTAAAAAGATTTCCTACATAATTATATTTTATTTATAATTTTTAGACATTAAATAAGTTAATTTATTTATGACACAATGGTGATGCAGTAATTACCATAATAGTGAAAAATTAGAATAATTGATATTATAAATACCCAAATAAATATAATTTGAGACTTTTATTGAATTAAAATAATTTTATAGGTTAATATGACATATTATGATTTATTTAATTAAATTTTTTCGAAGTAATCATTCTGTTATGTGTTTCACAAAAATCAACTATTGAATAGTGTCAAAATTGACATAAAAGAGTTTTTAAAACAAATATTATATTATTAATTGATATTAAATTCCTAAAAATCTAGGGTTCGGACAAGAGACTTATATCATGATAGGTGTATCATTAATGGACCACTTGGGGGTATCTTGGATGTATATGGTAAGTTTATTAACCATATAATATAAAAATACAAAGAGACATTGTAAAAGTGAAACTAATTAACTAAGAGTTAATACTTAAAGATAAGGTTAATATAATGACCCAAACCTGTATAAATTCTATTGGTTGAGTGGTTTTCGACCCATACCAACCTTAAACTTTAAATAATAAACTTTGGAGCTATTATAAACCTAATATGAATTTATTATAAATTAATATTTCTAGCTTTTCCAAAGGTTCCCATCACCCCTCTTATAAAAGGGCACTCTTCCTTCTCATTTATTCACACCTTCAAAGCCTTTTGGTTCGGCCAACCCCTTCCCAAATACGATCTCAAGTTCCCTAAATACAACCTAGAGGCCTTATTTTGATCATAAAGCCAACCTAAGGAGCCCTTTTGATCAAATCAAAAGGAAGAACCCGAAGAAGAGGTAATGTTTTCACCACCCCTTTTCAAGTTCCTTTCTTCTTCCACTTCTTCTTTCTTTGTTATTACCGTTCTAAAATAATAAATCCAGTATATTATATATAATGTGATGTTATTATAAATATGGTACAACCATATTCAGTATTCTATCCACCCTTTGAATAACATGTCACCATACGTGCGTACGTACGGCTTACCGTCTCCACGTCGTGGTGTAATTGTTATTCAATATATTATTTGGGTGGGTATAATAATGATGTGTAACTCATTTAAATAATAAATATAACATGATAATGATTATTTATATATGATATACCATCCAATTATATATTATTTTAATATCAAAAGAATGATATTGTCGCTCGTGCGTACGTACGGACTACCGTCTCCACGAACGCGATGAGATTCATTCTCCATCATATCCATTCAAGTATAATTATCATTTGATGATTTAAAAATAATGTTTAAGAACTTTATATCATTCTGGATATGAATAAGATACAACCTATCCATTACAAACATAGCTTACATAACAAAACATATAAAAGAAAATGAGTAAGTTAACACCCGAAACGACGATAATTCTAAGATATTATTAACAAAGAAATGTTAAAATATCATATATGATATAATATTAATGTATATGATTCATGAATAATTTAATAAAAATTATTTAAACATTATACAGGAGGTTAACCTACCCCCAACCAAGGAAAAGTACAAGATAATGGGTTTCTTATCTCACTTTTAATTCCATGAGAATTCCATTGTTCACCACTTATTTATTGCATGTGGTGTGTGTACTGCCCATGATTGTATTCATTGTGTAATATACTCTAATTTATGGATATTTAAATCATAATTGTATGATCCTTCTTTCATGGGTGTATGTTTCGTAAGTTACCAAATTGATAAGGGAATTTGATATTTCAATTTCCACTCATTCGGCTTTACGCATACTTCATTGATTATTTTACTCCAAGATTATGTGTGGAATTAATATTCATTTTCTTATGTCATATTTTCCACTCCTCCTTCTGTGGATATACTTTTGATACACATAATCACTCCATTGATAAATTCTCAAGTGATCGGTATGAACACGATAAGAGTAATTTTAACTCAATCTCTATTTGTTGAGTTAAATATCCAATTCATTGGTGTTGTTTTTACAAGAATATGTGTGAATGTCATCTGATTGATTTACACTAAATATCCAATCATATTGAGTGTATTTATATTTTTCACACATAATTATGTCATTGAATTATCCTTAACCTAAGGATATTGTCTTTATAAGAGAATTCATCTCAATTTACAATCCATTGAGACTTCTTTGTTGTTATACACCAAATCAATTTTATACGGTGTATATATTGTACTTTGACATAGTATATCGTGAATCCCTTTATTCTCATGATATTACAAAGTTTTTATTACCTCAATTATTTTTATTCAAGTGTCTCTCTTTTGGTTAGAATCTCTAACTAAAATACCATTTTTAAATGTTTTAAAGACTTATTCATATAAATCTTGCTCATTAATGTCCATGTTTTAAAAATGGTTTTAAGGATTTATTTATATGGACATTAAATTTTTAAAATTAAAAATCCTTTGAAAAAAGTTTCAAAGTGGTATGGGACACTTTGATTCAAAAATCTATTTTTAAATGGATTCTTGACAAATAGTGTGACTTTTAAATGATTTCAAGAAAAAGGGGGATATTTCTCTCAAATAGTTTTGATGATTATTTTCATCTATGTCAACATCCTTCATTATTCTTGATTGAGGTTAATGTGATACAATACAATCTTCCATATTGTATCAAATGAGTTATTTTTGACTGTGGATGTGCTATTTTTATACCATTCATGGTTTGTGGTTAAAGTATTGACATTTCGTATGATAATTTTAATATGAATGTTTATGTTATGTTTAAACCCGTTCATATGAGGAATGCATTGGACTTAATAAGTGACGAGTGGAGCCCGCTATAGCTCCTCGATGCATCGGTAGGTCTCATGAGACAAACTAGTGTCTTAGCACAAGGCCTTGGAAAAATCTTATTTGTAGTCTTGGCACGAGGCCTTGACTATGTGGTTATGATAGTCTGGCATTATACATTCCATCATTATGAAAGTGGTTATTGATATTTCATGTGATAATTCGACTAGTAGAATATCCATGTGAGTAAGTAAATGGCATTATTTTATTTTATCTTTGCCATTTTATGCTGAAGTTAAAGTTTAAAATGCTTTCGTTTTAGTTATAAACTGCCTTAAGTGTTTATGCTTATCTATGAAAGCTTATGCTATAATGTTATCCTTACTGAGCATCTGAGCTCACCCCTTTCAATGTTTTATTTTTCCCAGGATTATGAAGAAGTAATTTATTAATGACCTGTAGGGATAGTATGAGAGGATATGAAGACAAGATGTTGTTGTAGTTTTTTTTACCTTATGATGTAATGTAAGACTTATGAATATATCTAGTGTTTCCAAGACTACTAAACTAATCGGTCTTTCGAGACTTGATCCTTTGTGATCATACCAATGTTATGTAATAATGCACCGACTCTGGGTATCTAGGGTCGGGGAATTACAATCATTATATTGAAAGTAGTTCCTTTTCTGTAGCTTTCATGATAAGTAAAGTTGTGCCTTTCTGGAGCTTCTAATAGAGGGAGAAAGTTGTGCCTATCTAGAGTTTTCAAGAAAATCATTATTGAAAAGATTGACATTTTTACTACTAAAATGTTGAATGGTGTGAAAATTCCTTTATTTTTCATGATTATGAACATGAATAGATGCTATGAGGATTGAGTAGGAGACCATATTTAAGTAAAAATTAGATTAATGAAATTTTGCTTCAAAAAGAGTCAAGCTATCCTCATCCAACCACAAAATTTTTCACATCTAAATCCTACCAACCGAAAGCCACAGAACAACCCTGAAAAATCCTCATGATAAACAGATGTCCCTGACTCACATCGATTGGTGATGTAGGAATTTATCAAGCCTATGGTGACCCTTGTACGAGTTTGGATGAGAAATACATTGCTAAAAAATTGAAATTTGTGTGATAAGAGAAAATTCAAGCGAGGCAAGTGTTTTGTGCATGGGAGGATAAATGAAGTGGAAATATATTGAATGATATAAATGGAGAAATTGAAATATTAGTTTTTTATAAGGCATGATAACTTTTGTTTCTTGGTGTGGAATTTTTGGACATCAAGGATATGTGTTTTACATTTTTTTTGATTTGATATTGATGTTTACTTGTCATAATTTTTTGGAATACATGATATGAGGTTTTGCACGGGATTGAAAAAGGGTAAGTGTGGGGGAGTTAATAAAACACAATTTTATTAAATATTTTATTGATAATAAATGATATAATTTCCTCACATTTTGGTAACTATGTTCATTTATGGAATATTTGGGATTAGATCATTCATTTGAAAATTTGATGAAAATTTCATTTTTACCCTTTAAAACATCACTGTAGTATTTCAAACATAAATAATTTTATTTGAATTAATTGAAATTAATATTTTTTAAATGTGTTCCTGACATAATTTTATACAACTTTAATTGAGGACATTGAAGCTAAATCGTGCATTTGGTTGGTGCAAATGGGCCATGAAGTCAAAGTTGGGCTGGACTCACGAGATTGGCCATAAGTTCTGTATTTGGGACATAAATTCTTCATCCGTGCTTGGATTAGGCCCAAATTTTGAGAGGAGATCTAGAAATAATTTTTTCCCGAATAATACTTCTATAAGGACAACTTATTCACGCATTTTGGTGGTAAAATTGGTGGTCCAAGTTGGCATAAAATATTTGGCTGAGATTCCCCATTCATACTTGAAACCACTTTAAACCTAGCCTCCCCTCCACTCTATAAATTAGTGTTTTCTCATTTGGAGGGGTTGGGACGTGAATTAAGAGATTGGGAGAATAGGAGAAGTGGTTCTACACCATTTCAATTCACAATTGGAGGATGGAAGCTACCAATCTAGGATCTCCTCCAAAATGCTCTTCTTTTCCCGTTCTTTGTTGTAATGTTGTTGTGCTTTAAATAAACTATTAGTTTCTCTTACACTTCTTCTACTATTTTCAATTTTATTCTTCTATTAATCTTCCTCTTTGGTCTGTAATTAAATATTAGAAACAATATTGGGTTATACCCTTTCTAAACCTTTTCAGTTGCATAACGTTTCTACGATGACTACACTGCCCATGGAAGAGTAGTTTTTTTAGTAATCGATAGACCTCTATCCTTATTCATTCATTTATTTTGAATAAATTATATACTATAATTTACATAATATGATCAATTAATTTATTTTTTAATTTAATTAATACTAATCAAGAAATTGAACAATTAACACAAAAAAACATGAGGACGAGATTTTGTGTAAATTGTGAGAGCGCGAACTTAATCGATAATACAAAACCATACGGGATCAATTTGTAGTGTTCAAATATAATCCCTAAACTCAATTAATTATAATTTCCAGATAGTAAATGTGACTTAATTTACCACTGACCATAATCTATCCTTAGAACATCAATCAAAGTAGGGTGTTGTGATTTCATGTTCTGAAGTTAGCCTAGGGTTAAATTCACTTCATCTTTGTGGTAAAGTTAATTCTCATAGGGTTCGGGATTTAACAAATTAAGGGATCATAATTAAGTGAATTTTAATTTAAATGATAATGATAAATAATTTAGTGAAGATTTATAGTTATATATATTATGCCTTTTAAAATATTTTCTAAAAAAACATATTATTGTTGCGTCTTTTTAATTGAATTTCATTTCAAAAACAAAAACAAAACAAAAAATGAAATCTTCTTCCAGCAAACTTCTTACAGTTTTATAAATGATAAAAAAAATCCTCATCCTTTCAAGTAGTGTTTTTATTCTCTTTTATTTTATTTTTATAATACCTTTAAGAAGTTGTTTTAATTTACTTCCTCCTTTGAGAGACGACCTTGGTCAGCCACTCTGCTGCACCCAAGTACCCGAAAAACCCATTAATCATTTGATGGCGCCCACAATAGCACCTATAATCCCACATATGTGTATCCCAAAAATTCTAGTTGCACTATACTATAATAAAAAAAAATCCAAAATTCATTGTTTTTTAGATATATTGAAGTATTGTCTTCCCTGATATCATATGGATCTCATTGGGACAACATTTTTACTGTGCAAATTGAAATATATCAAACCCAATGTTGGGTCATGTTGTTGTGAGATATAATAGGTTCCCAATACCTATATTCCATGACATAAAACTTTTTGAAATCATCAACTTTTGAAAAATTCATCCATATAGTGGTCAGTGTAGTCATTTGTTTGGAATATTACATTGAAAATCAGTTGGATGATGAAATATAGAACATCATTGGGGTATTATATTATGTCATGAAACAATTTACAATGAGAGGTTTTAGTGAGTAGGAACTAAAATATATTGTTATATCCTTTTATTTGAATGATAATTCTAGAATTTGTTTCCAGAAAATGGATGGTGAAATATCTAACACATGGGAACAACTATATACTGATTTTTTCTTGAAAATTTTTCCTACGATAATGGGCACTGAAATATGGTATAAAATTAATGGGTTTATTTAAGATGAATGTGAACTATTTCATGAGTCTTGGGATAGATTTAAGGGTCACTTATTAAATGTAACAATCAAATTATTCTGATGAATATGTAAAATCAGATGAAAAAAAAAACATTATATATGTCTGATTTTTTATCTTATTTATTTAACCACTTCTTGAAAAAATATAATGTTTTTGATTTTTATTTTTAAAATATTTCAATTTGAATTTAAATAATATGACTTAAATTCAATAAAAAGAAAAATCAAAGAGGTTTAAGGTTCTATAATCCTTGGACAATATTATACAGTAAAAACTGATTTTGAGATAAAATGAAATTTATATTTTGATTTTGGTTGTTGAATTATAGTCAGAAATTAAACAATTAGAATGAGTCATTTTCCAAGAAATACCTTAGCATCATGGTGTTTTAAGAAACAAAATACCATTTCATTACGTGGTGTATAAAAAGAGTACATTGTTGATAGAATTTATTATTCTCAATCCTTTAGGATTGATCAAAATGTTTCTAAATTTGATATTTTATTTGAAAAGTAACTTATTTAATGAGAAAATTTTTCTATTATTTAAATTTTAAAGAATATTTTAAATAATTCAAGAATAAATATTATACCACTAAATTTAACTAATTTTGATGAAATAAAATATTAACATTGATTGATATAAATTTAATAAATAAGTTTTAATAGAATCTATTTTGTTTAAATAAAAATTATTTTTCATAGATAAAATCATTACACCTTTAGAATCCCACTTCAAGAAAACTTTATTAGTTTGAATTTAATATTTTAATGATATTCTATGTTCACCGTGGATTATTAATTCTATTTAATTTTATGGTTTACTAGCATAAAATTAAATCCATTTTTATGTCATAGTGGTAATATGATGTGTCATGACCCGTCCCCCGGGAACCGTGCTGTGACTACCCCAAGACCGCCTACCATAGGCCAGGGGTTGGAGACTAGCACCGAAAGGCGTATTCACTATAACTGGGAAGAAATTTCATTTATAACATGTAAACTCATATAAATAAGCAAACAACAAGATACAGACACAAGCAAACTATATAACAAAAAGAGTGCTGAAAGTAAAAGGGGCTGGAATACAAGACCAACTGTAAAGATACAAGTACAATTGAAATACAATACAACTGAACAAAGAGAAAAGACAGCTACTGGATCTTCCTCTGAGGTTCCTACCTGAAGGGTAGGTACAGATCGCCTCCTCAGTACTCCATGTCCACCCGTCTCCTCTGCGTACCGACATGCCGTATGGTCCACCTATGGGTACCGTCCTGTCCTGGTACTCTCAGCCTCAGTCAGCGTTGTCTGTCGTCTGCATCCAACACAACAAGGTGCGGGCATAACCCATGCAGGGGTGAGTATAAAGATACTCAGTAGGGACCCTAAGACCCTCAAGGCCTCACAAAATCCACCAAGGATAAACCACAAAGTATGAAAATAATAGATAACCCTACTTAGGTATATGCCCATACATATACCTAAGTTATCAAGTAATCCATCTCAAACATGAAGAAACACAGAGGTTCTGAATTAGCTCACACTAGGTATATCTTTAGGTATGGTAGTAGAGATGATTAGTTATAAATACTAAATCAGCTTATTCCGTTAAGAGGCTCTACTGCTGACCTGCACAGAATCGCTAGGAGTTGACCCACACAGGATCGATGGGAGCAGACCCACACAGGATCGTGGGGAGATGACCCACACAAGATCGCTGGGAGCTGACCCACACAGGATCGCTGGGAGATGACCCACACAGGATCACTTGGAGCTGACCCACACAACATCGCTGGAGCTGACCCACACAGGATTGCTGGAGCTGACCCACATGGGATCGCTAGGAGCTGACCCATACGGGATCGCTAGGAGATGACCCACACGGGATTGCTAGAGCTGACCCACACATGATCGATGGAGCTGATCCACACATGATCTCTAGGAGCTGACCCGAACAAGATCGCTAGGAGATGAACCACACAGGATCTCTAGGAGCTGACCCACATAGGATCTCTAGGAGCTGACCCACAAAAGATCGCTAGGATCTGACCCACACAGGTTCACTAGGAGCACTCTTCTCATCAATCCATCTACTGGGTTTCCACACTAGGATTGCTCATCTCTCAGGGAGTCCACTACCCAAGCCACTGGTTGATTCTACAACTTCCACGATGTCCCGCGAAGAAGTATCTCAAAGTTTCGCTATGTCATAGGGGTCTCAACACAACAGACGGTGCATCAATTCGGACACTCGGTCTGTGAGTTATTAGCCTTTTAGTCCTAGGGGACCGGTTGGATTTGTGCTCGATCCAACCCGACCGTTTCCCAAATTTATCCAAAAATCCAGTGGGTTATAATCAAAGGGACCGTCTCGATCCGAGTTTTCCAGCGCTGCTGACGGTTCGTCAAATGGAGGTCCGGTGCCAAGGCTATGACCTAAGTAAAGTATATGTTCATATCAGGTTTGGGTCTGGTCCGACCCGGTCAGATAGACCGGACCCGACCTGGCCTAAGTTGACCCAGTTTAGGTTGACCCGGACTGCTGGGTGGTCCAGCGGGCCGCGAGGGTCGTGAGGGATCGTGGAGGCCACATGGGTGCCGCGAGAGCGCGGGGCGGCTCGGGCCGGCCCGGGGCAGCTCGGACGGGAGGGCAGAGGGCGCGTGATAGTTCAGCCAGGGGTACCGCGAGGGCGCAGGGTAGCTCAGCCCGGCCTGGGATGGCTCGGCCGAGGCTGTTTGGCCGGAAGGGCGATGGAGGCTTGGGCGGCGGCGGATTGGCCTGGACGGCGGTAGCGATGCAGCCCGGACGGTGGCGGCGGCTCGGGCGGCTGCTCGGCCCGGACGATGGCGACAGTTTGGCTCAGACTACGGAGGCAGCTCATCCCGGATGGCAGTGGCAGTTCAGCCCAGATGGTGCCGGCGGCTCATCTCGGACAGTGAGGCCATGGGAGGCGAGGCCGCAGTGGTGGTGGCCGTTGTGCCATCACCTTCTTCGTGGCCGGCGGTGGTTCCGACCGTCGTTCTCATGCCCCACGTGTTGGTAGTCGTTCCTCCATCATGATCAATAATTAATCACATGGTTTACGGAGAGGACAATCCATGTTTGTTTTTCCTGCACTCTCCTCATTAGTGCGGTAGCAAGCGGTAATAATTCCATCTTGAATAACAAATAATTATCAATAATGGAAAAGGAGAAGATTTTCAAACAACCACCCTACAACTTCCCGCAAAAAAGATCATACACAAATAAACCCCTACCTTGGATTGTTCATTGACGTTGGTGCGAGAAGAAGTTGGAGTTGTCGACGTTCGTCTCGTCCGCCACACACCTCCAATCCTGGGCTCGTGCGTCGGTTCGTCATAGTCGAAGACGTTCCTCATTAGAGGGTGTCCTGAGGAAGCAATCGAAGTCGACATTCTTCATTGGAGGAGCGTTCTTTGTGAAAGAAGTGTAATCCTCCAAGGGTTCTCCTCTCAAAATTCCACCCAAAAAATGAAAGAGGTGCCAATATAATTAACTTATGAATAAATTATGTTGGCACACTCACACAAGTTGGAAAAAATTAATGTGGTGTGTTGGCATAATTAATGTGGAGGAAGCTCAAGAGGATCCTCCATATTAAAGAAGGAGTTGAGAGGTTTCTCCTCTATTAAGAGGGGTCGGGTGGTCCCCACCTCTAGGAATTCAAAAATTGGGGGTTTATGCTTGGGTGGTCCCCACCACCATAACCCACACATGGGAGGTTTCAAGAATAAAAATAAAATGTTAAATAATCTTATTTTTATTTTCCCATGAAAATCCCAAAATCTATCTTTCACCCTCGACCTACTATGGTCGAGGTGAAGGTCTCCTTAGGATAATACCGGCGCAACGAGTTCAATGGTGCCCTCAGATTTAAATTCTGAGCACCAGTTTAAAAGTTAGAAAAACCTACTCGCATGTTTATTGAACGTACCTGAGATAAAGTTCAGAAATTCATTCCCGGCACTCTGGGTCTTGTAATCACGCACCGTAAATTTTCACAGACTCATAAAATTCCCATATATTTAAAAAAAATTACATTTAAATTTTAGGTCTTTACATTCTCCCCACCTCAGGGATTTATGTCCCCTTAAGCCACAACTCAAAACTAGGAAAACAAGCGGGGGGTATTGAGCACGCATCTGAGCCTCCTGCTCCCATGTGATATCCTGGAGGTTTCCATGCTGCCAACGAATGCGTACCAGATGTATCAACTGTCTGCAAAGTACCCACTCCTGTTGATCCTCAATCTATACTAAAACCTTAGTAAAATTCTCCCCATCGTTGATATCTAGCTCTCTATGGTCGATGATGTGAGAAGGTTCGTGTACGTATCTCTTCAACTAAGATACGTGGAAGGCGTCATGCACCCAGTGTAACTGAGGTGGAAGAGTTGAGTGGTAAGCCACCTCACCAACTCTGCTGAGGACCTGAAAAGGTCCGATGAACCTCAGAGATAACTTGCCACCTCAGCCAAATCTCCACAAACCTCATCGAGGAGAGACCCGTAGAAAGACGTGGTCACCATCCTTAAACTCCAGAGGTCTCCATATCCTATTGGCATACAACTTCTGCCTGCTATGTGCAGTCTTCATCCACTCTTGGATGATCTGAACCTTCTCTGTGGTAGCCCATACCATCTCTAGTCCCAATAGTGTTAACTCCTCTAGGTCAATCTATCACAAAGGTGATCTACAAGGTCACCCGTAAAATGCCTCGAAAGGTGTCATCCCAATGGTGGAGTGATAGTTGGTGTTGTATGAAAACTCTAACAAGGGAGAGTGATCCTCCCAGATATTACTGAAGTCGAGGAAACAAGCACGCAACATGTCCTCAAGGGTCTGAATGGTCTGCTCAGTCTGGCCATTCGTCTGAGGATGGAAGGCGGTGCTCAAATGAAGTTATGCCTCGAAAACTTCCTACAACCCCTTCCATAGTCAGGAAGTAAAACATGTGTCATGATCAGAGACAATCGTTGAGGGTACTCCATATAGTTGCACAATCTCCTGCACATAGAGGTGTCCCAAGCTCTTTACTGAACCCTGCTCTTAGATCAGTAGGATGTGGGACGACTTGGTGAGTCAGTCGACGATCACCCAGATAGAGTCATGACCTCTAGACGTACGTGGAAGTCCTGTCATGAAGCCCATGTATATCCCATCCCACTTCCACTCTGGGACCTCTAAAGGATGAACCAAGCCTACTGGTACCTGATGCTCCGCCTTCACTTGCTAACAAGTGAGGCATCGAGAGACAAACTCTGCTACTGCTTTCTTCATTTCCATCCACCAGTGATGTCGTCAAATATCCTGGTACATCTTTACCACTCCTGAATGTACCTCTATAGGGGATGAGTGGAACTCCATCAAAACTTCATCCTGAAGTGAAACTGGTACCATGGTACGTTCTCTGAAGAGGATTATGTGCTCCCCACCTTTAGAAAATCCATCAGGTGCCTGTCCTGTGGATATCTGAGCATGTCGTGCCTCACAGTCAGCGTCCCCATGTTGCACCTCCCTGACTCACTGAATAAGTGGGGGAGTGACTGTAAGAGACTGAAGGAAAGCTGATCCATCTCGATCCACAAAGGATATCTGCAAAGCAGCCAGCTTCTATGTCGCCTCACCTAGCAGCTGTATACCAGATCTCCTACTAAGTGAATCTACTACAATGTTCCACTTCCCATGAGTATAGACTATCTCTAAGTTATAGTCCTAAAGGATCTCAAGCCAACGTCCCTGTCTCAGGTTCAGGTCATTTTGAGAGAAGATATACCTAAGACTCTTGTGATCAGAGTACACTGTAAAATGATTGCCCATCAAGTAATTTTTCCACATATTCAAGGAGAATACCACTACTGCTAACTCCAGGTCATGGGTAGCGTAGTTTTTCTCATGTTGTCTCAGCTGTCAAGAACCATAAGCGATGACTGCTCACTCCTACATCAGGACACATCTAATTCTGGTCCCTGATATGTCACAGTAGACTATGTACCCTATGCCCTCCTATGGAAGCCTCAATATGGGGGCACTAGTCAGCATCTACCTCAGTTCCTGAAAACTCTACTAGAATCTCTCCGACCAAATGAAGGGTTGCCCCTTCTTTGTCAACACTGAAATTGGTGCTGAAACTCTAGAGAAATCTGGCACAAATCTTTGGTAGTATACAGCCAACCCCAGGAAACTCCGTACCTCTGTCACACTCCTGGGTGGCTCCCAAGCAAGTACCGCCTCAATATTCGCTGGATCCACTACAACTCCAGCCTCCGATATGACAAGTCCCAGAAAGTGAACTTCTCAGATCCAGAACTGGAACTTCGAGATCTTACCATAAAGATGGTGCTCTCAGAGTGTGTCTAGTACTACTTGTAAATGATAGGGATGATCCTCATTAGTAGTTGAGTAGATCAGAATGTCGTCGTTGGAGAATACTACAAAGCGATCAAGGTATGGCTGGAAGATCCTATTCATGAGTCTCATGAACACTGCTGGAGTGTTGATTACACCGAATGGCATAAACAAGAACTCATAATGGAATTACCGACATCTGAAGGCCATCTTCTACACATCCTCATCTCGTACTCTGAGCTGGTGTTAACTTGATCTGAGGTCTATCTTCGAGAACCATCGTGCTTCTTTCAGCTGATCAAAGAGGTCATCAATCCTTGGAAGTGGGTACTTGTTCTTCACGGTCACCTGGTTCAGGTGATGATAGTCAACACAAAGCCTCAAGCTCCCATCCTCCTTCTTTGCGAACAGAATTGGGGCTGCCTAAGGAGAAACACTGGGCCGAATGAATCCATTCCCCTGCAAGTCCTCTAGATGTACCCAAAGCTAACGAAACTCCATGGGATCCATCCGATATGCTGGTGTAGATATCGATGTCGTCTTGGGGTATAGGTCAATGTAAAAGTCCACCTATCTATGAGGAGGTAGACCTAGAACATCATCAAGGAATACATCCGCATACTGGTCCACCGCTACAGGATAGCTCAGACTCTCTACATCAACCGCTCTAAGGGTATGGCTAGCCAACTGATGAGTGATCGGCTACAATCTCCTCCAGGTATGTACATCATGCACTGAAAAGTCTCCCTTCTCACCGATGAAGGTAAACCTGGTCCCATCCGTGCAGAAACACCACACTTTTCCCCTAATACAGTCAATCTGAGCATGAACTATAGATAACCATTCCATACCCAAGATGACGTCGTAAGGACTTGACGCCGATACTAGAAGATCCCACCCGAAGCACTCGCCTCCTAGAGTAAGATCACACTACCATCACCAGTACGTAATTGTAGAATATGCTTTAGTAGGAGTCTCTAGCCATAAGGATCAAGCCAATGGCTCTGTCGGAATCTCTGAACTTCGAATGAGGGTAGTGGCAATAAGAGAATGACTGGAACTTGTGTCTATAAGTACTGCATCTAAGGTGGAGTATACATAGATCGTACCTCATATCATCTCCAGAGTGCCATGATCGTAAGCCTCAGCTTCTTGGAGCTGAGCTCTCCCCTGTCTACCTACTCCCTGCGGTTAGGGTGGACCTCCTGGTGGTGGTGGTGGTAACATATCAAATCATCTCTCACCACCAGCTACACAACCAGCTCCTCTGCCACATCCTCATGCTCCCTGTGGACCTCCTCAGTCGAACCTCTATCTCTGCCTGGGAGGTCCCTCGACTGTCTGCTGATCATCCATACGACGAGTCTGATAGTCACGAGCCATGTGACCTTGACCGCCGCATGTGTAACACTACCCGCTCCTGGCATGACTGGATCCGCCTCGGGTGCCTCACACAACCAATCCTGAGTCATGTGGTCATCCACCTATAGGCCTGGTCCTCTTATACCTCTGTGTCATCTGTCTGCTGCCAGCTGCAGAAGACTCCGCTACATGACGACTGGTGGTCGGTCTTGCTGCTGGTGACTGATCAGCAAGGAAACTCTCCACTAAGAGGTCTCTCTCTAACACCCCCACCTACGTTGGGATGCTGAGTGAGATCATCAAAGACCTGATCTCCCGCCTGAGTCCTTGATCAAAGGCTCGTGCCCTGAAGAAAGGGTCTCGCACCATATCTTTGGAGTAGCATGAGAGGTCAGTGAACCTCGCTGAGTACTGAGCTACAGTTATGTTGCCCTACTGCAAATGAAGAAGCTCCTGTATGCATGCTACATGAAGAGTCACTAGGATAAACTCTACCCAAAATATACTCTCAAAGTCTGCCTAGAGAAGCGTCACCTCATCGTGAACCTGGAGCATCAGGCTCCACAATCTTCCCGCTACTTCCTGTAGAAGGTTGGTGGCAAGGATCACCATGAGATCAGCTGGTGTCCCTACTAGTCAAAAGACTATCACCACATCCTCCAGCCAATCCTTAGCCACCCGTGGGTCCATATCTCCCCTGAACCTAGGTAGCCTCTGGCGCTAGAACTCGTGTAATGCGCTCAAGTGGCATGCACCATATACTGCTGGGGCTGGTGGAATCGATGGCCCAATGGGGAATGGTACCACTGGTGCCTCCGCTGGTGCCTCTACTGGAAAAGGTCCCTGCACCGAGGCCTCGTTGCTCGGTGGGATATCATTACGTGCTACTCTCGGAACCCTAGCTGGTTGTCTGTGTGGAGGCATCCTGGAAAGAAACAGGTGCACCATGATCAATAAGTTATACCTGGTGAGCTGACTTAAAATATCACAAAGAAAACTCTTGAAAACACACTCGTAATCAGTGTTTTCGTACACTGAGTTGGAAATCAGAAGTCAGGGTCCTGGTGTATGGATATGTCGGCCACCGCACCAACACTAGATTCCCTAAACTTGATAACCACACTCACTTCACTTAACACTATTGCTGTTAAAATAAATATCAGATTCCTATGTTCTGCGGAAGAACCGACTCCTCTGATACCAATTTTTCACAACCCGTCCCCCAGGGCCCATGCCCTGACTACCCCAAGCCCATCTTTCATAGGCCAGGGGGCGACTAGCACTGAAAGGAATATTCCCTAGAACTGGGAAGGAATTTCCTTTATAACCTATAAAATCATGTAACCAAGCACACATCAAGATACGAACACAAGCAAACTGTATAACAAAAAGAGTGTTGAAAGTAAAAGGGGCCGGAATACAAGCCCAACTGTAAAGATACAAGTACAACTGAAATACAATACAACTGAAGAAAGAGAAAAGATAGGTACTGTATCGTCCTCTGTGGTTCCTACCTAAAGGGTAGGTACATATTACCTCCTCAGCACTCCACATCCATCCGTCTCCTATGCGTACCGACACGCCGTATGGTCCACCTCTAGGTACCGTCTAGTTCTGGTACTCTCAGCCTCAATCAGCGCTGTCTTCCATCTGTATCCAACACAACAAGGTTTGGGCATAGCCCGTGCAGGGGTGAGTATAACGATACTCAGTAGGGACCCCGAGACCCTCAAATCCTCACAAAATCCACCAAGGATAAACCAAAAAGTATGAAAATAATAGATAAACCTACTTAGGTATATGCCCATACATATACCTAAGTTATCAAGTAATCCATCTCAAACATGAAGAAACACAGAGGTTCTAACTCAACTCACACCATGTATATTTTTAGGTACGGTAGTAGAGATGATTAGTTATAAATACTGAATCATTTTATTCTGTTAAGAGGCTCTGCTTCTGACCTGCACAGAATCACTAAGAGCTAACCCACATAGGATTGCTAGGAGCTGACCCACACAGGATCGCTGGGAGCTGACCCACACAGGATAGCTAGGAGCTGACCCACAAAGAATCGCTAGGATATGACCCATACAGGATCTCTGGAGATGACCCACACAGGATCGCTTGGAGCTGACCCACACAAGATCGCTAGTAGCTGACCCACACAGGATCGTTGGGAGCTGACCCACACAAGATCACTAGAGCTGACCCACACATGATCGCTAGGAGATGACCCACACAGTATAACTAGGAGCTGACCCACATAGGATCGCTAGGAGATGACCCACACATGATTGATAGGAGATGACCTGCACATGATCGCTAGGAGCTGACCCGCGCAGGTTCGCTAGGAGCACACTTCTCGTCATAATCATCTACTGGGTTTCCGCACTAGTCTTGATCGTCTCTAAGAGAGTTCGCTCCCTAATCCATTGTTTGATTATCCAACTGCCACGATGTCACATGAAGAAGTATCTCAAAGGTTCTCCACGTCATAGGGGTCTCAACGCAACAGACGGTGCGTCAATCAGACGCCTGATCTGTGAGTTATTAGCCTTTTAGTCTCGGGGGATCGATTGGATTCATGCTCGATCCAACCTGAATATTTACCAATTTTATCCAAAACTCTAGTGGGGCATACTAAAAGGGAACATCTCACTCTGAGGTTTCCATCACCGCTGACGGTTCGTCAAACGGACGTTCGGTGCCAAGGTTATGACCTAAGTAAAGTATAGGTTTGTATCAGGTCCGGGTCTGGTCCGACCCGGTCGGACCGACCCGACCCGTGGTGTGGCCTGGCCCACTGGGCAGTCTAGCAGGCCGCGAGGGGCCGCGGAGGCCACGAGGGTTCCGCGAGGGTGCGAGGCGGCTCAGCCCAGCCCGGGGTGGCTCGGCCGGGAGGGCGGAGGCTGCAGGACGGTTCGATCGGGGGCACCACGAGGGCACGAGGCAGATCGGCCTGACTCGGGATGGCTCAGCTGGGGCGGTTTGGCCGAAAGGGAGAAAATGGCTTGGGCGGCGGTTCAGGTGGCAGCTTGGCCCAGACAGTGGCGGCGGCTCGGCCCGAACGACGGCGATGGTTCAGCCAGGACGGCGACAACGACTCGGGCGACGGCTCAGCCCAGACGACGGTGGCGGCTCGACCTGGACGGCGGTGGCAGTTCGGCCCGGACGACGATGGCGAATCGAGTGATGGGTCGAGTGGAGGATCGGCCCGTAGGGCGAGGTCACGGGGAGGCGAGGCCATGGTGGCGGTGGCCGTTGCGCCGTCGCCTTCATTGCGGCTGTCGGTGGTGTTGGCCACTATTCTCATGTCCCATGTGTTGGTAGTCGTTCCTCCATCGTGATCAACAATTAATCACAAGGTTTTTGGAGAGGATGGTCCATGTTTGTTTGGAAAGCACTCTGTGCATTAGTGCGGTAGCAAGCGGCTATAATTCCATCTTGAATTACAAAGAATTATCAAGAACAGAAAAGGAGAATATTTCCAAACAACCACCCTACAACTTTCTGCAAAAAAGATCATACACAAATAAACCCCTACCTTGGATTGTTTGTTGACTTTGGCGTGAGAAGAAGTTAAATTTGTCGACGTTTATCTCGTCTTCCACACACCTCCAATCCTGGGATCATGCGTCGGTTCGTCATAGTCGAAGACGTTCCTCGTTGGAGGGTGTCCTGAGGAAGAAGTCGAAGGTGGCGTTCTTCATTGGAGGAGCATTCTTCATGGAAGAAGTGTAATCCTCCAAGGTTCTCCTCTCATAATTCCACCCAAAAAATGAAAGAGGTGACAATATAATTAACTTAAGAAGAAATTATGTTGGAACACTCACACAAGTTGGAAACAATTAATGTGGTGTGTTGGCATAATTAATGTGGAGGAAGCTTAAGAGTCTCCTCCACATTAAAGAGGGAGTTGAGAGGTTTCTCCTCCATTAAGAGGGGTCAGGTGGTCCCCAATTCTAGGAATTCAAAAATTGGAGTTTTATGCTCGGGTGGTTCCCACCACCATAACCCACACATGGGAGGTTTCAAGAATAAAAATAAAATGTTAAATAATTTTTTTTTTATTTTCCCATAAAAATCCCAAAATATATCTTTCACCCTCGACCTACTGCGGTCGAGGTAAAGGTCTCCTTAAGAGAATAATAGCGCTGTGAGTTCAACGGTGCCCTTAGATTTCAATTCTAAGCACCAGTTCAAAAGTTAGAAAAACCTGCTTTCACATTTACTGAACGTACATAAGATAAAGTTCAGAAATTCATTTCGGGCACTCCAGGCCTTGGAATCATGCACCATCAATTTTTGTGGACTCGTAAAATTCCCATATATTTAAAAAAAATTACATGGAAATTATGGGTCTTTACATGATTCCTTAATGATGTGACAATCTCAATTAAATGACATAAAAAATGTTTCATTACAATACATTACCACAACCTTTTATGTTAAGAGTTTTACAAAATTAGGACAAAAAATTTACTAAAAAACTCTTGTATTTTTAAATTAATAGTCATTTTTTGGAACAATGTATGCAACAAATTGATCCATAATAAGCCTTCATTGTTCCTATTCAGATCAATCTCCTCATGTCACATTGTTCTTATTCGGATCAAGTCCATCATGCATAGATTTGATCCAATTATTATCCTTATCAGCCTCTCCAAATGATTTAGGCTACATTTGGGGAAAATGAGGTTTTTTGTAGAGTCTTACTCCTTCGATTTTTCACCGAAACTTTCCAATCACTAATGACATTTTATTCATTGATTTTAGCCTTGATTGTATTTCTTACAGTTGATAAAAATATAGTCATATTTGAAATGATAACCCACTCATTAATACTTCTTAAAAATAACTTCATTTCTCTCATCACCCATCTAATAAACACTATGTATGTTTTACTTTAATACATTTTAAAATAGATCATTCTTTAACATTGTATTTTGGTTCCATCCTTAGGAATATCTGATTACCATCCATGTAATTCTCACAAATAGGTGATATTCACCTTTGATAATGAATATCTTATGTGTATTTATTTATTTATTATACAGAATTAATATTTTATGAACCTAATAGGATATATTTACTTTCTCTCGAATGATTCAAAGCTTTTTATCCAATATATCTTATTTTCTCTCCATCCCCCTCACTCATTGATTGATTGTTTGGCGAGATCTATTTGCATTTTTTATCATCTTTTTTGCTTTACCATCGGTATATCCCTGTGGTCAATAATGTTTTCACAATAAAATAATTATCCATAAAATTAATTTATTATTTCATATTTATGTTTAATTTATTTCTTTTTAGTATTACTCATATAATAATTGTTTTCTTGTACAAGTGGATTCTTTTGTTTGAGCCTGTAACTGAGATAATGATTACAAGGAAATGCGTCAATAATGCATGAAACCACCAGGAAAAGGTGAATTACTACTACTTTTTTAATTAATTTTTTCATCATTTTATCTACTATTTTTAATATAATTTCCTTATCATTTTTTTCTAATACTTATTTAGTTTTTTCACAGATCTTTTGAGAAGTCATATTTTTCTTTCAACTATCTGCAACAAGCCACATAAGAGATAAAATGATTCTTTTTTCCAATGTTACAAAACTTTCTATTTTCATTGCCTTTTTTGTCGAACTGCCAACATTGCATATTGATTCAATGTTATTATATGAGAAACATTTCTCATTGTTGAAAGCCTATGCTCTTCTGACTTTCAACAATGAGAATGACTTTTCAGCTAAGAACATTGAGTCAATATGCAGTGTTGGCAGTTCGACATAGAAAGTGATATCCCTACGAGTGTTGTTAATTCCCACAGGGTTACCAAATTTAGAAATTTATAACACAAATCAAACAAATCACTAAACTAGAGGTTAGTATAGGATATGCAAGTCTGAGGTTGAACCCATAGATATAGGGTTGGAGAATGTATTAATTAAATAAGATAAACCTAAACTAATTTCGAATAAAATCTAAACTATCGAACATAGGATTTTTGAAGAATGGGAAAAAATACAATAAAAAATGGGTGTTGAGTAGCAATTATTCTAGTTTCATGGGATGAAAATGTATAAGATAATTAATTAACAATCATACAGTTGTCGGAATCGGGTCTTAGTGAGTTCAATGGTCATGATAAACGTTCTTCATCCAAATTTCTCCTTTTCTCATGGTCAGGTACTTCAGATTACAAAGTATGGGTAACCCAAAACCTTAAATATATGTAAGGAAAAATCCAATGGTCATGGTGGAAGTCTAGTCCCTTGATCACATATTAAACAAATGTATTCAATCTAGGCAGTGGTCATGCACAAAGAAAGAAAATAAACCCAATCCCAAACCCCACTCACAATGGTCATTCAAGAAGAATTAGGAAAGTGGATTGAATTGAAGGTAAAATATTAAATCCTAGCATGAATTTCATTAATTATAAAATACCTTACATTCAATTCCCCTT
Organism: Viscum album; assembly: GCA_963277665.1. Taxonomy (NCBI): domain Eukaryota; kingdom Viridiplantae; phylum Streptophyta; class Magnoliopsida; order Santalales; family Viscaceae; genus Viscum; species Viscum album. Next base: position 857,570,954 of record OY728166.1, read on the forward strand.
CATCACACATGCACCGGCACAAAGAAATCACTCACTCATGTTAACCACGAGAGGGTGTATAAAAATAAATAAATAAAAATCCTACAGAAGTGGTGAATCAGGTGGTGTGCCTTCTCCATAGGCTTTTGGTGGTGTTGCTCAATCTAGAAGATTCTCCACTTGGTCCAGAAAAGGGATCTATTTATAGGTACTGGATGGGATTTGCCTGACCTCCATCAGGACGTGTACTGAAGGTACACATCGTGTAACCTCGGTCCATGTTTCCTTAATGTCCGTGTGAGTCTTCTACATATCATGTTAATTAATTATATGTTTTACCATCATCAAATTGTGTATGGGGGGCTCATGATGTGTACTTTCTTGGTCTTCAGTTGTCATAGATATCGCCGAAATATTCTCCAAAATTTGTGCTGAAAAGAGTCACGTCGTGTACTGAGTTTATATAATGTGTACTTGTAATTAATGGCGTGTTTGATCATCACAACTTGTTCTAGTAGTGGCCTACTCCTCCAATGAATTCATTATGTGTAGGTGAAGTACACATCATGTAGTTGCTCTGCTCCAGAATTTCCAGCTCCGCTTTGGCTTCAAAATTCCAGTGTCACTTCATTTCTCTTCACTCGTGGCACAAAGTGTCTTTAAGATAATTTTTCCACCACTTTTCATTCATTTTTCACAAATTCAATATTTCCTTATGTAAAAAATAAATCAAGTTAATACACTCACAAATTGTCAAGATTAATCAATTAAATAGAAAAATCAACACATTAAGCACTCAAAAATATATGCATAAAATATACTTATTAGAAAGATAATGGAAGCATGGTAACACAGGAATTTAGGATTCTTTTGAGACTTTGGGATGTTTAGAAATCATCCACACATCAATCTGACACACGGTATGACCAGTATGACTCTAAGTGCTTCTTTTTATTTAAAATTGACATTAATTTTAGTAAAAAGGACATCTGACATAATCAGAACCAAGAAAAAATATTCTGATTGTTTTGGTACTTTAGGGAAATGATCTATAAGTCATTTGAGACGTGTATAAATCAGACACACCTCAATTAGACGCATGGTGTGACCACTATGACTCAATGTGTCGGTTATTAGTTTAAAATCGACAGTTTCGTTCAAAAAATTTCACTCACTGAAAACAAAGAAAACACACTTGAATTTTCTTGATAATTTATTAAATCAATTCATAAGTTATTTTTGACATTTAAGAATCAGTATCACATTAAAATGATACACAATGTGACAAATATAGGTCAAATTATGTGTTTCCAGTTTAAAATGACATTTTAGTAAAAAAATAAGTGACGTACTCAAAACTGAGAAAATACATTTGGATTGTTTTTATAATTTATTAAAATGATCCATAAGTCATTTAAGATGTGTAGGAATCATTCTCCCCTCAATCCAATGCACAGTGTGACCAGTATGACTCTAATTGCGTCTTTTTATTTAAAAATGACATCAATTTTAATAAAAAAGAAAACCAACCTACTTAAAATCAATCACACATTCATATTTTTTTGATACTTTATTAAAAAAAATACATAAGTCATTTTTGATGTGTATAAATCAACCGCACCTCAATCCGATACATGATGTGCCCGATATGACTCAATGTGTTCGTTATTAGTTTAAAATCAACAGTTTAGTTCAAAAAAATTCACTCACTAAAAACCAAGAAAACACATTCGTTTTTTTAATAATTTAGTACATTGATTCATAATTCATTTTTGACGTGTAGGAATTAGTCTCATGTCAAAACGATACACGATTTGATCGGTATGAGTCAAAGTTCATGTTTTCAGTTTAAAATGACGTTTTTTTAAAAAGACAAGTGACGTACTCAAAATTGAGTAAACACATTCATATTGTTTTTATAATTTATGAAAATGATCCATAATCTATTTGGTATGTGTAAGAATTATCTGTACCTCAATCTGATGCAGAGTATGACCGATATGACTCCAAGTTCATCTTTTTATTTAAAATTGACATCAATTTTAGTGAAAAAGGACAACTCACCTACTCAAAACCAAGAAAAAACATTTGTATTATTTTGATACTTTAGAAAAACAATACACAATCCATTTTTGATGTGTAGGAATCAGCTGCACCTCAATCTGATATACGGTGTGTCCAGTATGATGTAATGTGTCTGTTATCAGTTTAAAATAAACATTTTAGTTTAAAAAGTTCCACTCACTAAAAACTGAGAAAACATGCTCAGATTTTATTTATAATTTAGGAAAATGATTCATAATTCATTTGTGACATGTAGAAATCGATATCACATCAAACTAACACACAATATAACCAGTATGAGTCAAAGTGCATGTTTCCAGTTTAAAATGATATTTTAGTAAAAAAGACAAACGACATACTCAAAACCAAAAAAACACATTCAAATTGTTTTGATACTTTAGGAAAATGATCCATAAGTCATTTTAGACGTGTAAGAATCATCCACACCTCAATTCGATGAACGGTTTGAATGGTATTACTCCAAGTGTGTTTTTTCAATATTTATGTATCATTTTAGTTTAAAACACACATCACATCATCAGAATCGAGAAAACGAGCCTGGATTATTTTATCTTCATTTAAATTATGTATTATTACTTTATTTTATTGATTTTTTAGTGTTTTTGGTGTTGCGGTGTGCTATTATAGCACACTGGACTGGTGTGTTTTTGGTGTTGCGGTGTGCTATTATAGCACACTGGACTGGTGTGTTTTTGGTGTTGCGGTGTGCTATTATAGCACACTGGACTGGTGCTGCAGTGTGCTGTAGCAACACACTATAGTATGCCCTTTTATCAGCACTTATAGAAGCGTTGATAAATGATCCTTTATCATCATTTTTAAGTGTTGATAAAGGTTTCTTTTATCCATGCTTAAAAGAGCACTGATAAAGGACCATTTATCAGTATATTTTTAGTGCTCATAAAATACTTGAACTTTTAATCTTGCTCCAGTAGTTAGTGCTTTTCTATCACTAATAATGTCCATTTTTAGCACTATTAAAGGCCTATTTTGTATTAGTGTAGGAAGAAGAGAACTGCTATATAATGGGTATCTCCTGATTGGAGAAGAATACCAACTGAAAGGCACTATGATTACCAGTAATCACTGCAACATAATCTGAAAATTCTAGGGACAATGAAGCAAAATCACTTGCAAATGTGGTGTGGGCCTCTATAGGGATAGCCTGTGGTTGTGGATCATTTACAATAGGAAGTAGAGAAGCATAAGGTTTATCATGATGGAAATGATCCTCATGTTTCATGTCATCATGTGGCCCATCTAGAATAGTATTTTCACTCTCTGGAACATCTATATCAGGTTTATCAACCTCAGCATCTCCTGACACATCAAATAAAATCTCATGATAACTCTCATCCATGGGAAGAAACAACTCTATCACTACTCCATGAAAATAGGTCTAGTAAAATTCACCTTCCTCTGTGAGATCAAAGTTGTGAATGAAGTGTGTGATATAAGAATCCTATAAAAACAAATTATGTGGTTAACTAAAGTTAATAAAAAAAATTGTTCAAAAGTGAAAAGAAGAATTGTTACTAATTGATGATAGCCTCGTCTATGTTGCGTAAGATATATCAATGTGGTCATGTGGTACCAAGGACCTTGAGGGTTCTGGGTACAATAGAAGCACTATATGGGGTATGCCTAACTCAACTTTTTTCCATAATCTATGATTAATCTGGGATGTACATTGATGATAAACATTGTGACCGATAGAATTGAATTAAAGATCAATTGACGAGAGAATACCAAAACCAGAACATAGGATCATCACATAGTAATTTATAATTAATTTATGTAATTAATTAATTACCTTACAATGAAATTTTTCTTTGTTTATGAATCTAACATCTCTACATTGTGCCACTATTGTGTTATAGGGATAAAGTTTAGATTCCCTCTAGTAGTGTTCCACGTGTGTTCTATGAACCTCTGAATGTCACCATAGGAATATCTGGGTGTTAGAACGATAGATCATAATGTTTGTGTCATTCGTCTTTGATCGCCCCGAGAATCACTTCAAGAAGGATTCTCTTTGATCTCTCTCAAATCAAGAGTGGAAGTTGAGGAGGATCGCTCTCTATTATTGAGAGTGTTCTTGGAGAGGGATATCTCTATGGACTTGAGGTAATTCTCTGAATGTTGTTGTGCACAATAAAACAAATGAAAAAACCTTTAGAAATAATATAATTGGGTTTAAATAGTTTTAGGGTTAGAAGATAATAATTGCACATGTGCTCTTATTATTTCCTTAATCCCTATGTAACCCCATGTATATAATAATAATGATAATGGTAATGATAATAGTAATAATTCTTGACATGCGTAAAACTCACAAATTAATTAAATATTATTTATTCATGTAATTTTTAATATATATTATTTCACACTGAACCATTAAACATGGTCTGTCATTCTTCTATAATACTTATCGGGCCTTGAATAATGACTATTTATTTAATAAATAAATATCACTGCATTATTCACTAATAAATAAATAAATATTACATTCACTAAATATAAATTAAATATTATGCTCACAAACTATTCTCTCTAATAATTAGTGATGTAATATATGTGATCAAACAAACATGAATAATTATTAAACCACACACAAAAATAATTTTTATTCAACATGTTAAAAAATAATATTATTTTATTGTGGTTATGGATACACTTAGTATGTGACCCTCTAGGAATCTTTCTTGGTGAAATTAGGAAAAACGACTCCAAGTCCAAGGTTAGAATCTAGCAACATGTCAAGGTACCAATAGAGAAATAAGTTAATGCCACAATAATATAAAACCTCATACAGATGCTTACTGGGTAATATAATCCCTTTTTCATGATATGTTTAATCAAGAAGGTTGTATGTTGATTCCATTAATCTATGTTCTCTATGTCTCTTTCTTTGACTTTTTAAAAATTAAACATACCCATAGAACACCATGACCATAGATTTATTTAATCTATATCATTTCCATCAATGAGAATGAGACATCAACTTCTATTAAAGAACATAAGGGACAAATCCTCTATCATGTTATTCACTAATGAAATATTACTCATGATGCACCTAACACATCCTACTTCACCGCGAACATATGTCATCACAGTTTTCATCAATACATAAAAGTATATGACTCATAGTGTCCATTAATAATAATATTAAAGTTTAAGGATCAATACATGTGTTCATATATAGAAACATACAATGACACTTATAAATGTTGATTTCTTACTAGTGGGTCTCCTTACCATAATCTCCTATATTGGAAATTACCAAGGTAAAAGACCATGAGAAAGTAAATTAAAATCCTATGAGTCCCCACCCCTAATATAATGTATCATTCGTGTCCCTCAAATGATTTCATTCAGCTATAGAACATATATTTAAGAATATTGTCATGAAATTTCTGGGTCCTCGTCATAGTGGAGAACTAATATGATCTTTCAGTGTGAAAAACACTCTTAGGAAATTATCATATACTATTTAATGTAGTGGAACAATCACAACAAGATAAGTAGTTTATTAATATTCCAAACTATGAATATAGGTAATCATAAAGTACACATAAGTTGGCTGTAGGGAACCAACTTCAATAGACTCTCACTTGAACTATTTCCAACTACTAACAACCTTAGGTATGTTAACTCTCACATGAAATTCATGCTTATAATGAGATAATGATTTAGTTAAGGGGTCTACCATGTTTTCTTACATGGAAACTCTTTTTGTTGTAACTTCACCCATATGAGAAAAAATACTCAACAAGTGATACTTCTGGAGTATATGTTTTGTCCGTTTGTGTGACCTTGACTCTTTTGCAAGAGCCACTATTATAGTATTATCACAACATAATGTGATAGGGTCTTTACTTATAGACACCACATTAATCTCTTGGACAAAGTTTTGTATCCAAACAGATTCTTTAGATGTATCTGAATTTACAATATACTCGGACTCTACTGTAGAATCGGTGATAATTGGTTATTTTGAATTCTTCCATCTCATATATCCTCTATTGAGACTGAAGACATATCCTAACTATGACTTTATATCATTATGATATATATGAAAATTAGCATCGGTATAACCCCTAATGATTAACTCCTCATCCCCTCCATACACCAATAACATATCCTCAGATATTATCAGACACTTAAGGATAAATTTAACTGCCTACCAATGTTGTTCACCTGGATCAACTTAATATCTACCTACCATGCTCAATGCGTAGGAAACATCAAGTCTAGTACATAACATCGCATACATGATTGATCCTATCAACGAAGTGTATGAGATCTTACTCATTTTCTCTTTCTTCGATTATGTTTAAGGACACATTTTCTTGGTAAGATGTATACCATGTAACATTAGAACCAATCCCCTCTTGGATTGTTCCATACTAAATCTATTTAGTAACTGATCGATATATGTACCTTGACTTATCCCAAACTTCCTCTTGGATCTATCATGAACGATCTTAATCCCTAGAATGTAGGCTGTTTCACCCATGTCCTTCATGGAGAAGCATTTGTTTAACCAATCCTCAATAAACTATAAGACCGGTATCATGACCTTGTTTCCTTATGATACCTTAGAAAAATACACTTTGTGCCCTAGGGTGATAATTTTTTGCCTAAGATAACCTTAAATTTTTTTTTCAACCCCATACATGTCACATCCTGACCTGGTTCACTCTATGAATAATAACCAGATCATCTGGAGACAAGGCCTCAAGCATGTCTCCATGTATTCTAGAGGCTTATGAATAGCAGCATGAGTCTAAAGGTGGTATAGTGGAGAGACTATACCCTCTAAATCAATAATAATCATGGAAAATCATAAATAAATTAAATACAACAGAAGATAATAATAACTGAAAATTAATAATAAACAAATAACTAGGTTAGTGTCAAATAATCCAACATTACATGAACATGCTAATCCATAGTTACACACAGTCAACATATAATGGGTAATATATACAATAGGGCTAGATGAAAAAACACATAAATAAATGAAAGACTCTAAATCCAGAAGTCATCCCTAGTATATGATCAGATGCTACTCCCATGATAGGTACTATCCCCAAATAAGTAACAAAAAAAATCACAAGCCAAATCCCAGTCCATAAAGAGAACAAAAAAGAAGTATAATCAAAGGTCACGTCCTACAACCAAGAGATCTGTTCGGTTACAAAATGGTGGCCCAAACAAGGTGTGAGTAAAACTCTGTAGGCCACCACCAATGGTGTCTAATGAAATCTAGCCATGAATATAAAATTAAGTAGTGAGTAGGTATATTAATAAGACAGTTTAATGAAATAAAACAATGTAAACCATGTTGGGATCAATTCCTCATGCATTCTCGATTGACTATACCTACTTTAGCCTAAGCCGAATTTCTTTGGAAATAAGACCTGATAATTTGGTCAAAAAATAAAAGGACATAGTCAAGGTCATAATTTATAATAATAATCATGAACCCAAGGTGAAACTAAAGCATCCTTGACCTTATTAGTCCAAGCCAACTCTTAATAATAAAGTAGTGTGGCTCTAAGGGTTTGGGTGTAAACCTAGGGGTGAACCCTTGTCATTCCATTCTAGTAATATCAACCGAGTTTGAGTAAATTATCTAGGTGATATTAGGGTAACAAGTCTGAACCATATATTAAAAGGGTTTCATATTTTAAAACAAGGGGTAATCAACCCAAACATCAAAATTGAGGATATAAAATTCCATGTCTGACAAGGGAGCATGAAGCGCCATGTCCAAAAATTCCCAAGGAATGATGAGGAGCATCATGACCAACATCCTAATAAATGATGAGGAGATTTATGTACACAATTACTAAGACAAATATGAGGAGAGACATGTCCAACATCTTAATAAATGATGAGGGGCATCACGTCCATCACCCCAAACTAAGGGGGATGTGAAACATCATGTCTAACATCCGTAACCAATTTTCAACAGTAATAACGAAATTTTGAATTTAATATTAAAACATAATCCAATAGAGAGAACTATCTCACTTTATGACCAACCATTAATTTAATAATTTCATTAAACAAATCTTACACATGTGAAAAAAAATTCCATATGAGTATATGTTCCACAATACAATTCAATTGATTCACTTAGGCCGATCATTCATAATAGTCAAAACATAAAGCAAATGTTCAAGAACCAAGGGGATTTATCCGATCCACATAACAATTCATTTCATTATATTTAACATTTCAATTATGAGTGAAAAAGAGTCAATAATTACATTTAATAATTTGGATATAGGAAAAGTGTAATTCCTTTCCATTTAACAATTCATTTAGTCCAAATTAATCACTTTCCTTTCTAAGAGTCAGGCTAAACACACCAAGATATGTTTTGGTTAATTAAATGCATTTTTCATCAAGTTCATATAACATGACACACCCAAGGGGTGGTTCATTTTGAGGTATCAACCTCAAACAATGTTAATGGGACCCATAAAAAGTTTAAGTCATGGCGAAAACAATTAAATTAAATAGTTACACATTTTAGGAGCGACGCACAGAAAATCCAGTGCGCAACAAAACAATAGATTTTATAAATGACAAGGATTTAAGGTAAAAACATATAGATCACCTAACTAATTCTTAGGAAGCTTTAGTCAACCAATATTGGGCTTTTATTCAAGCTAAAATGAGACAAAATGAAGAACTAGACGAACACCCTAAAAATAGGTCATATTAGGATGCATAATTATAACATTTAAGAGGGTAAGGAAAATGAATAAATGAAGAAAGAAGTGATGTAGACTCACCATTATGATTCCAACACATATTATGACACTCAATTCAGACCAAGAATGAGGGAGATATACTATGGAGGAAGGGATAAGGAGTAGGGAATGTGTGGGGAGTTGCTGGGCATGAATAAGAAATAAAACAGGGTAAACCCCATTTAAGCCCAAAGGGAAAAATGACAAATTTTCCCCTTTTTGATGAGGTGAACAGTTAGACTGCATGGTTAAACAAACTATGCGTCAACCATGTAATTCCATTATCCAAACACCACCTTGCTGCATATTTTCCTTGTATGGTTTACCAACCATGTAGAGCAACTTCCCAAGCACACCCCTACCCCGCACAGCTGCAGTGCATGGTTAGATAAACAATGCGCCAACTGTGCATGATCCTATATTACTTTGAACCAAAACACATGATTTTTTGGTCCACCTATCACATTTAATCAAATCACGTTTTTTAACAAATATGCCACACAGTTTGGCTATATGGTTAACACTAACAATGTGTCAACCATGCGCCCAGGGCTGTCTCTCCCAAAATTGAGCTTTCAAAGCTCGAGGCTCCCGAAACTCTTCTAAGCTTCTGATACACCTCTCAGTCCTCAAACCCACCTAAATGAAACAATTTTAAGTATTCCAACTCTTATAATTTCATTCCAAGGATTATTTTAAGATTTCTTCTATCCACTAAATTAATAAAAAACTCAAACTCCTTTATAAATTTTCAATCGATTCAAAACATGAGATATTACAACCTCCCCACATTAGAAATTATCATCCTCAAGAATCCCTAATGGACATTTAAAGAAACACATGACCATTTTGGGTTGATAATTCCCACTCAAACAACCACGTTGTGTTTCTAAATGCCCAACGTGCCTCCAAGTGTCACTTTAAACATACAAAAATTAAATCGCTAAAACCCAATCCAACGCTCATAATCATTATTTAAGCTCCAAAAAATACTTACTCGATATCATCTTAACCAAACTATAATCACATTTTCATTTGATTACGTAACTGACCTATGGTGTTTCTCTCCATAGGTTCTTGCATTGGATGACCAATTCTGAACCCCAATACTTCCACTATTTAAATTTCCTACAAAGTGTTCCCTTAACATCCCAAAGATGATATTGGAACATTTCCCAACTTACTACACCTAATCACATGTGAGGAAACTACTCTCAGTCCTCATTTTGATCAAAATGGTCAATTTCCAAATGACCAAGCTAGCTTGATCAGACCAAATTTTCCTTGACAAGCTCCCACTAAGATTTAAATTGTACCCATCTTATCCCAACATCATGCCTAATGTGTTTCCTCAATGACTACACCCAACTACTCAATGAAACTCAAGTCAAACCACTACCAGTAGACTACTTTCAAAAACACTCGAATTTAACTACTAACACATACCAAAACCAGATTCTGAATCCCTTATCCCAAGGTACACTGATATTATTCTAAGAATGCTTACCAAAACCCTTACTTGATTTCCAGTGATGTATCCTAGCCAAAAAATCCTCTATTAATTTCCATTACTATGTCACTGCATGAAAAACCAGTCTTAGGTTCCCACAACCCTTCACACATAAGGGTCGCCTACCAACGACCGATGTCCCACTCCCCACATTAGAAGAATCCTCATCATTGCACCAATTAAATTATTCCCCAATCACCACATCCTATGCCTAATCCATTATATTACATAATGACTGGCATGGATAAGAACCCACTCATTACTGTGTGTTAAAATAATTGGAGTTAGTGCCATAGAACCAACCTGTTTAATACTTGATTACATGTTTTTTCAATAAAGTTTTCTTGTCACATTGTTATCATTTCTCTACATGATATTTGTGTTTGATAATGTAATAAGAATATTTTTCACATTGAAATTTTTTAGCAGCTCAATTTTATTATGATAACATAGAGGTTTCGCAACATTATTCTTGAATCTTGTTATGTGAAGATATTGACTAATAGGACACATGCGAAACAAACTATTAGGGGTAGGGGCTCATAATATATTGATACAAAATCTTATGGTGTTTTACCTTAGTAATATCCATCATAATCATTTCATTTATTTTTAAAGAAATTAATACAGACCCTTCATGGATATCACGACTTACACACTTTGATGTATTGATGAAAACCATGAAGATATATATTCGTGACCAGGTAGGGTATATTGGGTGTGTCATGAGTGGTATTTTATTAAGGGATAATATGAGAAAGGATTTATCTCTGTAGTCCTATAATAGAAGTTTATATCGTAGACCCTTTAATGGAATAGATATTCTTACATATGTAACACCCCAATATTTTATGATATGTCTCTTTTAAAATTCAACATCTTTGATATTTTATGCTTCAAGAAAAACCAAGTTTAAAACCATAATATACTATTAAATAATACCATTAGAATAGTAATATGGCCATTGAGAATAGTAATATGACTAATAGAATAGTAACTTCACCTATGAAAGTATACATAAAATTTAGGTATCTTATGAATGAAAATATAACATATTTATATCATGAAATAAGTAAATAAATGTTTTAAAAATGATAAATTAAGTATTGGTATTTTTGTAAAACATAAATTTGAATTCAAAATTTTATAATTAAAATAATTATTTAAAATAAAATTTATTTTCTTTAAATAGATTCATAAATTAATATTTTATTCTCTTATAATTATAAGATAATTTTATGAGACCTTAATTATTTTTTCAATGTGTTATAAAATCAGTTATAATTTTAAAATCAATATTTTTCAAGTAAATAATGATTTTAATTAAAAATTAATTTTATCATATTTAGTAAATTATTTTAATAAAATAGATTCCATTTTTGAATTCTACACATCAAAAAATGGTTAGGGTGAAATAGTTGAATTTTTGGTGAATAGTGAAATATAGTAATTTATGATATTTGCTAAATACATGAATTATTGAGTCATAGATAATGTATGGTTGATGTAGGCACTATTAGTTCTAAATAACATGAACTAGTTACTATATTTAGTCCCAAGAATCAATACTATTTCTTTTCATGAGCCAAAATAATAAACAAATGAAATAAAATAATCCAAAAACACCCATCTCCTCTACTATAAATAACACCCCTCACCACCCATTCTACTCGCACCTCCAAAGCCTTGAAGTTTTCTTATATTCTACCCATTTCCTATCCCATTTTTTGGTCTTTTTGGTATCACTAAAAGACCATTTCCAAGTTCCATAAGGAGGTCCTCAAGGAGAATAATTCAAGAGGTAAAATCCCATTTCATTCTTTTAATTTTCATTCAATTTATTTTCTTTTATTATCCTTTACTTACCTCCTCTATCCAAAAATTCTTGATAACTCCAGTGTATTATATATACTGAAATTTTATTATGATAATGGGATATCAAACATCAATTATTTTCTCTTCCCCCTTTTGTTTTAAAAATGAAAATGTCGTCCGTGAGGTGTCGATTCACCACTTTCGTGGACGATGAGTCTTTCATTTTCTAATATCGTCTTAAAGGATGGTCATAAAAAAAATTTTATGGTTAAAATAGATCATAATATTTATATTAAAACTTATTTAGTATTCTGGAACCATTATATATACATAATATTAATTAATAAAACAAAACCAGTGTGTGGTGATCGAAAAAACGCCGAAAAAATCCAAGCGGATATCATTAATGTTTTATCTAATGAATCATCCTCATATCTGAAAAAATGATATATAAGACCATTAATTATTCTATAAGTTAATTAAAAATATATATTTTCAATCCTGGATAACTATTCTCATTTCACATGATCTTATGTACGTGTATACAAGTGAACCAATCATGAAAACCAAGGAAACAGACACTCCCAAATGACGAAATTGAATCTTATAACTCATCAAAAAAACCATAAATAAACTTAATAAAATTATAATAAATAAAATAAATGTTTAATAGGTTATGAATTAAATTATTAATGAATCTAATTTCATTATTTAGTATGTTAAGTACAAGTATATAACGTTTTTGGACATAAGGTAAGAGATTCTCCCCGAACCTCCATTTTTCATTCGGGTTATGCTTTCTCTCTATTGACCCCAATTTAATTCTTCATTAATTTTATATAATTATTATAAATTATGTTTATATGTTCCAAAATCATGTATCCAAATCATTTCATCTTTCTTTGATGTGGAAATACATGTTTTATAAGTTTCTTTTTTTTAATTCCTCATGATAAGCAAGCCCGATTAAAGGGAACTTCCCAATTTTTTACCCATTTACAAGTACACTCCATAATATATTATAAGGAAACAATATTTTTATAAAACAAATATTTTTATAATGAATTAATATTTTAGTTCTTATCTAGTTTTATTAAAATAATTAATCCTTGTCCACTCTAAAGACTCTTATATTTTCTCTTAAACCACACTAAAGTGGCTCATTTCTAAAGAATATTTTTACATGTTTTCACTTTAGTTAGACATAATTTATTATTTAAATATAATATATTTGTTCTTATATTTTATTTTATGGGATAAAAATTATTACAATCTGATTTTATACAAATCATTTTCCAAAATAACTCTTCTTTCCAAAGTAAAAGGGTATTTCTCTCAAGAATTTCTCGATGATTTTATTAGAGTATTTTCATATATTTCAACACCCTCTATTGAATATTATGATTAATTGGGATTGATATTTTATGATATCATATACCATATTTTATTAAGTGCTTTATTATAATTTTGGCTATGGATGTGCTATCTTGATATTATTCACCATATTACTGAGAATGGTTAGTGATTATGTTTATTATTTGGGGAAAGTTATTTACATTTCATATGTATATGTTGTTTATGTTTCACCCCAATCATATAAGGGATTTATTTGAATTATTAAGTGATGGGTGGAACCCTCTATAGCCCCTCGATTCATTGGTAGGACTCATGAGACAAAATAGATATGGACTTGCCCGAGCCCTTGCCCATCTATTTTCAGATATGGATTTGGCCCAGGCCTTAACCATTCATTTTTAAATGTCTTGGAAGAGGCCTCAATGGTATGTTTCAGATGTACAAAATTATTCATTCCATCATTATGATATTAATAATTGATAATCCATGTGATTATTCAACTAATATAATATTTCTGGTTAAGTTTCATTATAATGTGATTGTTTATATGGAATTATTTGATCAATTTTATTCCTACCATATATGATCAAGATTATGTTTTAATGAAATGTGTTTTTAGTTATTCACTTTGCCTTATTTTTTATGTTTATATTAGATTTTGTTGTATTGTTTACCCTTACCGTGCATCTGAGCTCACCAATTTCTTATGTTTTATTTTTCCCTAGGATGCGAAGATGTATATTATGAATGATTTTTAGGAATAATCTAGGAGTTTATAGATGTTTACAATGGAGTTTATATGTTGTATTTCATTTCAAGTTATAATGTAAAACTTATGTTCGTATTTGGTTTTCCAAAGCTACTAAACTATTCGGTCCTTTGGGATGCGACTTCCTTATTTACTATACCAATGTAATAAAGTAAGGAACCAGCTCCGGGCTACTGGGGTCAGGGTCTTTACAATTGTTATTAGAGGAATTTTATAATAAACCTTGGAAACTAGATTTATAAAAAATATATTAGGGAATATAACCCGAAGATAGACTTTGAGGATAAGCATATAAGAACATCCTATAATTTTGTTAAGGTAGAGATTATATGGGTCTTTCTAGAAATACATCCCTGTCTGTATACTACAAGTGGAAATGGTTCTGACATAGATGTACCTAGGGGTAACAACTCTGACAAGGTGTGTCGGTCCTGACTCGACATAACTTGGTACATGATAGTGAGCCTTACTATGAACCTGATTTGACACTCCTAGGGGATATTCTTAGGATAATTCACATTTTCTTTAAAAACCATTATGAAGGATTTAAAAGAAAATATTTCTCTAAAGAAAATATGTTTATGACTATGAGATTATCTATGAATAAATTTTCAATTTATGTTAAGTGTGTTTCTAGTTAAAAATTATGAATTATGATTAGTAACTTAATTTAGTGTATGTTGTTGTTTAGAAATAACGCCTAGTAGAAAGAATAAAATCCATATCAATTTGTGTATCCCATATAGGGATTGAACTCCTATGCAAGATAATGATGTTGGAGATGGATCTGCAATTGGAACTGAGTAACTTATAACTATACTGGGATAGATGACTCAAGTTATGAATAATAACCTTACTCATATGAAGTATCTTGATCCATAATATGAAGGAATAATGTTAGACCGCTTTATGAGACAATAACCTCCATCATTCAATGGGATTAAAAATCCATTTTTAGCAGAGAAATGGATAAGTTCCTTAGAGAAGATATTTATCACTTTAGGAAGTAATGAAAGGGAGAAGGTTATCATGTCAGTTTATCATCTCTCAGGATATGATTATAAATGGTGGTCATTGATTCAAAACACAAAGGAGGATAAAGAAATTGATAATATATAATGGAAGTATTTTAAGAAAACTTTCTTAGAAAAATATTTCTCTTGGGAATAATGAGAAGATATAGAGATATAGTTCTTATGTCTGAGACAAAAAGAGGATGAAAATGTTTCCAAGTATGAATCCAATTTTACAAGGTTAGTAAGGCCTTCTATTGATTACATACATAATCCAAAGAGAAAGATTGATTTATTCTTCAATGGGTTAAAACCATTCCTTCAAAGGGAAATAATATCCTAAAATTTATCATCATACGAAGATATAGTCACATGTTCTATCAAGACATAAAAATAATTCTCAAAGTCTTATGACTTTAATGGAAAATAAGAGAAGAAGAGGGCAGTAGAGAAAATAATTGATAAAGGTAAGAATAAAAAAGGAAATTTTACAACGTATGATACTTATGGAAGGAAACACCCTGGTTCCCACTTAAAAGGAACAAGGAGTTTGCTACAAGTGTAGATAAAAATACCACTAAGCCCATGATTTCAAGGGAAATAAAGAATATACCAATGTTCAAAGCTATAATTGTAGGGAGATGGTACACTATGCAAATAATTATTCAAATCGTCAAGGAAAATTTCCCTAGAAAAGGAAAAGGGATCAAGGAAAAGCTTATGAGATCACAAAATCTAAGGTTGAAGTTCGTAATGATGTGGTGGAAGGTACTTTAATCATATCCTAACATTTAGATAAATATTTATTTGATTTTGGATCATCTCATTCCTTTATATCTTCTTAGTTTGATTTAAAAATTATATATTTCCAATTTACCTTAACAAGGGAGTTGTCAATAAATTCTCATAGTTCAAACCTTATTGAAATAAAGATGTGTTGATCAGTTCCTATTATAACACATAAATGTGCTATAATTTCTGATTTTATCATAATACATATGGTTGATTTTGATATAATCATTGGTATGGACTGAATTTCAAAATATAATGCAAAAAATTTATTACAAATAGAGGAAATTATGATTCATGATGAAGGCATGTAATTTCTCATCTTTAGAGGGGAGACTTCATCATATGATTCATATCTAGATCCACCTCCAATAACTCTTCTAAATAAAATTCTAGGGGAAGAAGATAAAACATCATCTATAGATGAGGAATGAAATATTAAAATTGAGGATGTAACTATTATATAGGAATAAATTGATATATTTTCAGAGAATTTACCTAGACATCCTCTAGAGTAGGAAGTTGAGTTTTTTTATTGATTTAATCCCTAATGCAGGGCCAATATCAAAGAATCATTATAGAATGAACACTATGGAATTATTGGATCTGAAGAAACAAATAGAGGAGTTGATTAATAAGGGATTTATTCTCCCTAGTGTTTCTCCATGGTGATATCATATTCTCTTTGTCAAGAAGAAAGATGAATCCATGAGTCTATACATCTACTATAGAGAAATCAATGTTGTTATAATAAATAACAAGTATCATCTACCTCACATTGATGATTTAATTATTCAAATTCAAGGAGATGAATATTTTTATAAGATTAACCTTCAATTTGGATATCATCAACTACGTGTGAGGAAGGAAGATATTCCAACGACATCATTAAAAACTAGGTATGTACATTATGAGTTTATATTAATTCCATTTCGACTGAATAATGCACCCTTTGTTTTTATGGATCTAATGAATAGAGTGTTAAAGGAATATCTTGATTTTTTTTGTGGTATTTATTGATGATATCTTGATATATTCCAAATCTATGAGGTCCATGAGAACCACTTACAGATTATTCTGAAGACTCTTATAAGAAAATAGTTATATGAGATGTTTAGAAAGTGTGAATTCTAGATTCAAACAGTTTATTTTCTTGGCCATATTGTCTCTAAGGATAGAATCTTAATTGATCATGTGAAGAAAAAGGCAGTTCAGGAATGGAATACACCAATGAACATAACCAAGGCATGTAGTTTCATTGGTTTAGCAGGTTATTATCAGTGATTCTTTTAGAATTTTTTATGATTAGCTAACCTGTTAATCAAGATTACTCGTAAAGGGGTTAAGTTTATTTGGACAATGAAATGTGAAGAATTATTTGAAGAATTGAAGTGGATATTAGTGAATTCTTCTATCTTGACTCTACCATTGGGAAGTGGTGGATTTGTGATTTATAGTGATGTATCAAATAAAGGACTTGGTTGTGTCCATATGTAGAATTATAGTGTTATTTTTTATGCATCAATGTAGTTAAGAAATCATGAAGAAAACTATCCAACTCATGATCTTGATTTAGCAGCTGTAATATTTTCTCTAAAGATATGGAGACACTATCTCTATGGTGAAAGATGTGAGATATATATAAATCACAAGAGTTTAAAATATATCTTCTCATATAAATAACTCAACATGAGGTAATGATGATGGATTCAGCTACTCAAGGATTATTATTTTTCAATACACTATCACCCAGGGAAGACAAATAAGGTAGTAGATGCATTTATCAGGAAGGATCATGGAGTTCTAAAAAAATGAGGATTGAAAGGGATCCTATGTTCATGGATCTAGTGAAGATGTATATGAGAATTATCAAGAAAGGTGAAACATAACTACTTTTTAAATTGATTTCCCAAGCATATTTATTATAAAGGATTAAAAGTTCTCAGTCTGAAGATGAGAATTTTCAATGGAAAATTAAAGTTGTGAATGATGGGAAGTTGGTAGACTTCGTGTATGAGGATGTAATTCTGAAATTTGGTAAGAGGCTTTGTGTTACCTCTATAACCAAGCTAAAAAAGGAATTATTGGATGATTTCCATATCTTGAATTTCTCTATACACCTTGGTATCACTAAGATGTATAGAGATTTGAAGGCACATTTCTGGTAGGATAATATGAAGTAGGAAATTGATGATTATTTATCAAGATGTTTAGTCTATCAATAGGTGAAGGCTAAAAGAGAACATCCTAGAGGATTCATGCAAACTCTGTCTATTCCTACATGGAAATGGGATGACATTACTATGGATTTTGTTACTGGATTACCAAAAAATGCAAGAAAGAATGATGTAATATGAGCAATTGTTGATCAACTTACCAAATATGCATATTTCCTCACTATAAGGGAAGATTTTATACTAAATCACCTTACAAAAATTTATATTAATGAAGTTTTAAGACTTTAGGGATCACCTATTTCAATTGTTTCTGATTGCGATCTATGATTTACATCGAAATTTTGGAAAATTCATCAGAAAGATTTGGATACTAAGCTTCATTTGAGTACTGCTTATTAGTTTAAAATTGATGGGCAGTCAGAAAGGATGATCCAAACTTTAGAATACATGTTGAGATCATTCTCACCTAACTTTCAAGGCATGTGGGATCATCATTTATCTTTAGTAGAGTTTTCCTACAACAATAATTTCCATTCAAGTATTCAAATGGCACCATATGAAGCATTGTATGTAAATAGATATTGTACACCAACTTATTGGGATGAAGTTGGTGAAAGGAATCTTATAGGACCAGATCTTGTAGAGGAAACAACAACAAATGTAAATACTATTCAAACACATATCAAAGCATCGAAAAGTAGAATAATGATCTATGCTGATAACCAGAGGAAAGATTTGAGATTTCAAGTGGGATATCACGTTTTCTTGAAGTTATCTCCATGGAAGGGTGTTATAAGATTATGAAAGAAAGGGAAACTAATCCCCAGGTACATTAGAACTTTTGAAAACCTGGAGAGAATTGGATCCATGACTTATCATTTGGCGATTCCACCTATCCTTTCTAAAGTACACAATGCGTTCTACATCTCTTTGTTAAGGAAGTACATGCCATACCCAAAACATGTACTCACTTATGAAGGAATAGAATTGGAACCTAATTTATCTTACTGTAAAGAGCCTATCCATGTTTTGTATACTAGAGAATAGGTGTTGAGGATTCAGATGACTCGTATGGTAAAGGTACTTTGTAAAAATCATAAAATTGAAGAAGCAATGTGGGAACCAGAAGAAATTATTATGAAGAACCACCCAAATATTTTTATAAGGTGACATTAAGGAAATTTTGAGGATGATTTTTTTAAAGTAGGGGATTTGAAGGTTCCTGGTGCAACAGAAGCTCATGGGTGGATGCGTCCACTTGGACTTTTGTCATTAGCAATGATCAATCTGAGATCAATACGAAGATAAACTCTGGACTCCACGGATCGAATCACAGAAATAGACAAAGAAGAATAACAGTCTCGTAACCACAAACGAGGATCATTACAGGTTGATTATAATTAATTTAATTAATTTACAAGAAGTACCTTTTATGACATTCTTTTTTTGTTGATATTTATGATCACGTTTCGATGTGATTCGTCGTTGCATCGCAGAATCCAAGTGTAGACTTCCTCTAGAGTTGATCCACGTGTGCACCACGTATCTCTGGATGTCGCTAAAGGAATCTTCGGGTGCTAGCGTGGAGTAGCCTTTGCTTGCATTGTCCGCCTTAGATCATCTTGATCTGATGGAGGAGGATCTCTCTTGGTCTTGAGAGTGTTCTTGGAGGAAGGAGTTCTTTCATCCTTGAAAGGATTCTCTAGAATTGTTGTGCACAACAATTTTGGGGAAAAGTGTTCACTATAACAGAAATTGAATTTAGCGGCAGTTTTGGGAACCGCCGCTAAACCCTTTTTTAAAATGGTTTCACAGTGGTTTATAATAAACCGCCGTGAAATAATATTTTTTTTACACAGCCGACCCTTCCCCCCCCACACTGACCCTGCTTCTCACCCTGCGACCCCGCTTCCCCCGGCCCCCCGCTTCCCCCGCGACCCTGACCCCCCACGACCCCAGTGACCCCACAACCCTGGAGACCCTTCGACCCCGGCGACCCCTCGACCCTGGCGACCCCGCCAACCCAGCAACCTCACCCCCCCATGACCCCGGCGACCCCGCGACCCCGGCGACCCCGCTTCCCCCGGCCCCCCATGACCCCGGTGACCTATATGAACCCTAAGGTTTGAATTCTAGTAATTTTACCTCAATTATTGTCTCCTTATATTATGAATTATGAAGATTCATGGTCGATTTTACATTCGATTCCTTAAACATACACATAACCCGTGTTTAATATGTTATCCTTGATAGAAAAACTTATTATCACTTTTTTATTATTTATGTTTAATCCATGTCGACTATTTCAACAACTTAAGGTGTTCAATAGGAATCTCCCTAGGTATTGTGCATTCTTAGGTGACCAAACCACATTCTATGTGTTTTTTTCTTGAATCTTAATTGTAATGACTTTAAAATATGTGATACCTTAGTCCATTCTTATGTGGAGGTGTCTTCCCTTATCTTGATTTTATTTTACCTAGTGGTGTGGTGTTTTGTATATGTGTTTATCCTATTTGATTTCCCCTATGGTGTTGTACTTATCATTTGTTAGAGGCCATATCCTATAATAACTGAGGTCATATCCTATAATAACCTTCAATATATATGCATCCTCAATATGCATCCTTAATGGTTCCTTTATATATATTATAGGTATTTTTGGTTATTTTTCATATTGAGGATGCATATATATTGAAGGTTATTATAGGATATGACCTCGTTTATTATAGGATATGACCTCCTATATTATGTGATATTCCTACTCAGTATTTTTCACCATTCCCTGGCCTATTGGAGTTAGGATTTGGTTGGCACACTTAGTTTATCATCATCCTAGTTTTGGTCTCTGTGGGGTAGGTCATGTTAGGGTGGAATTAGATTGGTTCAAGTCCTAGGAATAGATTTTTGAGTTATTATTCACATGAGGACTAGTTTAGGAATTTAATATTGTGATTTCATGGGGTTTTTTATTTTAGTTATCATACCAGTGAGGCTAGAGTAGGTGTGGTTGTAAATGTATCCTTTCACCGAGACATTGGTAACCTGTTAGTCAACCCAAATCTCTAAATCATCATATATAGGGTAAAATTAAGTTGATAAATGAATCATATAGTTCTAAATCATTATATTTCATGTAACTCCTATTTTAGTTGATTTAGATATGCTCTAATCATTATGGGTTCATCCTATCAAATGAATAATTCCACCCACACAAAAACAACGTTTTTTAGAGTTAAGTTTGTGAAAATACTATCTCAGTTATTGATCCTTTTTTCACTTTTAATTTAAGTGATGAGGTGTTGATTTAAATACTTATATAAGAGATATACTTTCCCTATTATTTTAGATAGCTTATCTCCCCTTTTTAGTATAGAACTTCTCATAAAGAAGACAGTAGTTCCCACTGATGGACTACCCATAAGAAAACTGTGTAACATGAATTCCAGTAGTTGAGGCCTCCTAGATTCTGAGAATCCACTAATCCTCTTGTGGTATAGGATTTATTGGAGTCATAAACTCATGTAATTCATCTATTTCAGAAACCCACAAACCATATGGTGATCATAGAACCAAGTTATCTACACAACACACTAAGTTTTTAGTGGATGATGTTTTCTCAAACTCATATGGTATTAATCTATTATGGTTTTAATTTACGCCCTTGTTCTAGATGAGATTCTATCCACAAATACTAAGGATAGTTTCGGTTCTGGAGATGTTAAACCCTTTGTAGGGTTGCATGACCATATCTAAGAATGTGTTGAGTTTTGTAAGCATTATAAGGTTTTCCCTAAACATTATTTATAATATATTTATTTGATATTAGAGTTTTATATGAAGACTTTATAGAGAACTTAGGTTGGGGTTTTCTCTTACAAAACTCCACCTTTGTTGGAGTCCTCATGTGAGTTTTGTTAGTTTGAGAATTCCTGGTAGGGATGTCTCCAAGATTTAGGATAAGGTTATAGTTTTTATTGAAAATTTCTAGAGAAATTATGTGCTAAAACCTCTAGATTAGAAGTAACATTGAGGTCATAGACTCTACTATTATAGGATAATTGACTTACTTGGAATTGGTTTTGGTTAAGAAGCTGGTGGTGTAGAATTAGTAAGAGATGAGTGACACTTTGACACACTCTCACAATCACCACATTTGATTGTTTCTTGTCAATAACGTACATAATGATAAGAGTTATATATATAGGTTTATGTGTATAGATGATTTAGGTGACATCTAGTTTGGTTTTGGGTATGATTTGTGTCCTCTCTTAATGCACCTTCATACTGAATGATACAGGTCATGATATTATTTTTGTGTCGATTTTTTGGGAATTGTAGATTCTAATTTAGACCCTTATCATACCTTTTATCAACTAGAGAATTTCCACTACTGGTGACTATCTTTCAATCATACTTTCTGGTAAAGTGATTTTATCCCCAATGGAGAAAGGGTTTATTCATGGGATTACTTTTTGGTAAAGATGATACCCAATGGTATCTTCCTTGGTTTGTATTGGTTACCCTTTTCTATTGTTATATGGTGTTATGTGGTTTTGTAAATGAGATGATTTCCACCTTCAATAGTGAATGAGACCCTATTAGGTGTATCAAGTAGCGCCAACCCTTGAGAAGTGGTAGTGATTTTCCCATCAGATGGTTTCATGGTTTTATATTCCTTAGGGGTGGTTGAGGATTTACTTCATGCGAATGTTGAATAATTCAAGGGTACTCATATATGAAAAACCATGGTTGTTTCTTAATGGTAACCTGACATATGCATCAATGTGCATTCCAAATATGAAATTCAAGTGTTATTACGTAGGATTATGGATTCCCTTATATTTATCTTTTTTTCTCCCAACAAGAATGAATCATGTGGACATAGATATTGTGAGTTCTTATCTCATAATGTGGTCAAAGTGAAGAACTAAATTCAAGGAATTCAAATAATAAATTATTTTATTTGTTTGGAAATTTAGAGTAGGATCACACACTTATTGAATCTTTTTCCTTTTAATACTAAATACCCTCTATATTTTTTATCTAGCGATAGAATATTTGTGCTTGGAAAACCTAATTTGAGTGGATTTGACAGCTTCCGATGGCTTGGATAGCTCATTGTAATCCATGTCAACTCTAGGAAAAACCTCATCTACTCAAAAAAAAATTGTGGATTTATCATACTCATATATAGATGCTTTATAAGTTTTAGAAGAAAACTCATCTTCTACTATCTTTAGTTCATCATCCAGGGTGCATTTGGTGTCTTTTTAGGAAAAGGTTAAATCCTGCTATTTCTATGCTTCTTCATCAAGATTGGAAACATTATTTTTTTCCTCATGAACTGTGATTCCAACCAAGTTATGCTTATGTTACTTTTTGTTATCTAATATTATATTTTGATGCTATAAAGGATTTAAAAAGTCAAGGGTTGAAAATTTGGAGATTTGGGAGAAACATGATCGAAATAATATTTAGAATAACTTTTAGTATTGACCATGTGGTAATTGAGTAATATGGCATTGTTGGTTCTATTGAAAATTTTTATTATTTTAGCAGATTTTTCTTAATCATTCATTTCCATGAAAACCATTTGGATAAATGGACTATATTATAGATGTTTTCTCATACCTTATGAATGATTTTTATATCCATGTAGTTATTCCAAATTAACAATGTGATTTTGTTTTCATGGTAAAGTAGCTACCATGTTGTTAGCACACTGTTTCTCTTTACCAAAGAAACTTCCCCTATCCCAAACACTAGAGGGTTCATATCTAACCAAGGGGTCATCTTTATTATATTATGTTTCTGTAATCTTACATCATCGTATATATGAATATATTTCTCTATTTAGTAGTAACTATGTTTTTAATTTTTATTATTATTGTGTAGGCATATTGTGATATACATGGATAAAATCTGGATCACATTACTGAGGAACACACCTCAGTATGTTAAGGGTTTGAATGTGTTTTTAGATTTTTCAATTTCTGATCGATCCGTTAAAGGGAGAATAAGATGTCCATGTCCTAAATGTAAATTTAGAACATGGTTGAAGAGATATGAAGTTTATGAACATTTAATATTGAAGCAATTCCCTGGTCAATATTTGTGTTGGATTTGGCATGGAGAATTGAACGTTACAGAAATATTGAGCACTGATGTTAATCCCCAAAATGAGGTCCCAAGTTCGTCAACAATGGAAAATAAAATGAAAAACCTCATAAATGATTCATTTAGCACTGCAAGACGCCACTATCAGCATCAAAACATATCAGAACAACCAGAAGAAGGTGCTACAAATTGCAATGTGACAAGTGATGTTTTTGAGACTATAACACAAGAAGATCAAGATTGTAACATATCATTGGATCCTCCTCTTGATTCTATGGAGCCAAATGTAAGATAAAACTTCACTGATGAAAATGCGTTTCATGATTTAGTTGACGATGGAAATCAAGATTTGTATAGTGGGTGTTTGAAATATTCAAAGCTTTCATTTCTGCTGAAGTTGTACCATATCAAATGTCTATGTAGAATTACAAATAAGGTAATGTCCATGATATTGGAATTGATTCGTGATGAATTTCCTGAAACAAAAATCCCAGAATCTTTTTATGATATGAAAAAAGTTGTTAACAAGCTTGGTCTGAATTATACAAAAATACATGTGTGTTCCAATGATTGTATGCTTTATTGGGGAGAGGATTCAAGTAGACAGAATTTCAAGAAATGTTCTTCTTCTAGATGGCAGTCAAAGGGTGATGTTGGAAGTCTGAATGAACATAATTTCATTGAGAAGAACAAAAGGAACACACCTGCAAAGGTTTTGCGTTACTTTCCTTTGAAGCCTCAATTGCAAAGATTATTCATGTCATCGAAAACCACCGAACACATGAAGTGGAATTCTGTAGATAATAACAATGATGGGTTAATGAGACATCCATGAGATTTCCAATCGTGGAAGACATTTGATTCATTACATCTATATTTCTTAGCCGATCCTAGGAATGTTCGATTGGGACTGGCTGCTGATGGATTCAACCCATTTGGGACTTTGAGTACCAGTTATAGCATTTGGCCAGTTGTTTTGATCCCTTATAATCTACCTCAGTGGATGTGTATGCAACAAACATATTTTATCATTTCAATGATTATTCATGGAAAAACAATTCCTGGAAATGATATTGATGTATACTTGCAGCCTTTGATTGATGAATTGTAGGATTTATGGAGCAATGATGTTGAGACATTTGATGATTATTCTAAAACAATGTTCAAAATGCATGTTGCTTTAATGTGGACCATTAGTGACTTCCCTAGGCTTGGGAATTTATCTGGTTGGAACACTTACATGGGTTTGGATTTTCCCATTTGTAACTTTGATTTTGAGCCCAAACGGCTACCTCACAGTAGAGAATGGTGCTTCTTGTGCCATCAAATATTTCTTGATGCATCTCATAGATTTCAGCTGAACAGATCAAAATTTAATGGTTCCATTGATCGTAGACAACATCCAAAGTTGTTAACTGGTTCTGAAATAATGATGCAACTTGAAAATATTGAAACAGAATTTGGGAAGGTTCATCATTTGAATGATAGTGGAAAACGGGTCTGAAGTGCATCGTCAAGTGAAATCAGAACGCAACAATGGAAGAAAAAAGTATATTCTTCAAACTTCCATATTGGGAATTTAATTTGTTACGGAACAATCTTGATGTGGTGCATATTGAGAAGAATGTCTATGATAATTTTATTTGCACATTACTTAATGAGCATGGAAAGTCGAAGGATCATCTCAATGCTCGCAAAGACTTACAAGTAATGAACATAAAACGTGATCTCTGTCCAGATGAGAATGAAAAGTATGCTCCAACCATTTTTTCAATGAAAAATAGGGATAAATATACATTACTTCGAATTTTAAAGAATGTAAAGGTATTTGATGGGTATTCGAGTAACATCTCGAGGTTTTTTTACTTTAATAATCGTAAGTTACATGGATTGAAAAGTCACAATTCACATATTTTGTTACAATAGTTACTACCATTGACATTGCGTACATTATTACCTGAAAAGTTACTACTATTGTACTCCAATTTTGCACATTTTTCAGGCAATTATGTGAGAAAGATCTACATCCATTTCAGCTTGACAACCTCCAGGAGAGGTTTGTATTGACCCTTTGTGAAATGGAGATGATCTTTCCTCCATCATTTTTTACTGTCATGATGCATTTAACTGTGCATTTAGTTGAGGAAGATAAATTAGGAGGCCCTGTTCATTATCAATGGATATATCCAATTGAGAGGTATTTTATTTATATTTTTTTTTCAGTTAAGTAAACAATTTTTGGCATTTAAATAAATTCATAATATTATTATTTTATTTCACAGATATCTTGGGAATTTGAAAGCATACGTGAGAAATAAATCTCAACCAGAAGGCTCTATTTCTGAAGGCTATTTGGTTGAGGAGTGTCTTACCTTTTGTTCCAGATATTTGGATGATATTGAGACAAGATTTAATCAAGTTGGACGTGTTGAAGACACATCAACTCAATCTCAAATGCATAATAAATCAAAAATATTTCCTGCTATTGGTCGATCAGTTGGAAGGACCTCAAATGTGACACTAACAAAATTGGAATTATTACAGGCACATAGATATGTGCTACTGAATAGTGAAATTGCATATCCATTTATTGAAGGGTTGAGGATACAAACAAAGAGACGAATGAGAGGCCGAACACAAAATGATAAAGATATAACGAAAGCTGTGAATAAAGAGCTTGTAGAATGGTTTGCACGACGTGTAAGTTTATAAATATTGTAATAAATATGAATATTAGTTTGACACATACATTTTGTAAATCTATTAAATTATATTTATTTTTTCAAATCATGAATACTGATACTCAAGAAGACTTGTTATAATATTTGAATTTTCTTTCTAGAGGTCCTATAAAACAAGTTAGAAAGTTCGACGCTTATAATGTGAATGGCTTTAGATTTCGTAAATTCGATCAAGAAGTGGGTTTGAAAACACAGAATAGTGGTATATTTACATTTGTTGAAGTGTGATACTATGGAAATCTACATGATATTATTGAATTAAACTACCACATACATTTTTCTGTTGTTTTATTCAAATGCAAATGGGTCAATATTATCAGAGGTGTTAAAAGAGATTCCTTGCAATTTACTTCTGTGAACTTCTCTCGCTTGATGGATGTTGGTGATCGTGAATTGCATGATCCATATATCTTAGCATCGCAAGAAAAAATGGTATATTATGTGAATGATGTTGTGGATGAAGGGTGTAGTGTAGTTGTTCATGTAATACAAAGAGATTTGTATGATATGGGTGATGAGGTGGAAGATTTGACCTCTGAAATTGAATTTCATCAACAAAAGGAAGCAGAATTATTTGTCCATCATGATATTGAAAATATTAGTCTAGAAAGGATGAATGAAGTGGATAAAGAAATGGAGTAGGAAACAGAAATGATTGAAGGGTAAAATGATTGTATGTACAATTATTTATTCATTCAGTAACCACTTGTTTAATTTCTGTAGTCATTCATTATCATGGTTATATATATTTTGTCTGTTAGTACTGGGAATCTATTATCATTTTTAATTTTTTTTTCTGCATAATTTTTTTGAAATATATATTCTGAACTTAATTTTATTTGATTAAATGACAGGAATGCCAATGAGGAAGCGGTACACTATTTCATCTAGTTCTGCGACTGATGACGATCCATCTGGCTCCCTCCCCACGGCATCTGAGGCACCAACTACCTACATCCCTACACCATCTCCCCTTGCACCATCTCTCACACCATCTGTGGGTGTCCCATTAGAGGCTGAGTCATCAAATCCCCCTTCAGGAGCCTCAGCAGTGGGGCAGCGACACGCCCCTTCCAGTTCATCACGGACATACTGGAGTGTCACTGTCATAGGTACAAATTTTAATTAAATAAATTTATTTCATTTTGTTTATACTAACTGTTTGCTCATTGAAGATGAAAAAATGAAACCGTGGAGAAAAACATAAAAAGTTCAGATGTTTGAAATATGAATGGCGAGAAGATATTCGTGCCATTTGATTCTTATGGGGTCCCAACAGATGACACTGCGAGGTTACTTGGCCAGATTCTAGGCCTGGTAGCGGAGCCCATTTCCCTTCCTATTTCTTATGATGATTGGAGACATATGCCTCCAATCTGGAAAAATAAATTTTTTGATTCCCAAATAAAGGTAATTTTATTACATTATGGTTTAATTGAATGTCATGTTACTAATATGTTCAAAATAAATTTCTGTATACAAATGTTCTTCCACTTTATAGTTACTGATGTGATAGCACAGAAGTGGACGTTGAAAAATCTTGGTAAGAAATGGAAAGAATTAAAATGGATATTGTGGTGTGATTTCGATGATAATTCATTGATGGTGCAACAAATGCATGAGAAGCTAACCAGTGGGGTACCGAAAGAATAGTGGAAAGTTTTTGTTGATAGACATTGTGATGAGAAGCGGATGGTATTGAAATATATATATATTATTGTATTATCCTCATTTTATAGTTATAAAGGTATATTAAGAGGATATGAAATTGAATAAATTATTGTTAAATTGCATTTTATTTATTTCAGGATCTCTCAAGATAGAATGCATCAAACCGGGCTAAGCAAGTCATCCCTCACACTGCGGGCTCAAAAAGCTTTTCTAGAAGCCGAACGACATTGGTAATCTTTTAATTAGTTTAAATATTTATAAGACAATATTATCTATTTAATATATTCATTTGTTGATTTATATTTTCTTAATGCAATCACAGAGTTTAGGGCATGAAGCATCCCGAATTGAACTGTGATTGGATGTTCACAAAAAATCAGATGGAAGTTTTGTTAATGAGCCTGCCAAAGAAGTTGGGTTATGAAGTTAATTTTTTATTATAATAACTTATTATCAGTTTTTACTGTATTAATATATATTGATATTTGATTTATAGGTAAAAATTAAAGAACTATGGGATGCCAATCCTGGGCAGTCCTACACAGTCTCCCAGGATGACCCAGTTGCTAAAGTCCTTGGGAAGGAGCATCCTGGTAGAGTACGCGGGATGGGTTTCAGACCCGTACCATCTGAGGTCTTTGGCATGCCACCAGGGATTCCAGTTGCATCTACTCCTGGTTATAGTCAGTCCATACCCGAAGATGCTCAGAGGGAGATTGCTTCTCTACGAACCACAGTTCAAGACCAGGGGGCTCAGATATCCGCTTTGCAGAAAACGATGATTGATATACATCAGAAGATGAGAAGATATGCCACCAGTGTTAGTGCATCGACTGGTGTTAAGAAAGTAAATCACAAAAAATCAAAATCATTTAGTTTGCAAACTTTCATTGGTTTTAAGTTTTAATATAAATATGCAACATTATTTAATTTTCAATATAATGTTATTCTAGGTGATAGCAGAAAGTGGAGATGGAGGTGGAGAGGGTGACAATGCATCATCAGACCATGAGTAGTTGTATTGTTGATGTTTTGAACAAATATGGGAACAATTTGTTTGTATATGTAACATGTGTGGCACATAGTTTCCACCAAACACTTTCATGTCCTAACATTTTCTTGATTTCTCATGTTTCCTTTTATGTATTTTATTGATTTATGATGTTTCCTTTTATGTCTTGATTTCTCGAGTGTGGTATACATCATTCCATTTAGGCCTGTGTTTGAATTGGTAGTCGAGATTTTGGATGACTAGGAGTTAAACCCATTGTTGATGTGTTGAACAAATTGGGTCATTTCATAGTGATCAAGGGGATAGTGTTGTGGACACTTTGGTGAGGAAGAATGTGTAGATAGTGAATCTTCATGCATTGTTAATGGTTATCATATTCTATTCATGATGATAAAATGTGGTCATACCCCATATAAAACCTAGGTTCCTCTTAATGGGAGATGGTATTAAACCGTATAAAACCGGGATTCATTGTATGATGTGTATTGGATGATCTAAAAATATTACACTATATAAAATTTGGATTCCTCTTACGATAATTATGATATGTTCAAAAACATTACCTCATATAAAACATGGAAGCATCACATTATGTGAGATGAAAAAAATCATTTTCTTCAAGACATGACATTAAACTTTATCCTTATCTCATTTCTTCGAAATGTGATGCCTCATGATAATCATTATATTCCAAAATTACCTCTATATATAGGATTACCCCTAGTTCCAATGTTGTTCTTATACTATACCATATTCTAGAACAACATGTGTCTTGATTCACACTCTCATGGGATACATAATGATGCTTAGACGCCCTTTTTTGGGTCTATATGTGAATTTATTAAGCCTTTGGCCCCATTGCTCCATTTACGGTCCCCAGATTATAACCTTAAATAATGTTCAGTTCATATCAAAATGTTCATGTGGTACCCGGGACTACATTAACCCCTTATACATTGGTTTTTACCCATACCATGACACATAGATACCATGTAGAGAATCATCATCCTAGTCCATGAATCATGAAGTTAAAATTTTCATCATGGTCTTGGTTGTATGATCTTACACTATGTGCAATCATATTCAGGATTTCGTCATGGGTTGAAGGGCCTATTTTATCCTATAACCCCAGGTTTTATTCACCACAAAAACATTCTTGATTCCCCCACCTCACTAATCTATACTATAACAGTTTATATCAAGAGATCCCTAGTCCAAGCATTATGACAATAAAATATTCTCATACATCCATCACATGGGTTTATTCATCCCTGGAGTTTCATCAAACATCTATTTACACAACATTATAGAACTATGGGTGGATTGATTCCAATTTCCATGGGATACGTATTGATGCATATATCTTGTATCATTGAGCCTAGCTGATGATTCACCATATAATAATCCATTACATAAGGTGTCATTGCCCCAAAACACTCACATGGGACTCTTTTTTAGCAATAATCTCCTTTCATTTATGTTGACACATCAGTGGGCCAAGATTCTCTCATTTCCTTATATGAGGAAGTAAATAATGGGTATATAGATGCAAAAGACCTTCTAAAATCCTAATAAGATGAATTTAAACTATATCATTACCCCATGTAAAATATATATACCTATTAATGATAGATAATTTAACCCCATAAAAAATTGATATGTCTCTTAAAGAGAGATAATTTCACCTCTTATAAATTCTCGATGCCTAATATTATAATATGTAATTATTCAATATCATCATCCAAGAAGGTAAACCCTTCTGGCGTTGGTATCCTATGACACTGTGAATCATAAAAACATGTGGATTGATTCCAATAATCACGATATAAGTAGTTACATATAAATATTTAATCCAGGGCACAACCCTATCACCGACTCATTATAGGTTTCTCCCTTTCCTATCTACTTTGGTCAAATCTTGGAGACCTTTAACTCAAACCTATTCCTATATTTGGAGCTCTAACAATTTAAACTAGTTGTAGTCATAGTCTATGTTGTATGATTTTAAACATCAAAGCCCAATATCCTCAGCAAACAATGTTAATTAACAACCATACCCTATTAAATGAAATAAGGATGCCTCATCCGATAAGTGTGGGATGATTATAAAAATAATTACCACATATAAAACTGAGATTCCTCATATGATAAGTATGAAATGAACCACACATTACCTGTATAAAACTTGTATTTATCTGAATATGAGATGATATGATATCCTTGCCAGAGATGAAATAACTCCACCAACAATAGTCTCTTACCATGTCACGCATCAGAACTATGCTTGTCTTGATGCCCATTATGAGGAGACACAAATTGATGCATGTATATTTCATCTCAGTCCCATCCCTACCAGCAACTCATCATGGGGACGTTTCCCTCCGGGCCAGGCTTGAATCTTGTCAACCCACATGTTTAAATAGAACATTTGAGCACATGAGGAAATATCTCCCATGGAACCTAATATTCTAAATGGTACATCCCCACATACACTTGTGCACTTCACACATTATACTATTTGGATAATCCTCACCCTACCAATCCGAAAAGGATCTCTAATGAAATGATTCATGGACATAGTGTCTTACATACCATCTTAGGCTCATTCAATGAAGTACATTTACTGATAAAAAGTGGATCTCATGCTTTGATCTCCATGAATAGTAGATCATGATATTTTTCATCCTATCCTCAACCAGCTCAGGTATCCTATGTTTCAAACATAGTCAATAATAATTCTATTTCTATCGATTACTCCCATTTCACTTCCCAGTTCTCAAAAGTTGTAATTGTCATCGTGATATTTTTCAGGTAACTTCTTCCCCTCATTGGGTTCACCCCTATAATCAATTATAACTATATAAATATACTTGATTCTTGAATCAATCATGGCTCAGAAGGGATTAGGGGTTGGGAGGAAGTCCACCTCAAGCATGGTTGAGTTGCATGATCACCACATGGTCCTAATTCTATAACCTTAAATGAGTATTCCATGTCCATGAATCACTAATATAAACTAATTTTAAATCAACATTAGAATGTTTTGTGTGGTGTTGTACCCATTCTCTATCAATTCAGGTCATGTTTTTTACTCCTCCTCACTACACATATCCATTTATGATGTTCCACTATATTTTCCAAGCATCACGACCATAATTATTTTACTAGTTGTATCCATTCTTTTTTAAATTTTGTGTACATTAATCTGTTAGGCTATTGGTATTTCTGGTTTGATTTGTTTTTCAGGGCAGTGGTGCAGTGGAAGCAGAACAACTATTTTTTTTCTGGTCAGCTTTTCACGGTGGTTTTAACCGCCACTAAAGTATACTAGAAAAACATTAGCGGCGGTTAAAATCGCCGCTAAACGTAAGTAATTTTTACTTAGCGGCGGTTATAACAGCCGCTATTGGCTTACATTTAGCATCGGTTTTAACCGCCACTACAGAGTCACATCACCCGCGTGCATTTCACAGCAGTTTTCGTGACTTTAGGGGCGGTTTTACGGCCGCTGGATTTTATTTTATTCATGACGGTTATAACCGCCATGAATAAAATAAAATCCAGGCCCCGTAAGAACCCCCGCTAAAATCAGTAAAACCGTCACGAAATGAGGCAACTATGATGCTTTCCTTAAACCGCCGCTAAATGGAAATAACCACCGCTAATAGATTTCTGATGCCCAATTTAGCTGTGGTTTCTGTAAACCGCAACCGAACCATATATCGGCGGTTTAAACCGCTACTATATGCAAAAATAACCACCGCTAATAGGTGGTTTTCTTGTAGTTGTGGTTGTTAGGATATTTATAACCGGGTTTGAGGTTATAGAGTTATGACAATAAATAAACACGTTACACATTTTATTTATTTCATTAACTCTTATTGAAAACCCCCAGGTCGAATAATTAATTCCTTGACATGTTCCCATGATGATTATAATAAATATCATTTAATAAAACAATATTATATCCTCAAAATCCTAACTGGAAAAACTACATGGCGTGTAATCATTAATACACGGCGTGTACTTGTTTTTCATAAAAAACTACATGGCGTGTAATCATTAATACACGACATGTACTTGTTTTTCATTTCCTTTCCAAAATGAAAACTACACGGTGTGTAATCATTAATACACAGTGTGTACTTGTTTTCAAAATAAAAACTACACGGCGTGTAATCATTAATACACGACATGTACATTTTTTCATTTTATTCTTCCTCCAACATTAAAACGATTTTGGCTTCCTTGAATAATTATTAAACCACGTACATGAATAATCTTTATTCTACTTGAGATACTTCAATACACTTAGTGTGTGACCCTCTAGGACTCTTTCTCATTGGAATTAGGCAGGCTTGCCTAAATTCCAAGATTACTATCTAGCAACGAGTCAAGTCACCCAAAAGAAATAAGTTGACACTGCATTGACATGTCACCTCATACGAATGATTACTGTGTAATTTAATCCCTTTGTCTCAATATCTCATCAAGCAGGTTTCATGGCAGTGTCATAAACCTATATGCTTGATCTGTCATTCTTTGACTTCCAGAAATAAACTCATTGTTACACCATGGCCATGGAATTTGGGTGACAGTTTTATTTCAATCAAAGGGCTCGGGATATCTACTTCCATAAATATGGAAGGGACAAATCCTTCCTCGACTTATCCATTCAGAACATTTCATTCGTGACGCACCCAACATACCCTACTTCCCGCCAACTGTCTTCGTGACAGTTTTCGTCAGTAAATTTAAGTGCGCGAGTCATGACATGAGTTAATGATAATATTCCAGTCTAAGGACCATTACACACACTCGTAGATAGAAATTTACAATGACACCAAGACATGTGGAATTACTACTGGCGGGTCTGTTCTCATAATCTCCCATCTTAGAGATTACCAAGTGAGAACTTCATGAGAGAGAGTCTCGTCTTCTTACGAGTACTCGCACATGACGGTCTGTATACTATGTGTCCTATCATAGTATGTAATCCAACCATAGAAATTTATTTAAGAATATTGTTATGGAATTTTAAGGTTCTCATCATAGTGGGGATCTGCCATGACCTTATTAATGCAACAAATATTCCATGACATTATTATATTATAGTAATGCAGAAGAATGAACAATATATAATAAGTGTACATTCACGTAATCAAAGTAAAAATAGTTGGTTCTTAGGACACCAAATCTAACAAACTCCCACTTGGACTAGATCCAACTGCCTACAAATTTTAGTCTACTAGACCTCACATGATGACCATGTTTCTGCTGAGTCAAGGCTTTAGTCAAGGGGTCTGCCGTGTTGTCTTCCGTGGAAATACTGCTCACAGAAATTTCACCTCTGAGAAAAATCCCTCAAGAGATGATACTTCTGAAGTATGTGTTTTGTCCACTGATGTGACCTTGGCTCTTTTTCAAGTGTCACCGCTGCAGTATTATCACAATAGAGTGTGATAGGATCTTTACTGCTAGGTACTACATCCAGCTATTGGATGAAGCTTCGCATCCATACTGCTTCTTTAGCTACCTCAGAAGCTATGATATACTCGGACTCTACTGTAGAATCTGCGACCACACCTTGCTTTGAGCTCTTCCAGCTCACTGCACCTCCATTCAAACTAAAGATGTATCCAGTCTGCGACTTCAGGTCATCTTGATCAGTCTGGAAACTAACATCTACATGTCCTCTGATGACTAGTTCCTCATCTCCTCCATAAATCAGGAACATATCCTTAGTATGCCTCAGATACTTAAGGATAGTCTTGACTGCCATCCAATGAAGGTCTTTTGGATTAGATTGATATCTTCCTACCACACTTAATGCGTAAGAAACATCTAGCCTTGTACATAGCATAACATACATCATTTACCCAATCGCGGATGCGGAAAGGATCCTTGCCATTTTCTTTCTTTCCTCATGTGTCTGAGGACACATTTTCTTGGAAAGATGAATGCCATGTGACACTGGCAACAATCCCCTCTTGGACTGTTCCATACTGAATCTCTTCAGTATCTTTTCAATGTATGTACTTTGACTCAGGCCCAACATTCTCTTGGATCTATCACGATGGATCTTGATCCCAAGAATATATGCTGCCTCGCCCAAGTCTTTCATAGAGAAGCATTTATCCAACCATTCCTTAATTGGATGTAAGACAGGTACTTCGTTTCCAATTAGTAATATTTCATCAACATATACTATTAGGAAAAAGACTGCACTTCCACTAAACCTTTTGTAGACACAAGGCTCACATTTTTTCTTAACAAATCCAAATTCTGTTACGGCTTCATCAAAATGAATGTTCCATGACCTTGATGCTTTCTTTAATCCATAAATGGATTTCTGCAACTTTCATACCTTGTTGGAATCCTTTGGAGTCACAAAACCTTCAGGTTGTGTCATGTAGACATCTTCCTGGAGGTTCCCGTTAAGGAATGCTATTTTGACATCCATTTTCCAAATTTCATAGTCATGGTAAGCGACAATGAACAATAGGATTCTGATGGATTTCAGCATCGCAACCAGTGAAAAGGTTTCATCATAGTCAATTCCTTGATGCTATCTAAAACATTTTTCAACCAGTCGTGCCTTATAGGTGCTGACTTGTCCCTCCATGTCCAGTTTCTTCTTGAATATCCATTTATTACCAATAGGCTTTACATCAACTGGAGGATCTACCAAAATCCAAACTTGGTTTTGGTACATGGAATCCATTTCAGAATTCATGGCTTCTTGCCACTTGGCAACGTCTGTGCCTTCAACTAATTCCTTGTAGGTAAGAGGATCATCATTGTCAACCAATAATGATTCACCATCCTCAGTGATAAGAAAACCATATTTTTCTGGTTCTCTCACCTCTCTCGTGCTCCTACGCAGTTCTTGTGTCTCTGGAACAGATTGTTCTTCCACGGGGCTTTGTGGAATCTGTTCTTGTACCAACTCCTGTGTATCTTGAGCCTTGACTTCATCGAATTCTATCTCGCTCCCACTATCTCTTTTGGAGACGTGCTCCCTCTCAAAGAATATGGCGTGTCTTTCCACTATAAACTTTTTATCAAAGGGGTTGTATAGGTAATATCCCCTTGTTTCCTTGGGATATCCTATAAAGATACACTTTGTGCCTCGGGGTGCAATTTTGTTACCTAAAGAGGCCTTAACAAATGCTTCGCTACCCCACACGTGTAAATTTGATAACATGGCTTTGCGTCCACTCCATAACTCATATGGAATACCATTTATCGATTTAGTTGGTACTTGGTTTAGTATGTGTGCTGCTGTTTGTAATGCATATCCCCAAAAGGATAATGGAAGACTCACATGACTCATCATTGATCTCACCATGTCCAACAGGGTTCAGTTCCTCCTTTCACTGACACCATTCCACTGAGGCGTGTAAGGAAGAGTGAGTTGAGATAGAATCCCAAACTCCCGTAAGAAATCAATAAAATCTTGATTAAGATATTCTCCTACTCTTTCTGAGTGAAGTTTCTTAATCTTCTTACCAATATGGTTCTCAACTTCATTCTTGTATTCTTTGAACCGATCAAAAGAATCTGACTTATACCTCATTAAGTAAATATATCCATATCTACTAAAAACATCAGTAAAAGTTATGAAGTATAAGAACCCACCCCTTGCTTCAAATAGAAATGGTCTACACACATCTGTGTGAACTAATTATATAAGCTCTTTAGCCCTTTTACCTTTCCCACTAAATGGGGATTTGGTCATTTTTCCTTATAGAAACACATGACATACACCAAGTGGTTTTAGTTCAAAAGAATCTAAATACCCATCTTGATGTAATTTTGTCAAACGTTTCTCATTGACATGACCTAGATGGTGATGCAAAATTTGGGTGTGGTATGAGTCATGTGAATTAACTTTGTCATTGATTTACATTACTTGGTTTGTGTAGTCTAGCACATAAAGGCCGTTATATAAATGTGCCCTACCAAAACAAATTCTATCTTTATAAAAGTAGCAACATTCATTTCCAAACTTGAAGATGAATCCATCAGTATCTAATCTGGATACTGAAATAATATTTTTGGTTATAGAGGGTACATAATAACATCCTTTCAATACCAAGACCATCCCAGTAGGCAATGTGAGGTGGTAGTCTCCGACAGCTACAACAGCGAGTCTGGCTCTGTTGGCTGCTCGCAGATCCACCTCACCTCGGTCAATCTTTCTGAATCTACTTGGTTCATATATTTGGATACAGATGTGAGCACCACAAGAAGTATCTAATACCCAATTAGTAGAAATAGATAGATTTCATTCGATAACAAACTCACCTGAATCTTCCCCTTGCTTCCTTGGTTGGGTGCAGTTCTTCTTCTAGTGGCCCTTCTTGCCACATGCGAAACAAATAGCCTCCTATTCTCTTGCCTCCCCTTTGATCTTCTTTTTCTTGGAAGGACTTGAAGAAGATTTGGTCTTAAAGATCTTCGCCTTCCCTTTCCTTTTATTCACCATAAGGATAGAAGGCTTTTCAAGCTTCATATCATTGTCCACTTGGCGAATGAGGATAAGAAGATCAGATAGAGACTTCTCAATGTTGTTCATGTTGAAATTTACAACAAAGTTAGAGAAGCTCTGGGGGAGTGATGAAAGAATGAGATCGGTACCCAGTTATTTAGGGAGTTTAAACCCTAGAACCTCCAAGTGCTCAATGTAGCCAATGATCTTGACTACATGAGGCCCAGCTGGGGCACCCTCTCTAAGGTTTCTCTAAAATAGAGCCTTGGAGATCTCAAACATTTCCTGTCTTTCTCTCTCCTAGTATAGACCACGGAGGTGCTTGAGCATGCTATAGGCATCCATGTCTTCATGAGACTTCATGAGCTCACTAGACATTTATGACAACATCAAACATTAAACGTCGAGTGCATCGCTTAAATGTTGATCATAGACCAGGAAATATTCATCACTTTCCCCTTGGGCAGGCGAATCAGGAAGTGAGAACTCCATCACGTAAAACTTTCGTTCATGGCATAGGATAACCCAAAGGTGCCTAAACCATTCCTGAAAGCTACTGCCGGTGAGGATATTGTCTTTATCCAGAATTGATTGTAGAGAAAATGTGGTTGACGAGTTTGTCATATTGATTCTACAAATTAAAAGAGAAGATTTATCAGTACTTTCTTGATTACATTTTATGAGAAATAATAAATTTTATTAAGTCTCCCACTATTTTATCAAGTCCCAATGGCCCTCACCATTGAACTCAGAATGTCCAGTTGCTTTGACATTCTAGTGGAAAGGATCCATATTCCCCTTCTCATAACCCCCAAAAGGGTTGGTCAAGCTATTAGAAGGTATTTAGGTAGGCAAGTCTTTGCCAACTGTGAGCTTACAGTTCCTTGATCTATTGAGTGGACACCCCAATCCTGAAATATTGACTTGGATTTCCTCAACACTTGCCTCCATTTTACAACAAGTCTAGCAAGGGCTAATCCTCTTGATGTAAAGTGTTTAAGTCAACCCGAAACTTTCATAAGAGCTTCCTTTATAAAAGTAAGTATCCCAACAAGGGTTGGTCAAACACATAGTTTTATTGAGTCTTTCCCTTAATCAAGTAACGGAAGTCATGGTCTGACTTAATATGGTATTTGCGGGATTTTATTCTTTATTCATAGTTTTGCATTATCACATGCTTGTTAATGTTAAGTGATGCTTACTTAAGTGATTAACCATGTTCTGATAATTTTTACGCATAGTACAGTTTTTATTTTATTCCATATTTACATGCTTGTTTATTTCATTAATTATGTGATCACAACAACACATACATAATAAATAAATAATGCAATCAAAAATAAATAAAATAAGATGGAATGATCATGAGCATCTATTTGTTAGCTTATCTAGCGGTTTTGATAAGCTAACCCTGGCCTAGGGAAAAACACCTTGAACCCGATGGTTTGTGTTTTGCAGCTCCCACCTGTCCACCTTTGTATCTTCTTAGGTTGGTTTCGCCTCAGCTTCGGATTTTGAATCGTCTCCTATGTCTTGGGAGATCCTCCATTACATGGAGTTTACATTAAAGAAACCATGGGCACGCAAACCCTACATATTATTGGAAGAAGGCTCGCAGGCCAATGAATTTAAATTAAATAAATTTAAATGAAACCATACAAACAAAAAGGAAATTTGGTCTGGCTCATGATCATCCATAGCATGCAACGACATTTACGCATATTTAGTATTCAAATTATTTTAATCATTCTATTATTGATGATAATTCATGCTTGAATTCAATTAATTATGATCTTATAATTAATCAATTCTTTATCTTAAATTACTTTTTTTAATTTCCTTGAGATTCTTCACATCCATATTCCTTGTACGAGTCTTTGTACTTTGGAGGAAACCTGGTGAAATTCCATTTCTGGAAAGTACACGGCGTGTATTTGTTTTTACCCTTAATCCAAAGTACACGCCGAGGCTTTGACATGTTTTCTGTAATTTGGAAATTTTGGAGTACACGGCGTGTAGATTAATCTAACATAGCATGTAATTCTTTGTTATGAGGTTACCGGCCTAGAAATCCCGTGTACGCGGTACGCGGCTTCTCCTTGTACAGGGTTTCACCTGGGCCGGATCAGACTCCACGACGTGTTGATTCAACATACAC
The DNA here is from genome assembly GCA_963277665.1 of Viscum album. NCBI lineage: Eukaryota > Viridiplantae > Streptophyta > Magnoliopsida > Santalales > Viscaceae > Viscum > Viscum album. Next base: position 857,611,413 of record OY728166.1, read on the forward strand.
GCCGTGTATTCTAGTTTCCACGTGCCATTCATTTTTGGTCAAAACGGTGTAATAAATACTTAGGTATACTCAATTCACATGGCGTGGTTTGGCAGACCAGTACCGGTTCATTGAACCTAAGTACACGGTGTGTAGTTTTTACCACACGCCGTGTATTCTTGTGTTGTACAGACAGAAAGAAAGGCTCCTCCAGATGAGTTCCTCATTTTTATTTTAATCAAAATTAAAATTAAAAGGTTGTTTCTATGATGTGAATTGAGAAACGCAGGAGGAAGAACATATCTCATTCATTCAGATTTATAGAATGATTTATCATGAATTGAATCAAATATAAATGCGTAAATTATCAATGAAAATTAAATAATTATAACCAATGTTGTAACCTCCCTCTGATACCATTTGAAGGTTCTGGGCGCATAGAAAGATCGTGGGTGGATGTTCCCACTTGGCCTTTTGTCATTAGCAATGATCAATCCGGGATCAATATGATGATAAACGCCAAACTCCATGGATCGAATCACAGAAATAAACAAAGAAGAAGAACAGTCTCGGAACCACAAACGAGGATCGTCACAGGTTGATTATAATTAATTTAATTAATTGAAAAGAAGTACCTTTTATGGAGTTCTTTCTTCATTGATATTTCTAATCATGTTTTGATGTGATTTTTCATTGCATTGTAGAAGCAAAGTGTAGACTTCCTCTGTTAGTGATCCACACATGCACCACATATCTCTGGACATCACCAAAGGTATCTCCGGGTGCTAGCGTGGAGAAGCCTTTGCTTGCGTTGTCCGCCTTAGATCGTCTTGATCTGATGGAGGAGGATCTCTCTCGGTCTTGAGAGCGTTCTTGGAGGAAGGAGTTCTTTCAGCCTTGAAAGGATTCTCCAGAATTGTTGTACACAACGATTTTGGGGAAAAGTGTTGGGGTTGTTAGGATATTTATAATCGGGTTTGAGGTTATAGAGTTATGACAATAAATAAACGCGTTACAGGTTTTATTTATTTCATTAACTCTTATTGAAAACCCCCATGTCAAATAATTAATTCCTTGACATGCACCCACACTGATTATAATAAATATCATTTAATAAAACAATATTATATCATCAAAATCCTGACTAGAAAAACTAAACGGCATGTAATCATTAATACACGGTGTGTACTTGTTTTTCATAAAAAACTACACGGCGTGTAATCATTAATACATGGCATGTACTTGTTTTTCATTTCCATTCCTAAATGAAAAATACACGGCATGTAATCATTAATACACGACATGTACTTGTTTTCAAAATAAAAAATACACGGCGTGTAATCATTAATACACGACGTGTACTTGTTTTCATTTTATTCTTCCTCCAACATTAAAACGATTTAGGCTTCCTTGAATAATTATTAAACCACGTATGGGAATATTTTTTATTTTACTTGAGATACTTGAATACATTTAGTGTGTGACCCTCTAGGCCTCTTTCTCGTTGACATTAGGCGGGTTTGCCTAAAGTCCAAGATTACTGTCTAGCAACGGGTCAAAGAACCTAAGAGAAAGAAGTTGACTCCGCATTGATGTGTCACCTCATACGAACGCTTAACCTATAATTTAATCCCTTTGTCTCAATATCTCATCAAGCAGGTTTCATGGTAGTGTCATAAACCTATATGCTTGATCTGTCATTATTTGACTTCCAGAAATAAACTCGTCATTACACTATGTCCATGGAATTTGGGCGATAATTTTATTTCAATCAAAGGGCCCGAGATATCTACTCCCATAAATATGGAAGGGACAAATCCTTCCTCGACTTATCCATTAAGAACATGTCATTCGTGACGCACCCAACATACCCTACTTCCCGCCAACTATCTCCATGGTAGTTTTCGTCAGTAAATCTAAGTGCGCGAGTCATGACATGAGTTAATAATAATCTTCCAGTCTAAGGACCATTACACATGCTCGTAGATAACAATGTACGATGACACCAAGGCATGCAGAATTACTACTGGCAGGTCTGTTCTCATAATCTCCCATCTTGGAGATTAGCAAGTGCGAACTCCATGAGAGAGAGTCTCGTCTTCTTACGAGTACTCGCACATGACGATATGTATACTATGTGTCCTATCATAGTATGTCATCCAACTGTAGAACTTTATTTAAGAATATTGTTATGGAATTTCAAGGTTATCATCATAGCGGGGATCTGTCATGACCTTATTAATGCAACAAATATTTCAGGACATTATTATATTATAGTCACGTGGAACAATGGACAATATATAATAAGTGTACATTCACGTAATCAAAGTACAAACAGTTGGTTCTCAGGACACCAACTCTAACAAATGTAACACCCTAAATTTTTTTGGCATGTCTATTTTAAAATTCAACATCTTCGATAATTTATGCTTCACACAACATCAAGTTTAAAACTGTAATATACTTTTAAATAAGATTGTTGGAATAGTAATATGACCATTAGAAATAATAATATGACCAATAGAATAATAACTTCACATATGAAAGTATACATAAAATTTATGTATCTTATCAATGAAAATATAATATATTTATATAATTTAATAAGTAAATAAATGTTTTAAAAATGATAAATTAAGTATTGGTATTTTGATGAAACATAAATGTTAATTAACAATTTTATAATTAAAATAATTATTTAAAAGGAAATTTATTTTCATTAAATAGATTCATAAATTAATATTTCGTTGTCTTATGATTATAAGATAATTTTATGAGACCTTAATTAAAATTTTAAAGTGTTATAAAATCAGTTATAATTTTAAAATAAACATCTTTTCAAATAAATAATGATTTCAATTAAAAATTAAATTTCTCATATTTAGAAAATTATTTTCAAAAAATGAACTCCATTTTTGAATTCTAAACATTAAAAAATTGTTAGGGTTAATTTTTTGGATTTTTCTAAAATAGTTGATTTTTTTAGTGAATAGTGAAATACATTAATTTACGGTATTAGACAAATACATGAATTATTGAGTCATGGATGATGTATGGTTGATGTAGGAAAGATTATTTCGAGATCCCGTGCACTAGTTACTGTATTTATCCATAATAATCAATAATATTTCTTGTCTTGAGACAAAATAATAAATAAATGAATAAAAAAACACTCATCTCCTCCACTATAAATAACACCCTTCACCACCCATTCTACTTGCATATACAAATACTTGAAGATTGATTACATTCTTCCCATTTTCTCTCCCAAACCTCTCTCCCATGTTATGGTCTTGTTGTTCTCACCAAAAAGTAACTTCCAAGTTCCCTAAGGAGGTCCTCAAGGAGAATAATTCAAGAGGTAAAATCCCCTTTCGTTCTTTTAATTTTCTTTCAATTTATTTTCTCTTCTTATCATTTCCTTACCTCATATGTCCAAACAGGTATGATAAATCTAGTGTATTATATATACTTTAATGTTATTATGATAATGTTATATCCACCATCAATTCTTTTCTCTTTTGTTTTTTGTTCTAAAAATGAAAATGTCGTTTGTGAGGTGTCGATTCGCCACCTTTGTGGACGATGAGTCTTTCATTTTCTATACCACCTTCAAGGGTGGTCATAAAACAATTTTTATGGTTAAAGAAAATCATAATATATATATATTACAAATTATTTAGTATTATGGAACTAATATATATACATAATATTAATTAATAAAATAAACTAGTGTGTGATGATCAAAAAAATTCCAAAATAATCAAAATGGATATCATTAACATTTTATCTAATGAATCATATTAATATCTAGAAAAAATTATATATAAGACCATTAATTATTCTTTAAGTTCATTAAGAACATATATTTTCAATTCTGGATAATTATTCTCATTTCACATTATCTTTTGTACATGTATACAAGTGAACCAATCATGAAAACCAAGGAAACAAACACTTTCTAACGACAAAATTGAATCTTATAACTCATCAAAAATACCATAAATTAACTTAATAAAATTATACTAAATCAAATACATGTTTAATAGGTTCTTAATTAAATTACTAACTAATCTCATTTCATTATTCAGGATGTTATGTACAAGTGCATAACGGTTTCAGACATAAGGTAGAAGATTCTCCCTGAACCTCTATTTTTCATTCGGGTTTCACTTTATCTCTATTTAATCCAATGTAATTATTAAACTTTTTATATAATTATTATATATTCTATGTATATGTTCCAAAATCATTCATCCATATTAGTCCATTTTTCTTTGACAGGGAGATACATGTTTTATAAGTTTCCCTTTTTAATTCCTCCCGATAAGAAAACTCAATTAAAGGTAACTTCCCAATTTCTTACTCATTTATAAGTAAACTCCATAATCTGTTATAAGGAAACAATATTTTTATCATGAAAAACTATTTTAGTTCTTATTTGGTTTTATTAAAATAATTAAGCCTTGTCTGTTTTTAAATACTCTTATATTTTCTCTTAAACCACACTAAAGTGGCTCATTTCTAAAGACTCTTTTTATATGTTTTCAATTCAATTGGAAATAATTTATGCCTTAAATATAATATATTTTTCCTTATATTTTCTTTTATAAGATAAAAATGATTAAAATATGATTTTAGACAAATGATTTTTCAAAATAACTCTTCTTTCCAAAGTAAAAAGGGTATTTCTATCAATAATTTCTCGATGATTTTATTAGAGTATTTTCATCTATTTTAACACCCTATATTGAATATTATGCTTAATTGGGATTGATATTTTATGATATCATATACCATATTTTATTAAATGGTTTATGATCAGTTTGAATATGGATATTCTATCTTGATACCATTCACCACATTACTCAGAATGGTTAGTGATTATGTTTACTATTTGGGGAAAGTTATTTACATTTTATATGTATATGTTGTTTATGTTTCACCACATTCATATGATGAATGTATTGGACATATTAAGTGAAGGTTTGGGACCTCTATATCCCCTCAATGCTTTGGTAGGTCTCATGATACAAAAAAAATATAGACTTGGCCGAAGCCTTGCCCATTTATTTTCAGATATGGATTTGTCTGGCCTTGACCATTTATTTTTAGATGTGTTGGACAAGACTTAAATGGTATGTTTTAGACATACAACATTATACATTCCATTATTATGATATTAGTAATTGATAATCCATGTGATTATTTGACTAATAGAATATTTATGGTTAAGTTTCATTCTCATGTGATTGTTTATATGGAATTATTTGATCAGTTTTATTCCTTCCATATATGCTCGAGATTATGTTTTAATAGCATGTATTTTTAGTTATTCACCTCGCCTTGTTGTTTATGTTTATATTAGATTTCGTTGTATTGTTTACTCTTATTGAGAATCTGAGTTCACCCCTTTCTTATGTTTTATTTTTCCCGAGAATGCGAAGATGTATATTATGAATGATTTGCAAGGATAATATAGGAGTCTATGAATTTTTTCAATGGAGTTTCTATGTTGTATTTCATTTCAAGTTATAATGTAAAAATTATGTTTGTATCCATTTTTACAAAGCTACTAAACTATTTATTCCTTCAGGATGTGACTTCCTTATTTATTATACCAATGTAATAAAGTAAGACACCAACTTCGGGCTACTGGGGTCGGGTTCTTTACAATATAAATCCATTACCATGGTGTTTGGTGGACGAGTTCATTTCTGGAAAGTCAAAGAAAGAGAAATCAAGTATATAGGTTTATGGAACCACTATGCAACCTTCTTTATTAGATATATCGCAAAAAATAAATTATATTACATGGTAAGCATTCGTAGGAGGTTGGATGTCATTGAGACATTAACTTCTTTCTCCATGGATACCTTGGTGTGTTGTTAGATGCTAACATTAGAAATTAGGTGGTTATGCCTAATTCCACTAATAAGGAGGCCTAGAGGGACACACACTAAGTTTATTTTCAATCTTAGTAAAATTTAAGTAATGAATTTAATAAATTAGAATAAATAATATTTATTCAAGTTTGGTTGATCGCTATAATTTAATCGCAAGTTATTAAAAAGAAAAAAAATTAGCTAAATAATAAATAATAAATATTATTTTTCAAGTTTGGTGAATATAATATTTATTATATTTATCATAGAAATAATGTAGTGACATTTATTTAATTAAATAATCTTTATTCAAGGATCGTTAAATGGTGACAAGAGAAAGTGGGTAGAGTTTAATGTTCCAATTATAAATAATTGATATCTATTTATATTTTTAATGTGTTGCACATGTTAAGAGATAAATAATAATAATAATTATACAATTAATGGACATGGGATCAATTAAGAATATTAGAAATGATTAGGGGATTGTGTGCAATTTTCCTACCCTAAACCCACCATAGTAAATATCTAATTATATCTAAATATACCACTTTACTAAAGTGACTTTTTGGGTGTGCACAATGGATAAGATAAATATCTATAAATATATCTAGAGAGATATTTAGAGTTCTATGAATAACTCTCTCTTCCTCCTCTCAGGTCTTCAAGAGAGCACTAAGAGTTCTCCCTCTCCCGGAAGAAAATTGTTGCAGTCAACCACAAACAACACAGGTGATCAGGATTTACCGTGCTAGAACTCGATAATTCGATGACGTTGATCAAATATTGTAGTGAATTTTTTTGAGAAAAGTGGGAACTTAAGGACTTTCATTAAGACAAAACAAAGTTACAATAGGCTAAATGAGGGAATTTTATATTTATCGCGAAGGAAAAGAGAAACCAGGTCTTCAGGTAAAGAGGTTGAGTATAAACATTCTTCTTCAATGACCCCTTTGTTTTCCAACCTATCCACAATATAGTTAGGTTCCCTGAATGTGTGAATAAGTAATTCATGGAAGAAATATTTTTAAGAAATAACACCCATTTAGTTGTTAGCCTCCATGATAAGTAAATATGGCCCCTTCTTATCACTTGCATAAGAGTAGAGGAGTCACATTCTAGCCATAGAAAAGTCCAATCTCTTTGGTGAGCGAGATCAATTGCCTTGATTATCCCCATCATCTCTGATTCCAAAGTAGTGCTCATACCATAAGGACCATGAAGACACTCCACTACATCACCATTATGATCTCTAAAAATAGCACCATATCCTGAGGGGCTAGGGTTACCCCGAGAAGCCCCATATGTGTTACACTTTATCCATCTTGCAAAAGGCGCTGTCTAGAAAACTTCCAAAGTTCCACGAGGATCAGGGTAATTTCCATCAATCTGGAGCCTCCTGAGGAGCATGATCTCAACAACAGAGTTGCTGCATTTTTCAGCATGTAATTCATTAGCAGCTTTCACTGCTATGAGGATGGTCTCCAAGGCACGACCAACATTGAAACAGATCCTTTTGTGAGACGCAACATTCTGACCTGTCCATATGCAGTGGACTAGTTCGGTGCAAGTAGTTCCAAACATAACTGTGAGCTGTTTTGAAAATTTAACAGCATGTAATGCAGTAAATAGAGAGCATACTAGGTCTGTTCATGGAAACTGGATCTCAAAGTAACTCAGAACCGCCTGCCACAATGAGGATGCAGTCTTGTAGCTCATGAATAGATGGTTCATGTCCTCTCTGTGCTGATTTCATAGCAAGCATTTGGAACACAATGAAATCCCCACTCTTTGAAGGTTGGAATCCACCAGGATCTTATTGAGATGCATCTGCCATAGCTATGTGAACCTAGTGGGTATCAACCATCTTTTATGCCATTAACCAATCCAATTAGTTTCACCTTGAATAAGATGTTTGTAGAAGCTCTTTGAGTCCAGGAAGCCATTGGAAGACCCCTCCCAAATCAGCATGTCCTACTAGATAACAAAGTCATAGCTGGCCACAGTGTCAATAATGGCATCTGGAAGTAGTTCCATATTTTCCAACTGTTCCTTTATCATGATATTGTAATCAATGTCATTGTACTCCGTACTCAACTGATTAATAAGAGGTTCGCATGTCCAGTTATCGTACCAAAAGCACAGAGTGGAGTTCATACTAACCACCCATCAAGAGTGTGTAATGATCTTTTGGAAGACAGTTATGATTCCAGTCCAAAGTGAAGACTTAAAGTAAATTCTCTTCCCTGTTAAAAGCCTTATCATGTACCTATTTTTTATAAATTCCAGTGCAATAGAGTTGGAGTTGATCATTTTACACACAAAATTGTCCTGTAGTGACTAGTTAAAGAACTCCAAGTTCTTGATGCCTAGACCCCCGAGTTTATTTGGTAAACAACACTTTTTCCAAGGGGCAGTGATGATTCTCCTCTCCAGGATGCTTCCACTCCAGAAGAAATTCTCCATCATAGTATTAAGTTTCATAATAACATTGATAGGCCAGAGATAAACCATAAACGAATAAAAAATGTCACAACTGGGCCCCGCCCACCAGTTTCCCCACAGACACGTGAGCCCCACCCTAGGTCCCACTCATATGCCCGAACGGGTTATCTGACTAATTAAAGTCCCCACAGGCCAACACATGTCCTTTCCAGTGTGTTTTGTCCTCACTCACACACATCCTGAGAAACTTCCCATAAGGTCACCCATCCTGATCACTACTCCAGGCCAAGCATGCTTAACTGTGGAGTTCTAATCAGACAGACTCCCGAAAAGGAAGGTTCACCTTGTTGACATAAGTCATATCATTTAGTCATTTAACCCTTTATCATTTGGGGGTGTTACAATCACCCCCAAATGTCACAACTGGGACCCACCCACCAGTTGCCCCGTAGACACGTGAGCCCCACCCTAGGTCCCACTCATATGCCCGAACGGGTTATCTGACTAATGAAAGTCCCCACAGGCCAACACATGTCCTTTCTAGTGTGTTTTTTCCTCACTCACACACATCCTGAGAAACTTCCCATAAGGTCACCCATCCTGATCACTACTCCAGGCCAAGCATGCTTAACTGTGGAGTTCTAATCAGACAGACTCCCGAAAAGGAAGGTTCACCTTGTTGACATAAGTCATATCATTTAGTCATTTAACCCTTTATCATTTGGGGGTGTTACAATCACCCCCCTTTAGAGCACAACGTCCTCATTGTGGGCCCTATATCTCAACCCAGGCAGTGCGCTGCACTTAAGGTTGGGTACCCCCTCTGATACCAAATGTCACAGCTGGGCCCCACCCACCAGTTGTCCCACAGACACGTGAGCCCCACCCTAGGTCCCACCCACATGCCAGAATGGGTTATCTGACTAATGAAAGTTCCCATAGGCCAACACATGTACTTTCTAGTGTGTTTTGTCCTTACTCACACACACCCTGAGAAACTTCCCAGAAGGTCACCCATCCTGATCACTACTTCAGGCCAAGCATGCTTAACTGTGGAGTTCTAATCAAAGAGGCTCCCGAAAAGGAAGGTGCACCTTGTTGACATGAGTCATATCATTTAGACATTTAAACCTTTATCATTTGGGTGTGTTACAAACAAGTTTCTAAATCGCAACATGCCTAACAAGACAGATCCATCCCTCCATTGAGAGAGACTTCCCTTTTCAGGAGGCAAGATTTCTTTTGATGTGATCCATTGCACCCGAAAAATGAGTGATACAAGGCTTTCCCCAACACAGTGGAACCCCAAGATAGAAAAACAGTAAATACCCCTCTTTTATTCCCAAATCATTTGTGAGAGTAATCTTCCTATATGGTGAGATGTTCTTCTAAAAATATAAAAAGGTCTTACTCCAATTAATTGTTTGACCAGAGACATTTTCATAGTGTTGAAGATAATTTTTCAGATTAGTGATGTTCATCCTGTCCCCCTATGTAAAAATGACAATGTCATAAGCAAAGAGTAAGTGGAATGGAGCAGAGATACCTTGGGCTGCTCTAATAGTCTTCAAATCACCCCTGTCCACCATGTCCAATAAAATTCTACTTAGATAGTCCTCTGCAATAGAAAATATAATGGCTGAGAGAGGATCCCCCTATCTCACCCTCTGGAGCATGTGAAGTATCCCTCCGGAGACCCATTGATAAGAATGGATATGCAAGTTTGTGATAATTTTGTGAAGGTTATTGACCAAAGAAACTAGCCTGAACTGACTTATCTCACTTGTATTCTCAACCTTTGGGATGAGGGAAATAAACCGAGCATTGAATCCTTGAGGAAATTTCCCACCCTTGAAGAAATGCGTGACAAGTTGGCACACTTCACTCTAAATGGTTTCTCAATATATTTGAAAGAATTGATTAGTAAATCCATCCAGTCCTGGGGAGATGTCCTTTTTCAGACCAAATATAGCCTCTTTAATCTCAAAGTCCATTAGTATAGTGGTAAGAGAATGATTGTCTTCCTCCGTAAGAAAATTTGTAATGATGTTATCCCTAATCATTTCACCCTTTGTGGGGCCATTAAAGAGGTCCATGTAAAAGGAGACAATATGATTAGAGAGCACTTGTCTGTCCTCCAAAATTCAATCCCCTTACTTTAGTAGATTAAGAGGCCTATTTTACCTCCATACCCATTGAAGGGAATTAAAAAATTTGGTGTTTCTATCTCCATCTAATATCAACCTGGTTTTGAGGATGTCTTTCCTAATGTTGTCCTGGAGTTTTATGAGACTCATAAGCTTAGATGATATTTCAGCTTCTTGCTTCATGTCTCTACAAAAATTTTCCCTTGTATTCGCTTCCTGAATGTCATGAAGAGAACATTACAGGCCATCGATTTCAGCATCCATTGAATTGAACTTGACTTTAGTCCATTCCTTTAGCTTCGCTTTGATCATTTTGAGCTTAGATATGCAAACCAGAGGACCTGCATTTCTAGCCATCGAGCCCCAGGTTTCCTGAATCAGCCTTGAACACTCTGGGAGAGAGGCCCGTGCATTATTGAACCGAAAGGGAGTTAGCTATTTCCTTTCATTGCGAAGAAGGATTACAAGAAGGGGATGGTGGTCAGATTTGTGCTTGGCCAATGTGGCACATGAAATTGATTTACAGGCATTAAGGGAAGCTTCATTGACAAATACCCCATCTATTCTTCTAGCTCGCATGCCATTAATATGCCTTCTATACCATGTGAATCTTTCCCCAAAAAGGTTTATTTTAGTCAAGCTCTCATCCTCTATACACTGTCCAAAATCTTTGATAGAAGTAGCATTTACCACATGACCTATCTTCTCATCCGCATGCAGGATGGAGTTGAAATCCCCTATAATTATCCATGGGTCCATGATTGTTTTTGACAACTTCTTGATTTTATCCCACAATATCCTCTTATCCATGTAATTATTGTAAGCATAGATCATCAAACAGTACACTTTCCTACCATACTCCATGAATCTACAAGTTAGAATCTGGTTTTCCTCATAAATCACAACTGGGTTGTCAACACAATTATGTAAAAAGAACCAGATTATATTTGGAGAAGCAGTGGCTCAATTCGTACTCATAATTGAGTATCCTTTACTGCTGAATAATGTGTCCAAATTCATAGAATTAATTTTGGGCTTCACGATACCTATTAGTTCAGGTTTGTACGTACCTGTAAGGAGCCCAATGGAACCCTTTGTGCCAGGGTTGGTTGGCCCCTAACAGTTCCAAAAGAGGATCCTCATTTATTTGGTTTGGGGGTGATACCCACCTTTACTTTTCTTTGGGATTTTCTTGTCGTCACTGTTGTTGAGACAGTGGCCTCATGTTTAACATTTTCTATTGCACCCTCATTTTGAGTCCTTTCACTTTGATGTATATTTTCCTACTCATTCTTCATGATAGAGTCCTCCAAAGAACTTGTCACTAGTGTGGCCCGTACTTGACTCTCAACCCCCTTCCCATCTTCTGGGCTCCCATCAATTTGACATAAAGGCATAGGGGTACTCTCCCTACCTTCTATAACTTTAGAATTCTGGGCAAAAGCACCTGCAGACTCAGGTGTAGAGCCATGTCCCCCTAGTTACTATCTAGGAGACTCCTCTAAAGAAGAATGTATTTTCCAAAGCTGAGCATTGATGTCATAAGAGATAAGGTCGAGAAAGTAATCTTCAGCCTGCATTGATAGAGCAATTGATAAAACATCCGGAGAGCAGTCTAAAATTGAAACATCTTATTCCTTTGAATGGGAGTTGATGACTTGGGTCACTTGCCCAGCCTGCTGCTCCTCTTCAACCATATCAGCCCACGATGAGCTAGCATCCCCCTTTTTACTGATCTGATTTTCCATATGCTGGTCTAACACATTACCTCTTCCATTTTCCAACGCATTACTTATCTTCCCTCTGGAAACCTCCCTCTAAGTTATGGTGGGGGGAGCTGGCTTCACCAATTTTTTAAGAACACGACAGTTATTAACAATATGTCCAACCCTTTTACAATGATCACAGAACTTGGGCAGATTCTCAAACTCATATGAAACCTCCATCTGATAATAATTTTTTTCCAAGAAGATTTGTTCAGGAGTCACTGTTTTCATATTTATTTCGATTAGAACCCCTGCATACATACCAAGATCACCACTTAAGGTGCACTGATCAATTTTCATGGGAGTTCCTAGTCCTGATGCAATGTCATTAAGAATTTTAGGATGCTAATATACCCATGGAAATCCATGAATCCTCATCCAAACCTACGCCATGGAGTGCCTCTGCTTAAAGGGATTGAAGTTGGAATCCCATTCCGAAAGCCTAAAGAAACCAGGTTTGAGATTGATGTTTCCAATTCGCCAAACTGCATCTATTTCCTCCTACCTCTCCAAAATCACATGGAAGAATCCCTTACCAATTGGAATTAATCTCCATCACGAGAAACCCCAACAGTGCGATATCATATTTTTCAGATCAGTGAAGGACCAGGATTTCAAACCTTACTCATATGAAATGCAACCTAGAACTGAGAATTTTCATAGCTCCATTCTTTGCTTGAGGGCATCCTGATCTGTTGCCACTGTAATGGATCCATCCCCCAACAGAACACCCTGAGAGGGGAGGGGTGAATCAGGGTGACCAATTTTTCTTTTAATGCGATGGATCTTGTTCCCACGTTGGTAGGAACTTGTTGAACCTGTATGATGATTATGATTAGAAAGAAAACATTCACATGCACAGATACGACACATCCCTTTTTACTTGGTTCACCACTAAGGGCTACGTCCAAGGAGCATACGCCGACAGGTTGTCGGTCGTACCAAAATACACTATGCTTCACTAGCTGTAGATTACAAAAGTTCGGGTACAATCACTCTTTCCTAGGATCACTGCCTTCACAAAGGTTCGGGGATAGCTCACTGCTTCCCTCGGGTCACTCCCGTTGACTCCCCCCTGCTCACTGCCGTTGGTGAAGTCCCACTCAGTTTATAGACGTGAAGGTCTCTTCATCATTTGAATAAGAATGCATCCTTTGTTGCATGTAGATGCTCTATTGAAGTCCTATTCTCACCAGAAGAAGAATATCACTTTTCCTCGAAAGTATCGGGTAGTCTCCTGGCTTTCGTGCAGCTCCAAATAGGCTGGCGTGCTTCAGCAAAACCTGGCGCACTTCTCCAAGCCAGACGCGCAAGTCCCAATACGGCGCGCAAGTCCAAACTGGCGTGCAAGTGTCACCAACGCAACTGCTCGACGCTTCCTTCCCCGACAACAAACTTGCGTGGTCCACTTCCTTTCTCTCCCAAACCGCCTTGGGCGCTCAGCAGACAACCGGCACGCAAGCTCTACTTGCGCGACCAAACTACCACCTGCGCGGCTCAACCACCTGCGCGACGAGAGCTCGAACAAACTCTAAGTCTTGAACCCCATTTTGAAATGAGGAGGGGTGGTCCAGTATTTATAGGCAAACTGGACCCCCTGCGCGGAGACGCGCAAGTCCCTCAACGGCGCGCAAGTCTTGTCTCCAGTAACCTCTGTCGCGCAACTCACTTGCGCGACCCAACCAATAATTGCGCGACCTTCTTTCCTTAGAAAATTTTTGAAGTTCTGATCCTCAAAAAAATATGGCGCGCAAGTCTTCTATCCTCCAAGACCTCGGCGCGCAAGTACCTTTTCCAAAAACACTTTACTTTATTGGCCTATTTTCAGGCCCAAAAATTTGGCAAACACTGGGAAACAGCGCCACCTTCACTACTATTTTCTGCTTGAATCGTATGATCTCTTTGTTGGTACACATCCTGAACTTCCACTGAGGATTGAAAACAAACACAAACCATACGCCAAATCATGCTTTGAAGACCCTGGTTCCAACAATCTCCCCCTTTGGGTTTGTTGGCAATCAGAATAAATTCAATTGATCTCCAACCATGAGCAAACACAAAACGCAAGAATCAACTTAGCCAACACTCTAAGTCTACGTGAGCAATGATCAGTGTAGAAAACAAGAGAGGAAGCTTGAATTGGGTTCCAGTGTTTTGAAATTATCCATGACGCCCGATGTTATCCTTCTTATACTGCTCATCACAATCTTATACTTCTCATCACAGAAGAATTTCTTGCCTTGAATTTATTCCTTTCTCCCCCATTGACAATAAAACCAAAGACCGATAAGTTGTTCAACGTTCAGATCAATCCATACTCCCCCTGGATAGTATCTCCCCCATAAACCTACATCACAGCCATAAGCAGATAAAAACAGTTAAAACAAACGGGGAGAGGGGATTTCCGGAGCCTCCTTATGCAGTAGGAGGTGGTTGAACACCAAGGTTCAACCGATGCTTCTCAAACACAACCGCGGACAATGGATTGGTCAGGATATCAGCCACTTGCTCATCAGTTCCAACATGATCCATTCTAATCACTCCTTGTTCGACCTTTTCTTTGATAAAATGATACCATATTTCAATATGTTTTGTATGAGAATGCTGAACCGGATTCTTCGTAAGATCAATTGCGCTTTTGTTATCACAGTAAATCACCATTGGTTGCTGCACCTTATCACTAATATCTATTAGTTGCTGCTTCATCCAAAGCAGTTGAGTGCATGCCTTTATGGCAGAGATATACTCAACTTCAGCAGTACTAAGAGAAGTACTTTCTTGTTTCTTGCTCAACCAGCCAACACATTTCTGCCCAATATAGAAAGCTCCACCACTAGTGGAATTTCTGTCTGCCACATCACTAGCCCAGTCAGCATCAGAAAATGTGGATAATTCACTGTCCCTGCCTGCAGCAAAAAATAACCTGAAATTATGTGTACCTTGAATGTACCTCATGATTCTTTTTACTGCTACCATATGTTCCTCTTTTGGATTACTCTGAAAGCGGGCCGCAAGGCATGTGGCAAAGACAATATCTGGCCTTGTCACTGTCAGATACAGTAGGCTTCCAATGATCCTCCTGTACATGGTGGGATCAACATAGTCCCCATCCTCATGCTTTCCAAGTTTAGTTCCAACTGCAATTGGAGTTGACATTGGTTTGGAGTCTTCCATATTGAACTTCTTTAGTATCTCTCTTGCATATTTTTCCTGAGAAATGAAAGTGTATTCCTTCTTTTGAATCACCTGCAGTCCCAATAAATATGTGAGCTCCCCAATCATAGACATTTCAAATTCTGATTTCATGTGGTTGGCAAATTCATCCACTGATTTCTGCCTACTGCCACCAAATATGATATCATCAACGTAGACAAGAACCATGAATCGATCTTTTGTAGAATTATTCACATAGAGATTGTGATCAACTCCTCCTCTTTTTAATTCCAACTTCTTGAGATATGAATCCAGCCATGAGTACCACGCCCGTGGTGCCTGCTTCAAACCATATAGAGCTTTCTTCAGTTTGCAGACCTTTGTTTCATGAGTACCCAAAACAAAGCCCAATGGTTGTTCAATGTAGACTTCTTCTTCGAGTAAACCTTTCAAGAATGCTGTCTTAACATCCATTTGATCTACTTTATATCCTTTTTGGAGTGCCATGGCAAGGAAAAGCCTGATTGACTCCAGTCTAGCCACTGGAGCAAAGGTTTCTTCAACATCAATGCCTTCAATCTAAGAGTATCCTTTACATACCAATCATGCCTTGTTTCTGATGACACTTCCATGCTCATCAAACTTATTTTTGAAGATCCATTTGGTACCAATCACATTTTGACCTTCAGGTCTCTGGACAAGATCCCATGTCTGATTCTTGTCAATCTGATCTAATTCATCATTCATGGATTTCAACCAAGATTCATCATTTGCAGCTTCTTCGAATGAGGATGGCTCTACAACTGATAGAAATGCAGATTGCGTGTTATTCCTCATCCTCCTTGTTTGAGTGGGTGCACTCCTATCCCCAATTATGTTGGATGGATCAATCTCAGCTCTTCGATTTCTCCTGCGAGGTTCAGTAGCATTTTCTTCAGCCATAGTTTCTTCTTCAGATTCTTCTTCTGAGTCAACATCATGATGTGACTGCTGAGTGTTTTGAACAACTTTATCTATTTCTGCACTTGTATTTTCTTCACGTTCACATTCTTCCTGACTTTCTATCACATCAGCATATGACGTCCTTGAAGCATTTGTGGTTCTCTCTTCAATTATCTTAACATCACTGCTTTCCACAATTCTTCCCAAATGCTTGTTGAAACATTTGTAGGCTTTGCTGTTCATTGAGTAACCAAGGAAAATCCCTTCATCTGCATTGTCTCCATATTTCCCTTGATTTCCTTCTTTGTTTCTGATGAAACATTTACTTCCAAAGACACGAAAGTATTGTAGAGAAGGATTCCGTCCATGCCACAATTCATATGGTGTCTTCGTCTCACCCATATAAAGTCCTGTTCGATTCTTAATGTACACTACATCTTGAATAACCTCTTTCCAGTAATGTCGTGGAATACGACTCTCAATCATCATAGTTCGTGCCATGTTGTTCACCTGTCGATTCCTACGTTCAACAACTCCATTTTGTTGTGGAGTTCTCACAGCAGCTACCTCATGCTGTATCCCATGCTTCTCTAGATAATTCTCAAATTCAATGGATGTGTATTCTCCTCCATTGTCAGATCTCAACACTTTGATTGTTCATCCAGTATCATTCTCGGTGATTCGCCGATATGTTTTCATGCAGTCAAGGACTTGTCGTTTCCTGTGAATGACCATCACACATGCCATTCTACTGTAATCATCTATGAAAAGGACAAAGTACCTTTCTCCATGTGTTCCAGCAACATTTATTGGACCACAAACATCTGTATGAATCAGATCAAGAAGGTGAGATGCCCTTTTCTTCTTTGGTCGATATGAACTGTAGACCAGCTTCCCACGAATACAAGCATCACAAGATTTTTCACGCTCATGCTTTAGGTTGGGAATGTCCATGAAAATTATCTATTTTGATATTTTCTCCATGTCTTTTTGATTGATGTGTCCCAATCTACGATGCCACAAATTGTTTTCTTCTTCAACAGTCATGTAACATAAATTTTCTTCACTATCAACCTGATACAAGTTTCCTTCTGTTCTGCATCCCTTCATAAGTGAATTGCCGGTTTTTCCCTTGATAGTGCATCCTTTCTGATTAAAAGTAACTATAATTCCTGAGTCACAGAGTTGACTCACGCTGAGGAGATTATGACGTAGGCCATTTACGTAAAGGACTTCATTATTCTTTAGTTCTCCATTAGCTAATTTGGTACTTCCACTCCCTTTGATTTTCAGAGCCCCATCATTACCAATTCTTACTGTACCATCAACATTCTTTATGATATTTGTTAGTAGGCCGGTATTACCTGTCATATGAGATGAACAACCGCTATCCAGAATCCAGGTACTGTTGTTCTTTGTAGTTTTGAGGGATACCTCTGCAAGGTTCGATTTCTCAATCTTCTTCCTTTCCTTCCATGAGACATTAGATTGAGTATATAGAACTGATGGCCTTTCAAATATCTCTTCCGCATACCCAGGTTCTTCATAGTCAAAGTCTTCTTTGAGAGGTGAGAACCTATTTGAAAGAGAAACACTATCTTGTTGACGAGACTTGACTTGTCTGGAACTTCGGTATGAGGTGTCAATGTCCCTTCTCTGCCTGTAATTAACGGCCTTATGACCAAAGTTAGAACAACGAAAACAATATCCATAGAAATTATTTCTTCTATAATAATTTGGATATGAAATTGTTCTCCTTTGTTGAGCATCTATATATTCTCCATTCAGATAACTTCTTGCCTCTTCGCAATAAGACATGGTATGGCCCAGATAGCCACAGTACTGACACTTCATGAGAGGAAATGTCTTCTCACTTGAATTTCTCCTTATACCTTCTTCCTTGGGAGAATAGTAAGACTGTCTGCCATTTTTGAAAGTTTGAGGATAATTTTTAGGTCTCCTTTTAGTTTGGATTGAGGGTTCCTTTTTCAGCACTCTAGGTAACATTTCAACATGTTCAACTTTCATCTTATCTATCTTTTGAATTTTTTCACTTCCAGCAATTGATGACTCAGCCTCACATCCAATTCCACTCTTTCCCATGCAAGAGGGTCTTTGATCACTCAATATTTTTCCAACCCCATCTGAACCACACTTGGCTCTTGCTAGTAA
This sequence comes from Viscum album, assembly GCA_963277665.1. Taxonomy (NCBI): domain Eukaryota; kingdom Viridiplantae; phylum Streptophyta; class Magnoliopsida; order Santalales; family Viscaceae; genus Viscum; species Viscum album. The sequence continues at coordinate 857,629,902 of OY728166.1, forward strand.
TTCTGCATCTGAGAATCTTCCAAACTGTATTTTCTTCCTTGATTCTTTTGGAACTGATTCAGTCTCCAGTTTACTCCTTAGAGTAACTACTTCCTCCTCAAGACCCTCAGCAGTCTTGGATTTTTCATCTAGTCTGTATGTGAGGTCATTGATGACCTTTGACTGCTCTTCAATTCTCAGCTTCAGATCTACTACATCATCATTGCTTTCAATTATTTTAGACTGTACCTTCACAAATTATTCCAGTCGTTCAATTTCAGCTTCAAGTTGATCAACGTATTTAGTTGATTCTTCTACAATTGATTTCCACTTATTGCAGCTCTTACATTTAATCTTAAGATTACTAACCGCATCCTTAAGTTACACCTCAGGATCTACACAAGTTCTCAGTTGTTTTTCTCCATCAGTATCTTATGACTTTTCAACAGTGGCCATCATAGAAGCATGGTTCCCAGTTTTGAATTCTGGTTCTTCTTCATCACATAATTCATTATAATCTTCTTCCTCTTCACATAAAAAACTCTTCCTTTGCATTTTCTTACCAGATTTGAAGTCTCACTTTTTTAAGAACCTTCTATGAGGCTTCTTGAAGTTTTCATCTTCACTGTCATCATCATTGATATTCTTCAAGCACTGAGAGGCAATGTGCCCAACTTTTCCACAACGGAAACATGCGAGAGGTAACTTCCCTTTGAATTTCCCTTTCCCCTTTTGGAACTTCTTTGCAATGAGAGAAAGAATTTCTTTCTCTTCGTCATCATCACCGCTACTACCCTTTGAGATTTTCAATTTATCCATGGCCTTGAATGCCATTTCCTTTCTCACCCGAGTCATAGCATCTTCTGGTTTGACTCTCATTTCATATGCTACCAAGCTGCTCAGTAGATCATCTAGAGAAAGTTTGGAAAGATATCTTTCCTCAAGGGCTGACACCTTCGCATTATACAGAGGTGGAAGTCTTCTTAATATTTTCTTTACAATATCAATATCTTTGATTTCTTCACCTAGACCCCGAATTGCTCCAACCACTTCAGTAATTCGATTGAAGAAAGAGTCTGAATTCTCGTCTGGATGCATCTTCATATCATCAAACCGATTGTGTAGCACTTGTAGTTTCGCCTCCTTCACTTTTCTATCTCCTTCATAAATATTCTCAAGTTTATCCCACATGGATTTTTCTGAGGTGCAATTAATCACCTTCAGTTAGATCTGATCAGAAAGGGCTGCAGTGAGAGCATTCTGTGCTTTAGCATCTGCATCAAGAAGTTTCCTGTCTGTTTCAGTAATAGCCAGGCCTGTTGGATTAGTGACTTGTATTCCTTGCACAGTAGAAAAAAGAACTTCCATTCCAAGAGATCTTAGATGAGATCTCATTCTGTTCTTCAAGATCTGGAAATTGCTTCCATCGAAGTGAGGGACTCCCCGGATATTGACCGCGTTTTCCATGACGAAAAGGGTTAGTTTCAACACCAGCAACCTTTACCCTCTGATACCACTTGAAGGACCCCGGGACACCCTGAGAAGGGAGGGGTTAATCAGGGAGACCACTTTTTCTTTTAATGTGATGGATCTTGTTCCCACGTTGGTAGGAACTTATTGAACCTGTATGATGATTATGATTAGAAAGAAAACATTCACATGCACAGATACGACACATCCCTTTTTACTTGGTTCACCACTAAGGGCTACGTCCAAGGAGCATACGCCGACAGGTTGTAGGTCGTACCAAAATCCAATATGCTTCACTAGCTGTAGATTACAAAAGTTTGGGTATAGTCACTCTGTCCCAGGCTCACTTCCTTTACAAAGGTTCAGGGATAGCTCACTACTTCCCTTGGGTCACTCCCGTTGACTCCCCCTGGCTCACTGCCGTTGGTGAAGTCCCACTCAGTTTATATACGTGAAGGTCTCTTCATCATTTGCATAAGAATTCATCCTTTGTTGTATGTAGATGCTCTATTTAAGTTCAAATCTCACCAGAAGAAGAATATCACTTTTCCTCGAAAGTATTGGGTAGTCTCCTGGCTTTCGTGCAGCTCCAAACAGGCTGGCGTGCTTCAGCAAAACCTGGCGCACTTCTCCAAGCCAGACGCGCAAGTCCCAATACGGCGCGCAAGTCCAAACTGGAACGCAAGTGTCACCAATGCACCTGCACGACGCTTCCTTCCCCGACAACAAACTTGCGCGGTCCACTTCCTTTCTCTCCCAAACCGCCTTGGGCGCTCAGCAGACAACCGGTGCGCAAGCTCTACTTGTGCGACCAAACTACCTCCTGCGTGGCTCAACCACCTACGCAACGAGAGCTCGAACAAACTCTAAGTCTTTAACCCCGTTTTGAAATGAGGAGGGGTGGTCCAGTATTTATAGGCAAACTGGACCCCCTGCGCGGAGACGCGCAAGTCCCTCAACGGCGCGCAAGTCTTGTCTCCAGTAACCTCTGTCGCACAACTCACTTGCGCGACCCAACCAATAATTGCGCGACCTTCTTTCCTTAGACAAATTTTGAAGTTCTGATCCTCAGAAACATATGGCGTGCAAGTATTCTATCCTCCAAGACCTCGGCGCGCAATTACCTTTGCCAAAAACACTTTACTTTATTGGACGATTTTCAGGCCCAAAAATTTGGCAAACACTGGGAAACAACGCCACCTTCACTACTGTTTTCTGCTTGAATGGTATGATCTCTTTGTTGGTACACATCCTGAACTTCCACTGAGGATTGACAAAAAACACAAACCATACGCCAAATCATGCTTTGAAGACCCTGGTTCCAACAGTAATGCATGTGTAGATCACCACAGGAGGAATTCTGTAATTGAATCCAATAGCACAATTATGGTGCGATAAAATCTATTCCATCAAATCATCAAAAAAAAAGTGGAATTACAATTTAAGGTAATTCTTTTACATGTGAATATCTTAGTATATTAATATAGTCTCTTAATCATCTGTTTTCATTGGACATGATCTCATGATCATATAAAGAAATTATTACACGTAATTTAAGACTAAAAGTTGAGTTGTTCATGTCTTTAAAAGATGATTCCACTACACCCAAAACCTACAAAAATAAATGTCACCCATCACATGTTCCCACTTCTTGAGAAAAGTTCCCATGGTGTTCACTAGTTTTTTCAAATTGTAACAAGGGTCACCACCCTTAATGACCAATGATGCATTCTCCACCATCTTTCTTACCATTAAACTACTCATCGAGCGTGAATCCCAAGGAGTCCCTCCGCTAAACCATAAAAAGACATTTAGATAGCTCAATGTATAGTCAATGATCTCTTAGCATACTCAGGACGATGTTAAGATATTGGGTATGATCATATCTAAAATAGAAGTATACTAAGATCCCATCAATAGGCGTGTATTGCTCTCTCGATCCATGCTCACATTAACCAGACTGTACTTTCTTTAACCAACCTCTGACACCAAATCTCCCAAAAATGTATGTCAAGGTCCACCCATGAGTCAATCGCCTCATGGAACTCAATTTATTTCCCAGATAACCCACATCATGGGGCACTTCCTTTATTTTACTCAAAGCTCTAGGTCACCATTCCTGCAATCATTAGATTCAAAACCATTGATCATTGACCCATACCTGACTACTCATTGACATTCCATTGTTAAATAATTACCACATGAAACCAACACAAACTAAACTTTCCAAACACAGTGGGTGTACATCCCATACCACCCAGTTCAAGACCCAACTCATGTTCTTATGTGTCATCCATCAGCAAGGTCAAACTGACCATGCTATATGACACATCATTTTTTAATATTCTAGGTGTTCCCTTGGAACCCTCTTTAAAATTAGACACTGAACTATGATATGATTTATTTAATGTCCACCCACTTCATGGAATCATTTCATAATTTAAAAGCATCAACCACACAACCACTGGTCAACATGGCTAGTCACCTGAACAATCCTTCCCATCCAAGCCAGTCTCAATACCCAAACACCCTAGGTGCTTCCCTGAAAACCGAAGGCCTTATCATGCCTACATTGTAAGACCCACGTACCTTCCATAAATAAGTCTCAAAATGAGCGCAAAATCATTCTCATTACCTTTAATGAGAATTTAAACCTGGGAAACCTCTTACACAAGATTCCTTCAATCAAACCAAATACAGTTGACCTGCTAGAGTACGAGTTAAACTAAGGACCTCTAGGTTTCCCACCTAAACCTACCAATAAATTATCAAAACAGGGCCACTAGGTCCATCCACTTATCCTTAAGGTCCCTCACACAAGAACCAGATCCCACTTAAGGGCCTCTATTACATGACATCTAACGTGCCTGTAAACTCTCTCTAAAAGATGTATAACTAAAGGATGGTTAAAATATAATCAACCCATAAGTGTCTAAATATGCTAACATAGGTGTAACAACATCACCTAGCAAGCATCGACCTACCAAGCCCTAATCCTCTCTAAGCATCCTCATATGGGAGTGATCCCTGGAGGGTACAACATCAATGAAAAAGGATAAAAATTAGATGCTCACTGAGTACCCATATATGGTAGTACCCCCTTTGAGGTTCAACTCACCAAACAACAACCCACATACCCGAGGTGTCGTTTCATCAACAAAGATTCCTAACCAACTCAAATGGTCAAACAAATAATACTTACCATGTCTAGATACCTGGATCAAAATTCTATCAGTTTCCTATCTCTAAGGGTGCTATCATAATTGGATAACCCCTCACTTACACACAACATTGATTTTAAACTACAATCATGCCTACAAGTTCACTAGGCTCTACCACCTAATCACTATATCCAAAATAATAGAAAAAGAAAACTTAGATCTACGAACAATGTACACGTTCCCATCCAAGTAAACTCTAAGAAATGGTTTAACTGACCCTATCACTAGGGGTTGTCTAGTACATAAAAATCTATTGATTAATTAATTACATTAATTAACCTTTTCAAAAACATTTCAAAGGTACAGTTAAAAGAAAATTCAACCAAATATAGAGAAAATTGTTCTTGGAACTTTATTTAGACAACGTCTCATAATATTATAGGAAAATTATCACATAATTTCCTTCAACCCATTATTTAGATTTAAGTCCACACAATTGGACTAGTTAAAGAAATGGTCAATCACAAGTTATAGAGGGAAAAACTATTTAGGTTACAACTAACATTTCAATTAACTGATGCCTTATATAAAAAAGGTTTAAAAACAACCAAAATTGTTTATCATTTAAGGGTAATTGGTTAAGTAAGATGCCACCATACATTTATATGAAACACCGTATAAGTGGCTGCTGACACTTTAAATAACCATCGCTATTTATCATGAACATACCCAAGGGGTTAAGTTACAAGGAATAAGAATAAAGGTGACCTAAGAGGTTCCTTTCATGCTAATCTGGGTTCAATTATATGGGTATCCATTCCCAATTTATGGAGTTAATACTCTATAAATTACAATTGGAATCCCATTTAAGTGAAACCCATAATAGTTAAATTTTAAAAACACCCTTAGTGGGTTTATCTCATAGGCATATAATGATTAAACTCACCTACAAGGGTTGAGTCAATAATATAAGGACTAAATTATATGAGAAACCATTCCCAAGTTATAGAGGTAAAAGACTTTATAAGTAGAAATTAGTTTACCATTTAACTAACATACATAACTGAACATTTGGATTTAAGAAGGAAAACTTCCAATTACTTTAACCTTTTAAGAGGTTTTTACATAGGCATATATTGTTAAGACCATCTCCAACCCACAAAACTAAAATGTAGTAACCTATACTCTAAAATAACATAGATACAGTGAAATGATCTCCAATTGATGCGTTATTTTTATGTTATAATTTTTATATTATAAAAATAAATACAAATTTGAACCAAAATTAGCAGGGAAAAAGGAAAAATAAAATAAAAAAGAAGATATTGATTATATAGTGAAGTGCCAAATGTGTTACTTCACTTCACCTCCACTTGAAAATAATGCAAGTTATGGAACATAGTTGGAGAAAAATACCCACACCATTTTAGCATTTTCATGCTAAAATGTCGTGGCTTAGAGATGGTCCAAGGTAGATCTAAAAGGATAAAATTAAGAATATAAGGATTTAGTTATGAAGGTAACCATTCCCAATCATGGAGGAAATAATTCCATAAGTTATGATTGGTATACCATTTAACTAACATCCATAAATAATGACCTGAATTCATTAAAATAAATCAAATTTCCTTCACATTTGAAATTTCAATTGAGGTTAATTTACTAATTTTTTAAAAAACATTTCAATTATTTAATAAATTTATGGGTGGTTAAATATAATTCCACCATCATACTATGTGGGAAAACACCGTTTATTTAACTCACCCTAAACCATATCTATAATAGGGAGGTTATTACATTAGAAAAGAATACATAAAGACACGACAATACTCGCACAAGCATGGTATACAAATAAGAATGCTAATGACATATGATTCTTATGTTCCTAAAATGATTCATGTACACTCCTATTCTCATTCCATATGGGGTCAAGAGAAAAATATCCTAAATCAATAACTATCATAATTACAATAGTCACTCAAGGTGAAATAATAATCAACTGTAATAATGAACAAAATGAACAACAATCCCATCCTTGGAAACTTGATCTTTCCCTCATGTGTGGGTTGTCCATTCCAGAACATGAGCTATTTACCATGTTCCAACACATTACTAGTCTCCTGTATACCGGCCCCAAAGAGTAAGACAACAAAAAAATAGCTCTGATACCACTTTGTCATGTCCCGCCCCATTTCACTCTATGAACAGTAACCATATCAATTGGTGACATGGACTCAAGCACGCATCCCTATACTCCAGATTCTACTGAATAGTAGTGAGGGTCTAAAGGTGGTGCAATGGGGGGACTATACCCTATGGATTATTAATAAACATAGTAGAAGCATAAATAAATGAATATAATAGAATGTATTAATAACTGATAAGTAATAATAAACAGATAGCCAGACAAGTGCTAAATAATCCAACCATTCATGAGCATGCTAAGCCATAATTACACACAAACAACATATAATAGGTAATACATAAAATAGGGCTAGATGGATAAATAAAAATATAAATAAAATATTCCAAATCTGGAAGGCAGCCCGAGTACATGCTCAGCCGCTACTCCCATGACAGGTCCTAGCCCCAGATAAGTAACTGTAAAATTACATAGTCCAAGTCCTAGTCTATAAAGTTAATTTCAAAGAATCACAATTCAAGGTCTCATCCCACAACCAAGAGATCTCTCTGGGTACCAAACAATGACCCATATAGTGTGTGAGTAAAACTCAGTAGGCCACCACCAATGATTTTTAGTGTAATTCAGCCATGAATATAAAATAAAGTAGTGTGCAGGTATAATAATAATGTAGTGTAATGAAATAAAACAATGTAAACCATGTCGGGCTTGGTTCCTCATGGATACCCGATTGACTATACCTACTTCGGCTTAATCTGGATGTCTCTGAACATAAGACTTGATAATTCAGTCAAGGAACAAAGGTACATATTCAAGGTCTTCATGTATAATAGTAATATAGGACACAAGGTGAAACCAAGGCATCCTTAACCTTAGGAGGCCGAGAAAACTCATAATAATAAAGCATTCTAGCTCTAATGTTCTGGGTGTAAACCAAGGGGTGAACCCTTGACATTTCATTCTAGTAATATCAACTTAGCCTGAGTACATGCTCTAGGTAATCTTGAGGTAACTAGTTTTAACCATATATTAAAAGGTGTTAACATTTTATAACAATGGGGAATCGAACCAAACATTAAAACCAAGGATACTAAATGTCATGCCCAATAATCACAATCAACAATGTGGAGAGTCATGCCCAACATCCTAAACCAAGGGAGCATGAAGTTCCATGTCCAAAAATTCTTAAGGAATAATGGGGAGTGTCATGTATAACATCCTAATAAATTATGAGGAGCTTCATGTCCACAATTACCAAGAAAATGATGAGGAGCATTATGTCCAACATCCTAGTAAATGATGAGGGGTGTTATGTCCACCATCCTGAACCAAGGGGGTGTGAAGCGTCATGTCCAACATCTATAACCATGGTCCAATAGTAATAACCAATATTGAATTTGATATTTAAACATAATATAAGAGAGCATTCTATATTTCTTTACGATTAACCATTACTTTAATCATTTCATTAAAAAATATTATACATGTGAAAAAATGGTCCATGTGAGTATACATGCCATAATATCATTCAATTGATCCACTTAGGTCAGTCTATCATAATAATCAAACATAAAGTAAATGATCAAGGACCAAGGGGGTTTATCCAACCCACCTAACAATTCATTTCATTCTATTTATCATTTCACTTATGAGTGAAAAAGAGTTGAGCGTTATATTTAATAATTTGGATACGAGCCAAGTGTAATTCCTTACCATTTATCAACTCATTTAGTCCAAATTGATCACTTCCCTTTGTAAGAGTCAGGTCAAACACACCAAGCAGTATTTTGGTTAATTGTGTGCATTTTTCATCAAGTTCATATAACATGACACACCCAAGGGGTGGTTCATGTTGAGGTATCAACCTCAAAAAAAGTAAAAAAGTCCCATAATGGGTTTAATACATGGTGTAAATAATTAAATTAAATAGTTACACATTTTAGGATTGATGCATGAAAATATGGCATGTGACACAACAAAGCATCTTATAAATGAGAAGGCTTTAAGGGAAAACATATATAACACCAAACTCTTGATTATGGAGATTTACTTGTCCAATATAGGGATTTGATTCAAGATGAAATGAGAGAAAATGAAGAACCAACCGAACACCCTAAAAATAAGGCATATTTGGTTGCACAATGATAATATTTAAGAGGGGAAAGAAAATTAATAAAGTAAGCAAGATGATTTTTAGGCTCACTTTTAGGTTTACAATGTATATGATAGTGCTCAATTTAGACCAAGAATGAGGGAGATCTCTCATGAAAGAAGGGAGAAGGAGGAGGGCATGAGCAGGGAGCTACTGAGCGTGAATGAGGAAGAAAATTGGGTAAAATGCATTTAAGTCTAGAGGAAAAAAATGGAAATTTTTACTCTTTTTAATGAGGCGCACGATTAGGAAAACTGTGCACCAACCATGTGGTGCCACTATCCAAGCACCAACTCATCGCATGGTTTCCTAGCATGGTTTACCAACCATGTACCAACTATATAGAGCTATTACCCAAGCAAACCCCTACCCTGCACAGTTTCAACACTTGGTTAGAAAAACCGTTCACCAATTGTGCATGATCCTCTAAAACCCTACACCAAAATTCAAGGTTTTCTAGACCACCTCACATAGTTAAACAAACCATGTTACTTAAAAAATAAGCCACACTATTTGGACACATGGTTAATATTAATCATGTTCCAACTGTTCACCTAGGGTAGTCTCTCCTAAAAATTAGATTTTGAAGACTGAGGCTCCCAAAACTCATTCAAGATTTTAAGACATCTCTCAGGCCTTCAAACCTATCTAAAAACAACAATTTTAAGTGTTCAAACTATTAAAATTTTATTTTGAGGCTTAGTTTAAGATTTGGTATTTCCACCAAATAAAAAACTCAAACCCCTTTAGAAATTTTTAACCAGTTCAAAACACAGGATCTTACAATAATCATGTATGTGAAAAAATGAGTTTCTTTCCACTTCATAACTTAAAGAGAATTCCATTTGCCACTTTTTTTGGTACTTTATTTAATGTGTATACTATAGTTTGTAATGCATATCTCTATAAGGATAATGGCAGATCTTCATGACCCATCATATTCCTTACCATGTCTATCAAGGTATGATTCCTCCTTTCACTAACTCCATTCCAATGTAGCATGTAAGGTGGAGTGAACTGAGAAATAATCCAAAAATCCTATAGAAAGATGATAAAATCACGGTTAAGATATTCACCACCTCAATTAAATTTAAGTTTCTTTATTTAATTTATAATTTTATTCTCTACTTCATTCTTGAATTATTTGAATTTCTCAAAGGACTCAAACTTATACCTCATCAAGTAGACATAACCATATCTACTCAAGTCATCAGTAAAATTTATGAAGTAAGAATACCCACCTCAATCTTCTATTGGAAATGGTCCACACACATCAGTGTGTACTAATCATAGAATCTATATGGCCCTTTCACCCTATCCATCGAACAATGGTTTGGTAATTGTACCTTTTAAACAATCACAACATATTTCAAGTAGTTTTAGCTCAAAGGAATCTAAATAACTATCTTGATAGAGATTTTTTAGATGCTTCTCATTTACATGACCAAGAAAGCAATGCCACAACTGCGTGTTATATGAGTCATGAAAACATGATTCATTATTAATTTCAAATAATTAGTTTTAATAATTCAATAGATAAAGAAGTTATTTAAATGTCTCGTACCATAACATATTAAACCTTTATAAAATAAAAAAATTTATTTACAAACTTGAAAAAAAACCATTTTTATAGTCAGGATACATAAATTATGTTTTTGGAAACAATCTATACATAATAAAAATCTTTTAAAATCAAGACCATTCTTATTGGCAATTAAAAGTGGTAGTCTCCAATGGAAAGATCAGCCAAACTTGCACCATTGGAAGACCACAAATCCACCTCTCCTCTCATAATGTTTTAGAATCTACTTGGTTCCTACATTTGGATATATATTTGAGCACCAAAATCTATATCTAATACCCAATGTGTTTATATATAAAGAGTGAACTTGATAACGAATTCACATTTAACTTCTCCTTGATTTTTGGGCGCATTTTCTCTTCTAATGGCCTTACTTACCACATGTAAAACATACTACTTTCTTTTCCTTCACCTGACTTTGAATCTTTCTATTCTTGGAAGGATGGTGATCAGGATATTTATAATTTTTATGAGTATTGGGCCCCTTTTATTTATTCTTCATTTCCTTGTTCACCATAGGCCCTTAAGTTTGTCATGCCCCATGACCTTTTTAACTTTGAAAATGAGAGTAAGAAGTTCTAAAATAATCTTCTAATTATTTATCATGTTATAATTAACAATAAAAATGTACAGGGAATTGGATAGGGAGGAAAGGATGAGATCTGTGCGAAACTTATCCAGGAATTTAATGCCCAAGATATATAAGCATTCTATATAGCTAATAATCTTGACTACATGAGGCCCAACTAGTGTTAACTCTCTAATATTACATGAAAATAATGCATTAGAGATCTTGTATCTTTCTTGTCTCACTTTTTATTTATATAGATGACTAAGGTGATACATCCTATTATACAAATCTATGTCTTCATGTTTCTTTAGAGGCTCATTATTCATGGATGATAACATGAAACATTGGACATATATAACATCATCCAAATGTTTCTCATAGAGAGAAAACTCTTCCTCATTATAATTTTGTCTAGGTTCTTTAGGAATAATGTTTTCTAGCATATATAATTTCCATTCATGGTGTAGGATAATGTGTAAGTGCCTTTGGTATTATTGGAAATTAGTGCTAGTGAGAAGGTTATCATTATCAAGTGTGGACCATAATGATAAATTTAAAGTCATATTTATTATCATTTCTACAATTAGGAAGAGAATAATTTTAGTACTTTATCTAATAAAAGTAGATAAATAAATAATATATTTATTAATTTTGTACTATTATATCGAAACCCAATAACCCTCATGATTGGATTCAAAATATCACATTTCTTGGGAATTCTAGTGGTATGGAACTATATTCCCCTTCTCATAACCCATACTTGGTTGTGAAAAGTTTTTTGAAGGGTTTTAGGTAGGTATTAAAATTACCAATTGCATTAACTCATAGTTCTTTGATCTGTTGAGTAGACTCCCCAATCCTAAAATCCTAAAATTGGATTTCCTTAAATTTTTATTCTTAGGTACACCAAGTTCTGCTTATAAAGTCAACCCTTGATGTGAAATAAGTTAATTTGACCAAAAAAATAAAGTTATAATTCCATGATAATTGAAATCACCCTAACTTGGGTCGGCCAAACACTTTGAACCATAGTTCAATTTTAACTTATGTAGTGGAAGGCTGTACCGACTTAATATATATATAATTTTGGTATTTTTATCTTTATCTGAAAATTGATCATTTTATATTTATTACATTCTTGTTGATATTAAGTGGATTTACTTAAGTGATTAATCATGTCTTATATAAAGTTTACACATAATCCAATTTATTTTAGTCCTATATTGCATGCTTTTTAATTCATTAATTCATGTGTTCGTGAAAAAATATCCATAATGAAATTAACCATGCAACTTGAAAGAAATAAAATAATAAATTGGTATGATCAAGATATTTTAATATTATTTATTTTATCCAGTGGATGATAAACCAACTATTGACCTAGAGAAAAAAAACCTCGAACCATGACTTGGTTCGTGTTGCATCTTTCCATATCTCCACCCATGTGCCTACTGGATTTATTTCACCTCAGTTTCAAACTTGAACTGCCTACACTCATTTGGAAGCTCCATCCATTACATAATATTTTACTAACACACAGGTGAGGGTAACCAAAGGATTGGTTAATGGGTTTATATAAAAGGAAACCATGGGCATGTAGACCCTTACATAATGAGAGGAGGTATGGCGTACTTGCCATTAATTTAATTTAATAATAAATTAAAAGGAAACAAATCTCATACAAAGGTCTGGTCTCTGCTCATGATCATCCACATATATGAAATGAACTTCACATTTAATAAAAATCATTCAATTCTAATAATTCTTATTTAAGATAAATCACACTCGAATTAATTAATTATCCTCTTTTATTAATCAATTATTTTATCTTAATTCTCATCTGAACTTTTCATGATATTCTCATCCATCATAATTTTAAACAAATTAAATACATTTATTTAAAATTATCTATGTACAAAACATGTACCTTGTAGGTAACACAATGAGTAACCATATAAACCACCTAGCATGTATTATATTCATATACTGTTTACTCATGAAGCATGTGGAATACACAACTTATCATGTAATTTCATGGTATGTTCATAGTCAAATTAATGACACACAAAAAACATGTTATTTATGAAGTGTGTTATATTTTAATGTGCATATATTAATGACAACATTATGACTTATACACGATATGAAATTCAGAACATTACACATAAATTAATTAGATATTTAATATATATATATATACAACTCATTACATGGAATGTACATAGTCAAATAAATGTCACATAGAACAAATTTTGATATGGTTTAAGTAGTATAATAAATCAATTTTTATTATATATAAATTGGTAATATACATAGAGTGTGCATATAGATACATGTCATGTATAGTTCTCAATGTCTATCCATGACACATGCCTAGGGACTCAGTATGTAATCATGATATGGAAATTATCAGAGTACACAATGTGTATATGGGTTACACGTTGTGTGGTTTCCAAGTTACACAGTCACTGATCATGTAGGTTGTGTAATAAAATACATGACCCATATTTAACTAATGTATTACACATCATGTACGAGTGTTACTTGTCATGTATTCTGGATAACCATGCATCGGGGTAGCCTGATCAACACATGGTGTATTTAAATACACACTGCATGTAACAAATAAACACAAATTGAATTAATTATAAATTAATTCATGAATTGTATTGGTGTATTAAACACAGGTACATGACATGTACCAATAATCTACACAACATGTAATCTTGTACTATCCAACCAGAATCCTTGGCACCTTCGTACGAGTTCTTCAAATGTTCACCATTCAAAAAACTAATTGATTTTTATTATATTTTCAAGAATGAAGAGGGAGAAGAGAATATCTCACAATTCAGATTAAATAATAATTAAACTGGTATTGAAAACTAACGATAAATTCATAAATAAGTCAAAAATATTTAAATAACTATAAATAATTATGCGACCACTCTAATACCATTTGAAGGTTATGGGTGTAGAAGAAGTACTAGATGAGTTATGCCCAAATCTATTTTTTTTCATAATTGATGATTAATATGAGATGTACATCGATGATAAACATTGTGACCAACAAAATTTAATCAATGATTAATTGATGAGAGAATTTAAAAACCAAAATATTGGATCATCACATAATGATTTATAATTAATTTAAGCAATTACAGAATTACCTTGCAATGAATTATTTCTTCATTTATGAATTTGAAAATGTATCTATGTCATACCATATTTTTGTTATAGGAATCAAGTGTATAATCCCTACAAAATTTATCTATATTTTCTTTACAAACCTTTGAACATCACAATTAGAATCTCCAAATTCTATATTGGAAGATCCTAACACTTTCATTATTTATATTTGATCGTCCTGATAATCACTTTAAGAAATATTCTATTTGATCTATCTATAATTGAGAGTGGTGGTAGAGGAGGATTACTCTTCATTATTAAAAGAATTATTGGGGTAGAATATCTCTATGTATTTAAGATAATTCTCTAAATGTTGTTATTCACAACAAGACAAATGGAAACACCTTTAGAAATAACATAATTATGCTTAAACATTTCTAGGGTTAGAAAATAATTGTCACAACCACAATGTTATTTTAAGGTATTTTTTTCATTTATTTTTTATCTTTATTTTAATCCATAACTTCTTTAGGTGTTTTTATTTTATAAATAGAAGTTTTGGGGAGATAGAGGGTGGCATACGATTGGCATATAGTTATGAGAAACCATGAACCAGCCCCAACAAATTGTGCGACTTAGGTAGTGGCAATGGAATGCTCACACAGTTAGGCACATGGTTTTTGAAACCTTGTGAACCAAACCATATAGCCTCTATATGTTAAGAAATTGGAACCCATATGGTTGGATGAAAATCTGTGAAACTATGTGGCTCAAACCATGTGGTCTCTATAAGTTGAGACAAAGGCACCTACATAGTTGGTTCATAGTTTGGAAAATTGTACAACCAAACCATGAGGACTACCCAGTTTAAAAAAAACATGTTTTCTGATTTTCCCCTTTCCCAATTTTAATCCATTTCACCCATTCAACCCTCTCAGTCCTAGGCACACCTATCCTCATCCCCAAATCTCTCTTAGATTCATTTCTTGGGTGATTTTATCTTGGTTCCTCCAAGAATCTTTAAGTGAGTGTCTCCTATTTTATTATCTAGGTCTCTTCTCCCTTATTTTTTGAGTTTCCTTCTCTCTGGTGGTTTTGGTGAACTAGAGTAGGTTGAATCCAAATTTATTTTCTTTTTTTTATATTGGCGGCATCTTCTTAGTTTCATTTTATTTTCACACCTCTTTGTTTGTGGTTTTCAACCAGTTGGTACTGATTTCAAAGGGAAAGGTAGGTGGTTCCTTGTTGTGCTATTATTTGATGATTTAAATGTGCTCTCCTCTATTTATAAATATGTTATAAATTGTGTGTGTGTGTGTGTGTTTAAATGGGAGATTTACAAGGTGTTGGTGTGTGTAAGGATTTTAAATGGTTTATCCCCTATGAAAATGGTTGGAAATGGTATGCTTGGAATGTGATGATCTAGTTAATGAAAAGATTGGGGGATTGGTGTGGTTTTAAAATGGAATAAAGAACTTTTAAACCTTGGTTAAATAGTTTGGAAAACTAGGACTAGTATATTGGGTGAGCCTTCAGGGCCTCGACCCGACCTCTGTAGCTGGATTACGATGCAACACTAAATAAACAATGTGGACATGGAATATTACCATTATATCTTGGTTTATTCCTATCTAACTACTCATGCATGATAAGGGATATTTTTATGTCTTATCACTAAGAGTACATGTGTCTTAGAACCCCAATAACCTAGTTACTTAGGTGATACCTATGGTGTTTGTGTTGTATTTTTATCTGCTTCCAATTTTCTTGCATTGTTCAATTTTATTCCAAAGCTAAATCATGTTTTAAAACTAAATTGTTTACTTTCCTTTGAAATTGGCACTTTTAATTATCTTATAATGGATATGCATGTAACACTTAGTGGTATACTATTGGTCAAGTAATCTCACACCCTACATATACCCAATGGGCATATGTAGACCTCATTTTATCTGGTATAGGTAAAGGAAAGGCCTCTTTTGGCAGTGACAGATACTCTTGTTAGTGTCATATCTTATGGAAGGAATTGATGGTAGTAACATGGTGGGTTTCATCCCTCATGACACATAGAGGATCGTGTTTCTTTTTTTGGTACCCTTCCCATTTTAATCATTTTGGTTTGGGTTATAATAATAAACTTAAGTTTGAGACTTGTATGTGCCCCTTTTGTATAGTTGTAATGGATGATGGTTATGATGCATTATGTAAATGTTGTAATGTTACTGGATATGGATATTTATCATTATTATTATGGGAAAATTGTTACCAAAGGAGTTCTTTGATGCCTAAGAACTAGTATCCAACTTGTGGGGATTGGGAACACCCTTCGGTCCATGCCACAGGCTGGTCCAGGGGATGAGTTGGATGGAAACCCAGATTATTTCATGATAATGTGGCATAAGATTAGGGTTTTCCCTTTTATTTGGGTCTTATTATTTTGGGAAAGTTTGTATATACAAGATCTAAAAATTTCAAGGATTGAGGTTCTAGTTATGACTAGGGTTTCTGGCCAACACACCTCATGGAAGGCCTTTGGTTACCATGTGATGTTGGGAATTTGATTTTACCCCTCATTCTGGTGTAATGTACAATATTTAACCTATGCATGGGCACCAAAGTAGGTGATCACGTTGTTGAGCACATAAAATTAGTTATTTAGTTTTTACTAGAACTTCTGTAGTATAGTAGGAACCCTAGGCCATCTCTCGATGGAGCCTTAGATAATTAATTTAAAAAGAAAGTTTTGATTAAGAAAAAGGAAATGATGTTTTGGAAAACGTTGGGTTTGTTGATTTAAGAAGACAAAAGAAAATGGAGAGCAATAAAACAAAGAAAAAATTAGAAAAATTAATTAACCATGATCAACTCGGGGAATTCTCATGATGCTCATCCTTTATCACTTCATGAGAAAGGGTATAGATATTTTCATACTTGGTTTGTAACACCTAGAAACATAATGTTACTTAGTTTATACTAGGATACCTTATAGGGTTCAATCAGAAACACACAATGATTCGCTGGATATCATCGATGATTATGTGATTTGTGTTCAAATTCATAACCAAAACTCACCAAGGCAACACACGAAGAACTTGATGCGCTGTCCAGGTTTGTATGTTATTTCAATGTGTTACCAAGACATGAATTTACATGAACATGGTAGTGTTTATGTGAGTTCAGTTGACCAATATAAACCACACAAACACTGTAATTGAAAGGGGGAAGAAGAAGTGATGAATGATGTGTGAAACATCACATGAATGAGTACCCCCAAACATGATCATATGTTTTGAGTAAAACATAATAGTACATAAATAAAAAATATAAGAATAGAATATGAATAAAAACAACATAAAAACCTAGAATTAAAAATATTATTCAAATATTACAAACATGATGCTCAAGATTACATCACGTTTCTCCCTGAGCGATCACAAGGCGTTTAGAACTCCATGGGAGGAGAAAAAGATAATGATGATGGAGTAGCACTTCCCATGGCCTCCATAACTTCTAGGATTGAGAGGATGAATCCTTTGGGACTATAAAATTTCAAAACCTTTCCTCCTGGTCGAACTTATAAATGGGGTGCCCAAGGTCTCATTTTATAGGCAAATTGGAAGGTGGTTTGGAGCCCCCAAATTTCAAGAAACCACTCGGGACATGGTTTTAGACCTTTATAAAGAGTTATCTAGATTTTGAAAAAATTAAAAAGTTTTATAACCACATATTTAATATCTCCACCAATTTTTTTCACCATTTGGACAACTATATCTTGAGATATCGACATAATACAGAACACTACTTTTGACTTTGTGTATATTCGATTCCCTAGAAATATTGGTTTGGATGGGCCTTTTAGTTGATGAATTGGGATTGGGTTAAATAAAAAAATTTGTATCCCAATAAATTTGGGATCATCACACAAAATATAATCCCAATTAGATGCATGGTTCAGTATAAGTGTGTGTTTGAGTCCACTTGTGTGCTTGGAATCATGCATAGTTTGACTCATTTTTCTTCTACTTCATCCTAGACCCTCCAAACCAGATCCACCTACAATGTAATTATCAAAATAAGTAATATTTACCTTTTAAAAATGATAAACACAAAATTATTGAATAAAAATTTAAGTGAAATTTGTTAAAATATTTGGAGTTTACAAACAAAATCAGTTTAAAATAGTGGTGTAGGGGTGAAATAAAATAGTGAATCGTGGTGTGGTCACACCCTACAACTAAACATTTTCACTCCTAGGAAAAGTCACATTTAAAAAAATTATGAATGTAGATATTACAAACTTCTTTAAGATTTAACATTCAATGAAATTTTAATTTATTAAAGAAATGTGATCAAATCACAAACCACACTAAGGAGTTATTCTTAGTGATCATAGAAAAAATGACTTATAAATTAAATATGAATAAAATTCAAAGAGACTCATGATACCAATGTGATCAAGGAATTAAAAAGTAAAAAATTACACTAACTCTCCAAATGTGTGTGTGAAAACCATTCCATGCTATTATTTACACTTTATATCTAGTAAATATTGGTTATTTTAACATTTTTCTGCATAAATGATTTTGTCCACCGAACCTTCCCTACATCCTTTGCAATAAAATTTCAAGACCCACTCAATTAAGAATTCCCAGAAGTCAAACCTTAAGCTCCTAACCTAGACATACCCATATTTTTTACATTTCATAACTCCCCTCATTTATTTTTTTTCTTCAAAATTTGAACTTGGGACAAACTTACACTCATCACTCAACCCTTGTTTGATCTCATCACGACAATAATTATAATAGTTATGACAAGATAAAATGTTAAGGAAGAGTGTTTTTTTTGAATTTCCCAAGAAAAAAAACCATATTATTGTTTTTTTTATTTAAATAAATAAATAAATAAATATATTTTAGTTATAGTTTTTTAGGGCGTATGATAATCAAATAACAGGTACACATGCATAGGTCAATTTGGTACAATAATGAAATAGATCAGATAAGAAATGAACATATGGAAAAATAATTTTAGAAAGATGATAAATATCAAAATAACTTATATTTACCTTCTATTAAGTAATAAATATTCACACTTCATGTCTTGGTGCAAAAGTGTGTGGATATATTAAGTGGAAAAATTTTCCCAAAAAATACTCACATGAGGGGTATTGATCATCTCAAAGGTTTCATAGAGATACAACCATTTATATCATTTAAAAAACAACCAATTTACTAAAAGTCACTCCCCAATGTTAAATTCATGCAAAAATTCATTCCATAACCAAGTAAAATTTTCATTAAATGTAAAAACAATATGGAATCAAGAAATTGATCATGCATTTTCAACAGATTCCATGATTAAGTGGACATCATTTTCCATGATAAAGTGGGCATAAAAAATTAACATTACAACAAAAAAGTGAGGGGGGTGGGGAGGCAATAATACTATTTAGAAAGAAAAAAATAAAGAAGAAATAATAAAAACGATGAAAATCCTAATGAACTCAACAAGGCGGGGAAAAGTAAAAATACTATTCAATAAGAAAAAAAGAGAATAAAAAAATAAAGACAATGAAAATTTTAAAAAAACTAGGAATGTACCCACCCCCCACCTAGGAATGTACCCACTCCCCCACACTTAGAGTGTGCAGTTTCTTTACTGTAAAAAAAAGAATATGAGAAAGAAGGATAAAACCTAGTGGGTTTTACTAGTATGTTGCTTATTGGAGGTGGATTTCCTTCATTGGATGATTCAGAAAATCCTCGTAAAAGTGTTTAAGTATCTGCCCATTGACGATAATACTTCAATCACTCTGCTCATGAAAAACCTGTATTTCTCCAAAAAGGGTAAACATTAATAACAATGTAAGGACTGAGCCATCAAGAACAATGAATATCTGGGTGGAGCTTTAGACTATAATTGTATGTGAGGACCTTATCACCAATATAAAAATTCCAATTATGAATCATCTGATCATGGATAGCCTCTATATTTTCTTTATAGATTCAGAAGTTATCATATGCATCAAGTCAAATTTCTTCCAACTCTTGAATTTGCAACTTTCTATACTGACCTACATTTGAAAGATTCATATTACATTGTTTAATATCCCAATATGCACGATGATCTACCTATAAAAAGAGGTGAAAATTCTTTCCAAACACAATCCTATATAGATACATTCTGATTGGGGTTTTACAAGTTATATAGTATGCACAAAGTGCATCATCCAAGCTCAAAATCCAATATTTCCTATTGGGTTGTACAGTTTTTCCAAGATTCTCTTAACTTCATGATTTAAAATTTTAGATTGTCCATTAGTTTGGGGGTGATATATAGTATAGAATTTATAAAAAACCCCATAATTATGGAGGAGTTTTTCATGTTATGATTTTAAAAATATGAACCCTGATCACTGATGAGGAATCTTGGAAATCCAAACATACTAAAAATATGAGGCCTCACAAAAAAAAACCGTAACTCAAGAGTCATCAGTCCTAGTAGCCTTTGCTTCCACCCATTTAGACACGTAGTAAATATACAATAATACACACACAAAAACAAATGAATTTTGAAAAGGCCCCATGAATTCAATGCCACATGCATCGAAGATCTCACAAAATAACATGGATTGTTGGGGCATTTCATTCCTCTGGGAGATATTCCCTATAAATTGACATCGAACACATGACTTACAAAATTGATGAGCATATATATAAAATGTTGTACAATAAAGTCCTACGTCAAGGACCTTTCTAGCTATACTTTGAGTTCTAAAGTGACCCCCACAAGTCAAAGTGAGGAAAAAACTCAAAATTTATGTGAACTCATGGTCCAAGACACACCCATGAACAACTTGTTCACTACAAATTATCCACAAGTAAGGTTTATCCCAAATGTACCATCATGAATCATGATTAAGTCTCTAGGATTGTAAACTGTTGAAATTAGTGGGGACCCTGGACGCTGCTAGAAAATTCACAATGTCCGCATACAAGGGAGTAAGGTCCAAAACATCGCAAAGGTTATCATGATGAAAGAATTATCCAATGGGGAGAGATGAGTTAACATGGTGGTCTAGTGGTGGGTAAATCCTACTAATGTGGTATGATACAAAATTTTCCACTCCTATATTATCTCGAATCTCAAGGTAAAACTCATGGAGGAGGATTATACATTGAATGGGGTAGGGATTAGCTTCAGGTTTCTTTAGGAGAAAATAAAGGGCAACATGATCAGAAAAGATAATGATTTTTGACCCAATAAGATATGAACAGAATTTTTCCAAGGGAAAAACAATAAAAATAAGTTATTTTTCATAGGTTTTATAGTTCTCCTGGGTAGGGTCAAGGGTACGTGAGGCATAAAAAATGACATGAGGATCATTCTCAACCCTTTGTGATAAAACTGACCCAAACGAAAAGTTAGAGGCATCACACATAATTTTTAAGGGAAGATACCACCATGGAAGTTTAATGATTGGAGGTGATGTGAGAATCCTTTTTAGTGAATCAAAATCATCCTCATAATTTTTATCAAAAAAAATTCATAATTCTTTTTCGAAAATCAAGAAAATGGAAGTGTGGTCTTACTAAAGTATTTAATGAATCAGTGGTAAAAAACCAGCATAACCCAAGAAATATCACACCTCACAAACACATTTTTGATATGAAAGGGTTGAAATTAATTCATTTTTTGATTTTTCCACTTGAATTACCTCATTTGAAATAACATACCCATGAACTATCCCCCGCTCAACCATGAAATAGAATTTATTATAATTTAATATGAGATCTTTTTCAATAAAATGATTGAGGACAGAACCTAGGTGTGCCAAACAATCGTTAAAGGAAGTTACATAAACCATGAAATCATCCATAATTAATTCCATACAATTATCAATGTACTCAGAAAAAATACTCATCATACATCGCTAAAAAGTACTAGAAGAATTACATAGACTAAAAGGCATCCTTCTGTATGAAAATGTGCCAAATATACCAGTAGATGTTTTCTTTTCTTGATCCTCATGGGCTATATGGATTTGGAAATAACCCGAATATCCATCAAGTAAAAAATAATTGGAGTTACCAACCAATATTTCTAACATTTGGTCAATTAAAGGTAAAGGAAATTGGTTATTTCATGTGGCTTGATTCAGTTGATAGTAGTCAATATAGACTCACCAACTATTTGGCACATGTTTCGGAACCAATTCATTCCATTCATTTGACACAACCATTATTCTAGTTTTTTAGGAACAATTTGAACTGGGCTAACCCATTTACTATCAGATATAGGATAAATGATCTCAATAATAAGTAATTTACTAACTTCTAATTTTACCACTTTAAGGAGAGTGGGATTAAACTGGAATTGAACTTTAATTATAGTATTAACCTCATTATATAAAAGTATATGGTGCATGAAAATATATGGGATAATCCCTATAATATAAACCAATGTCCATCCAATTTCCTTTTTACACTCTCTTAAAAGGTCAAACAGTTTTGATTCCTACTGTGAAGAGAGGTTATTGGAAATTATGATAGGAAATTGGTCAATACCCTCAAGATAGTCATATTTTAAATTAGATAGAAGTGGTTTTAATTCAAATATCAGTATTTTTTTATTTAGGGAGGGGATTTAGAGGGATTGAGGTCTATGAAACTATTTATCTACTCATGTTTATTCTCTAAAGAAAGAGAATCAATGGAAATGTTATTTTTAGAATCATTGATAGTCATGGGTACCTCAAAATGAAAACATTGTTCAATTAAATCACAACATTTAAACTTTTCTAAACCCACACAATGCTGAAAACATGAATTAAATCTCAAATAATCCAAGGGTGAAGAATAGGAAAATGAATCGGAGTATGGGTTGAGGATAGAATGTTGTGTGTGTGCGTAATTAGAGAGCACTTCCATTGAATATATATGAAGAGTGGAGTGATCTTAAACGAGGTGTTTCATGGAATCAAGGGTATCAAAAAATATATTTTCTCCACCAAACTCTATGGATTGTGTACCATTTTGAATATGGATGATTGTATTTGCTATTTTGAGGAATGGCCTCCCAAGTATGAGAGGGGAATGTACTTGGGTTTGAGTATCTTACATATCTAGAATGTAGAAGTATGTGGGGAATATTAGATTCTACACTCTTATGAGTATGTCCTCAATCACTCCGGATGGGTGTGTTGTGCTTCAGTTGGAAAGTTTCACGATGATACTTGTTGGTTGAAGCTCTCCAACCTGCAAAGAAATATATACATAGTAAGGAATTACATTAATTAAAGCACCGAATTCTAGCATTTAATTAGAAAATAAGGTCTCCCCCATGGTCTAAAAGGGGTCCTATAGTGTTACTTGATTTTACTACTATATATTACCTAATTTGTTAGTGAAGTTTCTGTAACGACCCAATCTTTTTGAGTAGTATATTAACATACTCTTCATGACTTAATAAGATGCTAATGGTTAATGCAGAAAGAGGAGTTGATGGCTTCATCCAGTAGACTCAACCCTTATGAAGCCCACTTATCCGATCTTGGGAAGGAGGTAGCATCTGTGGGCTTCGCTTTGGACCAAGCCCAAGCCGAACTCCAGCGTTTCAAGCTTGAACGGAAACGCCTACGGGAGAAGTTCAAGTTAGTAGAGATTACTACTAGGGCAATGTTATCTGAGCCTCCCTCAGATTCTCTCACCATAGCACACCTTACACTTAGGTCTTATGCCGGTGTTATAAGGGGCTATGTGACGAGACCCTAGCTTCTTTGTGTAATCCTTTGGGACGAATGAATTGAGATTTCTTCCTTTAGTGATGTTTGTGAAATTTCAAATGTCCAGATAATTTTAGAATGTATTTTATTGATGAATTTTGAAAAAAGGATATTTTTAAATATTTATGTAAACCCTAAATAACTAATGATATGTAATGATTTTCAAAAAATTGTCTTCTACAAAAGTGTTCAGTAAGGAATTTGGAGTCTAATAAGATCAACTTAATTTTTTATGAATAGTAAATTATGAATAGTGATTTTACGCTTAGGATTAGTAATGTGACCAAATGGATTAGTAATTTCACTCAAATAAAGTTTTAATATAATTTAGACACCTAGATTAAGTAATGTGATTCAATAAAATGGGTAAATAACGGTTTCATAAATTATTATTCAAGTATTAGTTTTTCAGATGAATAATGTTTTTTAATTAAAAATTTAATTAAAAATAATTAAAAAATTATTTTTATAAAAATGAATTTATTTTTGAACTCAGAGCATCGATATTATGTTATGGTAATTTTTGGGGTTTTTTCTGAAAAAAATGAATTTTCGATGAATAGTGTTTTTATTTAAAAATTAAAATAAAAATATTTAGAAAAATATTTTTATAAAATGGATTTCATTTTTGAAATCAGAGCATTGATTTTTGGTAAAGGTGAATTTTTTGGATTTTTCTGAGAAAGTTGAATTTTCAGTGAATAGTAAAAATACAGTTTTAGGGTTTCGGTATGTTTAATGACATCATAACTGTGTCATGATGATGTCATGAGATCTTTTAAGGGTTGTCCGGCCAAGGGTGATGAATTATTGTTTTGGGGGCCCCATGTGGCCTAACTCCTTGATAAATTCCAAGGGAGAGCACATGGGTTTGAGAAAAGCACATGTGAGGTTTCCCTTGGCCATTATTGCCTTGTCCCCTCACTTTCCATATAAATACCCACCCTTTACTCCTTTAGTTTTCACTCCCAACTCTCCCCCAACGAAGTTCTGGTCTCCTTACCTCCCAAGGAGTCCTCCCAAGGTGCCCCCAAGCCCTCAAGGTCCAAAACTTTGAGTTTCAAGAGTCACGTTTTAAGGTAAGGGATCTGACCTCTCTCTTTCTTTTCATGTAATCTCTTTTATGTCATTCCTTTTATTCTACATGTTATTATGTGAGAGGATGTTCTTTTATATTCCTCTTACTTCCCTTTTCATGTTTATATGATGAGAGATCCCCTCTTACTCTCATCATTTCATTTTATGAAAGTTTAAGTGACGCCGTTAGGCTGCCGAATCTTTTAGGGATCCTTTCACCCTTCTCATTTTTCAAGTTCGATTTTCATATCAAGTCTTTCAAGTTCCTTTTTTATTATGTTGGGGTATGATCTATATATCTATCATACTGATCTCTTATGATCATATGATGAGAGACCCTATTTGATCTTGTCAATTCATTTTTATTGAAGTTTAAGTGACACCGTTAGGCTGCCGAATTTTCATAAGAGAAATCTAATTTTTGTCTTCCTTCCATGTTTTTCATTTCAAATGGTATGTCCTCCAAATTTCATTACCATGTCCATATATCCTTCTTATTCTATCCCCCTACTGTTTTATGGATCATTTAGGAGTGGGTGACCCATGTCCCCTCTCTTTTCAATGTTTTCTAAAACCCCGAAACATAGCCGTTATGCTGCAGAATTTTTGGTCTCAAAATGCCTCTCTCTTTTCTCAAAATTATTTTATGTTATAAAGTGAATACTCAAAGCTCTTATTTCTACAAGGGTATTCACATATATATCAAAATGTTCTATTTTAAATTCTGGGATTTACATACATGAGACCCACTTTCCCTTTTCGTGGGTTTAAAGTGACGTAAGGATCATGTCTTTAAAGCAGTTTTTTAAACGTTATGATTATGAAATGAAACCCATTTATTTTATGCCATATGGGTTATTTAAGAAATGTTTGATGATGATATATGTGTCTCACATGATAATAAAGACAAATTTAAGGGTGCGCCCTGATAGCGCTCCAATGCATTGGGTAATGATGTAACCACTAGAGATTACAATTTTCATGATACCTTGGTGAATAACCTTTGTAATTTTCAAATGACACCTTGGGGATGGACCTTGGTGATATGTTCATGATTGTCTATGTTAAATGATGTAGCCACATCTTCAAGTTATGGAAAATGTTATTTTTATTATGAAATGAATCATGATTTCTTTCTCATGCCTTAAAGTTCTTTTCATGTCCTTATTGAAGTATCTCAAGTTCACATGTAAAATGTTCCTCTTGTTTCCCTTACTGGGCCTTCTGCTCACCCTTTCTTTTGATGTATGTCCCCAGGTTATGAGATGCAGTAATGAACCTAGGATGAACTTAAGGAGAATCCTTTCAAGTGTTTAAGAAGAATGTTTTATGTTGTTTTCATGTATTATGTTCCTGGTTTCCAAGACACTAGACCTTAAAGATCCTCAGTTTTGTGTAATGTAATGAAAGTTTATGTTTTAAAAAGGCGGGATGATATAGTTGGTATCAAAAGATGGTTTAGTTATTTGTGGAAATTAGGATATAAAAACTTTAGGAAGAACCCTATAGAAAAGTTTAAATATAGGAAAACTTCCTGGTATTTTGGTAAGTATTGAGTAAGTGGTTTATCAAACAAATACATCCCTGTCTGGATACGAGCAGGTAGAGGCGGCTCTGGAACAGATGTACATAGGGGTAAAACCCGAAAACACCGCTTTGAGCTATACTCGAACGGGAACTGGTGTACGATAACGGGCCTTGCTGCACTCTTGGTTATGACACTCCCGGGGGATATGTTTGGTTAATCACAAGCTTTTTATGAATCATTATGAATGAATTATAGAAAAGTGTAATTGTCTAAGTATGAAGTCTTAGTTAAAATATTCATAAATGAAATAATTTTCTCACTAAGGTTTTATTATTTTAGAAAATGGCGGGCAATAGGAGAAACCGTGCCGATGGTGACCGCAATGCACCATGTGATGACGACCCTCCGATGGAAGAAGGAATGGAAACAATCATGCGAATGATGAACCAACTGACTCAAGTTATGAGTAATAACTTGAATCAAGATGAGAGGCCGATCTCACCACGAAGGGAGCAACTTTCTGTTGAGTCCTTCATGCGTCAACGACCACCAACATTCAGTGGATCTACTGACCCATTGGTTGCGGTACAATGGATAAGCTCCATTGAAAAGATCTTTTTTGTACTTCATTGTTCGGAACAAGAAAAAGTCACCCTTGCTGTTTACCGCCTAGAGGGAGAAGCTGATCAGTGGTGGTCACTGATCAAAAACACGAAGCCATGAGGAGAGATGGAAGTATGGAGTGGGAATAATTTCGGGGAATTTTCTTTAACAAGTATTTACCTCGTTCCATGAGAACGAAAATGGAGAAAGAGTTTCTCGAGCTGAAGCAGAAGGAGAACGAATCTGTTGGAACCTATGAGATGAACTTCACAAAGCTTTCCCGTTATACCTCAAGCTTTGTCATGGACCCTAATGGGAAGGTTGATAGATTCTTTGGCGGACTACGACCTCATCTACGGAAGAATCTAGCCAACAGGGACTACGATAGCTATGAAGAAATTGTTCGAAGTGCTATGAAAGTTGAACAAGAGTTTGGGGAGACACAGTGGTCTCACAAATCTAATGAGAATAAGAGAACTCTAGAACCAAGCCTGGGAAGAAGTTTTGATCAGGAAAGAGGTGGAAAACATATGCAACATGCCACATGCAATAAATGTGGGAAGAAGAATCTGGGGAACTGCTTGATCGGAAGTGGTAAGTGCTACAGGTGTGGAATAGAAGGCCATATTTCTCAGAATTGTCGTAGTGATGTGAAGCCTCAACTTACCAACACTAATGACAGAGGAAATATGGTTCTGGCCCTACCCGAAGTCACATGCTTCAAGTTTGGACAGCTTGGGCACTTTGCTAATCAATGTCCAAATCCGAGGGCGGTGGAGGGGAATCACCATCAACCTCAGCAGAGGCCAAGGGAGCAAGGTCGTGCTTTCTCTATCACAACAACTGAAGTTGAAGTTCCGAACGATGTGGTAGCAGGTACTCTTGTTTTCCTCTCAAAACTAGAAAGTACTTTATTTGATTCTGGTTCTACGCATTCCTTTATTTCCTCCATGTTTGCAAGGAATATAGAATCAATCCCCGAACTGCTAGAGGTAGAGTTGTCAGTCAAGACTCCAAGTGGGATTATCCTTGCATAAAAAGTATTTAGAGACTCTAGTGTTTACTTTGGTGAGAACAATCTTATCGCAAATCTAGTAGTCATTCCCATGATGGAATTCGACATTATACTAGGGATGGACTGGCTCTCAAAGTATAATGCTAAGATCAAATGCAGAAGTAAGGAAATCTCAGTAGTCTTGAATGAACGACCTACAGTTATCTTCCGAGGAGAGGTATCCCGAACTGATCCCTATCTAGAAGCACCTCCTATAGCTTTCTTTATGGAGTTAATCAGTGATGAGGAAGAAGGGAAAGGGAGCATACAAATTGAAGATGTTCTGATTGTTCAGGAATACATGGATGTATTTCCTGAGGAGTTACCTGGACCTCCCCCAGAAAGAGAGGTAGAGTTCTTCATTGAACTCGTACCTGGGTCTCAACCGATATCAAAGACTCCGTATAGAATGGCACATGTGGAGCTAGAAGAGATAAAGAAACAACTCCAAGACTTGTTGGAGAAGGGGTTTATCCGACCGAGTGTGTCTCCTTGGGGAGCACCAGTTCTCTTTGTGAAGAAGAAGGATGGATCAATGCAGCTATGCATTGATTATAGAGAACTGAACGAGATCATAGTGAAGAACAGATATCCTTTTCCAAGAATTGATGATTTATTTGACCAACTTCGGGGGGCTCAATTCTTCTCTAAGATTGACCTTCGATCTGGTTATCATCAACTGAGGGTGAAGAAGGAAGATATTCCAAAGACTGCCTTCCGATCAAGATATGGGCATTATGAGTTTACTGTTATGCCCTTCGGCTTGACTAATGCTCCTGCTATTTTCATGGATTTGATGAATAGAGTCTTTAAGGACTACCTTGATAACTTTTTGGTAGTTTTTATTGATGATATTTTGATATATTCAAAAGTCATGTGGAACATGAAGATCATCTGAGGGTTATTTTAAAAACTCTACATAAGGAGAGGCTCTTTGGGAAGTTCAGCAAGTGTGAGTTTTGGTTACAACAAGTGGCTTTCTTGGGGTACATCGTAACCAATAAAGGAATCTCGGTTGACCCTGCAAAGACAATGGTTGTGGAGGAGTGGCCTCAACCCACAACAGTAACTGAGATTCGTAGTTTCCTTGGTTTAGCGGGATATTATAGGATGTTTGTGAAAAACTTTTCACGACTTTATAATCCACTAACCAAGTTGACTCGAAAAGGGGTTAAGTTCATCTGGACAAAGGAATGTGAGGAAAGTTTCCAAGAGCTAAAGAAGAGATTGGTTACTGCACCTGTGTTAACACTACCCTCTATCGGGGAAGGATTCGTTATTTTTAGTGATGCATCTCTGAAAGGGCTCGGGTGCATCCTCATGCAAAATGATAAGGTAATTGCTTATGCATATCGACAGTTGAAGATTCATGAGCAGAATTATCCTACACATGATCTAGAGCTGGCGGCAGTTGTTTTTGCTCTAAAGATATGGAGGCACTATCTTTATGGGGAGAAATGTGATATATACACTGACCACCAAAGTCTAAAGTATATTTTCACTCAGAAAGAATTGAACATGAGACAAAGGAGATGGTTGGAGCTTATTAAATACTATGATTGTTCAATTCATTATCACCCTGGAAGAGCAAACAAAGTCGCGGATGCGTTAAGCAGGAAAGATCCTGTTGTTCTGGCAACAATGAGGATCCTGGGAGATCCCTTGATTAAAGATCTAGTAAAACTGGACATGGGAATTATAAGGAAAGGGACATCATCAACCCTATCCCAAATGATTTCTCAACCTTCATTACTAGAGAAGATCAAGAAGTCTCAAAAATAAGATCCTTTGCTGCAGGAGAAGTTGGAGGCTGTAAAAGATGGGAAGTTCCCTGATTTCAATATTGATCAAGAAGGTGTATTGAAATTTCATACAAGACTATGTGTCCCATCTATTCCGGAGATAAAGAAAGAACTGATGGATGAAGCTCATAGCTTTACTTTCTCTATACATCCGGGAAGCACTAAGATGTATAGAGACCTTCGTGATCATTATTGGTGGGATAACATGAAGAGGGAGATTGCCGATTACACTACAAGGTGCCTGGTGTGTCAGCAAGTAAAGGCAGAACGACAACTTCCTAAGGGGGTATTATAACCGCTACCCATACTAGTATGGATGTGGGATAATATCACTATGGACTTTGTAACTGGTCTCCCGAAAACATCCAAAGGAAACAATGCGATATGGGTTATTGTGGACCGTCTCACCAAGACAGCCCATTTTATCTCTATTCGGGAAGATTTCTCTCTGAATCAGCTTGCCAAGATATATGTGAAGGAAGTGGTAAGGCTGCATGGGGTACCACTATCAATCGTATCTGACCGTGACCCAAGATTCACATCAAAATTCTGGAGAAGTCTTCAGCATGATCTGAATACTGAATTGAATTTTAGTACGGCCTATCATCCTCAAACTGATGGCCAATCTGAAAGGACTATTCAGACACTCGAAGACATGTTGAGATTATGCTCAATGAAATTTAAAGGTGGATGGGACCAACACCTCCCATTAGTGGAGTTCTCCTATAACAACAGCTTCCATGCGAGTATTCAGATGGCACCCTATGAAGCTCTGTATGGAAAGCGGTGTAGAACTCCTACTTGTTGGGATGAAACTGGTGAGAGGAAGCTTCTTGGGCCTGATCTCGTGCAAGAGATGACGGAACAGGTTCATGCCATCCAACAACACATAAAGGCTGCTCAGAGTCGGCAGAAGAGCTATGCTGACAATCGTCGAAGGGACTTGGAGTTTGGTGTTGGTGAAAAAGTCTTCCTTCAAATTTCTCCATGGAAGAGAGTCATGCGGTTTGGGAAGAAAGGGAAGCTCAGCCCTAGGTACATTGGCCCCTATGAAATCCTTGATCGCATAGGAGTAGTGGCCTATCGTCTAGCACTTCCACCAAACCTAGCTCAAGTTCATGATGTCTTCCATGCATCTCTCTTGAGGAATTACATACCCGACCCTTCGCATGTACTGAACCCAGAGGTGGTACAACTTGAACATGACCTCTCTTATGAGGAGCAGCCAGTGGAGATCTTGGACCGTAGAGACAAGGTTCTACGAAACAAGACTACCCACCTTGTGAAAGTGTTGTGGAGGAATCACAAATATGAAGAAGCGACTTGGGAGCCGGAGGAAACAATGAAGCAAAAGTACCCTCACCTTTTCGACTAGGCCTCAAGTGTAAATTTCGGGGACAAAATTTCTTAAGGGGGGAAGAATGTAACGACCCAATCTTTTTGAGTAGTATATTAACTTACTCTTAATGACTTAATAAGATGTTAATGGTTAATGCAGAAAGAGGAATTGATGGCTTCATCCAGTAGACTCAACCCTTATGAAGCCCACTTATCAGAGCTTGGGAAAGAGGTAGCATCTGTGGGCTTCGCTTTGGACCAAGCCCAAGCCGAACTCCAGCGTGTCAAGCTTGAACGGAAACGCCTACGGGAGAAGTTCAAGTTAGTAGAGATTACTACTAGGGCAATGTTATCTGATCCTCCCTCAAATTCTCTCACCATAGCACACCTTACACTTAGGTCTTATGCCGGTGTTATAAGGGGCTATGTGACGAGACCCTAGCTTCTTTGTATAATCCTTTGGGACGAATGAATTGAGATTTCTTCCTTTAGTGATGTTTGTGAAATTTCAAATGTCCAGATAATTTTAGAATGTATTTTATTGATGAATTTCGAAAAAAGGATATTTTAAAATATTTATGTAAACCCTAAATAACTAATGATATGTAATGATTTTCAAAAAATGGCCTTCTACAAAAGTGTTCAGTAAGGAATTTGGAGTCTAATAAGATCAACTTAATTTTTGATGAATAGTAAATTATGAATAGTGATTTTACGCTTAGGATTAGTAATGTGACCAAATGGATTAGTAATTTCACTCAAAGAAAGTTTTAATATAATTTAGACACCTAGATTAAGTAATGTGATTCAATAAAATGGGTAAATAACGGTTTCATAAATTATTATTCAAGTATTAGTTTTTCGGATGAATAGTGTTTTTTAATTAAAAATTTAATTAAAAATAATTAGAAAATTATTTTTATAAAAATGACTTTATTTTTGAACTCAGAGCATCAATATTATGTTATGGTAATTTTTGGGGTTTTTTCTGAAAAAAATGAATTTTCGATGAATAGTGTTTTTATTAAAAAATTAAATTAAAAATATTTAGAAAATTATTTTTATAAAATGGATTTCATTTTTTAAATCAGAGCATTAATTTTTGGTTAAGGTGAAATTTTGGGATTTTTCTGAGAGTTGAATTTTCAGTGAATAGTAAAAATACAGTTTTAGGGTTTCAGTATGTTTAATGACATCATAACTGTGTCATGATGATGTCATGAGATCTTTTAAGGGTTGGCTGGCCAAGGGTGATGAATTATTGTTTTGGGGGCCCCATGTGGCCTAACTCCTTGATAAATGCCAAGGGAGAGCACATGAGTTTGAGAAAAGCACATGTGAGGTGTCCCTTGGCCATTATTGCCTTGTCCCCTCACTTTCCCTATAAATACCCACCCTTTACTCCTTTAGTTTTCACTCCCAACTCTCCCCCAACGAAGTTATGGTCTCCTTACCTCCCAAGGAGTCCTCCCAAGGTGCCCCCAAGCCCTCAAGGTCCAAAACTTTGAGTTTCAAGAGTCACGTTTTAAGGTAAGGGATCTGACCTCTCTCTTTCTTTTAATGTAATCTCTTTTATGTCATTCCTTTTATGATACATGTTCTTATGTGATAGGATGTTATTTTATATTCCTCTTACTTCCCTTTTCATGTTTATATGATGAGAGATCCCCTCTTACTCTCATCATTTCATTTTATGAAAGTTTAAGTGACGCCGTTAGGCTGCCGAATCTTTAAGGGATCCTTTCACCCTTCTCATTTTTCAAGTTCGATTTTCATATCAAGTCTTTCAAGTTCCTTTTTTATTATGTTGGGGTATGATATATATATCTATCATACTGATATCTTATTATCATATGATGAGATACCCTATTTGATCTTGTCAATTCATTTTTATTGAAGTTTAAGTGACGCCGTTAGGCTGCCGAATTTTCATAAGAGAAATCTAATTTTTGTCTTCCTTCCATGTTTTTCATTTCAAATGGTATGTACTCCAAATTTCATTACCATGTCCATATATCCTTCTTATTCCGTACCCCTACTGTTTTATGGATCATTTATGAGTGGGTGACCCATGTCCCCTCTCTTTTTAATGTTTTCTAAAACCCCGAAACATAGCCGTTATGCTGCAGAATTTTTGGTCTCAAAATGCCTCTCTCTTTTCTCAAATTTATTTTATGTTATAAAGTGAATACTCAAAGCTCTTATTTCTACAAGGGTATTCACATATATATCAAAATTTTCTATTTTAAATTCTGGGATTTACATACATGAGACCCGCTTTCCCTTTCCGTGGGTTTAAAGTGACGTAAGGATCATGTCTTTAAAGCAGTTTTTTAAACGTTATGATTATGAAATGAAACCCATTTATTTTATGCTATATGGGTTATTTATGAAATGTTTGATGATGATATATGTGGCTCACATGATAATAAAGGCAAATTTGAGGGTGCGCCCTGATAGCTCTCCAATGCATTGGGTAATGATGTAACCACTAGAGATTACAATTTTCACGATACCTTGGTGAATAACCTTGGTAATTTTCAAATGAAACCTTGGGGATGGACCTTGGTGATATGTTCATGATTGTCTATGTTAAATGATGTAGCCACATCTTCAAGTTATGGAAAATGTTATTTTTATTATGAAATGCCTCATGATTTCTTTCTCATGCCTTAAAGTTCTTTTCATGTCCTTATTGAAGTATCTCAAGTTCACATGTAAAATGTTCCTCTTGTTTCCCTTACTGGGCCTTCTGTTCACCATTTCTTTTGATGTATGTCCCCAGGTTATGAGATGCAGTAATGAACCTAGGATGAACTTAAGTAGAAGCCTTTCAAGTGTTTAAGAAGAATGTTTTATGTTGTTTTCATGTATTATGTTCCTGGTTTCCAAGACACTAGACCTTAAAGATCCTCAGTTTTGTGTAATGTAATGAAAGTTTATGTTATAAAAAGGAGGGATGCTATAGTTTCTTTTCAATTTATGGGTCAAATTCAAGCAGTTTTTCTTTTTCTGACCAGGTCATGAAAATAAGTTGTGATGTTTATTTTTTGTATTTTTTTTATGATTGAATATGGATAAAATAAAATAACTTAATAAGGTTTAAATAATAAAATAAAATATAATGTTATACTATATAATTAGATAGAGAGATAGAGGAAGAGAGAGAGAGGAGAAGAAGAAACACAAAAAAACAAAAAACAAACAAATAGAAAAACAAAAAAAAAACAAAAACAATAAAATGGGATGAGGGGGATATTTAAAGGAGTAATAATTAAGAAGTAAAATAAATAAATAAAAGTAAATAAAGTGAAAAAATTATTTTGGATCCCTGATAATGGTGAAAAATGTTTATTATGTTGTCGATCATGTCAAATTAGTTGTTTATTTTTTACTAGAATTTCTACAGTATAGCAGGAACCCTAGGTTATCTCTCGACGAAGCCTTAAATAATTAATTTTAAAATAAAGTTTTGATTAAGAAAAAGGGAATGGGATTTTATAAAACATTGGGTTTGGTTATTTAAGAATCTAAAATAAAATGGATAGTGATAAAACAAAGCAGATATTAACAGAATTAATTAAGCATGATCAACCAAGGGAATTTTCATGATGCCCATCCTTCATCGCTTCATGAAAAATGTTATAGATATTTTAAAAATTGGTTTGTAACACATATAAACATAATTTTATTGAGTTTATACTAGGATAAATCATAGTTTTAAGTTGAAAACACATAATGATTCACCGGATACCACTGGTGATTGGGTGATTTGTGTTTGAGTTCATAACCAAAAATCACCAAGACAACATACGAAGAACTCAATGCGCTGTCCAAGTTTGTATATTATTTAAATGTTTTACCATGACATGAATTTAAATGTCCATGTAATTGTTTATGTGAGTTCAATTTACCAATATGAACCACACAAACAACACAATTCAAAGGGGGAAGAAGAAGTGATGAACAGTTTGTGAAACTTCACATGAATGAGTACCCCCAAACATGATAATATGAGTTGATTACGACATAACAGTATATAAATAAATAATAGAATAAGATAATATAAATAAAAACAACATAACAACCCATAATTAAAAATATCTTTCAAATATTACAAACATGAAGCTTGATATTACATCACATTCCTCCCTGAGTGATCACAAGGCATTTAGAACTCCACGAGAGAAGAGAAAGAAAATGATGATGAACTAGCACTTACCATGGAAACCAGAACTTTTAGTATTGAATACAAGACTACTTTGGGACTCCAAAATGGAAGCACCTTTCCTCCTGGTCGAACTTACAACTGGGGTTCCCAAGGTCTCATTTTATAGGCAAATTGGAAGGTGGTTTTGAGCCCCCAAATTTCGATAAACCATTTGGGACACAGTTTTAGACTTCCATAAAGTATTATATCGCTTTGGATAAAATTAAAAAGTTTTACCCACAACTATTTAATATCTCCACTGAAAATGTGGCACAATTTGGACAAATATAACTCGAGTTATCGACAGAATACAGAACACCACTTTTGACTTTGTGTATATTTGATTCCCTAGACAGATCAGATTACATTGGCATATTAGTGGATTAATTGGGATTGGATTTATTAATAAGATTTTTATACCACTAAATTTTGGATCCTTACACAAAATTTAATCCCAATTAGATGCAAGGTTCAATATAAGTGTGCGTTTGAGTCCACTAGTGTGCTTGGAATCAGGCACAATTTGGCCCATTTTTCTTCTACTTCATCCTGGACCATTCAAATCACCTCCAACAACAATGTAATTATCAAAAAAGGTAACATTTAACTTTTTAACAGTGATGAAAAAAATTATTTGATAAAAAATGAAGTGAAATTTATTAAAATATTTGTAATTTAGGAACAAAATCTGTTTAAAATAGTGGTGTAAGGGTGAAATAAAATAATGAATTGTGGTGTGATCAGTAGGGAATAGTGGTTTGAATTATTGATTGACTTATTGTGGTTTTATTATAATTTTTTTTAGTAATTTATCATTTTTATTTTATTCTTTATGGGTTGATGTATTTATTTTTTATTCTTTGTTTTTTTGACTTGTGTAGTATCATGCCTCCCTAGAGATATTATATAAAATCACATAAGGAGGTCAGAGTGAGTTATCCATCACTAATTGTTTAGGGATTAGTAGAGGTAGTGGTTCAAGATTTACAATCCCTAAATTAGGGATCAATATTTTTTCCTACTTAGGTTAAGGACGTTTAACCAGGTGTGAAAAAGGATCGGGCTTATGAGATTTTAAAGCATAATCCCCCTTCCTACTAGGGAAGTATAGATCCCCAGGAAGCAGAAGACTGGGTGAAGAAGATTGAGAGGATATTTGAGTTCATCATGAATCCTGAATCCATTAATGTAAAGTGTGTAGGGTTTATGTTTTAAGGTCCTAATTTTGGATAGTGGGAGTTAGTGTTTTAGGTAGATAAATATAAGCAGATGGGATAGAATGACTTCAATACCTTCTTCTCCAAGTAGTACTGTCTTAGGAATTTGGACCTCACTAAGTACTGGGAGTTCATAGAACTTAATAAGGGATAACATTTAGTGAAGAACCATTCTAATTTCTTTATATATCTAGTCTACCTTTTTACCAAGCTAGTTACCAATGAAAATATGAATGCCCACTGGTTTGAAATGGGGCAGCGTCTGTATATTCGATCTCAGGTCTTCTTGTTCAAGTTTAAAACCTATGACAAAGTGATTAATAGAGATTTAATGGTGAAGATAAACTAGGATAGTATGTTAGGATTATTTTATATTCTACTAGCATGGATATAGAGTGGGATTGGCTCATTCAAAAATAAAAGGAATCATGGAGAATATGAGAGGAAGGGTGGTAGAATCTTTGGGTATTCATCCCGAACGCCTTCATCAACAGCTGTAAGTGGTGGATCTGTTGTGTTCCATCAGTGTGGGAGATCTGGGAATGCACAATCTATATTATTGAACCCACCCAATCTATTATATCTTTGTGATATCATGGTCTATTGGCAATAGGTTATAGGTTTACCATCCCTCTTAGAGTGGTGCATGCTCTATAGTTCCCAGGGGAACAACAGTTTCGTCTGATGCATCTATCATCATGGGGTATCAGACTGGTGGATGTGGTGGTAAGGATGAATCTTATTATAGGAAAATTCAAGGTAGATATATAGGTTAGTAGTCTACCACAACCATAGACCAAGTCAAAGAACCATCATGTTATGGATCAAGCATCAATGGAATATAATGCAGCTCATATGAAAGTAAGAGGTAATATTATTGTTATATCATACATAATGGTTTATTTTTTCGATATATTAACTTCTCATTAATCTATATCTACTTTAATTGTGAATATATTGAATATTTATACTGAGATTATTCCATATTCCTTGGAGCTGGTTACGCCTCTCGACAGGAGAAAGGAGGAGGGTTTCTAATACCAATCTTGTGTCATCACCTTGTCATAGGTTGAGATGAAATGGGATTTTCTTGTCCTAGAGATGGAACACTTTTATGTGGTCCTGGTTATGGAATAGATTAATCTCTTAAAGTCCCAAATTGATTACTATCATTGGTGGGTGACTTTCACTACCCTTAATGGGAGAACTCAAGTTTTTAGAAAGAATGGGATCCACTATCAGGATGATCTGGACCTCCACTTTTGGATCTAGGAAGACTTGATTGTTATGTTTATTCACTCTTACTAGAGGATTATGGTGAATTCTTTAATAGTTTATTTCCTTTTGTGGTGAGTGATTTCCCAAAGGTATTCCCATAGGATTTCTTAGGTTTACCTCCTAAACAGGATATAGAGTTCACCATTGATTTGGCACTAGGGAAACAATCAATATCTATTTCTTCATATCACATGTCCCCTATTGAATTGAGGGAATTAAATATACAGTAGGAATATTTAGAATCTAAAGGTTTCATTCACCTGAGTGTATCTCCATGGGATGCTCCAGTGATTTTTTCTAAGAAAGCTGATAGATACCTGAGACTCTATATCAATTATCAAATATTGAACCGGGTCACCATTAAGAATAAATAATTATTACCCTATATTGATAATATATTTGACTAACTTAAAGGGTCAAGATGGTTTTCAAAGATCAACATCCATTCAAGGTACCACTAGGTCAGGGTAAGAGAAGTGGATGTTCCTAAGACTTATTTATAAAGTAGGTATGACTATTTCAAGTTTTTGGTGATGCCATTCATATTGAAAAATGCTCCCATGGTTTTCATGGACTAGATGAGTCAAGTGTTCTATAGATAACTCAAATCCTTTTTCATGGTGTTTTTGGATGACACTCTGGTTTACTTGAGATCAGAAGAGGATCATGGTAAGAATTTGAGGATTATTCTGGGGGTGTTATGAGACCACCTTATTTATGAAAAACTCTTAAAGTGTTGTTTCTGGATCTAGAAAGTTAATTTTCTTGGATATATGATCTCATAACATGTGGTTTTAGTTTATGATAAAAAGTTTAAGGCCGTGATTTCATGGGAGGATCCAAGTAAATTCTTTAAGATCAAAAGTTCTCCCATCCTGATAGGATGTTATAGATAGTTTTTAGGGACTTATATCAAATTTACTCACTAATGATATACCTCACTCGAAAAGGGGTGAAGTTATTATGGAGTCTATAATTCCAAGAATATTTTGAGGAACTTAAGTGGTGGTTGAACAATACCCCTATTTTGATCCTACTTGAGGCAAAAGAAGAGATAGGTGGTATGTTTCTACCTAGAATTCAGTTGAAACCTCTCTTTTGGAATTGATTCAGAATGGGATGTTAAGAGATGAGTTGTGCCAGTGATCTACCTAGTTTCAAAATAGTGGTGAGGTTATTATTGAATGGTTGTTATATCATGAAGTATTTATTTTCTTCAGGGGATTATCTATTTTACCTTTGTCTTTGAGGAAGGTGGTGATGCAGGACTATCATCAATCTCAGTGGGCTGTCCATCCTATCACCACCAAGATATTTTATGATATGTGATGATGGTTCTGGTGGATAGATGAGATGTGATATAGCTAACTTTTTGTATCTATGTTATACTTACTATCATGTCAAAGGTGAGCATCAGAAGCCCTCAGACTCGCTTAAACCTATTCTCACCCATACATGTAAGTGGGAAGAGGTAGCTGTGGATTTCATCATTAGATTACCCCATAAACCTTATGGAAGGAATGCGATATGGGAAGTTATCAATCATTTGACCAAATCCACCAATTTAATCCCAATAAATGACATGAATAAAGTGAAAGAGCTGGGAAGTTTTTATTTCTAAGAGATCATGAGGCTGTATGGTGTTCCATATGCTATCATTTATGATAGGGACCACCATTTCACCTTTCAATTTTGGGAAGTCCTCTAGAAGGAAATGGGGTTATAGGTTTGGCTTAGAATGATATACCATACAAAAACTTATGGCCAAAAAGAGCAGGCAAACCAGATTTTAGAAGATATGCTTCATGCATGCATGTTAGAATTTGTTGGCTCATGGGACAACCATCTTGGATTGGTGAATTTAACTTATAATAAAAGTTAAAAATACTCAATTAGGATGGATACTTTCAAAGAATTGTATGGTAGATCATGTTAGTCTATATTATGCTGGATGAAAGTTGGTGAGACTAGATTAGTAGGTCCAAGAAACATACAGGAGACAACCGACAAGATTTAGATAATTAGGTAGTGTTTGAGGACAACTCAAAGCTGTTATAAGTCTTACACTGATCATCAAAACCGATCTTTGGAATTCTCAGATGATGAACGAGTTTTTTAAATGTGACACCTCACTTAGACCATCATCATCTTGAAAAGTAGGGGAATCTTAGGTCGAGGTATTTAAGACCATTTGAGATTACCAAGAGGATCACTAAGGTGGAATACTGCTTGGAATTTCCTTTTCACTTGAAATTGATACATGATGTTTTATATATCTCAAAATTGAAAGGTATAATTTGGACCCTTATCATGTGTTGAGTTGGGAATAACTTGAGTTGGAACTTGATCCATCAGTGACTGAGAAGCTATTTTGAATTGTAGATTCCCATGTGAAAGTTCTTTCGATGAAATCCATTCTGGTAGTTCAGGTTCTATAGTAACACAAAAATGAAAAGAATGAGACATAGGAATTAAAGTATTGGTTTGAGGAGAAGTAACCTCACTTATTTTATAATCAGACCATGAGTTGAATTTATGAGGTCAGAAAGTGACATGGTGGTGAGAATTGTCACACAAACAGTGTTGTTTTTGGGTATTTTTTATTTTTTTATTTTTTATCTTTATTTTATTTCATAGACTATTTGAGTGTTTTTTATTTGAAAAATTGAAGTTTTAGGGAGATAGAGGGTGAAAAATGGTTAGAATAAACCATATTCCACTCTTAGAAAACCCTATGGATTGGAAAGTGGCACTATAATGCCCACATATTTAGTTGCACAATTTGTGAAACCGTGAAGCCCAAAACATGAGACCTACACCTATTGAGACATAGGTAGCTTCATGGTTGGTGAATGGTTTATGAAACTATGTATCCCAAACCATGAATCCTCTATCTATTGAGATATAGGTACCTGCATGGTTGGAACACGGTTGGAAAATTATGTGGTTTGCCCATTTTGTTTTTTAAAAATGCATTTTTTTAATTTTTCCCCTCCTTGATTTTAACCCATTCCATCCCATCATCCCCTTTTTAGACCCTATCATCCCTAGGAAGACCTCAAATATTCCCCAACTCCCTATTAAATCCATTTCTTGGGTGATTTGAACTTGGTTCCTCCAAGAATCTTCAAGTAGGTGTCTCATCTCTTATCCTTTAGCACTCTTCTACCTTATTTCTTGAGTTTCCTTATCTCTAGTAGTTTTGGTGACCTAGAGTTGGTTTAATCCAAATTTATTGGATTTTGTTTTAATTTTGGTGGTGTGTTCTTACTTTTATAGGATATCTATACCTCTTGGTTTTAATTTTTCAACTAGTTGGTGGTGATTTTAAAGGTAAAACTAGGTGGTTCTATATTGTGCTATTATTTGTTGATTTAAATGTTCTTGCCATTATTTCTAAATGATTTATAAATTTTGTGTGTGTGAAAATGGTTTATTTCCAAGGTGTTGGTGTGTTTAAATATTTGAAATGGTTTATCCATTATGGAAATGGATGGAAATGATATTCTTAGCATTTGATGAGTTGGTTTATTAAAGAAAAGGGGGGATTGGTGTGGTTTGAAAATGGAACAAAGCACATAGGAACCCTAGGTTACTAGGCAAGAATACTAGGATGAGCATTATAGGTGAGCCGATAGGACCTCAACCTAGTATCTCTTACCGGATTACTATGTAACACTAACTAAATAATGTGGACATGGACTATTACTATTAAACCTTGGGTTTATCCCCTCTAATGACTCATGCACATGAATAGATATTTATATGTTTGATCAATAAGAGTACAAGGATCCTAGAACCACAATAACCTAGATTCTTAGGGGTTTCCTATGGCGATTGTTTTTTATTTTTATATTATTCCAATTTTCTTGCATTGATCACTTTTATTTTAAAGCTAAAGTATGATTTTAAACTAATTTTTTTACTTTTCTTTGAAACTGCACTTTTAATTATCTTAATATGGATATGCATGGAACACATAGTGTGATCCAACTAGTTAAGTGATCTAACACCCTAAATATACCCAATGGATATATGTAGACCTCATTTTTTCTGATATAGGTAAAGGAAAGTCCTATTTTTGTGGTGGATATTGATTGTTATTATTATGGTAAAATCATTCCCAAAGGATTTCTTCAATTCCTAGGCACTAGTTTCTAGCCCATGTGGATCAAGAATGTCTTTTAGACCATGCCATAGGCTGGGTCGGGTGCCGAGTTGGATGGAAACCTAGAATGGTTTGTGACAATAATAATTAGACATGTTCCCTTATTATTCCTTAATCCTTGAGGAACCCCATGTATATAATAATAATAATAATATTATTTATTTACATGTGAAAAAATTGAGAATTAATTAAATATTATTTATTCAAATAATATTTAATATATATTATTTCTCACAAGCCCATTAAACTCAGTATTCCATCCCTCCACAATATTTATCGGGCCTTGAATATTGACTATTTTTTTAATAAATAAATATCACTACATTATTCACCAATAAATAAAAAAATATCATATTCACTAAATAGAAATTAAATATTCTACTCAAAAAATATTATCTCGAATAACTAGTGATATAATATATGTGATCAAGCAAACATGAATAATTATTAAACATTGTGTGAGAATAATATTTATTGAATGTGATAAATAATAATAATATTTATCCGAGATTATGGATACACTTAGTGTGTGACCCTCTAGGACTCTTTTCAATGGAATTAGGAGAAGCAACCTAAAGTCTAAGGTTAGAATCTAACCACATTCCAAGAAAACCATAGAGAAAAAATTTAATGTTTCAATGATATAAAACCTCATATGAATGCTATGAAATATAATCTATTTATCATAGTATCTCTAATAAAGTAGGTTACATGATGGTGCTATTAACCTATGTGCTCGATGTATCTTTCTTTGGATTTCTGAAAATTTAACTTGCTCACAAAACACCATGGTCATGGATTTATTTTGGCTATATAATTTCCATAAAAGGTGTTGAGATATCAACTTCTATTAAAGAATATAATGGAAAAATTCTTTCTCACATTATTCATTAATGAAATATTACTCATGACACACCCAACATATCCTACTTCATCATGAGCATATGTTGTCATGATTTTCATCAACACATAAAAGTGTGCAACTTATAATATCCATTAATAATAATATTAAAATCTATGAATCAATACACACATCCTAAAATAGGAAAACCCGAAGGCACATATTAAGGTTGATATCCTACTGGAAGGTCTTGTTCTCTCAATCTCCTACATTGGTAATTACCAAGGGCATACACCATGAGAAGGTGACTCAAAGTCCTATGAGTCACCACACCTGATATCCTATATTATTTTTGTCCCTAAAATAATTTCATTTAGATATAAAAAATATATTTAGGAATATATTTATGGAACTTATAGATTCCCATCACAACACGAAACTACTATGAACTTATAGAGTGGCAACTAATATTAGGATATTATCACATACTATATCATGAAAAAGAAAAATCATGATGTTATAAGTAGTTTATTAATATTCAAAACTATGAATACATGTAATCATAAAGTATAAAGAAGTTGGTTATAGGTAATCAACTCCAACAACCAAGAATCCAACTAATCTGATAGTTACATGCATACCATTCCTACCCCTCATAACTAGGACTCATGATGTATTTACTATATCTCAATATAGCATGCATGATATTACCTCTAGTTAAAGTATCATTTCCCTAACATATTTAAGGAATTAAATAAAGAAAACTAAATGGGTAGTGTGATGATGTACTGATGGAAGCCAAAATACCTCATAACTTTATCAATGTGGTGCCACTTAACAATGTGAAAATGAATAAGAGGTATGGCGCATGTAATGGAAACAAGAATCAATATACAGTAAAGTGGGAGAATCTAGAGGGAAGACCCAACATATAACATACATGAAACCTATAATATAAAAAAATTAATATGCAAATAATAAATGTAATATTGTATAACACACAATTATAATTATAGTATATAATTAATAATCATGTACATCATCTGGTCGGAGACTATCCAACATAAGTTTGTAAGTGTAGACATCATGTTTGAAGGTATCTGAATGTTGATGGGTCTAGATCCACTTGAAGATAAAAAAATTTCAGTTATAGTTTCATAATACAAATTTATATATTTTATTTTCACATAGGAAAAACATATCATTATCCACATGGTGCATCCTATAAAATATCAATAGGAAACAGTGCACGCACATGTGGAGTGAAGTTAGGGATACAATCACATACCCACATAT
This sequence comes from Viscum album, assembly GCA_963277665.1. Taxonomy (NCBI): domain Eukaryota; kingdom Viridiplantae; phylum Streptophyta; class Magnoliopsida; order Santalales; family Viscaceae; genus Viscum; species Viscum album. The sequence goes on from OY728166.1 coordinate 857,674,288, forward strand.
GGATAAGAATAACACATCCTATAATATGTATCTTATCAATGTGACGTATGATGTATAGTTCTATGTATGCATAAGAAAGACATGTGAACCCCCAATGTACTACCCTATCTGATCTAAGTCCTCAAGTCATGGTAGATAAATTAGATGAACAAATATAGTAGAATGATTGATGAAGATCGGTATAACACCCTAAGATTATAAAATAAGAAAATTATTGTTGATAGTTTATGGAACAAAAAACAGTAATATTAAATGAACTATGACATATATTTCTTTAAATTCAATCTCTTTGATATTTGCAGTATAAGAAACCCTGAGTCCAAATGAACCGTAATATAATATACCGTTATAACCTAGTCGTTAAATTAGAGGGAATGAATAAGACTAAATAAATTATAAAAATTATATGTTTTACACATGTATAAAATAAATTCAATGATTATCTATTTATTATAAATAAAATAATAATCATTTGAAAGAAAAAATATTTTCTAGAAAAATCTGTTTTTCTAAAAGGCGGTTTCGTCACGCTTTGCGTACATACATTAAAATTAGTTTTTTACTAAATTTAGAAATTTGATATTAAAAAATTAAATTAATTTTTGAAATAATCATGTCAAAATTATCTTATAGTAAATTTTTTAGATTTTTTAAAAAGAGTAATTTTTCGATGAATAGCGAAAAATGTTATTTTTTATTGAAAACTACCTTTTCATTTAAAGAATTTAAAAGTACCATTTTTATTTAATATTGTTTAAAGAAAAAATTAGTTCAGTTATATTATAATAAATAAAATTTATTTCATTGGAATCAATTTCATATTGAATTTTTATATTAAATTTTTTTATACTTGATAATTTTCTCTTTGGAAAACCGCTTTTCGCCACGTCTGTGAGTGTAATTTTAAATTTAAATTTTCCAATACCGTGAATCGAATTTGAAAAAAAGGATTAAATAATTTTAATAATAATAATTCATGTTACATAATAAGTTCAAATTAATTTTTGGATATAATTAATAATAAAAACAATAAAAATTAATTACTGTGGTTAAGGTTAAAATGAGTTTACTAAGGGTTAAACTAAAAAGATAAGGGTAAAAATGACCAATAAACTTGTAAATTACTATTTTATGGAAATATTTCAACCTTAAATCATTAAGTTTTCAATAATTATCCATTTTTGATTCTTTTTACATGTGAAAAATGTGGGTATCACTTTTTCTTTTCCAAAATCCAAGTGTGTCATCTCCCCACTTATAAAAGGCCACCCCCTCTTCTCTCCTATTCACACTCCAAAATACATTTTTTTAGAAAATAACTACCCATAATATATTAATTAAATACTTCCTAACATCATAGATTCATTTTTTTATCATAAATATAATATAGTAAGGATTTAGTTATAAACCTAAAGTGGTTTTCTGAAGAATAAGTAAAGTTCCTAACCATGCATTATCATTTTATTTATTCTTACAATTATCTAAAATCTTATAAAAATATGATAAGAACACAATATATAATTTATAATTATATGTTATTATGTTAATTTAATAAATTATATTCATATTATATTCCATCAAATGGGAAATGAAACCGTCGATTGTGTGTATGATGGACTACCGCCCCGCGAACCTATGCAATTTGTTTTCCATCACCACCTCTCACAGATGGATATAATTAAGGATTTAATATATGTATATGATATTTATAACATAAATATACTTATTTAATTATAATATCACATATACATTCTTACCTTCCAATCTGTTAGAAAATAATAACATCCCCCGTGCATACGTGTATACTATCGTCACCACGTAGCGACGTGAAATGTTTTTCATTTTATTTTGACATAGATAGTAATAAGTATATATTTAATGAATATAAATGACATATTTGATATAATAATGGTTCTTTAAAGATTAAAAATTATTTAATTTTTTTATGTTCCATCCGCTGGAAAAATAGAAACAACGTTTATGCATATATATGACCTATCGTCTACATGAATAGTGTAACTCATTTTCCCATATCTAAATTTTATGGAATATTATAAATAATTATATATCTATTATATATTATATTTATATAATGGTTAAAATTATGTATATTATGGAACCATGATCAAAGAAAAAGGATCAAAATCACCAAACTAAAACATACATGAAAAACGAAGTAATTATCACCTAAAATAGTGATTTTAACAAATAATTTTTAATAAAAATGTCATAAAAGACTATAAGTAAATAAAATATGGTATTGAATATATTATTAAATCTCTTTATAAGATTTATAATAAATATATATTTATTATACAAGAGTTATAGACACATATGAGGGAAATCAGACCTGTGGTAAGGGTTTCCGTCTCACTTTTACTTCCATGAGACATATATCATATTCACCACTTAGTTATTTATGTGGTGTATATATCGCCCATTTTATATTTTATATAATGAATCCATTTATATTCATGTTATTTAAATTTTAATTTGAAGTTATTTCTTTAATGAGGCTTATGATTCAGAAGTTAACAAAGCGGTAAAGGTTTATGTTACAATCTCATTATTTATTAGGATTGTTCATGATTAAGTTTTCTATGATAAAATGTTATGATATATATTTCAATAAACTCATGAATTTTATTATCCTCTGGTTATTTCCAGATAATACACATCTTCCTCACAGTTTCCTCACATTAAGAACAAAAGAGACCAAAATAATGTTTTTAAAGAAAACCGACTTATTTTCTCTCTTCGATCAAAAACCCCTTTTCTTACATAACCATGTTTTCTAAAAATGTTTTCAAGAATGTTTTAACATTATAGAAATTATTTATTAAAGACATTTTTATACATTTTTTTACTTTTTACAAAATGGTTTGGAATTAATCTTCTTGTCTTTTTCTGAACGAAACACTTTTTAACCTTTTACAACAGTGTAAAAAGAATGTTTTTTATATGGCGTGTATGGAATTACCATACGTCATGAGTACTCATTTCTTTGAAGATTATTTTAAATTTTTATAAGGTTATTTTCAAAGATATTTTTTCCCAATATTCTATAAATTTCTAGTTTTTAGAAGTAATTTTCAAAAGTGAAAAGGTTATTTTCATCAAGAATGTTTTAATAATATTTTTATGGTATTTCAATTCACCACCACCAACAACCCTTATTTTAATTATGATCCATTGAGAATATTTTGTAATGATATAATCCTTATTATTTATACATATGTTTTATGACCAATTTGACTGAGTATGTACTTTTTTGATACCATTCTCCATATTACTCTAGATGATTTATGATTATATTTATTGATTGGGGTAATTATTAACATTTCATATGATAGTTTTTCAATAAAAATGTTTATGTTGATTATGTTTCACCCATTTAATATTATTAATAATTTTTAATTATCAAGTTATGGGTGGATCCTTCTATAGAACCTTGATGTATTGGTATGTCTTATGAGACAAACTAACTTGGGTATTTGGCTGAGTGTAACACCCCGAAATATTATGATTTTTTTTTAAAATAAATTAATTTCATAAATAGACTACATTATATGAAAAATATAGATTTAAAAAACACATTATAATATATATATATAGGTTTTAATCAATACACATGTATTTATTAATTCTTATGAAATAATCACGTAATTTTTAGTAAAAGTTATTTTATACTTCAAAAATATGCTTCTTTCAAAAAGGATTTTTTTTTTAATTTTGTGTGTGGATAATATATTTTGTTTTTAATTTTTTTATAATTTTATTTGATAAAAATTATACCATTTTTGAAAATATAATAACAAAATTAGATTATGGTGAAATTTTCATAATTTTCTGAAAATATTGGCTTGTCAGTGAAAATATCGTTTTTGTAAATACTATCATTTCCTTTCATTAAATAAAGTAATTTAAAGTATGATTATATTTTGGATTTAGTTATAAAGTTATATATGATACATTTTATATATAATAATCTAATTAATTTCATTTGAATAAAAAAGTTTCATGATTTTGGTATAAATCTATTTTTATACCTAAAAACACATTTTTTCTAAAGACTTTTTTTAAGTGCATAATTCTTTTCAATTTTAATTAAATAAAATAAACCCTAATGAGGAATTATATAAATTAAATTTATAGATTATATATATATATATTAATTTAAATTCATATAATGATGATCACTAGTCATAGAGTTAATATAAAATCATTTTTCCTTGAAAAAAACTCATTTTCTAGAAAACTATTTTTCATCACTTTTTGAACACTTAATTTATAATTAATAATTAAAAATTCAAGAAAATATATTTCTAAAATCAAAATTACCTTTTTAAATCATCATTTCAAAATTATCTTAGGGTGAAAAGATTATTTTTTTATGAATAGTGAAAAATACTGGTTTTTATTGAAAACTACCTTGTCATTTAAAGAATTACAAGGTTCCATTTTATTTTAAAATTATTATAAAAGTAAAATTATCTCAATTAATATATAATTAATCCAATTTAGGTCATTTGAATCAATTTCATATTGAATATTGATATAAAAACCTTTTAAACTTTTGAAAAATTTGTCTTTGGACAACAACCTTTTCATCGCGTCTGTGGGTTTAATTTTAAATTAAATATTATCACTTCTATGAATGTAATTTATAAAAATGGATTAAGTATTTTTAATAATCATAAATAATTTTATATAATAATTTAAACTTAATTTTTAGTCAAAATAAATAGTAAAAATAGTAAAAATTAATTAATGTGGTTAAGGTTTAAGCGGGTTAATAGGGGGTTAAACTAAAATTATAAGGGGTAAAATGACCTATTTTTTTCCAAAATACCATTATATGACCATATTTATACCTTATATCATATATTTTTTTTATAATGATTCATTTTTTATCCTTGTGTCATGTTTAAAATATGGTTACACCTTTTTATTTTAAAACATTCCAAGTGTGTCCTCTTCCCCACTTATAAAAGACCTTCCCCTCTCCTCCCCTATTTACACTTTAAAAACCATTTGGTTAAAAAAATATATTCAAAAATATATTTATTAATTAAATACCAATATCCTATAATCCTTATTTTTATTATAAAAAACTCCCAATAATGCTTTAGGTTTAAACCTAAGGGGTTCTCCGAAGAAGAGGTATCGTCCTTAACCATGCGTTTTCATTATATTTCTTCCTCTAACTCATTAAAATATTCTTTAAAAATAATGATATAATAATATAAATATGTATCATATAATTTTTTTATTATGTTAATTTAATGACCTATATCTATCTTCTATTCCATTAAGTGGGAAACAAAACTGTCGATTATGTGTACGGTAGACTACCACCTTGCGAACTGATGTAGTTTGTTTTCCATCACCACATCTCATAAATTGATATAATGACATATTTAACATATTTATATGATATTTATGACATAATTATACTTTTTAAATAATAATATCACATATAACTTCTTACTTTCTATTCTGTGGGAATATGATGATGTCACTCGTGTGTATGACAAACTACCATCTTGCTAAGTGATGTGATTAGTTCTTTAGTTACGCTTTACATAGAGGGTAATAAGTATAGGTTTAATGAAAATATGTGATATATATGAAATAAAAAATATTCTATAAAGTTAATATATTATTTACCTTTCTTTCATTTCATCCATCGAGAAAATGGAAACAATGTTCATGTGTACGTACAACTTACCGTCTCCATAAATGGTGTAATTCATTTTACATATCCAACTTTAATGAATTACTATAAATAAATATGTAGTGAATATATATGATATTTATATCATGTTTAAAATTTTTATATGGAACTATGATTAAAGTAAAATTACTGAAAATACCAAATCAAAACATACGCGATAAACAAAGCTGTTATTACATGAAACATGATTTTAATAAGGAATTGTTAATAAATGAGTAATAAAAGGTCATAAGTAAATAATATATGGTATTATATATATGATTATTTTTATTTAATACATTTATAATAAACATATATTTATTATACAAGAAGTTAAAATGCGTATGAAGGAAGTTGAGACTTAAGGTAAGAGATTTATAGTCTCTCTTTTAATTCTAGGAGACATATGTCAGATTCACCACTCATTTATTTTATGTGGTGTATACACCTATAATTTTAAATTATATATAATTAATATTCTTATTTTAATGATATTTAAATTTTCACTTAATGTTATTATTTAATGGGGCATATGATTCAAAAGTTAACGAAGCAGTAATGGACCTTCATCTCACTTTTATTTTTGTGGGACACATGCCTCATACACCATTTTTTCATTTATATGGTTTATATAATAACCATGAATGTATTTTATGATAATTATAATTATAATTATGGGATATAAATATCCATATAATTTTTTTTCATTCATGGGGATTACGATTCAAAATATTCCAAAGAGGTAAAGGTTTTATGTTGTAATCCCATTGTTTATTGGGATTATTTATGATTATACTTCCAATGATGAGATATTATGATAAAACTATAAATAAACTAATTAATTTTCTTCTCATAATTTTGTTTCTTTAAATTACATATTTTAATTTAACTTTACTCTCTTTATGTACTTAATATTATGAAATAATATTTTTAAGGAAAAAACTGAATTTATTTCTCTCTTCGACCAAAAACAATTTTTACCACATATCCATGATTTATAAAAATGTTTCAAAGAAATATTTAATATTATATAATTATTTTTTAAATACATTAATACCAATGTTTTAATTTTTACAAAATGTTTTAAAATAATTCTTCTTATCGTTTTTTGAATGAGTTAGTTTTGAATTTTAATCGAAAATATGAAAGGAATATTTATTTTAACATGCATGGAATGGATGAATTTTACACAATAATAAACAATTAATTATTTTAATATTAATTTATAAATTTTCAAGGTTATTTTAAAATAAAATATTTTCCTTAATATTTGTGAATTTTTTATATTTTAAAGAAACAATTTTGAATATTTTCATCAAGAATGTTTAAATGATCTTTTATGGAATTTATATTCATCAATGACAACAAACTTTGGTGTTTATTATATTATAATAAGGATATATAATAATGGTACCATCATAATTATTTATTTTTATGGTTTATGTTTATTATTATGATGAAAATATGTTTATGAAACTTTTTCATTTTCCATAAGTTATGATATAATGAATTGATGAAATGATTATAAGACTCATTTACTTTCTATGGGTTATGATATGATGGAATGTTTATGGGACCCATTTCTTTTCATTATTTATGATAGTATGAATTTTTTGTGATCATTTGGTGCACTTATGTATGGTTTTCATTATGTAATGGTGGTTACATTATAACCATGGATGGTGGTGATGTTATAACCAAGGATGGTGGTTATGTTATAACTTAGGATGGTGTTCACGTTATAACCAGGGACTGGTGATACCTATATCTCCATCCAATTAATTTCATAAAGTTTTTTTTATCTCATTAGATAATTATAGAAAAAATATGATGTTCTTGATCTGCTATGGGAAATATGATTATGTTCTTGATCTACTCTGGGAAATATGTGATGATGCCTGATCCATTTTGAAAAGGGAAATATGTGTTGATTCATGATCTATTATGATTTTATGGTCTTGGATATTAACCATAATATAGGGAATAGTTTCTATACTTATGATAGTGCCCCAATTATATGACATGAACTTCTGGTTTATGATTTATTTATAATTATTTTTCACTCTTATGGATCATGTCTTTTAAAATGATAATGTTTTATACCATGAATCATGCTTACGATCCATGATAGATTGGATATGAACTTTTTAAGTTATATTTATAATCATATACCATTATTATTATCTTATGATTTCTTATTATCATTAATTGATATCTTCCATGATTACCCTTATTGACCATATAATTTCACCCTTTCTTATGTTTTCTTTCCACATGTTATGAAGAAAGGTTTAAGTGGGGTATTCCTATAAAGATTACTAAATGTGAAGATCTTTATGGGATATATTTAAGATATTTCATTAAATAAGAAGATTGTGCAACTTGTATCCAAATAAACTAAAATTTTACGGTCCTTAGGTGTGTATTTATGAAATTTATTGAATATTAATTTATTAAGACATGATATCTATGTATGAAAATCCTAGGTTATTATTGTTGGTATTAGAGAAAATGTTTAGTTAACCTTTGGAAACTAGGATAATAAAAGATTTAGTGATATCCCTAAGTATATTTATAAGATAAGCATAAGAATAAGTCAAGGTATAGAAAAATTTCCTTTAATTTTGGTGAATGATCGAGTGAGTGATTTATAAGAAATTATATCCCTATCTGGATACCACAAGTGGATGTGGCTCAAGAAAACTTGTACCAAGGGGTAATAACTCTGAAAAGGTTGCATTGAGATGGAATTTATTGCCAACTATTTCACAACAATGGGCATTATTTAACACTTATTTTGACACTCTCACAGTTATGCTTTGGAAATTCACAAAATCTTTATGAACCATCATAAAGGTTTTGAATAGATGATGATAATGGATGACCTAGGTTAAAACTAAGGTGTATTATATTTAAAATATGGTGTTGTGAATTAAACATATTATAAATATTTTTTCATGATTATGTAGTTTACCACTATGAATATTGTTTCTCACACTATGATTTTTTGTTTTATTCAATAACAAGAACCAGAAGGAACTTGGTTAATGTCGTATGTGATAGACAATGTGTTGATGAGAAACCAAATATGATGATGATTAGAGAGAAGTATATTTTTATTATTCATAATTATTTATCACGATATATTATTAATAACTTTCACCTTATCTAACTCTTGGAATCAGCAAATAAGAGAAGGATAAAGTTTAGTGAGAGCTTGGGTGGTGTAAACCATGAAGGAAGGAATATTCAGTTTCCTATATGTTGAGAATGTGGGAAGAAACACTTAAAGGAATGTCTCAAAATAATGAGAATATGTTTTATGTTTGGAGAATAAGGGTATAGAGTAAATAATTACTAAGGTAATGTATAGTTAATACAATGGATGAGAATAATGGTTTCCCTAAGGCATCATTAATGGTATAATTTTTTAAATGTGGAAAGTATGGGCATTATGAAAATTGATGTCCTAGGGGTAAATCACAAGAAGAGGATCAATAAGGTTTCATGAGTAATGGTTTTTCCATTGAGGATGAAGAGGACTCAAATGACATATGAAAGGAAGAAGGTATTAAAGAATAAGATGATGAAGCATAGTTTATGGTTTAAGAATGAAGTGGAATGATTGAAGTGTTTATTTATTATAATTCATGAATTATGTTATGTGAATCATGAAATATATATACGGATTTTTGTGTGGAAGTTTTTCATTTAGGATTTTCAAGAATATGTTAAATAGTACCGATGAACTCAAAAAATGATTTAATGGAAATGCAATATTTTAATGAAAACACATGATTAAGGGAAGATACCCCTTAATATGATCGTGATGTTAAGAAAACGGTGGTTAATTTGGATAAATAGATGATTGATATGGATAAAGTAAATTATATAGTATTGATAAACTTGGAAATGATTAATGTTTTATTGGAAAAGTGGTTTATGCTATCATTTATGGATTTTACAACATTTTTTGATTTGTGGAATGCATTTAATAAGTTGTGTTTTATTTAAGTAATAAGGAAGCATGTATATTTTAGTTGATATTTTATGGTAATTTTGGTTATTACCATGTTTGCAGGGAATATATGACCAAGGTATTTACATATTTAGTATGTTAAAATTAAGAGATACTTTATGATATTTAGGGAATTAATGTTATTTTTTTGGGAAATTTACTGTATTTTTTTATAAATTTTTAAATTTGGGATGGGTCTTATGATTAACTATTTATAGAATGGTTTAAGTTGAACTTTAGATTAGGTTTTAGAGATTAATGTATTATTTCACCATATGAAGATTTATACATATTTTACAACCTATGTTAACCATTTTGGTTTAGATAATAAATAGAGATGGAAGGAATGAATTATCATTATTTTATGAATATTACAATTTGTTAGTTCTTTAGGAATGAAAAATTAATCTTCATTTATTGGAGTAAGAGATGAATTGGAAGTCGATTAAAGCACAAAAAAATGATGAGATTATGTTTATGAAATGGAAATAAATCAAGTAATTATATTTTCTCATGTTCACAATCTATATAGTAAAAATTCCCTCAAATTTAGGATCTTAAGGATAAAATGTTGTCCTATTACCTTCAAGTCTGATAAATTGATGGTATTTTCCTCACCTATTTGGTTTACAATTTTGCAGTCATTAAATTTTTCATGTCCGTTCACTTTATTGTGATCAATGATCTATGGAACTTACTTTTCTTCCATGTCCATATCTTTATTTCCAACTAATGTTTTCCTATTTGGAAACCTAGTTATGTGTTATTCCAAAGGACCTTTTCATTTCTATTTATTTTTATTTTAAGAAGAATTTTTATCAACCCTTTTATGATACAAGTTTTCTACAGATTTATTTTCAAATTTCAAACCATTAATTACTGAGATTAATTTCAAATTGCGAGAATGCAATTTTTTAAGGGGGTAGAATGTAACACCCTGAGATTTTATAAAATAGTTTTTTTCAAATAAATTTAATTTCTTTGATAGATTGAATTACACACAATACTGAGTTTTAATAAAAACTATGATATATATATATATATATATATATCATTCCAAATAAATAAAAATTTATTAATTAATTATTATTAAATAAGCACACAATTTTCAATAAAAGTCATTTTAGGCTTCAAAAATACATTTCTTTCAAAAATGATTTTTATTACTTTTGTGTGTGGATAAAATATTAAGTTTATACCACTTTTAATAATTTTATTTTATAAAAAGTATATAATTTTTTAAAACACCATATCAAAATTATCTTTTGGTGAAATTTTGAGAATTTTATGAAAAGATTAATCTTTCAATGAATAGTGAAAAATATTAGTTTTTATTGAAAATTACCTTTTCATTTAAAGAATTTATAAGGTAATCTTTTAAATTATTTTAAAATTAAAATTAGATCAATTTTATTATAATTAATCTAATTTAGTTCATTTTAATCAATTTAATATTTAATTTTGATATAAAAACTTTTTAAAATTTTGAAAATTCTCACATTGGAAAATCACTTTTTCATCGCATCAATAGGTTTAATTTTAAATTAAAAATTTCCACTTTTATGAATGGAATTTAGAAAAATGTAATATATATTTTAAATCATCATAAATAATATTATATAATAATTTCAACTTAATTTTTGGTCAAAATTAATAGTAAAAATAATAAAAATTAATTACTGCATTTAAGATTAAAAAGGGTTTACTGAGGGGTTAAACTAAAAAGATAAGGGGTAAAATAACCTAAAAAATTATGATAAACATATCAATAAACTCATGGATTTTATTATCCTATAGTTATTTCTTAAATTTTTTTGTTTTCATTTCACTTTTATCTCTTTATGTACTCAATATTCTAAAATATTTTTTAAGAAAAAAACAAAATTTATTTCTCTCATTGGTCGAAAACCATTTTTATTTCATGTCCATATTTTATTATAATATTTTAAATAAATATTACTATTATCCAATTATTGTTTAAATAAATTCATAGCCATGTTTTAATTTTTAAAAATATTTTTAAAGGGAATCTTCTTGTCATTTTTCGAATGAGGTAGTTTTAACTTTTTATCTAAAATGTGAAAGTAATCTTTGTTTTAACAAGTACGATATGAACAAAATTTTCCACTACCATGACTAATACATTATTTGAAGATTAATTTAAAAAATTTCATGGTTTTTTTCAAATAAAAAATTTTCCTTAATATTTTGGAAATTTTTATATTTTAAAGAAATGATTTCAAATATTTTCCTCAAGAATGTTTTAATGATGTTTTATTGAATTTCTATTCAAAAACAACAACAAAATTTGGACTTTTTTATATTTTACTAAGGATATTTTCCAATGGTACCATCCTTATTATTTATTTTGATGTTTTAATTTTATGATTAGGATGAAAAGTAGTTTGCAAAACCTATTCCTTTTACATGGGTTATAATATTATGAATTGAAGAAATGTTTATGAGACCCATTTCCTTTATATGGGTTATGCTACGATGGAATATTATGAGACCCTTTTTTTCACATTTTATGATATGATGAATGTTTTATGACATTGTGGACCAATTATGTATGATTTTCATTATGTGATGGTGGTTATGCTATAACCATGGGTGGTGGTTATGTTATAACCAAGGATTGTGGTTATGTTATAACTAAGGATAATGGTCACATTATAACCAAGGACATGTGTAACCTATATTTACCTCCAATTCATTTGGTAAAGTTTTATATCTCATGATATAATAATGGGAAATAAGATTATGTTCTTGATTATCTATGTGAAACAAACCAATGTGCTTGATCCACTATGGGAAACAAGTAATGATGCCTAATCTGTTATGAAATGGGAAACATGTGTTGATGCCTGTTCCATTCTGATTTGATGGTCTTGGATGTTAACCTTGACATACAAAATAGTTTCTATAATTATTATAGTTACACACTTATATGACATGAACGTATAGTTCATGATTTATTTATGATGATTTTTCACTCTTATAGTTCATGTATTTTGAAAGGATAATGTTTTTGTGGTAATAGTGGGTGCCCTAGACCCAACTTGAACAATACTTTTGATTACCATATCATGTATACATTGATATATGCATGATGTTTACTTACCATTATAATGTTATTTTTTTTCATCCACCATTGAAATAGTAATTTCCATAGATTAATTATCGTATCAAATGGTTATAGAAGATCCTAGGCTATAATGAGAACCTAGAGATATTATGAAATTAATTTTAAACAAAGGTCCTATGGTCTAGATACAACATACTGACTGGACACATTTTATGTTTGACTATCAGTTTTTGGGGGCTTATAATCATAGAGACTTATTCTCACGAATTTTTCACTTAGTGATATCTAGTAATGAGATTATGAGAACATACTCACCAATAGGAACACCACATGTTTCAGGTGTCATTGGTTGTTCCGATCTACAAACACATTTATTGGTATCCTGACTTGAGATCATTACCAGTGCGTTCCATTTGATTGCGTACTTTAATGCAAGTAAAAAACCATGATAATGAAATTGTACCAATGCAACTTATGTTGGGTGCATCATTGGTAGTATGAAATTGGTTGAATGATCAAGATAAGTTTTTTTTCTTTCGAGTTGGGGAAGTCGTATATCTCGAGCCTGGTTGATCAGGATAGTAGTACCTTTATAAGAACTTTTACATAGTAGTTGAGGGTAAATCTATCCATTTAAATCAAAAAATAATGAAGGAAGGGTGATGGCACAAGTATGCATCCTTATTTATGAGATATTTAAAGACAAAGAGATTATATTACGCAGTACATATTCGTAGGATGGTTGTAATTGCTATGACTGCTCCTTATCTCTTTAGGGGCCTTGATGGGTTGCTATACATCGCTCTTGGTCTTTGAATATTATTCATTGTTATTGATTTAAGGGATTAAAGGATCACACACAATAGCATATTCAAGAATCTAGCATATTATGTTGAATACGTATATTGGACATGGTGGGACCCACCACAGGGTCTGAGTGCTGTCCAATTCATAGATCACTGAAGAATAAAAAAATTCATTATTATTCAAGTAAAGAATAATTGGGTAGATTTTATTTATTAAATGTATTTACAAGTTAAGTAAATATGAGGGGTAATATTAATTGAACAAATATTATTTTAATATTTTGGGTTTGTTTAATATTAAGAAGAAATTACGAGTCAAGTTAATGACTCAGTTTTATCACATAATATATCTAATATATATTATAGGTATGTGATAAAAAATAAATAATATTTATGATACAGTTTAGTTCATCATAATTATTTATTTAGTATACATTTAACAAATGGGGGCTAGGGAACCCCATCCAGGTATTTGGGCATCCACTATAAATAGAGGAGTGAAGCTCTTGCATAAGGATTATTCATTGTGAGATTTCTAGAACCTCTCTATCCTCTCCCTCTTTCTAGGGAGATAAAAGCTCAATCTAAGTGATCAAATCGAGATAATCTCCATGCATAGAAGGTATGTTGATGCGGTGATCATCGGGATGTCAAATACATCATCAGATCACCACACCATCACCCATAATTCAACGATCGACGCTCCTGTAAATTTTTTAAGTGCATGTAGATGATCTAGAGGGATTATACTTTGGATCCTTTGAGAAATGACTATCGATGACAATCATATATCGAAACAACCTTCACATAAAAAGGTATATTTTACATTTTATTTCTATACTTTGTTTAATTTATACAAGATCCTTGGATCGTACTAGAGATTAGATCGCTAGAGACGACAAGCTCCTTCATCCATGCAATAATTTTTTTTAAATACCCAGACCATCGACTCCTGTTGAGTTCCCCAATACCTTCAATTGGTATCAGAGGTGTCATGTAATTATTTTTATCCTAGAAAAATTTTGTTGCTTTAAATTTAAGTAGAGGGTTTAATTTTGGCCCAAATGGATCCGAATGTGATTCAATACGAGGTTGGATGACCAAGTTACATCCATTCGAAAAAATTATGGATCACTTTCGATTTAACATTGGGTATAAATTTTTTAATTATATATATATGTGTTATTTAAATCATTTTTTGAATTTTGGTTAACCCAAATTTTTTGTCCAAGACCCTGCCGGAATCTGGTAGCCGAGAATCCTCTGGCTGGTGATCTGAAATTCCACTCGTTGTGGAATAAAAAATATAATAAAATTATAAAAAATAAATATTATGATTTTTAATTATAATAATGAAAACTATTATTATTATCTTAAAGGATATTTTCATATACTGGTGTGTTTTTTCACATGGGGAAAAGTTGGGTATTATCTAGTGTGTATAATTCCACACATTGGAATAAACAATTATAATAAAAATGACTATTTTTTGTTTGGAGGTGGGAATACATTGTGAAAGAAAAAAAAATCAAAATGGGGGTAGGGTCTATCAACCACCCATGACGCCCTTCTTTTCCTTCTTCGGCTAGCAGCTGGCCGGTACACAACAAGCCAACCGAAGAACCAAATGTGACCAGATCTAGATAGACTATTGTGGATGCCCACCACTTGGTCCCTTGCTGGATGCCGTTACAAGGTCGCCTCCCCTCACAGACACCACCCTGGCATAGCGTAGACCGCCCAGTCTGCCACCCTCTCACCTTTTCCATGACACCACTAGGAGCACCGAAGCCAGCCACCAATGTCGAATGCCACCTCTACCGTCCACTATCCTTGACACCATCCTGCTGAGAAGTCGATCAAACCACCCTGTCGATGCTGCAGCTCCATCCGTTGGTGTGAGTTCTGACCATCATGGGATCACCAATCATCACCTTGAATGAGACTAACTTCCCTATCATTGAGTTCCACCGCCAAGTCATTTCGGGACTCGAACATCACCGCCCCTCTGGTGAATAGGACCACCTCTGTTGTGGCCACCCAATCTAGCACCATTGGGAGTCCCCATCGCCATTCGAGGTCACCTCTTCTAGTGCTTCTTCCCAGACCATCGCCTAGGCCATCACACCGTATGTCGCGGACTCCTGCTACCATGTTGGAAATACCATATCTGGCACCCCTTCCATATTTGGGGACATCAGGCACTGGGTACCCCTACCATGGGTTCTTCCAAACCTGAACAACCACACAATTGGGAAATACGAGTTTCCCGACCCCAAACGGGTCTTGGTGGACCGACCTGGCCCAAAATAGTCCATCATGGTATTTAATTGGACCAAAATGGGTTTGTGCAGGTTTAGAATGACCATCTTTTTTCAGGGCCCGAGTTAATTAAATTAATACAATTAATTAATTTAATTTAATAATTTAATTAAATTAATTAAAATATTAATTTTCATTTTAATAAATAATACTTTTAATACATGTGGAAAATTAATTTAATTTTAGTATTAAATTAAATGAATGAATTAATTTAATTTTTGGAATTAAAATTAAATTAAAAATGGGAACAAAGATAATTAAATTATTTGAATTTAAATAATTTATTTAATTTAATCATATACCCTATTATTTTAATTTATTATAAATTAGTTTTTATCAAGATTTAATTATTTTACCCACTGATTAGTCTTGAGCACCGACCTTTGCATGTCTGGATGTTTTAATTAATTATTTAACCGCATGCGATGATTATAAATAATTAATTATTTTTAATAGTCTGTGCATCATCTTATTTTAGGTCAAAATGTATAAGGGTTTTCGTGTCTAATTTATCTGATGTAAATTACACTCCCGATCTCCACTTATCTACATGTGAGTATTTTTGTAGTTTGATGAGGATGATGTATGGTGTAGACCCCCCCAAGACGAGTCAGTACACCATGACGAGGATGATGTAAGATACAAAAAAGGCCAAGTAGAGGTGAAATCCAAATGAGTAGTGGACATACTAGATGGGGAAGGAGCTGCATCAAGAGTTAAGCTACGACTCAGGTATGATACCCCTAGGTCATGGCAGATGCTCAAGACCAGCTGAGTAGTTGATTTACTTTATGCGTTTATTTATTATTTTATACATTGTATGACATTGGGAAAATATATAAAATAATAAAAAATAAAATGAATTAAGAAGCAATTTATTTTTTCTATTAATTTTCAGTTATTAGCATGACAACATAGTATGAATAAGATTAATAGAAATGAATTAAATTCATCAAGAAAAATAAGAAAAACCCTCATAGAAATATTAAGTCAAAAATGCCATCTATCGTTTGAATTTGAACACAACCAGGTGTTCGGGGTGCTCAATCATCTATAACTAAGGGTGACTCTTACTACTGGGAAGTTATTATGAGAATGATGATTTGACTTAACTGAAGTTGGTAATAAGGATTATCCATAGCTAACTTGCTATCAATTTAGAGGAAAATTGTTGAGGGAATTAAGGTTACTGAGTAAATTTTTTATTGATTTTAAAAGAACTAAGACAAAACCACAACTCTCAAGCAGGGAATTCACTCAACATATCAAGGAGCTGTGAGTTAATGTGGTTGGACAGTCAAAATCATACCTTGAACTCTCAGTGTAGTGGCGTAGCCATAACTTTTAGACCATGAGGGGAGGTTCAAGTATCCTTTCCACTAGAATACTTAAGCGATGGAGTATTTTGATTCTAGTACACAGGGTTCGTAGAATTTGATAGAATAGAGGGAGACATTTAATTATTCAATTAATTAATCAATAATGTCTAAATCGGTAATCAAGATAAAAGTACAAATCTTCTAGATTTTATTTTTGTAGAAAATGGAAAGTAATACCACAAATACATAATGATAAATATTGGAAAAAGTAAATGTCCAAATTGGCATAAATTCCAAGTATAGTACAGATGCTTGTGCAAAATATTATGATATAGGAAATTCAATATGATGGTGTCCCTATAACTATAAAGCCACCTCAAAAAGTGAGGGTGTAAAATTTCTTACAGGAGATACATTCCTAATGAATATGATGGTTATATCATAATGTTATCATCAACATATGATATTAGTTGTGGATAATATATCATTTCATGGATGATATCACATGTAGTCTCACGTAAAAGTGGTTTGAAAGGAGACATTGAAGCACAAATATGAATAGGTAATGATTACAATACTATAAAAAATGCCTTTAATAGTGCTAGAATCGACCTTTATCAGCACTATAAAAGTGCTGACTACCTTAATGTGTTTAAAAGTCCATGGTTTTTATCAGCCCAAATAAAAGCACTGATACTACTACTAAGTTTAAATTTTTATTCAAAAAACAACCAACAACAACAATGCTATGTGAATTTTGTATTCAAAAAACACTTTTGTGGAAAAGTGTGAAACCCAAATAGATCTATAAAGTAAGTTACATGCTGTAATAAATTACAAAATCATTAAAAACAAGGCTGAAATTGCTGGAGTCACTTACCTTGTAGAGATTCCAGAAAAGAGAATGCACCATCATGTTCGGGTCCTCTAGGAGTAGATCTTTAAAGTGGCCAGCCATCTTGTCCCATGTGTGATAATACTCCTCCACATTAATCCTCCCCTCATTGAAACCTCGTTCCATGATTTTATCTTGTTTACTGATCCAAGCCTCTTTATCCTCATTAACTTCCACCCGAGGGAGTCTTTCCAAAATTCTGTCCTTCTCTTCCTCCATGGCCTTCAGCTAGAATGGATCTAAGGGAAGATTCTAATTGGAATATATAATAAGATCCAGATACTTACCTTCCCTGATTTACTCACCTTACTCTTTGGTCCCTTCTAATTTTTCCTCATTATCTTGTTCTTGATTCTGAACTCTATTTTTCCCATTTTGGAGGGCCTGACCTTCCTTGATTACACTCTTCTTGGACGACCTTGTTTCTATCGATTTTGGAAAGTGAGAATAGTCTTTGCGACCCTTTGATTTTTCCCCTTGGCTACAATGCATTTACCTGAGTCTTGATTACCCTTTTATCCTTCATTCCTTCTTGGACTGTGAAGTCCTTTCCCTTTCATTCCCTTCAAACTGTCCACACACATTTTTCTATAACTTTCATCACCTGATTAAACCTCATCTTGAACCTAAAATAGGTCTTGGAAATCCAAACCTTCAAATTAGTTGCCTATATTTAGCACCAGGGCTTCCTTGATGGGGCTCGACCTACTTGATGACTTTGACCTTCCCTCTTTAACCTCAGAGACTACCTTAATTCCAGAGCACATAGCCTTCGAGTAGGATGGTACCTTTGATATGAAAGTGTTTGGGTCTAGGGAACCCAAAACACTCACCTCATCTAACCCCCCTATTCCTTGTCGTGGTTCTGGAAGGCAGACCTGCTCCTCAAAAACAGAATTTAATTTCAATCCAAAAGCATTGATAAATGTATGATTTATTAGCACTTTTATTTGAACTAATAAAAATTTGATTTATCTGAGTTTTTTAATATTCTAATAAATATATACTCTATCAGTGCCTGTATAAGCACCAATAAAGGTGTCTTTTATTAGAAATTTTAAATGGGATGATAAAGGGTAGCTTTATCAGCACATTTATTAGCGCTGATAAAGGTGAATACTACAGTGTAATGCTGCTGTACACTATATCACTAGAAATAGGTGTAGTGTGCTTCAACAACACACTAAATTAGAAAAAATAGAAAAACAAATTACTAAAATAAGATACAAATACTGAATTTAAATTAAATAAAATTTATAACACAAATGCAATAAAAAACAAACACTATTATAGAGTATGTCAGTTATTTTTTTACTAAAATTAATGTAGATTTTGAATAAAAAGGCACATTTGGGGTCATACTAGTCACAATGTGTGTCTAATTGAGGTGTGAATTATTTCTACAAGTCAAAAATGATATATGTATTGTTTTCCTAAAGTACCAAAATAATCAGAATGAATTTTATCGGTTTTGAGTATGCCATTTATTTATTTTTGATTAAAATTAATGTCAATTTTGAATAAAAAGATGCACTTGGAGTCATACTAGTCACACTGTGTGTTAGATTGAGGTGTGTATAATCCCTACACATCGAAAATTATGTATAGATCATTTTCCTAAAGTAACAAACAATATGAATGTGTTTTCTAAGTTTTGAGTATGTCAGTTGTTTTTTTAATAAAATTGATGTAAATTTTAAATAAAAAAGATGTACTTGGAGTCATACCAGTCACACTGTGCATAGGATTGATCCGAGGATGAATGATACACATTCCAAATGTATCGTATATCATTTTACTAAATTATCAAAACAATCAGAACACGTTTACTCAGTTTTGAGTACACCACATGCGTTTTTTTACTAAAATGTCATTTTAAACTGGAAACATGCACTTTGACCCATACAAGTGGCATCGTGTGTGAGTTTTACATGAGACTAATTCATACACATAAAAAATGAATTATTAATCATTATCCCAAATTATCAAGAAAATCTGAGCACATTTTCTCAGTTTTCAGCAAGTGACAATTTTTTGTATTAAAATATCAAATTTAAACTAATAACCGGCACTTAGAGTCATATCGGTCACACCATGCATCATATTGAGGTTAAGGTGATCCTTACATGCCACAAATATATATGTATCATTTTCTTAAAGTACTAAAATAATCTGAATGTGTTTTCTCAGTTTTGAGTATGTCAATTGTTTTTTACTAACATTAATGTTAATTTTCAATAAAAAAGACACAATTGGAGTCATACCGGTCACACCATGTGTTGGATTGAGGAACAGTTGAATGATACACATCCCAAATGACCCATGGAACATTTTACTAAAGTATCAAAATAATTGGAATGTGTTTCCTATATTTTGAGTATGCCACATGTCTTTTTTATTAAAATGTCATTTTAAATTGGAAACACTCACTTTGAGACATACAGGTAGAATAATATTTGGGTTTGACATGAGATTGATTCATAAACATCAAAAATGAATTATGAATCATTTTCCCAAATTATCAAGACAATATGAGTGCGTTTTCTCAATTTTTAGTGAGTGACACTTTTTTGTATTAAAATATCAATTTTAAACTGATAATAGACATTTGGAGTCATAACGGTCACACCGTGCATCAGATTGAGGTTCGGTTGATTCATATATGTCACAAATTACATATGGATCATTTTTCTAAAGTACCAAAACAATACGAATGTATTTTCTTGTTTTTGAGTATGTCATGTGTGTTTTTTTTTACTAAAATGTCATTTTAAACTGGAAAGACACACAATGGATCTTATCTTAAGTGAAAAGTGTTTTGTGAATATTTAAATAATTATTATCAAACACAATCAGAGTATGATATTTATTCTAATTCATTGACCAATAATTTTATTATTTGCAAGACAACACTTCTTATCCTCCTCCGCCTTAGTCTTCACCTCATTCTTCACCTCTACCTCCTCCTCCACGTTGGTCTCTTACTCTGACTCTGCCTCCGCCTCCGCCTTCGTCTCTAACTCTACCTCTAACTATGCCTGTACCTTTGAATCTTCCTCTGGATCCATGATTTCCCAACAATTTTATTGTTTTCATGTTAGCGATTAAAAAAAAATTAATTTCCTCCATTACTCTTCTCCTTGATAAAGAGATAAAAAATAATATATAAGAATTTTGACACTAATTCTTCACACCCCAAATATATTTCAAAGTTAATAACTCATACTATATCACAAACATAGTAGGTAATCACCTAAATTTGGTGTTGTCATACATTCAGACAAAAATTATGATGCCCACTCGTCTCTAAAAAAATTGATTTCTACTTTTGAGTAACTCTTTTGTTGGAAATATTGATAGTACTGATAAAATATAAACAAAAAAATTATTATGAAATATATTTAATGAAATTTTAATTACCTTTTGAAATTACCTGTTGGGGTATGCTACTCTTTTCATGATTTATGATTTATCTCATAAATTTTCAAACATAATATCCACAATCGATTGCATTATCTTGTTTCATACATTGTAGAAACATTGACCAAAATAAGTAAACTGTTTTGAAATGTTTTGATAGTTAAATATTTTTATATACACATTAATTTATTTCTATTTGTAGTAATACATAGGCTTTAGCTTTTCAAACACCGACTTCATTCCACGATCTAGCCTATATTTAGTGACCACCCTATCATAACAAAATTCTCATTAAAACACAGATCAAACATATAATTCTAAATTTATCTATAAAATTTTTATTGTAGTATATTACATATTCACAATACACATCATGTGTGGTCGGTTGGTTGTAAATCCATGCATTGAATCCAAAAAATATATATTTGAGGTGTCTATGTTGACTGTTATAAACATCCAGTGCTTCCTAAAAATAAAAAACAATTAAGTAATGTAAAAATTAAAAATATATTTTATGTGATTAGATCATAGATTTTACCCTTGAAATGTAGGGATCAAAAAGAGTCTATCGTCTGATGCTTTTTTATTAAACACTTTGAGTAACTCTTATTTTTTATTTTTATTTTCTTCCTTATTCAAAGTAATTTTTGGTGTAGAAATAATACAAGGATTAATGAATCCAAATCATACTTCAAAAAATCTTACCTTTATATAGTTGTAATATAAAAAACTGTACAAAATATGAATAGTTATTAACTTTAATAAACATATTTAGCTCACTATTTTGAAATATTTATTATGAAAATGTACCTTATGCATGTATTCAAAACTAAGATTCCTATCCAATCATGCTTGATAATCCTATTTAGAGTCTCGAGACAAATTATATCTATCAAGGAATCTCCATATATTTATTCTTCATATTCAATGTAATAAATAGTTTTATCTTTAAATGTGGTCTATGCATGAATTTGTAATGATAATAAATATTGTCATGGAACTGACGAGGAGAAGGTACTCTTGGAAGGTCATTTTATTTTCTTGGTCAATTCACTAGATTTTATTGATTCGGTCTTTTTTCTTCACTGATTTATCCATATGTAATATCACACCTCACTTCAAGCCTTTTATCATCAACTATTAAATGTTTTTCATATGAAAAAATCTATTAAAGATGTACCTCATGTATCTTTATAAGATTAGACAACCATGATATGAATGCTCCAATAGCAGCTTCAACCATTGTAATATCCAGACCATCAAGTGGAACAAGTAACTCAGTAGTTGGATCATAATATACCTCAATCCCCAATCTCATGTGATTTTTTTAGGAGGGGTTGATTGTGTAGATGGTCTCCCAGGATATTATACACTATACCCATCACAACACGGAGGTACATGGGTGTTGAAAGATAAACATCACATACAAATATAACCTGTATAACTTTAGTAATATAAAGTTATTAGAAGTTGTTTGATTCACATTTAGGAGAAATATTAATGAAAAAAATGATTACCTTAGGTAAGGTATGCAGTTTGGGGGAATTACTAGCCTCAAATCTAGTGGGATCGTTTGGTTTATGTGCGGATCTTTTCTCCACCACTGGTTTGATTTGATCCTTTCTTATACATTGGTATGTTGAACCAGACTGCAAAATAATATCTTACAGTGAGTCTATTTGTGTATGAATTCATCTCATTATATTATATGTATCTTCATGTGGTTTTATCTTCTTGAAATATGTTTGAGGAGAGACTCCAAAATCTAATTCTCTAACACGACCATATTTTTCAGTCCTCTTAAAAGATACTGAAAGTCACTTTTCTTATGGTAGGTTCATTTCTGATTCATGTGTCTAAACCATATAAAAAATACAAACATATTTATTTTTATGTAATATTGTTATAAATCACAACAAATTGAAATTATGTCATACTTACACATGCTTCCCATACTTCTTTTGTGTTTTCATGAACTAATATAGAATCCTTATTTACATGAGCCTCCTTCCATAGCACATGATGTGGGATGAAAGTAGCTTCAGATTTTTATTTATCAATATGTATATAAACAAAGGAACATATGTTATTTCATATCACATAATTAAACTTTTATTATTGATTTAAAATACATACCAATTTCTTCTTTAATGAAGCATACCCCATCCTTCCTTTGCGATAGGGGTATGCTGGTTTTGATGCACATTCATTATTTTCATCACTTTTTTACTATTGCATAAATTAAATTTTTTGAATCAAGTTGGATAAAATAAGTAATGTCAAATAATATATTATCGACCAAAACACACCTGAAATGATTTCTCATTGCAATGATTACTAAAAGTGGTCAATGTTTCCCATTTTATAATGTGTGAATAACTAATTGGTGTGTGGGGATTTATTTTCACCTCAGCATCCCTAAGATGTAACTTCATCAAAAGATTTCGGAAGCCTCTATGGGATTTTCCAACAACTATTAAGACAAATTTATTATGGAAATATTATAAAATAAAAGAAGTCTGCAAGGAATAATGAAAACTAAATCAACGTTTTATTATATTTTTTTAGTATAATAGAGAAAGTATATTGTAAGATTACCGTTATATCTTTCCAAAATATTTCCTTCATTACAGGTTGGACATGACGACACAAGTCAATATCAATAAAAACATTCATCCTCATTGCAACCCCAAGATAAATAATGAACATTGAATTTTTGGGGTCTATAGGTTTGCTGCATTGATTCCAACCAACCTCAAAATTTATACCTCGACTTATTACCTTGATAATTTTATTAAAAACTATGATACTATATTGTTCTTGTTTTTTTTCATTTTTTTCATCAACATGTTGTTAATCCCCTAATAATTCTGCAGTTTCATCATCAACAGTCTATTATTGCATGGGATTGGAAACATCATCATGTTCAGAAGACATTGTCTACATGAGTAGTCAAACATTTAATTTATCTTTAATAACAACAATGTAATACACTTCATGAATAAAAGTCTACAATTGCATGCATATTTTATGAAAATTATTATTGTCTTAAATGGAGATATAATACTTCAATACTAAAGTACAACTAACCTTCACTACTTTTATTTAATCCATCCTCAGACGCTTGATTTCCTTCCATCTCTTGATGATGGATTTGAGGCTACTCATTACCTCTTTCAAACTAGTCTCCCCCCTATCACTGTTCAAGAGGTAAGTCATCAATGAACTTTGGAACCAAAATGATGGTAAGAAGGATAGTTTTAAAGAAGGAGTCCAATCCATCATCAAGAGATGGAATACAATCAAGTATCTAAGGATTAAAGTGTCTTAGTAATCTATACTAATGGAATCACTCAAAAAGTCTCATCAATTGAAGAGGAAATGGAATACCTACACTCTAATGGTCTTGAAGAAATGAATCTCACCCCACCTACATTGGACATCAATTCTGTCTACTCAAGTATTCCTCATCTTCTAATTTTGGATATTTTTTTAATCCACTATAAGATCCCTCCAATAACATATATCCCTTTAAAGGGTGAATTTTTCAACTTATGATTAGTATTTATCTAGAATTTTTTCACTATTATAAATGAAATGAATCCATTCAATTCAATATTAAATTTATTATTATGATATATTATAATAAAATCTTAGAGGAACCATAGATAATTATCATCATTGAAAATCATACCACATAGCTTGAAGTAGATCTATAATTATCTCTAGTAATGTCATAATTTGTGATTGATAATGATATTATCAGTTGTAAAATATAATATTGGTAAGAGTTATCCCCAAAAAAATTATTATATCCTTTGATTATATTACACTATCCTACAATCACATAAATATTCTTAAGGACCCTCGATCACTGAAGGAGTGCTAGTGCCTTAACCTAGTGATAAACAGTGATCAAATAAGAAGAGAGGTTTGGATATGGAATGAAATAAAGGTTTAATTACAATATGGGGATAATATCACTTTATAGTGAATCTACATTTAATAAAGTGTTCCTTGAGCATTGTCCTCCATCTCATAGAAATTTATAATTTCATCACGTCGAAGTACTTCTTTAATTGAGTATTTCAATAAATGTTTCAAGCCATCTATGATACTCCTTATGATTTATAATTGATGAGAAACCATTTGGGAGAAGTAGCCAAATTCATTCACACAATATCATATATTTAATTCCCCAATAAAATATACATTGGTCATATGTCATAGCCTCTAATAAAAGTATATTTAAGCTTAAATTTCCATTTAAGATTCAAGGATATTAGAAAATATGATATCTCTGTTTTGTGCATTTTGTACATGGATGAAAAATTACATAACTTAAAGGAAATAAAGATCCAAACCATCAAAAATATATTTTAATCAATTTTTGTTCTCTCTATAGTTATTCACTATGTTAGATGACTTTTAAAATTATTTTTTTATCCTATGAATTAATTATCTATCTATTTTGATTAGTAAATCTATTAATAAATCACATCTCATAGTTTTATTGATCCATTATCCAACCATGGATAACTTACTTACTTTTTGGAAATACACTCTTTATATGTTGTTTTGTATTTCTAATTCCATTTACCTAATTATTTCTCAACTCTATCCAATCTATGAAATTTTTTTAAAAAAATTTGAGCTTACTTTTCTCACCAAATAAATTCCCCATCACTCTTTGTAACCCATGGTTAAAGTTTAATAATAATCTTGAATTAATTAAAAAAACAAAACTCTCACAACATGAATCACTAAAATAATTTTTGGAATGTGACTAATTAATTCAATATTATTTTTAATTCAATAAAAAATTATGCATCAAAATCATAAATCTAAATAACCCATTTCATGGTTTAACAATTTACATGAATAACCAAAATCCAAAAAACATGTTTTAATGATTTTTACACTTAACTTGGTCCCTATATGTTCATAAAACATAAATGAGAGCCACAACTTGGTATCCCCTAATCCTTAAAAACCCTCACAATTAATCGTTTAGAATCTAAAATCTAGTATATAAGATGAATTCAATTTGAGAAACTACCTAGATTTTGGAACCCTATATTATTCAAATAAAGAGAAAACTGGGGGGGGGGTGAGAGGTCTCCTTATTAATGTCAAGAGGAGAGTAAACCATCTATGTGTGTCTTTAGGAAAAAATGGGTTGGACACCCAAATACATGTGAAAGGATAAAAACGATGAAATAGAACCACACTCGTTGTATTTCAGTAGCTATGAGAAGATATGTAGGGTTCTTCATGTTTAAGAACAACACAAAAATGAAAAATGTGGAACCCAAAACATCAAAAAATGATAGAGGAAGAGTATAAAATAATATACATTGAATAATATCATTGATTAATCTAAGGGAACATAGAGGAGTCATGCCGGTAGTAGAAGAGTTTTGCAAGAGCTTGAAAATCGTGAGTGACTGAATCATGATTACAATTTTTTTAAATAGACCAAGGACACTTTTAATAGCAATTTCAAAAAAGCACTGACAAAGATCCCTTTTGTTAGCACTAAATTTATAAGAAATGATAAAATGAATATTTATCAGTGCTTTTTGAGCACTGATAAATCTCGAGCTTTATCAACGCTAACATTTTAGCGCTGATAAATATATCTTTTAACAATGATTATTTAGCGCTGATAAAAGTTTTATAATTATAATTATTTAAATAACTTTATTATAATTTTATTATTATTTAAATAAATTTATTATAAATTTATAATTATTTAAATATATATAATTATTTATTTATAATTATATAAATACTTATTTAAAAAATAAAAATTATTTATTTATAATAATTATAAATACAGTAAATATACATTAATATATATTTATTTATAAATACTTATTTACAAATATATTTTTAACATTATTAATGGATATATAATCTTTAATATATGCATTTTAAAAATGAGTGAAATTGAATAATTCAAAATGAGTACACTTTAAAAATATTGAAAAAATAGACAGGATTTATAAATTAAATATAAGTTATTAAAAAAAATATGGATATATATATATTGAAGTGGATGAATACATATTGAAAATACTAAAACATAATAACTAAATATATATAAATAAATAATAGAAATTGGGAAAATTAAAAAAAAAAAAAAATAAATACCGTAATTGTAGTATTGAAAACAAATAAATAAAATTGAATGATTAGAAACATAATATATATTAAATGTATCTTGTTATAATGAAATTCTAAAATATACTATAATTTGAATAAATTACAAAAATATTAGGTGCATGTGTTTCTATATATTGTGTAAATATATTTGTGTAGGAATTTGTGTATGCAAATTCATTAATACACACACACACACATATGTAAATGAAATAAATTCAACACATGATGTTTGATATAGGTTAAATTGAAAAATCAAACAACATTAAAAATGAATAAGACATTAATATGTTTTAATTAACATTTTATATACATTATACTTATTCATTTTATATATCTATATTTAATATATACTATTTATTAATATTTATAATCTATATATATGTATATTAAATTTATTAATTTCTCTCAATAATTATTTAATTAATAAAATGTTTCATATTTTTCTTAATTTACTCATTTTATTTTTATTTGTTTAATTTTTCATTTTATTTTGGACCTTTATCAGTGCTAAAAAAGCACTTATAAAGGGAAACTTTTATCAACATTAAAAACAAACTGGTAAAAGGAACCTTTTATCAATGCTACAAATAAATCACTAATAAAGGTTTCCTTTATCAGTGCTAAAATAAAGCATTGATAAAAGTTACCTTTTATTAGTGCTAAAAAAAGCGTTGATAAATTCCGCTCTTTATCATCGTTTTTTTCCACTGATAAATGGCTTCTTTTATCAGCACTTATTTTAGCGCTAATAAAGATGAACTTTATCAGTGATTTTTTCTAGCACTGATAAATTCCAGTGCTGCTATAGGCGTGTTTTGTAGTAATGTTACACTAGATCTGTGTAAGTTGAAAACAAGATTGCAATCTTTCAATACATCCTATTATAATATTATTTTCACCCATTTTCTCTAGTTTCTTTTAAGATTACTAAATGATAAGAATAGAGAAAACACTTTGTTATATATTAGTTAAGGTTTTACAAGTAATAATAACAGAAAAGAAAGATTCATATTTAGTTATTATGATGAACAAATTGAAATACAAGGTGAAAAGGACAATGGAAAGTGGCATGACAAAGGCACATTTGCAATGTACTTAAAATAAAATAGGTATTAATAGGAGGTTATTTGATTTTCATATCATGAAAAAATTCTATAGAATTTTAATCAAAATAAACCAAATTAAAGAAGAAAGTAATCACTTCTTCTTCAGGTATATCAATCAATTTAAAATGTAATGATTCAGTCATATTTCTTGGGTATTAAATAAAATATTTATTTCACATATGTGTATCAAAATACAGTAACCAAGTAAGTAATAGAAACATTACAAGACGTAAGGTTCATTCTCCAAGAAACTGGGAAAGGGTGATTCCTAAGTCAACAGTGAGAAACACATAACTTCTAATTTCCAAGTAAATGATTACAATTGAAAAAATTGTTGAGTATAACCAAAAATTTTATCTAATGTTTCCTTTGGACACAAGGAGACATTATTCCAAGTTTAGGAATGATTTTTTTGTGGTGTATCATACTCAAAAAATAGTTTAGTGGTACATGAATCATTGGAAATACTTGATAAATATAAAATGTAAGATTTATATACCCAGTTGTGTCAAGATAATTATTTTTCAATAAAAAATAGAAGTGGACATCAAAGATACAACTAATATGGTATTTTTACTCAGTGGATCTAAACATCATAGGTTTTATTGATGTATATAATTATTTAGTTTAGACAAATAAACCTTTAAAAATAAAGGTATTCCACAAAGGTTTTGAAACTAGTCCAATACGAGAGCATGGAATATTACAAGGGTAAGATATTAAAAAATATATACTTCATAATATTCCCATAAGTTATAAAGGAATGAGAAATTTAAGTATGATACATTCATGGTTAGAAGATATGAGTCTCTTCAGGATGGTATGCTGAAGAATATCTTGACCAAGCGTTCATCGATCAATATAATGTAGCATGAAGTAATTCCTAAATATACATTTTCTTATCACACAATTATCTTTATAAGGAGGATTGATTATGGGTCTTACATGTTAATATTGATCAATAAAATATAGCATGGATAAATTCCTAAATGCACATTTTATATATTAAATTCATGATGTAAGTAGTATCAATGTTGCAAATTGCAGAAACTTCCATTATATTTCAAGACGTGCTTTGTAAATAATGGAGATATCTCATAACCATATACCAAATATCATGAAAAATGGATATCATAACAGTTTTATTATGATGGAAATCCATTTTCATTAGAACATGTGTTAATATGAAAAGAGTTTGTTAGGATATAAACAAACTTACATCAATAAATACACAAAGTGAATCTAAAGTAAGTATCCTAAAAGTTTCTTAAGATATTACAGAAATCCTTAAGATAGTAAAGAGATAGTCAAAGTTAATGAATATATATATTTATATATAAGGGTGAAAATCTCTACTTGAGATAATGGGAGCCAGATTGACTTTGGTTTAGTCAATTCTAGGGATGCACATATAGTCGTCATAAGAACTAGTTCCATAAGTACATGTGAAACATGAATGTTACAGAGACAAATACTATGTAGGAAGGATAAAACCATAATGATGGTTTTATCTTCACTGTGTTTGGTGATAAATTATTTATTTTGAATAATAATTATTATAAGTAAGTAGTATATGGAAATTAGCTAAGATTGACAAGATTAATTAAAATTCAATAATGTATTCCATATATCAAAGTGTAAAGGGAATAATTGTTTAGAATACTACGGTGGGTATTCAAGTCAGATGATATATGGGTGGTATAAGCATGGTACATATAAGGCTCAATTGGTTATACCGAGTAATTATTCCTAAATCCATTAGAATTTTACTTATCATAGTTAATTTCTATGATCATTTTATTATGTATTTGATGTCACGACCCCCAATCTTGGAATGTGTCTATTTAAGGAAAACAGAAAGGTATGATGACATAATAGAATGCCAATAGAGTTTCATGTTACTGAAATCCACTTTAGTATTAAAGCAATAAAAAAGATCATAGAATATTCATTTGGAAAGAATCAAATCCATGTGTCTACCATAGGTTACTGGGAGGGCCATTGTTTTCCATGTGAAATATTTTCGAAAACATATGGAAAACATCTATTGGTCTTATATTTAGTTTAGAACATAATGAAAGCAATTCTCCAATTATTGACTTAAAGTATCAACCTAAGTTCTAAGGAACATAATCTACTGAGGTATATCTAATGGATTCTTGGACCTCGTCAATCGTACATATAGTGACATGGTATTGAATAAAATACATGATAGAACAATTCAAGAGAGAATTATTACCAATTTCACATGGCATAAATATCTCTAAGAAGACATGCATGGGAATAAGAGGAGAATAAAGTGGTGAGTTAAAATTACATACACTTTAGTGATGGATAAATCATGCATTCCATGATATGTACATCAACTTATATTTCAAAGATATACTTTATAGTAGAAAAATATCAATTATATCCAAGAGAACTGTAAGGGAAGAAGTCATATCTATTTAATTATACTTGGGAAAGTATAAAAGATATGTACCTGGTAAGTGTAGAGGAAAGGATATTAGTTTTGAGGGAACACAAACTAGTCTTACTCAGATCAATGTGATCCAATATCGTAGTTAAGTTAAGATAATGAGTGAAGAAATATCATAAAATCTAGTGGTATCCATACCTAAAAATACTGAGTATGTTGTAGCTTCTAAGGTAGTTAAGAAGTAGTTATTAATTGTAATGATTTATTCCAGTTCTTAGAATTTCACCTAGTAAGTTAAGTATTATCATGATGATAATTCTATTATGATACTACCCAATATGTCAAGTTATGAAAATGGACAAAAGGTATATACTTGGGGTTTCTATCTCTTGAGAAATTTTACTCAAAGTGATCAGGTCGCACGTAGCAGAATAAACATGTAGTGGAAACATGGTAGACCCAACAACTAAATCTGTGACATATCAGAAACATGATCTTTATCATGTGATCACTAACAAGATTCATTAAAAAGTTGGAACTAGTGTAAGTGAGAGTGTTGTAATAGTGTGTTCCCTAAATCCAACTTGAACAATACTTTTGATTACCATATCATGTATATAGTGAGATATGCATGATGTTTACTTACCATTATAGTGTATCCTTTTTTACGTACACTGTTGAAAAGGTAATTTCCATAGATTAATTTTAATTTCAAAAGGTTATAACATATCCCATTCTATAATGAGAACAATTGAGATACTATGAAATTAATCTTAAAAAAAGGTCCCATGGTCTAGATATATCATACTGACTGGACATAGTTGATGTTTAACTATCAGGTGATGGGGGATCATAAACATTGCGACTTATTCTCATAAAGTTCTCACTTGGTGATCTCTAGTAATGAGATCATGAGGACAGACCCACCAATAGGAACACCACATATTTTAGGTGTCATTTTTTGTTCCTATCTAAAGACATGTGTATTAGTCTCATGATGTGCGATCATTACTAGTGTGTGCCACTTTATCACATACTTTGACACAAGGAAAAAACCATGATAATGAAATCATGGTGAGGTAGACTGTGTTGGGAGTTTCATTGGTGGTATGACATTGGTTGAATGATCAAGATAGGATTTTCCTCTTCCGAGTTGGGGAAGACATATATCTCAGGACTGATTGATCAGGATGGTAATACCTTCATAAGACCATGGCCATGACTGTAGAGGGTAAATATATCAAGTTAGATAAACAAATAATAAATCAAGGAAGGTCGATGAAACAACTGTGTGTCCTGCTTTATGAGATATTTAAAGATAAATAGATTATATTACACAGTATGTGTTCATAGGTAGACTGTCATTTCTATGACTACTTCTTATCTCTTTAGAAGCCTTGATGAGTTGCTTAACTCAAATCCTGGCCTGTGAATATTATTCAATATCATCAATATAAGGGCCTAGATGATTACACATAATAGAATATTCAATAATATTCCATATTATGTTGAATAAGTATATTGGAAATAGTGGGACCCACCATGGGGTCCGAGTGTTGTCTAAGTCATTGATCACTAAATAATAAATAAATTAATTATTATTCAAGTAAATAATAATTGGGTTGAATTTATTTAATAAATGTATTTACAAGTTAATTAAATATGAGGAATAATATTAATTGAACAAATATTATTTTAATATTCCAGGTTTATTTAATATTAAGTAGGAATTACAAGTCAAGTTAATAACTCAGTTTTATCATGTAATATATTTAATATATATTATAGGTATGTGATAAAATATAAATAATATTTATGACATAGTTTATTTCATCATAATTATTTATTTAGTGTATGTTTAATAAATGGGGGTTGGGGAACCCTATCCGAGTATTTGAACATCCAATATATATAGAGGAGAGAAGCTCTTGCACAAGGACTATTCACTGTGATATTTATAGAGATTATCTATCCTACCCTACTTTATAGATAGATAATATCTCTATCCAAGTGATTGGATCGATTTTATCTCCATGCATTGAAGGTATGTCGATGCGGTGATCGTCGGGACATTGAAGACATCATTAGATTGATGTGCTAGAACCTAGAATTAATGATTGATTCTCCTGTGGAATTTTGAAGCACATGTGGATGATCTAGAGGGATTATAATTTGGATCCTTAGAGCAATGATCACTATGACAAGTAGATGTCAATCATGGGTTTAGATCGGGAAAAGGTATGTTTTCCATTTTTTTCTATGTTAAATTTACATGAGGTACTCAGACCGTACAAGAGCTCAAATCGCTAGAGATAAAAATTTCTATAATCCTAATGATTTTTTTAAATCTATGGCCCACCATATTCTGCTGCATATCTCAATACCTTCAGTTTTATTCTATGGATCATTCTTATGATCCATGATAGATTGGATATGAACTTTTTAGGTTATATTTATAATCTTATAGCATTATACTTATCTTATTCTATCATATGATCATCAATTGATATCTTCCTTGTTTACCCTTACCAGGCATCTGATCTTACCCTTTCTTATGTTTCCTTTCTCCAGTTTATGAAGAAAGGTTTAAGTAGGGTATTTTTACGAAGAGTACTAAATGGGAAGATATTTGTAGAAGATGTTAAAGATATTTCATGAAATAATAAAATTATGTAACTAGCATCCAAAGAAACTAAAATTTTATGGTTCTTTGGCATATATTTGTGAAATTAATTGAATATTGATATATCAAGATGTAATATCTATGTATAAAAATCCTGGATCATTATACTAATACATTAACATTTTTTGAAAGATATCTTGGCATGAGGACTTGATGGTATGGTTATGATGTATCACATTATGAATTTCCTCATTATGAGATTTTTTATTGATGTCTATTTAATTATTTGATTAATTAGAATATCTATGGTTATGTTTTAATCTTATGTAACTATTTATATGGAATTATTTTAATAATCAGTTATTCTTTCCATATTATTCTTCATGTTCAAGTTATTGATTTAATGGATTGTGTTTCATTTATTTACATTACCATATTTATTATGACTTATTTTTCATGATATATTCTATTGTACACATACCCTTACTAAGCATTAGAGCTCTCCCCTTTGTTATTTATTCTTTCCCTAGGATGTCAGAAAGTGTATTATGATTGATATGCATGGATATAATAAATAGAATAATGGTGTAATTAAATAAAATACTATATTATATTCTATGTTTTCAAATGTAATTTTAATTTCAAGTATGTATCTAGTTTTTAAAAGTCTACAAAACAATTCTGTCCTTTGGGATGTGATCACTTGTATCTGGTACCAATGTAATAAAGTAATCATCATCTCTGGGATACTAGGGCTGGGGTAATTATAGTTGATATCAGAGAAATTTTATTAGAAATCTTTGGAACTATATTTAAGAAAACATAGATTATAGAACATAACCATATGATAGACTTTGAGGATAAGTATAGAAGAACACCCTAAAGTTTTTGTGAGGAATAGATTATGTGTTTTTTTCCTAGAAATACATCCCTCTTTAGAAACTACAAGTTAAAGTGGTTCTAGCATAGTTATACCTAGTGGTAATTACCCAGAAAAGGGTGAATTGAGATTTGACTTGATCATCACCTAGTGCATGACAATAGGACTTA
The DNA here is from genome assembly GCA_963277665.1 of Viscum album. Classification (NCBI taxonomy): domain Eukaryota; kingdom Viridiplantae; phylum Streptophyta; class Magnoliopsida; order Santalales; family Viscaceae; genus Viscum; species Viscum album. The sequence continues at coordinate 857,709,238 of OY728166.1, forward strand.
CTATGCAACTAGTCTGACACTCCCATGGGATATTCTTGGGATAATTCACATTTTATTTACAAACCATTATAAAGGATTTGAAAATATTTTTATGATTTGAAAATTTTTCCAATTAAACCATGCTTATGATTATGTGATTGTCTATGCATATTTTTTTTAATTTATATTAAATATTTTACTAGTTTTGGGATTATATGTTATATTTCATAATGTTATTATCTAATATAATGTTTTCTATTATTTAGAAATGGAACCTATCATAAGGAATGAGAACTGTATCAATGCACACACATTATGTGGGGATTTCCATCCTAGGAAAGATAATTATTATGGGGATGGAGCAGTAGATGGAATTGATCAAATTATAATCATATTGGGGAAGATGAATCAGATTATGAGTAATAAACTTTCCCATATGGAGAAAACTTTTGTTCCACCATGCGATGTAAAAATATTAGACCACTTCATGCATTAACAACCTCCATCATTCAATGGGACTACAAATCCATTTATAGATGAGAAATGGATAATTTTCTTAGAGAAGATATTTCTCACTTTGGTAAGTAATGAAAGGGATAAGGTTTTCATGGTAGTTTATCATCTCTCAGGATATGTAGATCAATGGTGTCCATTGATACAAAACACTTAGGATGAAGAAGAAATAACAAACATAGAGTGGAAAGATTTTAATGAACTATTCTTGGAAAAATATTTCCATCATGATAAACGAGTGAATATTGAGGGAAAATTGGTGATTTTAAAGAAAAAGGAAGAGGACAATGTTTCTAAGTATGAATTTAACTTTACATGGCTAGCAAGGCATGGTGAAGACTATGTACATAATCCAAAGAGTAATATTGACCATTTATTTGATGGGATTAAGCCAATACTTATAAGGGACTAGTATCCCAAACCTTATCATCATATGAGGATATGGTATCATGAAATATAAATATAGGGAAAGAATTATCCAAGTTTTATGGCTTCATAGGGAAGCAAGAGAAGAAGAGGATGGTGGATCAAAAAAAGGATAAGGGGAAGAAGGGAAAGAAAGATTTTCTTATATGTGATAATTACAGAAAGAAACACCTTGGTAATTTCTTAAAGGGAATGAGAGTTTTATTCAATAGTATTGATAAATACCATCATTTTCATGATTTTAAGGGAAATAAAGAATCTGTTAATGTTTAGTGTTTTAACAATAAGGAGATGGGGCACTACACAAACGAATACCCCAAGCTTCAAGGGAATATAACTCATAATAATCTAAGGGATCATGGTCAATCTTATGCTATTAATATATCATAAGTAGAATAATTAAAGTTCTTATATATATAGATTCAATAAATATGTTTTAGAAGTAATTTTACCAATGGTATTTTGGTTATAATAATCATGAAAGTTTAATGATTGTGTTAATTTTTTGAAGCATATATGTCTTCATCCAAGATTAACTCTAGAATTATGGATATCATAATGGTTATATGAGTTTAAGGATGATCATGAGTTCAATATCTTAAACACCCCATTTTTGGTTGTATGTGTTGGGATTTTATCAAGATTAAGGATATTCTGGGGGCATTTATGGAAATCAACCCATTAGATTAGTATATGTTTTAATGAAAAAGTTATTTAAGTAAGGATGACTTTACATTTTGTGGACATTATATTAAAGGTATTTATAACCTTTAGGGTCAATATGATCATTGATTTTAAATTCATAATAGTCAACTAATATTATTTGATTCCATCGAAAAAGAATAATTCATATAGAAAATCCTTATAGTTAAAAAGTGATTTGGGGACCAATGTTATTTTTGAATATATTCATCATATTTTTGGGAAAATTATAGGAATTATATTAATATGGTTTAAAAAAAAACAACTTATATTACGAGTGACAAATCATCACATCTGGTAAGGCCATGGGGATTGAACCCACAACCAAAGGCTGATAAGGGTGTAATGATTACCACTGACCTACGTGATGTTATAGTTGATATTAAATTGTTTTTACTTAAACTATTTGATGGATGAATACTTATGTAATGGATTAAATTGAACTTTTTGTGTTATTTTTGAGGTTTATAGATCAATGTATTATATTTGATGACTCATGCTAACCATTTTGATTTTGGTAAATATTTAGAGACATATTGAAGGACTTGTCAATTTTTATGGACCTTATGACCCATTAAAATTTAATTTTAGTGATTTAGGCATTAAAAAAAATTCATTATGGATATTAATTTCTTGGAGTAATAAATGAATTGAAAATTGATAGAATAAAAATGAAAGTAAGGAATACTAAGTATATTTTCTGGTGTTCTCTATCATAATAGTAAAATAATCCCTATTTTAAAAGTATTTTTTATTATCACTTTTTATGATGTATATTTTTAAGAAAGGTATTTTTTATATAATAAACCCTTGATTTCTATATGTAAATTCAAATTGAAAGGACAAAATTTGTTAAAGGTGGGTTGAATGTAACACCCTGAGTTTCTAAAAGAAGAATATTGTGTTTACTAGAATATATAAAAAACAAAACCAAGATTAAATGACCTAAGAAATAAATTTCTTTAAATTCAATCACTTTAATAGCTTGGGGCACCCAGAACCCTAAGTCTAAGGGAACTGTAATATAGTATAGCGTTATAAACTAGCCGTTAAATTGAAATATATGAATATAATTAACTAAATTATGAAAATTATATTGTTTACACATGTATAAAATAAATTAAATGGTTATATATTGATTAGAAATAAAATAATAATCATATTAAAGGGAAAAAAAATTTTCTAAAAAAAATTATTTTTCACAAAGGTAGTTTCATCACGCTTTGCGCACATAGTAAAATAGTAAAAAATAATTATCATGATTAAGGTTAAAATAAGTTTATCAGGGAGTAAACCTAAATATAAGTGTTAAAATAACCTATAAAATTTCTTAATTCATATTTTATATCCATATTTAGAACTTATCTAATCCATGGTTTGAGAATGATCCATTTTGGAGCCTTTTTTCAGGTAAGAAACATGGGTATCATTTTTTCTTTTAAAAAATTCCAAGTGTGTCATCTCCCCACTTATAAAAGGCCACCCACTATCCTCTCCTATTAAAAATACTAAATATTTTTGGTTCAGACAATACCTACCCAAATATATTACTTAAATCCCTACCCACATCCTATAGGCCTTGGTTTGATCATAAATCCAATATAGTAATGATTTAGGTATAAACCTAAAAAGGTTGTTTAAAGAAGAGGTAAAATTCCATACTATGAATTTTTATTTTAATTATTATAACACCCTAAAATATTATACAACTATGATAAAAAATATACTATATATGTAAATGTTATTATGTTAATGGTATAACCGATATCCATATCTTCTTCCATCAAATGAGAAATGAAACCATTGATTGTGTGTACGGTGGACTACCGCCTCACGAACCAATGTTATTAATTTTTCATCACCACCTCTCACAGATGGATATAAATGATATATTTAACATATTTATGTGATATTTATTACATTAATATAATTATTTAATTATAATATCACATATACCTTTTACCATCCAATCCATTGGAAAACAATAACATCACTCATACGTATGTGTGGACTACCACCTCCACATAGCGATATGAAATGTATTTAATTTTATTTTAGAATGGATGGTCATAATGAAAAATTTAATTAATATACATGAAATATTTTATAAAAAAATGGTTCTTTAAATGTGAACAATTATTTACTTTTTTTATGTTCAATCTATTAGAAAAATAGAAACAATGTTCATGCGTACGTATGACCTACCGTCTCCATGAACGGTGTAACTCATTTTCCCATATCTAACTTTCATGGAATATTATAAATAACTATATAATAATTATATATGATATTTATATCTTTATTAACATTATAGATATTATGGAACTATGATCAAAGAAAAAAGAACCAAAACATCTGAACCAAAACATACATGAAAAACAAAGAAATCATCACCCAAAACAGTGATTTTAAAAAATAATTGTTAGTAAACAAGTCATAAAACACTATAAGTAAATAAAATATTTTATTAAATATATGATTATTATTCTATAATATATTTATAATAAATATATATTTATTATAATGGAGGTAAAAACAGGTACAAGGGAAATCAGACATGAGGTAAGGGTTTCTCATCTCACTTTTACTTCCATGAGACGTATTCCATATTCACCACTTAGTTATTTTGTGTAGTGTCACGAACCGACCCTACCCGGGCTCGAGCCGCAACTACCCCAAGCCCGCCTCCATAGGCCAGGGGCTGGAGACCAGCGCTGAAGGCACAATAACTCGGGGAGGCCTTTGCCTAAGCACCTGTACACACACACGCAACAAACTCAATGCAACAGTGCAGAGTAAAAGTAAATACAAGAAAAGAAAAGGAAAGGGAAACTGCTACATAAACACCACAAAGTTCATCGACCTCTACAAGTACAAAGTACAAACTGAAAATAAAAGGGGCAAAACACGCGCCCAACCAAAAAGTGCCACAACCCGACAACAGGTAAACAAAAGAAACTGCTGACGGGTCTCCCACCTGGAACCCGGCCACGACCACCGCACACAGTCCAAGCTTCCAAGCTCCTACGCTCCACTGAAGTCACGCTCCACCTGTCCGTCGTCTGCAAGGGCACACCAAGTGCGGGAAAATCCCAAGCAGGGGTGAGTATAAAAATACTCAGTAGGATACCCCGAAGGCTCGAGGGAGCAACAAAGGAGGTACTGAAGGGTGAGCAGTAGAGAGAACAAGGAATATGTAGGAGTACAACCAAGGGTGCAGTAAAGAGTAATAGCTCAACCCAACAAGAGGAAAGAAGGTAGACTCATCCAGACACAAGGAGCTGTAAACAGTGAGAATATGAACTTCCCGTCGAGTCTTCGCTACCTATAGTAGGAGAGTAGACTCATCCAACCATGAGAAGCTAGACATGGAAAGCACGTGGCATACCCCGCGCGTCTTCACCTATCCTGGAAGGAGAGTAGGCAAACCCAAGAAGTGGGTACCAGAAACAAGGTATATACATATGTATGCTCTGTCAAGAAGCCCGAACAGACTCATAAGGGGATCTCCGTCCCATAGCTCAGCCCAAGAAGGAGTAGCCAACAGTCCCAGAAGTAACACCATCAATGCTCAGCATCCCGAACATCTGCCCCGAACCGCAAGCCAAGGGCTCAATCACCACACCTCGACACTGTCCGCTTTGGGCGGCACTGACTCTCCCACATGGTTTTAGGTCGCGTCACAAGGACGTGTCTCAGTTGGGGAAAGCGCCCCTCGAACTTGAGAGTTCTAGGGAAAGTCAAACCACACCTCGTCACTGCCCCGTAGTCGAGAGGTCTCCTCAAAGTCAAGATGTCACAACACTGACCCGTATAACCAAGGGTCCCGCTCCGGTAATCACGGAGGAAAGCCACAGACTAGCCTAATCGGAAGGGCTGAGTCTGGAATGCCAACAAGTGTCCCACTGCCCAGCCCCGATGGAGGGTAATTCATAACCAGATATCGGGTGACCCACTGCCCAGCCCTGCTGGAGGGTAAACCATAATACGTCGTCAGACAACCCACTGCCCAGCTCCGCTGGAGGGTAAACCATAATCAGATATCGGGTGACCCACTGCCCAGCCCTACTGGAGGGTAAACCCTAACACATCATCAGGCGACCCACTACCCAGCCCTGCTGGAGGGTAAACCATATTACATCATCAGGTGACCCACTGCCCAGCCCCGCTGGAGGGTAGACCTGGAATAAGTCGACATGCGACCCACTGCCCAGCCTTGCTGGAGGGTAGACCTGGAACTAGACGACAGGCGACCCACTGCCCAGCCCTGCTGGAGGGTAGGCCCTAAGAGGTCGTCGGGTGACCCACTGCCCAGTCTCTACTCACTACTGGAAAACTAACCTTTACCAACGGTTTGGAGAACCGTAGCCAAGTAAGCCGTTGGGATAGGTCTATACCAACGGTTTTTCAAAAACCTTTGGTATAGACCTATACCAACGGTTTTGGAAACCGTTGGTATAGGTAATATGAAATCTATACCAACGGTAATGGAACCGTTGGTATATAAATTCCAGAAATAAAACATCCGCTTGGATTTGATCCCACAACCCCTGATTTATAATCGAACGACTTAACCACTAAGCTAACATCACATTTGTAAACATAATTTCATAAATATATATATGTGTTATCATAATTATTTAAAATTTTGATTTATATAATGTTCTCGGTTAGTAGTTCTGGAAAAAAATTAAAGAACCTATCCCAACGGTTTTCAAAACCGTTGGGATAGGTTAGGGGTGGGTCGAGTTTTTTAGGCCGAAGGTTGTTTTTTTGGGTGTTTTTTCCCAACGGTTTTGGTGAACTGTTGGGAAAGGTCACTCTTTCCCAATGGTTTTGGTGAACCGTTGGGAAAGAGGCTCAAAACACACCCTTTCCCAACGGTTTTGGTGAATCTTTGGGAAAGGTCACTCTTTCCCAATGGTTTTGGTGAACCGTTGGGAAAGAGGCTCAAAACACACACTTTCCCAATGGTTTAGCATAAACTGTTGGGAAAGAGTGACCCTTTCCCAATGGTTTGGCAAACCGTTGGGAAAGGTGGGGAAATCTATGGATTTCCCAACGGTTTTGGTGAACTGTTGGGAAATGGTAGCTATACCAACGGTTTTTACAAACCGTTGGTATAGAAGTGTTGGGAAAGATCATCTTTCCAGTAGTGACTAGAGGGTAGACCATAAGTGTCGGGTGACCCACTGCCCAGTCTCTGCTGGAGGGTAGACCCTGAAAGCCGATGAGTAACCCACTGCCCAGCCCCGCTGGAGGGTAAAACTCAGAACTGCTCTGGCCACATCCACTGAAGGGTACAACACTATCCAACCAAACACGGAGTGGGTATCGTGCAACCACCCAACTCCAGCACAACTCACCCTGAGGGTTCAGCGCCTATCCCAGCACTGGGTGGCTAGCACTGCTACCAGAAAATCCATCGAGGACGAAACCAGGGGGAGACCACTCAACCCTGCTGGTCAAACCAACGAGCACAGAGCCAGGGGAAGAGCTCTACCCTGCTGGTCAAACAAACGCACATAGGGAACCTCTACGCCGCGAGAGGTCAAGTACGCAAAGTAGATCATGGCACGCACACGGTGACCACACGACATGTGGTCCCAAGTCAACCCCAGCTGAGCGCACAAACATCTTAGGTACAAACCACACGTACCTCCATGCGCTCCCGTATACTCCCAGAGTATACCTCGTCTCCAGCCCAAGAGCTATCGTGCACACGACACCCAACGTCAACGCGAAGGCGTGACGTAACAAATCCACCTCAAAGGCCCAGGCACGGCCAACCACGTCACCTCAAGCATTTATATCACTCACACGGGAGTGCACGCGATCACTCGCCAAAGGTCCGCTACAAGCAAAGTAGGGAAAACCACCACTAGAGAATCTTTCATGCTTCCACATTTAATAAGATCGTGCAAGAAGCTCCGTATAGCCAAACGGATCACACCGTTGTAATCCTTGCAGAAAAACACGCGAGTTAGACTACTCACTCGCTAGAAACGGTCAACAGGTGGAAAATGTACTATTCATAGTGACCAAACCCGTGTGGGGCCCACCCCAAGATCCCGAAACTGAACCAACAGATCACGCCACTATGATCCCCTCGAAAAAACACACGGGATTGAGTACTAAATCACCCAAAACGGACACCCGGTGAAAAGGGCACTATTCACCGTAGCCGGGTCGGGTGGGACCCATACCACGTCTCTAAAAAAGGTCGGGCGAACTCCACCATCGCAATGCTCTCGAAAAATCACGTCAAAAGCACTACTCACTTGAGTGCAACGGATATCCGGAGAAAAAGGTGCATCCCGGCGCACCACACATGAGCGGTGCCACGTGGGACCCGCAACCCGGTCCCGAAACTTAATGAACAGATCACACTGTTGCGATCCTCTCGAAAAAGTACACGAAATTGGCTACTCACTTGTCCAAAACGGTCGTCCGGTGATAAGGCTGGAAATCACCGTCAACTCCCAAACGGCCCTCGCGGGGCCCGCACCATCGTGCAGAATTACAGCGGGCAGACTACGCCAACGCATTGCCCTCGGAAAAACACCCAACATCGACTGCTCGCACGCCCCGAACGGACGTCCGGGGAAAAAGTCGTGAAACGCTGCACGCAGCTCAAAAGACGGGCCGTGGGGCCCACGCGTCAACTCCGGCTTCAACGCCCGAAACCGCCCTGGAAACCCCCGCTTCGGTATCAGGGTTGCAATGCAGCTGACAGCGCTCAAATCGGACGTCGCATGCGTCCGCGCCGTCCAAAACAAGAAACTCAGGGAAAACGCTTGCCCACTTAAGGACACGTCGCGCCTCCGCGAGCCCTCGTTTCGGGAATTAAAATTTCCCAAGACCATCTCAAAACATTTCCCTCGATGCAAGCCCCGCGCTGCCGCAGACGGCGCGCAAAACGGACGCCCGTAGCCTGAAATACGGGCGTCCGAAGGTTGAGGGGCAAAGCCCCTTGGGCCGGACCGGCCCGGACCGGCCGGTCCGCCCTGCTCGGGCTGGCCCGCGGCTCAGCCGCGGGTCCGGTTCACCCCGCCGCGGCCAGCTGGCCACGACTCGCTTCAGCAAACCGGCCGCCTCACGACCGGTTGATTCCCCCCAGCGACCCGCAAAATGCAGGTCGCGGTCGACGCACGGGGGCCGCGCGCTTCGCGGCCCCCCTCTCCTCCGCCTGCAGGCGCCCGCGGCCGGCGCCGCGGCCGGCTTCCGACAGCCGCCGCCGCCTCCCGGCAAGCGCCGCCGAAGCCTTGGCCGACTGCCCTTCTGCGCCGCGCTCCGCCCCGCGCCGCCCTGCGCCGCAGCCGTCTGCCGCCTTCGGCCCTCGCCGGACCGCCCTGCCGACCGCCGGAAAACCTCCAAAAACCCGTAAATTTCGGCGAGGTGTTGCGGTCTCCCCCGAACTCCGTTTTCAATTCTGAAAGAAGAGACGGGAAGAGTAAAATGCGTACTACGCGGCCATGGAATTGTTCGAAGACTAAACAACAAATCGATGCTAAAAAATTGGGGTTCAAATGGAGGTTCGGGAATAAAAGCTGAAATACGTAACCCTACCTCGCGGGCGTTGCCTAGAGCTTCGCCGCCGAACCGCCGCCTTGCCGGAGTCGCCTCACCGGAGCTCGCCTCGCCAGATCTCTCCTCGCCGGAGGTGAAGGAGGGGGAGGAGGGTTTGAGGAAGAAGAGGAAGAGGAAGAAGGGGGGGGGGTGTTTAAGTACAAAACACTTAAACGCCCGCCCGACGACCCCGAACCCGAACTCCCAACGGGGTCGGGATTTAGCCTCCCCTAGGATAAGAACCACTCTCTGAGTGCAACGGCGGTCTCAGAATTTTATTCCGAGACCCCGTTCAAAAGTTACTAAACTCAGCGCCCGAGGCCGCCAATTTACGAAAACGCCCCTGGGGCCATTTTTCACAAACGCCCCGCGCCCGCAAAACTTATACCCCTCCTAGGGTAAAAGACACGCTCTAAACTCAACGGTGCACTCAGTTTTTCAATCTGAGCCACCGTTCAATAGATACTAGCATTTCTCTATTAAATGAATTAATTAATTAATTAATTTACCTGTTTAACATTCCAGAAGCGGGCGAGGGGTCCAAACGTCCCGCACCGACAAATTTTATGTCGTTCCTAGGGTAAACACCCCATTACGGACCCATCTGTACACTCGGATCTTTGATCCGGAACTCCGTTTAGGATTTATCCCATTTATTTAGCGTTTCCAGTGTGAACGCACTGAGAATTTAATTCCGGCCACTCCGGGGCTCGGAATCGCACGCCGTCTGAAGGCGCTGCTCTGGAATATCATCAGGAATATTCCAAAGTCTTTCGCAGAAAAAACCGGGTTCTTACATCATTCCCTCCTTCAAGCTTTTCGTCCCCGAAAAGCAAAACTAGGGAGCAACACAGGGTACTAAGCCCACACCTGGCTTCCTCATACCCAGAAGAACCCACGCACAGCTCTGTGTCACCGCGCACAGACCAAAGGATTGATCCGTTCACGCGAGGTCGGCCCTTGACGATGTCGTGCACCAACTCCAGACTTTGGGATTAGGGAAAGGTGGTAGGGTACCTCTCCATCCCTTTTCACGGTCTCAAATGGCCCGAAGGCCCTCGGGGGTAGCTCACCTCCCCGAACGAACCTCTACGTCGCAGGCCGCGACTGGAATCACCCCCCGCACCTGGAACAAGGCCTAGTGATTCCATCCTTCAGCATATCTATATGGTGAAACACCCAAGGATATCTGGTCATAAGAGATTCCACAGTCAATGCTCTCTTACACGCTCAAAAGGCGAAGGAGTCAACACCATCGACTAAAGAAAAAGGGATCACGCCTTTTACTTTACCAACACAGGGTTGCACCGACGCCTCGCGCCACCCTGGTAACAACTCAAACAAGGAGTCAGGAGAAAAGCATTCCACACACAGATCCTAACAATTCTACTACAAGAAGTAGAAGAGTCGCAAGGGGTACCTCTCACCATCCCATGCTCTGCAGGATCGTAGACATCCAAGCTCGCGGCTACCCGCAGTCCCAACCGTCAGCTCCCGGAGCCTGACATGGACCGCCTAGTGGTAACAGGGAGATATAGTAATGTCGTCCCCCACTACCAGCTCCTCCCGATCCTCTTCTAGCACCACCTATCTGGCCACTACTCCGATCACGGCGCTGCCTCTACCGTGGTGGTGCGCCTGCTGCCTTCCTGAAGCTCTCAGCAACTCGGGTCGGGCAGTCTCGTGCCAAGTGACCTCGCCCGTCACAAGCATAGCACCGGCGCTCTCTGGGTTGCCCTGGTGTCCTCCGGCACCACTATGGTGTACGACCACGGCCCGAGATCCACTCACGGAAGGGAATCCTCGGTCGAGGCCCTGCGCCTTTTCGCCACAGTGGTATACGACCACGTCTCCAGAACCGGCAGTGGGAAGGACACCTGCATCGAGGTCCTGTCCTCTGGCGCCTACTAACTACGGCAGACGTCCCGGATCCATCGCGCCCACTGCCACTACCAACCGCAAAACATGACAGGAATCCCCCTGTCACTAGCGCCTGCTCTAGCACCCCGGCATATGTGGAAATGCCCAAGGGTACTATGACAGCACGAATCTCTCGGCGGAGACCCTGCTCAAACTTCCACGCTCGAAAGTTGTCGTCATGGACCAAGTCTGGGTAAAAGCGTGCACGGTCTGCAAAACTAGCCGCGTACTCGGCCACCGTCATCCCTCCCTGCTGAAACTGCAGGAGCTCCTGAATCTGAATGGAGTGCAAGCAGGAGGGGCAAAACTCCTCACGGAGGAACAACTGAAAGTCGTCCAACAAAAGAGACGACTTGTCAGAAAACTGAGTCACCAGACTCCACCAACGCCGAGATGCTCCGCAAAAAAGGGTGGCTTTCAAAGATTCTCTCTGATCCGTCGGCGTCCGCACAAGCCTGGAAAGGCGAACCACTGCCTCGAGCCAAACCTCTACTCCATGAGGGTCTGGCTCACCACTGAACCTCAGCGGTCTCCGCCGCTGGAAATCACGGAGCGCGCTAAACTTTCACTCAAACCCAGGATGCTCTGCTGAAATTGCCTGCTTCTCAATAGGCGGAGGTGCTGCTACCGGCCCACCCGGAGAAAGGGGCTCGCATGATGGGTCCTGGACTGTGGCCTCGTAGCTCACATGGTCTTCGTCACGAACCAAAGCTGGTATCCTGGCTGGCTGTCTTCGCGGAGACATCCTGAATATTATCAAGGAGGGCCGCAGTCAGATGAGCATATATGTATATACCATTATCAACAATGGGGAGCTGACTCAAGAAGGACAGTCAAAGACTCTGTTCTATGTGATGCACAAACCAATTTCCCTGCAACAAGTGTCTCAGCATGCCGAGTCGACAAGCGGGTTATCAAGGTCCTGGTGAATGGATACGTCAGCTGCCACACCATCACTGGACTCCCTGGCCTGAGAGCCGCTATCGAGACACGTTAACACGGTTGCCCTAAATCCCAACCAATTCCTCTTTTAGGGACGTCCGCACAATGTCCCAAGGAACGAACCAGCTCTGATACCACTTTTTCATGACCCGACCCTACCCGGGCTCGAGCCGCAACTACCCCAAGCCCGCCTCCATAGGCCAGGGACTGGCGACCAGCGCCGAAGGCACAATAACTCGGGGAGGCCTTTGCCTAAGCACCTGTACACACACACGCAACAAACTCAATGAAACAGTGCAGAGTAAAAGTAAAGACAAGCAAAGAAAAGGAAAGGGAAACTGCTACATAAATACCACAAAGTGCATCGACCTCTACAAGTACAAAGTACAAACTGAAAAGAAAAAGGAAAAAACACGCGCCCAACCAAAAAGTGCCACAACCCGACAACAGGTAAACAAAAGAAACTGCTGACGGGTCTCCCACCTGGAACCCGACCATGACCACCGCACGCGGTCCAAGCTTCAAAGCTCCTATGCTCCACTGAATTCACGCTCTACCTATCCGTCGTCTGCAAGGGCACACCAAGTGTGGGAAAAGCCCAAGCAGGGGTGAGTATAAAAATACTCAGTAGGATACCCCGAAGGCTAGAGGGAGCAACAAAGGAGGTACTGAAGGGTGAGAAGTAGAGCGAACAAGGAATATGTAGGAGTATAACCAAGGGTGCAGTAAAGAGTAACAGCTCAACCCAACAAGAGGAAAGAAGGTAGACTCATCCAGACACAAGGAGCTGGAAACGGTGAGAAGATGAACTTCCCGTCGAGTCTTCGCTACCTATAGTAGGAGAGTAGACTCATCCCACCATAAGAAGCTAGACACGGAAAGCACGTGGCATACCCCGTGCGTCTTCGCCTCTCCTGGAAGGAGAGTAGCCAAACCCAAGAAGTTGGTACCAGAAACAAGGTATATACATATGTATGCTCTGTTAAGAAGCCCGAACAAACTCGTAAGGGGATCTCCATCCCATAGCTCAGCCCAAGAAGGAGTAGCCAATAGTCCCAGAAGTAACACCATCGATGCTCAGCATCCCGCACGTCTGCCCCAAACCGCAAGACAAGGGCTCAATCACCACACCTCGACACTGTCCGCTTTGGGCAGCACTGAATCGCCCACATGGTTTTAGGTCGCGTCACAAGGACGCGTCTCAGTGGGGGAAAGCACCCCTCGAACTTGAGAGTTCTAGGGAAAGTCAAACCACACCTCGTCACTGCCCCGCAGTTGAGAGGTCTCCTCAAAGTCAAGCCGTCACAACACTGACCCGTATAACCAAGGGTCCCACTCCGGTAATCACGGAGGAAAGCCACAGACTAGCCTAGTTGGAAGGACTTAGTCTGGAATGCCAACAAGTGTCCCACTGCCTAGCCCCGCTGGAGGGTAATTCATAACCAGATATCGGGTGACCCACTGCCCAGCCCTGCTGGAGGGTAAACCATAATATGTCGCAAGGCAACCCACTGCCCAGCCCCGCTGGAGGGTAAACCATAATCAGATATCGGGTGACCCACTACCCAGCCCTACTGGAGGGTAAACCCTAAAACATCATCAGGCGACCCACTGCCCAGCCCTGCTGAAGGGTAAACCAAATTACATCATTAGGCGACCAACTGCCTAGCCCCGCTGAAGGGTAGACCTGGAATAAGTCGACAGGCGACCCACTGCCCAGCCTTGCTAGAGGGTAGACCTGGAACTAGACGACGGGAGACCCACTGCCCAGCCCTGCTGGAGGGTAGGCCCTAAGAGGTCGTCGGGTGACCCACTGCCCAGTCTCTGCAGGAGGGTAGACCCTAAGTGTCGGGTGACCGACTGCCCAGTCTCTGCTAGAGGGTAGATCCTGAAAGTGTCGGGTAACCCACTTCCCAGTCTCTGCTGGAGGGTAGACCCTGAAAGCTGATGAGTAACCCACTGCCCAGCCCCGCTGGAGGGTAAAACTCAGAACTGCTCTGGCCACATCCACTGAAGGGTACAACACTAGCCAACCAAATGCGGAGTGGGTATCGTGAAACCACCCAACTCCAGCACAACTGACCCTGAGGGGTTCAGCGCCTATCCCAGCACTGGGTGGCTAGCACTGCTACCAGAAAATCCATCGAGGATGAAACCAGGGGGAGACCACTCAACCCTGCTGGTCAAACCAACGAGCACAGAGCCAGGGGAAGAGCTCTACCCTGCTGGTCAAACAAACGCACAGAGGGACCCTCTACGCTGCGAGAGGTCGAGTACGCAAAGTAGATCATGGCACGCACACAGGGCCCACACGACGTGTGGTCCCAAGTCAACCCCAGCTGAGCGCACGAACATCTCAGGTACAAACCACACGTACCTCCAAGCGCTCCCGTATACTCCCAGAGTATACCTCGTCTCCAGCCCAAGGGCTATCGTGCACACGGCACCCAACGTCAACGCGAAGGTGTGATGTAAGAACTCCACCTCAAAGGCCCAGGCATGACCAACCACGTCACCTCAAGCATTTACATCACTCACACGAGAGTGCACGCGATCACTCGCCAAAGGTCCGCTACAAGCAAAATAGGGCCAACCACCACTGGAGCATCTTTCATGCATCCACATTTAATAAGACCGCGCAAGAAGCTCCGTACAGCCATGCGGATTACACCGTTGTAATCCTTGCTGAAAAACATGCGAGTTAGACTACTCACTCGCTAGAAATGGTCAACAGGTGGAAAAGGTACTATTCACCATGACCAAACCCGTGTGGGGCCCACCCCAAGATCCCAAAACTGAACCAACAGATCACGCCACTGCGATCCCCTCGGAAAAAACACACGGGATTGAGTACTCAATCGCCCAAAACAGACACCCGGTGAAAAGGGCACTATTCACCGTAGCCGGGTCAGGTGGGACCCATACCATGTCTCCGAAAAAGGTCGGGCGATCTGCACCATCGCAATGCCCTTGAAAATGCACGTCAAAAGCACTACTCACTTGAGTGCAACGGATATCCGGAGAAAAAGGTGCATCCCGGCGCACCACACACGAGCGGTGCCACGTGGGACCCGCAACTCGGTCTTGAAACTCAACGAACGGATCTCACCGTTGCGATCCTCTCGAAAAAGTACACGAAATGGACTACTCACTTGTCCAAAACGGTCGTCCGGTGATAAGGCCGGAAATCACCGTCAACTCCAAAACGGCCCTCGCGGGGCCCGCACCATCGTGCGGAATTACAGTGGGCAGACTGCACCAACGCGTTGCCCTCGGAAAAACACCCAACATCGACTGCTCGCACGCCCCGAACGAATGTCCGAGGAAAAAGTCGTGAAACGCTGCACGCAGCTCAAAAGACGGGCCGTGGGGCCCACACGTCAACTCCGGCTTCAACGCCCGAAACCGCCCTGGAAACCCCCGCTTCGGTACCAGGGTCGCAACGCCGTTGACGGCGCTCAAATCGGACGTCGCATGCGTCCGCGCCGTCCAAAACAAGAAACTCGGGGAAAACGGTCACCCACTTACGGACACGTCGCGCCTCCGCGACCCCTCGTTTCGAGAATTTGAATTTTCCGAGACCATCTCAAAACATTCCCCTTGACGCAAGCTCCACGCTGCCACAGACGGCACGCAAAACGGACGCCCGTAGCCCGAAATACGGGCGTCCGAAGGATGAGGGGCAAAGCCCCTTGGGCCGGACCGGCCCGGACCGGCCGGTTCGCCCTGCTCGGGCCGGCCCGCGCCTGCCGGCCCGGTCCGCACAGCCGGCCCGCAGCTCATCCGCGGGTCCGGTTCACCCTGCCGCGGCTAGCTGGCCACGGCTCGCTTCAGCAGACCGGCCGCCTCGCGGCCGGTTGATTCCCCCCAGCGACCCGCAAAACGCGGGTCCCGGTCGACGCACGGGGGCCGCGCGCTTCACGGCCCCCCTCTCCTCCGCCTGCCGGCGCCCGCGGCCGGCGCCGCGGCCGTCTTCTGACAGCCGCCGCCGCCTCCCGGCACGCGCCGCCGAAGCCCCGGCCGACCGCCCTGCTGCGCCGCGCTCCGCCCCGCGCCGCCGCCGTCTCCCGCCTTCGGCCCTCGCCGGACCGCCCTGCCGACTGCCGGAAATCCTCCAAAAACCCGCAAACTTCGGCGAGGTGTTGCGTTCTCCTCCGAACTCCGTTTTCAATTCTGAAAGAAGCGACGGGAAGAGTAAAATGCGTACTACGCGGACATGGAATTGTTCGAAGACTAAACAACAAATCAATGCTAAAAAATTGGGGTTCAAAGGGAGGTTCGGGAATAAAAGCTCAAATACGTAACCCTACCTCGCGGGCGTTGCCCGGAGCTTCGCCGCCGAACCGCCGCCTTGCCGGAGTCGGCTCGCCGGAGATCGCCTCGCCGGAGCTCGCCTCGCCGGAGGTGAAGGAGGGGGAGGAGGGTTTGAGGAAGAAGGGGGGGGGGGTTTAAGTACAAAACACTTAAACGCCCGCCCGACGGCCCCGAACCCAAACTCCCGACGGGGTCAGGATTTAGCCTCCCCTAGGCTAAGAACCATGCTCTGAGCGCAAAGGCGGTCTCGGAATTTTATTCCGAGACCCCGTTCAAAAGTTACTAAACTCAGCGCCCGAGGCCGCCAATTTACGAAAACGCCCCTGGGGCCATTTTTCACAAATGCCCCGTGCCCGCAAAACTTATACCCCTCCTAGGGTAAACGGAACGCTCCGAACTCAACGATGCCCTCTGTTTTCCAATCCGATCCACTGTTCAATATATACTAGCGTTTCTCTATTAAATGAATTAATTAATTAATTAATTTATCCGTTTAACATTCCAGAAGCGGGCGAGGGGTCCAAACGTCCCGCGCCAACAAATTTTATGTCGTTCCTAGGGTAAACACCCCATTCCGGACCCATCCGTACACTTGTATCTCTGATCCGGAACTCTGTTTATGAGTTATCCCATTTATTTAGCGTTTCCAGTGTGAATGCACTGAGAATTTAATTCCGGCCACTCCGGGGCTCGGAATCGCACGCCGTCTGAAGGCACTGCTCTGGAATATCATCAGAAATATTCCAAAGTCTTTCACAGAAAAAACCGGGTTCTTACATGTAGTGTATATACTACCCCTTGATATTTTATATCATGAATCCATTTATCTTCATGCTATTTAAATTTTCTTCTGAAATTATTTCTTTTATGTGGCTTATGATTCAGAAGTTAACATACTGGTAAAGGCTTATATTACAATCTCATTGTTTATTAGGATTATTCACAATTATGTTTTTGATGATGAAATATTATGATATATATTAAAATAAACTCATTAATTTTATTCGTATCTAGTTATTTCTATAGAATACATGTTTTCCTCTCACTTTTCTCACTTTAAGAACAAAAGATACTAAGAGAATGTTTTTAAAGAAAACTGACTTCATTTCTCTCTTTGATCGAAAACCCTTTTTCTTACATATACATGTTTTATAATTTTTTTTATGAATGTTTTAACATTATTCAAATGATTTATTAAATAAATTTTTACCCATTTTTAATTTTTACAAAATATTTTGGAAGGAATATTCTACTCATTTTCTGAATGACACACTTTTTTACCTTTTACATGTTTGAAAGGAATTTTTTTTATACGGTGTGTAGGAAATTACCTGCTGCCCAAGTTTTTAAAAGTAATTTTCAAAAGTTAAAAGGTTATTTTCCCCAATAATGTTTTTAATGAAATTTTATGGTATTTATATTCATTAATGAAAAAACCCCTTATTTCACTTATGATCCATTGGGAATATGTTGTAATGATACCATCTTTATTATTTCTATGGATGGTTTATGATCAGTTTAACTAGTGATGTACTATTTTGATACCATTCTCTATATTACTCTGGATGGTTTATGATTATGTTTATTGATTGTGGTAATTATTGAAATTTCATATATTATTTTTTCAATACAAATGTTTATATTGATTATGTTTCACCTCTTTCATATAAGGAATGTCTTGGACTTAGTAAGTGATGGGTAGAGCCTGCTATAGCCCCTCGATGCATCAATAGGTTTCATGAGAAAAAATAGCTTGGGTATTTGGCTGAGGCCATACTTATTTATATAATATATCTTGGTACAAGGCCTTGAAGGTATGATTATAATGTTTCAAATTATTCATTCACTCATTATGATATTATTTATTGATGTCCATGCTATTATTCAATTAGTTATAATATTCATGGATAAGTTTCAAGATTATGTTATTATTTATATGAAATTATTTTGATCAACAGTTATTCCTACCATATTATTATTCATGTTCATGTTAATGATTAAATTCCATGTTTTTAAGTTATTTACCTTACTATATTAATTATTAATTATTTTTTCATGATATTTTTCTCTATATGAATACCCTTAATGAGAATTATAGATCACCCCTTTCTTATGTTTCCTTTCCCCATGGTTCGAAAAAATGTATTATAATTGATATGTAGGGATATACTAAAGAGAATAATGGTGCACTAAAAGAAAATACTATGTTGTATTTTATGATTTAAAATTTAATTTTAATTTCAAGTAAGTATCCTATTTTTCCAAGACTAGTAAACCATTCGGTCCTTTGGGATGCAATATATTATATCTAACACCAATGTAATAAAGTAACCACTAAATATGGGATCCTAGGGTTAGGGTATTTATATTTTTCCACTAATTAGTCTTAGAATATATGCGCATGAAAATTTTAGTAGGATGATCTTTCCAACATTATCAGCTAAAAGGGTGAAGTTCTCATATATCCATGGCATGTGAAACCGACTACCAAAAAAACCATCATCTTGAACCTTAATGGATATTAGTCTCTGAAATAAATCAAACCAATCACCACCAACTCTATCTATTATAGTAACACCCCCAATAGGGATTCCAAACATAAGGGAGACATCCTTGAGGATGATTGTCATCTCTCCTTCTAGTAGATAAAAAGTATGTTCCTCTGGCCTCCATCACTCTACAAAGGCTCCAATGAGTTAGTGATTGATGAAGGTAAAATCACACATAGATACACCATATAACCCTATACATCGAAGATACAGTATGGTAACAGGAGGGGGTTCATCATGATGGAAGTTGTGTGATCTATGAGAAACATGTTTTTCATAGAAGGTGAGAAAATTAGCACCTATAATATCTACATTTGATATAGTAATTAATATTTATAGTTAGTGGAATAAATTTTTTAAAATACCTTTTTATCAAATAAAAGTATTAAAATGATTTAAATAGTTACCATTCATAATAAAATATGATGAAAAAAAAATTATTGGATAAAAAGGGATGGAAAATTGATATATTTTCTATAATAAATTTAATAAATATTATAATGATACTATAATTTTTTTTAATGTTATCAAACATTTCAAACATTGAAATTTCATGAGATTCAAGCTGAGGAATAAGTAGTGTTTTTTGATGAAGAAACATATTTTTTTATATTTTTAATATTAATGCATACATGAATATGCTGATGCTCGAAGTGGTCTTCAAAGTTAAAATAGAAAAAAATTGTTTGTATTTTAATTCTATGAATCTTTAATTTTTATGTTTATTTTTCAATTTGTTTTTTTAACATTTATGTGGAAATATTTCAATAAAATTTTAGTACTATGATTTACTATAAGCGTATATGATATTCTTAAACTATTTTATTGGTTTGTAAAATACATATATATATTTTTATTGAATGTTATAAAATGTCTCAATAACATCTAAAATAATAAAATATCATGAAATACTGAAATACATTTTGATTCTGAAATGATATAGAATAAAATTTTTGGGACATCTTGAAGGTTACAGGTGAAAAAAAAGCACCTTGGTTGGAGAATAACCATCAAGGTTTTTATCAGGTTCGATGGACCATTTTCTAATTGTGAAAGATGTAAACTTTATAACTAGTGAAAATTTTCCATTGAATATTGAAATAGAGAATATATGAACTAGGAGATGATCTTTTTACATTGAATTAAAAATTAATTTAATTCAAATCTGAAGAAATTTTACCTCATCTTTGGAACTTTCTTCGATGATGATGTTTTTGATCATATGAAAAAAACCTTTTCAAATTACCATTATTGATCTTGTAGGATCCAAGTATATAATACCTCTATAGATAATCCACATGTGCTTTTTTTTATCTCCAAACAACACCGATGGAATGTAGGGTTCTAGTGTGGTATATTTATAGTCTTATGTTTCTCATCTTGATCACTTCTATATATTTCGGTCTTGAAAGATTATCTCTTGTACTTATCATACTTGAGAGGAGGAGAGAAGAAGTAATCTAAGAGAGAAGTATATTGTGTACAATGATTCTTAATTCCTTATTGACCCTATAAAATAGACATAACTATATTTGTATAGAGTTAGGTTTTAGGTTAAAATATTATTTAATTGAACAAAAACCCTTAAAAAATATAATAAACCTTATCTTACCCCATGCCATATAATAATAATAATAATATTATTATTTTATGCCCTGTGTTAACCAGTGAAACAATAAATATTATTTTACCAGTTTGTAAATTAATATTTATCACTAGACATGATCTTGGTATGCTCACCCTCCTCAAAATTTATCAAATAACCAAATTAATATTTAATTAAATATTTATTAATAAATAAATATTCTACCCATAGTCTGGTGAATAAATAATTATTAAATATTTAATAAATAAAATAAATATTCTATTCACAGTAAGGTGAATAAATATTCATTCAATATTTTCAATCAATAAAACATGAATAAAATTATCCATCAGTATTTATTGTGTGATCCTCTAGGATTATTTCTTCTTGGAATTAAGAAATATTTCCTAAAGTCCAATATTATTATCTATCAATGAGTCAAGGAACCCAAGAGAAAGAAGTTTAATGTTTTAACATTGAAAACCACATACGATCACTCAATTTGAAATATAACCCCTTTGTCACAATATATTATTAAACAGGTTTAATATATGTGTCATCAACCCATATGCTTAATATGAATTTCATTGAATATCTGAAATAATCACATCATTACACCATGTACATGGAGTTTAATGTGGAAATTCCATTTCATTAAAATGGACAAGATATCATCTTCTATAAATATAGAATGAAAAAATCATCACTTGTATTATTAATTAATAACACATCATTTGTGACGTACCAAATATACCCAACTTCACCATGAACTATTATATTCATGGTTTAAGACAACACATCTAAGTGTGTGATTCCTGACATGCATTAATAAAAATATTAAATTATAAGGACCATTACACATGCTCAAATATAAGAATATCTGATGACACATAAATATGTGGAATTCTTACATGTGACTTTGTTCTCAAAATATCCCATCTTGGAGATTACCAAGTGTGAACTTCTTGATAAGAATTATCATATGCTTATGAGTACTCACACATAATTGTAAACATTCTATGTTTCCCATCATAGAATTTTATCTAACCATAGAATTATATTTAAGAACATCATAATGGAATTTCAAGGTTCTCATTGTAGTGGGGAACCTCTATAACCTTATCAATGTGATAGATACTATAATACACTATTACATTAAATTCATGATGAAAAATGAATAATATGTAATAAGATGTTTTATTAATGTTCAAATATTTGAGTATACATGTAATCCAAATCATAAATAGTTGTTTCTATAACACCAAATCAAATAGACACCCACTTTTACTAGAGATAATTGCCCACAAATTTTAGTCCACTAGACCTCACACGATGATCATGTTTTTTCTGAGTTAAGGATTTAGTCAAGGGGTCCACCATGTTGGATTCCATGGATATTATTCTTATTGTGACTTCACCACTTTGAGAAAAATACCTCATGAGATGATACTTCCAAATTTTGGGCTTTATCCTCCATTGTAAACTTAACTGCTTTATGAGATCCACCACCACAGTATTATCATAATAGAGTGTGATAAGATATTTACTGCTAGGTACCATGCCATGATCATGGAAGAAGTTTCATATCCAAAAAGCTTCTTTAGCTACCTCAAAAGATGTAATATACTCAAAATCTGCTGTAGAATCTGTAACCATGGCTTATTTTGAGATCTTCAAACTCAAAATACCTCCATTGAGAGTATATATGTATATTTTCTATGATTTCAGATCATATTAATCTATTTAGAAACTAGAAACTTCATATATTTTGATGACTAGTTCCTTATCTTTTCCATATACAAGGAACATATATTTAGTACACCTTAGATAATTAAGGATAGTTTTGACTTCCATCCAATAGTGGTCACCTAGGACAACTTGACATATTCCCACCACAATTAAGGTATAAGTGGCATCAAGAGTAGTACATAGAATTACATAAATGAATGAACCAATTGTTTATGTGTATATAATCCTTTCCATTTTGTTGACCTACTTGTTTTAATGATCACTAAATCATGCTTATTATAATATTAATGAGTTTCATGTTCTCTGTAAGCATATTATAATCTAAGAAAGGTGATGAAAATTTCTAAGTATGAAACACTACCAAGGACGACTCACCACCAACCATATCACACCGCCATCGCCTATGAGTCACTGTTGAAACAACAAAAAACCAACATGGAAACTTGAAAAAGTACTAAAATTACTCATCGATAGGATGTCACACCATCAGAGGAGTCACCACCAGAAGGATGACTCACTATTAGTTGAGTGACCGCCAGTGTAGAAATTTGGCTAAGTGCAAAATGTAACACTGCCAGCCTGACATACCTCTAGAGTGTGACACCTCAAGTACAATTCACTTACAGCATTATGACACCATTAAAAGTCTCACCATCAGACTTAGACACTACTATAGAGATATACCATTACAAATACACACTACAAAATCTTATCACCATTCTAGGACTCACCACCACTATTTTTCAAACTTATCTTTTTGAATTAATCTCTCTAACGACTAGTTTATTGAATTTAATGCCAAATGTTATTTTAATGATTGTTTCTTAATGGATTAACATAATGAATTAAAGGATGTGTCTTCCTAGAGTACATATAAGCATAATATTTAGATTCTCACACAAATACTCATGCATGATACTGATAAAAATAGAAGCATACTCCCTTAGGCGTATATATGTGAAAAAGTGAGAGCTCATATACTGAACACATACATAGTTGAACCTGATTACAGGAACTTACCTAATTCATCCTGCTCTACTTGGCTAAGGAATCCAAATATCAATACACATATGCTTCCCTCCTATATTCAAGAAGAAAAGTTTCTACGAAATTCTGTTCTGCTGAAGTTTTCATGAGAACTAAACTTGAGATACATTCCAAATCAAAATCCATATTCATGAGCTATACTACATATCAAATCAATAATATCTATACCATGATACTTTTAGATTGCTTAGTTTGTTTGTTTATTTTTACATTATGAGCAATGTGTGTGTTGCTCAGTTTATTTCACAACACACTATCTCCTACTATAGTTGAAAGATATATAAATATATTCTTAACTCGTTTTACACACGTTTTCCCACATCAATTGTGGAAGAGGTCTTGTGTGAACTGTTTTATTTTTTATTCCCATGGATAACAATGGAAGATGTCCTGTGTGACCTATTGTATTTTGTTCTCCGATGGATAATAGTGGAAGAGGCCTTGTGTGGTCTGGAAAGTTGAATAATATTGTAAAACTTGATCCAGGTTGTGGATCAAATTATTTATTTATATAAACTGCTTAGTGGCAGGTGATCACTAAGTGGAGAGGACTAAGTCTTATCTTGAGACTAAACCTCTTGTATTCAAAATTCCATTGCATGATTTATTTTGACTCTATTAATTAAAACTAAAAATTATTTTAAACTTTAAATAAAATCAATACTTTGGTAGTAAAACTTAATTAGTTTATTATAAGATTTTAATTAAGTAAATTGATTTCAAAGGATTAAGTGATATTGTATATTATTTATCAATGACCTATTCAATATTATAAGAAATATTTTGAAAATTGAAATTTATTACGATCTACTATTTTGGTTAATTGGGTAATTTTTTAAATTAATTAGGGGAATATATTTTAATCCACTTTGAATAGAAATTTTTATTAGGCACTCAATTCACCCCTATATTGAGATGCTCACTCTGACTAAAATTTGGTACCAGAGGTGTAAGCTTTGGTATCAAGGGTTTTCAAAAACTTTTCAGCTATGATTTTTGTTAAGATTTAAAGATCTTAAATTTATGTTATTTATAAATTTAGTTATTTAAATGGATTCTAGATAAAAAGTTTTTTCTACTGAAAGACCTCCCTTTTTAATGGTAATAATTATTCTCAATGGAAAATTAAAATGAAAATGTACATTGAGAGTATGGGTTTTGAAATTTGGACTACTATAGAATATAAATATGTTATCCCTGTTATTACTATAAAGGATCAGGATGATGCTACAAAGCTTGCTTACAATAATAATTGTAAATCAATGAATTTCCTTTACTTTTCTTTAGGAGATGAATAATTCAATAGGATTTATTCTTAAAAAACTACATATGAAATATAGGATACTTTATCTATTTCACATGAGGGAATAATTTTTTTTAAGGATATGAGACTTAACACATATACTATTAATCATGATAAATTTAAGATGAAGCCAGGTGAACCTATTTTTGACATGTACCTTAGGTTCAATGATATTATGAACACAATGATATCACTTGGGAATCCTATATCTAATAAGGACAATATTATGTGACTGCTTATATGTTTATATAAAAGATGTAGAGGCACATCTGTGGCAATTAAAGAGTCCTGTGATGTCAGTAAGCTACCTGTCAAAGAGTTAATAAGTAAACCGATGAAGTATGAATAAGAGTTAAAAGTAAAATGAGAATATTATGAATATCCAAATATAAAACCTATAGCCTTTAAGAATATTACATCCCAACAAAAAGAAAAAGAGAAAGTTTAGGATGCAATTTCAAGTGATGATGAGTCACCACCAGATAGCGATGAGGAGATGGCTCATCTAGCCAGAGGGTTTAAAAAATTTTATAGGATGAAAAAGTTTTTCAAAAAACCGAATTATAAATAGAAATATGATTCCAATGGAATCTGAAATAAATACTAGAAGAAATATGAAAATGAGTTTGTCTACTATGAGTGTAGGAGGAAAGGTCATGTAAAGGCTGACTATCCAAATTTGAAGTAAAAAAATAGATATGATGAAAAGGATAGAAGGTAAAATAAATAAATTAAATCCACATAGAGTAATTATGAGGAAAATTTTAGTGATTTTGACTCTACTCCTGACAAAAAATATGATAGATCCAACATGTGCTTTATTAAAAAAGTCAATGAGGAACATACTATATCTTATGGACATATTTTCTAATAATTATGAGAATGAAAATAATGATGATGATATGAATATGGAAGAAATTTTTGAATACTATAGTATGATGGAAGATAATTTTAATGATCTTAAGGATAAATAAAAAGTTCTTAAAAGACAACATGCTTTATCTGCAAACATTAAATCTGATCTCTTTGTTGAAAAGGAAAATAATGATCAACTATTAAAAGAGAATACTAAACCTAACCTTTCAAATGAGAAACTAAATAAAGTCTTGTAAAAATTAACTAATGGTAGAGAAAATATCACATTGATTTTAGGAAAACAAGTTTCACCTAAATATGTTATAGGTCTAGGATATAAACTTGGATAGAGGAGAGTAGTAAAGAGTACTTTCATAGATAATTTAAAACTGGAAAGTTCTTCTACCAATTATTTTTCCAAAGGACCTAAAAAATTATTTATTTTAAAAAGGATTCAAACTATTTATTGGAAACCTATCAAACAAATGTGGGTTTCTAAAACTTTAATCACTAACACTTATGAACCCAAATAGATATGGGCACCAAAGTAATTCCTTGTATAAATCCTATTTTGTAGGAAAACTATTTGAATAACTCATGTAAAAGTCCATGGTACTTGAAAATAGGATGTTCAAGACATATGACAAGAGACTATTATTACTTTAAGAGGATTATTAAGGTTGATGGTGGTCATGTCAACATTGGTGATAATGGAAAAGGGAATAACATCAGCCAACCATATCACACCGCCATCGCCTATGAGTCACTATTGACATAACAAAAAACCAACATGGAAACTTGAAAAAGTACTGAAATTACTCACCGTCAGGATGTCACACCATCAGAGGAGTCACCACCAGAAGGATGACTCACCATCAGTTGAGTGACCGCTAGTGTAGAAATTTGCCTAAGTGAAAAATGTAACACTGCCAGCCTAACATACCTCTAGAGTGAGACACCACAAGTAAAAGTCACTTACAACATCGTGGCACCATTCAAACTCTCACCATCATACTTAGACACTACTATAGAGATATACCATAAAAAGACACACCACCAAATCTTATCTCCATTCTAGGACTCACCGACACTATTTTTCAAACTTATCTTTTTGAATTAATCTATCTAATGACTAGTTTATTGAATTTAATTCCAAATGTTATTTTAATGATTTTTTCTTAATGGATTAACATAATGAATTAAAGGATGTGTCTTCCTAGAGTACAAGGAAGCATAATATTCAGATTCTCACATGGATACTCTTGCATGCTACTGATAAAAAGAGAATCATACTCCTTTGGGTGTATATATGTGAAAAATTGAGAGCTCGTATAATGAACACATACATAGTTGAACCTGATTACAGGAACTTACCAACTTCATCCTACTCTACTTGGCCAAGGAAGCCAAATCTCAATACACATATACTTCCCTCCTATAGTCAAGAAGAAAAGTGTCTACAACACTCTGTTCTACTGAAGTTTTCATGAGAACTCAACTTGAGATACATTCCAAATCAAAATCCATATTCATGACCTACACTACATATTAAACCAATAATCTCTATCCCTTTATACTTTTAGATTGCTCAATTTATTTATTTATTTTCACATTACGAGAAATGTGTGTGTTGATTGGTTTATTTCACAACACACTATCTCCTACTATAGCTGGAAGATATATAAATATATTCTTTGTTTTACACATGTTTTTCCACATCAACTGTGGAAGAGGTCTTGTGTGAACTGTTTTATTTTTTATTCCCATGGATAACAGTGGAAGAGGTCCTATGTGACCTATTGTATTTTGTTCTCTGATGGATAATAGTGGAAGAGGCCTGGTGTGGTCCCGAAAGTTGAATACTATTGTAAAACTTGATCTAGGTTGTGGATCAAACTATTTATTTATATAAACTTCTTGGTTGCAGGTGATCACTAAGTGGAGAGGACTAAGTATTAGCTTGAGGCTAAACCTCTTGTATTCAAAATTACATTTCATGTTTTATTCTGAATCTATTCATTAAAACTATTTTTTTAAAGTTTAAAAAAAAAATCAATAATTTGGTAGTTAACCTTAATTAGTTTTTTATAAGATTTTAATTAAGTAAATTGATTTCAAAGGATTAAGTGATATTGTATATTATTTATCCATGACCTATTCAATATTCTAAGAAATATTTTGAAAATTGAAATTTATTACGATCTACTATTTTGGTTAAATGGGTAATTTTTTAAATTAATTAGGGGAATGTATTTTAATCCACTTTGAATAGAAATTTGTATTGGTCACTCAATTCACCTCCATATTGAGATGCTCACTCTGACTAACATTTGGTACTATAGGTGTAAGCTTTGGTATCAAGGGTTTTCAAAAAAATTTCAACTATGATTTTTGTTAAGCTTTAAAGATATTAAATTTATGTTATTTATAAATTTAGTTATTTAAATGGATTCTAGATAAAAAGGTTTTTCTACTAAAAGACCTCCCTTTTAATGGTAATAATTATGCTCAATGGAAAATTAAAATGAAAATGCACATTGAGAGTATGGGTTTCAAAATTTGGACTACTATAGTATATAAATATTCTATCCCTGCTATTACTATAAAGGATTGGGATGATGCTACAAAGATTGCTTTCAATAATAATTGTAAATCAATGAATTTCCTTTGGTTTAGGAGATGAATAATTCTGTAGGATTTCTTCTTAAAAAACTACAAATGAAATATAGGATACTTTATCTATTTCACATGAGGGAACACCAAATTTCAAGGATATTTGACTTAACACATATACTATTAAGCATGATACATTTAATATGAAGCCAGATGAACCTATTTATGACATGTACCTTAGGTTCAATGATATTGGGAACACACTGAGCTCACTTGGGAATCCTATATCTAATAAGGACCATATTATGTGACTGTTTACATGTTTACATAAAAGATAGAGAGGCACATCTGTGTCAATTAGAGAGTCTTGTGATGTTATAAAGCTACCTGTCAAAGAGT
This sequence comes from Viscum album, assembly GCA_963277665.1. Taxonomy (NCBI): domain Eukaryota; kingdom Viridiplantae; phylum Streptophyta; class Magnoliopsida; order Santalales; family Viscaceae; genus Viscum; species Viscum album. Next base: position 857,737,703 of record OY728166.1, read on the forward strand.
TAATTAGTAAAATGATGATGTATGAAGAAGATTTAAAAGTAAAATGATAATATTATGAATATCCAAATATAAAACCTATAGAATTTAAGACTATTGCATCTCAACAAAAGGAAAATTAGAAAGTTTAGGATGCAATTTCAAGTGACGACGAGTCACCAGCAGATAACGATGAGGATATGACTCTTCTAGCCAGATGGTTTAATAAATTTTATAGGGAGAAAAAGTTTTTCAAAAAAACCAATTATAAATGGAAATATGATTCCAAGGGAACCTGAAAGAAATACTAGAAGAAATATGAAAATGAGGTTGTCTGCTATGAGTGTAGGAGGAAAGGTCATGTAAAGGCTGACTATCCAATGTTTAAGTACAAAAATAGATATTATGAAAAAGATATAAGGTACAAGAATGAAATGAAATCAACATTGAGTACTTATGAGGACAATTTTAGTGATTTTGACTCTACTCCTGAAGAAAAATATGATAGATCCAACATGTGATTTATGAAAAAAGTCAATGAGGAACATACTGTATCATCTGGACATATTTCTAATAATTATGAGAATGAAAATAATGATGATGATATGACTATGGAAGAAATGTTTGAATACTATAGTATGATGGAAGATACTTTTAATTAACTTAAGGATAAGTAAAAAATTGTTAAAAGACAACATGATTTATCTGCAAACATTAAATCTGATCTCTTTGTTGAAAAGGAAAAGAATGATAAACTATTAAAAGATAATACTAAACCTAAACTTTCAAATGAGAAACTAAATAAAGACTTGGAAAAATTAACTAATGGTAGATAAAATATCACATTGATTTTAGGAAAACAAGTTTTACCTAAATATGTTATAGGTCTAGGATATAAACTTGGATAGAGGAGATTAGTAAAGAGTACTTTTATAGATAATTCAAAACTGGAAAGTTCTTCTACCAATTATTTTTCCAAAGGACCTAACAAATTATTTATTTTAAAAAGGCTTTAAACTATTTATTAGAATCCTATCAAACAAATTTGGGTTTCTAAAACTTTAATCACTAACACTTATGAACCCAAATAGATATGGGCACCAAAGTAATTCCTTGTATAAATCCTATTTTGTAGGAAAACTGTTTGAAGAACTCATGTAAAAGTCTATGGTACTTGAACATCATATTTTCAAGACATATGAAAAGAGACTATTATGACCTTAAGAGGCTTATTAATGTTTATGGTGGTCATGTCACATTTGGTGATAATGAAAAAGGAAATATCACCAGCCTTATCCAAATTGGCAATAATAATTCTGTTTCATGTTAAATTTGAAAATAATGCTTTCAATGTTTATGATTCTAAAGATGATTTAATTTTTACTACCTTAAGAAATGATAATATTTATACTATTGATCTGAATTTATTAATTTCTCAAAATGTTTCTTGCTTGAGTTCCTTTCACAAATAATCTTGGCTTTGGCATAAGATACTAGGCCATTGAAACATTCTCTCACTTAGGAATCTTATTAGTAAAGGGTTAGTTATGGATCTACCTAAGGTTGATTTCCCAAATGAAAAAGTTTTTAACCCTTAACAAAAAGGGAAACAACAAAATGTTTATTTTAAATTAAATAAATAAGTGTCAACTTCTCAACCTCTTATGTTGGTTCATATGGATTTATTTGGACCATCTTGGGTTTCTAGTCTAAATGGGAAGCACTATGTCTATATTTTAGTAGATGACTTTTCTAGGTATACTTGGGTGTTATTTATAGCTCGAAAAAGTGAAGCCTGTTATTATTTTACTAAGTATGATAAATTTGTAGAAAACTCAAGTGGACTTAGAATTAAAACCTTAATAAGTGACCATAACCATGAGTTGGAAAACCAAGAATTTGAATTTTTTTCTCATAAAATGGATAAAATTACAACTTATCTAATTCTAGGACCCCACAATAAAATGGATTTGTTGAAAGGAGAAATATAACTTTACAAGAGATAGCCCAGACCAAGTTAAACGATCATGACCTACCTGTTTATTTTTGGGCAGAGGCTGTGAATACAACCAGTTACATCATAAATAGATTTTTAATTAGACCTATCCTAAATAATACCCCTTATGAGTTTTAGAACAACATAAAGACAAAGGATAATTACTTCAGAGTTTTTGGATTAGAAGTCTTTATTCTTAATACTAAGGATAATTTAGAAAAATTTTACTCCAAAAGTGATAAAGGAATTTTCCTAGGTTATTTAATTTATAGTAAATCCTATTGAGTTTTCAATAAAATGACTAAGACTATGGAAGAATATATTCATGTAAAATGTTATGAAATAGATACACATAATCCCAATACCTCCCTAGAAAATCTTGAGGATGATTTCTATTCTTTGAAGTTAAATTATAAACCTACTAAATTTTATATGAAATAGTCAGAAAAATCATCCAGTTCTGAAGAATTTACAGAACTTCCTAAACCTGAACCTATAGAAAATTTTTAAGTGACCATCCCTACCTTTTCTATAGGTTTAAGGACCCTTAAATATCACCCCTTATATGCTTTTGTAGGATATCTAGATAGAGGTACATAAATAAGATCTTCTCTTAGAAATTAGATTGAACATCAATAATTCTTGTCTCAGCTCGAACCTAAGAACATAAATGAATCCATTAATGATGAATTTTGGGTAATGGAAATGAAAGAATAATTAAATTAGTTTTAAAGAAACACAGTGTGGGAAATTATTGATGGTCCCATGGAAACCATAACTATAGGCACTAAATGGGTGTTTAGAAACATGGTAGATGAGTAAGTCACAATAGTCAGAAATAAGGAAAGACTTCTTGCACAAGGTTATAGTCAAGAAGAAGAAATAAAATATAAGAAAACCTTTACACCAGTATCCAAACTTGAATCCCTTATAATACTGCTAGCTTATACAGCTCATCTAGATTTCAAGATTTATCAATTGGATGCTAAGAGTGATTTCTTGAATGGTTTTATAGTTGATGATGTTTTTGTTAAACAACCTCCATATTTTACATATCCCCATATTCTAAATAAAGTTTACAAATTAACTAAATATTTATATAGTTTAAAACTTTCTTATAGATCTTGTTATGATAGACTCAAAAAAAAAAAATTATTTCAAAAGGATTTTCAAAAGGTATAGCTAATTCTAAACTTTTCATAAAATGAATTTCAAATGATGTTTTAGTTGTCCAAATTTATGTTAATGATATTTTTTTAGATCTTCAAAAAATTATCTATGTACTGATTTTTCTAAAATGATGAAAAATGAGTTTGAAATAAGTTTAATGGGTAAAGTCAAGTTATTTCTTGGTTTTTAGATTTTTCAAAATAAAGAAGGAATTATTTTAAATCAAAGTATATATACTAATGATCTTTTAAATTTTTTTAACGTGGATATAACTAAGATTAGTGATACTACTATGAGTACCACCTATAAATTGGATCTTGATGAAGATGAGAAACCAATTGATTGAACTTGTTACAGAGGTATTATTAGAATTATTCTCTACTTGAATGCTAGTTGTCCCAATATAATATTTAGTGTGTGTATGTGTGCTCATTTTCAAGCTAATACAAAAGAGGCACACTTGGTTACTGTTAAAATAATTTTCAAATAACTTAAATATACTACCAACTTAGGACTGTTTTACCCTAGAGAACAATAATTTGATTTATTTAGTTATCCTGATGCTAATTTTGGTGGATGTAGGTTAGATAGAAAAAACACCTCTTGAACATGTCACTTTTTAGGAAAGTATCTAGTTTCTTGGTGTAGTAAGAAACAAAATTCCATTTCACTGTCTACTGGTAAAGCTGAATACATAGATGCAAGTAGCTTATGTGCACAAATTATGTGGATAAATACACATTAGTAGACTATGGATATCAATTCTGATGTGTCCCCATAAATTGTGACAATAAAAGTGATATTAAAATTTCTAAGAATCCTATATCACATTCTAGAACAAAACACATTTCTATAAGACATCACTTTTTGAGAGATTATTTTCAAAAAGGTGATATCACTCTTGAATTTATTGGTACAGAACATCAGTTAGTTGATATTTTTACTAAGACCTTATATTCCAAGAGAATAAACTATATCAAACATGAGATAGGTATGATTAATTTTGATTAAGTTTAATTTTATAAGAACACACTGTTGGGTATGACATTCCATTGGGTATGAAACACTGTCATGAATGTCTCACCATAGTTATTATCTCACCATTGTGATTGTCTCACCATTATGGTTGTCTCACTGTTTCGAATTTCACACTGTTGGTTTTCATGAATTTTAGTTTTTTTTCATTTCAAAATTGTTGAACCACTGGTTTTTTATTCATATGGTTTATTTTATTTATGTAACCTGATATGAATATTTTCTTAGCTTCTGAATTCAATTTTAAAGTATTATTTTGATTTTTATTTTTCAAATACATAAATCCCAAATGATATGAATTAAAAATTTGTCTATTTCTAACACACCTTATTTCTCATTCCCTTTTATTCTATCTCAATCCTAGTGAAACTCTTCATCACTTGACCTTCAAACCTTCAACCTTTCTCTCAAATATTAGGCCAAGATTACCAGACCAATCCGCATGGAAATAATGAATCATCCTTCAGATTCTTCACCATCTAAGTCATGAAAATATAAGAAACCAAAGGGCGAGACAAGTGTTCCTACTCCTATAGAACCAATTAACCTAAAGCTATCAAGAATAGTTTTTGTAGTTGAAAAAAAGTTGAAGCAGAGTGGTTAGTCTCAAGTAAGTATTTGGTGCTCCAAGTAATCCAGAACCAAGGTTGGTTAGATTGGTTCTCTTCGAATGAGAGGACCTTTTATCCTAAGACATTTTATGAGTTTTATCAGCATGTGGAGTTTTATTTTTACCAAGATGGTGCTGAATGGATAAAGATTTGTGAAAAAGGACACATAATAGGTTTTTATTTGAGGAAATTGGATGAATGTATGAAGGTACCTCATGAAGGAGTTTATGATGATTATCAAGGAACTATACATGAAGAAAACGATGTTTTTGTGTATAAATATTCTTTAACTAAACTAACTGGTTATGGAATAACCAGAAGACTAGTATCTTATAAGTTGTATGGGGATTGCAGAAAAATCTTCATGTTTATACAACACATGTTGTTCTCTATAAAAAGTAACTTTTCCAACTTAAGGTATCAAGATGTTTTCTTACTCTATATTATGAAAGGAGTACATAAGATTAATTTATGTAGATTTATTATGGTTAACTTGTGTGAAATTATCAATCATAATTCAAGATAAGATTCCTTAATTTATCCATAGTTCATTTCAACCCTGTTAAAACAAAAAGGGTTAGTTTCAGATGATGAAGAGTATATCATAGAATGTAGTGGTTTTTTTTCTAATGAAATTTTTTCAAGAATAAGAATTAGCTGTAACCCCTGGAAGAATAAGTAGATAACTAATGGTGAGAAATTATATATGGATTTTAACCATTTGGATCATCCATCCAGTCCAAGGGATCTTGTTGACCCTGGTCTAAAACCTGATGAGGTTGTTGAGTATTTAGATGAGGATGAAGAAGAGGATATTACCTCAAAATAAAAATAGGAGAAAAGTATTTCAGTTGATAATGGGAGTGACATCAATCTGTCTCCCAAATCACCACATATTACTTATGGATCTCTTATCCAACCTAAAAGACTTCCCAAAAGAGACAAATTAGTGAAATGTGATGAAGAAGAAACTAAATATTTTAGAGAGGAATAGTTTAAAACCAGTTCAAAGTATGATAATGATGAGGATGAAGAAGAAGAAGAAGAAGATGACGATAATGGTAATGGTAGTGGAAATGGAGATGATAGAAATGGAAATAATGGTGATGCTGAAGAAGATGATGATGATGATTTTGACTCTGATGGTTTAGTTTTCTGAATTAGAAGAAAAGATGTGGAAATAACTTTAGATATAATTTATTCTCCTAGAGTATCTTTAGATAGACCTGAATTTATAGTAGATCTAGACCCAAAATTTAAGTAAAAGGATGCATCTATTGAGGGAGAGCAATCTCTAAGTGTTGAGTTTTTTTTGTTGCTGATAAGACTATTTCTGATTCTTCTATAGCCGAACAAATGTTAGTGATTTATATTGTTGAGCAACATGTAGTTGAAAAAAATGAAGAAAGGGATTGTTTATAGTGAGAAAGATTTTTATTATGTACAATTAGTTGATGTACCTGCTTCTGATGAGCCTTATGTTGAAAGGAATTTGGATGTTGAATTAGCTTCTTTTGTATAGAAAACTTATGTGCATATGGAAGAACAACCTACTATTGATGAGTCTGTTGATGTGGAACAAAGTATAGATGTTTAGAGAATTATTGAAATCTCAATTTCTATACCTGTTTTAGTTGTACATACCATTTCTAAATCCCCTATGGTTAAAGTTTCTAATAGTTATATTGACCCAATGTCATAAGAATGGGGTAAGTTCTCAAATGAAGTTGTGAGTCCAACAAAGGATGGTGGACATGATCTTCGATTTGAGAGAGATCATAAGAGATTAATGGTCCATCAAATTGATTTTAATGGTATGTTAGAGAAATTTACTTCTATTAGGGAACCTACACCTACTACTCTAGTCCTTACTGTCCCAGTGGATATAGTCCCCAAGGGAGACTTGGATGTTTTAAAAGATAGGATGCTTTCATATTTTGATAAGGTTTTGAATAATCAATCTCCTCTACTCACTAAGCTAAGTGAAAATGATGCAATATAACGTTTTGAGTTAGTGATTCACCATATTCAACCAAATATGATGCATCATATTTATGAGATTGAGATTGAAAATAGGAGGATAAATAATGAGATGGAATCAGTAAAATCTTTGATTGAATATTTGAATTATACCTTTACAGCTTCTTTGGATGGAATCCTTAAAAGTATTAAGAATGAATCTTCAGATACTTCTATTTCTATTATAACTCGATTTGATGTTGATATGATAAAAACTGTGGTTAGAGAAGAAGTTGCTACTATGAATAGTGTACCTTCAAGTAGTTAACCAATCATTCCTTTGGAAATTTTGAGTAAGTTTGAGAAGAGTACTAAACATGATCACATGATGATAAAGAGTTATTAAAAGGATGTTAATTTAGATAGAGAGACAATTTCCAAAGGTATAAAATATTAGAATTTATACTAAACAATCCATGGATTAAAATTTCAAGTTTTTGGATGAGAATTTGAGGATGCCACCTATTACCCAATCCTTTAAAGAACAAGTTAGAGAATTGAAGGATATGAATCCAGTGCTAAATCAGTTTATGGAAGAGAAAGGATATTTCTTCAGTGCCATGGATAGAGGTGATTATATAATAAGGGATTTTATAAACCTTATGAAACCATTTCTCCATGTACATGGCATGATTTTTGTGTCTTAGGAATCAATTTCTATCACCCCACAAGAATATTTAAGATCCGGAGTTACCAGAGATCCAACTGCACCTCTACCTACCATATTCCAACTTTTACCTCTTCCTCCTATAAAAGATATGAGATAACTTAGGCCAGTTATTATTATAGATCCTAGAACTCCTCAATCTATAACTAGAATACCAACTAGCATTCGAAATACCTTCCCTAGAGCTTTTTCAGACCCTCTTATCCCAGATCAGAAGAAAACCCAGGATAAAGAAAAAGATCCTATGGACCCTTCTGCCCAAGCTTGACAATGTTATTAGATTAGACATTTTGTTTTCATGGGAAGTTTTTGTAATAAATTTATGATTTCAACCTTTAGCTGCCTTTTCATTCTCTTTCTTAATGATTTATTCTTTTGTTATTTTTATTACCTTTCTTACTACCTTTACTATTATTATTTTTTATTATGTGTTACCTTTTTGATAATCCCAAAAGGGGGATAAGGAGAAAAGTATGGCATTTATTTTCTAATTTATTTATTTTTATAATAATGTTTCTTAAATTTCTTTGATACCACACTGATATATATGCCTAATGTTATATTTTATCATTGATATCATGTTTTGATCTTACATTTGGTTCCATGAACTATTTACCTTTGATGCCATGATTTGTGATCATCAAAAAGGGGGATATTGTTGACCATCTTATTTTAATGATAACTAAATCATGCTTATTATAATATTAATGAGTTCCATGTTCTCTATAAGCATATTATAATCTAAGACAGATGATGAAACCTCCAAGGATGACTCACTGCCAACCATATCACACCTCCATCACCTATGAGTCACCATTGACACAACACACTGCCATCATGGAAACATGGAAAAGTAATGAAATGACTCACCATTAGGATCTCATAGCATCAGAGGAGTCACCACCAGAAGGATGAATCACCATCTGCTGAGTCACTGCCAACATAACAATTTGGATAAGTATAAAATGTCACACCACCAGCCTGATATACCTCCAAAATGAGACACTATCAGTAAAAGTCACCACTGAAATTGTGACACTGTTCTAAATTCACATCACCAGACTTATAAACCTCTATAGAGAGACACCATTACAAAGACACACCATCAGAACATTTTAACTATTCTATGACTCACCACCATTGTTTATCAAAATTATCTTTTTGAATTAATTTCTCTAACATCTAGTTTATTTAATTTAATGCCACGTGTTATTTTAATGATTATTTCTAAATGTCTCGACATAATGAATTAAATGACATGTTATCCCTAAGTATGAGGATTTAGAATATCTATATGAACATGTGGACACTCATTCATGCTACTGATAAATAGATAAGCAGAATCCCTCATGCACATATATGTGAAAAAGTGATATCTTGTATACTGAACACATAAAAAGATGATCCTTATTGCAAGAAATTACCTACTTCATCCTGCTATAATTGACCGAGGAAGAAAAAAAATCAACACATATATTCTTCCCTTCTGCAGTCAAGAACAAAAGTTTCTATTACACTCCGTTTTACTGAATTTTTTATGAGAACTCAAATCAAGATACCCTAAAAATAAAAATCAAAAGTCATGAGCTGCACAACATAGAAAAATTATCATCCATATACCTTCATACTTTTAGATTGCTTAGTTTTTTTATTTATTTTTACATTATGAGAAGTTCATGTTGTTCAATATATTTCTCAACACACTATCTCCTACTATAACTAGAAGATACATAGATATCTTCTTAATACTTTTTACACTTATTTTCCCATGGAAACCATGGAAGAGGTTCTATGCAACCTGTTGTATTTTTTATTCTGATGGATAAAAGTCAAAGAGGTCCTCTATGATATATTTTATTTTTTTCTCCCACAAATTATAGTGGAAGGGGCCTTGCGTGGTCTGGATAGTTGTATGCTATTGGAAAAACTGATCTAGGCTACAGATCAAATTGTTTATTTATATAAACTACTTAGTGGATGGTTATCACCAAGTAGAGAAGAATAAGTCTCATCTTGAGACTAAACCTCTCGTATTCAAAATTTTGTTGCATGTTTTATTTTGTTTTATTTTGATTCTATTCATTAAAACTAAAATTTTTTAAACTATAAAAAAATAAATACTTTGATAGTTAACCTTAATTAGTGTTTTTATATGATTTTAATTAATTAAAGTGATTTAAAAGGATTAAGTGATATTTTATATTATTTATTTGAGTCCTAATCAATCTTCTCAGAAATATTTTTAAGGATTGAAATTTATAATTATCTTCCTTTTTTTTGTTAACAGGGCTATTTTTTAAATTAACTTGTGGAATTTATTTTAGTCTATTTTGAAAATAAATTTTTATTGGGTATGCAATTCACCCCCCTCTTGAGATACTCACTCCAACCAGCACATTCTATATATTTCCTCATGTGGCTGAGGACACATTTTCCTAGAAAGATGAATGTCATATGAAATTAGAAACAATACCCTCTTGGATTGTTCCATAATGAATCTATTTAATATCTTGTTAATATATGCACCTTGAAATAGACCGTGAAGCCTCTTAGATCCATCAAGATCAATCTTGATCCCAATAAAATATGATTCTTCACTTAAGTCCTTTATGTAGAAGCATTTATTCAACAAGTCATTAAAAGACTATAAGACCGGTATTTCGTTTCCAATAAGTATTATGTCATCAAAATATACTATTAAGAAAACGACCACACTCCCATTAATATGCTTATAGAAACAAGGCTCAAATTCATTATTTATGAAACTAAATTTCATTATAGCTTCATCAAACTGAATGTTCTATGATCTGGATGCTTGTTTCAATCAATAAATCGATATTTGTAATTTTTATAAATTGTTGGAATCCTTTAAAGTCACAGACCCTTCACATTATGTCATATAAAAATATTCCTAAAGGTTCCTATTAAGTGATGTTGTTTTGAAATTCATTTTCCAAATCTCATAGTCATGGTAAACCAAAATGACAAGTAGAATTCTGATGGATTTCAGTATTGAAACTGGTGAATTTTTTTTCATAGTCTATGACTTGATACTATTTGAACCCTTTTTTAACTAGTCATACTTTATATGTACTAACTTGTCTATTCATATCAAGTTTCTTCTTGAATACCATTTGAAACCAACTAGTTTTACATCAATTGGAAGATTTACTAAAATCAAGACTTGGTATTGGTATAAGGAATCCGTTTTAGAATTCATAGATTATTACTACTTGGAAACATTTGTGTCACTTAAAACTTCTTTATAGGTTACATGATCATTATTATCAACTAATAATGAGTCAACATCCTTGGTGTCTAGAAAACCATAAATTTATAATTCTCTAACCTCTCTTGTAATCCTATATAGTACTTGTGTCTATGGAACATTCTCTTATATGGGGATTTGGGGAATTTTTTCTTGTCTTAAATCTTGCTTATCTTGAGCTTGGACTTTATTGAATTACATCTCACTCCCACTATATCCTTTAGAGATGTTATCCCCTTCAAGAAAAGTGGGATGTATGCTTACCACAACTTTATTGTTTGTAGGTTTATATAGGTAATACCCTTTAGTTTCCTTAGGATACCTTATAAAGATACGATTAGTTCCTTGGGGTGTAATTTTGTTTCAAAAATGTACTTAACAAATTATTTTCAACCCCACACTCGTATATATGACAACATGGGTAAATTTCCATACCAAATTTGACGTGGAATACTAGTTTATGCTTTAGTTGGCACCCAATTTAGTATGAATATTTCTCTTTGTAACACATATCCCCAAAAAGACAGTGGAAGAATAACATGACTCATCATTGATCTCATTATTTTAAATAGGATACAACTCCTCATTTTACTTATACCATTCCATTGAGGTGTATAAAGAGGAGTGAGTTAAGATATAATCCTAAACTCCTGTAAATAATCAATGAAGTATTGATTAATATATTCTCTACCATGATCTAAGTTAAGTTTCTTAATCTTATTACCAAGCCAATTCTCAAATTATATCTTATATTCCTTGAATATGTCAAAAGAATCTGACATACCTCATTAATTAAACATATCCATATCTACTTAAATCATTAGTAAAAGTTTTGAATTATGAGTACCCACCCCTTAATTCAACTATAAATGTTTAACACACATCGGTATAAACTAATTCAAGAAGCTCTTTGGTCCTTTAAAATTTTCTACTAAATAGGGATTTGGTCATTTTACCTTGTAAATATCCACAACATATACCAATTGGTTTTATATCAAAGGAATATAAATATCCATCTTAGTGTAATTTTGTAAAATGTTTTTCATTTACATGGCATAGCTAGTGATTCCATAAATGTGTGTGATATGAGTCATGTGAAGTAGTTTCATTATCAAATTCTATTACTTTGTTTGTGTAATAAAACACACAAAGACTATTATTTAAATGTTCTTTACCATAAAAAATGATTTCTTTATAAAATTAGAAAAATTTATTCCCAAATTTGAAAATAAATCCATCTATATCAAGTATGGATATAGAAATAATGTTTTTGGTAATAGATGGAACATAATAAAAATATCTTAAAACTGAGATCATTATTTTCAACAATGTAAGTTAGTGGTCCCTAATAGCCACAACAACAAGTTTGACTCTGTTGGCTACTCATAAATCTACCTTTCCTCAATCAACTTTCCATAATCTACTTGGTTCCTATATTTTAATACATATGTGAGAACCAAATTTTTTATCTAATAACTAAATTTTAGAAATAGATAGATTTCATTTGATAAAAATTCATATGAAGATTACCCTTTCATCTTTTTATAGGCACAATTTTTCTTCTAGTGGATCTTCTTTCCACATGATAAAAACACAACATCCTCCTCCCTTTCTTGTACCTTGATCTTTTTCTTCTTGTAAGGGAGTTGCAAAGATGATTTAGGATTAAATCTCTTCGCATAGCCTTTACTTTTCTTCAACATAAGGATGAAAGTATTTTTATGCTTCATTTATTAATCAGTTTATCAAAGTAGTGTGAGAATATCTAGAAGATACTTATCTATGTAGTTCATATTAAAATTGATAACAAAGTTGGATAATCCCTAAGGGAGTGATGAAAGAATGATATCAGTGCACAGTTCTTCAAGCAATTTAAATCCTATAACCTCTAGGAACTCAATGTATCCAATGAGATTGACTACAAGAGGCCTATCTAGTGCACCTTCTCCAAGCTTACTCTAAAAGAGTGCCTTGGATATCTCAAACCATTCCTATCAAGATCTATCCTAATATATACCATGGAGATGCTGGAGCATGCTATAAGAATCCATGTTTTCATGTGAATTCATGATATCATTAGACATAAATGAAGTAATTAAACACTAAAAATTTACCAAATCAATCAAATTTTTATCATAGATAGAGAAATACTCATCACTCACCTCCTTAGTAGGAAGATTAAATAGTGAAGATTCCACTGCATAATATTTTTATTCATAGTGCAACATAATTTTTAGGAATCTGAACCATTCTTATAAGTTAATGCTAATAAGAAGATAGTATTTCTATTGTATTAATTGCATAGATAATTTTGGTGATGAACTTATCATTTTATTCTAAAATTATAAAATCATGGATTATTAGTACTTCACTTGATTAAAATTTATGCGAGACATAATAAATTTAATTTTAAGTCTCCAACTATTTTATCAAGTCTCAACAACCCTCACTATTAAACTCAGAATGTTCTATAACTCAAGACATTCTAGTGGAAAGGATATATATTTCCCTTATTTATGATATAGACTATGGCCATGAAAACCATAAGAAGGTATTTAGGTAGGTTCTCTTTCCAACTAGAAAATGGAAGCTCCTTGATCCGTTGAGTGGAATCCATAATCCAGAAATCCTAACTAATATTTCCTCAATGCTTACCACCAAATTTTCATTTAATAGACTATAGATATTAAATTTAATACAAATTTAGTTAATTCAACCCAAAAAAGTCATGAAAACTCCCTAATAAAAGTAAGTTTTTAGACTATGTCCATGTAAACACTTAGTTATATGGTTTCATTCTAAATCAAGTAATGGAAGAATTGGTTTGACGTAATATTACCTTGAGGTATTTTTGTTTTATTATGTGTAAATATATATTTTTTATCCTTTACATGTCTTGTTAATATAAAGTGGATTTTACTTAAGTGATTAACCAGGTTTTGATAAAACATTTACACATAATACATTTATTTATATTACATCATTACATATTAGCTCATTTATTTATGTGATTGCAGTCTACCATCCATAAAATAAATAATGAATAAGAAAGAAATAAATAAATAAATAAACTGATCATGATCTTATCTAATGATTGATTTATTGACCAGACAACAAATCAACCTATGAGCTAGGTAAAAACTCATTGTGTTGGTATTGGAAAGAGTTACAATATTCCACTTGTCCACCTATGTATCACCTGGGTTGGTATCCTCTTGGTTTTATCGTGAACCACATCCACACACTTCTGGATACTATTTTTATTACATGTATTTATAACTCACACACAAGTGTGGGGAACCAAAGGATTGGTTTAGGGGAAATACATAAATAACCTTAAACACACATGTCCTATATAATAAAGGAGGGATGGATGACTCACAAGACCTTATATATAATTTAATAATAAATAATTATAATGTGACTTAATAAATTAAATTAAATAAAAACAATGCATACACAAGCATTTCTCAAGCTCATGAATAGTCAAACACATGAAACAGATACACAAAAGTACATTGGTTAACATTAATTTCTATTTGTTCTTTATTATTAAGATAAATATGATTTAATTAATTAATTAAACCCATTTTTTCTTAATGATCATATATATTCTCTTAGATATACCCATCGTTAATTAATTCATGGAAAATAAATGGCATGACCAATAATTACAGATAATTACAGTAAATAAATTGTGCATTTTTAATTCTTTAAAAACATCATTACATTGTTAAACACATGAGGTGCCAATCAGTGTAATAAGATTTTAATGATGAAATTGATTATTATAATGTAATTTAATTCTATCTATTATTGGGAGACTACACAGAGTGTACTATTGAGCTATAATCTGTGTTCCTTATTTTTTGTGTATATAGGATAAACATGTAGGGATTTAGTGTGTATCTCAGCTAGACTACCTAACATGTACCAACTAGCTACACATCATGTATCATGCTTGTTGTGTGTCTGACTAATAATTGAATCAACATATTCTTTATATGTGGGACTACATGACATATACTAACGAGATACACATCATGTATCACACTTTTTTAATGTCCGTGAAACCCATTGAATTACTCGACATGTTCTTTAGATGTGAGACTACACGACATGTACTAACCATCTACTTGATGTGTATCTCACTTGTCATGTATTTTCATAACTTGTAAAATAACTCAACAGGTATTTCATATGTGAGAATTAATAAACTACATGTCATGTACACCATCTACATGTTGTATGTTTCATTAATTACATAGGATTTTAGTCTCACACTACTAGTAACCGTGTATTTGACAACACAATTAAGATGATTTTTCCACTAAACCGTGTAGACTATATGATATGTATTCCAACTACACACCATGTAATTCAAAAAGTCATGTTCCAGGTTGGCCATGTTTACACCTGGTGTGAAATAAATTCACCATGTGTAATAATTCCTTAGCATGTCTTGTATACCATGATACATCCAACTATAGTATACTTGGGTACACAATGTGTACTTTGGATACACACCGTGTAACCCAATCTCTCCTGCAAGAATCCTTGTCACTTCCCGATGACATCTCTATTCATTCATCATTTGTTTTTAGGCCTTTAAGAAAATATTAATCTTGAATAAAATAATTAAAATGTAAAAATCATGTTAATTAAACATCAGATTAAAGAACTGATAATCTATAAATGAAAGATCTAATTATTTCATAATCAATCAACAATCAAATAAATAATTATAAATTTAAAATGTAACTGATATGATACCACTTTAAGGTTCAAGGTGTAGCAGATTCCCCTTGGTGGGTGAATAACCATTAAGTTTTTTTTTTCAGATTTGATGGATCATTCACTAATTTTTTGGAATGTAAATGTCATGACCAAAAGAATTTTTCCATCGAATATTGACATAGAGAATCCCGAAACCCTGAGTGGATATCAACGAATTAAATTTATAATAAAATTTAATTTAGATCTGAAGAAATTTTACCTCATATTAGGAACTTTATTCAATTATGATGTTGTTTATCATCTGAAAAAACCATTTTCAAATTATCATCATTGCGCTTGTAGGATCTAAGTATAGAATATCTCTAGAGGTGATTCAAACGTTCTCCTTCGATCTCCAAACAACCCCAATGGAATGTTGGGTGCTAGCGCAACTGATCTATCACCTTGCGTTGTTCATATTTTTTTATTTCTTTCAAGCATGAATGATTCTCTCTTGTACTTATCATTATTAAGAGGAGGAGAGAAGGAGGAATTCGAGAGAGAAATCCATTGTACACAATAATTCTCAATTCTCAATTAACCCCACACAATAGACATAAATATTTATTTATAGAGTTAGGGTTTAGGTTAAAATACCATTTAATTGAAAAAAGACCCTTAAATAATATAATAAACCTTATCTTACCCCATGACATATATTATTATTATTATTATTATTATTATTTTATGGATTGTACTAACTGAAGCAACAATAAATATTATTTTACTGGATTGTAAATTAATATTTATCACCAGACATGATCTTTGTCTGCTCATCCTCCTTTATATTTATCAAATACCTGAATAAATATTTAATTAAATATTTCTTCATAAATAAATATTCTATTCGACCTTTGATGAATACATATTTATTAAATATTTAATAAATAAAATAAATATTCTATTCACAATCAGGTGAATACATATTTATTTAATATTTGTGATAAATAAAAGATGAATAAAATTATTCCTAATTATTAAGAACAATATTTATTCTAATAATTGAATTAAAATAAAATTTAATTGAAATATACAGGAACACTTAGTGTGTGAACTTATATATTTTTTCTCATTGAAATTAGGTGGCTTTCCCTAAAGTTCAAGATTACTGTCTAGAAATGGGCCAAGGAACCCAAAAGAAAGAAGTTTAATGTCTCAATGCCGACAACCACATACGAGTGCTCACTGTGTAATATAATCCATTTATCAAAATAATTCATCAAGTATGTTTCACATTTGTTTCATCAACCTATATGTTTGATACACATTTATTTGACTGTCTAAAATAAACATATTGTTACACCATGACCATGGAATTTAATGTAATAGATCCATTTCAATCAAAGGGTCGAGATATCATCTTCCATAAATATAGAAAGGAAAAATTCTTCATTGAATTATTAATAAATAACACACCATTCATGATACACCCAATATACCCAACTTCTCCATGAACTGTTATCATCATGGTTTATAGGAATATATCTAAGTGCATGATTCTTGACATGCATTAATAATAATCTTAAAGTCTAAGGTCAATTACACATGATCACATATAATAATATACAACAACTCATAAACATGTGGAATTCCTATAGGTGAGTATGTTTTCATAATATACCATCTTGAAGATTACCAAGTGTGAACTTTGTGAGAAGACATTTCATCTGCTTATAAGTAATCACACCTGATAGTCAACATTATATGTGTCCCATCATAGTATTTTTTGTAACTATAGAAATATATTTTAGAATATTATCATAGCATTTCAAGGTTTTCATCATAGTGGGGAACTGGTATGTCCTTATTAATACAATGGATACTCTAGGACATTATTATATTAAAGTCATGTAGAACTGTGAATAATATGTAATAAGATTTTTTATTAACATTCAAATATTCAAGTATACATGTTATATAAAGTATAAATAGTTGGTTATAGAACACTAAATCTAAAAAATATCACATGAAACAAGCCAGTGTACACTAATATTTTTACACAAAAATGATAAAATACATAGAGATGGTCAACAATAACTTGAAGTGGAACTCCCTCCTACTGTGTTGGAAAATTTATTACGAGTATCACCTTCAACACGATATATACTGCATCGTAGTCCCACTCCCTATTTTTAAGGCCAATATATCTAATATTATTAGACTCTAGACTCCCCCAAGGGATGCAAACTGAAAATATTAGGGACCAATGTTGGATGATCAAAATGTAAGGTAAAATAATGAAAATCACTAACATGCATCCAAAACACACTATAATAATCAAACAGAGTGCTCAATCGATATACTGGATCAAAAAAAAGTTCCCAAGACAAGTTTAAAAATGAAAAATATGTAGTGAAATGTGCATAGGGATACCTAAATTCCTATAAAGAACCACAATCATTGTACCTATTCTCTAGGTATACCACTATCACTCGACCACTGTTTCCCGTGAGTGTGTCATGACACTCAGTTACCTCAAAGCACCTACCTACCTAATAAAAGCATCAAACATGAAATAATGATGCATATTTTAGTATTTTATCAATTTATCTTTGGAACTTGTGACCAAATTGAATCCCATGTTGCATCCCTTGATAATCCTATTAAGAGAATTTGATAAATTTATTTACAAAATGATAGAACGTCACCTGTACTAATTCAATGATCGATAATTTATGAACACCGTTGAAGAGGCCATTTATATACTTTATGATATTAGTGTTCATAAGTCCATATTTCCTACCACCATAATGTTATAATGTATATTTTTCCTTCAAAATTTGCATCACATAATAATAGATATATTTATTATCCCTTCAGATTCCTTCTAGCTACTCATTAATTTTTTTCACTATAGTAATTCAAATTATAAAAGAATAAGCCCTAATTTTATTTAAAAGGACAAAAAATATTACTAAAATATAAATTATTTTAAAGATAAATACCCAATTGTATGATCAAATTCTTTACTACCTCATCTTTAAAATAATTATGGACATTACTAGAAATATGTTTGATGCAATATCAATGATAACCATTAGGTTATTTCCATGAAAACCCATCACTATTAACAACTTATATAATCGATCAATGATGATAAGATATTAAAAAAACTTCTTGGATCTTCAAAACATGCATGTGTATATAGTACAATAACCAAATCCCTGATTCAAAGTTTTCCTTTCAACAATAGTGAATGCTAGTGGGATAGGGGCACAATTACCATCCCGTGAGGAAGAAATGAGTAATACAACTATATAATTTCTATAAATAAAAGTTTCATTAACCTAAATGAATTGTTTTAAATAAATAAATGTGGTGATACATGGAATTAATGACAAGCCCAAAATATCCTATAGAACCCCACCTTTGTTTGATCAACCCTATTATCATGGTAGACAAACTCAACAATGTCAGTATAATAAAAAACCAGATTATTAAGAGACAAAAATATCATTAGTTATGAAAAAAATTAAATGATTAATCCCCATAACTATACACTTTTACAATTAATTTCTATTTTTTACTCTAAGCTTTGACATAATAAATTTGGTATTTTGAAAAATGTTTCACTCATTTAGAATGAGTAACATAGGAACATCCTAACATTTTCTTATCATCTCAATATTAATTGTCAATATAAACTCTGAATATTATTCATAATGATCCCATGCCAGCAGTGGATTCACAAAAGTATGTGGGCCTTCTAACTTAGTTATCTTACAACATGTAAAAAATGTATCATATATTTCACGCATGAAAAATTTACATTTCAAACCCATATTTATTACATCAAATGATATATTTTTCATTATTGGATTCATCAACCTCAAATGAAAAATGTTACTCTATGTGGTATTGATTAACCACATTTGTCAATGAATATTTAGATTCAAACTCTTGTCTAATATAAAATGTGTTATCTGTTGAAGAAGGTGTGTTACCTAGAATTATTGAGAATTCAATACTTGGTGTAATGAAACCATAATAAAACACACACACATGCGACATTCACTCTACTAAGGAATTCAATGAGCTAGGTTGGTTAATACTAGATATTTCTTGTCTATATGTCAAAGAAACCAAAAAATTTTCATTGTCCACATCTTCCTCAATCACATCATCTCCCATTGCATCATCAGGCACTTCCTCATTAGAGAAAGTCTCATTCATTAAATCAAGAGTATCAATAGTGATGTATCCTATAGTTCTGTTCATATTTTTATCATATTCTTTATAACTAATATATCTTACTAGAGTCATATGATAAGATAATGAATAATAATGTTGTGAAGTACTCACTTAAACAAATTTTCCATAACAAGTTTCTATAGTAGTAGGGAACACCTCATAAATACCAAAAATTCCTACATATAATTACATTAGACCAAAACTACACTATTTTATGAACAAAGATGATTCTATCACCCAATCCTCATCATTAAATATGTTGATATATGATTGAAATAATTACTTGATCAACCCTCGGTTTTAAGTGACTATGAATCTTCCTATGAACTTCTTTCAATGTCACACATTCACGAATGTTAACCAATTTTTAGGTGGAAAAATATATCTAAATCATTTATTGTTATAAATTACTTCACAATTGTAGTATATTGATGCATGCGTGATTAACTAGAAAAAAATTAGTAAATCATTATATATATATCTATAGAGTATCATGGAATGATTAACATTCTTTAATCTGGCAACATTTAAAAAATGATGACTTGATCTTGATCATTTTTCTATGGATTAGTTTATCATTAATAGATAAACCAAAAAAAACTTGGGGGGGATCCTAGAGCCTTAATTATATAAAATTTTAATGTTATATAATCTCATTTTATTCGTGGTGTATAAATCTAGTATCAAACATCAACGCCACCGACAAAGTCTCCTTTTATTACAATAATACTGACACACTGGTGAAGAGTTTTAGGGGTTTGGGATATGTAATATTTTATCGTGAACACATAGGCCCTTACATTATTAGAGAAAGGGATGATACACAAGTAATAAATAGAGAAATAAAATAAAATTATTAAAAATTAAATAACCACATACAAAATAATTAACATTCAATTACAATCATACATTGGTCAATCATCTAAAGATCAGTTATCACTCAATAATATTATCATGTTTTTTTGAAGGATAGTTATCCTGTTATATATATAGTAAATATTTAGTAATAACATTTTTAATTATAATTATATATATTACTATAAATTTATGTAAGTAATGATGTAAGTTAAATATAAATATTAATATTTTTCACAATAATAATAATAATATATATACACATATATCTAATTAATGATTTAAATAAGAAATAATATAATTTTTACTTTTAATTAATGATTGTAATAATATATTTTAAATTTAATTAAAATTATATATGATAAATAATAAATATATATGTATATATTTATATTGATATTTTTAAATAACAGTGACGTGATTTTGAGACTTTTCCTATAGATTGGTTTATTATTAACCGATAAACCAACCAAAACCTTGGGGGAAACTCTTGGATCCTCCATTGCCTCATATTTTAGTAACCATAAGTCTTAGTTCAGTCATAATGTATAAATCAAGAATCAAACACCAACACCTCTTACAGAGCCTCCTTTATTTACAATATTACTCATATGCAAGTGAGAGGTTATAAAGTATTGGAATACAAACCATTTTATCATGGAAACATAGACCCTTACATTCTTAGAGATAGGAATGACATTCAAGTCATCAATGAAGAGAGAAAATGAAATTGTTACAAATTATATAACCAAATACAAGAATTATACATTGGTCGATCATCTTAAGATCAATCATCACTCAATATTCTTACCAAATATTTTTAAGATGATTCTTATGTTTTGCATATAGTAAATATATAATAATAATAATTTTAAATATAATTATATATATTGCTAAATATATATGAAATTAATATTATATATACACACATATATAGATTATTCAATTAGTTATAATCAATTATATAATAAATATATAATAACAATATTTTTAAATATAATTATATATATTACTAAACGACTATGTAATTAATGGTATATATATATATATTATTCAATTAACATTATATTTTAAATTTAAATATGATAAATTTTATATTATATATATAATAAAAATATTTAAATTTAAATAACCAATAATATATTTTTCACCTTATTTTAATTTAAAAATATTAAATTAATTTATATATATAATTTTTTTAAGTAATTATATTTTAAAAAATATAAATAATTTCATTTTATACATAATTACTCATAATATTTATTATTTATAGTTAATTTTTTTAAAATAATAATATTAATAATATATTTTTTAATTTCATTAATGATAATATATATATATATATATCAAATACTATATTGTAAATTTAATTAAATTTAAATATCATAACTAATATAACATATATATAATTATATTTAAATAAAAAAATAATATTTTTTACAAAATATTATTAATAATCTAATTTTTGAAAAATATTTTGATAGAATAATTTTATTTATCCAATAATATATTTTCAATATATTTTAATTTAAATAAAAATATATAATATTATATTTACATAGAAATATATTCAAATATATTTATTAATATTCTAAATTATAATTATACATATACATTTTTGTAAGAAATTATATTTTCCTAAATATAAATAATATTATTTTATACCTAATTACTCATAATTTAACACAATTTAAATTATCCTATCATCATATTTAAATTTTATTAACCATTAAATGCAATCTAAATCATATAAAGAACATATAAACTAAATAATACATTCATATAATCATACAATTTAATTAAATAAATCATGAAAACAAAATAAATAAAACAATTAGAAAACTTAAATTTTAAAAAAGAAAATTTACCTTTCTGAAGGACATAAATAATATCTTGAGAAAGAGAGAAACCAATTCTCCAAAATTTGATGCAAATTCAGAGGGATGAATGATAGAAAGGAGGGGGGGGGGGGGGGTTATGATTTTTTCAGTGGGAAGCATGAACCTCGTTCATTCCTCCTATTTGAAGGTTGCACATGAAGCATGAACAAGGTTCATACTTCCATTCCAGCGACAGAGGAATCTTGAACCTTGCTTATGCTTCCTCGCTAAATGAAGAAGCATGAACAAAGTTCACACATATTCTATCCTATTTTTAAAAAATACAAATAACCCTATCTTATTTAAAAAAAATCTAAATTCTAAAACCTAAAGAAAAAAACACATCATATCTCCATCTAAAATGAAATATCAAAATTTTATTAAAATACATCATAAAAAACATACTTATATTTTTAAAAAATATTCAATTAAATACAATTAAAAATATGTTTCAATTCCACATATCCCCAAAAAATTAAATTTTCATCTTGATTATATTTTTAATTTTAAAATAGAACATTTCAACCTTCATTAACAGAATAACCCAATTTTAAATGGAAAACATTTGATATTTCAAATAATAAACACATTTCCATTAAAAAATCATAATATAATTTTTTAATCATTTTCAATCTTATAGTGAAAAGTAACTAAAATATATTCAAATTATATTTAACATTTTAATATAGATATTAAAAAAAATATTTT
Source organism: Viscum album (assembly GCA_963277665.1). Taxonomy (NCBI): domain Eukaryota; kingdom Viridiplantae; phylum Streptophyta; class Magnoliopsida; order Santalales; family Viscaceae; genus Viscum; species Viscum album. Next base: position 857,760,855 of record OY728166.1, read on the forward strand.
TTTCAAAGTAAATGTAACACATGAAAATTCGGAACATTAAAAATTAATTAAGAAACAATATTTTTTAGAAAATTTTCAATGAAAATAATATTTGATCAAATTTCATAAATATTATGAAAATAAGAAATATAAATTCTATTTAAGCATAGAATTATCAATAAATTTAATGAAAATAATTTTTTAAAGTATGAAAAGTAATGCTACATCAAAAGTTTATAAACATATTTCGTGGAAGGAATAGATGTTTAATGGGTGTACAAAAATGGATTTTGTTATATAATGGATTGAGCTATGTTTTATTTATTAATTCTCTAAAATTTGAAACTGATATCTTGGAAATGAGAGTATTGTAATATTTACTAAAAAAAATTAATTATGGCATGGTTATGCATGGGTTGTTACAACCAAACATTATTAGGCACGGTTTAGTCAATGAAGAGTCATGTTATCCTTTCTATTTTCATTTAGGGATTTATTTAGAATCAATAACATTCTCACTAAATATTTTTCAATCATAGGTTACCTAAAAGACACCATATAAATGAATCAATTTTTATTTTATATGGATTTTGGGTCATGACTTTGATATTCAGATTCAAGAAAACCCAATACTAAATACTTAATGTGTTTATTTGTTTGATATCCCAATTAAATAATGAGTTAATATTCTTAAAAACTATCAAATAAAAAAAATATTTATGGATCAATAAGATTAATTCTTAGAAAATAATTTATTTTATATATGTGAAATAAATGAAACTTATCTTTATAGGATTTCAAGATTAATAAGAAGGGTTTATTCCTAATATAATGGATGAGATTATTTTATAAGAGGTTTCAGATGAATTACTAGCTCATAATACTCAAGAAACATAAAGTTCATGTTAAGTATATTATGATACTAGGAGATATGAATTTATTATGGGTCTTTATGATAATGTAACATTCATAGAAGATGAAACCACCAAAAAAGAAGACATTTTAAGTTTTTATTATATTAAATGATCATAATCCATGAAGTTTGTGATGTATTGTTGGAATACTAACCAAGTTTGGGAATTGTTTGATGTGACCGATGTTTCTAGACTCTTAGGTTTCTAGTGGGTCTTCAAAAATATAGCTATAATGGATGAAAAGTATCTAACTATAAAAAACTATTGATGGAAAAAGGTTAAAAATAAATTTATGGAATTAATCATGAAAAAATATTTTCACATGTCTCCATAATCAAATCCATTCAAATCCATTTATCCTTAGTAAAATCATATGATTATAAGATATATTAGATAGATGTGAATACAAAATTTCTTAACTAGAATCTACTTGAGAATATGTAAATGACACAACCCAGAGGTTTTGAGAATCCAAATGAAATTGCTAAAGTATATAAGTTCCAATGATCCATGTATGAATTAAACTAGAAATTTTTGTTTTCCAATCTTTATTTTTATGAATAAATTAAAAAATCTAGTTTCATAAAGAATGAAAATTAATTTTGTGCATATAAGTGAAAAAATTAGAGAACAATAGTCTTTAAAATGTTTTATATAGGTAAAATACATATGATTGAAAATGAAAAACCAATTTTACATCCTATAATGGATTGATTGAAAAATTTCTTCTTAATGAAAAATATGGATGATGAAACATATATAATATATAAAAAGATATATAGAGATATATTGGATAAGTTTCTTGGGTTGAGTTAAAATAAATATATTTATAAAATAATAAAATGGTTTAATATGGATAATTCCATGAATTGATCTTTATATTAAAATTTTAGATCTTTATAGTTCCCAAAACATAATGTTAAATAAGTACAAACCCCTCTGATATCATCCATAATCCAATAATACATAAATTATATTATATAAAATCTATTATGGTTCATGATTTTGATATTTTTTTGACCTCAGTAAAACCCTGTGTCCTTTTTGGGTTGTGAAATTTAGGAGGAGTTTGAATTTATGACTTCTGAAGCGGGAGTCATTTTGATAATTGAGATTCGGATTGGAATTATGAGAGTTAGAGTGTTTTTAGTAGATTTTTTTTGATATGTATTAAGGATCAGGAGGTTTCTGGGTGCTTGAGTAAGTCTAGAGAGTTTTTGGTTGAATTTAAGAATTTTATAAGGGTTTTACCCCTATTAACGATTACTGAATGGTTAGGAAAAACCTTGTGAGAAAACAAATGATGTGGTTTTGGATTTGGGTTTTGTGCATAGTTGTAGATAAGCTTTTCAAAACCTATAATTCTATTTCAATTTTTATTTTCACAGTTTGCACATGAGGGGGGTAGCTTGAGATAGTTCTAACCACATGGTTGGAACACAATTTGAAAAACTATGAAGAAACCATGTGTCCTATTGATTTTCACTAGAAAGGGTAACAATAACCCTTTGAATCTTTGATATTTTAACCCCACACCACTCTCCTTCTCCTCTTTCTCACACGCGATAAACAAGTGGTATCATTCCCTTCACTTCCATTGATTTGACTCATATTTGGGGTATTTTTGGTGTCATTCATTAGTGATTTAAGGTATTTTATACTCACTTATCCCTCCTTTGTTTGTCTTATTTCTCCCCTATTTTTATTTGAGTCATCTAGATTAGGGTTTACTGGTTATTTCCATCGAATCATGGTGGATATAATCTAATATGATGAGAATTTTGGTCAGTATGGCTAAAGGATATCCTGATATGATGAACACACACCGCTATACACTATTTTGTTGGAGGTGTGCCACATTATGAATTATTTTAGAGGTTTAAATTTAAATATATTAAAATGGAAATTGAATTAACAGAACATGTTGGTGATTTTGCGTAGCTTAGGTTTTGGTGGATTTCAGGAGGAGACCACACCCTGTTGCATAAAATTTTAGTGAGTGGATGTTTCTCAGTGAGATTTTAGGATTTATAACTATTTAAATTAAAATTTAAAATTAATTATAATTGTTTGTAATTAATTAAATTTTACATCTTGGCTTATGTTAGGGCCTCATGTGGGTTGTAGATATATGGTTGGACCTAGATGAGTTTGGTCATGGAAGACCGAGCTGCTTAAAAGGAAATGGTTTTGATTGAGGAAGGTGGTTCCTTGAGAATACCCCTTTAGTAAATGAATTTTATTTATATATTCATGTGATATGTGGTCTCTCCAATAAGGGTGATCAAAATTTTACATTAAATAATTTTTTTTATTAAAATAAAATGCATATGGATGAAATGTATGTGTCAAGGACCATGATGGACCCTTAGACCCTAGTTGATGCCTTGATCACCGATGGTAAAGGACTTGATTATAAATATGTGCATTGAGATAGATGGGATCGTAAGGGGTATGAATTAAATAGAGTGAATGTAATATAGTGTCCCTAGGGTAGGATCCCTTAGACACCTCCTTGGAGTGGTGAGTATTAGACTAAGATGTTTAGACCAAGTATGCCCTTATGGAATAGTGATAGGCCTTAAATCCTTCAGGATAGTTGATATGAGTGTGCATAAAGTGATCCACCCTCACTAGCATGTGAGTACCCTAGTGAGTGAACCTTTATAGATTGTTGATAGTTTAGGTGAGTGGAATAATCTAGGATAGTCCGATACTTGAGACGAGAATTATGAAATATTCTTAAAGTGATGCTAATGGGCCTTATCTTATCTTTATAGTTAGGCCATAGTGTGATTATGATGATTCCAAGGGATGTTATGCCCTCTGAGTGATGGTTGATGACCCGAGAGATGAGTTTGAGACTGAAGAACCCATGTAGGGTGTCAATGTTTTGGTGTATCCTAGAGGACACCAATGGATGTCCCAGTTTTATGTTAACCCTTGACAGAGTTAGTGTGGGAATGAGTAGTAATGATTTCAGGTGTCACCATAGAACCTAAATCGATTATATAAGCCCGATAGGTATCTAATGACTGGGATAGGTCACGCACTTGAGAGACTAACCTTAGTTGTATGAGATGGGTTTGGCAGGTGGCCAACAAATGCAATCATCATCATCATCATCATCATCATCATCATCATCATCATCATCATCATCATCACCACCATAATCATCATCATCATCATCATCATCATCATCATCATCATCATTATGAGATGTTACAGGGTGGATGTTGGCCCCATGATTATTTATTATTGTGATGTTACCAGATATGTTTGATAATGATGAGATGACATGGATTACCTCCCTATAATTTAGAAGTTCTTGACGATGATGGGATGTTGGGGATTACATCCAAAAGATCTAGTGATGCTTGATGATTACATGGGATACTAGGGATTAACTCCCAAGTATCTAATGAATATACATGGTGTTTTGAGAGAGGCCTAGTGATTCTTAGGTTCTCATGTTGTACCTCATGATGTTTGGAGAGAAAACTAGTGATTCTTAGGATCTGTTCATTGTAACTTTTGATGATGGGTGAGTTTCCTAGTGATTCCTATAATTTGGGGGATAACTGGGGGATATTTCATGTGATACCCAATGATTCCTAGTATATAGAGGGATTCCCTAGGAAATAATTTATAAGGTTCCTAGGATTCCTAGGACTTGGAAGGATGACTGGTGATTTTCAATGAGATGCTTAGGATTCATAGGATCTGGTGATTATTGGACATGATGATAAGATTCCTATAACTATTTATAGGATCTAGTGTTCACTCCTCACATAGGCATTTTCATGAGATCATAGGTTAGGACTCGTATCCCCCTGAGGATATGTGTCGTGCTTAGAGAAATACAACATTGGCCAAAGTAGGTATAGTCGATCTCAAGTGTCACATTTGGACCCAAGGATAGAAAATGATAATTTATTTATGCTTATGCATTGTAGTTATTTATTTATTTAATCTGATTTTATCATATGTGAATACACTATATTTACTGGTTATGTTTGGGACCTCATTGGTGGTTCCCTATTGAGTTTTACTCACACCCCACTCAGGCGACCATGTCACTTGGGTATCCAATCATATCTCATTGTTCACAAATTTAGGTAGGGAAGATTCCCCATGTTTCATGATTGAGTAAGATAGATAAAATGGGACTTATAGAATGGGGTGAGGTGAGTCTTGGGGATGATAATAGAGCATCCATGCATTTTATCTATTTTGTTTATATTGTATTTATAATTGAACAAGTGGATAGTCAATTGATGTTTGTTGGTATGATCGTATGTATGTATGACTACTTGATTTCATATGATATTTATTATAACATTTTTTTGGTTTATTTATTTCACATACTCTAATGATTATTACGTTGGATGTTTCTTGGTTATTTTCCACTATGTTTGACTTTGATATGAGGGTATAATATCCGAATGGAAACACCTTAGACCCTTACTATTATTCGGCAGACTCCATTTTATAAGGAATCATGCCTGAGTTCAAGTAGATATCACTGGTCTAGGTACCAATTAAGTGGTATATAGTGGTAGGTCATTATAAAGTAGTATTAGATCATTTTATTTTTTCTTACTAGTTGGAAAGATGGTAGAAAAGTGATATAGAAATTTTTAAAATCTTATTATGGGCCTCAGACTAGTCTGTCATGAACACCATTCATGATGGTAAGTATAAGTTATCAAGGAAATGAGATTTTTATTCTTTATTTACAATTTTATTGTTATATTATTTCACCTAGTATGACACACTTGAGTTTTGTATTTATGATTTATGGGTTTTTATCTCTGAGCTCTTTTACAAGAGGCCAGTGTACATGAATCATTCTTGGGTCATAGGAATCACATGATATTCATGTGTTTGTGTGTAATTGATATCACAAATGATAAGTTTTATCTATTTAAAGTGACAACAATAACTTATATGGTGGTATCCCATATAACTTGTTTATATAATTATACTCAACTAAACCAAATTATATTTTTTTATGACAGATCATGTGGATGATATTGGGGAATCCTTCTTGATGATGGATATACATTCCCTCCTATAATGGATGTATAGTGACCCCTAGTGCATTGATATAGGAATTTGATGTCTTGAAATTGGCTCTAAAAGAGAATGGGTTCAGTTACTTAAATTTTCAAAAATAAACCATGTGATGTTTACCCACATAGATTCATGGTGAAATTTTACATAACCAAACCACATGATCATTGTTTATTTGGAACAGACTATCATGATATGATTCCATTATATATACACATCTATGAGATCATGGTCCTCAAGGGGGTATTATCATATGCATATTCTTGGTGAGGATCAATTCCCTAGTAGGCCTATGACATGGTATGTGATGTTATATATATATATGTGTGTGTGTGAGAGAGAGAGAGATATAGAGAGAGACCCTAAAGTGGGCGTGTTATAATGTGATATAACTTGTGGTATATTTAGTGAGTTCAGGGATATTACCACTGAGCTATGGCCTTTATGGAATATAGTTTATGGGCTACCTCAAAAAGCACAGTGCCTCGAGATACAAATTCAGCTTTTGGAGAGATGAATGATATACAAGGGTAATCCAAGAGAAAGTTTATACTAGGTTTGTGGGTGCCCTTAGAGATATAAATCATGGGTATATTATTTAGATCATGAAATCATGGTACATTATGTTCTACTAGATAAGTGATAAATTCATGGAGATTCCTTATGATTTTATGGTGAAAATAACTTGAGGTGTCTTGGTATCAAGTCTAGTTTCAAAGGAACGGATCAGTAAGATGCTAGACCTTATTGTTTTTGGGTGTGGTTATTGATGAGATAAATGGTTTTAATCCTATATGGTCCAATCTAGGTTAGTTATAGAGTGGTTAGACACTTTTGATTTTGGTATGGTGCTCAAGATGGCGGGTGATTGTGTGAGTATCACTGGCATGGGTGAGATGTTCGACATATTGGAAAACATGCATTAAGGTGATTCTAATTAGATGCGAATAATATACATGGTGACTATAGTCAGTGATTTAGTCATGTGATCCTATTAATTTATGGGATAAGAATTTAGGTGTTAATAATAAGATGATATAATATTGTATTCTTGCTTGGGTATGACTTATTTTTCTAATGAAGGCTATTGAGAACTATTATAAATGATGACTCATGCGGTGGCATGATATGAACATGATTTTTTTTAATTTAATTTAACTTGAAGTATCACATGGAGATGGTGTTTTTTAAACTCTTATGGTTAGGTTTTCTTGTTGGTTTTAGATAATATTGAGATCTCACATACTAGTTACATGTGGTGGCCATTGATTATGGCTCAGTGAGTGGTCATGTGTAGGATAATGACTGTTGGAATTAATGAGATTATAATGGTATTGTTTTCCCAAGAGTTTTAATGAAATGATAAATGTACCTTTATAGTGAGAGGTAACATTATATATGTATTGGGGTGTTGTGGTACGTTTGAACTGAGTGTGTGTCTTGACATGGATTTTCAAGAGGGCGTGATGATAGAACCCATTAAGGTTTCACTCGAGGAGAGATATAAGGAAATTTATATGGTGAGGATCACACCATATCCATTGGAGGGTGTGAAACTCATTATTTATATAAATTTAGTGGATATTGAGGATGAAATTCCTGGTGAGATGAGAATGGTTATTTTTTGATGTTTTTAGTTGGTGCTCGGGTATGTGCCAGACAATCATATTCTAATCATTATGTATTATAATGTATGGAGCATGGTTCATAGAGATATGAACTTATGTTGGTAGGGATGTGGGTGTGATGAGACTGGTCATTGGATTGTAGAGGTATCATTAGGATTCCAATGAGCAGGTGAACACAATTTTATCTGGTTCTTTGGTGAAAACTAGATCTAAGTATTGAATACAGTATTGAATAGAGTATGATGGTTAAAATTAGGCTTAAGATGGTTTGGATGTTATTTGAGGCCGTGTTATATTGACAGTGCAACAATGCTTGGGGTGAGGGCATGAAAAATGGTTTGGTTGGTTGAGGATCAAACTATAGAATTACACTGAGTTCAAGGTACAAATTTCAATTTGGGTGTTGGATGATCAAATGATGCTTCTAAGGATTCTAGCACCATGATCGGGTGATGTGATAGTTCATCAGTGGAACCATTTTTGAGAATGATAGTCTAGATAAGGACTGACTGATGTTTATATATTAAATTGGGTACAATGAGATAGAAACATCACTGAGGGGTTCATTGGACCATTAGAAATGTGTTTCAATAGATGATTCCTATGGTGGGGAGCCTTATGACTTGGAATCAACCCTTATGAGACGAGACTTATGGTGGGGTGCACCATGAAATATAAAATGAATTGGTTGATGAATCTATGATGTTTTAGGAAATAAAGGTGCAGGTAAGAACCATATCAGTGTTTCAATGATTATGGAGAGAAGGTGGATTGAGTTTTGATGGATAATGCACATCGTGTTTAGAGTTTCATAGTGTAAGTTTGATTGTTGTTATAGAGTAGAGCATGATGATTTAGTTATGAATATATGACCTAGATTGGTCAATATTAATTGTTTAAATTCCACCAATTCTTATAATGGATGGGAAGTGTTATGGTGTGGAGGTTATAAAACCTCATGTTCTTTCTAGTTTGTGAAATTAAGGATGATTTTGAAATTTTTACTCCCAGAGTGAGAGTTATTTTGATAACTGATATTCATATTGTAATTTTGATAGTTAGAGTATAATAAGTAGATGTTTTTAGATATTTATTGAGGCTTTAGAGGCATCCTAGGTTCTTGGGTGAGTTTTATGAGCTTCAGGTTGAATTTTAAAATTTTTAAAAGGAGTTTATTCCTGTGCACAGTTACCACAAGATTAGGGAAAACCATGTGGGAAACATTATGAAGTGGTTTTGTATTAAGGAATGGAACATATTTGGTGGATGATTATAGATAAACTATAAAAAACTTAAATTTAGTTTTAGTGGTTATTATCATAGTTGGAACATGGTTTGGAAAACTGTGTGGCCAAACCATGTGAGGGGGATAGATTGAGATAGTTCCAAGTGCATGGTTGGCATAAAATTTGGAAAAATGTTTAGAAATCATGTGACCTTACTATTTTGATTAAAAGTGTGAAAATAACCTTTTGACCCTATGGGTTTTAAAACCCACACTCCCTCTCCTTCTCCTATCTCTCATGAATAATTTCTAATAGGTATCCCCCTCTTATCTTACAATTCCCCTTAGATTTAGGGTGTTTTGGTGTCATTATTTGGTTATTTAAAGCATGAAATCCTCCCTTATCCATTATTTGTTCTTATTCATATTTTCCCATTATTATTTGAGTAATTTGGATTACGATTTAGTGATTATTTCCACCAGATCATGGTGAAAATTATTATATATGACAAGGTTTTTACTCGGCGTGGCTAGAGAACATCTTATGTTGATGAACACACACCGTATCATGCATTTTTCATGAAGGTACATCACCCTATAAATTTTCTTAGGGGTTTAAATTTAAATTAATAAAATTTTATTTTGAATCAATTTCATATCTTGGGTATTTTTTGTGGATTAGGATTGTGTGCATATCTTGAGTAGACCTCACCCCATTACTTGAGGTTTTGGGGAGCAGATATTGCTTGATGAGATACGAGGCTTTATTATTATTTAAATTAAATTGTGAAATTATTTAAAATTGTTAGTAATTAATTGAATTATTAATTTTGGATTTATTTAGGGCCTTATTTAGGTTGGAAATGAATGGTTGTACTTGAAAAAGCTTGGGTTAGTATGGATGAGCTACTTAAAAGGGAATGGATTCGATTGAGGTAGGTGGACCCTTGAGATCACCCCTTCAGTAAATGCATTTTATTTATGTATTCATGTGATACATTGTTTTACCAATAATATAGATAAACTTTTTAAATTAAATAAATTGGTTTACTAAAAGAAAATTCCTATGAATAAAATGTATGTATCATGGGAAATGATGGACCCTTGGACCCTAGTTGATGCATTAAACATTGATGGTAAAGGACCTAATTATAAATGCATGACTTGAGATATATGATACCCTGAGGGTTATGAATTAAATGAAGTTAATGTAACCCAGTGTCCCTAGTGTAGGATCCCTAAGACACCGCCTTGGGGAGGAGAGTGTTGTACTGAGATGATTGGCCCGAGTAGGCCATAATGAAACTATGAGAGGACTTAAATACTTTAAGCTATTTGAGATGGGTGTGGGGTGAGTGATCCTCCCCCACTATGCCCTCTGAGTGATGCTAATGAGGATTATCCTATGAGGCCAGTGAGGATGTAGTGTGATCATGATGATGCTAAGGGACACTATAACCTCTGATTGATGAGTGATGAACTGAGATATGATTTTGAGACCAAGGAACCCATGTAGGGTGTCCGTGTTCTAGTGTGGTGTAGGGGAAGCTGGTGAGTATCCCAATGTTATGTTAAACTTTGATAGAGTTAGTGGGGAAATGTGTAGTGATGATTTTTAGTGTCGCTTTAGAACATGAATCGATTATGTGAGCCTGGTAGGGATGAAGTGAAAGGGATAAGTCATGAACTTGAGAGTTTGAACTTGGTTTGTATGAGATGGGTTGGGTATGTGGTCAACCCATGATATTATTATTACTATCACTATTATTATTATTATTATTATTATTATTATTATTATTATTATTATTATGAGATGTTACAATGTGGATTTTGGCCCCCGATTATTCATTATTTATATGTTACTAGAGGATCTTAATAATGATGGGATGTTAGAGATTTCCTCTCTTGGATCCAGAAGTTCTTGATGATGATGGGATGCCAACGATTACCTCCTTAGTATCCAATTATTCCCAATGATTACATAGGATTCTAGGGATTACCCACTAGGATTTTATAGATATAAATAATGTTTAGAGAGATGCCTAGTGATTAATATGATCTAGAATTTTACCTCATAATGTTTATAAAGGCACCAAATGATTCTTAGGATCTAGTTAGTGTACCTTATAATGGTGTTTGGATATATTACTAGTGATTCCTAGGATATAGTCATTGTACCTTATGATGATGGGAGAGATTCCTAGTGATTCCTTGGATCTAACAGATGATTGGGGATATTTTATGTGATGGCTAGGATCTAGTAGGATGTTTAAGGAAACATTACATGATGTTACTATGATGCTTAGGACCATGGTGATGCAAAATGATTTTCATCATGGTTCCTAGGATTCCTAAGATTTGGTGATGACTAGACATGATGACGAGATTCCTAGAATGACTTATAGAATCTGATGTCCACACCTCATGTAGGCATGTTCATGAGATCTCAAGGTAGGAATAATATCTCATAGAGGATATGTGTTATGCTCATAGACATCTGACACTTTCCAAAATGGGTATATTTGATCCTAGGTGTCATGTTAGAACCCTAGGATTGATGGTGGTTGTTTATTTATTCTCCTACACTATAGTTATTTGTTTATTTATTTTTATTATATCACATGTGTATTGAATTTGGTTCCCTAGAACAAAATTTTATAAACTTTAGGTTACCTATATTGATTGTTTTAAATATTAACAAACCTTTTGTCATAACATGATTGTTCTTCTGCATGACATAGTATGTAAAATTTTCTTAAGAGTAACAACAACACTAAAATTTCATAAAAGTCCCCTACTATGATTAAAACCCAAAAGTGTCATGAAAATACTCTTAAAATATATTTTTTATAGCTAGATGATATAAATATATGAGACATAAATGATAAAGGCTATCATGGGTGGAGACTCATAGGACTTTTATGCACTTTCTCATGGTGTAACCCTTGATAATTTTTAGTGCAGAAGATTATGAGAAAATGACCCACCAGTATAAAATACACATTTATATGTTTCATTGGATTTTCCTATCTAAGGGTTTTTAATCCTTATACTTTAAGATCAATATTAATGGATATTATATGTTGCATACATTGATGTATTGACAAAAACCATGACATTATATGTTTTCATAAAATTAAGATACATTTGGCATGTCATGAGTGATCTTGTATTAATGGATAAAGTGAGAAAGGATATATCCCTTATGTTATTTAATGGAAGTTGATATCTCATGCCCTTTGATTGGAACAAAAAAAACTAAATAAATTAATGGACATGGTATTTTGTGGGAAAGTTTATTTCCAGAATATAAGATCTTGGGATTTTACTTGAGGTATGAATATTTTTAATTTTAGTTTAATTTATTTGTTTTTTATAAATGTGAGTTATTAGTGAGGTCACTAGAGTTTTGGGGGGGTTTTTGAGCCTTATTTAGATCCCAAAGGATCATTTTTTTAAAGAAAAATCTAGACTGCATGGTTATTAGAAACCATTCAGCCTAGGCCCCACGGTTACTACAAACAATGTGAGGTGTTTTAGAGAGAAGAAGAGGACCACACAATTTCACCTAACCATGCGACTTAGGCCACACACCCGTGTGGGGGCTCAGTAATTATCAATAGAGCCAAAAAGCATAGTTTTCACATGGTTTCCCAAACTGTGCACATAAACTGTGCAATGTCCCTCCTTGGATAGTGAAGAACTTATAGTGGGCACGTGGTTTGGACAACCATGTAGAAAAACCGTGCAACCCATTTAATATGGGTAAAATGAACATTTTTACCTTAAAAATTCATATAACCTAAAATCTTTTTTCCCTCCTTATTACAACGTGAAATGCCTCCTTCCCTTTTGAGTACTCTCAAGCCTTGTTCTAGGATTTGATGTAGTTTCTCCATTCAATGTCCAATTAAAGAATCATTCATCTTGTTTGATAGACATCAGTAAGTGCTTTACTCTTTAGGATAATTGTTTCATTTTCCTTTATATTGAAATATATATTTTAGTACAAGATAATATGCCCTATTTTCAGGGTATTCATCCATTCTTCATTTTTATTCCAATTTGGGATAAGTTAAGAGATGATAATGGATGAGTGTTTTACCACATGCATAAGGTAGGTGGTCTAAACATTTTCCCTTAAAGTATAGTTATTTTATATATTATTATCATTGTGTTGCATGCCAAAATTTCTGGGTGTTACTCATACATTAATTAATTTCCTTGATTAAATTAATGGAACCTTGTTTGGTTTCCCACTTAGCTCAATGTGATGGTTATACATTGTCAACCTCAACCCAAACCACATTTTAGGTGTGTTCATGTATCCACCCATGATATACCACCCCATTGGGTTTTATAAGCTCTCCATTTGTAGAGGGAACCTTAATGAACTAATTGAGTTATTAGTATATGAATTGTACCACCTTTCCATGTCATTACATGTTATAAAAATGGTTAAATGGTTTATGTGGAAAATGTGGAATAAGTTTGATGGACTCATGGATTGTTCATGATTATGAGATGATTAATGTTTGGATTCATTGGAAATTTTTACCCCTTTAATTTGGCTAACTAGGATGCCATGGAAATTTCAAATCCATGGATCCAGATTACATTGGATTCCAAGGAAATTTATACTCCTTGGAACTAGCTTTCTTGGACTGCCTTGGACATGATCCTTGGTCTCCACCCAAGTTTTTACTGAGTTTTATATGGATATTTTCCATGGAATCAAAGAGGATGACTTGGTCATTTTATACCTTGGATTTGGACCTTTTATGCTTGAAACTATATTACTCAACATAGAATAATATAGATGTTTTTTGTGGATGCGGCCGACGTGACACTTCTCACCATTTTCCGATCTATTCTCGCTCTACCCTGTCATTGCTAGGTAGGGTCTCATCTGGAGGTGCGGTGAAATTGGTGGCCATTGTTCCAACTTCTCCTGGAAGTGGGTCGGTGTGCGGTTCTGTGTCAGTTGGAAGTGTGTGCGGTGGTTCGAGGTGGTCTCTGGGTAAATATGTGAAAGCAGTGATGGGATTTTGTTCTAGTTTGTGGCAAGGTATTACGACTGCCTTTGGGATTCTGGTTTGTTTATCATTTTTGTCCTAACCTATTATGCTATTAGTTATTATGTTGTTGGCTATCAGATTTTTTTGTTTCTGGTTTTGCTGTTAGTGATGGATTTCAGTATTTGGATGTGAGTTTTTCTTGATTTTTTATTTGAGGACGCTTTTTATGGGTTGAAAAGGTTTGTTTTGGTTTTGGTCTGGTGGCGTCGTCGGTGTTGCAATGATAGTGTAGAAGAGTTAATTCAGTAATTATTCATGGTATTGGTGAATCTAGGTGAATGATAATTTGAAGCCTCAATGGTGAGGGTTTTCTGTCGATGTGATTTGGATGTAAATGTTTGTGGCTGATGTGTGGTTTTGTGGAGGAACTGGTGGTGCCTTTGGTTTTAGCGGTGGTTTGAATTTTTTGGTGGTATGGTTTTATTGAAGTTTCCCTACGATCATCAGAGTACACAACATGGATTTATTATGATCTGGGGATGGTTGGTTTGGTCTCTGTTGGTTTGAAGTTTTTGTGTTTGCTTGTGGAATTTTGGCCTTGGTCCATGAGACACTGCATCCAGTTTACTTTCTAGGGAATGATTCAGAATAGGTTTAGAGCAGGAAGCATTATCCTTATCATCGCTATCCGGAATTGGAAGTTCTGATACGGTATGGAATTTTCCATCGGTAATATGCTCGTGCATCCTTAAATGGAACTACTAATTGAGCATCGATGGGAAGGGGGATACTAATCATGTTGTTTTTATTTATAGGCTGTAGGTTTTCATTACTCATGAATCAGATTGTTTTTTGTCTTGATGATCTTGACCCGTGGAGGCATGATTGTGTTTTAAGTCTTTGATGTCTTTCTGGTTTCCCACTTTTTCATCAAAAGTGATTTCGGAATAAAAATTTAATTTTCAGTTAGTATTTGGGACACCATTGGGTACCCGAACTGACTTCATAGATGTAGGTATGAATCAGAGAAAACACCTTATTTATGTTGCTTGATTGATCGTTTCTTAGGAGCAGTGGAGCATAAGATTGAGCTATGTCATATGATGCTATCAAAATATAGTTCTTTTTTTATTTTTATATTTTGATACATGTATTGTGTTGGATGCCTGTTGCCATGTATTTATTACCATTTTATATAGATACATGACATAATCATCTTATATATGAGATTAAACTTGGGTTTGTTTATTACTCCTATTATCTGGATGTTTATTTACAATTGTAAAATTATTTCATATGCTTCCACTATTGATTGATGTGATTAAACCATTTTGATACAATTTGATTACAAGGGTATATTCTCCCCACTACACCACATTAAACCCTCACTACTAGTTGGAAGACTCTATCATATGGGGAGGCATGATTGAGGCTATGTGACCCATCAGTTTGGGGAACCATTTAGTGGATCCTAGGTTAATACATTACAAAGTGGTATTAGAGAATTTATTTTCTTACCTTACTATTTTGAAACAATATATATAAAATTAAGAATGTATTGGAACTTAGTTATAAGCCATGTATGGGAGTAGCTAACCCATGTTGGGATAATTACCAAGTTACCTAGAATTAGAAATTTTTATTCTATATTTTTTCTATTATAGTTTATTTGATTCCACCTTTGGGTGATGCACATGATATGTGATGTTATTATTTCTATGATTGAGTAATTTCATTTTATCATTGGACCAATATGGAAAGGAATAATAGATCTTGAATCATCATAGGCACTAGGATTTTTGTGTCATGCATTATTCAATTACATGTTTACTTACTGTGTGCATTTATTATATAATTTTTTGGTGCCTTTGTTGTTATATCCATGAAATTGTGCTATCATTTCATGTAGGGACTTGATAAATAACTAGTTGAGATTAAATGGACACCACACTTCAATTTATAATGTGTATGGGCCCTTATGAATTGGAAGTGATGATCCATATAGTTCAACCTTTCAAAGAGAATTTATATATAAATGAAAATTAAATTAAATGAAATTGAATTATAAAATGAAATTGTCACTATTAAATAGGGATTACAATTTCAATTTAAAGGTTGTTTCCTCTATAAATTTAATTTACACTTTTCATACCAGGACCTTGGGTTTGTAGCATAGAACTTGGCCCTGACCCAAATCTATTAGTGGGTAGTAGGCACTATCTCATGTTTTCTTACGACCTATATGTCACCCAAACCTAGATTTAGGAGTAGGAAGAAGGGTGTGACTTATGTTTAGGAAGGATTGTGCCTGTTCTATTTGTATATCTATGATATGGTTGTTATCGAATCTTTTATAAGGCATGTGTTTGGAATTTATAAAGATATTACACTACGATGACATCCAATCGTGTGCTAGGATGGTGGTGACCACCATGTTTTGGAGGTGGTGGGCTCTGAGCCACCAGTAGAACCACTAGTAGTTCCACTTGTGACACTGTCCATTGTTCTTGATATGGGTGTTGATGCCTAGTTTTTATAGGGTTTCCTACACTTTATGCAGATCATTCAAGGTGCCTCGCAACCTTCCTTGACTATGGATGAGTTGAGATGTGTGTTCTAGATATAATATACACCCACTTTTTCAGGGGGGATGGTGGTCCATAGGATGCTGAGATGTGTCTGGATACTATCTTGTTGATATTTGAGAACATGGAGACTCCTCCATAGAGGAGAGTCAAGCTCATGAAGTATATGATTTGGGGAGCCACTAAGCGCTGGTGGGATGTTCTGAACTACGATGATAGGCTTTGAGATATGTTTTAAAGGGATTTACAAACTAGATTTTATGACTAATTATTTTTTGAGACTTTTAGATATGAATGAGATACCAAGTTTATGAATATGGAGCAGAGTACAATGAATGTTATGGAGTATTTATCTCACTTTATAGATATTAAATTCTTTTCACCTATCTATCTTGTAGATGAGACATCTAGGGAGAGATGTTTCAAGGAATATTTCAAGCATGTTGTTTGATCATAGGTGAATGTGTTTTAGTTGACTACCATAACTGAGATAGTAATTCATGTTCTTATTACTAAGAATAACCTGATAGAATATAGGATAATAGATAAAGACAACTCAACTCCTCAAACTAGTGGTTTAGTGTTCGATGGCAAGAAACAATGTCTTTAGATTTCACATGAGGAGAATACCAGCCAGGTTGTGAGTGCCAATAGTTCTGTCTTTTGTCATCAGTGTGGAAGATAGGTACACATGAGAAGATATTGTGATAGAGACCCAGTTGAGTGTTGTGCCTATAGTAGGATAGGCCATATAAAACTGTTCTGTAGGAACTTTGCTCCAGTGATTGGTGATAGAGGTTTGAAACTAACTATAGGTTCAAGAGCAGGATTCACAGCTCCAATTCAAGCTAGAAGCTGGAGTACTACCGATCGTTCAAGATGAGGAGGTGGTTATGAAAGAGGGACCCAAACACTATATTTACCTCAATAGAAAAGCGGGACTTCTTTGAGTAATCATGTTATTTCTCAGGGCCATGATTCATGCCAGATATATTCAGTTAAGCCTATACCCAAGAAGCAGAGTTCTAGGCCATCTACAATGAGAGGAATGATATTAGTATCTTATACTTTAGTATATTACCTTTTTAATATAGGTTCTTCTCATTCCTTATTATCTATGCCTATTGTGGAGAGACTTGGACTTGATGTTTAGTTTTATGATAGAATTATGGAACTTGATACTCTGTTGGGGATATTATCAGATAATATATGCCAGTGTAGTGAGTGACCCCTTGATATAGGTGGGTTTCACTTCATATGGGACATCTTTTTCCTCAAGATGACCAAGTTTGACATCATTCTCAGGATGGAATGGTTGGTTCCCTATCATGATTACATTGACTACTATCATTGAAGGGTGAATTTAACATCACCATAAGGAGGGATTTTTATTCACAAGGGTGAATGAAATTTATAGGAAAGATGAGATGGACCAGAGCATCATGGTTTGGGTGGGATGATAACCCATATTTCTATCCTTTATTTGGATGATCAAGGAATGCGATAGGCTGAATTCCCTTTAGTAGTAGATCATTTCATAGATGTATTCTCACACATATTTTCTAGTTTACCTCTTAAGTGATAAAAAGATTTATATATTAAGCTAGTTCCAAGAGTTGAACCTGTATCCATTCCTCTTTATAAAATGACCACTACCGAGCTGTAGGAGCTCAAGAGATAACTATAGGAATTAGAAGAAAAGGGGTTTATACAACCCAATACTTCTTAGCATTTTCCGGTTTTTTTTTCAAAAAGGAAAATGGAACCCTTAAGCTATGCATGGATTATGGAAAATTGAACTAGTTAATGGTTAAGAATTGGTATCCTTTACCCCGTATTAATGACCCTTTTGACCAACTCAGATGATATCAGGTTTTCTTGAAAATTTATTTGATATCAAGTTATTACTAGATGAATATCAGCCTGGTAGATATACCTCGTATAATGTTCTATAATGGGTGAAACCTTTATAAGTATCTAGTTATTCCATTTTCTATAAAAAACATGCCAAATGTTTTCATATCCTTAATGAATCTAGTTTTCTATCCATATCTAGATTCTTTCATGGTAGTTTTTATGAATGACATCATAGTGTATTCTTAGACTCAACATGATGATGACAAACACATTGACATAAATCTGAATAAACTGAGAGAGAATAGGTTGTATTACAAGCTAATAAAATGTTAGTTTGGGATAGATAAAGTTCAAATACTGGGTTACATAATCTCAGGGATAAGAGTATCTATGGACCAAGAGAAGGTGAGTGATGTGATTTCTTGAGAGCATCCCAAGAATGTATTTGATATCTAGAGTTTCTTGGGATTGGTTTTTTATTATAGGAACTTCATCCAAGATTTTTCACATCTAGATACACCTATAATGTGATTGACTAAGAAGGGGATGAAATTTTTGTGGTCTAAAATGTGTGAAAATGATTTTCAGGATCTTAAGGGAAAGTTGACTTTAGTGAAAATCCTAATTCTTCCAGATCCTGGTAGAATTTATACATTTTACTATGATGTAGAAAGCATTGGGATGTGATTTTTCCTAATGAAGAGGAATATATTCATGGAATACTGTATTTCTAGTTGAGACCTCATGAGTGGAATTACCGAACACATGATCTCTAGTTGGCATCCATGGTTCACTCTTTGCTTTGTTAGAGGCACTATTTTCTAGGAGAACATTTTTTGGTGTACACAGACAAAAAAATCCTCATGTACATATTTAGGCAGTGTGACTTAAAACTTCAATAGAGAAGGTGGGCTGAGTACCTCCAATCATTCGATTTTGATCTAGCCTACATGCCTAGTAAAGTCCGTGAAACAATGGATGATTTGAGCTAGAAGACCCAGACACAAGCAGTTCAAGAGGCCAGTAGTGAATGGAAATTTATACTCTTGTTCTTTGAGATTCACTTAGAGGTGAAATATATTCATGGGAATACTTTTCTATTATCCATGTTAGTGACTTAAACTATTCTGGATAGGGTGAGGATGAGATTGTTTTCAGATTTTGAGGGCTTAGTCCAACGATAGAGTGTGGTAGGTTAAGACCCACCTCCCGATTGGACTATTAGTGAGGATGTAATTTTATGAATACATGATAATTTATGGGTTCTTGTAGACATTATAGATGAGTTGATATGTGAATTTCATGCCTTATCTAGGGCATTACATCCTATCATCACCAAGATGTATCGAGATCTATATTTTTAGTATTGGTAGCCTGGTATAAAATAGAAAATAACAGGCTTTGTCACAAGGTGTTCCACCTGTTATTAGGTGAAGGTAGAAAACTAGTAACTAGATGAGATCTTATATTAGTTACCCATTTCTGAGTGTAAATATGATGATGTTGCAATTGGTTTCATAACCAGGTTACTGAGGCCACCCCGAGGTAGTGATGCATACGGGTCATTGTGGACAGGTTGATGAAGGTCTCCCACTTCCTGTCTATCATGGAGAACATATGAATAGATGAGTTTGGGATAATTTATATCCATGAGATTGTGCACCTTCATGGGGTTCCTCATACTATTGTATCAGACAAGGATTATCAGTTTACATCTTGTTTTTGGGAAGTCTTGAAATAGTCATTGGGTACACTGGTTATTTTGAGCATGTCATACCACCTTTAAATCGATGGCCAGTTGAAACACAAAATATAGGTTCTAAAGAAGATTCTTAGTGCATGAATCCTTGATTTTGGTGGATATTGGGAGAGTCATATACCCCTAGATGAATTATCCTACAAAAATTTCTATCAGGAGAATATATAGATGGAACCTTATGATGCCTTGTATGGTAGGACATGCCGATCACCTCTGTTCTAGCTAGAGGTAGGAGAGGTAACACTGCTTGGACTACATCTCATATAGGAGACCTCAGATCAGGTCCAATTGATTAGAAAGAGGATGGTTATTTCATATTCTAGATAGAAATCCTATGTCGATCACCATAGACGACCTTTAGAGTTTGAGGTCAAGGATCATGTCTTTTTACGAGAATCACCTAGGCTAGGTCACAGATGAATCCAGAGATAGGGTAATCTTTCACCGCAATATGTTGGACCTTTTGAAATTCTAGAGAGAGTTAGGTCGGTATCCTATTAGTTTCAGTTACCTTAGAGGTACTGAGCCATACACAACTTCTTCCATGTATCTCAGATATGTCATTATCACTCAGAACCATCTCATACTCTTTAGCAAGATGAGGTTGAGTTGCAGGTAGACACATCAGTCGAGGAGCATCCTATACGTGTTATTGATCGGAGCATGAAAGTTATCTGATATAGGTCGATTCTTCTAGTTTAGTTTCTATGGAAGCATGGTTGTGTGTAGGAAGAGACCTAGGAGATAGAGGAAAATATATATGCTCACTAGACATTAAATCTTTTTAGATGCTTCACCACCCTTGTAAGAGAAACTCATGGATGTTTTTTCTTAAGAGGGATAGATTTTAAGATTCTAGGTTTTCCCGTGAGTATAGAACTTTTAATTTCTATTTAATTCCTTGGTTTTATTCAAATGTGAGTTCCTAATGAGGTCACTGGAGTTTTAGAGGTGTCTAAGTCTTGTTTAGAGACCAAAGGCTTGGTTTTTTGGAAGAAAAAGCTGGGCTGTATGGTTAGTATAAATCATGAAGCCCAGGTCACATGGTTAATACTAATTGTGCAAGGTATTTTAGGGAGATGAAGAGGGCCACGAAGTTTTACCTAACCATGTGAACCTGGACTTACACCCATGTGAGGGATCTAAAATTTTAAACAGATCCAAAAATTATGATTTTATATGGTTTCCCAAACCATGTACATGAACCATTAAAGGTTCTTCCTTAGACAATAAAGGGTGCACAATGGGTGAATGGTTTTTCCAACCATGAAAACAAATTGTGTGACCATTTAATTTGGATAAAATGATCATTTTTTCCTTAAAAATTATTATAAACTAAAATTATTTTCCCCTCCTCATTCTAACATGCAGTGACTCCTTCCATTTTGAGAGATCTTAAGCCTTGAGTTATTCTTTGATGTGGTTTCTTCATCTAATGTCCAATTCAAGAATAATTAATCTCATTGGATAACCACTGGTAACTACTTAAATCCTTATTATCCTTTATCATTTTACTTTCTATTGATGATGATATTTTGGTGCAAGTTAATTTTCCCTATTTTCATGGAATTCATCTGTTCTTCCTTTTTCTTCCAACCCGGGTTGATTTAGGAGCTGATACTGGAAGAGTGTTATACCATTGACATAAGGTAGGTGGTTTATACCAATTTTCTTAAAGTTTTATTATTTTATACCCTTTTTCCATTGTTCCACACACCAAAATTTCTAGGCATTTCTCCTAAGTTAATTAATTACCATGATTAAATTAACAAACCCTTGTTAGGTTTCCCACTTATCACCATGTGATGTTTTTAGGTTATTAACCTCAACCTGAACCACCTTTGAGGTGTGTTAATGTATCTTACCATGATATACCACCCCATTGGGTTGTATGATCTCACCATTTTTAGAGGGATCCTTATTAAACTAAGTGAAATATCATGAGAGGAATTATTCCTATTTTCTATGCGATTACATGTTATGAAAATGTTTAAATAGTTTAAATGGAAAATTTGGAATGAGTTGGATGGAATCATGGCTTGTGCATGATTATGAGATGATTAATGTTTGGATGCCTTGAAATTTCTACTTCCTAGATTCATATGACTGGGATTCCATGAAAATTTCTACTTTATGGTTATAAACTACTTTGGATTCCATGGAAATTTATACTCTATGGATCCAAATTACTTTGGATGCTAATGAAATGTCTACTCCTTGGATTCAGATTGCTTGGACTGCCTCGTAAATGATCCTCAGGCTCCACCCAAGACATTATTGGGTTTTATATGGATATTATCCATGGAATCGAAGAGGATTACTTGGTTATTTTATACCTTGGATTCAACCCTTATATGCTTGAATATGGATTACTTGTCATATGATACAATGGATGTTTTACCATGCTTTGCAGATATCCCTTGTGCATGATTTCTTATTTACAGTGAGCCTTGGTAGGCTGGAAAGTATCACATTTACATGTATCAATTTTTTCGGATATATATATTGCACACTGCTTCATCTTATATACACAGACCAGACTTGTTATAGAAATATTTGTGGTGGACTATTGAGTGTTATCTCACACCCTATTCAGGCCCCCATTGGGTACCCAGATAGAATTTATGGATGTAGGTAGGGATCAGGGCAAGCAATCGATTTACGATTCTTGATTGATCATTGCTTAATAGTAGGGGATCACATGACCAAGCTATGGATCATGATACAATCATGATATTTTTTTTGTTTTTTTGAATTTTGATACAAGTATTGTGTTGGATGCCTATTTTCATATATTTCTTACCAGTTTTTATAGAGACATGACATACTCACCTTGTATATGATATTACCCTTGGATTTTTTTATTATTCTTTCTATCTGAGTGTTTATTTACTACTATACAATTATTTCATATGCTTCCTCTATTGATTGATACACTAAAGAAGGTTGTGATTATATTAGTTGATGATTGAGTAGGGATGATACCAAGAGTGGAGAAACAACATGGTGGAATGAAATATAAAGTTCTAGTAAGTAGCATTCTTAGACACCATTCTAAGTGGGTGGTTAGTGATGACTAGGGATGCGCACATGGGTTTGCGACCAGGGACCTTGGTGATGGTGGCTATCATGATCTTTGGGAACCAAGTAAACCTAGGAATCCCAATCCTCACCCATATGTACAAGTAAATGGGTTATCTCATGAGGGGAGACATGCCTAGGGGAATTTATAGTCCATTATAGTTTCTACATGTATGGATCACAACACACTTCAAGAGGTATGAATCCCTAAACTCCATTACCCCCTTCAATGCTGGCCTCCATACTTCAGTAAAAAAAATTCAAGCTTAGAACAGTGACACTTATTGAAGCTTGGGTGATAGTAAATATCAGTAATTTTTTGAATTTCAATTTTAGATACTTATTGATCCTAGCTGGTGAGATTATTGAAAACTTACAGGGTATGTCAGAGTAGAGGGAGAACCTTTAGGATTTTCGAGGTGGGGTGTTGGTCACACATATTGAAAACAACACCATATAAAATCCTCGCACCCATCTTGATTTTCTTAACATTTTGGGTGTATCTAATAGATGAAAATTCAAGTTTACATGGGGATTCGTTCTAAAATACACCCTTGTGTTCTCCACTAGTTTTGGTGGATGTTCATCATTTAGGGCTCTGGGGAGGTGATTTTGCCATCTCCCTCTAACCCCAATGCCAACCGCACCCAAAATTATTCCAAAAACTTGTGGGAGGCATTACCATGTGTATTTTTGTGATTATGAGTGAGTAAGGTGGTTCCCTATGATGCACCATGGATCTACATGGTGGAAAGTTGGATGCTCTCTAGGGTGAATGTTAGTTGGTGATGAGAGAAAAATATGGAGTGGTGGTGGAAGTAGGAGACTGAGGACCCACAATGAATCTACCTTCTAATGGAGTGGAGATTCCTCAAAATTGACTACAATAGTAGGCGGAAAGATTCCAGGCTAGAGTGAGTAGGTCCTAAGAGTATCTAGGGAATAAAATTTTCCATCGGGTGTAGGAAAACGATGAAGTCATCTTTCTCAAGATATGAGAGGAATGGGAGATATTGTGATTGTCCCATATGCTAGATAAACTATAGAGGAGGCCCACTAAGGATGGAATCAAGATTCTAGAGCTCAAGATCTCCTAGATCACCAATATAGTGTAATTTTATGAGAAGTTTGAATATCTAGAGGATATGGACACTTTGGTAGGGTGGAATAAGGAGATAAATTCAATAACTACCCATGTATGGGTTATTCTTGGTGAGGAGCCCAAGGAGGTAACCACAGATGAAATAATATCCCAGGAGGAATCATCCCATGACAACGGGTCCCATGTCTCTAGTGGTGTGGAGTCTTAGGTCTCTAACACTAAGAAGGAAAGTCCTCAAGAGAGTGGGGAAGTCACCCTTGAGATTATGACTTGACTGATATCCCCTTTAGAAAGGTAATATTAAAGATCATTAGTTTGATATCTCACTTGAAACCTATCTTACATTGAAAAATTTAAAACCCATCTTCCCAATACATATGGAGATATTTAGGATAGGGCTGAGAATCCTCTACTAAAGGTGGGGAGAGTGCCTCTGGGGGTACTAGGGATTCCACCTTAGAGTATTCTCCTAAAAAGTCAATAGAAGAGGTGACCTTGAAAGATATTTTAGAAGAGAATCTAGGTACTTTTTCCATCCTAGTAATCTACGGGGTCCTCATCCTTGAATTATTATAGAAGTCCCATTTGATAGTGGGGTGGGTTACCCGAGATAGTTGACCATCAGCATCCCGTTGCATCCCCAAGGTAAATATCTCATTATTTTTACCTTAGTATTTTGTTACTTATTATGGTTACCTAAATTTACTTTACTGACTTGTCTGTACTATTTGGTACAACCCTAGGGCATGCAACATTGGAGGATTTGACAGTGGCTATGGTGAAGCCCACCGATGCAGAGGGGTCTATGGTAGTAGACCTCCTTTCAGATACCTCGATCCTAGAATCATTGGCTATGATGATATATATCCATGATGTAGTTTTAAAGGTGGTTATGGAAATGAATTTCATATGTTCCATAAAACCATGTAAGTTTCTTCTCATATGTGTTACATTTATCCTACACATTGTTATAGATTAATTTGACTGCTTCCCTTTTTTCAATGACAGTTTTTGAGGGTGCCTCTCAACATCCAGGTGTGTTTGAGGGCCTCATAGCTTTTATGATCATCCTAGTGACTGTTCAGAGCTTTATGAGGTTATCCATTCATATAGGACCATCCCCAATCTAGGTGGAGCAACCCATCACACCTATGTATGTGACCAGGGAGTCAGTGGAGCCTAGGACTTGTGAGAAAGTCACTATTGATGAAGAGAAAATATAATCTGATCTTCGTCTCGACATAGGGACCAACCCATCCAAGAGGGTGCCTAAGGAGAATCCTACTACTAATTGTCTAACTGCCATCCTAAAGTAACATCCTATTCCACCTAATGTCCTTGGAGACTTTAGGTCCAATGTCACAGTGGAAAATATGGTTGTCTGGTATAAGGAATAGAGGAGAATCTAGAACTGCATCACCCTCAATATATGAGATGAATTGATTAGTTGGATGGGGTTCCTCCACCACTAGTTGATAAACCTAGGGATTGGTGGCATTGAATACCACTCCCTCCATACACCGACCTAATATTTTTTGGCCAAGAGAGTGCACATAGAATGGAGACAATTTGATACCTCCCCACATGAGAAAACTTTAAAAGGGAATTAAGGAACTCTAGTTGGTAGAGTAAGATCTCTATCGGATAGAGGGAGATGAAAAAAGAACAAGTTTGACATCACTATTAAGAAATATATCATCATCCAACTGAGAAAACAATTGGTAATGACCAAGTATAAAGTAGTGGGAGTGGTATCCTTGGCGGTTGAGTGTAGGGATGAATAAGGTCAGGTGAAAATATGAGCCGAAAAGGGTCTCCCTATGGTTGAGGAAGAGAAAATAGAGTTGTCTAGATAGATTTAGTCTCTCACAACCACCAGAAAAAGGCTGAATAATCTAGAGTATCCTCTTTCCTAGGATAATCCATAAGGGGTCACATTTTTTTTGTAACAAGGAAGTTGCTCTAGCCTATGGACGATCCTCATGATCACTATTTTTATAAAGGAAATAAAATTATTTTCTTCAATTCTATGCGTGTATTTTTATTATATCTTGATCATATTAATAATATGACCAACTATAAATCTATAATCCCACACAAGTCATGACTGATGTGAGAAAAAAGAGAAAAATAGAAGATTACTCGGTTATATGATAATCTAAGTCTGAGAATGAAATATTAGGGTTGGAATGATCCATAAACCACTGGGAGTGTCTTGACTAGGAAGACATTGGTTAGAGAAAGATACTATATGCACCCAACTTTCTTTTCCAATGTGCCGAGTTTATGAGTGGGATAACGCTAGGGGCATTGGATTCTACCTAAAAAAGGGGTAAATGAAGGGCATGAATCGATATTTCCAAGACTTGGAACACAAAGAGTAGTGAATTGATGATTTAGGATGACTTATAAATATGTTTGAAATGTAGGTTCCACTACCAAACTGCCAAGAGTGGGGATATATAAGTAAGGGTTAACCATTGTCCATGTTTGAAACAAGGGGCTATTCAATTTTTCATTGGAATTCATTTAAGGCTTGTACCCAAGATAAGAGGTAATCCAGTTTGGCTAGACACCATCACTATTAGTGGAATCTATTTGGATGTAGAAGATGACAGATATCCAAATCAAGGAAGTTTCGAAGCATGGGGGATAAACTAAGGAAATGATCAAATGGATTTCAATACTCCAGAAATTACACCACCATGGATCTAAACAAATTAAAGGGGAATATCGGCCTAAGCGTGGGTCAGAACCGCTTCTTGATGAGAGAAAAATCTTGGTTATCAAGCAGAAGTCAATGAACTTGAGTGGTGTGATAGATAACATACACCTAAGGAGGGAAAAGTTCCTCTCAAGTGGGGGGGGGGATTTTTGTTTTATGTCGTTCAATTATGACAATAATCATGTAGTTGAATGTCTTGTGGGGAGGATGTTGAACACAAAATTTAATGTCATATTGTGAGGATGATGCATTATAGAGTTTAACATAATGAGACTGGGATGTGTGTAGTATAATTAAGAATCATGTGACTAGGATGTATGAACCAAATTTAATAACATCCACCCTATCAATGTAGTGGAATGAAAAAAGGGTATCACGAAGGGTGGTGCCTCAAGAAGGACCTCGTGAAGGGGGAAAATTGAGGATGGATTGACTCTCACTTTTTCCAAAACTAGTAGGTTCAACGAGAACAACTGGGGTCTTTATGGAGACCAGTGTAAGTATCACAGGATTTATAAATTTTCTATTTTTACACTCACTTTTTTAAAATTCATAGGTTTGACTTTGAGGGTGAAAGATTGACATTTTCTTAGGTTTCCCTTTATGGTTTTTTAACCTGATAGGAATTTGTGCCTCTTTCCTTGGGTAGTTTAGAGTCATGTCTGTTGGACTAGAGTGAGTGGATGAAAATTAAGGGTTGAATGCATGGATGATTTTGTTGGTTCAAGGAAAAATGAAATCATGTGGTGGTGGGTGATATATTAAAATTTATTTTAATAATCCATGCCTAAAACCAACAGAGAGGATCTTGCACATCAAATTTATAATTAATTAATTTAATATTTGAAGAAATAAATACCTAGGCTTCATAACTTTATTTATTGATGATTTTTGATCGTCCAAAATATACCTTCCAAATTTCCTTCATTATGATTATCAGTATCCAAGGTTATAACCTCTCTAGCAGTGATCCACATGTGCTTCAATGGTCTCCGAGTAATGCCACTCATTCTCTGGGTGATAGCACGGTGAATCAAATGTCTTCTGTTCTTTGTTCTTGATTGATCATTATTCGGTCTTGAATAAATTATCTCTTGGGTTTCTTGTTCTTAAGAAGGAGATGTGTGGAGGAATTGAGATAGAATTCATTGTGCACAACAATTATATATTCCCAAACTTAGAATTGGGTTCAAATGAATTACACAATAAACATAGCTGTCTATTTAGAGAGGTGGAATTTTGATTATAAAATTTAATTTCATAACAACCATTAAATCTAATTATATACATTCATGAAATCCCATGACACATAATAATAATAATAGTATTATTATTTTTTGGTGCTCCAACTTGCACAAAATGTATAAATAATATTTTTGACTCATAAATAATTATTTTATCACCAGAAATGGTCTTGGTCCATTCGAACTCCTATATTATTTATTGAACACACAAATAAATATTTTATTCTATTAAATAATTATTTATTCACAAACTAGTAAATAAATATTTATTAAATATTAAATAAAATAAATAAATATATTTTATTCACAATCCAGTGAATAAATATTTATTTAATTTATTCGATCAATATAACTTAAATAAAATTATTCCTCAGTCTTGAGAATAATATTTATTCTATTAATTAAATTCAAATAGAATTTAATCGAGACCACCAGAAACACTTAGCGTGTGACCCTCTAGGATTCTTTCTCTTTGGAATTTGGCAAACTTGCCTAAAGTCCAAGATTATTATCTAGCAATGGGTCAAGGAATCCAATAGAAAAAAACTTAAAGTTGCAACGATGACAACTGCATACAAACTCACACTGTCTAATATAATCTATTTGTCACATAATCTTATTAAATAGGCTTCATGATGGTGTCATTACCCTATATGCTTGATACATCATTCTTTGACTATCTAAAATAAACTATTCGTTACACCATGGCCATGGAATTTAGGGTGACAGTTCTTTTTTAATCAAAGGGCCACGATATCAACTTCCATAAATATGGAAGGGACAAATCCTTTCATTAATTATCCATTAATAACATGTAATTCATGACACATCCAATGCACCCTAATTCTCGCCAACATATGGCGTGACAGTTTTCATCAAAAAAATATAATTGTGCAAGTCGTGACATGAATTAATGATAATCTTAAATTCTAAGGAACATTACACATGCTCACAGATAGGAATATCTGATGACAACAAAATATGAGGAATTCCTACTGGTGGGTTTGTTCCTATAATCTCTCATCTTGGATATTACAAAGTGAGAAATTCATGAGAATAAGTCTCATCTGAATATGAGTACTTGCACCTAAAGGTCTATATACTATGTGTCCCATTATATTATGTTATCCAACCGCATAACTATATTAAAAATATTTTCATAGAACTTCAAGGTTCTTATCATAGTGGGGAAGTACTATTAACTTATCAACGTGACAAATACTCTTGGAAATTATTATATTATGGTTATGTAGAACAATGAAAAATATGTAATTAGATGTCTAATTTAATATTTAATACACTAAACATTCATGTAATCAAATTAAAAATAGTTGGTTCTCATATACCAACTCTAATAAACTCCCACTTGGACTATATCCAACTACATATGACTTTTATTCTGCTAGACAACACATGATAATCATGTTTCTACTGAGTCAAGGCTTTAGTTAAGGGGTCCACCATGCTGTATTTTGTGGAAATAATACTCACTACAAATTCACCTCTCTAAGAAAAATCACTCAAGAGATGATACTTTTGAAGTATGTGCTTCGTCTACTGATGTGACCTTGGATCTTTTGTGAGACCACTGCTGCAGTATTATCACAATAGAGTGTGATGGGATATTTACTATTAGGTACCACATCAAGATCTTAAAATGAAATTGAATATCCAAACTACTTCTTTAGCTTCCTTATAAGTTTCCACATACTCAGACCCTATTGTATAATCTGCGACCACAAACTTCTTTGATCTCTTCTGGCTCACATCACTTCTATTCAAAGTGAAGATGTATCTCATTTGTGACTTTATGACATCTTGATCAGTCTAGAAACTAACATATGCATATCCTATGATGACTAGTTCCTTATCTCCTCTATAAACCAGGAACATATCCTCAGTATGCCTTAGATACTTAAGGACCATCTTAACTACCATCCAATGGTGGTCACTTGGATCAGCTTGATATCTGCCTATCACACTTAATTTGTAGGTGAAATCTATCCTAGTACATAGCATATCATACATGACTGAACCAATCTATGATGTGTATAGAATCCTTTCCTTTATATTTCATTCCTCATGGGTTTGAGGACACATTTTCTTGGAAAGATGAATTCCACGTGACACTAGAAATAATCCCCTCTTGGATTGTTCCATACTGAATCTCTTCAGTATCATGTCAATGTATGTATTTTGACTTAGTTTGAGAAACCTCTTGGATTTATCATGATGGATCTTGATTCTAAGAATATATGTTATCTCACCCAAGTCTTTCATGGAAAAGCATTTATTTAACCATGCCCTAATAGACTGTAAGACAGATATTTCATTTCTAATAAGTAATATATCATCAACATATACAATTAAGAAAACAAATACACTCCCACTAAACCGTTTGTAGGCACAAGGCTCACATTCATTCTTTATAAAACCAAATTCCATTATGTCTTCATCAAAATGATTGTTTCATGACCCAGATGCTTTCTTTAATCCATAAATAGTTTTTTCAACTTACATACCTTATTGGCATAATTTGGAGTCACAAACCCTTCAAGTTTTGTAATTTAGGAATCTACATGAAGGTTACCATTAAGGAAGTCTATTTTGAAATCCATTTTACAAATCTCATAGTCATGGTAAGCTACAATGGAAAGTATAATTCTGATGGATTTTAACATTATAATTGGTGAAAAGGTTTCATCGTAGTCAATAACTTGACATTGTTTAATCCATTTTTCAACCAGTCACACCTTATAGGTACTAACTTGTCCTTTTATGTCTTGTTTCTTCTTTAATATCAATTTACAACCAACAATATTTACATACAATGGAGGATCTACCAAAATCCAAACTTGGTTTTGGTACATGAAATCCATTTTATAATTCATGTCTTCTTTCCACTTGGAAAAATCTATGCCACTTGGAAACTTCTATGCCACTTATTGCTTCCTTGTAGGTTGGATGATAATTATTATCAACTAATAGTGAGTCACCATCCTCAGTAACTAGAAAAACATACCATTCTGGTTCTCTAACCTCTCTTGTACTCCTACGTAGTTGTTATGTCTTTGGAATAGTTTTTTCTTCTACACGGCTTTGTGGAATCTGATCATGTACCAAATCTTGTATGACTTGCGCCTCAACTTCATTGAATTTTATCTCACTCCCACCATCTCTTTTGGAAATGTTCTCCATATCAAGGAATATTGAATGTCTTTCCACTATAACCCTTTTGTATGAGGGGTCGTATAAGTAATATACCCTTATTTCCTTAGGGTATCCTATAGAGGTACAATTTTTTCCTCGAGGTGAAAGTTTGTTACATGAAGTATCCTTAACAAGCACCTCAATTACCCCCACATGTAAATTAGATAACATGGTATTTTTCTTCTCTAAAATTTGTATGTAATAAGATTTATTTATTTATTTGGTACTTGGTTTAGTATGTGTGACACTTTTTGTAATGCATATCCCCAAAATGATAATGAAAGACTTGTATGAATCATCATTGATCTCACTATGTCCAACAAGGTGTGGTTCCTCCTTTTTCTTACACTATTCCACTAAGGCGTGTAAGGAGGAGTGAGTTGGGATAGAATCTTAAACTACTGTAAGTAATCAATGAAGTCTTGATTAATATATTATCCACCTCAGTCTGAGTGAATTTTCTTAATCTTCTTAAAAATCTGGTTCTTAACTTTATTCTTTTATTACTTGAATTTATCAAAAGAGTCCAAATTATTCCTCATTAAGTAAATATATCCATATATACTAAAATAATCAGTAAAAGTTATGAAGTATGAGTACCCACCCCTTGCTTCAACAGGAAATGGTCTACACACATCAGTATGAACTAATTCAAGAATCTCTTTCGCCCTTTCACCTTTCCCACTAAATGGAGATTTTTCATTTTTCTTGTAAACATGCATGAAATACATCAAGTGGTTTTAGTTAGAAAGAATCTAAATATACATCTTGATGTAATTTTTTCAATAATTTTTCATTTACATGACATAACCAGTGATGCCAAAATTGGGTGTGGTACAAGTCATGTGAAGTAACTTCATTATCGATTTCCATTACTTGGTTCATGTAATCCAAGACATAAATAACGTTATGTAAATGATCCTTACCATAAAAATACTATCTTTATAAAATAATAAAAATATATTTCCAAATTTGAAAATGATTCCATATGAATCTAGTATAGATACATAAACAATTTTTATAGTAACTATAATCCCATAATAAAAACCATTTAAAACCAAGATCATTCTAGTCAGCAATGTGAGGTGGTAGTCCCTGATAGCTACATCAGCAAGTTTAACACTATTGGATGCTCATAGAGCTACCTCCCCTTGGTCAATTTTTCTTTAATCTACTTGGTTCCTGTATTTGAATACATATGTGAGAACCAAAAGCTATATCTAATACCCAATTTGTAAAAATAGATAAATTGCACTCGATAACAAATTCACCTGAAACTTCCCCTTGATTCTTTAGTTGGGTGTAATTTTTCTTCTAGTGCCTCTTCTTTGCACATGTTAAATAGATATCATCATGTTACCTTGCTTCCTCATTGATATTATTCTTCTTGGAAAGGAATGAAGAAGCTTTGGGATTAAAGATCTTAACTTTCCCTTTCCATTTATTCACTATAAGGACAAAAGGATTTTTGCGCTTAATATCTTTGTCTACTTGGTGAAAAATGATAAGAAGATATGGTAGAGACTTCTCAATGTTGTTCAAATTAAAATTCAAAACAAAATTATAGAAGCTATGAGGGAGTTATTCCATAATGAGATCAGTGCCCAATTTTTTAAGGAGTTTAAATCCTTGAACCTCTAGGTGCTCAATGTAGCCAATTAGACTGACTATGTTAGGCCCATATGGGGAAACCTATATAATCTTACTCTAAAAGAGCACCTTAGAAATCTCAAACTGTTCCTATCTAGCTCTCTTTATGTAAAGACCACAGAGGTGCTCAAGCATTCTATACACATCCATGTTTTCATGAGACTTCATGAGTTCACTATACATAGATGAAAGCATCAAAAATTGAATGTCGACCACATATGTTTTTTTATAGACTAGGAACTCTTCATCACTTGCCTCTTGAGTAGGAAGATTAGTCATTGAGGATTCTAGCACGTAAGATTTCTGGTCATGGTGTAGAACAACCCAAAGGAATATAAACCACTCATGAAAGTTACTACCATTTATGATATTGTCTTTATCCAATACTTATCATAGGGATAGTGATATTTTCATTTTATTATACAATTAAAAGAGAAGATTATTATTACTTTGCCTGATTATATTTTTTTATGAGAAATAATTAATTTATTTTATTAAATCTCCCAATATTTTATCATGTCCCAATATCCATCACCATTGAACTTAGAATGTCTAGTTTCTATAACATTATAGTGTAAAGGATCCATATTCCCCTTCACATTACCCCAACAAGGGTCCGTCAAGAAATTTTGAAGGTATTTAGGTAGGCAAGTCTTTTACAACTGCGGGATTGTAGCTCCTTTATCTGTTGAGTGGACTCCCCAATCTAGAAATCCTAACTTGGATTTTCTCAACACTTGCCTCCATATTACACCAAGTCTAGCAAGGGATACTCTTCTTGATGTAAAATGGTTAAGTCAACCAGAAACTTTCATAAGATATCCCCTTATAAAAGTAAGTGTCCCAACAAGGGTTGGTCAAACCCGTAGTTCTATTGAGTTTTGTTCCTAATCATGTAATATAAGGCTTAGTCTGACTTAATATTATATTGAGGGATTTTATTTTATTATGCATAAATTTTTATCTAGTTTTATAATTTAAATGTCTTGTTAATATTTAAGTGGTTGTTTACTTAATTAATTAACTATGTTTGGATATATTTTTTACTCATAATCAATTTAATTTAAATTCCATCTCTGTATATTAATTCTTTCATTTATGTGATCATGGTCTTGTATCAATAAATATAATTTTATTGCATTAGACAAAAAATAAGTAAATAATTAAATGACCCAAACACGACCTTATCTAATGGGTTTTCTAATGAGTAGACATTAAATCAACCTATGGAGTAGGGGAAATAACTCCATATGCTGGACTTCGCATGAGCTACAACATTACATGTTTCCACCTATGTATCATTGAGTTTGCATCATTATGGTTCTGTCTTTAATCGTCCCCACACGTATTGGAATGATCCATTAATTACAAATATTTATTACTCATATGCAGGTGAGGGGAACCAATGGATTGGTTAAAGGGAATTACATAAATATCTTTGGACATGCGTGTCCTACATAATAATGGAGGGAGGGATGACTCGTAGACCATCTTTTGATTTATTATTAAATAATTTCAAAACCATGCAATAAATTTAATTAAATAAATGATAAAACATACATAGGTCTTGTCCTATCTCATAAATGGTTACACATGCAACGAAGACGAAAAAATAAATAGCTAGCATTCATTTCACTATTCCTTCTTTTATTATTTAATATAAACACACTTGCTTGAATTAATTAATTAATTCTATTTAATCTTAATTATAATATAATCTTATTTGGAGATACCCATCATTAATGTAATTCATGGAAAATAAATTCTAGAACCAATAATGACATATTAATTGCAATAAATTAATTGACCATTTAAAATTCTTTAAAACCATTATTAAATTATCAAACACACAATGATGTGCTAATCAATAAAATAATGTTTTAATGATAAAATTTTAAATTTAATGTAATTTTAATTTTTTAAATTAATGGTAGAATACACAACATGTACATGTAGCTACACATCATATTCCTTGGTTGACGTATATCCAAGTCACACACCCAAGGCTTCAGTGTGTTGAATCAGACGGACTACATGGTGTCTACATGAAAATTAAAAACCCTGTATCCGCTTTCCGTGTGCCAGGTTGGCCCGATAAACACATGGTGTGCAATAAAATAACTGCATGTAATTAATTACTCAGTACATCTAGATACAATGTGCATGAATATACAACGTGTGCTCTGGATGCACGCCATGTAACCCGGTTTTATCAGCCAATGATTTGGCACTTCCCAATGGAATCTATAATCATTATTCATTTTTTCTTAAACCTTTAAGAAAATGAAACATTGAATAACCATGATTAATATGTCAATAACATGTTAATTCAAATCATATTAAAGAACAAATAACATGAAATAAAATCTAACCACAATTTTGCATAGATCAAAAAAAAAATATAAATTTAATCATGACCGCTCTGATACCACTTGTTGGTTATGAGTGTAGAGCAAGCATGTGGTTGTGGGTGATATATTAAAATTTATTTTAATAATCCTTTCATGTAACCAAGATCAAGGATCTTGTATGTTCAATTTATAATTAATTTATTTAATATATGAAGAAATAAATACCTGGTCTTGGGAAATTTCTTTGTTGATGATTGTTGATTGTCCAAAATATCCCTTATAGATTTCATTCATTGCACTTATAAGGATCCAAGGGAAAAATCCCTCCAGTAGTGATCCACATGTGCTTCAATTGTTTCCAAGAAATGCCACTCGTTCTCTGATTGATAGCGCATAAAATCAAATGTCTTGCGTTGTTTATTCTTGATCGCTCGTTCTTTGGTCTTGAAGAAATTATATCATGTGTTTCTCATTCTTGAGAGGGAGAGAGGAGGATAAGTTGAGAGAATTCATTGTGTGAAAAAATTATCTATTACCAAACTTAGAATTGGTTTCGAATAAATTATATAATAGACGTAGCCGTCTATTTAAAGAGCTGAGATTTTGGTTAAAAAATTTAATTGCATAACAACCATTAAATATAATTATAACCATTAATGAAATACCCTGACACATAATAATAATAATAATATTATTTTTTGGGGTTCCAAATTGCACAAAATGGATAAATAATATTTATTGACTTGTAAATAATTATTTTATCACTAGACACGGTCTTGGTCCATTCTAACTCCTATTTTATTTATTGAACACCTGAATAAATATTTTATTCTAATAAATAAATACTTTATTCAAAAAACTAGTAAATAAATATTTTTTTTAAATATTCAATAAAATAAATAAATAAATAAATTTTATTCATAATCTAGTGGATAAATATTTATTTAATTTATGAGATCAATATAAATTAAATAAAATTATTCCTCATTCTTGAGAATAATATTTATTCTATTAATTAAATTCAAATAAAATTTAATCGAGATCACTAGAGAAACTTAGTGTGTGACCCTATAGGGTTATTTCTCATTGGCATTAGGCAGGATTACCTAAAGTCCAAGATTACTATCTAGCAATGGGTCAAGGCACCCAACAGAAAGAACTTAAAGTTGAAACTATGAAAACCACATACAAATGCTCACTATGTAATATAATCCTTTTGTCACATAATCTCATTAAGAAGGTTGCATGAAGGTGTCGTCAACCTATATGCTTGATACATCATTCTTTGACTATCTGAAATAAACTCATCATTATACCATGGCCATGGAATTTAGAGTGACAATTTTATTTCAATCAAAGGGAAAATATTTCAACTTCTATAAATATGAAAATGAAAAATCATTTCTTGAATTATCCACTAATAAAATATCATTCATGATGCACCTAATATACCCTATATCCCACGAAAATATGATGTGATGTTTTTCATCAGAAAATCTAAGTTTTCAAGTCATGACATGTGTTAATGATAATCTTAAAGTCTAAGGACCATTACACATGCTCGTAGATAGGAATATCCAATGACACCAAAACATGCAGATTTCCTACTGGCGGGTCTGTTCTCATAATCTTCCATCTTAGATATTACAAAGTGATAACTTCATGAGAAAAAGTATCATCTACTTACAAGCACTCACACCTGAAAATATGTATAATTTGTGTCCCATCATAGTATATTATCCAACCGTAGAACTATATTAAGAGTATTGTCTTAACAGTTCAAGATTCTCATCATAGTGTGGAACTACTATAACCTTATCAATGTGACAAATAATCTAGGACATTATTATATTATGGTCATGAAGAACAATTAAAAATTTGTAATAAGATGTTTAATTTAATATTTAATACATAAAATATTCATGTAATCAAAGTAAAAATAGTTTGTTATATTATAAAAAATCTAACAGATTGCACACCATTTAAGTCCATGATACTTGAACCAAGGATGATAGTTTATGTTTTTAGATCTTGGACCCAAGGAAAGAGGTGTTTCAAATAGGCTCAATGGTGTAGGAGAGAGTGCAAAACTAACATGAACAGAGGGACAAAGAGGCCCTACCCCAATCAAACTTCTCCAAAAATGAGTTGGAAACAATTTAAGGTAATAATTCTCAGACTAGGGCTAGTAGTTTTAGGTTTTAGATCTTGGATCATTTATAGAAGCTTATAAAGAAGATAAGTCATTATGAACATAACGTGAATAGAGGTCCAAGGAGTTCTAGTACCACACAAGTTTGTGCATAGTTTAAGGTCATAATGATTGGAACACCTATGTCTGAGCATCACACTGTCTTCATATACAAAAAGATACTAAGATCCAAAGTAGGATAAGGGGTGATAAAACAAGGTGTGAGTGACGATATGATTTGTGAATAGACCCAAGATAGGTGATCAAGGTATTGTTACATATCCCACAAAATGGGTAATTAAGACACATGTAGTTATGGAGGGTGGTGTGATAGGGTACCGACACCAAAAGGGGATATTACTCTTGAGTAAGGATGTAATGCAGGGGGAATTATTCTACAAAACACTCGGTGTGATGCAAAATGGATGTGAACTGAGGGAGATGGGGGGTCCATATGCACATAGTTTAAGGTCATGGTGTTTAGACTAAAAGGATTCTAGTTTATGGTTGTAGATATTTTAAAAAAGAAGGGGAATACTAAAGAGGTTCTTATAGAACATGAGAGAGTACTAACCCAATGTGAAAGAAGGATAAGGAGTCCTCACTCCAAAAAACTTTCTCCAAGAAAAGTTGTACATATTTTAAGGCCATGATTCTTGGACCAGAAGGTTTATTTGTGCATCTCAACCATGTAGGTGTATAACTTACCATGAATCCTAAGCACATGTGATCCATGATCAGTGTGGGAAACAAGGAATAGTGAGGGTCCTCTCATTTAATATGGGTGATAACAATAATGGAGAAGAGAATTAAGGTTGAGAGAGTCCCAAAAACACATAATTTCTTAATCAACATGCATGGATATAGGAAAGGGTAACAACTAGGGTGTTATAATTCCACTAGAACAAAGGGTGGAAAAGAGAAAGTAAATTGTGTCCTATAGAATTTGAACCACAAAGGGGAGTGACCAATGAGTGGTAAATGACTGTTAACCATGTTCAAAACAAAGATTCCACAATCACAATGGCCAAGGATGAGGCAAGAGAGTGAAATATCGACCGTTGACCATGTTCGAAACATAGGAACCATCATCTGTCACTAGATATACTTTGAGGAATGTTCCCAAGAAAGAAGGTGAGTCAATTTGGCTAGACACTATTGTTGTTAAGGGACCCCATTCAGATTTTTATGATGATAGGGGCCAAAATTGGGGATCCCTTGAAGTGTAGAGATGAATTGGGTGTTGTTCAAGTGTAATTCAACATTTTAGGTTCTACACCACTTTGTATTTAAGAACATCAAAGGATATATCAGTGAGTGAGAGTCAAAATAATTTTTGAGTATGAAGGTATTTCAGTAATTCAGTGACTGGGATAGACCTAGGATGTGGAATCTGAGTGTCTTTATATATCCCATGGAATTGGGAATGATTTCTCATGTAGTTTTTCAATGTGGTGTGGTAGATGACCGACACCAATAGTGAAGGTCCTCTCAGGTGAGGGACAAAGTATCACACAATTTTACATCATGCGATAAGGACATAAACCATGTAGTTTAACATATTATAGTAAAGAAATTGGACACATAGTTTAACATTATATATTGAGGATGTGGTATCACATAGTTTAACATCTCATGACAAGGACATTATACTAATGTTTAACATCATGAAACCAAGACATTGGGGATAATCACAGCCTATAAAGAACCAAGGGTAAAAAAAACCCGGTGTAGGAGGTTCCATGTGTTGGGAGTTTAAAAATGTCTCTTATAGATGCATGTACTTAGCTTCAGGGCATGGTGAATGGGTTGTTAGTAGTTTAAGGTCATATAGATTGGACCAGAGAGGGGAGTGATACCAGTTTAAGGTTATGGAGTTGGAACCAAAAGAGGGATATTCCCAAAAGGTTTGTGTGACACTAGATAATTTAAACCTAATGTGAAAAGTGGTTTAAGGAGGCCCTGCAAAAAATAAACATATTCATGGAAATTTGTACATAGTTTATGTTCATGATGTATAGAATTGAGGTGAGGGTGGGACAACCTTTCTTGCCAATAACAATGAACCCAGTGGGAATAGGGGCCTTAGAGGCTGAATTATAGTAAAGAAAATCTCACATGTGGGAAGAAATTGTAACTGGTCCCAAGACAAGGGATTTAGGTGTCACTATGCATCCCATGAGAAAATGGAAATCATGCCATATAGAGTTCTAGAATACAACATGATAGGAGACACTACTACAAAAAACACCTTTAACAGCACTAGAATAAGCCTTTATTAGTGCTAGAAAAGTGATAACTACCTTAGCGTGGTAAAAAGTCCATGGATTTTATCAGCGCTAAAAAAATCACTGATAAAGGGTAGATTTATAATCACAAATAAAAGCAATGATAAAAATATGATTTATTAGTTCTTTTATTTGTAATGATAAAAGAATGATTTATCAGTGCTTTTATTTGCATTGATAAAAGAATGATTTATCAGTTCATTTTTAAAGCACTGATAAAGATAGAATTTACCAGCGCTTGTATAAGAAATTATAAAGGGTATCTTTATGAGAGCCTTTAAAAGAGCAAATAAATCATACTTTTATCATAACATTTAGTAGTGCTGATAAAGGTTAAAACTGCAATGTGATGCTGCAGCACACTACATCACTAGAAATAGGTGCAGTGTACTGAAACAACACACTGCATCCATAGAAATAGTAACAGAAATTACCAAAATAAGCTACAAATATTGAATTTAAATGAAAATAAATTTTTAAAATAAATATAAGAAAAAGAAAACACTATTATAGAGTATGTTGATTATTTTTTTACTAAAATTAATGTCAATTTTGAATAAAAAGATGCACTTGGAGTCATACCTATCACACCTTGTGTCGGATTGAGGTTCTTTTGATCCCTATAATTCCCAAATGATGTATGGATCCTTTTCATAAATTAACAAAACAATACAAATGCATTTTCTCAGTTTTGAGTATACCATTTGTTTTTTTTCCACTAAAATTAATGTCAATTTTGATTAAAAAGATGCACTTGGAGTCATACTGGTCACACCATGTGTCGTATTGAGGCATTGATTATCCCCACATGTACCAAATGACTCATGGATCATTGTCCTAAATTATAAAAACAATCAGAATATGTTTACTCAGTTTTGAGTATGCCATGTGTTTTTTTACTAAAATGTCATTTTAAACTGGAAACACACACTTTGAGACATAAAGATGGAATCATGTGTGGTTTTTATATAAGAATGATTAATACATGTAGAAAATTAATTATGAATATTTTTCCCAAATTATCAAGATAATTTGAGCACTCTTGATTAGTTTTCAGTGAGTGACACTTTTTTGAATTAAAATGTCAATTTTAAACTCATAACGGACACTTGGAGTCATACCCATCATACTATGAATCATATTGAGGTAAAACTAATCCCTACATGTCAAAAAACGATATATGAATCATTTTCCTAAAGTACCAAAATAATATGAATGCGTTTTATTAATTTTGAGTATGCCAATTGTTTTTTTCCACTAAAATTAATGTTAATTTTGAATAAAAAGACGCACTAGGAGCCATACCGGTCACACTGTGCATTGGATTGAGATGATTCTGATCCCTACCCATACCAAATGATGTATGGATTATTTTTATAAAGTACCAAAACAATAAAAATGTGTTTTCTCTATTTTGAGTATGTCATTTGTTTTTTTCACTAAAATTAACGTCAATTTGGATTAAAAAATATGCACGTTGAGTTATACCAGTCGCACCGTGGACCAAATTAAAAATATTATGATCCATAAATGTCCCAAATGACTCATGTATCATTTTACTAAAGTATAAAAACAATCAGAATGCATTTCATTGATTTTGAGTATGCCATGTGTTTTTTTTACTAAAATGTCATTTTAAAATGGAAACACGCACTTTGAGCCATATAGGTTGAATCGTGTGTGGGTTTGACATCATACTAATTAATACACATCATAAATTAATTATTAATATTTTATCAAATTATCAAGACAATCTGAGTGCGTTTTCTCCATTTTCAGTGAGTGACACTTTTTTGTATTAAAATGTTAATTTTAAACTAATAACGGGCACTTGGAGTCATACCAGTCACACCATGTGTCAGATTGATGTGTGGATGATCCCTAAAAATCACACATTATGTATGTATTGTTTTACTGAAATACCAAAATAATACGAATGTTTTTTCTTGGTTTTGAGTATGTTAGTTTTTTTCACTAAAATTAATGTTAATTTTGAATAAAAAGACGCACTTGGAGTCCTACTGATCACACTGTACATCAGATTGAGGTGGGACTGATCACTACACATCCTAAATGACTAATGTACTATTTTACTAAAGTAAAAAAAAACAATATGAATGATTTTTCTCGATTTTGAGTGAACCACATGTGTTTTTCACTAAATAGTCATTTTAAAATGGAAACACACACTTTGAGCCATACATGAGGCATCATGTGTGGGTCTTACATGATACTGATTCATACATTTCCAAAATTAATTATGAATCATTTTTATAAATTATCAATACAATACGAGCAAAGTTTCTTAGTTTTCAGTGAGTAACACTTTTTTTTGTATTAAAATGTTAATTTTAAACCGATAACGAACACTTGGAGTCATACCGATCACACCATGTGTCAGATTTAGGTGAGGCTAATACCTACACATAAAAAATGACGTATGGATATTTTTTCTAAATTACTAAAACAATATGAATGTGTTTTATCTAATTTGAGTGTGTCAGTTGTTTGCTTCACTAAAATTAATGTCAAATTTGAATTAAAAGATACACTTTGAGTCATACATGTCACACCGTGCATCATATTTAGGTGTAGATAATCCCTACACATCCCAAATGACAAATGGATAATTTTCCTAAAGTAAAAAAATAATGCAAATGCATTTTCTTAGTTTTGAGTATGTTAATTGTTTTTTCACTAAAATTAATGTGAATTTTGAATAAAAAGATGCACTTGGAGTCATAGTAGTCACACCGTGCATTGGATTTAGGTGAAGATGATTCATACATGTCCCAAATAATTTATGTTTAATTTAAATAAATTACTAAAACAATACAAATGTGTTTCCTTGGTTTTGATTATGTTAGTTGTTTTTTTCCACTAAAATTATTGTCAGTTTTGATTAAAAAGACGCACTTGGAGTCATACCGGTCACACTGTGCATTGGATTGAGGCACAACTGATCCTTACACATACCAATTGAATCATGTATCATTTTACTAAAGTATTAAAATAATCATAATGGATTTACCTTATTTTGATTACGCCACATGTTTTTTTTTACTAAAATGTCATTTTAAACTAGAAACATGCACAATGGATCTTATCTTAAGTGAAAAGTGTTGTGTGAACCTTTAAAAAATTATTCTAAAAAAATTGTGGTATAATAATTATTCTATTTCATTTACCAACATTTTGATTATTTGTAAGACAATGCCTCTTATCCTCATCTTCCTTGGTCTCCACCTCGGTCTTCGCCTTTGCCTCCTCCTCCACTTCGGTCTCTAAATCTAACTCTTCCTCCACCTTCACCTCCGACTCCACCTCTACATTAACCTCCACCTCCACTTATAAATATTCCTCTATGATTTCCAAAAATTTTATTATTTGCAGGTTATCGCTTTTAAATAAATTGATTTTATCCATTATTCTTCTCCTTGAGAAACAGATCAAAAATAATTTATAAGAATTATGACACTAATGTTTCGCACCCTAAATATATTTTGATGGTCATAAATCGTACTAGATCACAAATATAGTGGGTAATCTCCTAAATATTTTGTTAGCATATATTCTGATAAAAAGTATGCTACCCAACCATCCCTAAACAAATTGATTTCTTCTTTTGAGTAACTTTATTGTCGAAAATCTTGATAGTACTAAGAAAATATAGAAAAAAATGATTATGAAATATATTTAATTAAATTGTAATTATCTTTAGAAATTACCTATTGGGGGATACTGGTCTTTTCATTATTTATGATTTCTCGCATAAATTTGCAAACATAATATCCACAATCAATTTCATTATCTTATTTCATACACTCCAGAATCATTGACCAAAATAAGTAAATTGTTTTGAAATGTTTTGATAGTAATATATTTCTATAGATACCTTAATTTATATCCATTGGTAGTAATCCACAGTATTTATCTTTTCAAACACCAACTTCATTCCATGATCTTTCCTATATAGAGTGATTTCCCTATCATAACAAAATTATCATTAAAACATATAATAAACATATAATTATAAGTTTATCTATAAAATGTTGATATTAGTGTATTGAAAATTCAAAATACACATCATGTGTGGTTGGTTGGTTTTATATACATGCATTGAATCGAAAAAATAAATATTTAGGGCGTCTATATTGACTGCTATCAGCATTCAATGCATCCTAAAAAACAAAAACAATTAA
This sequence comes from Viscum album, assembly GCA_963277665.1. Taxonomy (NCBI): domain Eukaryota; kingdom Viridiplantae; phylum Streptophyta; class Magnoliopsida; order Santalales; family Viscaceae; genus Viscum; species Viscum album. The sequence continues at coordinate 857,804,940 of OY728166.1, forward strand.
GTAATGAAAAAATTAAAAATATATTTTATGTGATTAGATAATAGAGTTTTATCCTTGCAATATAGGCATAAAAAACAGTCTATCTTCTGATGCTTTATTATTAAACACTTTGAGTAACTCACCTTTTTTCAAGTTAATTGCTTCGTCATTCAAAGTAAATTCTAGCATAGAAATGATACATGGATTAATGAATTCTAATTGTGCTTCACATGATATTCCATTTATATAGTTTTAATATAAACACTTATAGAAAATATTAATATTTATTAACTTTAATAAACATATTTAGCTCACTATTTGGACAAATTTATTTTAAAAATGTACCTTATGTATGTATTCTCAACCGAGACATCTATCCACCCATTCTTGAGAATACCAGTTAGACTCTCAAGAAAAATTACGCTTGTGAAGGAATCTCCATATATATTTTCTTCATATTCAATGTAAGACATATTTTTATCTTTAAATTCAGTATCTTTATGAAGTTGTAATGATAATAAATGTTTTTATGAAATTGGCAGGGAGAAGGTACTCTCAAAAGTTCATTTCTTTGGTTTATTCACTAGATTTTCTTGATTTGAAATTTTGTTTCTTCACCACTTTATCCATATGTAATATCATAACTCACTTTAGAACTTTTATCATCAACTTTTACGTGTTTTTAATATGAAAAAATTTGTTAAATACATACCTAATGTATCTTTATAAGATTAGATGACCATACTATGAAAGCTCCAGTAACAACTTCGACCGTTGTAATATCTAGGCCATCAAGTGGAACGAGCAACTTAGTAGTCGGCTCATAATCTACCTCAATCCACACTCTCATGTGATTTTTTGGAGGGGTTGATTGTGTATCTAGTCTCCTGGGATATTATACACTTTAACCATCACAACACGATGATATGTGAGTGTTGACAGATAATAATCACATACAATTGTACCCTACATAAATTTAGTAATATCATGTTATCAAAAGTTGTTTGATTCAAATTTAGGAGAAAGAGTAATGAAAAAATTGATTACCCTAGGTAAGGTATGTGGTTGGGGGGAATGAATATCCTCAAATATAGTGGGATCATTTGGTTCATGTGTATATCTTTTCTCTACCACTGGTTTACTTTGATCCTTTCTTATACATTGGTTTTCCAAACTAGACCACAAAATAATATCTTGTAGTGAGTCTATTTGTGTCTGAAATCATATAATCATATTATATGTATCATCATGTGGTCTTATCTTCTCAAAATATGTTCAAGGATAGAATCCAAAACCTAATTCTCTAACGTGACCATATTGTTCAAGCCACTTCAAAGATACTGAAAGTTGATTTATTTTGGTATGACCATTGCCGATTCTTGTGTCTAAACCATATAAAAAATATGAACATATTTATTTTCATGTAATATTATTATAAATAATAACTAATTAAAATTATTTCATACTTACACATGATTTCCATACTGATTTTGTGTTTTAATCTACTAATATGCCCTCCTTATTTACCTGAGCCTGCTTCCGTAGAACATGACATGGGATGGAAGTGGATTCAGATTTTGATTAATCAATATAAATATAAAAAAAGGAATATATGTTGTTTTATATCAAATAATGAAACTTTTATTGTTTATTTAAAATATAGATAAATTTCTTCTCTAATGAAGTGTACCCCATACGTCCTTTGTGATAGGGGTACATTGGTTTTGGTGCACATTCTTTATTTTCACCACTCTTTTTATGTTTCTCAAATTATCAATTTTGAATCAAGTTGGATAAAATAAATAATTATAAATAATATATTATCGACCGCGATGAACCTGAAATTATTTCTCATTATGATGATTGAAGAAATTAGTCCATGTTTCCAGGTTTATAATGTGTGCATAACTAAGTGGTGGGTGGAGATTTATTTTCCCCTCATCACCCCTAAGATGTAACTTCATCATAAGAGTCTAGAAGCCTCTATGAGATTTTCTAGTAGACATTAAGAGAAATTTCTTATTTAAATCTTCTAAAAAAACGAATTATACAAGGAATAATGAAAACTAAATCAATGTTTCATTATATAAATTTTTAGTAAAATAGAGAAAGTATATTGCAACATTATTGTTGTATCTTTCCAAATAATTTCCTTCATTATTGGTTGGAAGTGGCACCATGAGTCAATATTAATTGGAACATTCATCCCCGCTGTGACCTTAAGATAACTAATGAACATTGACTTGTTGGGTTCAATAGGTTGGCCACGTTGATTCTAACCAACCTAAAATTTTATACCCTAACTTCTTGCCTTGATAATTTTATTTAAAACTGTGATGCTAGATTGTTGTTTTTTTCATCAACATGATGTTGATCCCCTAATAATTATGTAGTTTCATCATCAATAGTCTATTCTTTCTCAAGATTGGTAACATCATCATGTTTTTAAGACATTGTCTACATGAGTAGTCAAACATTTAATTTTTCTTGAATAACCACAATACAATACACTCAATGCATAAAATTCTAAAATTGTATGAATCTTGCATGAATCTTGCATGAAAATTATTACTATCTTGAACAGAGATATAATAATTAAATAATAAAGTACACATATTCTTGCTAAAAATTAATTTTTTATTCAAAATTAAAAAACAAAAAGCGTACAACCAAAGTCATCAAGGAGTGCGAATGTAATGGAGACCAAGATCATCATTTCTAAAAATGAGTTTGCAATCATCAGACCGAGATCCCAAGATAGTGTAGGTAATCAGTCTCTCTCCTGATGTTCCATTACTAGCTAACAAGTCGGCCGTATAATTCCCTTCACACCAAGTGTGCTTGATAGAAATATTATGGTTGGAAAGGGTTTTACAGAACCGAACCATATAAACCAGATTTCAGGGGTTGACCCCATTTCTTTGAAGAAACTTGACCATCATAACAGAATCCCTCTCTACTTCAATGATGTGGATATCAAATTTCCTACATAAGGAAATACCTGTCACCAAGGCATTAGCTTCCACACCCCTAGAATTACCAGCACCAATGTAGGAACTAAATCCCATAAGCATGTAGCCCTTCTATCACGAACCATCCCTCCCCCTCTCATTTACCCATTCAAGAAAGATACATCCACATTAATTTTCATCCTCGTATAGGGAGGGAACCATCAAACCCATCAGCTTTGGTTGAGTTGGCTGGAAACCACACCCAAGAAAAGATGAGGGAGAAATATTCTCAAAGTCACAGAGTGCCCTACATTTTTAATTAGATCCCCCATCTCCATCACAACCAGCCTCGACCGCACCTGTAAATAGTAGCCCAAAATCTTGGATCCATACCAGGATTTGTTCCTAGCTTCCCACAGAACCCAACAAGCAGTTGAAAAAACCATCCCGTGGATCTTAACCTCTATCCCCAATTTCCCCAACCGCTAGAACCAGCTCGAAATCACCCCCTATATAGGACCAAAGAAGGAATGGATATTTAACCCCTGTTGCAGGAAAGTCCAAATGCCTTTGGCCCAATCACTATAGAAGAATAGGTGATCCAAAATTTCCTGTTACAGTCTGCTACAACATTGGAACCGGGAAGCCATACTTGCACCTCTTTTTTTCACTTTTTCATCCATTGGTATAACATGATTCCTCAGGCACCAAACCAGGAATTTAATCTTCCCTAGGATATCCTTACACCTTAGCTTCAAATCCCACATGTCCATACCCCTACTGGAATGGATTAGGTTCTTAAAATCAAGACTAGAAAATCTACCGGAAGAGGATCCCAACAAATTACACCGGTCTGGCTCATCCACCAAGATGATGTTGTCAAAAACCTCCCTTTGATCCCTGTTCAGAATCACATCAATGAAGTTTGGATAAAGACATGCTTTAATTGAAATGGTGAGAGCTGGGAATCCGAAAATTGAATAGTGGTTCTAGACCAATTTTAATTCCAAAAGTTGATATCACCACAACCAACATTCCAACAGACACTTCCTTCCATTTCCGCCAAGTGAATAAGCATGCATCAAGTAAGGAAAATTGGAAGGTATGTCATCAATGAAATTTGGAATAAAAATTATGGGAGGAAGGATAGTTTAAAATAGGGAGTCCAATCCATAATCAAGAGATGGAAGACAATCAAGCATCTAAGGATTAAATTGTCCTAGGAACCTACACTAATGGAATCACAAAAATAGTCTCCTCAATTGAAGAGGAATTGGAATAAATCCAGTCTAATGGTCTTAAATAAATGAATCTCACCCCACCAACATTGGACATCACTTTTGTCTACTTAAGGATTCATCACCTTAGAATTTTTTATATTTTTTTAATCCACCATAAAATCCATCCAATAACATAAACCCCTTTAAAGGGTGAATTTTTCAACTTATGTTCAGTATTAATCTAATTTTTTTACTCTTATAAATGAAATGAATCTATTCAAAGTAATACTAAATTTATTATTATGATATATTACCATAAAATATTATAGGAACCATAGATAATTCCCATCATTTAAAATTATTCCACATAGCTTGAAGTAGATCTACAATTACCTCTAGGACATGAGGATAAATATACATTTTAACATATAGAGGATGTTAATTGTCTCCTTCCCATATATATCAAAGGGTCAGAGTGGTGACATATTCTATATTAATGTAAAGATTCACATAATTTTCCCCTTCCAAAAAAAATAATCTTTTAGAAATAGGCACAAAATAATATATATTAAATGTAAACCCCCTGCCTCTCTCTCTCATTCATTTCATTTTTAGTAAGTCTTTTCATACTTTATATATAATATAAAATATCTGAGAATCATTCTTTTAAATATAAGTATGAAACAACTAACTAATAGTATCGATAAAGGGGGTTAATAAATAAACTCAATCAATTAATAAGTTATATAAACCTAATCATCACTAATAAGTAAATAAGAATGAACTATTTATTTACTATTCATGTTTATATTAATATAAATTTATAATTGATTCTAGAAAAAAAAAGATAGAAAAGAGCATGAAATTTCATATATTCTTACCAATTCCTACCTATAAAATCCTAAATAAGAGGTATTATACTCAAGAAGATAGGTCAAGAATAAATCAAAAAATATACCCAACCTTGATAAGGATAAACCACTAGTCCACAAGAACAACAAACACACAATTGAAGAAGGTTATATCCAATTAATGAGCCTCATAAAGGAAAAAATCTTATCAAAATTAATAAAATAACCGACCACTAGATTCCAAAGTCTCAATAGAATCTATATCCAAAAAATAAATGTCCTAATATAGGGGTTGAGATAAAGAAGGTTCCATGTTCCCCACTCAATTTAGAGTATGGGCAGAGATTGAAACAAAATGAGTCTCCTCTAAATGAAGGGAGAAATAACTAAGAGGGTTATCCTAGGAGACAAACCCTGTACTATTTTATTTGAGCATTTAAGAAGGAAGAATTTAAATGTCACAAGACATGAACTCAACTACTTAATGGACAACATATCAAACTAAATAGTCCCTCTAAGACCACATGACAAATCCAAAAGCATAAACACAAAAATTAAACAGAACCTCAACAAATTATAAAACTTATTTTTCTTGAAAATCACTAACTTTAAATAAAGTGTTTTAAAACAATACACTTGAATAAAAATAAAAAAACCATTTTTATAGTTTATTAATAGTTAAATACATTTTTTAATAAAGATGGTTCATTTTAAATCATTTCCATAAAATACTACATTTTTTACAAATAATTTTTCTTAAAACCCATAATAAAATCAACCACGTTTTAAATACCTTTTATGATATAATAAATCTATTTTAAAATAAACCATGAAAAATATTTAATAACCAAACATTTGTTTAGAAAATAAGAAAAACCCATTTTAACCAAAAAACATTTGAAATTTTCAAAACACTACACAACACTAGACCAAATTCATTTCCATAACGTCGAACAACACCAAAAACTATTTAATTAACCTTACACAAGTGAGAATTAACTTTTAGAGTAATTCAGTAATTAAAAGTCATTGAAATAAGTCTAAAATGAAATGAAAAACTTCTTTTGGGTTTAGTGGAGTCCTTAGAACTATCCACATGGGCCCCATATGGTTGGATAGACCATGGGGAACGATCATGTAGCTCTATCTCTTTATCCACCATAACCCAAAGCTAAAAAAAAATCCCAAAATCACTTAAAAAACATTGGGAATTTAAATATAAATTATAATATCAAACACATAAAACCAATAAAAATCTCAATCAAATTCCAAGACTCAAGCCCCAGGTTCCCTGGAAAATCGTTTCTCTAAAAAAAAGAGAGTTTATGACACTATCCCCCACATGTACCTCTCGAGTTTCAAAAACCTAACTCCAAACTACCCTTACTATTAAAATAAAAAATAACACTTTGAAACTTAGGAACTATAAAGAACATATGCTTGGATACCTTTTTTCAAAAAATCACCAAAGTCATGTGTCAATGCTAAGGGATATAGATAACATGTTTGATAAATGGGTTAAACTCTTCAATGTTTAACTAAAATCAATTTGATCATGATATAAAGCCATATTTTCCTTTGTAGTAGCGTTTAGTAAAAAATATATTTTATTTATCCATACAGACCCATACACATATGTTGACTAACCTTACCATATGAAATCATCCTTCTATTACTTTGAAACCATTGTCTATGGAGGAAAATGATGAAATAGAAACACTCATATTTCAATATAGAGGAGAAGAGATATAGGGTTTGTCATGGTTAAGAACAGTGTACAAAATGTAAAATGTGGAATCCAAAACATCATACAATGATAGAGGAAAAGTAAAAAATAACATACTTTGTATTATAGCCTTGATTAATATAAGGGAACATAGAGGAGTTGTGCTGATAGAAGAGGAGTTCTGCGAGAGCTTGATAATTTCGAGTTATTAAGTCGTGGTTAGTTTTTTTAAATAGATCGAGAACACTTTTAACAACACTTTCAGAAAAGAAATAATAGAGATCCATGTTATCAGCACTAAATTTATAAGCGCTGATAAAAAGAATATTTATCAACTCTAAAAAAGCACTGATAAAAATTTTATAATTATAATCATTTAAATAAATTTATTATAATTTTAAAATTATTAAAATAAATTTATTATAATTTTATAATTATTTAAATATATATAATTATTTACTTAAAATTATATAAATAAATATTTAAAAAATAATAATAATTTATTTATAATAATTATAAATATAGTAAATTTACATTTATTTGTAAATATATATTCACAAATATATTTTTAACATTATTAATGGATATATAATCTTAAATACAGGAATTTTAAAAATGAGTGAAATTAAATAATTCAAAATGAGTATACTTTAAAAATATTGAAATATGGGTAAGTTTTATTAATTAAATATAAGTTATAAAAAAATATGGATATATATATATTGAAGTGGATGAATACATATTGAAATTACTAAAACATAGTAAATAAATAAATACAAATAAATAATAGAAAATGATCCAATTAAAAAATAAAATAAAAATTAAAAAAATATTAAAAATGAATACCCTAACTATAGTATTAAAAAAATAAAATAAAATAGACCGATTAAAAACATAATATATATTAAATGTATCATGTTATAATGAAATTCTAAAATATACTAAAATTTGAATAAATTACATAAATATTAGGTGTATGTGTTTCTATATATTGTGTAAATATATTTGTGTGTGCGTTTGTGTATAAAAATTCATTAAAAATATATATATATGTACGTGAAATAAATGAAACACACGATATTTGATATAGGTTAAATTGAAAAATCATACAACATTAAAAATGAATAAGTCATTAATATGTTTTTAATTAACATTATATATATATATTAAACTAATTCATTATATATATATATATTTAATATATAATATTTATTAATATTTAAAATCTATATATATGGATATTAAATTTATTCATTTTTATCAATAATTATTTAATTAATAAAATGTTTCATATTTTTCTTAATTTACTCATTTTTGTTATTTTTTTAATTTTTCATTTTATTATGGACCTTTATTAGTGATAAAAAAGGGAAATATTTATTAGTGATGAAAATGAGCTGATAAAGGACACCTTTTCTCAGTACTGAAAATTAAGCGCTAATAAAGGTTTCCTTTATTAGTGCTAAAATAAAGCACTCATAAATGTTACCTTTTATCAGTGCTAAAAAAGCACTGATAAAGGGTTCCCTTTATCAGTGCTTTTTTAGGGTTGATAAATTGATTCCTTTATCAGTGCATATTTTAGTACAGATAAAAGGTAACATTTATCATCGATTTTTTCTAGTGCTAATACATTCCTGCACTGTACGCGTGTTCTATAGTAGTGAGATTATCACCAATAGTAGAGGGGGTTATCCTCTTAAGTGAGGATGAAAATTCAATTCTATAGTTTATAATAGAATATAAGAAGACTCCATCTACACAGTTTAAGGTTATGAAACTAAGACCATAGATCATATATTTTAAGATCTTATGATAAGAGTGTTTTCATGTAGTTTAACTTCATGTGACTAGGATGTTGGTTTCTATAGTTTAAGGTTTTATATATTTGACCAAGGGTTTTCAAACAATTTAAGGTCATGATGCTCGAACTATGGGGGTGTGTCTCAGTGATGTTTTTTAGTAAAAAAGAGTAGAAAAAATGACATGAAAAGTGGGTCGAGAAGGCCTTGCATTGTACTAAACACCTCTGAGACAAATTAAATAGAATTTAAAGTTGTGATTCTTAGACCGTAGTAGGGCTGAAATTATTCCTTGGAACATTTTTTAATCTCAACCATGCTGGGGAATGTTCCACTAAAAATACTAATACCATGTGATCCCTGATCAGTGTGAGAAACAAGGAGTGTTGAGAATTTCCCTTATTACAAGGGAGAGCACAATATGGAGCAAAACAAGTATCTTGGAAGGTTCCAACAATGCCTAATTTCTCGGTAAATGTGTACTGATGCATAGGTTGGTAAAACTGAGGATTTTAAGACTCTAGAATCCATAAGAATAAAAGGAGGTGGAAAACCGGGGAAATCATAACTTCCTAAATATGGATCATGAATAGAGGGTGACCAAAAATCATGGAACAACTGCTAACCATGTTTGAAACATAGGTCTCACAGCCACATAAGCTAGGAATGGGTGGGAAAATATAGGATCAATTGTTGACCACTTTTTAAACATGTGAACCATCACCTATTTCTCAATAAATGTGTACTGATGTATAGGGGGATAAAATTGAGGGTGTTAAGACTCCAGAATCCATATGAATAAGGGGAGGTGGAAAATGATGGAAATCATAACTTCCTAAATATAGATCATGAATAAATGGTGACCAAAAAGTATGAAAAAACTACTGACCATGTTCAAAATACAGGTCTCACATCCACATAAGTTAGGAATGGGTGAGAAAATATATGATATATTATTGAACATTTTTTAAACACGTGAACCATCACATATTTCTAGATATCCTTTGAGGTTTGTGCCCAAAATGGGAGGTTAACCAGTTTTTCTAGGCATAATTTCCATTAGGGGGACTAATCAGAATGGGAGGATGATGAGTATCCAAACCGAGGAAGACATGAAGTATAGAATTGAGCATGTTGGGATGTTCAAGCGAGAGTTAAACACTCCAAGAGCTATTCCACCATGTGCTCAAATGCATTGAATGGTTATATCAGTGAGTAAGAATTGAAAATGTTCCCAAAGGGAATATCCCTAAAATAGTTTAGAAGTTTGGTGGGGCCCATTATATGAGATCCATGCATTCCTATGTATCCCATTAGATATTGGAATCAAGTTGTACATTGTTTTAGAAGTTTTTTCCATAGGATACCAACATCGTAAGGGGGAACCCTCTCTAATGAGGGTTCAAAGCATCACACAGTTTTGCATCATGAGGTAGAGATATGGACCACACATTTTAACATCTTGTGGAAAGGATGCTGAACACACTATTTAATATTATATAGTGAGGACAAGGTATCATAAATTTTAACATCTTAAGAAATGGACATTGTTGTGCAGTTTAGTGTCATGCAATGAGGATGAGTGATTTCTATAGTTTAAGACTGTATAGATTTAACTATGGTTCCTTACAATTTAACATCATGTGACTGAGATATTTTAAAATAGTTTAACATCATGTGACCGAGAAGAGGTGAAGAGTCACAAAAAGTACCACATGAGGAACCTGACATTGGTGGGGGGTGTGATATGCTCCCCATCCATTGTGATCAATGAGTATGCACCATTTGAGTAGACCTTATGAATGATGTAATATCATTACCATTTGGGTTATAGATTTGGAAGCTTCTTCCTGGGTATCCAAGACTTTCTTAGATCCAATACCATATCACCTTGTAGGAAGGAGCAGAGGTGAATCTTTTTGTTAAATGCTGTAACACCCCAAGCTTCCACGGTACACTTCCCTTTGAATAATACAGTAGCGTGGGTTGTACGCAACTTCGAGTTCTAACACACACACCACAACCAATCAAACTAGCCGTTATGAATAGTAATAACCACTTTTTGAAATTTTATAAATTTTATCTCTCAAAATTGACTTCATTTTTGGATTCGTAATATCGAAATTATTCTAGGGTAAAATTTTGGAACTTTTCAGATAACATGTATATTTTGATGAATAGTGAAGTAATAAATTTTAATTCAAAACAACTTTTTTAATCAAAATAATTAATAGTGATAAATTATGAATTTTAGTGGTTTTAAAGTATATTTAGAATATATTTTTACCATTTAATACAATGTTGGTCATTGGACATAATTTCACAATTAAACAGGACATGAACAAGTGTCAATCTTTTGATAGTTATTATCTCTTAAAAACATGCTTTTTGTTTTAACAACGAGAATTAATTTTAAATTAATTTCTGCCACTTATGTGTTTTGAATTTGGAAAAATGGATTCCATATTTGGGATCAGGATTTCCAAATTGTGTAAATAGGTAACTTTTATTTTTATACATTTTGAAAAATTACTTCAGTAAAATTTTTATTTACCATGGTTAAAGGGTAAATCCGGTAAATAAGGGTAAACAAAATAATATTATAATAATAATAGATTACCCTAAAACGTGTTCTAAACTTATTTGTGGATACATGTCCGACCATGGTCATATTTGGGTCGATTTTGGGACCCCATGGAGCCACTTGTAAGTGATAATGACACTTTATATTAATTAAGTTAAAATAAATACAAAAATGACATAAGCATATATCTTTTAGAAAAATAATTTTTACATAGGGTTATATATGTTGGATTTTGGACTATAAATATTAATTAGAACGATAAAAATATTTCCTACATAATGGTATTTTATTTATAATTTTTAGAAATTTAATAATTAATATTATTTATGACACAATAATGATGCAGTATTTTCCTTATTAATGAAAGAATCAAATAATTGGTATTATAAATGTTAAAATTAATATAATTGGAAATTTTTGATGACATCAATGGATTTTATTTCTTAATATGAAATTATAGGATTGCTTAATGAATTTGGTTTGAATTAATAAAGTTGTTAAGACTTTAAAAAAATCAATTATTGAATAGTGTCAAAATTGACATAAAAGAGTTTTTAAAACAAATATTATATTATTAATTTATATTAAATTCATAAAAATATAATTTTCAGACAAGAGACTTATATCATGATAGGTGTATCATTAATGGACCACTTGGGGGTCTCTTGAAGGTATATAGTAAGTTTATTAACTATATAATATAAAAATACAAAGTGACATGGTAAGTGTCAAACTAATTAACTAAGAGTTAAAACTAAAACATAAGGTTAATATAATGACCCAAACCTATCTAAATTCTATTGTTTGAGTGGTTTTAGATCTATACCCACCTTAACCTTTAAATAATCCACTTTGGAGCCATTAGAAACCAAATATGAATTTATTATAAAATAATATTTCTAGATTTTCCTAAGGTGCCCCTCCTCCCCCTTATAAAAGGACACCACTTCTAACCAATTATTCACACTTTCAAAGCCTTTTCGTTCGGCCAAAACCTGCCCAAATGATCTCTAAACCTCCCTGAATACAACCTAGAGGCCTTATTTTGATCAGAAATCCCACCTAAGGATCACTTTTGATCAAATCAAAAGGAAGAACCCGAAGAAGAGGTAATGTTTTCACCACCCTTTTTCAAGTTCCTTTCTTCTTCAACTTCTTATTTCTTTGTTATTCACATTCTAAAATAATAATTACAGTATCTTATATATACTATGATGTTATTATAAATATGGTACAACAATATTCAGTATTCTATCCATCCTTTGAATGACATGTCACCATACGTGCGTACGTACGACTTACCGTCTCCACGTCGTGGTGTAATTGTTATTCAATATATTATTATTTGAATGGGTATAATAATGATGTGTAATTCATGTAAATAATAAATATAACATGATAATTATTCTTTATATATGATATACCATCCAATTATATATTATTTTAATATCAAAAGAATGATATTGTCTCTCGTGCGTACGTACGGACTACCGTCTCCACGAAGGCGATGAGATTCATTCCCCATTGTATACATTCAAGAATAATTATCATTTAGTGATTAAAAATAATGTTTAAGGACTTGATATAATTATAGATATGAATAATATACAACCAATCCATGACAAACACGACTTATGTAACAAAACATATAAAATAAAACGAGTAAGTTAACACCCGAAACAATGATAATACTAAGATATTATTAACAAATCAATGTTAAAAGAACATATATGATATAATAATTATGTATATGGTTCTTGTATAATTTAATAACAATTTTTTAACTATTATACTAAAGTTTAACATACCATCGACTAAGGAAAAGTACAAGGTAAGGGTTATTTCACAATCTCTTCATTATCCGAGGTTGTTTATACGTAATTATCTACTAGGACCCCTTTATCATCCACATCCATGTTTCTTAAAAATGTATTTCAAAAAATTCTTGATATTTTACAGAATATGGGTTAAAGTCATTTATACCATTGTTTTACTTTTTATAAGAAGTTTTTTAAGGAATCCTTCTGTCATTTTCCAAAAAAGGTCCTTTTTAACATTTTCAACAAAATTAAGATAAGAATGTTTTTTTAACTTATACGATGGGTGTGGATATTTTTTGCCATTATAAAATCATCGAAGATTCCCTTACAAGATTATAAGAATATTTTCAAAGAAAATTTTTTATTTTATAAATATATGACTCTTAAATGATTTCAAAATCGAAAGAGATATTTCTATAAAAAGAGTTTTGATTTCATCTATGTCAAAATCCTTTGATGGATTTTAAGTTTATTTGGAGTTGATTTATTATGATACAAAACTTCCATATTTTATTGACGTTTTTGTGATATGTTTGACTTTGGATGTGTTATTTTTATACCATTCATGGTTTATGAATAAATTATTCACATTTCGTATTCTAGTTTTAATACGAATGTTTATGTTATGGTTAAACCTATTCATATGAGGAATGCATTGGACTTAATAAGTGACGGGTGGAGCACACTATAGATCCTAGATGCATCGGTAGGTCTCATGAGACAAACTAGTGTCTTGGCACAAGGCCTTGACAAAATCTTATTTGTATTCTTGGCACAAGGCCTTGGCTATGTGGTTATGATAGTCTGGAATTATGCATTCCATCATTATGAAAGTGGTTATTGATATTTCATGTGATTATTCGACTAGTAGAATATCCATGTAAATAAGTAAATTGCATTATTTAATTTTATTTTTTCCATATTATGCTGAAGTTCAAGTTTAAAAGGCTTTTGTTTTAGTTATACATTACCTTAAATGTTTATGCTTATTTATAAAAGTTTCCGCTATATTGTTATCCTTACTGGGCATTTGAGATCACCCCTTTCTATGTTTTATTTTTCTCAGGATATGAAGAAGTATTTTATGAATGACCTACAAGGATAGTATAAGGTGATATGAGTGTGGAGATAAGATTTTGTTGTAGTTTTCAATTTATGATGTAATGTAAACTTTATGAATGTATCTAGTGTTTCCAAGAGTACTAAACTAACCAGTCTTTCGATACTTGATATTTCTTGTAATCATGCCAATGTTATGTAATAATGCATCGACTCTGGGTAAATGGGGTTGGGCCATTACAGTTGGTATCAGAGGAAGTTTAGTACAAACCTTGGAAGCTATATTTAGATAAACTCTGATTAGAGCACATATATTTAAGATGGACAGAATTTGAGGATTAGTATAGAAGAACTTCCAAAATTTTTGGTATAATAGATATTTTGTGAGTTTTCCGAGCAATACATCCCTGTCTGGATACGAGCAGGTAGAGGCGGCTCTGGCACAGATGTACCTAGGGGTAAAACTCGAAAACCCCACTTTGAGCTAGACTCAAACGGGAACTGGTGCATGACAACGGGCCTTGCTGCACTCTTGGTTATGACACTCCCGTGGGATATGCTTAGGATAACTCTCATTTTATTTACAAATAATTATGAAGGGTTTATGAGTATATACGTCTTCAAGGAAAACATTTTCATGATTATGGATTATATCCATAAATTGTTCAATTTATGTTAAGTGTTTTATAAGTATGGAATTATGTAATTTGATTCATAAACTGATCTAGTTTATGACATTATTTAGAAATGGCACCTAGTGGAAGAAATGGAAACTGTATCAATGCACACACTCCATGTAGGGATTTACCTCCTGCTTAAAAATAATTATAGTGGAGCTGGTGATGCAACTGTTGCTGATCAACTAATCAACATACTGGGACAACTCACTCAGGTTATGAATAATAACCTTACCCGTATGGAGCACCCTGATCCACAACGTGGAGGATCAATGTTAGATCGCTTCATGAGGTAGCAACCACAAACATCCAATGGGAGTACAAATCTATTAGTAGCTGAGCAATGGATAAGTTCCCTAGAAAAAATATTTCAGTCTTTGGGGAGTAGTGAAAGGGAAAAAGTTGTCATGGCAGTTTATCGCCTCACTAGAGATGCTGATCAATGGTGTTCATTGATTCAAAACACAAAGGAAGATGATAAAGTATCAAATATGGAATGGAGGGAGTTCAAAGATCTGTTTTTAGAGAAATACTTTCCTCGTGACCATCATGCAGATATGGAAAGACAATTTTTGAGTCTGAGACAAAAGGAGGATGAGAATGTCACAAAGTATGAGGCTAAATTTACAAGGTTAGCAAGGTATGCTTGAGATTATATACATAACCCAAGAAGTAATATTGATCATTTCTTTGATGGGTTAAAACCATTTCTCCATCGAGCATTAGTCTCACAATCCTTCTCATCGTACGAAGACATTGTCTCATGTGCTATCAAGACAGAAAAGGAACTCTCTAAGTCTTATGAATTTAAAGCAAAGAAAGAGAAAAATAGATCTTCTGATCAATCTGGGAATGGAAGTAATGTGAAGAAGGGAAAAGTTGAATATCCATCCTGTAGTAAATGTGGGAAGAAACACCCCGGTACTTACTTAAAAGGAATGGGAGTCTGTTAAAAGTATTGTGAAAAAGGTCACCAAGCTCATGATTGCAAGGGGAAGAAGGAAGCTATCGATGTCCAATGCTACAATTGAGGGGATATGGGACATTATGAAAATTAATATCCTAAGCATCAGGGGAACTTACCTCAGAAAAGGCCAGGGGATCAAGGCCAAGCTTATGCTATCACTACTACTGAGGTAGAAGTTCCAAAAGAAATGGTGGCATGTAATTTAATGGTTTCATCAAGTTTAGAAAATGAATTATTTGATTCTGGATCATCGCATTGTTTCATATATTCCTAGTTTTCTAAGAAAATTAGATATTTCCAATTTGATTAAACAAGAGAGTTGTCTGTTAAAACTCCTAAGGGAAGTATCATTGCAACAAAGTTTTGTGAATCAGTCCCCATTAGAGCACATAAATGTTCTTTATCCGCTGATCTCATCGTCATACCTATGATTGAGTTTGATATAATCCTTGGTATGGATTGTATTTTGAACCATGATGTGAAGATTTATTGTAAGAAGAAGGAGGTTATGATTTTTGATGATGATGATAAGGAACACCTTATCTTTAGAGCAGAATCGTCACCACCTAATTCTTATCTAAATCCACCCTTAGTAGCTCAACTAAATTCAATTATTGTGGAGGAAGAGAATGAAATGACTGTGGGTGAGGAAAGGAATGTTCAAATAGAGGATGTACCTATTGTGAAAGAATATGTAGATTTGTTTCTGGAAGATTTAACAGGACATCCTCTAGAACGAGAAGTTGCGTTTTCTATTGATTTAATTCCTGGATCAAGGCCTATATCGAAGAACCCTTATAGAATGGACAATGTGGAATTAGTTTAAGTAAAGAAAAAACTAGAGGAATTGAGTAATAAAGGATTTATTCACCCTATTTTTTCTTCGTGGGGAGCCCCTGTTCTTTTTGTTAAAAAGAAAGATGGATCTATGAGGTTATGTATCGACTATAGGGATATCAATGCTATAACAATAAAGAACAAGTATCTCCTACCTCACATTGATGATTTATTTGACTAACTGCATGGATCTCAATACTTTTCAAAGATTGACCTTCGATCTGGATACCATTAGTTGTGTGTGAAGAAGGAAGACATTCCGAAGATAGTATTTCGAATAAGGTACGAGCATTACAAGTTTACGGTAATGCCTTTTGGGATGACTAATGCACCCTCTCTATTCATGGATCTAATGAATAGAGTTTTCAAGGAATATCTCGATGATTTTGTGGTGGTATTTATTGATGATATCTTGGTGTACTCTAAAAGCTATGAAGATCATGAAAATCAATTGCGCATTATTCTAAAGACTCTGAGAAGACATGAATTATATGGGAAGTTTAGCAAATGTGAATTTTGGCTTCAGGAGATTTATTTTCTTGGCCATATTGTCTCTAAAGATGGAATCTATATTGATCCTTCTAATACAAAGGGAATCCAAGAATGGCCTGAACCTACGAGTATAACTGGGGTATGCGGTTTTATTGGTTTAGCAGGTTATTATCGACGTTTCGTCCAGAATTTTTCCCGGTTGGATAACCCATTAACAAAGCTCACACGTAAATGGGTTAAATTTGTTTGGACAAAAGAGTGTGAAGAATGTTTTAAAGAACTTAAGAGAATATTATTCAATGCTCTTATATTGAATCTACCATCAGGGAATGATGGGTTCGTTATTTATAGTGATGCATCGAAGAAAGGACTTGGTTGTTTCCTTATGTAGAATGATAGGGTTATTGCCTATGCATCACGACAATTGAGAATTTATGAGAAAAACTATCCTACTCATGATCTCGAGTTAGCAGTTGTGATCTTTTCTTTGAAGATATGGAGGCACTACCTCTATGGTGAAAAATGTGAGATTTATACTGATCACAAGAGTTTGAAGTATATTTTCTCACAAAAAGAACTCAAAATGAGGCAAAGGAGATGGCTTGAATTACTCAAGGATTATGATTGTACGATACACTACCACCCGGGGAAGGAAAATAAGGTGGCAGATGCTTTGAGCAGAAAAGATCATTGAGTTTTGAAAATGATGAGAATTGAAAGGGATCCTTTTTTCATGGATCCAATGAAGATGGATATGGGAATTACCATGGAAGGTAAAACATCATTACTTTTTCAAATGGTTTCCAAACCATCTTTACTAAAAAGGATAAAGAGTTCTCAGACCGGTGATTAAGAGTTTCAAAAGAAGATTTAAGCTGTGAATGATGGGATATTGAATGACTTTGGGTATGAAGATGGAATTTTGAAATTTGGGAAGAGACTTTGTGTTCCCAATATACCTGATCTAAAAAGGGAATTTTTGGATGATGCTCATAGTTCCAATTTCTCTATACACCATGGGAGCACCAAAATGTATAGATATTTGAAGGAACATTTTTGGTGGGTCAACATGAAGAGGGAGATTGCTGATTTTGTTTCAAGATGTATGGTTTGTCAACAGGTGAAAGCTAGAAGGCAACGGCCTGGAGGAGTCATGCAACCTCTTCCCATACCAGAGTGGAAATGGAACAATATTACGATGGACTTTGTTATGGGGCTACCAAAGACTCCTAGAAGGAACGATGAAATATGGGTTATTGTTGATCGTCTTACCAAGTCAGCACATTTTCTTACAATAAGAGAAGATATAACACTAGAACTTCTAGTAAGACTATATATTAATGAAGTTTTGATACTTCATGGAGTACCCCTATTGATTGTTTATGATCGTTATCCCCGTTTTACTTCAAGATTCTGGAAGAGTCTTCAGAAGGCCTTGGATACTGAACTTCATTTGAGAACTTCCTACCACCCTCAAACAGATGGACAATCAGAACGGACTATTCAAACCTTAGAAGACATGTTGAGATCCTTCTTGCTTGACTTTCAGGGTATATGGGATCAATATTTACCTCTGGTAGAATTTTCCTATAACAATAGATTCCATTCGAGTATTCAGATGGACCATATGAAGCGTTATATAGAAACAGATGTCGCACACCAACCTGTTGGGATGCCATTGGTTAACGAAAACTTGTAGGCCCAGAACTGGGGGAGGAAACAATGAAAAAGGTGAAGGAAATCCAAAACCACATCAAAGCTGCTCAAAGTAGGTAGAAGAGCTATGCTGACAACCGAAGAAAGGATTTGGAATTTTAGGTGGGGGATCATGTTTTCTTGAAGGTATCTCCATGGAAGGGAGTTATACATTTTGTAAAGAAAGGTAAATTGAGTCCCAGGTACATCAGTCCTTTCAAAATTCTAGAACGAATTGGGGCTGTAGCTTACCATTTGGCAATGCCACCAAATCTCTCCAAAGTTCATGATGTGTTCCACGTATCACTATTGAGAAAATACATGCCTGACCCAACACATGTACTCACCTATGAGGAATTATAACTGGAACCCGATATATCTTATTGAGAAGAGCCCATCAGGATTCTTGATACAAGAGAACAAGTTTTGAGAAACCGAACGACTCGTCTGGTAAAAGTTCTATGGAGAAACCATAAGATGGAAGAGGCAATGTGGGAACCCGAGGAACTTATGATGCAGAACCACCCAAGTCTTTTCATGCGGTAGTATTCTAGAAATTTTAAGGATGAAATTATTTGAAGGAGGGGAGAATGTAACACCCCAAGCTTCCACGGTACGCTTCCCTTTGAATAATATAGTAGTGTGTATTGTACGCAACTTCGAGTTCTAACACACACACCACAACCAATCAAACTAGCCATTATGAATAGTAATACCCACCTTTTGAAATTATATAAAATTTATCTCTCAAAATTGACTTCATTTTTGGATTCGGAATATCGAAATTAGCCTGGGGTAAAATTTTGGAACTTTTCAGATAACATTTATATTTTGATGAATAGTGAAAATCACTAAATTTTAATTAAAAACAACTTTTTTAATAGAAATAATTAGTAGTGATAAATTATGAATGTGAGTGGTTTTAAAGTATATTTAGAATATATTTTTACCATTTAATATAATGTTAGTTATTGGACTTAATTTCACAATTAAACCAGACATGAACAAGTGTCAATCTTTTGATAGTTATTATCTCTTAAAAACACGCTTTTTGTTTTAACAACGGGAATTAATTTTAAATTAATTTCTGCCACTTATGTGTTTTTAATTTGAAAAAATGGATTCCATATTTGGAATCATGTTGTCCAAATTGTGTAAATAGGTAACTTTTATTTTTAGACATTTTGAATAATTACTTCGGTAAAAATTTTATTTACCATGGTTAAAGGGTAAATCCGATAAATAAGGGTAAACAAAATAATATTATAATAATAATAAATTACCCTAAAACGTGTCCTAACCTTATTGGTGGATACATTTCTGACCATGGGCATCTTTGGGTTGATTTTGGGACCCCATGGAGCCACTTGTAAGTGATAATGACACTTTATATTAATTAAGTTAAAATAAATACAAAAATTACATAAGCATATATCTTTTAGCAAAATAATTTTTACATAGGGTTATATATGTTGGATTTTGGACTATAAAGATTAATTATAAATCTAAAAAAATTTCCTACATAATGGTATTTTATTTATAATTTTTAGAAATTTAATAATTATAATTATTTATGACACAATAATGATGAGTATTTTCCTTATTAATGAAAGAATCAAATAATTAGTATTATAAATGTTAAAATTAATATAATTTTAAAGTTTTGATGAAATACATGACTTTTATTTCTTAATATGACATTATAGTATTTCTTAAATGAATTTTGTTCGAATTAATAAAGTTGTTAAGACTTTAAAAAAAATCAATTATTGAATAGTGTCAAAATTGACATAAAAGAGTTTTTAAAACAAATATTATATTATTAATTTATATTCAATTCTTAAAAATCTAAGGCTCTACCAAGAGAATTATATAATGATAGGTGTATCATTAATGGACCACTTTGGGGTCGCTTGGAGGTATATAGTAAGTTTATTAACTATATAATATAAAAATATAAAGTGACATGGTAAGTGTCAAACTAATTAACTAAGAGTTAAAACTAAAACATAAGGTTAATATAATTTCCCAAACCTGTCTAAATTATATTGGTTGAGTGGTTTTAGACCTATCCTTACCTTAAACTTTAAATAATCCACTTTGGATCCATTATAAACCAAATATTAATTTATTATAAAATAATATTTCTAGATTTTCCTAAGGTGCCCCTCCTCCCCCTTATAAAAGGACACCACTTATAACCAATTTTTCACACTTTAAAAGCCTTTTTGTTCGGCCAAAACCTGCCCATACACTCTATCAACTTCTCTCAATACAACCTAGAGGCCTTAGTTTGATTATAAATCCATCCTAAGGATCTCTTTTGATCAAATCAAAAGGAAGAACCCAAAGAAGAGGTAATGTTTTCACCACCCTTTTTCAAGTTCCTTTCTTCTTCAACTTATTCTTTCTTTGTTATTACCATTATAAAATAATAATTCCAGTATCTTATATATACTTTGATGTTATTATAAATATGGTACAACAATATTCAGTTTTCTATCCATCCTTTGAATGACATGTCACCATACATGCGTACGTACGGTTTACCGTCTCCACATCATGGTGTAATTGTTATTCAATATATTATTATTTGGATGGGTATAGTAATGATGTGTAATTAATGTAAATAATAAATATAACATGATAATTATTCTTTATATATGATATACCATCCAATTATATATTATTTTAATATCAAAAGAATGATATTATCGCTCATGCGTACGTACGGACTACCATCTCCACGAACGCAATGAGGTTCATTCCCCATCGTATCCATTCAAGACTAATTCTCATTTAATGATTAAAAATAATGTTTAAGGACTTGATATCATTCTGGATATTAATAACATACAACCTATCAATGAAAAACATGACTTATGTAACAAAACATATAAAATAAAACGAGTAAGTTAACACCCGAAACAATGATAATACTAAGATATTATTAAAAAATCAATGTTAAAAGATCATATATGAAATCATAATTATGTATATGGTTATTGTATAATTTAATCACAATGTTTTAACTATTATACAAGAGTTTAACATACCATCGACTAAGGAAAAGTACAAGGTAATGGTTATTTCACAATCTCTTCATTATCCGAGGTTTTTTATACGTAATTATCTACTGGGACCCCTTTATCATCCACATCCATGTTTCTTAAAACTTTATTTCAAAACATTCTTTCTATTTTACATAATATGGTTTAAATTCATTTATACCCTTGTTTGACTTTTTATAAGAAGTTTTTTAAGGAATCTTTCTGTTGTTTTCCAAACAAGGTCCTTTTTAACCTTTTCGACAGAATTAAGGTAAGAATGTTTTTTTAACTTATATGGAGGGTGTGGCTATTTTCTGCCGTTATAAAATCATCAAAGCTTCCCTTAAAAGCTTATAAGAATATTTTCAAAGAAAATGTTTTATTTTATAAATATATGAATCTTAAATGATTTCAAAATAGAAAGAGATATTTCTCTAAAAAGAGTTTTTATTTCATCTATGTCAACATCCTTTGATGGATTTTAAGTTTATTTGGAGTTGATTTATTATGATACAAAACTTAAATATTGTATTGATGGTGTTGTGATATATTTGACTATGAATGTTTTATTTTTATACGATTCATGGTTTATGAAGAAAGTATTGACATATCCTATGAAAGTTTTAATACGAATGTTTATGTTATGTTTAAACCTGTTCATATGAGGACTGCATTTGACTTAATAAGTGACGGGTGGAGCCCGCTATAGCTCCTTAATGAAACAGTAGGTCTCATGAGACAAACTAGTGACTTGGCACCTGGCCTTGACACAATCTTATTTTTAGTCTTGGCACGAGGCCTTGGCTATGTGGTTATAATAGTCTGGCATTATGCATTCCATCATTATGAAAGTGGTTATTGATATTGCATGTAATTATTCGACTAGTAGAATATCCATGTGAATAAGTAAATGAAATTATTTCATTTTATTTTTTTCCATATTATGCTGAAGTTCATGTTTAAAAGGCTTTTGTTTTAGTTATACATTTCCTTAAATGTTTATTCTTATTTATAAAAGTTTCCGCTATATTGTTATCCTTACTGGGCATTTGAGCTCACCCCTTTCTATGTTTTATTTTTTCTAAGATGTGAAGAAGTATTTTATGAATGACCTGCTGGGATAGTTTAAGGGGATATGAGTGTGGAGACAAGATGTTGTTGTAGTTTTGAATTTATGATGTAATGTAAACTTTATGAATGTATCTAGTGTTTCCAAGACTACTAAACTAATCGGTCTTTTGAGACTTGATATTTCTCGGGATCATGCCAATGTTATGTAATAATGCACCAAATCTGGGTAACTGGGGCCAGGACATTGCAAATTCTCACACCACCTGGTTCTGATACCTTTCCAGGATATGAAGTACTTGGAGTCTGTTTTCTTTAATGGATTCCAAATAAGCTAAATGAACCTGATCTAACTTTTTCAAATTCTTATGATCATAAATTTATATCTCAAGTGATGATAGCTAAACTTATATAAGTATGAATTCTTTTGTCCCATACACTAGGGAGTATAGAGTCACCTAGGATGAATTTTGGGCCATTATCTAACAGTACCATATAAAATTAGAGAGCTTATTAGGATAAATATTCTTGTTGTGACCCACCATATTCTATAGGATGTCCTAATCTACCCATTAACCTATGTGTGATAGTGGGAGGTGTGGTTATACCAGATGTTGTAATTGGTGTATAACTTCTTCTTCTATAAAAATTGAAAATTAGTTTCATTGTATGTGAGAATGGAGTGAGGAATCCCAAATAAATGGATGATGTGGGACTTAAAAAAATTCAATCACAAACCATGTCTTTATTTCTTTGAAGGTAATGGATTCTTCCCACTTTGAGAATATATTGGTGGAATTTAGAATGAACCTAAACTATTGCATTGTTTTTGGATGGTAGGGTCCAACAACATCAAGTCCCCATACAATAAAGGGACATGAGTACATGGTGGTATGAATAATCTTTGATGGATGATGCATGAATTTGGAATGGATCTGGATTTTGTGAAACCTCTTGGTAAAATCCATGCAGTTATGAACCATGGTAGGATTGAAGTACCCAAATATCTAGATCTAGTGGGAAATCTTTAACCATGATTGATGATCACCACATGACCCCATAAGAAATTATTTCATGGTCTGAGGAACCTCCATACCTTAGATGAAATAGTGAATGACTCTATCAAAACCCTGTATATAGAGGGTATTCTCTAGGTTGGGGATATATTAGAGGTTAAATTGCACGTCATGCTGATGAATTCACTCACACATAGATCGGTTTGATAGGAAATCACTATGTTGGAGATAATTGATATAGGGAGTCCTCCAATTGAGTGATTCCTAAACTATTTGAGCATTTTAGGGCCTTTCTATAAAAGTTCCAGTATACAGATGGTTCACCTATCAGTCCTCTTCATTAAAAGTGATAGGGGAAATGACTCTCTAATGTGGAATATGAATGACTAAGTCATCCTTTTTGGGATCTGCAAGGTATGAATCCAAGATTTCCAAGGCATCAACTCGATCATTCTGGGATCAGGGAACACGAGCCACCTTCCAATGGGAAGGGAATTGGACTATCAGATCACAAGTCTAATCTATAAAGGGGAAAAGTTATTGATTCCTAACAATATAATAATCATTGATATACTTGATGACTAGATCAGAGTCTCCCTTCACATGCAGTTAGGGGACTTCAATCTCGAGAGCCAACTCAAGATTAGTGATAAGGGCATGATACTCAGTCTTGTTGTTAGTGCAGCCTCCTAAAAATAAGAATGAGTATGAAAAGATGACCTATGTGGGAGTGATGAAGATAAACCAAAGGGACACCCTACTATGTTTGGGTTTATTGAGCCTTCTCCCAGTAGGACTATAGGTGGCACCGTTTAAGTGCACCTACCAACATGTCATGGTATGATCAATGGAGAGTATGAAATCATCTAAGAAGTCAACATACATGGGTATTTTATCAAGGTTTATATGCATATCTAGGAAATATACCAGTTCTTGGACCTTGAAATATTTCTAGGGGATGAACTTGATAATCAAATTCTACTTAAATACTACCCATTGAGCCAATTTCCCAGTCATCATAGGTTGGTTTAGAATGTAACTTAGTGAATCTATATGGGATACTGACTGTATCTCATGGTGATTCAAGTAGTGACACAACTTATGAACTATGAATACCATGTAAAGACAAATCTTATCTATGGGATAATATCCATTATCTATATCAAGTAGTATGTGAATTAGGTATTACACATTTTTATCCATTCCCTTGTTGTTCTTTTGAGCTAAGAGGGTACCAAACAACCAATCTAGGGTGATTATGTAAAGGACCAGAGGCTTTCTTTGGACGGGTGACATTAAGAATGGAGTATATAGAATACACTACTTAATGTCCTCAAATATGGAATGACATTATTTATTCCAATGATAAGTGGTTCCTTTATTCATGATCCTTGAAAATGGATTACAATTTCCAACTAGACTCGCGATGAATCACCGAATATAGGAAAGGTGGCCCTAGAGTCCTCAAAACTCATAGAGGTTTTAGAGGGGGGAATTTTTATAATAGCCTAAATATTCTCTAGATTGATTTTGATGCCACTATACCTAAAAATAAATCTAAGAAACATCATATTGGTGACCATAAATGAACACTTCATGGGATTCATCTTCAGGTGGTGGGAGATGAGGAAGTCGAATAATTTCTCTAAATATTTGAGATTGTTTTAATTTTGTTGGGATTTAATTTTAAAATCACCCACATGTAATTTCAAAAATTTCCTGATGAGTTTATTTAAGATGTAGTGCATCAAATGTTGGTAGGTAGCACTAACATTCTTCAAACTGAATGACATCACTCAGTAACAAAAGGTTCCATGAGGTTCCCTGAAAGTGATGACCTCTTCTTCCTTAGCAGTAATCCATATTTGATTTTTACCTAAGTAACCATCCATGAAGTACTATGATTATAAGCTTACAGTTGTTTCAATTAGATGTTATGTCACTGGGAGGGGAAAATCATCCTTTAGAAAGTGGTAGTTAGGGTCCCAGAAGTTAATGAAGATTCATATAGGTTTGTTCTTTATATTAATTGGGATAATGTTTGTCAGCCACTTAGAGAAATGGAATTCCTTAATGAAATTATCCTTTATGATATTTTCAAATTTTACCACGAACATGGAACCATGGGAAGGGTGCATCTTTCTAGGAGCTTTTTTGAACCCATAGTGGCCCACTAGTAAGTCAAGATGGTGAACATAAACTTAGGGGTTATGTCCTAAAATTTACATATAACTCCTGGAGAACATTTCACAATGTTGATTTAATAAATCTACATATTATCACTACTACTCTAGAGACATGAATTCATTAATTAGTATCATCGTAAGATATTCATTAGTGTTAAGACTCAACTTGGTCATTTCATCGACCATGGTGGAGACACCTTCCTTAAATTTAGGAAGGGTGTCATATAAATCCTCTTCATCATCAGAAGAATGAGGATCAGAGGAAATAGAAGACTCCACTAGAGATGGAGACCATAGAGTAGTATTGTTATCTACTATGGTTGGTATAGGACTCTCAATAATGGATTCCTATTCTATAGAGACCATGGATAAATAAGTTGATGAGATAATCCCGTGTGGTTTTTTATGGTGTGATCCACTATTGATATCAAAATATTAATAATGGGTCAACCTCCATTAAGTTATCTCTACTCTCTTAAAGGTACATTTCTATCATGGTTATGTAACCAAGGGACATATCTCTTGGAATCCATTAATATTAGGGATTTTTGGATTTAACTATGTCTATCCTATGTAGGAATATGAGGTGATATATGAGAATTACTTATTCTTGGGGATGATGAAATAGCTCCAAATATCTCAGGTTGTTGGATCCAAATGGTGGATTAGAAGGATAAATATGTCCTTTAAATCCACCTAAGGATCCGATGATGTGGATGTTAAATCATTGGGGTCATTGATATACTCAAATCCATCAACCTGGAACTACTTCTCATCTGTTTTGTAGTACCCAAAACTAGGTAGTGGGGTTCACAAGAGTTGAAGGGAGAGACATCACTATGGAATACCCCTACCCAATAATTGAGGAAGTAATTGAGGCACTAGTGGTATTAAGAGGGCCCCACAATGTGTAGATGGAGATAGGGACTCCCCAACAGATCATTGTAGCCAGCGTCCTGTGATACCACCATGAAATCAATGTTGTCTACTAAGCCACTGAACTGAGTCTCTAGTCGGATATTTCCATGTAGATTCTACTTGATTTTGTCATACCCCTATATTATCAGGCTAGATAGGGTGATATCTACCTATGTGATCCCTAACTTGAGGTGTGTCTAGGTTGGGATGATATTGATCCTCAAGTCAGTATCCACTAGGAAACCAAGGATTTCTTTACCATTAAACTGGCCTATAAAATACAACAGGAATATGTTCCCTTGAATAGTGAAACCATCATCTTTCTTAGAGAAAGAAATTATGGTATGATACTCTTCCTACTTGGATTACTCTGTGCGATAGGACTCAAAAGTGGATATTTGAGTCTTCAACTATAGAGGGTGATTTAGGGCATAGATGAGAGATTCACACAACTCCTTTGATAGTTAGAGTGTGTCAAGAACTGAGAGTCTCACTGGTATGTTAGTGAGGTTCTGAAACACATCATAATTCTAGGTGAGGGTATATTTATGTCCACTAAGGGTCACTCTTTAGTAGGGAGAATAGTGAGCACCATCAACTGAGGTGATGAAGCCTACATGGTTCTCGTTGTGTTCCGCTATTGATTTGATGACTAAGGAATAACACTAGACAACTGATATTGGTCTATGTCCGGCTGCAACTGAGTGATAAGTTATTATTATTTTTCTATATAGTCAACCAATCTAGTCAGTTGGGAAGGTAAATCTGATAATGTGGCTTCTGAGAGATGTTCTTACTAAGCCCTATGTATGTCTTGCTATCTAGTCTCAATAGTATGAATAGTCCTTTCTAGAGTACCATCTTGAACATCTTTTCTATTAGCAAGAAACATTCCCCTCTTGTGGAATTGGTTAGAGGTTCCCAAAGGGGACACGTGACATTACTCATCATTGAGTACTACACAATGATCCACTAGATTGAAATAATTCATAGAATCATAATACTATTATTCATTAGTATAATATTCTAGGATGGGATATATATTCTAGGGCCTTCATGAAATTTCGGAGGTATGGATTTTTTTGAGAGTGAAGACTAGTTTTGGCATTGTTGGGGGACTTTGATTGTCCTAGTGTCATCAATGCCTATTATTATGATACTTAGGAGGTTGTGATGAGATGTTATGGTTGTAGAGGACATGGTGACCAAATGAGGTTATTGTCTACTAAGATGGGATAGATAATGTCGGGGGTGTGAGAAACCATCTTATGAGCCAACCAATACTTTTAATTCAGAATACCTCAGCCAAGGACCTACTTCCACTCACTTGAGTCTTCATCATCACTATCCAATATAGAAGATACATATGTCACTTGTGTCAAGAAATCACCCAAATAAACGAGAAAATAATCTACCTATTCCTAGAGATAATATTTGAAGATGAACCACTATTTGATGTTGTATCTGAGGACATTGTGGTATGGGAATTAATTGACATGGTTTGTCAATCCATCCTATTAGGGTCTCCTAGATTTTTATAACATCAAGATGTTATTTTATAGGGAATAAATTAAGTATGTGGGTACCTTCACATCCTTGAAGGTGTAGATCCAGTTCTTCTATTAGGTCACCTGGCCATAGCAGGGGGTGATAGAACAATATTTTACATTCTTATTTTAATATAAAGCATATTGTTTTTACAATTTAAATGATCAATATTTCTGGTATTTAATTGTATTTATAATTTTTTTAGGATACAATAAATATTTTAAAATTATCTAAAATTCAATGAATTCAACACAAAAATGATGTCCCAAAACATATGATAGGTCAAGACCCAAGAAAATTACTCGAATTTGAATAATCAAGTGGAAATAGAGCTAAATACTTTGTAAATTAATCATTCAGTTCATGAATTAGTCATTCATGATGTGAAATTCCAAAGAAAAGAAAAATAGAATAGAGAACAATTAAAAATGATGATTGGGGGTATAATACCATGTTTCATGACATGAAACATATTGGTCACATCACAACACACCCAAAAAAGGCCTAGAAACATTTTAGAGTGTGAAAACAAGACATAAAATCATTCTCTATAAAAATTCACAACATGAAAGCATTGATCATAATTTGAAACACTTTTATGAGATTTAGAGTGATGATATTTGATGAAAATAAATTCATAGAATGCCTTTGAATACCCCATCATGAAAAGGGTTGATTATGACTCATTAATTAGGAAATTTATGGAACATGGGGGGGGGGATTAAGCCTATAAATAGATGGCTAATGGGATTGGAAAATATAATTGAAAGCTATAAGATTTTATGCTGTTCTAAGATTATGATGTTATTTAGTTTTTTCTTTTATTTTTAATTTTTTTCCATGTAAACCTAATTCATATTTATATTAAAGTGTTTCTTTTAATTTTACAATATTATATATCTATCTCTCCCTCCTCCACTATGATCACTTTTTCTTATGATGGTAATTGACTGACCCAAGGCTTGGACTTGGGGGAGGTTTCACAATGTTCTGAAATTCTTACACTTTAATTATTTAATATTTTAATTCTATTTGTGGTGAATAAGAGGGAAGTTTATGGGTGTAGTGATTTTTCACTATGAAATGACTTTTAAACCCATCCTCATTCTCTACTAAATCATCATTCCCTTCATTAACTTTGGTAAAATCTTCATACTATGGAATTTAGGGTGTTCTAAACATGAAATGACATATGATGAAGCTGAGTATAGTAGGGTATTATACTCTTGATCAAGGTGTTTATCCTACCTGGCTATTGGAGGAGGTGAGATTTGGTGTGCCAAAGGGATTTCCTAAGCATGCTAAATTTCACACTCAAAGTAGATGGTAGCAATCCATGTATGGTGGGATGGATTTTCAAATAGAATTTAAATAAAAATAATGAACAATGAAGGAACCTGAGTAACTAAACCCTAGGACTAAGACCTTTCATTATATATTCATTATGTACGCATTACCATTTGCATATTTTATTGGGAAACTATACATTGTTTCCCAAAAACCTAAATTTAATTTCTTCTATAAAATAATAAAAATGAAAAAAGTAGAATATAAGAATCAAGAAAAGTGATTGAATCACATTGAAGATCCTAAAGTGAGATAACTCTAGTCCGTCATTATGATTTACTAAGAAATAAATTGTAGCTTTTGCACTGCCTTATGATAAGTGTTTCAAAACTTAGAGCAATTACTGAGGAGCCTAGTAGTATTTCTATCACTATTTAATTTTTCATTTTATAGATAATTTCGTTATTTTCTTTTTAAAATAATGATAATAAAATAAGCTCATGATCAAATTTTCATTATTTATATCACTAGATCCTCTCAAATTTTCTGAATAAATATAAGAGGTTGAATCTTTACTTGAAAAATATCTACATCATAACCATCTAGAGATCCAGATTGAAACCTACCATGAAGTTCTAGAGAGTTATGATGAAGAATCACATGTTGATGTGTATATGAGATATCAATAAGCTCATTATCAATTTTGGAGTGAATGGGACGATGATGAAATGAAACATGATCTTCTTATCTATAAGAATAATCAGCACCTATGTACCCATATCTATCCATAGAACTTGAAGAAACAAAATAATTGGTGGAATTAGAATAAAGAATGGAGGAGCCTGACTACCGGCCTCTATATACTACCACTA
The DNA here is from genome assembly GCA_963277665.1 of Viscum album. Classification (NCBI taxonomy): domain Eukaryota; kingdom Viridiplantae; phylum Streptophyta; class Magnoliopsida; order Santalales; family Viscaceae; genus Viscum; species Viscum album. Next base: position 857,835,545 of record OY728166.1, read on the forward strand.
AAATCTAAGAGGCACTATCCATAGAATAATATATTAAAGATAAACCAACTCAGGGAGATGATCCTTTATTAAACTAATTCTCAATTTATTTTATTAAATTTGAATTGAGTATCACTTACTAATATTTATAATTTTTAGATTTATAAAATCCCTATTTTTTTAGAGGAATATTAAAGAAATTATAATTCACTTGATGAGGAATAAATGGAGCTTCCAGAATATGTTATGAATTTATTAGAGGTATCCCATGAGGAGAGAAAAGTGTCTTTTCCTAAAGAAACCAAGTTATAAGATACTTAATTTAAAGGGAAATAATTTTATATTAATACTAATGCTTTGGTTTTGTTTAAATAATACTGCAATATAATTTTAATTTCGATTTATTCAATTGATGTAACAAATTTGGAGTAAGAAATTTAGAGCGAATAAGAGGTTTTATAAGTAAAAACTAATAAAGAGGAGTACCCATAATCAATTATACCCCCTATAAGTAAGTTGTATCTCATTTCCATGGGGATGGATTTGGTTTACTCTATCCATGGAGTCCACAAAAACAAAAAGGAAGAAGTGAAATATGGGAAAACCAACATGTTGTTGTTCAAATCAAAGAAAATCCACCACCATCAGAATTTAGATAACAATTGGTACTAGCCTTTTGGAGTCAGTAATAACCCTGGGTCCACTTGGGTAATCAAACCAAGATTTATCCTTCTTTTATTTTTATTATCTTTATAGGAATTCATTTTTCAATTTATTTCTTAATAAATAAATTTTAGAATATAATAAGATGGATCCCTATTTTCCCCATTTTTTAACTTTAATGACATGGTCCTTATACTGAAAAATTTATTTTTATTTTATAGTTCTATGGGTTTGAAATAATAAAACATGAATAAATTGAAGAAACTATACACTATTGACATTGTGAAATTAGAATTCACAGTGTGAAAATAAAATTTTACCATAAAAAGGAAACTCATGTTGTGAAATGCTAAAAAATAGAACTGTATGAATAGAATCCATGAAACCCAACTTGATGAGTCATTATAATGGGATTTTGAGTTTCAATTCCTTATTTAATTTTACTTCCACAATTCCAAGCCTATTTTTAAGCATTAAAAGAGAAACTACATGCCCCACTTTGAATTATTGAACTCTAGTATCGATCTAAGAGATATAATTTTATTAGGATAATCATAATTCCATGTTTTAAATTTCATTTTTGACATGATTAGACTTATAAAATGAAAACTGAATGAGTATATTTATGCAAGATGGGATGAATTTTAAAAATCATTATTTTTTTTAAAAATAAGATGATTTTTATAAATGAAATTATTCTTAGATTTGGAATGTTTTGAATTTATAAAAATGATATTGATTTGTTTATTTTTTTGTCATTCCATGAGTAATTATCCTAAAACATATGTTTTAATTCTTGAGAAAAATTTTAAACCAATATTTCCAATTATTTCTATATTATATTTATTAAGAGACTCATGCATGTTCTTATTCTAGAACTTTCCTAACATCTTATCAAATATATGACTGAACATAATCACTTTTGAATATGATTGAGGTATTTAATTGTTTATACCTTTATCCTTAGACCTTCCTTAACATTGAATCATACTGTTTCTCATAGAATACATTAATAATATTGATAAGAAAAGATCCACATTTCAAGCCTATTATATCCTTTCCCACTATACCAGCAGTATTTTGTATGATATTTAATAGAATAAGTGTGGGGGAGTTGGTTTTCATTGGTGTATAGGGATTTATTTCATTGGGGATATTTTTTGGGGGGTTTTATATTGATTTGGGGATAGGACATGTTGTCATTCATTTCATTCTATTATTCTCCTCTCTTGCAAAAAAAATAAACAAATAAAAAAAAATAAAAAAAAATAAAAAAATGTGTCATGGATTAGGAGGATAAAAAACAAAAATTTCCAGAATTATGATTTGGGGATAATATGTGGTTAAGTGGTGGTTGTGATATTTTTATTAAGCATAAATTTTAAAAAATAAAAAATAAAAAAAAATCAAAAGTGGGCGATTCATTCATTATGATTACTCGCATCATGTGCCTAAATTGAGAATTAGAGAATGGTGGAATGCTATATTCATCATTTAAAGGTAATTTAATTAGACTTCTTTTTTATATCATGCACTACGATTTAGTTTCAAACCTCCTTTTTTATCTTTATTTTATTCATTACCCACCCACCTTAATACTTAGTGACATTTAAAACTTAATTAAAAGTACTCATGATTAATTTTGATCTCTGTATTTATGCGGTGGAGATGCTAGATTACATGAAAGCCTATGTTAAGTTACATGTACTTTAGGTATGATCACAAATACATTATATTTATTACCTTGTGTGATGATTGAAAAGAATTTAATTCAAGGTAAATTAAAATTAGTGTGCATATTAATGATGAATTAATAAATAAAAGTTAAATGAGGGAATAAAATTATTATTTAAAAATAGAAAAGTAAAATGAGTGATTAGATTTGTTTCATCAAAGAGTGAGGTGTTGGAGGAATTATTTTGTGTGACATTTGAAATTATATATTCTATTACAAAAAATTTGGTTTTTTCTCTTGAAATTTAAATATTTAATTTCTCTATATGGTTTTTAGACTACATTCTTAAGGACAAGCAAGTTCTATGTGCGGAAGAATTGAGAAAACATTATTTTTCATGCTTATTTTAATATAAAACACATTATTTTTAAAAATTAAACGATTAATCTTTCTAGTAGTCATTTTTTTGTAATTTTTGTCAGGATACAATAAATATTTTAAAACAAGGTAAAAGGAGATGAATTAAACATGTAGATGATGTCTTGCGACATATGGAAAGTCAAGGCCCAAGATTAGAGCTCAGATTTGAAAAATCACGAGAAAATAGAGATGAAAATCACAGAAATTTATAATTATTGTCATGAATTACTCATTCATAATGATAAATTTAATGAAAAGTGACATGGAAGAGAGAACGGTGAAAAAGGATATTGATATAATAATACCTTATGTCACGACATGACACATATTGGTCACACCGTGACACACCCAAAAAATTAGGAAAAAATTAGAGCATGAAAATAAGCCGTGAAATCCCTATCTATGAAATTTCACAACGTGAAAGTATAGTTCATCATGTGAAAAAATTTGACATGATTTAAAGTGATGTCTTTTTGATATAAATCAATGAATGGACCACCTTTAAAGACCCCATTATTATCAAGGTTGATTATGAATATGGGGGTACTATGTGCACCTATAAATAGATGTCTAGGGGGATTGGAAAATATAATTGAAATCTTGACGATCTGCCGCTATGCTGATAGTAGGAAGAATTTAAGGTTTTTATTTTATTTTTAATTTATTTTTCCATGGAACCCTAATTCATATTTTTATTAAAGTGTTTCTTCTTCCATTTTCAATCTCATATATATATATATATATCCCTCCTCTTCCTCCATGATCTCTTATGATTAAAATGGTAAGCAACCGAGTTGAGGTTTGTCCTTGAGGGATGTTTCACAGTGTTCCCAAATTCTTATGCTTTAATTATTTAATATTATAATTTTTGTGTGGAGAATAAGAGGGAAGTTTATGGGTGAGACTATCATCAACCCTAACATGAATTTTGAACTCATCGCTATTCTATAACAAATCATTATTCACTCCCTTCTCTTGGGTAAACTCTTTATACGTTAGAGTTGAGGGTGCTTGAGAGATGAAACGACATATAGTGAAGCTAGGTATAGTAGGTAATTACACTCTTATTCAAAGTATTTATCCTAATTTACTATTATAGGAGGTGATATTTTGTGTGCTGAATATATTTCCTAGGCATTCTAAATTTCACACTAAAAGTAGAGGGTACAAATCCATGTACGATTTGATGGACTGTCAAATTGAATTTAAATAAAAATAATGAATAATTAAGTAACATAATTAACCAAACCCTAGGAACAAGAACTTTATTTCTACATTAATTATATTTATATTTTCATTTGTGTATTTTATTTTCAAACATTTCGTTGTATTATGAAAAACAATATTTCATTGCTTTTTATAAAATAATAAAATCACAAAAAAATAGAATAGGTGAATTTGGAAAAGTGTTTGAACCACTAAAAATATCCTCAAGTGAGAAAAATATAGTTATCCACTATGCTTCACTATGAAATAAATTATATATTTTACACCTCTCTATGATAGGAATGTTAGGGGTCTTGGGAAGCATTCTTAGAGAGGGGTTATGCATGGAAAGGTTTGTCCTTTGGAGGTGCATGAAGGAAAACTGACTGTGGAGATTAAGTCTGTATAATATTGGATATTTCTACCTTCATAGGCTTACTTATGGGAGTTGTAAGAGGTAATGGTCATGAAATATATTTTTCCCACTGAAAGGATTCTTCCTAAAGTTGGGATATTTTTATGAATTCTCAAAATCCACCCAGATATCTCAGGGAGATGAGGGTAGGGAACAAATCTTCTCAGACATTCTCTATGGGAATCCACAATAATTGTTCCTAGGAAAGATGAACATCAAGGGTGTATGTGATCCCCTTACATTGGGAAATAAAGTTAGTGACTCACTCATCATCCCTCTATAACTACATTTGGAGAGGTCATAAATGATGGTATTGTATAGGTTGGAGTTTTACTAGTAGAGAAAACACCTATGGAGATATTACCAGCTAGTAATAGATATCAGGGTCGACTAAAAATACCTGATGAAAGTGGGTCCCTCAAAGGTCTAGATGAAACATTTAATATTAGATGCTTCATACTATTCCAGAGTTCTTAGCATTGGGCCACATCATGAGGAAAAGTGGTCCAGGTTCTATGGTGGATCTCCCATACCATTGAATAGGTTGAAGCTCAGATTATTGAATTCTAGGGGTGGGAAAACATGGTCTACCCAAGATAGATACATATTCCCTTTATGTGGTATTGAATCCTCTTGTGTCTCTAATTTCTCAATATTGGTAGTGAGAGAAGTGATCACATTGTTAGGGTGAGGGTTAGTAGTTATCAATGCTTTGAATAGCCTGTTGTCTTGAGAGGCAAAGCGATCATAGTTCAATGATGTGAAGTCACACTACTCAGGTGAGGTAGGAGGGTCATATCTTAGTCATTTGTTGGAACCACCAAACTCTACTCTGATTGGGTTCATGATACCACCCATCTTTACCCTAGGCTTCTATCAAATAAGGAATGAATGTTCTATCAAGATAGGGGTGGGGTCCCCTCATACATTTTCTCACCCTGGGCACAACTCGAGGAGTAGTTCAGTGAAAAGCCTCTTCTGACCCTTAATTTATTGGAGTAGATTGGATGGCCTAAAATCTAACTCATTTTTTGTTGCAACTTCATATGGGTTGATGGGATTAGAAATCACCTTTCCCTTATTGATTTTTTGATGGGAAAGTGATAGTGCCTTGGTGAGGGGACTTTTTAGGACCAATGTTTGTCTCTGTTGATGAGTACAATCACTTATCGAAAGATCTTTATGATACTTCATCTCCCCTCAGAGATTATTCTTTCCATAAAGCCTCATGTCATCATCCTAGTTTTTCTAATCATATAAGGGATTTATCATGATGAAATTCATGGTGGTGGTTGTAAGAGATGAACCTTCACTGCCAACGAGTGAGTTATCATTACGATCCTGTTGTCCCTATTGAATGGGACTGGAATAGAGGGAATCATACCACCCCATACTCTAATATATGTATGGAGATATTCCTCTTGCTTGAACCGTCGAATCATGATGACTATCCTTACACAGGTCCACTAGAAGCTCTATCGATACCTATATGAGTCGGGGTGTTGAGACAAAATAAGCGCTTCAATGTAAACCTTATGAAACAACTTATTGATGGAAATGACATGTACATGGATTCCTTGGTTGGATAGCTGGTGATATTGGAGGTGGTTGAATGCTGACTAGATATTTTTGGTGGAGACATACCGCAAGGTCCTTGAGGAACTTTGGGATGTTGAAGCGTGATCTAGAAGGTGTCTAAAACAAAACCAATAGCTAGTCAGTGTCTAAGATCTCCCAAAAGATTTCCTCCTACTCAATTTACAAAGGGTTGTATTGTTCTTTATCACCCCATGCTCTAATTAGAAATGGTTGAGAAAATGGGGGTGACAATGATACATATCTTCTCTATTGTTGATTTTCTGGAAGAGGGTGCATCATATGAGTCAATGGTCCCTAAAAAAATAGAGTGTATTTTAGAGGAGGGGCTAGCTTCATGACAATATCCATATGTGATTGGGTATCTACATAATCTAACTAATCAGGAAGGTCAATATGCCTTTGTGGATGAATATAATGTTCCCCATAATATAAGGGAAGCAATTAAGATCCTAACATCTCCCCTACTTTCAAGGTGGAGGTAGAGAAGAGGGAAGTTGATCGAAGATGGGACAATTTCATAGAGAGTCCTTGGAAGGAAGATAATACACCCTCTACATAAAAGTACCTATGAAGGGATTTAGGGTCCTTATAGATCTCGACCTCTTGGATGGTCAACCTTAACTGGAAGGCTCTTGTCCCCAGATCTAGCAGTGGAAGTAGAGGTGTTTCCATCGAGTCATATATTGCCTCAGACTTTGAGAGGTATATTGATACATGAATTTTCCCTATTATTTCCTTTTATGGAATGGGATTTCCAAAAGTATGATCCTTTAAGGGCTAAAGTGGTTTCTTCAGTGTGAATTACAACCGAAACTATGGGTTGGGCCTCAATGGAGGTTTTCTGTTCTTCTACCCCAGGATGGTTCTTTTGGACAAGGAAAGTTTTCCTCATGGGTAGGAACTTTGTGTCAGCTAGTAGTGTTGTGAGGCAGACCTCCATGGTTAAATTATTTGTCATGAGATGACCCACGATGGTTACTGGTATCCCCCATAATGGGGAGAGTCAACCCGACCTACCTGGTAGACAGTTAGGGTATTGATGCCAATTGGGAAAATACATGCCCCACACAGTGGTTGTGAGGGTAGGAGAAGATTCATCGAAAGTGGAAGGGGCCACTAGAGAAGTTGGATAGGCCTCCTTCCAAGAAGGGTGGGCATCCTTCCCTTAACATCAACACTGGTTATTCTAGATTGGGTCCAATGAAGTAGGAACATGATCAAAATTATCATCATCCTGTATATCCAATCAAAATTATTAGTGTGGATGGGTGGGATACCTCCTAGGATATTCCTAGGTAGAAGTCATGGCGGGCATGATGCGTGTGTCCCCTACCTCCTCGAAGTAGGGGAGTGATATTTGAGAATATTCAAGGGAGAGACTCCCAAAATGGTCCCCTATTGTGATGGGGGGGGGGGGATTTCCCCTGCATGACCCATGATGTCTGTGTTCTCTACACGGTGTTACAACTTCTCGGTCCTAGAGGGCCATGTATTTGGTTGGGATGGCCCCTTCTTTCTCATATTGAAAAAAAAAGTCATTGATCACTCTTTTTTGGATGGTCTCGAAGGGTGAGATAAGGTAAGGGTGTTCACTATCCATTGAAGTGGTAGCCATTATGGTAGAAGAAGGGTTCTGCAGTATTGCTACACTATAAATTATTCTTCTCGATGTTTATTGGTGGTGTTTCACTGAGTATTTCCCATATCTTATGTCTTGTAGGATACATAGAATCAACCATCAATATATGTCAGGGGAAGGTGATTCCCAACATGCCCAATACCACCTATCCTCTCCAATGGGGGTAAGGATCCACACCGATGATGTATTAGACTGAGGATACCCAATGTTCTTTATCCCCCCCCATTGTGGGAGAAGATATTCACATTGGTTTTACCATTTTATTTTATAATACTTCCACTGGGCCACACATCAGGTGTGTTTTTTCTCCCCTATAGTGGTTTTCATCCATAGACTATTCATGGACTTTCTTGGGTGGTTTCCCCACATTCCCTCTTTCCAAAGGTGAGTGGCCTCTACCACTATGGTCGATGATACTGGCTCCTTGATTGGAATGAGATGATGGGATATTGGATCCTCCTCCCATGGATTTCTCCTTGGAGTTCATTTCCTATTATGGTTCTCTCTCAAAAATTTGGTACATGTTCATGAATCGTATTCCCAATTAAATCCTATAGTGGTTACTAGTTAATTATGCAATTAACTATTGTGACAGGGAAACCACATGCAGTTAGAGTTGACGATGATGTTGGGATTGTCTAACATATCTCGATATTGGTTGTGTTGGGAATCTATAAAGTCTCCTCATTAAGAGATAAAGGAATATCATGTATGATGAATATTAGGTGTAGAACACAAGTTATACTATCACAAACCAAGATGAGATGCCATCTAACCCGATACCCGACCAGACCTGAGACATGGACCTAAGGGCATTTATGATACCCACAGACTGAAAACTAGTACCTGGTATCAACAATATACTTTGGGAATGATTTCAACCATTTAGATAAAAATAACCAACCCACAAAAGTAAGACAAAAAATAAGCAATAACCATAACATAACGTGGTAGAATAATTTTTAGAATCAATGTTTTGTAATTTAAAATCAAAACCAAAGTGAAATAATGTAAAGGGAACCAATAAACACCCCAAAATCCTATGTGCAACAAGAGGAACATCACCCCTATTCCACCACCACCAACACCTGAAATAAGTGTAACTCTCTATCAACCAGAACCACTATTACCATGACACATCTTTCCTTTACCTAGGCCATACATAAAAAAGTCTATATACACCAAAAGGTGTATATAGGGTGTGATACAAATCCCAGTAGGATTCCATTCAAAATAAAATATTCCATGCTACAAAATTAGAAGATAAATCAACATGCACATTTTTATGAAATCACTTGGAAATATTTTCAAAATAAATTTCAAGTAATTTTTTTAATAAAAAACATTTTTTTAAGATACACCATTTTTCAAAAGAAACTAGTATCAATGCCACAAATTATACAAGGTCTACTGTATAATGATGGTTGGAATCACATCACATTTATTATTTAAGGATAGAACACCATAGGAAAATCCCTATGGGTAGTTAGCACAAGTGAGTCACTAAGAACCTCCTACCTTAGTGATCAAAATCCTCTAAATCAACTACCAATAGATTTCCCATGCATGAGCCACTAGGAAAGATAATCCCATGGTACCAATGGCATCCAAATAATAGGCCAATGCCAATACATTATCTGACACAAGACACTAGGAGGGACCATACAAAGGTCCTAGTGGTCTCTGATAATATCATATGTCTATTTAGTATTGCAAGCATAAATCCAAATAAGTGAATCCAGGCCTTTCCACTTCTGATTCTACTAGTGTCAAGTCTACTAGAAGAATCTAAGATTTCCACTTCCGAATAACTAGCGTACTAGTTATAGTTTTCCCACCTAGGTACCCGATATTTCCTTTATGCTAAAATTCCATTTCACACATCAAATAACCATCACTTTTACAAAAATATTCCAAGACACACAAGCACACAAGAAAATCACCAATTTCTCAAACAACAAATGGAAACCACCATTTTCCATAACCAAAATCACTTTCCATTTTATACACACCAAAACCATTTCAATTTTTTTTCCCACAACTTGAATAATTCATGAAACCCATTTAAAAACATGAAAAGAAAATCACACAATTAATCAAACCATTTCCATGGTCCAAACCCCTTTCAAATCCATACATAAACTATGTTCATTTCAAAATGTGCTTCACATCATTTACTAAATTCAAAAATCAAATTTCAAGGTACAAAAAAAATATAACATGTCAAAAAAATCCATTTTAATTTAGAAAACCCACTTTATGAACATTTACACCTAAATTTCCTTTGAAAACACATTTCACACCTTTCACATAATTATAAAAACACTACTAAGAAGCACCATAATGAAGTACAAAAAAATAATAACCATTTTCTTTTGAAACTCCCATTTCTATCACATATGCATGTCAAAATCTTTTCAAAACATATTTAGAACTGCAAAACCAATTCATAGAACACATTTATAAATCCAAACAAGCATATCAAAAGAATCTAAAAAAGTTAGATCATGGAACCAACTACCTCACACTTGGAAACTTCTGAAAACTTGTGAAAAACCACAACCGTACCACTACAAGACCCTATTAAGGAAAGATAAAATAATAATATTCAATATCGCCCCCAAAAATACAAGAACAAACCCTATCTAGGTCAAACACTATGTTGAATATTTGGAACTCAAGAAAGAGGGGAGATGAACCCTATAAAAAGGGAATAATTAAGAGAGAAACCACTTACTTGATGATTACTTGAAGTTATTACGCAAAAATCACCGAAAAATACTTACCAAGAGGTACAAGGAATATTGGAGGGAGCTCCAAAGGCTGAAAATTGTATATGGGGTAGATGTGAGGAGAATTAAAGTTAAATCCATAAAGGTCTCAAATAAAATTTCAAAATTTAATGACCTGGACAAGTTACATTATTTTCCCGCACAGTTTTCCAAACCATGTGACAATTGTGAACTACTCATAGTTCAAGAGGAATAAAACATATGGTTATCCTAAACATTTTAAAAACTGTGTACCAACCATGAAGTTATCCACTGTCCAAAATGTTCACTTGGACGCACAGTTTCTTGGGCTAGTCTGCATGGTTTGAAAAACCATGCGCCGACCATGTGCCACCTGCTGACAAGCATAAAACTTCCATTTTTCACAAAAAAAACTTGGGAAAACTCATGAAAAAACATGGTATAAAAAATAACCAAATAAATACCTGAAAATTAAGACATGGATGTGAAAATTATACCCACTATGAAATCTTTCCACCCCCAAAAAGTCACTCCAAAGCTTGATTAGAAAATAGAAATGAGTACACCTTTTCAACCCAATACTTTCTATCCTAAGTCTAATTCTCATAACAACAATTCTTCTATATAACTTAGGCCAATGGAATTGACTTCCCATGAATAACTCACTCCTGGGAATCCATAATCCACACTAGCAGCTCAAACACAGATATATTGGGCACCAACTCTAACTCCTCCCATCTCAACACATGGGATGAATCTGAGTTGTACTTTTTCAACTGATACATGGAACACATTATTAATTGATGTTAACTATGAAGGCATAAAAAACCAATAATACACCTACCAACTATCTCATTAATATCAAAAGGACAAACATACCTTGGATTAAGCTTCCATTTTTTACCCAAATGATGATGACCGAAGAGGGGTGCCACTTTCAAGAATACCCAGTCACCCATAGAAAACTCTAGATCATGATGCCTCTTATAGATATAATAATTATAACAACTCTGATCTATCAGAAACCACTACCCAATAAAAATCACTTTCTCATACATTTCCTTCACAAGGCTCAACCCCAATAACAAGGTCTCACCTGCCTCAGCCCAACATAAGGGGGACCGAAATGACTGACCATAAATCACCTTAAAAGGATCCATATGAATCAAATATTGGTAACTGTTGTTATATGAGAAGTGAACCAATCCCAAGTGGTTATCCCATGAACCAAAAAAATACAAAACACATGTTCGGAGTATGTATTCCAAAATCCGATTCACTTGCTTCGTCTGACCATACATTTAAGGATGGTATGCTATTCTCAATTTAACCTATGACCCCATTTCCTTAGTAAGGAATTCACAAAACTGAGAGGTGAAAATGGGTACTTATTAATAATAATAGCTGATGGAACACCATGGATCCACACAAATTCCTAAACATATAACCAACCCAACTCATCCACATTGGATGAATATTTGATCAGAATGAAATTAATTGAATTGGTCAGATGTTAAATCACTACCCAAATGGAATTACATATCTAAGGAATATGATGTAAGCAAACAATGAATCCCATGGAAAAATATTCCCACTTCCAGGTTGGAATAGGTAGGGGCTAAAGAAAAATGAATGGTCTCTAATGCTCTTATTTTACCTACTGACATGTATAACACTACGATACAAAGTCAGCTACATATCGCCTCATACCTTGCCACCATAACTACTGACACACATCATAATAAATCTTGGTAGTATAGGGATAAAAGTCCCACTGAGATTGGTGGATCTCCTATAACACCACCCTTCTTAATTATAACGGTACCACAAAGTAACCCTTTAAGCACACAAATCCCCTAGGAGACAATGACCACTCACAAGGTGTCTCCCAACTATGAAGAATATGCATATAATACTGGAACAACTCATCATTAGAATGCTCCTTCCCAACCAATTTCAATATGGAAGGAGTTAACTGCACACTATCCATGAATTAACCTATATTATGATCCTTGGTATCTAATTTCATATGAGAAATAATCCCCATCAAAGTCCCCTCATCACTGGACTTATTCATCTTCTACATTGTTTTTTTTGCTGAAGGAATCTACCACCACATTACCCTTGTCCAGAATATAAAATATATCAAAGTCAAACCCCTGATGTTACTCAACCCAACATAGCCACCTCAAGTTCAAATCCTTTTGTGAAAAAATACAGTCCAAGCTAGTATGATATGAATAAACCACAAACTTCTCCCCAAAAAGATAATAACACCATGTATTTAGGGTGTGAATCACCACTACTACCTCTAGATCATGGGTAGGGTAATTACTTTCATGTGGTCAAAGCTAGTGAGAACCATAAGAAACTACATGATCATCATTCGTCAACACACAACCAAGACCTATACCGAAGGTATAGAAATAAACCACATAGACCTTTCCATACTCTGGTAATATCAAAATAAGGGTGGTAGTCAACAGCTTATTAAGATCCTCAAAGGAATATTGGAATTAAAAACTCCATTCAAACATTACCACTTTTTGGTTAAGTTCTATAATGGATGAAGCCAACTAGAAGAAATCCAGAATGAACCACCTGTAATAACTTTCCAGGCCTAGAAAACTTCTGATCTCAAATAAATTCCTTGGCTACTCCCATGACATCACTGTATTGATTTTCTCAGGTTCCACTGAAACTCCTTGATCTGAGATCACGTGGCCTAGAAACTTCACCTACCTGATCCATAAGGTGAATTTTAAAATTTTTTCATAGAGGTGATGAGCATGAAGAGTGCCCAAATCAATTCTCAAATGCTACTCATGCTCCTCCTTAGATCCAGAATAAACCAGAATGTCATCCAAGAAAACCACAATGAAGGAGTTGACATACTGATGAAACACCCTATTCATAAGTTCCATAAAGACTGCTAGAGAATTTTTTAACCTGAAGGGAATGAAAAATTACTTGAAATAGTTGTACTTACTTAAAAAATATGTTTTCAGTACATACTCCTATCCAACTCTAACTTGGTGGTAACCAGAATGCAGGTAAATATTTTAAAACCACCTTTTCCTCTTTAACTGATCAAACAAGTCATCAATTTAGGTTAAGGGGTACATTTTCTTAATCTTCACCTTGTTCAACTTCTGGTAATTTATGCACAATCGGAGAGATCTGTCGGCCTTATTTACAAATAAAACTAGGGTGGCATAGGGAGAGATTCTCAGGTGAGTGAATCCTTTAGGTTCCAAATCATCCAATTATACTTTTAATTCACACAACTTAGTGGGGGGCATATAGTATTAGGGAAGATATATCGACTATGTTCTTGGTGACAAATAAATAGAAAACCCCATGTCCTACTCCAGAGTAAATCCCAAGAAATCCTCTAGAAAAACCTTTTGGAACTCAACCATCATGGGAGGTAATTAATCTCTAGAGATAATACCACTGTCCTCCAACATGAGTGAAAAGAATTGATACAAAAGTTCACCCAACTATGGAGGTGGAGGTCTAACATGACTTGAATGAGGATCCTATTCACCATGAAAAACCTAGGTACTAGCATCAGGTGCCACACAATTCAATCACTGCCTACAACAATTGATGTGCATCTAGAAATGGAACATCCAATCTATATCGAGTATTACATAAAAGTGGTCCATCTTTAAAATCTGAAAATCCCAAACCAACTCGACCCCTTACATGGCGAGTGCACAAGATGGACACCTGAGAACCTTCTCTCATTTCTTACCAAGCGACATTACCAGCTCCATCACATACAATATAATCTAAATTAGAAACTTCAACACGTCCACAAGACAAACATAAATAAAAGACACATATGAACCAATATCAAATAGAATAACATCTAAAGAGGATGAAATAAGAACAATACCTCGAACTATCACAATACCTACATCCGATTCCATTGGAAATATATCCACTACATGAATATGCCTCATATCAGCCTGATCTTGAGAATGAACACTAACATGTAGCTTTTACCTGAACTAAATCTACCCAAAAGAAGATCTAGCCCTACTGTCACAACCAACAAATTGAGATACCATTGTCTTGGAAGGTTCTGGATGAGTTGAAATCTCCCTGGAATCCACATACCCAACACCACTCTAATATGGGAGAGACATCTTGAAAAACCGCTGTAAGTACCCCAAAACTCCACACTGTTGGAAATATATTGGTGGTGATGAACACATCGATCAATTATGTCCTATTTTTTCCACACTGATTTCATACCACTAACCCTGACCCAGAATCCATGGACAAAGACAAACGATAAGGATGGAATGAACCACCACCACCCCTCTTATCTTGCTCATCATGCTTCCTTTTCTTCTCAAATGATCCACCAAAACTTACTTCCGAAACAACCCCAAAGGAACCTGAATTTTCCTTATGATCAATCTCCACCATGCAAGTTATTTCAACCACCTAGACATATGTTTCAGCTTAAATAAGAAGAATTGAGAATAAATTTTTGGCCATAACCTCATCTTGAACCTCCAAGATTTCATATAATCATTTGAAATGGTCTTGGGTGCATACCATACCAACTATGAGAAATGGTTGGCACAATCCATTACTGTCTGGTATTCCTGAGTAAGATCCATGAATTCCCATAATCCAAAACCTCATGAAAATATTTCTCATTGATGACAATCTTGAAATATCTCCAACCCATCTGCTCATGCTTTCCAGCCTGCACCATTAAGTCCCACCACTTTCGACTGGGACCTTCCAATAGAAATGAAGAAAATTTCACTCTGATAGCCTTAGGTGTATAAATAAATTGAAAAATTATTTATATATTCTCAATACACTCCTATGATTATTGAGTTCACTCATTTCCCCAGAATGATGGAGGTTTTCTCTTGAGTAACTCTTAAGGTTTGTCCTTTCTAGGACCTGGTTCATCTTCCCTAACCCAAGAAGGACCAGAACCCTCTCCTTGTCCCAAATATTGGATAGATTAAACCACTTCCTCAACTAACCTTTGATCAATTGGAAAAGGATAAATCCCTCCATCCTATTCCTGCACTTTCATAAGGAATCATAGAGGAGGCATTTTACTATAACAAGAAACATTCACAAGAAAAACATCAACACAACTATTAACACATATTTTGAAAAAAATTCAGAAATAATAATAAATCTCAAACACTTCCAAAAATCAAGACATAACCAAACCACTCAACTCCCACCCAGGGTCCATATACAATCTACATCTTGTATGTCTCAACTAAAGGAGATGTAAAAAAATAAAACCCCAACTTCCCATGGGGACTCAAGTCCTTTCACGAGGTGTGCTGGCCATGCACCCTACTCACAACTAGAAAATCAAACCCTAAGAATACTAACTCCAATATATCTAGAATTATCCCAAATATCATGACCCCAAAATAGGATGGCAACCTTTGATATCATTTTTCCACAAACCAAGCCGAGATACTATCCAACCTAATACCTGACTCGACCTGAGACATGGCCTGAAGGGCATTCTCGATCCCCACAGGATGAAAACTAGTACCTAGGTATTGAAAATATACGTTGAGAATGATTTTACCCATTTACATAATAATAACCAACTCAAAAAATTAAGAAAACACATAAGGAATAACCATTCTCAAACGTGCTACAATAATTCTCAGAATCAATGTTTTTTAATTTAAACCAAAAAACAAAGTGTAATAATTGTAAGGGAACCACTAAACATCCCAAAATCCTCTATAAAACATGAGGTACATCACCCTAAAGCCACCACCACCAAAACCTATAACAAGTGTAACTCTCTAGTAACCAGAACCACCATCACCATGACACATCTTTCCTTTACATGGGTTATACATAACAAATTCTATATAAACCCAAAATTGTATGTAGGGTGTGATCAAAATACCAATAGGATTCTACCAAAAAAAAGATTCCATACTACAACATTAAAAGATAAATCAACATGAAAATTTATATAAAATCACTCAGAAAGATTTTCAAATGGCATTTCAAGTAAATATTTCCATAAAAAACATTTTTTCAAGATAAACCATTTTTCAAATGAAACTAATCTCAATTCCACAAATTATACAAGGTCAACCATATACCGACAGTCGATACCATGTCACATTTATAATTTCATGAGAGATCACCAAGTAAAAATCCATAAGGATAGATAGCATAAGGGATTCATTAAGAACCTCATACCTTGGTGATCAAAATCCTCCAACTCAACTACCAACAACTTTCCTAAGCATGAGCTACTAGGTGGGATAATCCCATGGGACCAGTGGTCACCAAATAATAGGCTAATGCCAATAATGTTTCATGCACGAGACACTAGGAGTGACTATTCCAAAGTCATATTGTTCTATGATCATATCATATGTTTATTTAGGATTGCAAGTGTAAATCCTACTATGAGAATCCGAGCCTTTCCACTTCTATGTCAACTAGTGTCAAGTATACTAGATGAATCTAGGATCTACACTTCCAAAGTTAATAGTTCTAGTTTTCCCACCTAGGTACCTGAGATTACCTTTGTGATCAAATTCCATTACACACATCAAATGACCATAACTTTTACAAACACATTCCAACACACACAAGCACATAAGAAAATCACCACTTTCTTAAACAACACATGGAACCCACAATTTTCGAAAAATAAAATCGCTTACCATTTTACACACACCAAAACCATTTCAAAATACTTTTTCAACCACTTGAATAATTCATAAAACCCATTTGAAAACATCATATTAAAATCACACAATTAATCTAACCATTTCCATGGTCCAATCCCCTTTCAAATCCACACATAAACCAAGTTCATTTCACAACATGCTTCAAATAATTTACTAAATTAAAAAATCACATTTCGAGGTGAAAAAACATAAAACATGTCAAAATAATACATTTTCATTTTAAGTGACTTTGAAAACACATTTCACAGCTTTAACATAACCATAAAAACACTTCCAAGAAGCACCAAAACCAAGTACACACAAATAATAACCATTTTACTTTGAAACTCCCATTTTTATTACATATTCATTTAAAAATATTTCAAAAACATATTTTTAACCACATGATAAATTCATATAATACATTTATAATTACAAATAATAATATAAAAAATGTTATATCATAGAACCAACTACCTCACTCTTGGAAACTTCTGGAAACTTGTCAGAAACCATAATCACACTACCAAAATACCCTATAAAATAAATATAAAACAATAATAATCGATATCTACCCAATAAACACAATAACAAACCCTATCTAGGTCAAACACTATGTTTTATGTTTGGAACTCAATAAAGAGTGGAGAAGAACCCTATAAAGAGGTAAGAATCAAGAGAGAAACCACTAACTTGAATATTCCTTGAAGTTCCTAAACCAAAATCGCCCAAGGAATGGTTACCAAGAGGTCTAAAGAAGTGTGGATGGATCTAAAATGGATGAAAATCATGTATGGGGTGGATGGGAGGAGAATTAGAGTTAAATTATAAGAGGAAACAACTGTAATTTCAAAATTTTAATGACTTGGACAAGTTTTATTGTTTTCCTAAATGGTTTAACAAGATGTGTGATAACTGTGTGCCCATAAATGTTCAAGAGGAACATGCTACATGGTTATCATATGTTGTTTAAAAATTGTGATCCAATCGTGTAGTTAGCCACTATCCAAAATTTTTACTTGGTCGTACGGTTTCTAGGGCTAGGACACACGGTTTGACAAACCATTCACCAACCGTGCACCACCTAACAACAAGAAAAAAACTTCCATTTTTTACAAAACACATTTTGGAAAACTCAAGGAAAAATATGGGATAAAAAATGACTTGAAAAATACCTTAAAATTTAGACACATATGTGACATATACTGTGTTATTTATAGGGAAAATTACATTGGGGGTGTAAGGTATCCAAAGATCACTACCTTAAGAATCCTATACTTGTCAGACATGGTGAATGATATTTATTATGTGTTATGAATGGAATATGACACTATACATACTATGAAAATTATGCTAGTCACATAATTCTTTCTAGGATAATTATATAGGGAATATCATTCTCATCGCATGAGGTAGAGGTTATGATGCATTAGAAGGGGTCACATGTTTAAAGTCGAGTATGCATCACATATTTAGAGTCTAGTGAAGACTATCCCACATATATTCATAATTTATAGGTTGATCATTGGTTTATAGTATTATGTGGATGTAATCACAAGTTTAGATTATTTTTGGGATGTTTCCCATATAATCTCATTACATACTAAGGAAAATATAGGTTGGTGCCACATGGCTTCACTGAACTCAAGTGTGGACCTCAATTTTAGGTGGTAATCATGTTACCAAAGGAAATGATCACACTTCAGGGTTTTAAAATCCCAAGGGGAAGACATACAAATTTATAGTGGTTTTAGGATTAAACCTCAGTGAGTAATCCTACATACCCTATTAGGAGACAGAGATCAAAAACTATATAGTTTGAGTGAAAAATTTAAAGTCGTGTAGTAGGACTAGTCTATGTAGTTTAAAATAATGTGGTAATGATGATTTTGTTTCAAGAGGAGAAAAATAAGGGATGATGTAGGAATTATGCATAGAATATACCCAAAATATAGGGGGTTAATTTCATGATTATTCACATGATGCATCCTATGTTGTTAGATAGGGTAAGGCTTTTTTTTTAATTTCATGTGCTAGGGATGTTGTCATGTAGTTAAAAATCATGAGACTAGGATGTTGTCATGTATTTTGACATCATGCGATTAGGATATGGGTGTTGTGTAGTTTAAATTATTACATCTTGGACATGGTTGGGGTTTACGCGTGGAGCTACCCATATACAATCAGGGAAGGTGGAGAGGAGGATACAAGAATCCCACACATCCTCATCAAATTGGAAATAAAGTTATTTCCATTGATGATGCCACTAATGGGAACTACATATTCACCATGCAGCTGATTTTGGGTGAAAAAGGTGTAAACACTTACCATTTCAAGTATCAAGTAGGATTCATGAGGTTAGGGTATCTATTTTTATGAGCATAAGTCAACGAGCGAACCCAACCAATGATTAGATTAGATAACCTAGATATTAGGGTTGATGACACTGGTTGTGTGGGTATGAATCACACTAATAAACTCTATTTGGATGGGTATAGAGAACTTGAGCACTAAAATTTCATGAAACAAAGTTTGGTGGAAGGATGTATTGGGTCAGGGGCCCAAAGGATGTGTCACACAACTTTAGATTTGAGAAAACCTTGGTAGTTGCATGTGACATAGGCTCCAACATAAGTATAAGGAAAATATTCAAGGGGTGTAGTTGTGAAAACCTTTTAGGGTAACACGAAACTTGGGGTTTCATGAAGGAATATCATATTGCACGAACCTGTATATCTATCAAGGGAAGTCATGTGGGGACATCTCAAACATAATTTTAGTGTTTTGGGGCCTATTTGATAACAGTTTTGTATGCTCTCTACCTATAGGAATCTATGTGACGTTCAAGTTGTGATAATTGGTAAAAAGTAGGGTTGCAAGAATGAGATCCTTATGCTTCAAATTTCAGAGATCCCTCCTAAAAATGGGAGGCGATGCTCTATTTATATAAAAATATAATTTATAGAAACTGGGTTACGCAAATTCATCCATGTTGCACAACTTGTGGATGGATCATGAAACTATAGGTTGTGATATTCTCAGTCCATTTCCACTGAAGTTTTATCGTGTAATCCTGTGATTTGACATCGACTTTCTCACAAAAGTTTTTTGCACACCTATATTGGTTTTGCGTGTAAGTGAAAAAAGTTTCACACAACCTTTTCCCTTTATTTTCAAGGGATTTTACAATATCAACGTAACATATGGAATTTTAAATTACCTTTCTTATATAAGTGACATATATACAAAATTGGGGATTTGAGTGAATGTGTATAAAGGTACGTGACAACATCCCCTTTGATCCATAATAGTCCCCCAGGTTGATATTTTATCTTAATTTGAGGAAAAAATCTTTCTAAAGGTTGAGATGCATTATTAGTGCCAACATGCATTAAATTCCCCAATGAAATGTGCATAGATGTCATCCTTTCCTCATTGCCTAAATCATTATCCAATTTCATTGTGAATTACAATATGATCAATAGCGAGAAGTCTCTTTAGAAACTTCTCACTCTCATTCATCAAGTCGACAAGGACATGGGGCATGAAAAACCCATAGTCCTTATATTGAACATGAAATGTAAGAATAAGGAAAATGGTCTCAGGAATTATACTTAGCCTAAATATTCTGAGCTCTTTCCTTCTAAGAAGAAGAATACCCAAATAAATACAAAGGAAAAAAGTTGTAGAATGTTTAGTATATGGAAATATAAGACACTAGAAGAAGAGTGTATCAAACCATCTCAGGATATCACTGAACACAACACCCTACCTAGCCCATCACAAGGCCCAAAGGGCATTTCTCATCCCCATGGTCTAATGATAAGCACACGAGCATCACAAGAACTCCTTTGGGGACAATTTTTTCCAAATCAGAGATAAAATAGTAGAAATAAATGAACAAAGAAGAAAAAATAAATAAAAAACATGTTGAACTAGTCATAACCACAACCATCATATAACTCATTTGCATATACATGATCAACATTCATAAATAAGAAATACAAGAAGGTAAGAAAAATTAGGAACAAAACTATATGTAAGGAAAACTACTAAAAACTAAAAAAATCAATCCTAGATATTAAAAAACTACAAGAAACATCCGGTTTGTCACTACCACCAAACTCAGCCCACATTGGAAATGATGAACAAGAAGAATCCAACTGATAACCTAGAACCTAAATTTTTTTAGGTATAAGCTAAAAATCTGAGTAGGTCACCACAACCCGTCAAAACTATGTAATTAATTTTTTAAGGATATTTTTCAACTATAGTTTTAAAATAAATCCAGAAATTAATATTTACATATATACAATTCATGGAGATAAAAAAATTCCATAATACACTTTAGAAGCATTTTCCATTTATTTCCTAAAACCAACCACATGCATTTTGAAAATAAATCCACTGGCTCAATCCATTTCAAAGCCACACACGTAGTTATCATTTATCAAAAATAACTCACAATTGTTTTATCTAGTGAAGAAGGTTTCTTTAAAAAAATTTCCAACTGAATCTCTCTTCAAACCAAAACCCATTTTGAAATTCACTTTAAAGAACTCACATAAGAGTCTTTAATAACTCTAAATAGGTTTTTACAAACATCTTTGAAAAATCACATTCAAATGAAATAACCCAACTGACATGGATTAAGCACAAAAAGTTGGCACCACATTTATATATCAGAAGGAATATAAAAATGGAATACAAACAAAGAAGGTTACATGTCAAATAAATTAAGGGAAATGATATAATAGATAATGAGATAAAACCCCCCACAATCAAAAACTCACTGAGAAAAAAAGTGTTATTCTCTCACCAAAAGTCACTAACATGAAAATAATCTAACTATATAAGTTTATAATCACCTGAACTATCTACTGGAATATGTTAAGTTTATACTATCATCCTGGTGTCCCACACAAGCATCATAGAGATGACAAACCCCCACCCAGCCCTTGTGACTAGCATGACTAGTGGGAAGCTAGTGGAATGTGAACCAACTAGAGGAAGAAGCTAGAACTTTAACTTATTCCTCGAAATCCCATTACCAATAAAGGAAGTTAGGAATAGTGTAAATAATCCAAGTCTACCCATAAGGCATAAACAAAACTACCCTCACCCCCAACACCCAAGGATGAAAAGTCCCACACACATAACTTGCACGAAAGCCATAATATGCACATTCCCAAACAAGGAAATCCATAAACATCACATAGTGATCACAAACCCACATAAGGGGTGCACAAGAAAAGAAAAATCAAGGTATTTCTATAACACCCCAATATTTTAATAAATATTTCTCTTTAAATAATTTTAACTCTTCAATAGCTTGTATTGCACGCAATTGTGAGTTTAAATGAACTGAAAGATAGTATAAAATGACCATTATAAACTAGACATTAAATTAGAAAAAAGAAATATGAATAACTAACTTATGAAAATAAGTTTATAATTCATTGGTTAATTAGAAATGAAAATATAAATCAATTTAATGTAAAGGAAATATTCCCATCTTGACATACCCAAAGTCATTTTATATTTATAAATTAAATTAATTACAATTAGTGAATGATAATAATGAAATAAGTATGTTAAATATTCAATAAAATATTTTTTACATTAATACAATATATTTTATAGGAATAATATAATAATAAATCTAATTCTATGAATAAAATATATGTTTTTTAAAAGGGTAATTTTGTCACCTTTTAATGGAAAACCCATTTTAAAAATATATTTTTGACACTTTTAGAAGTGTTATATGACAAATTAAACTTATTCTTTGAAATTGGGATATCAAAATTTACTCTGGTTAATTTTTTTTATATTTTCATAGTAATTTTCATGTTTTAGTGAAATACATATTTTTATTAAAGAAACTCTATTTTCTTTAAAAGTATTTACAAGGTCAGATTATGTCTTGAATTAGTTTTAAATTTTAAATAGTTAATTTTAATTTAAAATAGTAGAATTATGTTTTTAGAAAATTATTTTATACATGATTTTATTATAAAAACATTTTATGTTTTAAAAGGACATTTTTTTGAAAAATAGTTTTTCATGGAATTTTACAAGTTTTATTTTAAATTAAATTCTAAAACTTCTATGTTTCGAATTTTGAAAAATTGATTCCAAAATTGGATTAAAAAGGTCCAAATTTAGTAAATATGTACCTTTTATTTTTTCCAATATGAATAGTAACCATGATAAATTTTGTTACCATGGTAAAGGGTAAATTAGGTAATTTAGGTTAAAAATAAAATTTTAAATACGATAAAATGACCCTAAAAAAATGCCAAAATTTAATTGGATGAATCAAATTCGACCCTTAATAATTAAGGATAAAAATTAATTCATTTAATGGAAACTTTTCCATGAAAATAAATTATATAATATTTAAATAAGAGAAAGAAACAAGATGTCATTTGATTTGTCTTTAATATCTATTTTGTGTCCACATGAGAAAAAATGAGTTTTATGAACGAAACTCAATATTAATTTTTAACTTAATTAATATATTTTCATGATATAAATTTACTTTTTATGTTTTTGGATAATTGGATGAAATTATGTTCTTTATAATATTTTATTTTAAAAAAATCTAAATTTGTCACATTCATTTTTTAGATAATATATCATTTTTAATATAGTCTTATACAGTAGATAAATTATAATATAAGTAAAATTATGAAATATAGAATATTTATCTTCATAATTGTATTTTATTTTTAATTTTTAGTTCATAAATAATTATTTTAATAATTACATAAAGTTGGTGTAGTAATTATTTTATTAATTGAAATATCAAATATAAGTTATTAAAAATATTAAAATAATTATAATTTGGGATAATTAATATATAATTTTTTTATAAATTACCTTGAACTATAAGTGATATAATAAAATATTTTTTTAAGTTAACTTGTTATCTTGTTATTTATAAAAATTCAATAAACAAATAGTGTCAAAATTGATACTATTAATATTTTATCAAAATAACGTTTTATTATATTATTTAAAAATAATAAAACATTTCTAAAATATCAAATAAGTATAATATGGTAAAAATGGTTATAAATTGTTCATTTATGGTCTAATTTACATAAAAAATATAAAATTTATAATTTTTAATATTGAAAAAGTAGTTAGCTTAGTTAAAATTAAAATCGGTCAACTAAGGGTTAATTAAAATTATAAGGTTTAAATGAATACAAAAACTTTTCTAAAATCTATTTGTTGATGATATTAAAAACTTATCACATCTCATAATTTAATATATTATATTTTTGTGGTGTTTAGAATGAGATTGAATTTATTATAAATTAATATTTTTAGAAATTCCAAAGCTGCACCCACCTCAATTATAAAAGGGAACCTCCCCCCTCATTTATTCACAACTCATTGAGCCTTAAAGATCATAAATACCCTGACCATTTCCATTATAAACATAAATATACACATTCTATAGGTTTTGTTATTCTCAAATGACCAAATCTAGTGTCCCTAAGAGGAGATCTAGAGGGAGCCCACCGAAGAAGAGGTAATCTTCTTTATCGACTCTCACAAGATAATTTATTCTTCTATTCCATATTCCTTTTTTTCCATTATAAAGTAATAAATCCAGTATCACCTATATTCTAAGGTGTTATTATTATTATATAACAACTACAATTCATCTTCTATCCATCCTATAAAAAATGTAATCACCACGTGTGCATACGTATGACCTGCCATCTCCACACCATGGTGTAATCTATTTGTCATCACCAATTTACTTGGATGGGTGAAATCAGGGAAATAATAAATATATATGATGATTATAACATTATATTGACTCTATAATATTATACACACATCCATTTCAAGACCATTTCACAATTAATGGAATGATATCGTCGCTCATTTGTACGTACGACCTACCATCTCCACGATGCAATGCAATTCATTATCCATGATCACCATTAAAGAATGATAATATAAATGTATAGAAATAATAATATGATATATATTACATTAATATATTTTTGGAAATGACAATATTAGATTCTATATACAAGAACCATAACTTATACGACAAAAAATGCGTAAGAAAATGAAGTAGTTAACACTTGAAAGAAGCATAATAATGAAATATCATTAAATAGGTAATTATATGATCATATATGATATAATAAATATAAATAATATTACAAAATAATTTAATAACATTATTTAATACATTATACATAAGTTTTTGATATGTATGAAGGAACCTAGACCTAAGGTAAGGGATAATTCTGTAATCTCATTATTATCCGAGATTGTTTATACATAAGTATTTACTGGGGTATATTTATCATCCATGTCCATATTATTTAAAAATTTATTCAAAAATATTCTTAACATTATTATAAAATTTTTTAAAGTCATTTCCCCCTATTTTAAGTTTTTACTAAGAGGTTTGAAAGTAATATTTTGTTATTTTCCCTATGAGGTACTTTTTTGACTTATCCAACAAAAGTATGAGAAGAATGTTTTATTTTAACTTATACAACATGAAAAAGTTTTTATGATTTCATACCCAATTATTTACTTTAATATTCCATTATAATATTAAAAGTTTATTTTCAAATAAATATTTTTATTTTAAAATTTCATGGTATTTTAAGTAAAGAAAATGTTTTCAAAGGAGAAAGAATGTTTTTCTCAAGAATCACTTTCAAGTGATATCTCAAATGTTACTTATAATTTAATGGGGATATTTTTAAAGTATGTTATACCTATTAAAAAAATAGTTGTTTTATATGAAACCCATTTATTTCCATGGGTTTTGTTATGATTGAATGATGTTAAGGAAACCCATTTATTTTCATGGGTATTATATAATGAATTATTTATGGTCTTATGTCACACATATTTTTGATTTTAATTATTTCAAGTGTGGGGAATATATCTCACTCAAATTAATTGGGTAAAGATTTATAAATCATGATATAGAATGTAATGAAATGGGAAATAATCTTGGTTAAGTAATACAGGGTTGGAATGAGAAGTAAACCCGGTTTTGTAACACAGGGATGAAATGAGATGTGAACTCAGTTTAGTAAAGGACTTTTTCCACTCTAATGGTCCTAAAAATGATCCTTGACTAATATGGAAATGATTTTATATTCTTATGTGTATGCCACAATTTCATTTATTATGTTATAATCTCATAAAGTATGTTATTTATGAACTTCTATGATTTATCCCGTGACATGATATCATGATCTTTGATATATGGGATTAAATTTTCAAATATTTTGATTATGTTACTATGTATTATGATTATGATATGATTGATATATCCATCACCAAGAATATGAGCTCACCCATCATTATGTTTCTTTTTCCTAGGATATAAATAAGGGTATTAAGTAATATGTGTCAAAAAGGGGTTCTAGATATGAAAGAATAAGCGAGAGACGATGTAGATGTTTTATGAACTAGTTGTTTATGTTTCTCAGCTTCTAAATACACTAAACCTATATAGTACTAGTGTGGTTTTGTCATGTTTTGAAATTAATATTATTATATTTATAATTAATATATATGTATAAAATGTGCGGGCCATTATAGTTGGTATTAGAGTAGGTTTTAGTTAGCATTTGTAATATAGGATGAGAAAACCTAAGTAAGAACCCTAAGGATAAGTCAAAGTATAAGTTACAATCCAAGTGTTTTTGTAACAATCATGGATTACCTAGGATAAAACCTATGGTGTTCTGAATTGAAATATTATAATTAATTTCCCTTGATTATGTGGTTTTCCCATTATGATTATTGTTTCTCACATAATAATTCTTGGTTTTAGTCAATGGATGGAACCCGAAGGAACTGCGTTAATGTTGAATGTGACAAGCATTGCAATGATTGTCCTATTAAGAAACCAAATGTTATGGGAGATATAGTGAAAAAATCTTTTTTCTATTCTCATACAACTTTCTAAAGCTATTAATCATGCAGGACCTTCAAATGAAAAAAGGAGGGAAAACATTCGGTTGAGTCCTTCATGAGATAACATCCACCTTCTTTCAGTTGGTCTTCTGATTCACTAGTGGATAAAAAATGTATCCATACCACTAAAAAGATATTTTTAATCCTATAATGTTCAGAACATGAGAAATTAATATTGGAAATCTATGGTTTGGAAGGTGAAGTTGACCAATGGTGGATTCTCATCAAGAATATGAGGAAATAAGATGAAATTGAATCCAAAAAATGAGACTAGTTTAAGAACTTATTTTTCAATAAGTAATTTCCTTGTATTCTTTGAACAAAGGTGGAGAAGGAGTTCCTTAAGCTTAAAAAAATGATGATGAATCCTTTGTTTCTTACGAAGAAAATTTTACAAGAATTTCATGGTATGATTTTGGAATTATCATCCAACCTAAGAGTAAGGTTGATTGATTCTTTAGTGGCTTAAAACAAAGTCTCTGAAGGGAATTATCCATAAGGGACTTTAGTAGCTATGAGGAAACAGTTCTATGTGATCTCAAGGTTGATATGGATATTGGAGTTACCCATCAATATCATGGGTTTGATAAAAAAGGAAACTAGAATTTAAGGATAAATCTAAATACCACAGTGAAAATAATATGAGATTTACTTTATGCTCAAAGTGTAGAAAGAAACATGGAGAAAACTATCTTAAAGGGAATAATAAAATTTTTAAGTGTGGTAAAGATGTTCATCAGGCAGTTGACTATTGAAGTGATGGGAAAATGATATATAATGATGTGAATAGAGAAAAGGATACAAAAAATTCACCTCCCACACTTCAATGTTACAAGTCAAAGGAAATTGGGAATTATGAAAACCAATGCCCCAATACAAGGGTTTTTGATAATGACTGACATTAGTAACCTCTCAAGGACAAAGACAAAGGTAAATCTCTTGCAATAACTATTGTTAAGGTGGAGTAAAATAATAAATTGGTGAAAGGTACTATTATCATCCACTATAAAGCATAAAATGTTATATTTGATTCTGGATCCACCCAATATTTTATTTCTAAATAATTTTATAAGGGTATCACCATATTACCTCAACAATTAGATGTTGGGTTAGCTATGAAAACTACTAATGGCACAATCGTTGCATCACAAGTTTATAATTCTTTTCCGATTGAAGTTTGTGGGAAATTGGTTCCTACAAATCTTGTGATCCATCCTTTATTGGAATTATATATGATTCTTGGCATGGATTGGCTTTCTCTATATGGAGCTTATATAAATTTCTAAGGAAAGTCACATTTCATATTCTAAATGAATCTATGTTCATCTATCAATGTAAGGATGAATATAAACTTCCAATGGAAATTTACTCTATCCTATGGGTCTTGATTATTATAAATGAAGGTTATATATCTTAGATGGTTGGGAAAAAACTCACCATTAAGGATACACCTATTTTATGGGTGTTTATTGATGTATTTAAAGAATAATTTCCTGGTATTACACTGAATAGTGAAGTTTATTTTTCAATAGAACTCATACTAGGTGCTATGAATATTTCAAAGACTATTTATAGAATGTCCCCAATTGAGTTGTAAGAATTGAAGAAGAAACTCCAAGAATATCTTAACAAGGGATACATATTCCCTAGTGCATCAACTTGGGGTAACCTATTCTGTTTATTAAGAAGAAAGATGGATAAATGAGATGGTACATTGATGATCAAGAACTTAATAATATCTCTATCAAGAAAAAATATCCTCTTCCCCATATTGATGAATTATTTGACCAACTAAATAGATCTTAATACTTTTCTAAGAATTATCTCCTTTATGGATATCATCAATTAAAGGTTAATAAGGATTATATACCCAAGAAAACATTTCATATAAGGTATGAACACTAAGAATTTATAGTTATGCCTTTTGGTCTTACAAATTCCCCTACTATCTTCATGGATTTAATTAAAAAAGTATTTAGAGACTATATTGATCAATTTTTGGAAGTATTTATAGAATATATTCTAGTATATTCAAAGAGAAATGAAGAACATGAAGATCACTTGAGGATTATTCTGAAGACCCTAATAAAGTATAATATTTTTAAAAAATTTACCATGTATGAATTTTGGATTTAGAAAGTCACATAATCTCAAGTGAGGGGATATCTGTGGATCCAGCAAACACATGAGTTATTAAACATTGGACTAGACCATCAATTATTACTGATATCCAAAGTTTTCTTGGTTTTGATGGATATTATTGATGTTTTTTGAAATATTTTTCACAATTATATAATCCACTCATCAAGTTTCCTCAGAAAGAAGTCAAGTTCATATGGATGTAGGAATGTGAAGATAATTTCAAGGAGTTAAAAAAAAGTTTAGTTAGTGCACCTGTGTTAACACTACCCTATAATGGAGAAAGGTTTGTGATATATAGTAATTCATCCAAGAAAGGGATGGGATGTGTCCTCATGAAAATTTATATAGTGATAGCTTGTTCCTCACAAAAATTGAAGATCCATGAGTAAAATTACTCAACTCATGATTTGGAGTTAGCTGCGATAATATTTTCCTTAAATATATGGAGACATTATCAGTATAGAGAAAGGTTTGACATATATACTGACCACAAAAGTTTAAAGTATATATTCACTCAAAAGGAGCTGAATATTCTCCAAAAGAGATGATTGGAGTTGATTAAATATTATGACTTCTCAATACATTACCACCCTGGGAAAAAGACTAAGGCAACATATGCTTTGAGTCAAAGGGACCATGCCTTCCTATCTATGACGAGGATCATAAAAGATCTAAAATTTATGGATTTGAATAGAATGGATCAAGAAATATTAAAGAAAGGGGAGAAATATTATCCTTCTCTAATTAATGTTCAACTGTTTATACAAGTGAAGATTAAAGAGGCGCAGAAGGAAGATGTAGAGATAAAAAAGAAGGTAAGAAATGTTCGAGAGTTCAACCTTGATTGTGATGGAATAATAAGTTTCAAGAACCGTATTTGTATCTATACCATACCATAATTAAAGAATGAGTTGTTGGATGAGGCACATAGTTCATCATTATATATTCATACTAGAATCATAAAGATGTATAGGGACATGAAAGAGTATTTATAGTTGGATGGAATAAAGATAGATATAGCAGAATATGTCTCTCAATGCTTAGTTTGTCAGTAAGTTAAGGTTGAGAGACATAATTCTAATGGGATGCTACAGCCATTACCCATACCAGAATGGAAATGGGAAAACATCACTATTGACATTATCGCCAGGCTTCTAAAAACATCTAAAGTCCATAATTCTATATGGGTTATAGTTGACTACCTTATGATGTTAGAATAATTCATTTCTATTATAAAAGATATATCTCTTGACCAGCTTTCCAAAATACATGTTAATAAAGTGGTAATATTTCATGGAGTACCACTTTCCATTATATATGACCGGGACCCTAGGTTTACATAAATGTTATAGATAAGTCTTCAATATGCACTGGATATAGAGATACCTTTTACGATTTCTTATCATCCTCAGACAGATGGTTAATCTGAGAAAACAATTCAAACTCTAGAAGACATATTGAGAGCTTTCTCTATGTATTTCCAAGGGGGTTGGGATCAACACCTACCTTTGGTAGAATTTTATTACAATAATATATTTCACTCTAGTATTTAGATGGATCTTTATGAATCCCTATATGACAATAATTGTATAACTCCAACATGCAGGGATGAAGTTGGGGAGATAAAGCTATTGAGACGTGATCTTGTTGAGGAAATAGTAGAGAAGTTTAGAGCTATTAAACAACATATAAGAGAAGCTTAGAATTAAAAAAAGTTACGCTGATAATTAATGAAAAGACCTATATTTTTAAGTGGGTGACAAGGAATTACTACAAATATTTCCATAGAAGAGAGTGATGGTGTTTGGAAATAAGGTAAAGCTAAGACCTAGTAATATTGGTCCTTTTGAAATTCTTTACCATGTTGGTATGGTAGCATATATATTGGTGGTTACACCGAATCTATCTCAAGTTCATGATGTGTTCCATGTATATATCATGAGGAAGTATCTATATGACCCTTCAAATGTAATAAAATCAGAAGTCATACTGTTGGATCAAGATATTTTATATTAATAACAACCAATAGAGATTCTGGATCATAGTGAAAAAGTTCTACGAAACAAGACCACTCACTTGGTTAAAGTTTTATGGTGGAATCACCAATTTGAGGAAACTAAGTGGGAACCTGAGGATGTGATGAGGTAGATTTAACCTCATCTATTTGTATCCAAGTAACAAATTTCAAGGGAAAGATTCATTTTAAGTGTGGTAGAATGTGACATCCCTATATTTTAATAAATATTTCTCTTTAAATAATTTCAAGCCTTCAATAGATTGTATTGAATGCAATCGCGAGTTTAAACGAACCACAAGATAATATAAAATGACCATTATAACCTATCTATTAAATTTTAGGGAATAAATATGTATACATAACTTATGAAAATAATTTGAGAATTCATTGGTTAATTAGAAACAAAAATATAAACCAATTGAATCTAAAGGAAATATTCCTATTTTTATACCCCCAAAGTCGCTTTGTCTTTATAAATTAAATTAATTGAAATTAGTGAATAATAATAATGAAATAAATATGTTATATATTCAATAATTTTTTTTATTCATCCAATATATTTTATAGGTATAAGATAATAATATTATTAATTCTATGAATACAGAGATATATTTTTCAAAAGGCTAATATTACCACATTTTAATGAAGAACACATTTTAAATATAATTTTTGAACCTTTTATAATTTTTATATGATAAAATAAACTTCTTATTTTATGGATGGATATAAAAATTTACTTTGTTTAATTTTTTTGATATTTTTCTAGTAAGTTTCACGTTTTAGTGAAATACATTTTTTTATTAAAGAAACCTTATTTTCTTTAAAACAATTTATAAGGCCAGATTGTGTTTTGAATTAGTTTTAAAATTTAATTAGTTTATTTTAATTTAAAATAGTAACATTTTGGTTTCTGAAAATTATTTTATACTCAATTTTATTGTAAAAACATTTTATGTTTTAAAAGGACCTCTTTTCTTGAGAAATTGTTTTCTACGACATTTACTGGTTTTATTTTAAATTAAATTATAAAAATTATATGTTTGAATTTTTAAAAATTTATTCCAAAATTGGATTTATAAGGTCCAAATTTATTAAATAGGTAAATTTTATTTTTGGATAATATGAATATTTACCATGGTAAATTTTTTTACCACGATAAAGAGTAAATTAGGCAATTTAGATTAAAAACAAATTATAAAAACCATAAAATAACCCTAAAAAATTCTAAAATTTTATTTCATTAATGAAATTAGAACTTTGAAACTTAAGAATATAAATTAATTCATTTAATGTACACTTGTACATGAAAATGACTTATATAATATTTAAATCAAAGAAAGACATAAAATGTTATTTTCTTTGTCTTTAATATCTCTTATGTGTCCACATGGGGATAAATGAGTGTTATGAATGAATATAAATGTTAGTTGTTAACTTAATAAAAATATTTTCTTGTTTTAAATTTAATTTTTATGTTTTGGGTTACTTGAATGAAATTATGTTATTTATAATATTTTATATAATAAAAATTTAAAGAGGTCACATTCATGTTTTAAATAATATATAATTTTTCATATACAGTTATGTAATAAAAAAATTATACTATAAATATTATTATGAAACATAGAATATTTATCTTCATTTAGGTATTTTATGTTTAATTTTTAGTAAATAAATTAGTATATTAAATAATTACAGAAATTTGATGTAGTAATTATTTTATTAATGGAAATATCAAATATATGTTATTAAAAATATTATAATAATTATAATTTGGGATAATTAATATATCCAACTAATTTTATATATTAACTTGACTTATAATTAATATGATAAAATACTTTTTTATAAGTAAATATTTTATATTTATATTTTTTAAAATCTAATAATCAATAGTGTCAAAATTGACACTATTAATATTTTATCAAAAAAATGTTTTATTAAATTATTTAAAAACAACTAATTTTTTTAAAAATATTAAATAATTAAAATATGGTCAAAAAGGTTCTAAATTATTAATTTATTGTATAATTTACATCAAAAAAGTAAAATTTACAATATTTTAATATTGAAAAACATGTTACCTTAGTTAAAATTAAAATCAATTAACTAAGGGTTAATTAAAATGAAAAGGTTTAAATGAATACCAAAACTTGTATAAAATATATTTTTTGATGATATTAAAACCTTATATAATATCATATTTAAATATATGATATTTTAGTGGTGTTTGTAATGATATTTAATTTATTATAAATTAATAGTTTTTAAAATTCCAAAGGTGCCCCCACCTCAATTGTAAAAGGGAACCTACTCCCTCATTTCTTGAAATCTCATTGAGCCTTAAATATCATACATACCATATAAATTTACCTTCTCAAAATCTTTAGTCACATTCTATAGGTTCTGTTCTTCTCAAAATACCAACTTTAGTGTCCCTAAGAGGAGATCTAGATAGATCTTTCTAAAGAAGATGTAATCTCTTTTACTGACTCTCTCAAGATCATTTATTCTTATACCTAATCTTCATTTGTTTTTTTCATTAAAAAGTAATAAATACAGTATTAAATATATTCTTAGATGTTATTATGATTGTATAACAACCATATTTCATATTCTATCAATCCTATGAAAAAATGAAATCACCACGTGTGCGTACGTATGACCTACCGTCTCCACGCTATGGTGTAATCTATTTTTCATCACCACTTTAATTGGATAAGTGTAATGATGGAAATAGTAACTATATATTATGATTATAACATGATATTTATTATGGAATAATAAATACACCATCCAATTAAATACCCTTTCATAATTAAGGTAATGATATTGTCGCTCGTGCGTACGTACGACCTGCCGTCTCCACGACGTGATGCGAATAATTTTACATGATCACCATTAAATAATGATTATAAAAATTTATATAATTAATAATATGATATATATTACCTTAATATAATTATGTAACTTACAAGACTATACTCTATGTACAAGCACTAGAACTTATATGAAAAAACATGCGTAATAAAATGAATTTGTTAACACTCGAAAGAAACGTAATAATGAAATATCATTAAACGGGTGATAATATGATCATAAATGATATAATAAATATAAATATGGTTATATAATAAGTTAATGATATTATTTAATCCATTATAAATGAGTTTTTTATACATATGAAAGAGATCATACATAAGGTAAGGGATAATTTCACAATTTCATTATTATGTGAGATTATTTATATGCAAGTATTTATTGGGGTATATTTACCATCCATGCCCATGTTACTTAAAAATGTATTCAATAATATTCTTACCATTATTATACAATTTTTTAAAGACATTGTTTCCCATTTATTAGTTTTTACTAATTGGTTTGAAAGGAATATTTTTTAATTTTCCCTATGAGGTACTTTTTTGAATTATCCAGGAAAAATATAAGAAAAATATTTTCTTTTAA
Source organism: Viscum album (assembly GCA_963277665.1). Taxonomy (NCBI): domain Eukaryota; kingdom Viridiplantae; phylum Streptophyta; class Magnoliopsida; order Santalales; family Viscaceae; genus Viscum; species Viscum album. Next base: position 857,870,206 of record OY728166.1, read on the forward strand.
CTTATATGAAATGAATGAGTTTTCTAAACTTTAATTATTCCTTATTTCCTTTAATTTTACCTTTCCATATTACAAGTTATTTTCAAATAAAATGTTTTCTTTTAAAATTTCATGGTATTTTAATTAAAGAATTTTTTTTCAAAGAATAAATGATATTTTTCTCAATAATTATTTTCAAGTGATATATCAAATGTTAATTATATTTTAATGAGGATATTTTTCAAGTATGTTATACCTATTATACTAATTTTTGGTTTATATGAAACCCATTTATTTCTATGGGTTATGTTATGATTGAATGATGTTTAGGAAACCCATTTATTTTCATGGGTTATTATATGATGACTGATTTATGTTCTTATGACACATATATTTAGGGTTTTAATTATGTGATGGGTGCGACCTATATATCACTAAAATTAATTGGGTAAATATTTATATCTCATGAGATAGACATTAATATAATGGGAAATGATCTTAGTTCAGTAATACAGGGATGAAACAGAAATATTTCCAGGTTCAGTAACACAAGACTGGAATGAGGAGTGAACTTGGTTTAGTAAAGGACTTTTTCCACTATAATGGTTTTGAAAATGAGCCTTGAATAATATGGAAATGATTTTCTATACTTATGTTTATATTACAATTTCATGTATTATGTTATGATATCATGAAGTATGTTCTTTATAAACTTCTATGATTTATCCAATGATATGATTTCACTATATTTTATATGCTGGATAAAGTTTTCAAATATATTTATTACATTATTATTTATTATGAATATCATATGATTGATATCTCCCATAATGAGAATTTGAGCTCACCCATTTTTTATGTTTCTTTTCCCTAGGATATCAAGAAGGGTATTAATTAATATGTTTCAAAAAGGGGTTCTAGATATGAAGAAATAAGTGGGAGACGACATAGATGTTTTATGAACTAGTTGTTTATGTTTCCTAGTTTCCAATGAAAATAAACCTATAAGTTCCTAGCATGGTTTTTTCAAGTTGTGAAATGAATATTATTCTATTTAGAATTAATATCTATGTATGAAGTTTATGTTTCGTTATAATTTCTCTCACAAAATACATTTAAAAACCAAATTTCCAAATAGACCTTTAACACCAAAACACAACTTAGAATGGAAATTCTTTTAACATTTCAAAAAAAAACATCCCAACAACCTTTTGGAAAGAAATAGAAATCACCCAAACATTTAAAATATTTTAAAGTAACCCTTATACAAGGGATCTCTTCTTTTAAAATATAAAACATGGCCAAAGGATTTATTTCTGTTAAACTTTTCATAAAACAAAACTAAAAAAATTTAATCGGTTTAATGAAATCACCCATTTCTTTTAAAACAATTCAAGGATACACTTCAACAAGGGCCTTTCTATTTGAAAACCAAAACAAGGACAAAATTCCAACCATTTACACCAAACTAATTAAAGAAATCCATCAAGGAATTGCACAAGGGGTTAACCACACACACATTTCAAATAAGAATTTTAAATACATTGAAACTCCATTTTTTTATAAACTATTTAGAGTTTAACACCTCACTTCAAAACCAAATTTCATTTAGAACATTTTCTTCACTAATTTAAAACCAAAACTAGGTAAAGTCCCATTTAAAAACATGAAAACCAGTTCAAAATTACATAAGGAATTTTAAAATAAGATTAGTATAATAAAACATTCCATTTTAAACAATTAAACATGAAATTCACATGAAAAACCAATTATTCCAAGCATAAAACTAAATGAAATGGTTACAAAACACCAAAAAGATATCACATATTATCATAATTTAATAAAATAAGAATTTATAAAGTGCAATTATACTTATAATTATGAAATTAAACAATTAAATTGTAACTCCTACCTCAAATAAGTGGGAACCAAGCAGAAACGTCACAAAACATGCCACCTTCAATGACAGCCACACCCACTAGAGAAGAAATTATGTCTAAAACCCCTAGAAACAAATATAACCATAAATAAACACAACAAAAACCCTAAAATATAACCACATTATAACTAGGGTTCAAGGGGGAATCCAAATCCAAGAGAGAAGGGAGAGAGAATAAAGAAATAGGTAAAGAGAGGATAAAATCACCTCCAACCTCTTGGAAAACATCATTGGAAGGGAAATAATCATGGTAAGAAGAATATAGAACACCTCCAATGGCTCACTAGGTTTAGATAACACATGTGGGGTAGAAGAGGGGTAAAATAATTCTTAATTAGAGAGGGAAATTTTGGAATTACCAAAAAAATTTAAACACCTAGAAAACTCACAGGATTTGACTACACGGTTAGGAAAACCATGTGCCAACTATGCGGGTGCCACTACCTCCCAAAAACCTTAAGCCTCACAGTTACTACTGAGAGGTTTCATAATCAAAAAACCATGCACCTGACTCCAGAACTACCCTAAGCCTCATATTGACACCTGGGGTTCCCCACATGGATTGAAAAATCATACCGAAGACGTGAAAATAGCTCTTTCAAAAATCATAGTGATTATCGAACAATTTCCACACAGTTTAAAAAACTGTGTGAAAATCATTCACCACACCTTAGACACACCAAATACCCCACATGGTTTCTCCTATGGGACACTTGATTTAGACTTAACAATGCATAATCCATGTTGAAAAACCATGTGTAGTTTAAAAAATGAACTAAAAAGTATCCTTTAAAATAGAGTCTACACAAATTCCCTCTAAAAATGAACCTTACCATTCATATAAGGGAAACCCTAAAAAAATTCCACATTTTGAGCCATAACTCCCTAAAAATGAATCCCAGATCTCTAATTCTCAAAATAACATGAAAAAACCACACTGTGACATGAGGAGTGTCACAAAATCCCCACCATGCCACTTTCTACCCCCATAAAGTCCCGATCAAAATGAAATACAGTGAAAAAAGAAGATTCCAAGAGGGAATAACCAAACAAGCCACTTAACATGAATTAACCTCAAATACAACAATGGAGATCTTAAAAAAAAGTTCAAACTGATCGACCATAAGAGAACCAAACATCTCCAAGTAAAAAAAAAAGAACCTCAAACATGAATCCATATAAAGGTTTAGAGACCTAACATGGTCTACCCACCATTTAAAATTCCTATAAAATGATTTACCAACCATTTAGAGTTCATATAACATAGTTGAATGAAATAACCACTACCAAGAATGCATCCTTGAACAACAAAAAACTGAGAAACTATGAGAGGAACATACTCTAAAAATCAAACAATCCCTAACCCAATTTAAACAAGGGCAACAACAAGATCTTAAAAAAATGACAATAGAACTCACCTTGGGTCATGAAACACACAGATAACCTAGAAAAAACACTAAATCACATTAACATGGTGCATCTTAAAAGGACCAATACCAAAAACCAGTTAATATACCACACTCAACTACTATATCACACACTACAGTTACCCAATCATGCACCAAAAGGCCTCTCTCAAGTGAAAACAACAAGAACCACTATGATCAACCAAAAGAAAGGTCCCATACCACTATCACCAAGATAGGTTTTCCTAAATAATGTGGATTAAATAAATGACACTCACATACATACCAAAAAGCACCCAAGTGGGTGGTAGAGGGGGGGGGGATTCCTAAATGTAACAAAACATGCCATAAAATAACATTCAAACTATCCATCAAAACACCCCAAAGGTAATAATCCTCAAATAACACCCCACAAATGAAAAAAATCCACAAAAACCAACCACAACCAAATATCACAAAACCAAGGTCACAAACTCTAAAGGAAAAGTCCTAAAACAACCAACCCATCCTTAGAAGGATTGAACTTGAGACCTATTAACAAAACCAAGATTACAATAATCCCCCCATGCAATAGAAGAGGAACCAACAACTCAAACTACCTCGACTATAACTGACCAAAAAGATCCCAATATCTATTACCCAAGGGGATTCATGTGTACTAATAGAATTTAGGGTCACTTAAATCTCTTACAACAAACTATTTTATTTAAAGATCAATTAAGGTTCCACATCTATCACTCAACATGGAGTATGGGTAGACACTGAAACTAGTGAAACCCTTTTGACTATTATAGGGAAAAATAATAAAAATGACATGACCTAGATAAATTAATTCCTTAAAACAAAAACTAAGTGATTCCCTTATAAACTTGGAATCAAACAAAAACAAAAATCCCTTAAACAAGACACAAAATATTCACAACAAAATATTCTTTTCTTTTCAAAACTACCATTTTCCAAGGAATTTGGAAATCACCCTCTACAAAGGTGTAGATCAAAAATCAAGCCAACACAACTTAAAAAACAAAAACAAAACTTAGTGGAACAAACCCATTTCCAAAATAAGGAGATCCTTTAAATTCCATTCAAAATCCCTTTACACTTTGAAAACCAAGAATCCAAAATGTTTTTTGAAACTCGTTTCCCTTTTTAGAAACACTTTACAATCTTTATTCAAAAATAAAAATTCGATTTGAAACATCTCATTTTCTAAATACAACAAGGGGGATTACCACTTTAATAAAACATTTGATAAAACCATGGAAATTCACTCTTCTCGTTATCTATAAAAAAAGTTTTAAAAATTTTTTTTCACAAGAAAAACCTTTATTTTCTAAAATAATGTTTAAAAAATCCAAGAACACACAAGAAATACACAAGAAATAAGAAAATACTCACAAAAAAAATACCAAAAGAGAAAAAACACTCCTCATTACACCCAAAATAAGGGAAAAATACTTTTGACGAAATTTGGAATTCATTAGGATTCCAAACTAGCTATCCTAGGAGAAACAATGTTATGCATGCCTTTCAAACCATAGTTTGGGTGACCAAGTTTCAGCAATTCAACAAACCTTGGAAAATGGGCATACTCGACCACATGGTCACCCCATGGTTTCCCATGCCATATGAGCTAACTATAAAAATAAACTTCCCTTCCACCCTAAAGCCAAATAGTGGTCCCAAATATCACTCACCAGTCAAAGGGGATCAAAAAATATCCATCACATCAAACCACCAAAAAACATATAAAATAAACCACAAATTCACAATTAAAAACCCAACAAACTAGGTAAAATTAAGGTTTGGGTTAAGAAAGAGATAAGTATACTCTCCCCAACCTTAATTCTCAAGCTTTAACAACCTCAATGTCGTTTATAACTGGATATCACTAAGTAAAAAGAGCTACACAAGAAGCATAGTTTTTGAAAAGGAAAACCCAAACCTATGTTATAATTCTTTAACCAACCGGCCCGAGATACCACTGAATATGACACTCAACTCGGCCCATCACAAGGATTTAAGGGTGTTCCTAATCCTCACAAGCTATTTACAAGTTTCTGGGCATCACATGAACTCCTTTGGGAATGATGTTTTCTAAACCATAGATAAAACAATGGAAATAAATGAATATCGAAGTAAAAATAAATAAACATCATTCCAAACATGTTATAACCAGCTACCTTGATCCAACCTATTTTTATATACATGATTAAAATCAATAAATAAATAAATTCAAGAAGGAAATAAAAATCATAAACAAAACTAACCAAAAGGAAATCTACTACAAACCAAACAAACCGATCCAAGACCAAAACCAACTCCATGTAACCTATGATTTCTAAACCCTACCTAAATCACCCAACATTGTACATGATGAATAAGAAGAATCCATTAGAGAAATTGGCACCTAATATTTTATAGGTTTGATCTAAAAAGCCCAATAGTTCACCATAATCCACTTAAACTATGAAATTCATTTCATAAATAAATTAATCAATGATAGTTTGAAAATAAATCTAGAAATTAAGATTTATATATATACAATTATTGGAAATCAAAAAAATTCTAGAATCAAATTTCAATTTTTTTCATTTGTTACAAAAAACCTAACACTTTCAATTAGAAAAAAATATATCAACTCAACATGTTTACCAACCACACACACTATTACAATTTCTCAAAAAACAACTCACACTTATTTTATCTAATGAATATAGTTTCTTAAAAAACATTTCTCCAGGTGAATTCCTCTTCAAAACAAAACCCATTTTGAATTTAAAGTAGTCACACAAGAGTCTTTAAAAACACAAAACAAGTTTTTATAACCTTTTCTAAAAACTCATTTCCAAAGGAAGCAACCTAACTCACACAGGTAAATCACAACAAGGAGGCACCACAAACACACACACACATATCAAAAGGAATATAAAAATTTAACATAATAAAGGAAGGTTCTATATAAAATATATCATGGTAAATTATACAATAAAGAACTAGATCAAACTCCCATTAATCAATAACTCACCAAGAAAAAGAATGTGTCATGGTACCACCCAAAGTCATTAGCATGCCAAGCATCTAACTTTATAAGTATATAATCACCCAAACTAGATACCAGAATAATCAAAATTCGTACCGTCATCTTGGTATCCCACATAAGTATCATAGTGATGAAAACCCCTGCACATACCTTATGCCTAACATGACTGGTGGTCAACTAGAAACTTGTGAACCAGCCATAGGAACAAGATACACCTTCCACTTAGTAACCAAAATTCCATTACTAATAAATGAAGTGAGGCATAATCCAAATAATCCAAGTCTACCCAAAAGAAATAATGATAACTACCCTCACCCTTAACACCCAATAATGAAAATCCCCACACACATAACATGAAAGAAGGTCATAACAAGCACATTCCCACACAAGGGGAGAAATAAACATCACATATTGATCATAAAACCATATAAGGGGTACATAAGAAAGAGGAAATCGAGGGGTTTATCTTACAAATTCCATTTAAAAACTAAAGCTCCAAATATTCCTTTATCATAAAAACATAGCTTATAATTCCAATCCATTTAAAATTTCAAAAAATACTCCCAAAACATCCTTTTGGAAATAAATAAATTCACCCAAATATTTAAAAAATTTCAAAGCCACCCCTACACAAGTGATTTCTTATTTATAAATCTATAAAATTTCAAATTCCTTTATTTCTATAAAAAGTTTCATAAAACACAACTTAAAATAGTTTAATAGGTTCAATGAAATCACCCATTTATTTTAAAATCATTTAAAGATACCCATTAATAAGGGCCTTTCATTATGAAAACCAAAATAATGCCAAAATCACAACCACTTCCACAAAAACAATTAAAACATGACAAAAATGAATTACATAAAGGGTAAACCACACAAAAATTTCAATTAACCATTTAAAATACATTGAAACACCCCCTTTTTTTACAAACCATTTAGAGTTAAACACCTTATTTCAAAACCAAATTCCATTTAAAAAATTATTTTTCACTCATTAAAAAGAAAAACCTTGTCTAAATGCATTGAAAAAAATTTAAAACCATTTAAAAAATCCATAAGACATTTCAAAAGAAGATTAGAATAAAAAAATTTCATTTTAAACAATAAAAAATTAAATTCACTCGCAAAACCAATCATTCCAAGTATAAAACTCAAAAAAATAGTTTCAAAACACCACCAATATACCACCAATAGGGAGGATGCTGACCACCTTTTCTTGTCGTGTGCGACGACTGCTGCTTTATGGAATTATGTTCTTGATATTTTTAGCTGCAGATGGCTTTTAACTGATTCTATTTGTTTGTCTATCAAAAATTGCATTAGATATGACGCTTCTTTGCAGATCAAAAATCTCTTCCTTGCGGCCGTGGCGGAACTCCTGCATGAAATCTGGTACGCAAGAAATGATTTTATTCATAATAATCGCTCTTTTTGACTCAATGCAGGAAAATCTCGGATTCTGATTGCGATTCACGAAGATGCCTCAATTCAAAAAGAATGTTGCAACAACTCGATTGGCGACTTTGAGATTCTTCGTCGCATCCGAGTGCCTGGCATTTTTCCAAAGACTAAACGTCCCTTTGAAGTATTCTGGCAATCACCCATGCCAGGATGGATCAAAGTGAACGTTGACGGTGCTTCTAAAGGAAATCCTGGCCCCGCCAGTTGTGGTGCTATCTTCAGAGACTCAGATGGCCAGTGCCAGGGTTGCTTCTATGCTGGTTGTGGGCACTCTTCGTCTCTTGAGGCTGAAATGTTGGGAGTCATCCATGCGGTTAACTTTGCCCTCCAAAGGGGCTGGAGGAAGCTCTGGATTGAAAGTGACTCCACTACTATTGTTCATGCCATCTGGAATGGTATCATCCATCTTGCTTGGCCTCTTACTGCTCTTTGGTCGAGATGTCTGAGCTCTCTTCAAGAGATTGACTACATTGCTACTCATGCCTACCGTGAAGCGAACGCTGTGGCTGATGCTCTTGCCAACAAAGGTGTTCATCAAAGCATGAATTGGATGGACACTTTGCCCCCTGACTTATTGTATTTGTTTGATAGACTGTAAAAAAATCCCTTCTTTTCGCATGTTGTAATCTTTTGATATTCAATAAATTGTGCTTTGGTCTTTGACCAAAGCATTACCTTTAAAAAAAACATATACTGATACATTCATAAAATAATAATTTAAGAAGAAAAATAATTCTTATAATTCCAAAATAAAATAACTACATAGTAAAACCTACCTCAAATGATCAGGAACCAAGCTGGAACATCCAGAAATAGTCACCTTCAATGGAAACCACACCCATGGGGGAAACACGATGTCTATAACAATTAGACACAAAACTACCCATCAATAAACCCACCCAAAACACTAAAATTGATCCACATGATAACTATTTTTCATATGACAAGCCAAATTCATAGGAGAAGAGAGGGAGAAGGAATAATAACACAAATAGAGGAGAAAATCAACTAAATCCTCTTTGAAAACACCATTGGACGGGAAAGAATCAAGGGAGGAGGAAGGTGAAACACCTCCAACTGATCCCAAGGGTCATACAACTCATGTGGGGAAGAATAGGGGTAAAACACCAGTTAATTAGGGATGGAAATTTGGAAATTACCCAAAAATTTAAACATCTAGATAACTCACATGGTTTGAAGGCATGGTTTGGCCATACAGTTTGGAAAACTGTGTGCAAACCATGCAGGTGCTACTGCCTCCTAAAAATCTTAAGCCACACTATTACTCCTAGGAGGTTTCATTATTAAAAAAACCATGAGACTCACTCTAAAACTACCCCAAGCCTCACATGGGATCCCGGGGTTCCCCACACAGTTTTAAAAACCATGTGGAATACATAAAAATGGATCTTTTAAAAATAAAATATCCTACTAAAAAATTTCCTCATGATTTGAAAAATTTATGCAAGTCATGTTCCATAGCTCATAAACATCAGGGAACCCACATGGTTTCTCTTAGGGGTTGCACAATTTGGACTTAATCATGCATAGACTGTGATAAAAAACTATGAGCAGTTCAAAATGAACTAAAAAGGATTCTCACTAAGGGAGGCCACACAATTTCCCTGTAATCATGCAACTTTACTATTCAATAATGAAAAAACCTTAAAAATATCAAAGTTCTGAGTTGTAACTCCATGGAAACAAAACTGGAACCTCCAATTATCAAAATAAAATGAGAAGAACCACACCATGACACAGGGGGTGTCACAAAGAACTACAATTATAAGCGAGGAGAAGATAAAGGTGTGTTATTCATCGAGTGTAATATTTTTATACCTACATATTGGGTATTATATATAATTTTAGAGCTCACATATGTATCTAAATGAAGAAAGAAAGTATATTTCATAATATTTATAGATGATAGGTGGATATTTGATAATCCAATGGATAATGACTCACTTATTTGGATATAGGAGACAACCACCTTCTATTTCCAATTGCAATGATTTTGGTTTTAAAGAACTATTATTTTGTTCCAAGTGTTACTAAAAACATCATCTTGATTAATTTCATTAACATGTATGGGTTTTTTTTTTAAATTTGGAAATAAATAATGCTTCTCTTACAAAGATAACATTTTTTATGGTATGAAACAACAAAATAATGGTATTTATGTATTAAATTATAAAAACTAAATATCAAAAATTGATAACAAATTGTGTTTACACAAATCATTTAACACCCAGTTTTGGCATCACCTTCTTGGTCACATAAATGATAAGAATTTGAAAAAAATATATCAAGATGGTTATTTATAAACTTTTGAGATAAAAATACTTGAAATATTTCATTCTTGTTTACAATGAAAAATGACTATACCACTATTGGTGGATAGGGTGAAGGGCCACAAATATTATAGGGTTAGTACACACTGGTGTGTGTGAACCTTTTCTAGTAGAAGCTAGAGGTGGATATTCTTACTTCATAACTTTTATAGATGAGTTCAGTAGATACGACTATGTATAATTGATGAGGTATAAGTTTGATTCCTTTTATAAACAAAATAATAAAATAATTAAGTAGATAATTAACTTGCAAAGAAGATAAACAAGCTTCAATATGATCAAGGTGATGAATATATTAACCAAGAGTTTAATGACTTTCTACAAGAGTTTGTAATTCTATACCAACTCACTCTACCTTATACACCAAAATGGAATAATGTTAGTGAAAGGATGAATCATATATTTGTTGACATGGTAAGGTTGATGATGATTCATGTATATATTCCATTATCCTTTTGGGGCTATGAATTAAACTCTACAATATACATTTTAAACCAAGTACTAACTAAGGAATAACACATAATTCCATATGAGTTAATGAATGGAAAGAAATATATGTTTTCATACACTCATATATGGGGATGATATAAAATTTTAAGGCCATATCATGAAACAAACTAGCACCCTAATGCACAAAGTGTATCTTATATAGATAATATAAAGGAAACAAGGGGATACTATCTATACAACACCTTAGATAAGAAAGTAAATATCACAAGAGAACTCGTCCTTCTTGAAATATAGAACATCCTCAAAAATGATAGTGGGATAAATTTTGAATACAATTAAGTTGATGATAAAGATACCCAAGATTTGGTATATGAACAAATTTCATAATTCACCATGGAATAAGTTTTTCCAGAAACACAAGTACTACATAAGATCACTAGAGAGGTAAGATAACAAGAAAGATACAGTTTTCTAGTCACCAAAGATGGTGAATCATTATTGGTTGATAAAAATGAACCTTTATTATGAAAATAGTAAGTAGAGAGATTAGAAGTTTCAATATGATAAGAATCCATGAATTTTGAGATGGATTTCATGTATCAGAACCATGATTGGGTTATGGTTGATCTTCTAATTGATGTAAATCCTATTGGGTGTAAAAGAGTATTTAAGAGAAAAATGGACATGGAAGGTAAAGTAAATACCTACAAATCATGGATAGTGGGTAAAGGGTTTAAATAAATTCAAGTCATTGAATATGATAAAACTTTTTCTATAGTTTCAATGTTTAAATCCATCATAATTCTACTTTCTATAGTATCTTACCATAAATATAAAATTTTATAGATGAATTTAAAAAATAATTTTCTTAATGGTAATATTTAAGAAGATGTATATATTACATAAAAAGAAGGGTTTATGAATCCAAACAATGTAAAAAAGATATAAAAGTTGCATAGATCCATTTATGTATTGAAGCAATCATCTAGTTCATGGAAGATCAGTTTGAAAAAAATATAAAAGAATTTGGTTTCATTAATAATGAATATGAGCCATGTGTTTACAATAAGTTTTGTAGAAGTTCAATAATTATCATATTTGTATATATTGTGGTCATATTACTTATTGTAAATGATGTAATAGTCTTTAAGTTAGTTAAGGAATGGTTAAACAAGTGGTTCATTATGAAGGAATTAGGTGAAGCCGCCTAAATTCTATGGACCAAGATCATTCATGATATATTTAAGAGGCAACTTGGACTAAGTAAATATATATACATTGACTAGATACTGAAGAGATTTAGTATGGAACAATATAATATATTATTGGTTCTAGTGTCACATGGTTTACATACTTCCAAGAAATTGTTTCCTTAGAAAAAAGAGGAGAAATAGAGAATGTGTAAGATCCCATACACTTATTTGATAGGATCAATCATGTATTCCATGTTATGTACTAGGATTGATTTTTACTATACTTAATCATGGTAGGAATATATCAAGGTTATCCATGTGAATAATATTGGTCTACTATTTAGGGTATCCTTAAGTATCTAAGAAAAACTAAGGATATGTTTCTACTGTATGAAGGAGATGAGGAGAAATCCATTAGGGTTTATACTGATTATATCTTTCAAACTAATTATAATGATTTGAAGTCACATTTCAAATATGTATTCAGTATCAATGGAGGATCTGTGAGATATAAGAGTTCAAAGAATCCATTTTTCACCGATTCTATAGTGGATTCCATGTTTATAATGGATTATGATGCAACCAAATAATCTATTTGGATATGGAACTTTTTTCCAAGATCATAATGTTGTACCTAGAAATAAATACCATATCACATTATATTATGATAATATTATAATGGTGGATCTCACACATGAGCCAATGTCACACTAATATAAAAAGTACATACTCTAGAAGTATCACATCTTAATGGATTTTTATCATAGGGATGAGTTTACTCTGAGAATAGTTTTCATGGAAGAAAACATTGTGAACCCCTATACTAAAGCCTTATATTAGTAGAAACATGATAATCATGTGAGTTATGGTAGACTGAATGTTGTTAGTAGTTGTTTCTAGTGAAATTGAGAGTCTTTTAGAGTTAGTTACATAGAACCAAATTATATATACATTATGATTACCTATATTCATTGTTTTTTAATATTAATAAACTTTTTATCTCATCATGATAAAGTCCTAAGAGTAACTATCACACTTAATGTTCATAACAATTCCCTATTATGATGAAAACCAATAAGTTCCACAACAATATTATTAAAATATTTTATCGATAGATATAAGATATCATTTTACAGGACACAAATGATATAGTCTCTCATGAGTGGAGACTCATTGAAATTTGAGACACTTTCTCATGGTGTACACCCTTAGTAATTTCCAGTATAGAATATTATAAGAACACAATCCGCTTGTAGAAAATTAACATTTATATGGGCCATTGGATGTTATTATCATCAGATGTGTGTTTTGATCCTTATACTTTAAGATTATTATTAATGGATATTATTAGTCACATACTTTGATGTATTGAATAAAATAGTTACAACATATGTTCATGGAAAAGTAGTACACATTAGGCGCATCATGAGTGATATTAAATTAATGAAAAATGTGATAAATGATTTTTCCATTATGATATTTTAAAAAATATTATATCTTAATCCATTTTATGGGAATTAAACATCCTAAATAAATAAATAGAAATAGTGTTCTGTGGATAGGTTTATTTATGGAAAGTTAAATAAAGAGACATCAAGAACATTGGTTGATGACACCATCATGAAACCTGCTTGAATAGAGATATCATATTAAAGGGACTATATCACACAATGATAATCTATATGAGGTTTTATGTCATTATGACATTATATTACCTATTTATGGGTTCCTTTTCATGTTTCTAGATACTAACCTTAGATTTTGCATGGATCTTCCAAATTCCACTAAGAAAGAGGCCTAGAGGGCCACACACTAAGTATATCTAGAACCTCAATTAAATATTTAATATTATTTATTCTTTAATATGATAAATAAGTATTATTATTATACTTGGTTTAATAATTATTCATGTATTTTATCATATATATATATATATATATTCAATAACTAGTTCTTCGAGAGAATATATTTGAGAAGAAAATTTAATAAATATTTATATTCTATTTAGTGAATATAATATTTATTTATTTTCAAATAGTGTAATGATATTTATATATTAAATAAATATTACTTATTCAAGCCTCGATAAATATTATAGAGGAATGGTTGAATGAGTTTAAATATTTGGTGAGAAATAATAAATAATAAATATTATTTGAATAGAACTAAACATTTTATTTAAAAAATAATACTCAATTAATTCGTTGTTTTTTCACTTATCAAGAAATAATAATATTATAATTATATACAAGAGGTTCTGAGAGGATTAAATAAATAATAAGGGAGTATGTGAAATTATTATTTTATAATCCTATCACTATTTAAACCCAATTATATTATCTCTAATAAAACACTAGCCAATGGTTTTTGGTTGTGCACAAATACTCTAGAGAATTATCTCAATACCCAGAGAGATCTTATACAAGAATTATCTCAATAATAAAGAGTGATCCTCCTCCACCACCCCTATAAATTCTTGAGAGATCAAGGAGAGTCATTATTTGAAGTTATTCTTGAGGTGATCATAGATGAATGATGCAAGTGTTAGGATCTTCCGTGATAGTACTCAGAGATTATTATTATATCTCTTATAGGTTCATGGTGCATGTGTGGATCATAAATAGAGGGAATATATACTATATTATTGAAATAAAATAATGGTATAACATAGAGGAATTATCATATTCATCAGAAAATAAATAATTCATCACATGGAAATTATTTATCTATTTAAATTAATTATAAATCATTATGTGATGTTCATGAACTTGATTATGGTGTTCAAATTTCAATTAAACTTTGATTCAAATTATATTGGTCATGGAATTAATTGTTTTTTATATCTTTTTTTAACCATTGATTGAAAAAACAAATCAGATTTGGGTATGCCCTACCCATGTTTACACTGCAATCAAAACCTTTAATGATCATACATTGTATTTACTAGTTATATTTGGATACTTGTTTATGGTGACTTATTTAGTTGTACTCACAAAAATATTGGGTGGAAATGACACATGGGTAACCTAGAAGCTCTCATTATTCACAGGTTTAGGTAGGCAGAGGCCCAATGTTGTATGATGGATTGAAATATCTCGGATGATACTTAGAGTCTGGGATGAGGTGGGCCTTGAGGATATCTATAGAGAATAAATGTATTTCATCTCTTTTGTTTATCTTCTATTTTTTTTGGACCAGTGGGTGGCCAATTGATGTATTCTGGTATGGTTGTGTGTTTATATAAAAAATTCCTTCCAGATTACATTAATTATAGCATGTTTTTTGTTTATTGTTTCTTCATACTTGATGATTATTGTGTTAGATATTTCTTATTTATTTTTAAACCATGTTTTAATCTGATATAAGGGTATAGTGTCCCCAAGGTAACACTTTAGACCCTCATTTCTAGTTTGAAGCCTCTAACGTATGGGGAGGAACGCCTGAGGGAAAGTAGTGACCATCAGTTTGGGCACCAATTTTGTGCTATGGGGTGGTGATTCATTAAAATCTCAAACTCCATCAGTAAGAATAAAACATCCTATATTATCCACTGATGATATGAATTACTACTGATCTATAATAGACTAACATTAGTATTTACATGACTGAGCCCACCGATACCCCACCTAGATTGGTAGTAAGCTGAGTATGCCACCCAAATCCCACCTCTAATAGGCCAAGGGATAACAATTAGCACCAAAAAACATAAAAATATATGATAGACCATATAATATAACAACCTGTAACATGAATATATCACCAACATACAATAAAATTCAATGAATCAAGTAGATAAGTATATAACAAAAATAAATTCATGAAATGTGATCGTGGGACATCAATGAAAAGTAAAACAACATAAAGAAAAAATCTAGAAAGGGAAATACATATGAAAAAAACAATAACCACTAGGTACACATGACTCTAGGTATGAGATGAAAACTCATCTCTATAAGGACTCATAGAGAAAACTCCATTTACTACTGTCTCCACTACAATCTATCATCAGCTACTATGTAATGAATCCTCTAAATCCACCATATACATTTCCTACAATGACATATTTGAACTATGAAACATATTTACCAACACAGCATGTGTGGGAATAAAGACTATGCATGGATGAGTATAAACATACCTAGTAGAATGACCTGAAAACACAAAGTAAAGATAAAAAAAATCAGTTCAAACCCAAGTCTAGGGAATAAAAAAATGTACCCAAAATGAATAAGATATTCTTTAATTCCAAGGAAAAAATGGGAAAGGGAAGAAACTGAATCCAAATATATCAGCTTCACCATGAATCATATCACACAATAAACTAGTGGTACCTAGGGTTGTGTATGATTTATAATACTTGAAGTCGACATTCCTGCTATAAGTCATAATTGGGAAGTATCTACAAAGGCTCAAAATATTGTTAATATCCTAAAGGAATCCATATTACAATACATCATATGTTCTATAACTCCTTATATTTGAGTATTACGTAACTTCCATTCCACCTATTTGTAAATATAATGAGAGAGCATGCCTCATTGAGGTATATGTGTATCGACCAAGGGAGTACGTGAGCTATATAGAGGAACACACCCTGGTATATGGAGGAGTACCAACTCCACTGATGGAGGATTATACTTGAACATATGGGGGATTACTAATTCGATTAATGGAAGACTCTACCATGATAAATGGGGTAGTACCTAAACTCTATCACTACATGGGGGATAAAATCCTATAATTTATATTCCATTATAGGAGAACCCATAACTCCATACATGGAGGACCACACCCTGACACATGTTGGGGGACCAAATCAATCTCTACTCTAAACATCTCACACAATACTTTTCAGCTCTCCAAAGAATCTAAGATATTCAAAATTTTCAAATCATAATGTGAACAGGTTCCAATGATTGAGGGAATCATACTATTGTGCTTTATATGATAAGATTCATGGAATAATCTAGCCATACATCCAAATATATCATTCGAGTGACCAATCATAAAGAACACTATAAATGGCATGGTTCATGATGTGTCTAGTAGGGTACATGACATGTAAGGCTCTCAAGAAAGGCTAGTCATGTACTTCCACAACTCATCATGTGTGGAATCCACATACAAAGTGTGTCCAATATGGTATAAAACATGTATGAATAAGAATAATATGATTTTATCTAACATACATTGAATGAATTTCAAGTTATTCTTACATAGACTACATGGTGTCATTGAAAATATATAATGTGTAGAACTACTCAGGATGAAGGTGTGTACTCTAGATACACACCGAGTCACCTTTTTGGCTATACAAAATGTTTGTGTGGGATGCGTGAAATATAAGTCCTACACACCCTCTAGGAATGTATATTTTATATACTTCAATCCAATCCTACTGTTATATATGACATGTGTAACCCACTAACCCAAAATCCACTAAACTAGTGCTCTAAGATGGTGCACCACATGGCCTCAGGTGTTCTTCCCCATACACTAGATTCTTCCGACTAGAAGTGTGAGTTATAGGTGGTATAGTGGAGAGAGTATAACTTCAAATCATAGTAAGGCAATAATGAAAATAAAGGTAATCACATACACCATCATGATAAGTATGTAGTGTAATAAAATACAGGAAAGTTTAAAATAAATAACCAAACTAAATAACTCATTATATATCAAATGAACTATATATAACATATTAGGAAACAAATAAATCAACAACAAGTTGAATAAATCCAATCCAAAAAGACCAAATACAACTGGAATAAAATCTTAAAATATTCCCAATTCCTAAATTGGTACCAAAATCCCTTACTCCATCCTAGAAAAAAACAAAGACTTATAGTTAAATAACATCTTCTTGGGTACACAAGTACCATGGTGACCCAAGCAGGGAGTGAGTACAACTAAGTAGGCTACCAAAAAAACAAACCTAAATTAACCAGTCTATATGGGAGTTCATGAATACTTTATTTAAATAGAAATTTACACCATTTATCAATTGAAAAATTTAAACAAAAAATAGTACAATAACCATCAATGTTTGGAATCTGTGGTGAAACCTGATATCACTCTATACCTACTTCGTCTAGTGTTGGTTAGTCTTTGATCACTTTAGATGATATAAATCAACTATTTCCAAGGTATAATACTAAGGAAACCATATTCACAATAATATAATTGAATATATGTGTCTCTATTGGGATTTCCCTCCTAAAAAATCCCTTTGGGAATCCAAGGGGGTGACCCTTTGTATTCCACTTGTGAGGACCAAGGGGGGATATGTTAAGCACTGTGACGTGGGGTGGGTGGGTGAATTAGTGTAGGTCCAATTAATACTTTTTAACCCTCTTCTCTTAAACCTATTCACTGGTTAAGGTAAATAGATTCCCTTTTCCTCTATCTCTACCTCTTTTATTATTGCATGCACATCCACACACACACACACCCAAAGGAACACAATGATTTATAAGGTTTACCTCTTAGTATAATAAGGCTAATCCTTAGTGTGATTCGGTAAAACCTATTGTCACACAACCAACTAGTAAAAACCTACAAGCGTTACACTGTAGTCTCTCGACAATGTAGAGTGTGTATCCGAAAAACTTGTTTAGTGAATCCCACACTCAAGTAAATCCCATAACTTTACAATATAATATATGGGTAATAATAAGATCATCTAACACCAATGTTGTATATTTTCTTATTATTGATGTGCTGCTTCTTCTTTCCTTGAACAGTGAAAAGTCACTTCTTTTATTTCTATGCACAACACTATAGAAAAATTATTCTTATTCTATTCATAGTAGAATACCAATATACTCCCTCATATTCTTTATCTTCTTTTATTTAAACATGAGTACATAGATCTCTTCTTCTCTCTATGAACTTCATGTCCAACTTGACCAAATCATATTATACTTCTTATTCTTTATCCTATAAAAAAAGATATACATATTTATTTACTCTCTTATCAATTATTATCTATTTATTATTCAATTCATAACATACTTCACTGGATCTCCTTCTCAGTCATAAAATCTTTAGGATGTATGTGAATGACTAGAGTTGGTTATCTTCATGCTCTTCAATACCAGTAGATGATATCTTCAGGTTCTGCATCAGATCTGAAACTCTCATAGTTACAAAAACAACAACAAAAATGTCTTATTTGACAACCTTGAATGTATATATATATAGTGTATATGAAAATAATAATTTTATCATTGGTTTATCCTCTACATGATCTTCTCTATTGTATTTTATTCCACAATTTCTTATTCATAACTTCGTGAAACCACAAGAAATTATTCTTCCTTTTAATTCAGTCCTAATGAAACCTAAACTATCTTCTCATTAATTATGAATATTAATTGACAAATAATATCCCATAATTAATCATAAAAAATTATGTAGGAATAACAATCCATATATCATGATATTATTCATTTGAAATCTCGTTTGAGATTGCATTGTCATAGTTATTATTCTAAAAACATCACCATTTAATACCCAAAGGACTTGAGTATTTATGCCTTCTATTAATTCATGCATTATTTAAATATTTGGGAACAATATAATTTCTCAATACCTTCTTCTTCAAGACCAACTAAGATTTTAAAATCTGCATATAATTGGCTACATAAATTCTTCTTAAAATTTACATTTAGAAAGAAACTAAATGAACTATTCTCAATGAACCTATGTAGAAATCATCTATATGAAGTCTTCTTAAAACACCTACATAGAAATAGACTTTGTGGAATTTTCATATCCATTCGGCTACAAAGATTTCATACATGACTATTGGGCTATATAGACATATAAGATCAAGATCTTATAAATATTCATGGAATTATATATAATAATATTTGATTACAACATAACCCATGATTGAACAAACCTATAGTGCACAATAATTTTTTTCTCTTTGTTCATGTGATCAATTATATTTAATATGTTAACTTCATCTTATTCATGTGATAAATTCCACTCCACTTGTCCATTTTACTATGTTTGTGTATTAACTTCTTTCTTCTCATGGTAACTTCACTTACCATGCTTTTGTGGTCACTTATTCTTCTTCACACAGTCACTTTAAGTACCATGATCATGTAGTCACTCTAAAATTGGTTATGTGTTCCGTTTTATGAATAGACATGTAGTAGATTTAACAAAAAATGCATAAAAAACTCTCATATATAGTTTCTTGAAGATGAAAACGTGGAAACATATGTAGCATCATATTATCTTTGATTGAAAAGATCATCTTATATGCATATCATTTTAATTGGAGTTATAATATCCATATTCCCCATTCCCCACATCAAACTAGGATCTTTCCAAGTGCTTTTTAATAACACTCAATGTTCCTTCAACTTATCAAGATGGCCCTGGGGTTCAACCCCTGAAACAATTTCACACACCACATGGGTAATGCACACCTGTGTTCCCTTGTATGCCACCCGTGTTCATACTTGAAGGCACTATGTTCCCACTCTACTTGTCAACAAGCCTTTTACCCATGTTCTCCATGTGTCTTTTATACATCCTCTCCTACTACCCATGATTGGCCATGCTGACCTACCTCCCATGTGGTCTACCCCTAGTCCCATATGTGGTTGAGGTGGGTCCTTATTTGGCAAAGGGATGGACCATTTTTTGATATAAGGCCCATAAAACAACAATTATATTATATTCCAAGTATTGAATAAATTATCAGGATATTTCTCACATAACACCAATATATATATATATATATATATATATATTTCATGGACCTATTCTGTATGTTCAATTCATCATTATAGATCTCTTAATACCGTTGAAAACAACATGTCAATTATTTAATACAATTGAAACAAGTGTTTAATCTTTAATACCAATCCAAAAATCAAAAAAAATATATTTATATTACCTTGAAAACAAATATAAATTCAACAAATTGGACTCCATAATGTCCCCTATTGTATTTGTTGGTTAGTACCCATGTAGAAATTATATGTCAATATGTGTTGTGCCTTCTCCTTCATTTTCTTATCAGATTTTCATTTCACTTTTCTCTCCCACTAATTGACAATAAATATAAATTATTTGGGAAAAGTGATATCAATTCATAATTAGAGAAGTTCCACAAACCATTCCATGCTAATTATAATTATTTCATTCTTGATGTAGAAAAAAAGAGGGTTTGATTTATCATTTATAAAAATTGAATGATACCAAATGAAATGCTAAATAACAATATCCTACAAGGGCTATACAATTGTATTATAGAATGAGATAATTGATAAATACAAATTGAAATACTTAAATATAAAATTTAAACTCCTAAAATCACTTCAAAAAACATATTAAAAAATTGCAAGTACAAATAATAGGATACAACAACCATGAATGTTCTTAAAATATATATTTTTAGTCATTGATTAAAATTCTCCCCCTTTTTGTTAGAACCTTATTTTGTTTAATAGGGATGATATAGTTAGTTAAACACACCTTTTCAATGAAAATATACATGAATCAACTTCCATAATATTTAGATTTACATGAGATAGATAATTAGGGAAGATTCTTCTTTACCTGTCTCCCCTCAAGGGAAACACTCCTGAACATATTCATAATGGTGAATTTGTTTCAAGATGATCCAATATAGAGAAAGCACAAAAATTAATTCTTTTATACGAATGTATAGAATTTAAAACATACACATCTTCATCAAGGATAATCTTTATTAATTCATATTGTTGAAGGTAATATCAAATCAAGATGGTATCTTTTTCATCCTTTCTATTAAGAATTGACAACACTCATAGCTTATCAGGTTATCCCCCCCGAGTGCATGATTCACCTTCAATTTCATACATTGTATGTTCAAATAAAACACATAAAATATTAAGGTAACAAAGTGGTTCTTATTTATTCTCAATGTGAAATTTTTTTTGAGATTTTCTTAAGAAATTTTCTCTATTTTATCCAGTATACATGCTTTCACATCTGATTTTTTAGATCTATTTTAGACTTTGGTAGCATGGATCTCATCACACCTTCCATTTATTTATATGAGATGGTTATTTTTTAGCTATCAAATCATATGCATATCATTATTCACTATTCATTCTCTTCTAGGCTTCTTCTTATGATGGAAATGTTTCTAGAAAACCCATAGAAACAAGTCCATATTTACTGCATATCTCACAGAAATCTTATTTAACACAATAGTTTCCATTTTTTATATTCTCCCATGAAATTTATCTTATTTATGTGGAATATTAATTTTTACCTTTTCACCAGCCTTTTATTATGCTTATTATAATTTTATTTCTCTCTCTAAATCTATTGGCAAAATAATAAGATTGTATTTGGGTACATCAATATATTTCTTGGAGTTCCCACATGGATTCCCTTGAGTAACTTTCTTCACATAATTCTTCTAAGATGTAACACTCCTTTTCATAAACATATTGGGTATAGTATCCAAAAATGAACCATAAAACCTATTTGCTATTTTATTATGAATATCAAGATTTTAAGTTCCCTTTTAACTTCATTTCATTGTCTAGAACTTCTTTATTACCCTGTGGTATGCTATGCTAATTTAATGTTGATATGAGCATGAATTATTTTTATGACCACTAACTCTTCCAACATCACAAAAATATTTGAGTGAAAAAATATGTTTTATGCATATAGATTCCTATTATTATGTGAATTTTTCATCTTTATTATATTTATACCCCTTGGAATAGGATTCCTTTTTACTTTTTAAATGGGTGGATTATACCAGAAATCCGTAGTACAATTCCCAAATTTATTTCACAACCAACATTACCCAACAAATCTTGTTCTTCTCTTCTTTAGTGCATGCTGTTTATATTTTCTAGATTCATTAAAATGCTTTTTTTGGGCCTTTTACATTATTTTTTGTGATCTTATTGGGAAACCATAAACTATATTCCTTCTTCCATCTAACATTAATGAAATGGTTGTATTTTCATTACATATTATTATCCATACTTGTATATGTGTGTATTTTAACCCTATAATTTTCATGAAAATTGATTCACAAAACTCATGAAATGAAGATACAGATGGTACCTTATTATTTGATATTTATTTAGAAAGATCATAAAATGATGTCATGATATTCTTTCCACATAATAACAGTATTTTTGATGCTAGTATCCTCCTAATAATTTTTTTGATAGTAGTTCCATACTTATTTTATTGAAAATTCACAACATGTGTCTTTTAATGATTTGAATATTTGAGTTCCAATAAAATACATCTCATAATAAGGGAATTATTTTGATATTCAATAAATTACATTCTTTATTCATAATATTTCCTCATATTATAAACATCAAATTCATGTAATTCAATATTTTCTTGTAACAGTGAGTCGAGATACTTTTTCCTATTATATTTTATTTCCAATTGATCATTCTTGACCTAAATTCTATTTTTAAAGTTTTCTTCCAATACACAGATCTTATTCTAAATCTTTTTAGTGGGATAATCGTTCACTTGGATTGTACTGAGCCAATCTTCTTCAAATTTAGTGCATCTCACTATAATCTCCTCTTACTCATATTCTTTGAAAATAACTTATTTTGAGAGCTTAATGCAATTAAGAGCTACTTATTTTAAATCCTTACCCAAGTTATGTACCTCAACTTCAAGTTGAGTGATATATTCTTGTTAGATTTAAAAAAACCCACAAATGAAAGAAACCATTTCTTGGGGAAAAGAATACAACATATCTTTTAATGATTCAATAGATAGATCAATTGACATATGATAACACTCAAATAATTCTTCTTCTTATGGATAGTTTAAGATGAAAATTTTACATACCTTATCATCACATGAATACTATGATCCCTTTGAGGTATATTTATTGTCTATATCCTTTATGGTACACTAAACCAAAAGTTCTTCTCATTCTAAGATATATTTGACTTCCTTTATTGGAGTTCTTGAACCTTATTCCTCCTTTGATAAGAGGGAAAACATCTTCATCATATTTTTTATCTTTTTTACTATTTATTATGGTCTTATTAGAAATAAAATTATGATTTTAAATATAAATAACTACTCTAAAACTACACTCTATTATAATTTTTGGAATTAAACTTCATATATTTAAAGAGAACAATATCACATTGAGAATACAAAAGAGGTGACATTGTCCTCTGATACCACTTGTGAGAACTATGGAGGGATATGTTAGACACTGATGGGGGTGTGTGAATCTTTGTAGGTAAAATTAATAATTTTTCTCCTTCATTATAATAAGGATAATACTTGATTTTATCTGGTAAAACACTTGGTCACACAACCCACTAGTAAAACCTTGCGAGCATTACACTATAGTCTCTTGATAGTATAGAGTGTGCATCCCACACACTTGTTTGGTGCATCTCACACTTAGGTATATCCATACCATTACAATTTAATATAGGGGTAATAATAATATATTATAACAAAAATATATAATCTTGTATTATTATTGACGCGTTTCTTCTTATTTTTTATAAATTAGAAAGTATCTTCTTCTACTTGTATGAATAAGAATGCAAAAAACTTATTCTTCTTATCTTCAAAGTAGAAAACTAATATGCTACTTCTTCTTCTTAATAATATTTTGTATAGACAAGAGTAAAAATTTCTCTTCTTCTCTGTAACACCCCAAGATTTCATAGTGTGTTATTTCTTCAAAATAATTCAATAACTTTCACTACACACAACACCGAGTTCAAGCGCACCATGACTTACCAAACAAGCCGTTCAAAAGAGGTTATGAATAGTATTAACTAAATTTTAAACTTTATATAATCCTTATAATTTTCGAATCCATATTATGAGTTTCTTAGACATAATGTAAGAACAAATTCATTTTCAGTATTTCACTTTTATCAACTTTTAATAGTGAAAACTTTTTAAATACAATATTTTTAACTTTTTGACTAAATGGGGATGTCAAAAATTTAAAATGAAACATCCCAAGCTTCCATGGTACGTTTTCCTTTGAATAATACAGTAGCGTGTGTTGTACGCAACTTCGAGTTCTAACACACACCACAACCAATCAAACTAGCCGTTATGAATAGTAATACCTACTTTTAAAATTTTAGAAATTTTATCTCTCAAAATGGACTTCATTTTTGGATTCCGAGTGTCAAATTTATCCTAAGGTGAAATTTTGGTACTTTTCGGATAACTTTAATATTTTGATGAATAGTGAAAATTACTAAATTTTAATTTAAAAAAACTTTTTTAATAAAAATAATTAATGGTGATAAATTATGAATTTGAGTGGTTTTAAAGTATAATTAGAATATATTTTTATCATTTTATCCAATGGTGTTCATTATAATTAATTTTACTTCGAAATTAGACCTAAACAATTGTCAATCTTTTGATATATATTGTTTATTAAAAACACGCTATTTTTTATGACAGCGAGAATTAATTATAAAATTAATTAATGCAACTTATATGTTTGGAATTTTGTAAAATAGATATCATTTTTTAATTTGGAATATCAGTTATAGCTTAGGGTGAAATTTTGGCATTATTCTGAAAAAATTCAATTTTTGATGAATAGTGAAACTACTAAGTGGTAGTTAAAAAAATTAATTTTACCGCTTCTGTGAATGGAATTTCGAAAATCCGAGAGACACAGTTAATATCAAGAAGTAAAATGTGGTTCAATGAGATGAAAATAATTTTTTGTGAATAGTAACTTTTTAATTTTATTTACCATGGTTAAAAGTAAATAGGGTAATTAAGGGTAAAAATGATATTAATATTACCCTGACACATGTCCTAATTCTATTGGACAACTTTATCTTGACAAAAAACAACCTTAGGAATAAAAAATTATCATTTAGGTCCACTTGTATTAGATTAAGACATTTATTATTATTTAATTCAAAGAAGAGTTAAAAGAGTTAAAATCAAAGGTTATTTACTAAATTTTTTTTAATATAGGGTTATAAATAAGATAAATTCGATTTTAAATATTCATTATAAATCTAATAAAATTTCCTACATAATGATATTTTATTTATAATTTTTAGACTTTAAATAATTTAATTTATTTATGACACAATGATGATACAGTAATTACCATAATTGTGAAAAATTAAAATAATTGATATTATAAATTACCAAATAAATATAAATTGAGACTTTTAATGAATTAAAATAATTTTATAGGCTAATATGACATGTTAGGATTGATTTAATTAACTTTTTTTCGAAGTAATCATTCTGTTATGAGTTTCACAAAAAATCAATTATTGAATAGTGTCAAAATTGACATAAAAGAGTTTTTAAAACAAATATTCTATTATTAATTGATATTAAATTCCTAAAAATCTAATGTTCGGCCAAGAGACTTATATCATGATATTTTAATCATTCATGGACCACTTGTGGGTCTCTTGGATGTATATAGTATGTTTATTAACTATATATTATAAAAATACAAAGTGACATGGTAAATGTCAAACTAATTAACTTAGAGTTAAAACTAAAAGATAAGGTTAATATAGTAACCCAAACCTATCTAAATTCTATTGGTTGAATGTTTTTCGACCTATACCCACCTTTAAATTTTAATTATCAACTTTTGAGCCATTAGAAACCGAATATGAATTTATTATAAATTAATATTTATAGCTTTTCCAAAGGTGCCCCTCACCCCTCTTATAAAAGGGCACTCCTCCTTCTCATTTCTTCACACCTTAAAAGCCTTTTGGTTCGGCCAAAATCTACCCAAATAATCTCCCAACTTCACTCACTACAACCTAGAGGCCAAATTTTGATCAGAAAGCCAACCTAAGGAGCCCTTTTGATCAAATCAAAAGGAAGAACCCGAAGAAGAGGTAATGATTTCACCACACTTTTCCAAGTTCCTTTCTTCTTCCACTTCTTCTTTCTTTGTTATTACCATTATAAAATAATTACTCCAGTATCTTACATATACTGTGATGTTATTATAAATATGGTACAACCATATTCAGTATTCTATCCACACTTTGAATAACATGTCACCATACGTGCGTACGTACGGCTTACCGTCTCCACGTTGTGGTGTAATTGTTATTCAATATATTATTATTTGGATGGGTATAATAATGATGTGTAACTCATGTAAATAATAAATATAACATGTTAATGATTTTTTATATATGATATAACATCCATTTATATATTATTTTAATATCAAAATAATGATATTGTCGCTCGTGCGTACGTACGGACTACCATCTCCACGAATGCGATGAGATTCATTCTCCATCATATCCATTCAAGTATAATTATCATTTGATGATTTAAAAATGATGTTTAAGGACTTGATATCATTATGGATATTAATAATATACAACCTATCCATTTCAAACATGTCTTACGTAACAAAACATATAAAATAAAATGAGTAAGTTAGCACCCGAAACAACGATAATACTAAGATATTATTAACAAACAAAGTTAAAAGATCATATATGATATCATATTAATATATATGATTCTTGTATAATTTAATAACAATTATTTAACTATTATACAGGAGGTTAACCTACCCCAACCATGGAAAATTACAAGGTAAGGGTTATTTCACAATCTCTTCATTATCCGAGGTTGTATATACGAAATAATCTACTGGGATCTCTTTATCATCCACATCCATGTTCCTTAAAAATTTATTTCAAAACATATTTACTTTTTAAAAGAATATGGGTTAAATTCATTTATACCCTTGTTTGAATTTTTATAAGAGGTTTATAAAGGAATCTTTCCATCGTTTTCCAAACAAGGTGATTTTTAACCTTTTCGACAAAATTAAGGTAAGAATGTTTTTTTAACTTATATGGCGAGTGCGGCAATTTTCCACCATTATAAAATCATCGAAGCTTCCCTTACAAGCTTATAAGAATATTTTCAAATAAAATGGTTTATTTTATAAATAAATGACTCTTAAATGATTTCAAAAATAGAAATATATATTTCTCTAAAAAGTGTTTTGATTTCATCTTTGTCAACATCCTTTGATGAATTTTATGCTTATTTGTAGTTGATTTATTATGATACAAAACTTCTATATTGTATTGAAGGTTTTGTGATATGTTTGACTATGGATGTGCTATTTTTATACCATTCATAGTTCATTAAGAAAGTATTGACATTTAGTATGTTAGTTTTAATACGAATGTTTATGTCATGTTTAAACCTTTTCATATGGGAATGCATTAGACTTAATATGTGACGGGTGGAGCCCGCTATAGCTCCTTGATGCATCGGTAGGTCTCATGAGACAAACTAGTGTCTTGGCACAAGTCCTTGGAAAAAATTTATTTGTAGTCTTGGCACGAGGCCTTGGCTATGTGGTTATGATAGTATGGCATTATGCATTCCATCATTATGAAAGTGGTTATTGATATTGCATGGAATTATTCGACTAGTAGAATATCCATGTGAATAAGTAAATGGAATTATTTAATTTTATTTATGCCATACTATGTTGAAAGTTCAAGCTTAAATGGCTTTTGTTTTAGTTATACATTTCCTTAAATGTTTATGCTTATTTTTGAAAGTTTCCGCTATATTGTTATCCTTACTGGGCATTTGAGCTCACCCCTTTTCTATGTTTTATTTTTCCCAGGAAGTGAAGAAGTAAATTATGAATGACCTGCAGGGATATTATGAGGGGTTAATAGTGTGGAATATGGAGACAATATGTTGTTGTAGTAGTTTTTCACTTTATGATGTAATGTAAAACTTTATGAATATATCTAGTGTTTTCCAAGCCTACTAAACCAATCGGTCTTTCGAGATTTGATATTTCTTGTGATCATGACAATGTTATATAATAATGCACCGACTCTAGGTAACCAGGGTCGGGGCATTACAGTTGGTATCAGAGGAAGTTTAGTACAAACCTTGGAAGCTAGATTTAGATAAACTCTGATTAGAGCACGTAGACCTAAGATGAACTTTGAGGATTAGTATAGAAGAACTTACTAAAATTTTGGTATTGTAGAGATTTTGTGAGTTTTCCGAGCAATACATCCCTGTCTGGATACGAGCAGGTAAAGGCGGCTCTGGCACAGATGTACCTAGGGGTAATACCCGAAAACACCACTTTGAGCTAGACTCGAACGAGAACTGGTGCACGACAATGGGCCTTGCTGCACTCTTGGTTACGACACTCCCAGGGGATATGCTTAGGATTACTCTCATTTTCTTTACAAATCATTATGAAGGGTTTATGAGTATATAATTCCTCAAAGAAAACATTATTTTGATTATGGATTATATCCATAAATAGTTCAATTTTTGTTAAGTGTTTTATAAGTATGAGATTATGTATTTTGATTCATAAACTGATCTAGTGTATGCCGTTGTTTAGAAATGGCGCCCAGTAGAAGGAATGAGAACTCCAGCAATGCACATGATCCAAAGAGAAGGAAGTATCATATCTTTCATGGTCCTAAGCCAGAATTTATAAGAGAAATAGTCTCCCACGTATTATCATAATATGAAGAAATAATATCATGTGTTGATAAGATAAGTAAAGAGTTTACTGAGTTATATGGCTTTGAAGGGAAGCAAGAGAAGAAAAGGATGGAAGAGGGAAAGATGGATAAAGGGAGGAGGGAAAAGAAGAATTTTCCCATATGTGATAAATGTTGGAAGAAACACCCTGGAACTTGCCTGAAAGGAATGGGAGTTTGTTATAAGTGTGGAGGAAAAGGGCACAAAGTACGTGACTCCAAGGGTAAGAAAATGGTTTCAAATGTACAATGCTTCATTTGCAAGGAGTTTGTACACTACGTGAACCTATGTCCCAGTCATCAGACAATGCCAAAAATGATGCTATTGGATAATAATCGAGTTATGATAATACCATAGATGAAGAGGAATGATTAGAGTTCTTATATTGATTATGTCAATTAAGTGTTGTATCAACAATGTACTTGTTATAATAATTCTGGAGTATATAAGGATTGTACTGCAGTACTATTTCATTATGGACTTGAGATTGTGTGGAACAAAGAAAAGTGACTCAATAGCAGGTTAAATTTTTGGAAAATATATGGTTGAGAGAAAGATAAACCATAATATGGTTCTGATACCGAGGTATTGATTTTAGAATAATACATGATTGTTTTGGATAAATTATATTGGATATACTTGACTACCTTGAAACTGATTAATGATTTGTATATTCCATCATTGTTGGGGTTTACTACATTTTTGGATTGAAGGAGTATATCTATTATAAGGGATAAGGGATCATGAATGTAATCAATAAGGTTTTATGATAATCAGGATATTGCAGTGTTTTAAAAGAATATATGATGAAGGTGATCACATGTTATTACGCGACAAAAAAAGGATCTTCATTGTGTTTACCTTCCTTATAAATTTTGGACTGAAGTATTTTGGATAGTTCTAGTTTGTATTATTTTGGATTGCCATAAAAGGACAACCCGGAGATCGGGCGGCAACCCATCGCGTCCGGCAAGGCCGCGAGACTTGAACCCACAACCGAAGGGCGACAAGGGTGTATCACCTACCACTGACCCACGTGATGTCCTGGTTTGAATAATGTCTTTTTTTAATGGTTCTTTTAGATGAATTATAAATTAATTTTTTTAACCCTATACGAATAGGACAAACAGAATATTATTTTTACGTTCTATTAATTTCACTTCGAAATTAGACGTAAACAATTGTCAATCTTTTGATATATATTGTTTCTTAAAAGCACGCTATTTGTTGTGACAACGAGAATTAATTATAAAATTAATTAATGAAACTTATATGTTTGGAATTTTGTAAAATAGATATCATTTTTGAATTTGGAATATCAGTTATAGCTTAGGGTGAAATTTTGGCATTGTTCTGAAAAACTTCAATTTTTGATGAATAGTGAAACTACTAAGTGGTAGTTAAAAAACTGAATTTTTCATAAAACTTAATTTTACCGCTTCTGTGAATGGAATTTCGAAAATCCGAGAGACACAGTTAATATCAAGAAGTAAAATGTGGTTCAATGAGATGAAAATATTTTTTGGTGAATAGTAACTTTTTACTTTTATTTACCATGGTTAAAAGTAAATAGGGTAATTAATGGTAAAAATGATATCAATATTACCCTGAAACTTGTCCTAATTCTATTGGACAAGTTTATCTCGACCAAAAACAACCTTAGGAATAAAAAATTATCATTTAGGTCCACTTGGATTAGATTAGGACATTTATTATTATTTAATTCAAAGAAGAGTTAAAAGAGTTAAAATCAAAATTTATTTACTAAAACATTTTTAATATAGGGTTATAAATAAGATAAATTCGATTGTAAATATTCGTTAGAAAGATAATAACATTTCCTACATAATGATATTTTATTTATAATTTTTAGACTTTAAATAATTTAATTTATTTATGACACAATGATGATGCAGTAATTACCATAATTGTGAAAAATTAAAATAATTGATATTATAAATTACCAAATAAATATAATTTGAGACTTTTAATGAATTAAAATAATTTGATAGGCTAATATGACATGTTAGGAGTGATTTAATTAACTTTTGTTGAAGTAATCATTCTGTTATGAGTTTCACAAAAAATCAATTATTGAATAGTGTCAAAATTGACATAAAAGAGTTTTTAAAACAAATATTCTATTATTAATTGGTATTAAATTCCTAAAAATATATGGTTCGGCCAAGAGACTTATATCATGATAGGTTAATCATTAATGGACCACTTGGGGATCTCTTGGATGTATATAGTAAGTTCACTAACTATATATTATAAAAATACAAAGTGACATGGTAAATGTCAAACTAATTAACTAAGAGTTAAAACTAAACGATAAGGTTAATATAGTAACCCAAACCTGTCTAAATTATATTGGTTGAATGTTTTTCGACCTATCCCCACCTTTAACTTTGAATAATCAACTTTGGAGCCATTAGAAACCGAATATGAATTTATTATAAATTAATATTTCTAGCTTTTCCAAAGGTGCCCCTCACCCCTCTTATAAAAGGGCACTCTTCCTTCTCATTTCTTCACACCTTCAAAGCCTTTTGGTTCGGCCAAACTCTGCCCAAATACTCTCCCAACTTCCCTCAATACAACCTAGAGGCCAAATTTTGATCAGAAAGCCAACCTAAGGATCCCTTTTGATCAAATCAAAAGGAAGAACCCGAAGAAGAGGTAATGATTTCACCACCCTTTTCCAAGTTCCTTTCTTCTTCCACTTATTCTTTCTTTGTTATTACCATTATAAAATAATAACTCCATTATCTTACATATACTGTGATGTTATTATAAATATGGTACAACCATATTCAGTATTCTATCCACCCTTTGAATAACATGTCACCATACGTGCGTACGTACGACTTACCGTCTCCACGTCGTGGTGTAATTGTTATTCAATATATTATTATTTGGATGGGTATAATAATGATGTGTAACTCATGTAAATAATAAATATAACATGTTAATTATTATGTATATATGATATACCATCCATTTATATATTATTTTAATATCAAATGAATGATATTGTCGCTCATGCGTACGTACGGACTACCGTCTCCACGAATGCGATGAGATTCATTCTCCATCATATCCATTCAAGTATAATTATCATTTGATGATTTAAAAATGATGTTTAATGACTTGATATCATTGTAGATATTAATAATATACAACCTATCCATTATAAACATGTCTTACGTAACAAAACATATAAAAGAAAACGAGTAAGTTAGCACCCGAAACAACGATAATACTAAGATATTATTAACAAAGAAAAGTTAAAAGATCATATATGATATCATATTAATATATATGATTATTGTATAATTTAATAACAATTATTTCACTATTATAAAGGAGGTTAACCTACGCCAACCAAGGAAAAGTACAAGGTAAGGGTTATTTCACAATCTCTTCATTATCTGAGGTTGTTTATATGAAATAATCTACTGGGATCTCTTTATCATCCACATCCATGTTCCTTAAAAATGTATTTCAAAACATATTTACTTTTTAAAATAATATGGGTTAAAGTCATTTATATCCTTGTTTGAATTTTTATAAGAGGTTTATAAAGGAATCTTTCCGTCATTTTCCAAACAAGGTGCTTTTTAACCTTTTCGACAAAATTAAGGTAAGAATGTTTTTTTAACTTATACGGAGGGTGCGGCTATTTTCCACCGTTATAAAATCGTCGAAGATTCCCTTAAAAGCTTATAAGAATATTTTAAAAGAAAATGTTTTATTTTATAAATAAATGACTCTTAAATGATTTCAAAAAAAGAAAGAGATATTTCTCTAAAAAGTGTTTTGATTTCATCTATGTCAACATCCTTTGATGGATTCTATCCTTATTTGTAGTTGATTTATTATGATACAAAACTTCTATATCGTATTGAAGATTTTGTGATATGCTGGACTATGGATGTGCTATTTTTATAGCATTCATAGTTTATTATGAAAGTATTGACATTTCGTATGCTAGTTTTAATACGAATGTTTATGTCATGTTTAAACCTTTTCATATGGGAATGCATTGGACTTAATATGTGACGGGTGGAGCCGGCTATAGCTCCTCGATGCATCGGTAGGTCTCATGAGAGAAACTAGTGTCTTGGCACAAGGCCTTGGAAAAATTTTATTTGTAGTCTTGGCACGAGGCCTTGGCTATGTGGTTATGATAGTCTGGAATTATGAATCCCATCATTATGAAAGTGTTTATTGATATTGCATGTGATTATTCGATTAGTAGAATATCCATGTGAATAAGTAATGGAATTATTTAATTTTATTTATGCCATACTATGTTGAAAGTTCAAGCTTAAAAGGCTTTTGTTTTAGTTATACATTTCCTTAAATTTTTATGCTTATTTTTGAAAGTTTCCGCTATATTGTTATCCTTACTGGGCATTTGAGCTCACCCCTTTTCTATGGTTTATTTTTCCCAGGAAGTGAAGAAGTAAATAATGAATGACCTACAGGGATATTATGAGGGGTTAATATTGTGGACTATGGAGACAATATGTTGTTGTAGTAGTTTTTCACTTTATGATGTAATGTAAAACTTATGAATATATCTAGTGTTTTCCAAGGCTACTAAACCAATCGGTCTTTAGAGATTTGATCTTTCTTGTGATCATGCCAATGTCATGTAATAATGCACCGACTCTAGGTAACTAGGGTCGGGGCGTTACAGTTGGTATCAGAGGAAGTTTAGTACAAACCTTGGAAGCTAGATTTAGATAAACTATGATTAGAGCACGTAGGCCTAAGATGAACTTTGAGGATTATTATAGAAGAACTTCCCAAAATTTTGGTATTGTAGAGATTTTGTGAGTTTTCCGAGCAATACATCCCTGTCTAGATATGAGTAGGTAGAGGCAGCTCTGGCACAGAGGTACCTAGGGGTAATACCCCAAAACACCACTTTGAGCTAGACTCGAACGGGAACTGGTGCACGACAACGGGCCTTGCTGCACTCTTGGTTACGACACTCCCGGGGGATATGCTTAGGATAACTCTCATTTTCTTTACAAATCAATATGAAGGGTTTATGAGTATATACTTCCTCAAAGAAAACATTCTTATGATTATGGATTATATCCATAAATAGTTCAATTTATGTTAAGTGTTTTATAAGTATGGGATTATGTATTTTGATTCATAAACTGATCTAGTGTATGCCATTGTTTAGAAATGGCGCCCAGTAGAAGGAATGAGAACTCCAGCAATGCACATGATCCAAAGAGAAGGAAGGATCATATCTTTCATGGTCCTAAGACAGAATTTATAAGAGAAATAGTCTCCCACGTATTATCATCATATGAAGAAACAATATCATGTGTTGATAAGATAAGTAAAGAGTTTATTGAGTTATATGGCTTTGAAGGGAATCAAGAGAAGAAAATGATGGAAGAGGGAAAGATGGATAAAGGGAGGAGGGAAAAGAAGAATTTTCCCATATGTGATAAATGTTGGAAGAAACACCCTGGAACTTGCCTGAAAGGAATGGGAGTTTGTTATAAGTGTGGAGGAAAAGGGCACAAAGTACGTGACTCCAAGGGTAAGAAAATGGTTTCAAATGTACAATGCTTAATTTGCAAGGAGTTTGGACACTACGCGAACCTATGTCCCAGTCATCAGACTATGCCACAAATGATGCTATTGGATAATAATCGAGTTATGATAATACCACAGATGAAGAGGAATGATTAGAGTTCTTATGTTGATTATGTCAATTAAGTGTTGTATCAACAATGTACTTGTTATAATAATTATGGAGTATATAAGGATTATACTGCAGTACTATTTCATTATGGACTTGAGATTGTGTGGAATAAAGAAAAGTGACTCAATAGAAGGTTAAATTTTTGGAAAATATATGGTTGAGAGAAAGATAAACCATAATATGGTTCTGATACCGAGGTATTGATTTTAGAATAATACATGATTGTTTTGGATAAATTATATTGGATATTCTTGACTACCTTGAAACTGATTAATGATTTGTATATTCCATCAATGTTGGGGTTTACTACATTTTTGGATTGAAGGAGTATATCTATTATAAGGGATAAGGGATCATGAATGTAATCAATAAGGTTTTATGATAATCAGGATATTGTAGTGTTTTAAAAGAATATATGATGAAGGTGATCACATGTTATTACGCGGCAAAAAAAGGATCTTCATTGTGTTTACCTTCCTTATAAATTTTGGACTGAAGTATTTTGGATAGTTCTAGTTTGTATTATTTTGGATTGCCATAAAAGGAAAACCCAGAGATCGGGCGGCAACCCGTCGCGTCCGGTAAGCCCGCGAGACTTGAACCCACAACCGAAGGGCGACAAGGGTGTATCACCTACCACTGACCCACGTGATGTCCTGGTTTGAATAATGTCATTTTTTTAATGGTTCTTCTAGATGAATTATAAATTCATTTTTTTTAACCCTATACGAATAGTATAAACAGAATATTATTTTTATGTTCTATTATCTTTTAGAGTAAAAGATGAGTTTGTGGTAGAAATTAGTTAAAGGATGAAACTCTACTTGTTAAGAATATATTTTTCTTCTTCTCTTATTATATGAAGAAATTAATTCTTATACTTTATCTAAGGAATCCTAAAACCAAAAATGTGTTATCCTAATACCCTATGTTTTGTTGAACCGATGGTATTTCAAATCATCATAGATTGATGAATTTAAGGACCTCAATTTTACACTTGTTTTTGATTGATGACCTCAATCACTACTTATAAATATTTACATTTTTCTTGCAATTATATGTCTCTAATTGCCACCAATGTTCTCCGAATAGAGATCATAATTTGGTGGCGACCCTTTCATTTCTCTTTTCCTCATATTAAGACTAAATTTTAGTAACCCAATTTCCGATGTGGGTTTTCCCACAAATATATTTTCTATTTTCAACCTTTTATTTTCGAAGAACAATTTCAAATTGCGAGGACACAATTTATTGAACGAGGGGAGAATGTAACACCACAAGATTTCATAGTGTGTTATTTATTCAAAATAATTCAATAACTTGCACTACACGCAACACCGAGTTCAAGCACACCATGACTTACCAAACAAGCCGTTCAAAAGAGGTTATAAATAGTATTAACTAAATTTTAAACTTTATATAATCCTTATAATTTTCGAATCCATATTATGAGTTTCTTAGACATAATGCAAGAACAAATTCATTTTCAGTATTGCACTTTTATCAACTTTTAATAGTGAACCCTTTTTAAATACAATATTTTTAACTTTTTGACTAAATGGGGACGTCAAAAATTTAAAATGAAACATCCCAAGCTTCCACAGTACGTTTTCCTTTGAATAATACAGTAGCGTGTGTTGTACGCAACTTCGAGTTCTAACACACACCACAACCAATCAAACTAGCTGTTATGAATAGTAATACCTACTTTTAAATTTTTAGAAATTTTATCTCTCAAAATGGACTTCATTTTTGGATTCGGAGTGTCAAATTTAGCCTAAGGTGAAATTTTGGTACTTTTCGGATAACTTTAATATTTTGATGAATAGTGAAAATTACTAAATTTTAATTAAAAACAACTTTTTTAATCAAAATAATTAATGGTGATAAATTATGAATTTGAGTGGTTTTAAAGTATAATTAGAATATATTTTTTACCATTTTATCCAATGGTGTTCATTATAATTAATTTCACTTCGAAATTAGACCTAAACAACTGTCAATCTTTTGATATATATTGTTTCTTAAAAACATGCTATTTGTTGTGGCAGCGGGAATTAATTATAAAATTAATTAATGCAACTTATATATTTGGAATTTTGTAAAATAGATATCATTTTTGAATTTGAATATCAGTTATAGGTTAGGGTGAAATTTTGGCATTGTTCTGAAAAACTTCAAATTTTGATGAATAGTGAAACTACTAAGTGGTAGTTAAAAAACTGAATTTTTCATAAAACTTAATTTTACCGCTTCTGTGAATGGAATTTCAAAAATCATAGAGACGCGGTTAATATCAAGAAGTAAAATGTGGTTCAATGAGATGAAAATAATTTTTGGTGAATAGTAACTTTTTACTTTTATTTACCACGGTTAAAAGTAAATAGGGTAATCAAGGGTAAAAATGATATTAATATTACCCTGACACATGTCCTAATTCTATTGGACAAGTTTATCTAGACCAAAAACAACCTTAGGAATAACAAATTATCATTTAGGTCCACTTGGATTAGATTAGGACATTTATTATTATTTAATTCAAAGAAGAGTTAAAAGAGTTAAAAACAAAGGTTATTTACTAAAACATTTTTAATATAGGGTTATACATAAGATAAATTAGATTGTAAAAATTCATTATAAAGATAATAAAATTTCCTACATAATAATATTTTATTTATAATTTTTAGACTTTAAATAATTTAATTTATTTATGACACAATGATGATGCATTAATTACCATAATTGTGAAAAATTAAAATAATTGATATTATAAATTACCAAATAAATATAATTTGAGAATTTTAATGAATTAAAATAATTTTATAGGCTAATATGACATGTTAGTATTGATTTAATTAACTTTGGTCGAAGTAATCATTCTGTTATGAGTTTCACAAAAAATCAATTATTGAATAGTGTCAAAATTGACATAAAAGAGTTTTTAAAACAAATATTCTATTATTAATTGATATTAAATTCCTAAAAATCTAAGGTTAGACCAAGAGACTTATATCATGATAGTGTAATCATTAATGGACCAATTGGGGGTATCTTGGATGTATATAGTAATTTTATTTACTATATATTATAAAAATACAAAGTGACATGGTAAATGTCAAACTAATTAACTAAGAGTTAAAACTAAAAGATAAGGTTAATATAGTAACCCAAACCTGTCTAAATTCTATTGGTTGAATTTTTTTCGACATATTTCCACCTTTAACTTTGAATAATAAACTTTGGAGCCATGGGAAACTGAATATGAATTTATTATAAATTAATATATCTAGCTTTTCCAAAGGTGCCCCTCACCCCTCTTATAAAAGGGAACTCCTCCTTCTCATTTCTTCACACCTTCAAAGCCTTTTGGTTCGGACAAACTCTGCCCAAATACTCTCCCAACTTCCCTCAATACAACCTAGAGGCCAAAGTTTGATCAGAAAGCCAACCTAAGGAGCCCTTTTGATCAAATCAAAAGGAAGAACCCGAAGAAGAGGTAATGATTTCACCACCCTTTTCCAAGTTCCTTTCTTCTTCCACTTCTTCTTTATTTGTTATTACCATTATAAAATAATAAATCTTGTATCTTACATATACTGTGATGTTATTATAAATAAGGTACAACCATATTCAGTATTCTATCTACCCTTTGAATAACATGTCACCATACGTGCGTACGTACGGCTTACCGTCTCCACGTCGTGGTGTAATTGTTATTCAATATATTATTATTTGGATGGGTATAATAATGATGTGTAACTCATGTAAATAATAAATATAACATGTTAATGATTCTGTATATATAATATACAATCCATTTATATATTATTTTAATATAAAAAGAATGATATTGTCGCTCGTGCGTACGTACGGACTACCGTCTCCACGAATGCGATGAGATTCATTCTCCATCATATCCATTCATGTATAATTATCATTTTATGATTTAAAAATGATGTTTAAGGACTTGATATAATTCTGGATATTAATAATATACAACCTATCCATTACAAACATGTCTTACGTAACAAAACATATAAAAGAAAATGAGTAAGTTAACACTCGAAACAACGACAATACTAAGATATTATTAACAAAGAAAAGTTAAAAGATCATATATGATATCATATTAATATATATGATTCTTGTATAATTTAATAAGAATTATTTCACTATTATACAGGAGGTTAACCTACCCCAACCAAGGAAAAGTACAAGGTAAGGGTTATTTCACAATCTCTTCATTATCCGAGGTTGTTTATACGAAATAATCTACTGGGATCTCTTTATCATCCACATCCATGTTCCTTAAAAATGTATTTCAAAACATATTTACTTTTTAAATGAATATGGTTTAAAGTCATTTATACCATTGTTTTAATTTTTATAAGAGGTTTATAAAAGAATATTTTCGTCGTTTTCCAAACAAGGTGCTTTTTAACCTTTTCGACAAAATTAAGGTAAGAATGTTTTTTTAACTTATACGGCGGGTGCGGCTATTTTCCGCCGTTATAAAATCGTCAAAGCTTCCCTTACAAGG
This sequence comes from Viscum album, assembly GCA_963277665.1. Classification (NCBI taxonomy): domain Eukaryota; kingdom Viridiplantae; phylum Streptophyta; class Magnoliopsida; order Santalales; family Viscaceae; genus Viscum; species Viscum album. Next base: position 857,909,879 of record OY728166.1, read on the forward strand.
TTATAAGAATATTTTCAAAGAAAATGTTTTATTTTATAAATAAATGACTCTTAAATGATTTCAAAAATACAAATAGATATTTCTCTAAAAAGTGTTTTGATTTCATCTATGTCAACATCCTTTGCTGGATTTTATGCTTATTTGTAGTTGATTTATTATGATACAAAACTTCTATATTTTATTGAAGGTTTTGTGGTATGTTTGAATATGGATGTGCTATTTTTATACCATTCATAGTTTATTATGAAAGTATTGACATTTCGTATGCTAGTTTTAATACGAATGTTTATGTCATGTTTGAACCTTTTCATATGGGAATGCATTAGACTTAATATGTGATGGGTGGAGCCCGCTATAGCTCCTCGATGCATCGGTAGGTCTCATGAGACAAACTAGTGTCTTGCCACAAGGCCTTGGAAAAATTTTATTTGTAGTCTTGGCACGAGGCCTTGGCTATGTGGTTATGATAGTCTGGCATTATGCATTCCATCATTATGAAAGTGGTTATTGATATTGCATGTGATTATTCGATTAGTAGAATATCCATGTGAATAAGTAAATGGCATTATTTCATTTTATTTATGCCATACTATGTTGAAAGTTCAAGTTTAAAAGGCTTTTGTTTTAGTTATAAATTGCCTTAAATGTTTATGCTTATTTTTGAAAGTTTCCGCTATATTGTTATCCTTACTGGGCATTTGAGCTCACCCCTTTTCTATGTTTTATTTTTCCCAGGAAGTGAAGAAGTAAATTATGAATGACCTGTAGAGATATTATGAGGGGTTAATAGTGTGGACTATGGAGACAATATGTTGTTGTAGTAGTTTTTCACTTTATGATTTAATGTAAAACTTTATGAATATATCTAGTGTTTTCCAAGGCTACTAAACCAATCGGTCTTTCGAGATTTGATATTTCTTGTGATCATGCCAATGTTATGTAATAATGAACCGACTCTAGGTAACTAGGGTCGGGGTGTTACATTCTCTCTATGAACTTCATGGTTAACTCAAAAATTTACTCTCATTATAATTCCTACGAAAACAAATATGAGAAATTATATATTCTCTTATCTCATATTATATATTTCTTATTTAGTGAATAAAAGATTTCACTATATCTACTTATTCTTCTTTGACTCTTTAGGATGCAGATAAATGAATAGATTCAGTTCTCTATCATTCTCTTCAATATCAATAAATCTCATTTTCAGGTTCTGTATCATATCTACAACTCTGATAGTTTCAAAAATAACAAAAAAATGTTTTATTTGAAAACCTAAAATGTATATACATAGTATATATGATAATAATAATCACAACACTAGTTTATCCTCCACACAATCTTCACTCTCATATTTTCCTTGAAAAATTCTTCTTTATGACTACATAAAACCGCAAGAGGTTATTCTTCATTTTAATTCATTCAGAACAAAACCCAAATTATCTTATAATTAATTATGAATATTAATTAGAACATAATATCCCTGAATCATCTTTACAAAATGAAGTAGGAACCTGGATCCAAATATCATGATATTCTAAATTTTAAAGCTTGAATTAGATTGTATCATCATAGTTATTCTTCCAAAAACTTACACATTTAAATACCCCAAGGACTTAGGTATTTTCCCCTTCTATTAATTCACATGGTATTTAGATATTAGGGAACTATAAAATTTATCAAAACTCTCTTCTTTAATACCAATGAGTATTTTCATGTATGTTTACAATCACCTATGTAAATTATTCAAATAATTACTATATAGAAGTTGTCTATGTGAACTCTTCACAACACAACTATGTAGAAATCAGATAAATGAACTCTTCTCAAAACACATATGTAGAAATAAACTACATGGAATCTTCATGTCTATTCACCTATGCAGATAGAATATGTGACCATTCAGCTGCCTAGATCACCCACGTAACCATTGGGCTATGTGGACATGGCAACCCATGATTCTGTAAATCTACATGGAATTATATATAGTAAGATTTTATCATGACATAAACCACAATCAAAAAAACCTTTAATGCATATTAATTTTTTCCCTTTGTTTGTGTGGTCACTTCTACTTCACATGGTCACTTAATCTTCTTTATGTGGTAGCTTATACTATACATGGTCAATTTATTTTGTTTGTGTAGAAGATTCTTCTTCATGTAGTAACTTCACTTACCATGATTGTGTGGTAACTTATTCTTCACTTGGACACTTTACTTACCTTGAGCATGCAGTCACTTCAAAGTTATTCATGTGGTCAGTTTGAGGAATAAGAATGTGACAGCTTCAACAAACAATACACAAATAACCCTTAGATACATTATCTTAAAGATGGAAATGTGTAAGTGTATATAGAATCATATTATTTTTGATAAGATGGATCATCTTATATGTGTATATTTTAAAATGGATCTAAAATGTTTGTGTTCCCCATGTACTAAATAGAGTCTATGTCTTCTCAAGTTATTATTAATAATAATCGATGTTCTTTCAACCTCTCAAGATAAAAGTAGAGTTATGTACCTAGAACAATTACACACACCACATGGGGAATGTGCACCTACATGACACCCATACCACCTATGAACATCCTTTCGAGTATCGTGTTCCGACTATGATTTTCAACAAGTGCTTTACCCATGAACTCCTTATGACCATTATGCATGCTCTCATACAGCCCGTGACTGGTCATGCTAAACTACCTCCCAAGTGGCCAATCCTTGGTCCCATATATGGTTGATGTGGGTCCTTTTTTGGAATAATTAATGTGTTACCTAAATCCAAGGGGGATTCACCATGGGGAATTTTCGGTCACAAATCTATGCAGAATCCAACGGATTGCTAAAATCATTCCATAAAATCAACCCTCAATGGTTACAAGGGTGTCATCACACCTTGACATTCATCTGATTCCCATACTAGAATTCAAGGCTTTCCCACAACATTCCACACTAATCAAGTCAATTAATAATCTATGGAATTTTCCAAGGAATCTATAGCACATAACCATTCCAATAATTTTTTTTTCATTCATCATCTTTAATTAGTCATCAATTTATTTCACATTATTCCATTTTATAGGAAACCATGTCCCTTAGTTACCATCTAATAATTCTATATTGAAATCATCATAATATCTCATTCTTTATTTAACTTGGGATACCTAAATCCCTATGTATTCTCATTACATTAATGATAAAAAAGTAATACCCTCTTTACCATTCAAAAATTATCATTTGTAAAAATATCATCTATGGACCTCTTCGTGAAAAATTCTATCATTTATCATTATCAAGGCTACTAAAGTTTACAAAAAATAATTTATTTATTAATCCCATTTTAATTTACAAGCCTCACATCACAAGGAGATTCCCACTAACCCTATATACCATGAATTGGAAAACAAATACACCATTTCTAATAATAAATTATAAAATTCATGATTCATTATGATAATAAACATCCAGAGTTAAGTTTAAATTCAATGATATATATGATTGTTAAATTTAATTTTAGCATAATCAATTCTAAATATGTTTTTTCTTTTTAACTAGTTAAATATAATCGCACACATTTTAAAATACATGAGAGGATCATAAATTAATTCCATATTCTCATGACAAAGAGGAAATACCATTAATTAAATCCAAATTAAGGATAAAAAAAATAAGTCATTCCTCTTAGAACACCTTTCATTTGGGATTATGGCATAACAATTGAGGCATTAAGCTTAGAAAAGGGTCAACCAAATCATTTATTCATTTTTTGGTCAATGTGAAACAACACTAATATGACGTACTCTCATGAACCTATAAAAATAGTAAATACTATAGGTTTAATTTAAGGGAACACCTACCATAGTCCTATGAGAGCCCAAAAATCCAATATAGGCTACTGGTTCAGTCAAAATTGAATGAAAATGAGAAACTATAAAAAAGACGTAAAAATAGAGAATATTAGAAACAATTGGTGAGAGATCACTTGAAATAAAGATAAATGAATAGGGGAAGGTAACATAGTCATAAAATTACCTATATCTCTCCCAAAAAGTTGATGGAAGTTGATCTGGCTAAGGAATGAGGGAGTTCCATGATGGAGTAGAGGGGGGAGAAGGAGGTGCATGTAGGGGCTGTTGGGTCGAAATGGTAGATAAAAAGAGGGGATTTGGGTCATAAATTTATAAGGGAAAAGGGTAAAATTTCACTTTTTAAGTGGGACCATAATTAATCTTCAGGTTTTAACAAACTGTAGGCCAAACATGCAACCAAAACTATCTCAAAACACCCCTCCTCACATGGTTGGTCTGCACGGTTTACCAACCATGCGTCAACTATACAAATCAACTTTTGAACCCTCTGTAATAATTCAAACAGTTTTCCTGAAACCATGTTCAAAGTATCAAGTCTAATACACCCCATACAACTTACTCTGATATTTTCATAGTTTCCCCCAAACTGTACACAAACTTTCTAGAAAACCATGCTCTATACAATCTAAACTAAAAAGAACTCCATGCTTAGGGTGTTGTATAGTTCTTTCTAAATCATGCACACCAAATCATAAAACTAGGAAATAAACTTATAAAAACCTCAAAAATTCAAACTGATTCCCCCAAGATTTATCCTAGCACCTGAGGCACCTCTCAGGGCTTAACTATATCAAAAAACTTCCCTTTAATATGTTCCATCTCTTGGATTCTCAATAAAAAAATCGATTTAAAGAATGGACAATCCACCAAATTCAAAAATCCACAGAATTTACTAACTCAAAATGGGATTCTATTTTACAACCTCCCCACCATAATACTTATCATTCTTGAGAAGTCTCACCAATATTCAACCACCAAAACATAGCCTACACCAGTTTCCAAACCACAACAATCCTGTTATGTTCCACTCCAGAACTCCAAATGAGATTCTCTTACACGATATCAAATTTAGGGTTCTTGATTCACCAATATAGAATCCAATGAAAAAAATTAATTACTAAAGTCCAAGATAATTCTCAATATCATCCTTTTATCCTGAGATACCACCCAAGTACCTAATGACTCACGTCTTAGACAATAGTTCTCCCCACCACATGGATACACTAAAAGGGACAATTTTGATCCATGGTTTCCTCACCATTGGAATTTATTATAAAAATATAATTCCACACTAAAATAATGAACTTAATTTGGTTTTCATCACACCACATATAATCAAACACAACACCACCGACCAGACCTCCTTTGGACGACTCTCCTCCGAACATTCAACCATACTCATCAGCGCTTTATTAAATTTCCCAATCATGTTGACTTAACTATCAAGGAATCAAAATATTATTCAAGAATAAACACCATAGTATGATCTTGACTTCATTTTCATCCTATGAATAGGTCTTTAACCTAAAAAAACTACCAAAGCACCGACGCACCACCAAAAACTAATTTATACCTTGAGTATGATACCAGAACTCAGACCTTAACCAATACTACATCTAATATCCAAATCTGGTGTTCTCCTAAAACTAGGTAAAACAAGAGTCATCTGAACATTGACATCCCATAGTTCTTTCAACTATCCATTTACTGGTCTCACTACACCCACAATCTTACCCGCACAGAACTGCATTCTCACAACCGAATTGATACTCCTCACCATTGGAGTACCCTCAAAGCCACTCCATTATACATAAATCATGATCTATGATCCACATTACTTTTATCACCACATGTAATTATTTGATGTGACCACCCCACTCATACTTGAGAGATAACATGAAGCACCAACCATTAGCTACTTCTAACCTACCAAGAATATTATAAAAAATATCTACTTAAATTCATTCAAAATGAGGGACAAATTATTAACCATCCTATAGTGAAATCCCTTCCTTATGGATTCACTAACTTCTCCTTGAGAAAAACCATGATAGGTTCCATTACAAAATAATGAATGTCAGTCCTACTGATCCATGACCATTCATCACTTTAACCCATAACAAGGGTCAAACATAGGTCAACCATTCCCTGTACCTCAACCCATCTAAATTATCAATCTCATAATAAATCCTTAGAACACCACACCACAAGAAGAAACTAATTAATTCAATTAACTCAGCAAAGAAAAACTATCAAGTCAAATCTGCTATGGATCCAATAATCTCTACAAAGTAGTCATGAAACAACGACCAACAAGTCACTACCGCCATAACATTACTCAAGGTCCTATAAGACCTGATAGATTCTAAATGGAACCACACATGACCTATTTCACCAATACTAAACTAATAGTCCTTATGAGTATCCACAAAATTATCAGTGAAACATAGGGGACTCGATCTCTGCTTCAATAAAAAAGAACCGACTCATGTTACCCTATGTCACACATCAATAGAACTAAGATCACATGACAATTTAAACACCTACCCATGACTTATGGCATTTAAATTACATTAAGTTAAGAGAACCATTAGAAATTCCTTCCAGGTTGATCTTCACACTTATGCCAAGTCTAACAACATGCTTAACCTGCCATCAACCAATGTTGTTCTGATTTTTCACTAGCATTCATCTACACTCCCACCATGATCATGAAGGTACATTCCGATTAGATAGGTTATGAAACTCACCTAATCCTACCCTTGAAAAACATCCATACTAATAGATCACTAATACTTAGGGTACTGAGAATTTCCACATACCCCAGGCCAAGAACCTCTCAAGGGTGTTCTTATTCACAAAAACCTCACATCTGATCCTCCCCACATTCACTAAGTCTAACCTACCTGTACTATTGTTCCCAAGGCATATCATATTCCTACACATCTCCAAGAATATCTCATGATTTAGTCTGTAACATATAATTTATCCACACCTTGTTGGATCTTGGTATTCCATACATGATTTACACAGATTACCCCACTGAAAAACACACTAGTGAGTTAACAAATTCAGGAATAAAAACAAGACTTCCCATCCTAAAACTATCTATAAGACTAAAATTACTACCACATAAGTGCTTATCCTAGCATTTGAAAGGTATATAACATATATAAACCACATACCGGGAAACACCTATTATGTATCGATGCTATAAGATGAAGAAACCACATATTCCTCATGAACCTAATGGTACTCAAAAAACTAGTCTAACCCATCTCATGGGTCACTATTAAAGTTCATAAGGAATAAAATCCATAATCTTGTGTCACACAAAATAAGGTCACTAGGCTTTCCCACCTTGCCCGAACTTCCTATATCATATAGGCCACAACTACTATGATGACACTCACCCCAATTCCAAGGTCATATGGCATATAACATGCCAGAAACCCACTATAAGGTATCATACACAAATTTGAATCTAACCGATACTACCCATGTTAGGAAAAAACCACAATATTCATGAAATACCCAACACATAATAGGTAAAAAGGTTTTTTGGGATACCAAAAAACCCAAACACTCCCATATCCCCAACCACCCATACACAGGGTCAACCACTAAACACCCATTAGGGCTAAATCATACATACCATATTCACAATTTTACACTTTTCCATTTTTCTTTAACTTGAATTTATATAACCGGGGATCAATTAAATGAAATATAATATACAATTTATATAGTAAAAAACTTTACAAGTTGTACTTGTAATTTTATTTATCTGATGTCACATAATAATAAAGGTAAGGGATCACATGATTTACTTTTAACAATTTAATTTAACAAGATTTTTTTATAGTTGAGGCTCAGTTAAATAAGATATCCATTACAATTTATAAATGAATATGCACTATATGTATCAGTTGGAATTTTATTTAATTGAGACCTTATAATAATCAAGACAAGTGGTCATATAATAATTTTTTATCCATTTAAGGGACTATTTAAGTAAGATGAGACCATATACGTGTATGGGAACACTGTGTAAATGGTCAAAACACTTTAAATAAATAACCCATTTCACAGTCCAATTAAGCCAATAATCAATCATAATCAATCATGAAAATAACATGTGAATCTTATGTGATTGATATGATATATGAAAACACTCCATATTTACACATAGACCAATAGATGAAATCCCAAAAATCAATAACCACATAATCATATATGTTGATCAAGGTGAAATAACATAGACAGTAAAAGAAAACAACATGAAAAACACTAATATACCTGAGAACATGAAATTCTCTCATATGTGGGGTCAACATTCCTTGGAAAAAGATCCATACCATGTTCCAGAAACATCCATATTCTTCAATATAACTTTTATAAATAATAATACATAATAAAAACAACTCTAATACCATTTTGTAACACCCTAAACTAGAATCTTTTGAACTAGTGCTCTAGGATGATCAACCACATGGCCTCATACATGCCTCCATATATGCGGGTGGTTAAAAAATAATACTATTGGTATAAGGTGGAATAGTGGGGAGATTATAACCACACATCAGAGTAAGGAAGCATCATAAATAAAGGTAATCATATACAAAATATTTATAAATAATTAGTGTTATTACATATAGACAAGTGATGATGAATACTCAAACTAAATAACTCATGATATATCAAATTAACAGTATACAACATGTTAGGAAATATATACATCAACAACAAGTTAGATACATAAAATCTCAAAAAACCATAGATAATGGGAAGAAAATATGAAAACGGTCCCAATCCTAGACTCGGTACCAAAATACCCTACTCTAATATAGTAGAAAAAACCTAGACCTGTAGTTAAGAAACATAGGCTCAGGTACCTAAGTGGCATGGTGACCGAAGAAGGGTGTGAGTAAAACTTAATAGTCCACTGCCAACAATGTCCCTAAAATAACTACTCTATATGGTATTATATGTAGAGGTTCTATAAATAAAAATTTACATGGTTTATCAATTTAACAATATGAGAGTTAAAAAAACTTGAATAAAAATTAGAAAAACAACCACCAATTCTTGGGCATTGTGGTGACACCCAACATCGGTCTATACCTACTTTAGCTAGTGCTGATGAGTCTCTGATCACAATATACAATATGGATGAACTAGTTCTAAGGTATATTACTAGGGAAACCATAGTCAGAATAATATGAAGGAATCCTTGTGGCTCAGTTAGGAATTCTGTCCCAATAAAATCCATAGGGAATCTATGGGTGTGACAATGAAATTCCACTAATATGTTCTACTAGTTTAAAATCAAGGAACCATCCATGAAATTTATAAATACAGATTTATTGTAATATATATCTCACACATGAGGCATTCCAACCAAAAAGATCAAACCAAATTTGGGGGGGGGGGTCATCTCATGACATTCAACAAGGGAACCCCACAAGAATCCATGACATTCATCCATGGAATCCGAAAAGTTAAGATATTACCCAAATCCAAGGGGGATCCAACCCAAAATTAATTTTATTCCCCTACTAAAATCTAGCTATCACTTAAGAAAATACACACTAATAAATTCCATAATAAATCGTTGTAATTCCTCTAAGTTATTCCTATCACATCACTATTCCAATAGAATTATTTTTAATTTTATTAACTACCTTCAAGTTGTCATCACTTTATTTCACATAATTCAATTTCTAGGAAACCATTCCCCTTATTTACCATCTAATAATTCCATATTAAGTCATCACATGATCTCGTTTTTTATTTAACCTGGTCTACCTCAAGACCTAAATATTCAAATTACATTAAAATATTAACAAGTAATCTACTCTTTACCATTAAAGAATTTTAATTTTTAAAAATATCACACATGAACCTATTCATAAACCATTATACCATTTATTATTATCATGCCTACTAAAGATTAAAAAAAATCATTTCGTTATTAATACCATTTTGATTTAAAATATTCACATCACAAGGTGTTTCCTACTCAACCTACATACTATGGCTCAAAAAATAACTATACCATTTATAAAAATAAATTATAAAAGTCACAATTCATTATGAAAATCAATATGAACATTTAAGTTTCAATTCAAGTCAATAAAATATTGTGAAAATTAATTTCACCATAATCGATTTTAAATATGATTCCCCTTTTAACCAATTAAATACAATATTACCCATTCAAAAATATAAGAGTGGATAATTAATTAATTCTAAATTCCCAAGACTAAGAGTAAATACCATTAAAGAAAGAAAAAATAAGTCTAACAACAAAACCAAGTCATTTATCTTGGAACTCATTTCATTTGGTAATGTATCCTAATAGTCAAAGTATTAGGACTAGACAAGGCTCAACCGGATTATTAAATTAATTTTTTGTCAATAAACTACAATTCTAGCATGAAATATTCGCATGCAATTATAAAAATAGTCAAAACTATGGGTATAATTTAATGGACCACTTAACTTAGTCCTAGGTGAGTCTACACATATAATATCAGTCACTGGTTTAGCCTAAATGAGATGAAAATGAGAAAACATAGAAAATCTTTGAAAATAGGGAATATTAGACAAAATCAATAAGAGCTTGATACAATGAGATAAATGAAGAAGGGAAGGAAAATGATTCATGGAATTACCTCTATATCTATAATGAATCTAGTAGAATTAAATTTATCCAAGGAACATGGGGGATCCACTATGGAGGAGAGGTAGGAGAAGGAGGTGAACATAGGGGCTACTATATTTAAATTGAGAAGAAAAAGAGGGTATTTAAGTTATAAAACTGTAAGGTATAAGGAGTAAAATTACAATTTTAAGGTATGTATGGTTTGTATTAATAGTTTTCAGAACCATGAACAAACCATGAAAATAAGATTTGGAATCCTCTACAATAATCCACATTGTTTGTTTCAAAATTTATGAAAATCTTGTTCCAAGTCTTAGGTAAAATCCACCCTACATGGTTTAATATGAGATTCATATGGTCTCCCCAAACCATATACTAACTCATCCAAACAACTATGCACTATACAAACTGAACATAAAACACTTAGGGTGTTGTATGGTTTCCCCTAAACCATGCACACCAAAACTATTTAACTAGGACATAAAACTCTCAAAGAATATAAAATTAAACCAATATATCTTGATACTGATCTAAGAACCCAAGGAACCTTGCATGACCCAATCATATCCTGAAAAATCACTTTAATAAGTCCCAAATCATAGATTCTCAATCAAAAACTCAGTTTAAAAAATAGTCCTTCCACCAAATTAAAAAAAATTCTACCCCCCAGAATTTCCTACCTCAGAAAGGGATGGGGGTTTACAACATGTTTGATGGAAAAGACATGGTGTGTGAGTCTATTTTCATGAAATGGATTATAAATAGTTGTGTACTAAAGAAAATTGTTCTAAGTTACATGATGTGTAACCCATATTAACATAGTATGTGATATTTAAATCCATGTGTAACCCTAGAATCACTAATTTTGAGTCACACAGTGAAATTATTAGGGGAGAGGGTGTTAAATGATGCATGATATGAAGATCTATGAAGAAACCATGGGTGGAAAACTACACAGTGTGTGACCTGGTACTACATGACATGTATTTTTAATATATATAGAAACCTCATCTTCTCACCACATATTCCACTATTACCTTATATACTGGACAAACCTCCACTACTAAGTAAACCTATCACCCTCAGAGCTCTAACACACCTCACTAGATTAATTTCTATCCAAATACCACTGGCCGAACCATTTTTGTCCAATCATTTGTTAAATCTTACCTGAAACTTATCACATCATTGTTTCCATGATATGATGACTTGAATTTTTCATACATGATTTTTAACATAATTATTTAAAAAAAATTTCATTAATAACTATCAAGTATCTTTTTAGGTTTAGTGTCTTGGAAACAGGGTACATAGTACATTAATTATATATATCACATAAAAAAATATACTTTATTTAATCCTCATGAAATTTTCCTTTATAAATCCATACTAGGTCATCTTACTACATAAGATTTCCCAGGGACATACATCAAAAGAAAATGGTGATAAAAAAGATTAGTAAAGGGATAAATGAAATAAATTAAGAGTAAATAATCATCATGGATAAATCATATGGCATAACATAAAACCATGATCATAAGTAAATGAGTTATAACATGGAAATGTGGATATAACATAAAAATTATACCTTCCCTAATCATATCACCATGGTTCATCACCAAGTTTTTTTAAAACATATTATCAAGGTTTTGGACTAATGTATCATGAAAAATTAGCAAAGTGTGGTTCCAAGGTATCATAAACACATCATATATAGATATTAATTCTTTACCCAATGTATTAGGGCACTATCAAGGTGCACCCTTCATATGTCTACTTTATGCATCCTACATTGATAATATATCATAAGAATGTATTTCATAATTTTAACCCATGGTCATGGAATGCTGGTTTTATACATGTAAGTAACCAATAAATTAATTTTAGTTTTATCTGTATTAAAACCCTATAATTAATGTAGGGTTGGGTACTCATGACATACAAGTATGGGGTAAGAAATCAAAGAATGATTAATAATTTATGGAATGGGATAAATTATAGAGAAATGTATAATATCATTAATAGGGAATAATTTTGATAGTAAAGGAATTATTATGAACACATGAAACATAATAAATATAAAATAAATGGGTTATTACAAAGAAAGTACTTGAATAAAAAGAAAAATGAAGAGATTACCTTACCTCAAGTATAACTTCCTAATCTTAGAGGGATGATTACTTGTGAGTTTGGAGGCTTATATAAAGGATTTAATTGGAGTATAAGATAGGTAGGTACACTACAATGAGATTAGGAGTGAATTAAATGGGTGTGTATATGTTGTAATTTATAGAAAAATGAGGAGAATAGTTTATTATTTTTCAAACATATCCATTTGAATTCTACATTTTTGGAAATAAATTTTCCATGTTCCCCCATGGTTTTGCTCATGGTTTATGGAATTAAGGTGTTAGTTTTTGAAATATTTGGGTTTAAGAATATAAATTAATTATTTTATGTTATTTTGGTCAAGAAAATATAAATTTTCCACAAAATAATGTCTTAAAAACAATAATTTCAATTTTAGACACTGGAAAGTTATTTATAGTATTGGAAAATAATTTTAATTCATTAATATAAATTATAATAATGAAATAAATTATTTTTGTCCATGAATTCACTTATATTAATTATTAATTTTTTTACACAATTATGAAGTCCAAATATATATCAAAAATAGGAAATTATATTTTTACTATTTACAAAAAATAAAGTATTTTAAAAAATTATAAAACTTTCACCCTAACATAATTTTGAATTTCTAATTTGAAATTTAATCTTTATTTTAGAAAAATAAATTCTTAATTATGACAAATAATTATTTTAAATAAAAATTTCATATTTTCTAAAAAATATTATTTTAACGAGAAATACATTATTTATTAACTTTAAAGAATTTTGAATTTTATAATATCAAACATATCAATTCATAGAGTATATAGATATATAATAAGATATTTAAAATAAAATTCTCATATATAATACCTTTTAATTTGTTTTTAAACTGATATTTTTATATTCTATTGAGTATTATTACCACTCCAATGGTCATATAATGATCACATTGCAATGGTTATGAAATAGTCATGTAATTGTAAGATCCTAATGGTCACATTTAACTTTAAACCATATATATAATACACCATTATCATAATTCACCACTCAATACTTTATTTTCAAAGGTTTTACACTTCCCTTGATAATGTATATCATATTACTAACATCTTTCTTTCTTTTTATAGTCTTTATGGTAAGAGTAATATTCATGGTAGAATTTGTGACAATTGAGTTACCTTAGTGATTTCACTATTTCTGGGTGTTTATATCATTGTATAATTATCAGGTGTTATAGAAAATATTATTTCATGATTTATAATAGAACTACGTAATAGTATTTCTATGTTTTTATACTATAAAAAATAATAAAATAGTCATTGTGAAGCATTAGTACTTCCAATAATAATAGAAATAAAATTCAAGCCATTATATTATCTCCCTTAAAAAAATTCCCCTTGAAATTTATGTCTTACCTTAAAATAAATGGGGATGTTTTTCCTTCATCTATTCTTTAGGATCTAGGGTTTCTTCTTCAAACTTGTGATTTTTATAAAAGACTTTCACAAGTCGAGTTGTCTTTTTTCTAAACACTTATTCCCTTTATTCTAGAATATGGACCATTTTATCTTCATATGACAAGTCATATTCTAATTCTAAATCATTTTTTCTATTATATGATTTGGGAATGGAATATAATTTCTTAACATGGACTTGTTGAAGACTTTGTGGATATTAGAAATATTTATAGGCAGTTCTAACAAATAGAAAAGTACCCTAGAATGCACCATAATCTCAAATGGTCCAATATACCTTAAACCCAGCTTCCTGTTATTTTTAAATCTCATGACTCCTTTCCATGGTGATATCTTGAGGGATAAATTATCCCTATCTTTAAATTCCAAGTCTTTCTTCAATTTTCAACATACCTCTTTTGTCGACTCCAAGAATCCATAACATGATTCTAGATTAACTGTATCTTCTTCGTAGACTATTTCATAATGACTAATCCCAATAGTTTTCCTTCTTCAAATTTATCCCAACATACTATATTTCTACACATTTTTTCATAAACTACTTTATAAAGATCCATCTGAATGTTTGAGTATAAACTATTGTTATAGTTTAATTTAACAAGTAGAAGATATTGGTCCCAAATCCCTTGAAAATCAAGAGAGCCAGCCCTTATAATATCTTCCAATGTTTGAATAATATTCTCAATGTACCCATTAATTTGAGGTTAATAGGTTACGCTTATTTTTACTTCTATATTCATAGACTTTTGATGGATCCTCCAAAACATATAATTAAATCTTGGACTGCTGTTATAAATAATTGATAGTATTACTCCATGAAGTCTCACCACTTCTTAAATAAATAAACAGGAAAGTAAATCAAGGTAGAAATCCTCCCATATTGTGTAAAAATGGTAATACTTTATTAATTTATCAATGATTTCCCATATGGAATTGTTTCCCTTGGATGTCTTATGAAGTCCAATCACAAAGTCCATAGTGATGTTATCCCACTTCAATGTAGGTATGGGTTGTGGTTGAAGTACTCATTTTTAATGTTTCCACTCTAACTTCACTTGATGACATACCAAAAATAATTCTGTATAATCCACAATATCACTTTTCATATTATCCCACTATTAATTATCTCATAGAAACTCTATATACTTTTGTGATTTTGGGATGTAAAAAGAATATAGGGCTATGATATTTATCCATAAAATATTTTTTAACTTTTGAATATATGTGATATATAGCCTTGTACTAAACCTCAGTACACCCTATAGTTTAAGACAAAACCTAGAAATATTTCCATTTTTCATAGCTTATATATTCTTTTGTAACATCAAATCACTTCTTTTTTCAATATTTATTTTCTCTAGTAATGATGGTTGAGAAATTGTTTGGATAGGATTGATTATTTACATTACCCTATGAATTTTATGTTCATATTTACTATGTATTTGTTCAAAATATTTCCTTTAATCCGTATCATTTTAAGAATAACTAAGTATTTTTTACTTAATACATTAATGAATTTGTGTTCTCTTCTAGGGTGATAATGAATTGATTAATCATAGCCTTTAAGAAGTTGCAATCAGGTCTTTTATCTCATGTTTCAGTTATCTTGTGTGAATACACACTTAAATATTTGGTGGTTGATGTATATATCACACTTTTACCCATGAAGAAAATTTATGAATATCTTTAATGTAAAAATAAATACAACTAATTCCAAATCATGTTTAGGATAATTCTCTTCATGAGGATTCAACTGTTGAGATGCATAGGCAATCACCCTGTAATTCTAAATGAGTGAACAACCAACTAATTTCAAGGATACATAACTATAGATGAAAAATAATTCTCCATTAGAGGGTAATGTTTTAATAGTTTTACTAACCAATATCCTCTTCAATTCTTAGAAACATTCTTTGAACTATTTTTTTTATATGAAATTAACTCCATTTTGAGTTAACTTGGTTTGTGGATTAAAAATCCGTGATTTTTTTTCACAAACCTTATATAGTATCCCACTATACTAAAGAAACTATCAATCTTAATCACTATTTTATGATGAGGCCACTCCTCTCTGAACTTTTTCTTAATTAGATCAATGAATATTATTTAAGTTGTCATACTATATCCTAAGAATGCTTCTTGTTGAAACCAAAACTCAAATTTACTTAATTTAACAAAAATACTCTCTTTTATCATATTTTTTAATATGAACCATAGATGATCTTCATGTTCCTCATAAATTTTGTAATACATTTGAATTTAATAAATAAATACCACTAAAAATTTATCAAGGTAGTACCTAATGATTATATCAATTAAATCCATAAATATAGTAGGAGAATTAGTTAAGCTAAAGGGAATAACAATAAACTCATAATGTCCATATCTTGTTCAGAAAGAAGACATTGGGATATTAATTTTTTCACCCTCAGTTTATTATACCTAAATCAGAGGTCAATCATGGAGAATAATTGATCCCCATGAAGTTGGTTGAATGAATCATCAGTCCTTGGGAGAGGGTATTTTTTCTTTTATTTAATCCCATTTAGTTCTCTATAATAAATGAATAACTATATTTATCCACCATTCTTCTTCATAAAGAGAATATGTTCCCCTTGAGAAGATACAATTGTATGAATAAAAACCTTTATCCATAATATATTATATTTTTTTCTTTAATTTTTATATCTCTAGAAATTCCATTCTATACGGGGTAATTGATATTAGTTTGGATCTGAGTATGAATTAAATTGAGTATTATAGCTATCTTTCTAGGGTAGGTCAAGGTAATTTTTTAGGAAATAAATAATTTTATTCCTAAACAGTGGGTACATTTTCTAAATTTATACTATCACTTTCTTCCCTTTCTTCACTGATCATTCATATAAATAAGGATATAAGAGGAAATTATATACAAAACATAGTCTAAGATATCTATCCTTGTAAAATTATTTTGGGTTTTCTCTTTAAGATAACTGAAATTTCCTTGCTTATATAGTTTATCTTGGGATTATACTTCGATGTCCAATATATATCTAGTATGATATCAAATTCCATAATTGGAATGACTACCAAATTTGTGAAGATATTATAATCAACAAAGTTAATGGGAGAATATCTATATACCCTTGATTATTTAATATAACTTCATGGAGTTTTAACTGATAATTTGACTTATAGATGTTTAGGGTTTAATTTAGTGTTATTTGACAACTTACATAAAATAAAGGAATATGTAAAACCATAATTAAACAAAGAACATTCTAGATTTAAGAGTACAAAGAGTGGATATTCTACCACATCATTTGGATCCTTGACTTTAGCTGTCATGATTGTAAATGCACAACCTCACTCCCATAGCCTCTTTTAAAGTTGATGATAATTTAACTCCATTATCTTTTGATTTGGGAATTATTTAGTAATGTGTCTATGGTCTCCACACTTGAAGTATTTTAATATAGTTTGGGATTGTAATATATTTACTTTATCATTTTAATTTATATGTTGAGGATTTACATCTCTATAATATTTTTGAGCTATATGGATAACCATTAAAATCGTGTAATATGTTCCACTTCCTTGAAGAAAACTTTCTAAATATTTATTATCACACTTATTGCACATGGGTGATTTTAATTTCTTCCCTTCTCTTTCATGATAAAAAATATTCCCAAAATTTGATCCATTCTTCTATTTTTATCATTTATTCCATGAGACCATTACATACCTATAAACACTATTTCCACTTTGATAGAAAACTACACTATCTCCTCATAAATGAGATGCTCCAAAAAAATTAAGTATGAACCTTGTATTCGAGAGCATGTATGACACACGAAAAGAAGCACGTAAGGTAATATAATATCCATATACTTTATAATATGTTTAATATTTAAAATAGATTCTATACATGAAACATTGAGTTAGTATGTGTTAAAAAAAAGATATACCTTTATTTATAGCTTGTGTTACACATAATAGAGACATTTCTTGATAGCTTGTGTTACACACAAGAGTGACCTTCCTCAAAAGTCTGTGTTAAACACAAGACTGAGTTTCACCAAATAATAATGTATTATTAAAATATTATTTAATATAATATGATATTACCTAGACATTATGTTAGTGGTTATGAAAAATATTAACTAAATTATGAAAATATATGGTTTATAATAATATAACATTAATTCATAGGTTAAACATTATTTAGAAATTAATATAGGAACAAATTGAATATACACGAAATGTTTTTATATAAAACCATTTTTTAGCTCACGAAGCTATTTTATCCTAAAAAATTAAAGTAATTAAAATTAGTTAATTATTTTAATAGAATATATATGGTATATACTCAATAATTTTTTTTTATATTCATCCATTATGTTTTATATGCATAAGATAAGAACAAACCCTATTTTACATATAAAAGCCTATATTTTTATAAAGGCAATTTCACTGCCATTTAATGGTGGACCAATTTTAAATTTTAATTTTGATACCTTTATAAATTTAATTGGTAAAAATAAACTTCTTATATGAAATAGAAACATAATAATTATGTTAGGGTGAATTTTTGATATTTTTTGAGACATTTCATTTTTCTAACGAATAGTTAAAAATACTGAATTTTAGTTCAAAACTTATTTTTAATATAATTTATTTATAAGGTTAATTTATAATTTTAATTGGTTTTAAAGTTTAATTATATAATAGTGTTATCAATAAATCCAATTTTGGTCATTATAATCAATTTAACATTGAAATTGACTATAAAAACATAGCCAACTTTCAGACTTTTTTACTTTAAAAACCCACATTGTCGTCCTGTCTGCATGATTAATTTTAATTTAATTACTAGAAATTATGTGTTTATAATTGAACAAAATTAAGTCCATATTTGGAATAATAATAATTTATAATGTATAATAAGATCAATATTTTTTTTACAAAAAATATTAATGAAAGTAATAAAAATTAATTACAATTATTAAGGCAAAATTAAGCTTAATAAAGGAAGAAGACTTTAATTTAAGGGTCCAAACAACATATAAAATTTTCTAACACACATTGGATGTTTTTAATTAGTAAATTAACCTTATTTTATTTTATTTTTTGGTTTTTTTTACTTTTTTAGGTAAGAACATGTTCACACCTAACTTCTTTTAAGAAATACCTAGTGAGTCCTTTTCCTTTCCTATAAAAGGCCACCACCTCTACCCATTCCTCACACCTCTAAAAAAACATAAGTTCAGAAAATAATTTCCAAAATAGTATCCCAAAATTCCTCTCCTAATCCTTTAAGAATCCATTTGGGGATAAAACCTTCTAAAAAAACCTTTTGGTTCAAACCACAATAAGTTACCCGATTAAGAGGTAACACCCACTCTCATGATTTTTAATTTCATTTCTATTCTCCACTATCTATATTATTATTATTATATGACTAAAAAACCACCCCATTATCCTCAATATAGTATGATATATTTATGATAAGGGTTTGACCTACACTTACACACACCTCCATCTAAGGTGTAAGAGACATACTATTTCTGTGAACGATGAATTACTACCTCACGAAACGATGATTGTTCATTTCTCTATTACCACCACTTATGGTGGACATTATGATGAAAATTATATATATATATATATATGATATATATGTTATTTATAATGTTTTAATATTCTGTAATTTTTATTTATAACTTAAATTTATGCTTTCTAAGTTGTTTAAATACGATAATATCATTTGAGGAAGTGTGGACTACCGCCCACTCAAAGAGATGTGATTCGTTCACATGATACATGGAATGTATAAATTAATGGTCATAATTAAAAACAAGTGACAGAAAAAACATAAATACTATATTCATGGCATAATTATCTTTCTGGAAATATAATATATATATTTATATCATCTCCTTTATTACCCCTTCACATACTTTCAAATAGATAACACCGTTTATGGACGTGTGGACTACCGTGTACTCGACATGATGTGATTCCTTTTACATTAAAAAATTATATATATAAGTATATATGATTAAATAATATGATATTTATTATATAATGATCATTCAGTAAAGATTTGGGTTACTTACCTTATAACGACCCAATGTTTTATCAATAGAAATTCTTTTCTTATAAATATATCATATATTCACATGAAATCATAACACAATGAACTACTGAGTACTATGTGACATTTAAACATAATTTTGAAACTTATGTGTTTTGAATTTTGAAAATCTGACATACATGGTTGCGATCAGTAAGATGTTTGGAGTCCTATAAGAATTTTTTTAGTGAATAGTAACCTACCCTTATGAAATGTAACATACCCTTATGAATAGTAATATGAACCTTATGAATAGTACATCATCCAAAATAATATGAACCTCACCCTTGAATTTATAAATAAAATTTTGGCATCTTATAAGTGATAATATGACCACAGTAAAAATATTGGTATTTTTGTAAGTCATAAATAATTAATTACAATTAATTATTTATTTTAAAATGAAATATATTTTCTAAAATGTGTTCATAAATTAAAGAATTTATGTCTTATAATTTTAGGATAATTTTTTAAGACTTTATTCAATTTTTAATGAATTATAAAATCAGTTATAATATTAAAACTTACATTTTTCAAGTAAATTATGATTTTAATTAAAATTTACATTAATCATATTTAGAAAATTATTTTTGAAAAATGGTTTTAATTTTTGGTCTGTACAAGTTGAAAAATGGTTATGGTTAATTTTTGTGATTTTTCTAAAATACTTGAATTTTTTATGAATAGTAAAATACGATAATTCACAATAAATGCTAAAACCTGAATTTCTGCATCATGCTTGAGTCATGGATTATGTAAATGGATATTGGTTCAAAATCACATGCACATATTACTATTTTTTCACAAGAATAATTACTATTTCTTATCTTATGAAGAAAATAATAAACTAATGATTAAAATATTAAGAAAACCTCCCCCCCTCCACTATAAAAACAACCCACACTCCCCTCTTCTCTTCACTCCTCTAAAGCCTTGTGCCATCCCTAAATTCTGTCCAAATATATCCCCAAGATTATTACCCACGTCTATAATCCATTTTTATCCTCAAAAGATCAAATCTTCTCCCCTTAACAGGTTATCAAGGGAGATAAACTCAAGAGCTCAATTCCTCTTTTTGATTCTTTTATTTTCTTTCAAGTTCTTTTCTTTGATTTTTTCCTTCTTCACCTCCCTTCACCCAAATGGTATGATAACTCCAATAACATACATGTATGTAAGGTTTTTATTATAATGGTATAATTCATTATTACCTCTCCTTTCCACTTCTTTTTTTTATGAAAGAAATAAAAACATCATCCGAGATGTGTTAATTTATCACATTCAAGGACGATGGTTTATCAATTTGTTTTACCATATTCTATTCTGGTCATGAAAACATTTTTATGGTTGAACAAGAATATTAAAATTTATTTTATTTTATTTTTTTATTCTAGAATCCTTTTTCACACTTGATGTAAAATAATAATACAAAACATGTTAATTATGAACAAAATCTCCAAGTTAATCCAAGCATTTAACATTAATGTTTTATATAATGATTCACCTTCACTCCAAATAACAAAATAAATTTTACAATCATGTAACATTATGTATGTTCAATAATACTTTATAAATTCAATACTTTAAAACCACTCTCATCATACATATGTATCCAAGCATGAATATAAGTGAACCGATCATTAAAACCAAGGAAACAAACAGACCCAAACAATGAAATCAAACCTCATAACCAATCAAAAATGATATGAATGAACTCAAAAATGTTATACTAAATAATTTAAATGTAAAATAGGTTATGTAATTATTAATTAATGAACCTAATTTTATTATTCAGGTCATTAATATCTAGTGGAGAACATCGTTAGACTTAAAGTAAGGGATCCTCTCTTTCTCACATTTATTCAAGAATATCCTCTATGTTATGAACTTTTACATATAATTTTTAATGATGGGGTATAATTTATAACCTTCCCCATAATTACCTCATGATTTATAAATGATGATAATTCCATTTCTCTCTCATTAAGACCTCATAAGTATACCTGATACCATGCTGATATTTCGTAAGGGATTCTACCCGAACCACCTTTTTTCCTTCAGGTTTATCTATCTTTATCTTTACCCAAAAGAAGTTATATTTTAGTTTTATGTAAAACTTATAAAAACTTTTTATATTCTATAAAATCATGTTTCAAGATCCACCCCTAAATTTCTTTTGGGGATATACATACTTTTAAGTGATTCCCCCCTCGATACTTCCCAATAAGCAAACTTGTTTTAAGGGACTTTCCCAAAATTTTACCCAATTTCAAATGAACTCAACCATTTGTTTTAATCCAACATTTTTTATAAAATAATTATTTTTTATTATAAAAACCTTCTTGTTTCACTTCTGGTTTCATATAAAATATTATTCCCTTTTCAATTTTAAATGCTCTTTGGTATTTTCTGTAAAACTGCACTAAAATGTTTTAATTCTATGAATTTACAAAATTCTCTTCTTACATGTTGTAACTTATGTTTGACATAAATTAACATGATATATTCCTATTTTAACTTATTATTTTACATGTATGTTTTAATTACTTTCTCTCATGGACACTTTTAGGATATGCCCATTCATTATTCTTTATGACATGAAAGTGATACCCATTTATCTCCATGGGTTCCCTTATGTTTATATATGATTGATTATGTATGATTATTTATGTGGAAAAAATATTCATGAACATGTTAATATGGGTGCACCCAGATAGCACTCCAATGTATTGGGTAAAGTTTAGACTCATGAGACGTTATGTGAAATAGTCTTGACGGTTAGCCTTGACTCGTGCCACCATGTGCAACGGTCTTGGTGGTTAACCATGACTTGGGATCCTCTATATGCAATGAGCCTTGAATCATGCTAAAGTCATGATTTATGTTTCTTCCACATTACTCTGAATTCATGTTCATATGATCCCATGTTTATATATTATGATTCTATATGCCATTTTATATCATTATGTTATGATCTATAACCCTTGCGCTAAAGCCTTATTATTATGTTTATTCCCTTACCGAGATTTTATCTCATCCCTTTGTTCATGTGATCCTTAGGGTACCGTATATAGATTTATGGTCTCAAAGGAAGTTAGGAGTTCTTTATGAAGATTAAATAAATAAGTGTTTTTAGTACCATGTTTTATGTTTTATATACCTAGTCTTCAAAGACACTAGAATTCATGATCCCGGTCTTGTACTATTATGTTTAATTATTTTTAAAATCATGAAATGTTATGTGTAAAAGGATAGTGTTTCTATATACCTTCTTTACACAATGATCATTTAAAAATGGTAATGTTACTCATGCGTACGTACGACCTACCATCTCCATGATTGTAGCATATTCTCATTTTTATAACCATATTTAATTATTGATTTTAAAAATATAACTGATGTAAAAATATGATAATTATTTCATGGTTTTTATTCTGGAGATGTTATATAATGAACCCTTTTACCATAGTTGACCAACAATAGTTGTTTTGACATATAAACCAAATTCGGTCAAAAAAACCCGACATAAACCTAATTTTTAAAGTAGTGTAAATGACATAGTAATAAGTAAAATAAAAGTATTTATATACCTTAAAAAGGTTATAAATTAAATCTAAAATTAACATAAATTTATTATATAGGAAGTTAAAGGACGTTCACCCGAAATGAAACTCAAGGTAAGGGGATTTCATCTCACTTTTAATTTTCGTGAGATACATGTTATGTTTGCCACTATTTCCTTTTGTGTGGTGTATGTACTTACATGATTGTGTTTTATGTATATTATACATAAATTTAAGGGTATTCACATATCAATTTATGATCCTTCATTAATGGGGTTTACGATTAAAAACTTACCAAACCAGTAAAATGTTTGGTCTCAATTTTCTATCTTTGAACTCATGTTTTATTATGCACCTAAACTATTTATTGAGGTGCATATATTTAAATTTTTAATGATATATAATGAATCTAAATATTTTAAAGATATTCTATGCTTCATGTAATTTAACTTTCTTACATAGACTGGATGATCCATGTTACCAGTTTATAAGAGTTTATTGAGACAATCTCATCAATTTTTCAAGATTATTTATATTTATGCTTCTTTTAATGAAATATTGTGATCCATATATCAATAAAACTCATGAGTTTTTTTATACTCTGTTATTTCATGATATAATCATTTATTGGTACCATTATCTACTCTTGGGTACATAATATTGTTTTGAAAAAGTTTTTGAGAAATCCTGACTTTACCCTCTCTTCGATCAAAAATATATTCAAAACCATGTCTTACAGAAAGGGTTTACAATAATATTATTACATCCCCCTATAATATTTAAAATAAATTTTTACCCTTTTTTTCTTCTACCAAAATCGTCAAAGGAATCTTATTATCACTTTCCAAACAAGTAATTTTCTACCCTTTTACTATACAAAGGGAATATTCTTTTTACCTAGTACGACATGTTCGGATTCATCCACCGTTATTTCTTTGAAGCCTCCTTCTCATGTTTAAAAGGTTTATTTTTAAAATATCTTTAAAAGGGATTTTTAGTAAAAAAAATTCAGATGTTTTTTTAAAATCAAATGATATTTTCTTCAAGAATATTTTTAGAAGTTATTCTTTTATTTCATCAATAACAAAAAACCTATATATTAACTTAATTGGGATTTGTTGTGTTGATACCATACTTATTATTCCTATATATGTTTTATTATTACTTTATAAAAGGATAGTATTCACATTAACTTCCTTGATTTTATTGTTAGTCACATTTAAGTATTCAATATCCTATGATCATTAAAATTTCAATTTACCCTTATTATCTATTTCATATTTCATGGATATTAATTTCACCAAAACCATATACCATTTTACATACAGTGACTACTTTGTAAGTAATTTGATTATTTAGGGAATTATTGGTAAATCCATATTTCTCATTCAATATAGCTATTTGATATGGAATATTATTTATTTGATTATTCAATAAGAATAATTTTTTAGATAGGTATACATGGGTTGGGGACCAGTTCATGAAATTCCATCAATGCATCAGTAGTCTCATGAGATGAAATAATTGGCCAGCTACTGTAGATGTATTTTTACGCTATAGCTAAACTGTCATGTCAATGGTCATGATGGTACTGGTTCCATGTACCTATGAAACATGTTTTCCAATAATTAATCATTTATTTCATAATAGTTTCAGTTATTATTCATCCATGAGATTTTGCGTCGACATATCTATGGATAGTTTTAATCTAAGTTCATGGATTAAATGGCACGTGTTTCAGTTTCTTACTATTCCATATTTATTTTTCATTTTATAGTTATTGAAATGTAATGTATTTATAGTTATTACCTTTACATATTTGTTATGCACTTATTTTCATTTTATTGATTACATGGAATGTGTGTTTTGTTATTTACCTTTATATATTTAATATTCTCATTGATTCATTATTGCTTCCACTATGATTTTTCCTTACCGAGCATTTAAGCTCCCCCTTATTATGTTTATTTCCCCAGTAATACAAGAAGTGTACTATAAAAGATATACAGGAATATACTGGATTAATTAGAGTTATACTTGAAGTTTTTTATTTGTTTAGAAGAAAAAAATATATGTTGTAATTAGTGTACCCATTTGTAATACGATTCTCATTTATGTATCTAATTTTCCAAGACTACTAAACTGATCGGTCATTCGGGGTTTGATTATATGTAATAATGCCAATGTAATTGATAGAAAATAGTGGCTCTAGGCTTCTGGGGTCTGGGTCTCTATAGTTGGTAGCAAAGGAAGTTTAGTAGAAATATAGGGAACTAGATTTAAAAAAACCTAGATTAGAGAACATAACCTTAAGGAAGAATTCTAAGAAGTATAGATGAAATATCTAGAATTTTGGTGATGTATAGATTATGTAGGTCTTCCTAGAAATTCATCCATTTCTAGGCACGACAAGTGGAAGTGGTTTTGGAACATATGCACCTAGGAGTAACAACTCCGACAAGGTGTTCCGAGCCTGACTCAGGGTAACATGTTACATGACAACGGGCCTTACTATACAACTGGTTTGACACTCTCGAGGGATATGTTTAAGATAATACATGTTTTATTTACACACAATTATAAAAAATTTTAAAGGATTTTTAAAATGAATGATCTAGGTTAAACTTAAGGTGTTTTAGATTTATAAATAATGTGTCATGATTTATAGATATTATAGATGATTATATAATTTTATCACTAGGACTATTGTTGCTCACACTATTTTTTTGGTTTTAGTTAATTGTTAGAACCCGAAGGATTCAAGTTAATATTGAACATGAAGTATAAGGTGGTGAAAATAAGAAACCAAATGATGTGATTATAGGAGTCAAGGATATCATGTTTATGTTAAATCAATTTTCCCAAAATATGATTAACAATATATAACTTTACCCACTCCCGAGTGCTCTAATGAAGAGAAATATGGAGGATGATAAGAGCTCGATTAGTGGAGGCTATATAAAAAATGAGGCTCAAATTTTGGTATGTGAGAAGTATGGAAGGAGAACCCCTAGAAAGTGTCTCAATGTAAAATTTAAATTCTTT
This sequence comes from Viscum album, assembly GCA_963277665.1. NCBI lineage: Eukaryota > Viridiplantae > Streptophyta > Magnoliopsida > Santalales > Viscaceae > Viscum > Viscum album. Next base: position 857,936,736 of record OY728166.1, read on the forward strand.
ATGTGTGGGAAAGAAGGACCTAAAGAAAACTATTTCTGAGGAAAAATTAAGAGTATTATGGAAGGAAATGAAGCTCATCCTAAGAAATCCTTTATAGTTATTTGTCATAAATGTGGGGAACCTAGACATTACCCAATTAAATTCCCTCTCATAAAGGATAAAATCAAGACCATTGAAGGATCTATGTGGAAATAAGTGGATTAATTATTTATGTATTGAGTTTGTATTGAAAACCTTAGTTAAAATTCTATTTATTGATTAACCTAATTTCAAGGATGTCTATCATATATATTTTGGAAATTATATCAATATAGTTTTAGATAAAGAAACTCTAAAATCTAAGTGACAACCAATAAAATATGGAAAGGCCGTAGATCTTGAACCCATGACCAAAGATGATAAGGGTTTCACACCAACCATTGGCCTACATAATGTACTTGTTAATTTTCATTGTTTTTAGTTAAACAATTTAACAAATATATATTAATGATGAACCAGTAGTAACAATTTTTAGGATTAGAAATTAATCTATTAACTATATTTATTTTTTTAGACTGTTAAAGACAAATATTAAGTCTTTTCACTATTTTATATACCTTATGATTCTTTAAAAGTTTCTTTTATCGCTTTAGACATAAAAAAATTCATTGTTGGTAATTAAATTTTTGGGAGTAAAGGGATGAATTTTAATTTGGTCTAAGCACAACCAAAAGTTAGGATTGTTCATATAATATTGAAACCTATAATTTAAGAATATTTCCTTATATTCTTGTTCAGTAAAAGGATTACCCAACATTAGTAAAATGACTTAGAAATAAAATGTTTTCTTAATACGTAAATCTATATTGAAATGATGGCCTTCTAAATCATCAATGATTTATGGATTTGAGGACCTCAAATTTACATTGATCATTCAATTGTTTGTGATTGATGACATCATTAAATACCTACAAATATTTATGATTTTCTTCCAAGTATGTATCTCTACTTTCCACTGATGTTCTTCTACTTAGAGACCTAGTTACATGGTATTCCATGTGACCTTTATACTTTCAATTCTCTCTTTTATATAGGATTACTTATTAACCCTTCTCATGATGTGGGATTTTAAACATAGAAATTATCAAATAATTTATCTCCATAATCAAGTTTAAACTGTGAGAATGAAATTCAAATAAGGTGGGGATAATGTGACACCTCAAAAAACTTACGTAAGAACCTTGTATTCGATAGTGTGTACTAAACGCAACAACAAGCATGTAAGGTAATATAATATATTTATTATTTATAATATGTTTAATATTTATAATAGATTCCATGCATGAAACACTGAGTTGGTGTGTGTTAAATGAAATATAGACCTTTATTAAAAGCTTGTGTTACACAAAAGAGCGACCTTTCTCAAAAGTTTGCGTTACATGTAAGGCCCAATTTCACCAAATAATAATGTATTATTAAAATATTATTTAAAATAATACGATATAACCTAGACATTATGTTAGTGGTTAAGAATAGTATTAACTAAATTATTAAAATACATGGTTTATAATAATATAATATTAACTCATAGATTAAAAATTAATTAGAAATGAAAATAGAAACCAACTGAATATAATCAGAATGTATTTATATAAAACCATTTTTATACTCACAGAGCTGTTTTATCATAATAAATTAAAGTAATTAAAATTAGTTAATTATTTTAATTTAATATATATGGTATATATTCAGTCAAATATTATTTATATTCATTCATTAGGTTTTATATGCATAAGATAAGAACAAACCCTATTGTACACATAAAACATATATTTTTTAAAGGCAATTTTACCGCCTTTTAATAGAGAACCCATTTTAAATTTACATTTTGATACATTTATAAATTTAATATGTAAAAATAAAATTCTTATGTGAAAGATAAACATAATAATTAGTTTAGGGTGAATTTTTGATATTTTTTTGAGACATTTCATTTTTCTAACGAATAGGTAAAAATACTGAATTTTATTTCAAAACTGCTTTTTAATATAATTTTTTATGATGTTAAATTATAATTTTATTTGGTTTTAAAGTTTAATTAGATAATATTTTTATCAATAGATACAATTTAGTTCATTTTAATCAATTTAAAATTGAAATTTACTATAAAAACATAGCCAACTTTTGGATGTTTTTACTTTAAAAACCCGCATTGTCATCCCCTCTGCAGGATTTATTTTAATTTAATTACTACCACTTATGTGGTTAGAATTAGAAAAAAATGATTAAATATTTTAAATAATAGTAATTTATAATGTATAATGATACTAAATTTGTTTTTTACCAAAAATATTATTAAAAGTAATTAAAATTAATTACAACTATTAAGGTAAAATTAAGCTTAATAAAGGACTAAGCCTTTAATTTAAGGGCCCAAACGACCTATAAACTTGTCCAAAACCTATTTTCTATCAATAATTAGGCCACGAACCTTAACTTATTTAGTTTGGTTTTTTTTTGGTATGACTTGTTTTGGTAATAACATGTTCACACCTAACTTCTTTTCAAAAATACCTAGTGAGTTCTTTTCCTTTCCTATAAAAGGCCACCACCTCTACCCATTCATCTCACATATAAAAAAACATAAATTATTAAAATAATTGAAAAACTAGTCTCCCATAATTCCTCTCCTAGACATATAAGAACCCATTTGGGCATAAACTCTTAAAACAAATCCATTTGGTTCAAACAAAAAGAAGTTACCCGATTAAGAGGTAACACCTTCTCTCATGTTTTTTAGTTTTATTTAAATTATTCAATACCTATAATATTATTATTCTATTATTACATAAATACAACCATATCATAAATATACTAGTATGTTTTTATGATATGGGTTTGACCTAAACTTACACACACCTCTATTTAAGGGGTAACAAGAGTACTTTTTCTGTGAACGACGAATTAATGCCTCACGAAACGATGATTATTCAATTATCCATTACACCTTTTATGGTGGCCATTATGATGGAAAATATATTTATATATTAAATATATTTTATTTATAATTTTTTATTCTTTTTTAATTTTTATTTATAACATACCTTTATGCTTTCCAATATGTCTAAATATGATAATATCATTTGAGGAAGTATGGACTACTGCCCATTCAAATCAATGTGATTCATTCACACAATACATGGAATGTATAAAAGAATGTTCATAATTAAGAATAAGTTAAATAAAATAAATAAATAATATATTCATGAAATAATTATATTTTTGGAAATATAATATATATATTTATATCATCTCTTTTATTACCCCTTTACACACTTTAAAAGAGATAACATTGTTCGTGGACATGTGGACTACCGCCTACTCAAAATGATGTGATTAATTTTACATAATATAATTATATATATATGTATATATGATTAAATAATATTATATTTATTATATACTGATAATTGTTTAATTATTTAGTTACTTACATTCTTTCCACATTGATCATTTAAAAATGGCAATGTTACTCATGCGTACGTATGACCTACCGTCTCCATGATTGTAACATATTATCATTTTCATAACCATATTTAATTATTGATTTTAAATTAATAATTGAAGTAAAAATATTATAATTATTTTATGTTTATTATTCTGGAGATGTTATATAATGATCCCTTTGACCATAGTTGAGCAATAATAGTTATTTTGGAACATAAACCGAATTTGGTAAAAAAACCCGATATAAAATGAATTGTTTAAGTAGCATAAAAAACGTGATAATAAGTGAAAAATATTAATTATAAAAATTAAAAATGTTCTTATGAATGTATAAAACTAACATTAATTTATTATACAGGAAGTTAATGTACGTTCACCTGAAAGGAAACTCAAGGTAAGGGGATTTCATCTCACTTTTAATTTTCATGAGATACATATTTTGTTCGCTGCCCTTTCCTTTTGTGTGGTGTATATACTAAAATGATTTTATTATATTTACATTATACTTAAATTTAATGGTATTCATATATCCATTTTATGATCCTTCTTTCATGGGGTTTAAGATTAAAAAGTTACCAAATCGGTAAAATGTTTTGTCTCAAATTCCCTTCTCTGAACTTGTGTCTTATTATGAACCTAAACTATTTTTAGAGGTGAATATATTTCCATTTTACATGATATATCATGAATATAAATATTTTAAATATTTTATATTCTTCAAGTAATTTACCTTTCTTACATGGAGAGTATGATCCAAGTTACCAAGTTATAAGAGTTTGTTGAGACAATATCATTACTTTTTTGAGATTGTTTATATTTATGCTTACTTCGATGAAATATTATAATGCATCTATAAAGAACACCCATGAGTTTCCTTATACTATATTATATAATTATATAATCATGTATTGGTACCATTATATACTATTTGTACAAAATATTTTTAAGAAAGTGTTTTTTAGAAAGCCTGACTTTACCCTCTCTTCGGTCGGAAATATATTCAAAACCATTTTTTCCAGAAAGGGTTTACAATAATATTATTCTATTCCCTATAATATTTAAAATAAATTATTACCTTTTTTTATTTTATTGATCTCTTCAAAGTAATCTACTTGTTTCTTTCCAAAAGAGTAATTTTCTACCATTTTACCATACAAAAGGCATATTCTTTTTACCTCGTACGACATGTACGGATTCATCCATCGTCATTTCTTTAAAGAATCCTTCTAAAGTTTAAAAGGTTTATTTTTAAAATATATTTAAAAGTTATTATCAATGAAAAGTATTTTTAGAATGTTTTTTTAAATCAAAGTATACTTTCTTCAAGAATATATTTAAAAGTTATTATTTTATTTCATCATCAACAAAAACCCTATATTTTACACCACTTGGGATTTGTTGTGTTGATACCATCATTATTTTTTCTCTGGATGGTTTATTATTGATTTTTCCAAGGATAATATTCACATTAAATTATTTTATTTCATTATTATTCACTTTAAAGTATTCAATATCCTATGACCATTGAACATTGAATTTCCCCTCATTATCTATTTCATCTTTTGTTGATGTTACTATTTCCTAAATCGTATACCATTTTACGTACGGTTCCTACTTTGGTAGTAATTTGATTAATTAGGGAATTATTTATAAATCTATATTTCTCATTCAATATGGTTATTGGATAAGGCATATTATTTATTTGATTATTCAATATGAATAATTCTTTAGACATATAGACACAGGTTGAGGATCGATTAATGAAGCCCCTCGATGAATTGGTAGTCTCATGAGATGAAATAGTTAACTAGACACCTTAGATGGGTTTTTAACTTATAGTTGAACTATAATGTGAATGGTCTTTAAGGTACTGGTTCCATGTACCTAAGAAACATGGAGTCCACTAATTAAGAATTTATTTCATAATAGTTTCATTTATTATTCATCCATGAGATTTTTCATCGACATATCTATGGATACATTTAATTTTAGTTCATAGATTAACTGGTATGTGTTTCAATTTCTTACATTAACATATTTATTTTTCCTTATCTTTTTTATTTGAATGGAATTTATTTCCAGTTATTACCTTTCCATATTGGTTATGTATTTCCATTAACTTTATTGATCAAATTGTACGTGTGTTTAGTTATTTACCTTTCCATATTGACTATTCTCATTAATTAATTATTGATTTCGTTATACTTTTCCCTTACCGAGCATTTGATCTCACCCATATTATGTTTCTTTTTCTAGGAATCAAAGAATCATATTATGAATATATTAATTAATATAATATATGGATTAGAGTTATACTCGAGGTTTTATTTTTTGTTTAGAAGAAAAAAATATATGTTGTAATTAGTGTATTCATTTGTAATACAATTCTCATTTATGTATAAGGTTTTCCAAGAATACTAAACTGATCAGTCCTTCAAGGCTTGATTCCTTGTAATCATTCCAGTGTAATTGATAGTAGGCATTGGTTCTAGACTTCTAGGGACTGGGTCACTATAATAAATCCCAAAGTCTTAGATTTCCAAAGCTTTCAAAAGATAATGTCTTAGTCCCCCAAATAATCGATCGATATTTCCATGAAAATCGATGACTATGATTAATGAATATCAAAAAAGCCTTGTAAAGTTCATATCATAACTTACCATTGATTCATTATCCATTTTATACACCTTAATTAATTCCATTTACATTTTTATTTATAGGTTAAAAAGAAAATACTTTTTTAAAATGGTTTTCTAAACTATTCCCACTCCATAGCTTTAACATCATCATTTGGATTCATGTTTTTTATTACTGTCCACCATAGATTATATTTTCCCTCTAAGTGGTAAACTTCAAAATTAAATTTATATTTATCAGAGAAATAGAGTATAAAAAATATCTTTTCTCCAGTGTTGATAAATTTATATATGATTAGTGGATATGAGGATCCACTAATAGTAGGTGGATATTGATGAATGGAGGATTCAAATTATAGTTATTCCTTCCTTGGTGTATCCAGATGATCTAAATGGTTTATATTAATATTCGTAACATGACATAATTGATTTAACACCATAATGAAGTTTTCAACTTTGGTTTCCCTCATATTGGGAAGGTCAACATCGTATTTTCTGTTGCATCTGTTATTTACACATAACCTTTTATTTCACAAATTTTTTCTAGAAAAATAAAACTTAAATGAAAAAATTACTACTATTAACAATATCACGATAAAATTTTTATAGTACAATTTAATCTCAAAATTTATTAGTATCATACTTATAAGATAATATACTTCAATATTTTATTTTGACATTAAATAATTACTTTAGTTATATATACTTTATAATCGTTCATAAAGATCATGGTACCAATAAAATAATATCCCCATAGTTTCAAACCAATTTTTTAGTTTGGAATATTTTTTGTGCACTGAGTGAAGATTGAGTTAATACCCAACCAATTTTTTTTAGGGTTGTTACCCCTAGGTGCATATGTTCCAGAGCCTGCATCCACTTTTTTGTTTCCAGACAAGGAATTCATTTCTAGGAAAACCAAATACTCTATAATTTACTAATTGTTTTTGGTGTTTTAATATATTAACACTTATACCTCGGGTTTTCACTAAGTTTTTGTAGTCCTAATTTCCTTAAATAGATAAAAACTTATGATAACAACTATGATGACCCAAATTTTTTATACAAGATTTTTAACATAATTTCTTAACAAAATAATAAATTAATAACTTCTAAGAATATTTTTAGGTTTATTGTCTTATAAACTTGGTACATAATACATGAAGTATATATATCTTATAAAAAATAAAGTTTATTTAATCACATTAAAATAATAATCTATAAATCCATTATATGTGTAAAACCACATCCTTTTCTGGTGATATTTCGGGCTTGTTTACATGTGATATTTTTCCTTGTGTTGATTAATTTTCATTTGGGTTTTACCTTGGGGATTTTTTGGTTGAAAATTTTAGAAAAAATAGAAGAAAGAGGGTAGTTCATGGTTGGCAAACGGTTTGACCTAACTATGCACCATAGCATAACAAAATGTGAAGCCCTATATAGAGGGGTTTTACATGGCCAGTGCATGGTTCTCCAAACTATTAAACCTCTTAGGATAAACCATACAACCCTAGAAGAGGAGCATAGTTAAGTTGAATGGTTAAGGGAAACTGTGTTCGTTGAGTAGAAAACCTTACATATAATATTTTAATCCTCTAAATTTTATTTAAAAAAATTACCAAACCCCAACCTAATACCCTTGAACATGCTGGATCAAACAATAATAATTTTTAATAAATTCTAGAGCCTTAGGAAGAGATTCTAATACATTAAGACCTCAGTTATTTGTGATTTGATGCCTTGATTGAAGATCTGTATGCCTCCTAGTAAGTGAATCCTATCCCGTTTGGTTTCCCATTATTATTAATTTATTCTCCCATTTTAGAAAGGGTTTATTCTTCCTATTTTTATTAGATCCAGATCTATTTTTTGTGGATCTAGATCTAGGATTTTGGATCAATATATATATTTGAAGGATCTTGATTTATTTGATCTTGGGTTTAGGTTTTATCTTCGAATCTCATTCTATGTCATTAATCCACTAAAATTAGGGATTTACATTGGGCGATTGTTCATCACCAAATTAAGGTAGGTGGTCTAAAATTAAAATCCAAATTTCATGATTTTGATTACATGTATGTAATTATAGAATAATTTTTTTAATGGGAAATTTAGTTTTCCTACATTCAATTAATTATTGGGTAGAATAATTAATTTAGGTATTTGTGAGATTGGGGTTATTAAATTGAAAAATTAATTGTGGAATTAATTATGGGATATTGGGGTTTTTGTTTGATTAATTATTTTTTTAATTAATTAATGAAAAATATTATGATTATGTAATTTAAAAAAAATTAATTAATTAATTTTTTAGTTAATTAATGGAAGTTATGTGATTAATTAATCGGTGAATTAATTAATGAGATTGATATGATTAATTAATTGGCAAATTAATTATTGGTATTGGTATGATTGAATAATTTTTAATTAGTAATGGAAATGATATGGTTAATTAATTATTTAATTAATTATAAAATTTTGAAAAATGGTTAATGACATCGTGGTCATTCACTTATGAAAATAAGAATGGTAAAATGGCCATTAAATTGTGAAAGCAATGAATGGTAACATTGTCATTCACTTATGAAAGTAAGAGTGGTAATAAAGTCTTTTAATTGTGAAAATGGTGAATGGTAACATGTTCATACACTTATGAAATTAAGAATGGTAACATGGTCATTTAAGTATGAAATGGTGAATGGTAACATGTTTATTCACTTATGATATTATGAATGGTAACATGGAAATTCAAATGTGAATTGTGATGATGAATGGTTACATGGACATTCATACATGTGATATCCCTTGGTAATGGTTTAGAATCTATCATGGGCCAAATTAGGTATTGAGATATGTGTGTCAATGAGAACCTGAGGGTTTATTTGGTCAAATAAAGAATAACTAATAATGTGATAATTATTTATTTATCCATTCTTCTTTATTATTTATAAAAATTCATACAATGTATTTCTTGGATATTGTTTTAAACACTGTTGGTGGTAGCCTACTAATTTTCACTCAAACCCAACTTAGGATGACTGATCGGTACTTGAATAAATTTCATGGTTGTAAGACATGATAAAGGAAAAGGCCTTGTGTTAGATGAATGAGTTAGGTTGTAGCATGTATTAGGGAACCAGACGTGGTTTGAGACCCGTTTGGGAGTCATCAGTGTCTTTACTTTTGAGTTTTCATTTTGAAACATAGCATGTAAATTAGCATGAAATGTTTATTGTTTAGTTTTATATTGTATCTCTAGTTTTGGTCATCATGTGATATTGTCATATTTATGGTTATGGTTATATATATATATTTGGTTATTGTTTATTTATTTTATACTGATGTTTTACTTAGAAAAAGAAGGTATAGTCTCCCCATGACTAATATTAGACCCTCAATTCTAGTTATATGCCTCTAGAATACGGGGAGGTTCTCTTGAGGTCACATAGTGAACTGGCTTGGGACACTGGTGTGTGGAACCCAGGTTAGGATTTAAAAAAATGGTAATAGAGGAGGTTTTATTTTATTTTATTTTATTTTGTCTTACTATTTGGGAATGGTAAATAATAGACTAGGAAGAGTCTTACCTTGGTTATGAGATCATTCATAGGAGTAGCTAACTCATTTATTAGGTAAAACCCAAGTACTCAGGGTGGGACTGTTGTTATTACTGTTGTTGTTACAATTAACATTATTTCACCTTGGGTGACTCACTTGTAGTGTGATGTGAAAATTATTTCTAGATTTTGTTGAAAATTGACTCATGGATTGATATGGAATGAGAGTTATGTTTTCATGCATCATTCTATAAACTCAATATTTTTACATGAAATGCATCATTTTATACATGCATGGGAAAATGTGTTTTTGGGTATGTTTTTGAACATGAATTTTTTTCCTTGCTTTTGAAATTTAATTGAAAATGTTTCTAACATGAAATCAATTGTAAAATCATGAAAGAAGACAATTAATGAGTGTCTAATGATAAAATTTATATGAAAAATGAAAATTTCATTTGATAACCAAGACCTAGGTTTAGGATGATTAAGGGTTGTGATAGTGCATTAGTTTTGACTGTGTGGCTAGGTTTGGGGAAAAGAATTGTTGTAACTTATTATGATTTCCTCTTATGTAAATGTTACAAATTTGTGTTATGGGTCCTAATATGTGTATTTTTCATTTTAGAGAATATTACCCAAAGATGATTCTTATTGAGTGGAAGACCGAAGGGCATGGATAGGGACGATACTCCAGTAGTGGGACCTGAGGCACTGATAGTTCTGGTTGAGGAAGTAGGGCATTGGTTATAAGAAAAATTTTATTACTTCATACAAATTATGGATAAAGACCTAGGGTAAGTTGTGAAAATAATGTCTCAAATTAGATGGTAGATTTAGTTGCATCACCCTCTGACTTTTATTGGAGATGGTGGACCTGGGGGAGATGAGTTTTTGTTTGAGTCTATCAAGACTGTAATTTAGTATATAGAGAATCTGGCTAAGAAAAGGGGAAAGTTGGTTGCTTATATTCTACAAGGATCAATGAAGCGTGGATGGGAAATTTATGTGTGAACAAGAAATTTTGGTGGTATCTTATGGAAGTATTTCTTGGATAATTTCATGGTGCACTTCTATCCAAAGACTCTGAGGAAAGAGAGAGTAGCTGAGTTCTAGAGGTTGACTAAGGATAGTATTACATGATGGACAATGTCAGATTCTTAATAGATTTATAGTTCTTTTCTCTAGAATTGGCAGGGGATGATAAAGATAAACCAATGAATTTGTAGGATGGTCTTAAATGTGAGATTAAGTTACAAATTAACCTTTTTTGGTTAATGAAGTTTGCTAAGGTGGTAGATCAGGATCTCATAGCTGAGGGGAACCTGAACTAGGTTCCAATGTAGTATAAATAGTTTTTTTGGATAGTCAGAAGGTATGAATTTTGAGAGAAGTAATCCTCACTATGAGGATGTTATCTAAGGGGGGAGCTTAAAGATTCGCTAGGGGAAAAGACCCATTACTCAGGATCTTACCCAAATTCTTTGTCACCAATGTAGTGGGCTTGGCTAATATAAAAGATATTGTCCCAGAACACCTATACAGTCTTGATATTACCTCAAGATGGAGAATATAAAGAAGTTATATAGGAACCCACAACAGATGAGTGGTGATGGAGGAGTTAGACAGAACCAAGGTGCGGGAAGGGGATATTCTACACCATATCAGGATGGATGTTGGTGTTCTTATGGATGTGGAGTTAGGGGAAGTAGACATGGAGATTATGGGAAAGAGCACCCGTATCAATAGAGTTGTGCTGCTCAGGGGACTCAGGAAGTGTCACAAGGAATAGGGGAAGTATAGTTTCATGCAGTTCAACCTAAACTGGTGGATAGTGAGGTTGGACAATCAACAATGAGAGAAACTATTCTTATAGCTTCTACATTTGTTAGTGTCTTATTTGATACTAGTTCCTCTCATTCCTTTACTTCTACAGAACTTCTTAATGGTTTGAGCCTAGTGGTAGAGTTTGTGAGTGAAGTTATGATGATAGATACACCATTGGGAGTACGGGCTAGAGACACCTTCTTATGTAAGGGATTATCTCTTAAATTTGGGGAGTATTGTTTTATGTGGGATCTTTACATCCTTGACATGTCAGGCTTCAATATAATTATGGTTACAGACTGTTTAGTAGCATACCAACCCCACATTAGTTATCACTATAGGTGAGTGAATTTTACATCTCCAAAGGGAGAAAACTATATCCACCATGAAGAATGAGATATCCAGGCACGCCAAGAAGGGATAATTACTCAGAAATTGAGGGATCTTACAACCTGGGTTTTTGGTGTTTTTTAGGATGAATAAGGTTTAAAGCATGATTTCTTTCCCCTGGTAGTGGATCAGTTTCAGGTCATGTTTACTGAAGACTAATCAGGGATTCCACCTAATATAGATGTAGAATTTACTATTCAGATCACGCTATAGGCTGATCCAGTTTCTATTACACCATATATAATGGCACTAATAGAGATTCAAGAGCTCAATGTAACACCCTGAGATTTTATAAAATATTTTTTTCAAGTAAATTTAATATTTTTGATATTTTTCATTTCACGTAACACTAAAAATAGTTTATTTTATATCAATAAACTATGTATGGCCTACTTTATACTCAACAAAAAGTTTATCTTGCACTACATGAAACATAAATTTTATATTTATCTACACTAAACAATGGGGTGAGCTTATACCACATGCAAGACTTAATTTCCTCAATGTATTATGTAACACACACAACCGAGTGTTACGAAACAATAATTTATTATAAAAATATAATTATTTAATACGATATATCATGACCGTTAAATTTAATAATATAAAATTAACTAACTTTTGAATATATATATTTGAATTAATTGGTTACCTATGAATTAGAAAATAATATAGAAACCAAATGAATATAAAGGGACTAATTTTATAAAAGTCTATTTTTAAGTGAAAGAGACAATTTATATTAATAATTTAAATTAATTACCAATAGTTAAAGTTATTACCTAAATTTATATGTTATACATTAAAAAAATATTTTGGATAATAATTAAATATATTTAATAGATATAAGATAAGAATAAACCCAATTTTATTATTAAAAACCTATATTTTTATAAAAGTATTTTTACCACATTTTAATGGAGAACCCATTTTAAATCCAATTTTTGGAACTTTTATATATTTAATATGGACAAATAAACTTCATATTTGAAATTAAAAAATTATTTTAGGATTAATTTATGGTATTTTTCTATAAGGTTTCATTTTTAATGAATAGTTAAAAATTCTGAATTTTAATTAAAAAATGCCTTTTTCACCTATATCATTTATAAGGTTAAAAATATATTTTAAACTATTTGTAAAGTTTATTTAGATAAAATTTTTATAAATTAATTCAATTTAGGTAATTTTAACCAATTTAACTTTGAAATTTTATATAAAAACTTAGCGAGCATTTAGATGTTTTTACTTTAAAAACCCGCAGTGTCATCCCGTCAGCGGTATTGTTTTTTAAATTAATTTTTCCACTTTTGGGATTAGAAATAGGAAAAATGGATTCCATATTTGGAACTATAATAATTTATAATTTATATTAATATGAACTAATATTTTGACCAAAAAGATTAGAGAAGGTGATTAAAATTAATTACAATGATTAAGAGAAAAATTAGGTTTACAAAGTACTAAACCTTATATTTAAGATTCAAAAAGGCCAGGAAACTTTTCCAAAACCCATTTTATGGAAATTATTTATCCGTTAAACTTTAATTCTTGAGTTTTGTTGATTTTATATTACATTTCTTAGGTAAAGATGTGGGTAAACCTAACTTGTTTTAAAAAATTCCAGGTTTGTCTTTTTCCATCCCTATAAAAGGCCACCACATATCCCCCTTCATTTCACCTATAGAAACACTTAGGTTCAGACATTATATATCCAATACAATTCCCTAAATACCTAAATTCGTCTTATAATCCTCCGTTTGTTCATAAATCAATCCAAGTAATCCTTTTGGCACAAACTAAAAGGATTTATCCGATTAAGAGGTAACATATTCTCTCAAGCTCCTTTAATTTATTTTTTCTCCACCCCATAAAATCTATTACTCCATTATTGTATAAAAAAACCAGTATATTAAATATAATAGGATTTTTTATGCTAAGTGTTTGACCTACACTTACACAAACCTCCATCTAATGGGTAACAGATATACTGTTTTTGTGTATGGTGAATTACCACCTCACAAAATGATGATCCCTGGTTTTCTCCCTTTACCGCCTCTCATGGAGGACATTATGATGGAAAATATATTTATATATGTTATTTATTATATTTATTATATCTTTATTCCTTTTTTAATCATTTTATCACACATATCTTTTTTACTTTTCATTTTGTGTAAATATAATAATTTTGTTTGACAAAGTGTGGACTACCCCCCTCAAAGTGATGTGATTTATTCACACTACATGGAATGTATTAAGGATGAGTTTAGGGAACTTATATGATATATATTATATAATAATGATAATGGAATTGTTATATATATAAATTTATATACCCAAATGTCATTTACGTTCTTTATTTTAATACGACAATAAAAACAGAAACAACATTTATGTGTATGTTCGGTTTACAGTCTCCATGAATGGTGTATTATATTTCATACTTAAATGTTATATAGATTATTATAATACATATATAATTAATATACATGATAGTTATATCATGTTTTAAATTATTTAAAAAATTATATAATTATATGGACCAAAGATATAATAAATTTAGACAGATGTGAAGAACAAAGCAAATATTACCCGAAGTGAAACCTTAACATAGGATTGTCAGCAAGAGGGTAATATAAGGTCATAATAAAAAAATATATAGTATTATATTTAATAATATGGTTCTATAAAATATTTATAATAAATTTATTTTTATTATGCAGGTGTTTCAAACGAATGCAGTGAGAGTCAAGACACAAGGTAATAAAATTTCATCTCACTTTTTATTTATGTGAGATACATGACTTAAACACCACTCTTTTTTTGTGTGGTGTATATAATCCACATGAATGTATTATATTATTATTATTATTAAATTTATGGGTATTTAAATATCATTTTATGATCTTTTTTTCATGGGGTTAATGTTTCAAAAGTTACCAAATCGGTAAGATAATTTTGTCTCAATTTTCCTTCTTTGAGACACATGTTTTGTTATATAGTTACATTATTTTTAGAGGTGTATATAATTACATTTTACCTATTATTTCATTAATATAATTTATTTTATAATATTTTAATCTTCATTAAATTTCAATTTATTACATGGAGATTATGGTTCAAAGTTACCAAGTTGTAAGAGTTTATTGAAATAATCTCATCACTTTTTGATATTGTTTATGTTTATGATTCATTTGATGAAATATTATGATATATATCTCAAGAAAACTCATGTATTTTATTCTCCTATGGTTATTCATGATATATTCATGTTTTAGTACCATTTTAACACTCATTGGTACCTAATATATATAAGAAAATGTTTTTATGAAAATATAACCCTATTTTTCTCTTTGACTGGAAATATGTTTTATTAAAAAAATGATTAAAAAATGTTTTCAAATGATCCTTGAATACCATTTCAAGGAAAAAATTATTTTTAAATTATTTTTATGATTTTAAAAACATCATTTATAAAATTTCAAAGTTATTTTTAAAGAAAAATGCTTTAAAAAATGTTCTATCTTTTAAAAAGTATTTTAAATATTTTAAAGATTTATTTATAAGTTTTCACTGTATTTTCAAAGAAATAGTTTTCAAAACGTTTTTAAGCTTATTTTAAAAGTTTTCAAGGAAAACGGTTTTTAAAACGTTTTCAATATCCCTTTATTTGTTTTCAAATAATTTTTTTTCAAAAGGTCTTTAAATAATTCTTTATATGATTTCACGTTTATTTTCAAGAATTTTTTTAAAAGGTTTGTATGTTTTAAAGATATTTTTTTCAAATAAGAAATGATATTTTTATCAAGAAATATTTTTAAAAAGATATTTAAATTTGTTTCCCATCTAAGATAACATATGTTGGTGTTACTCATGTATTTTTGGGGAAATTATTCAATATTTCCATTCATATTCTTTATTTGAATGGATTATATTTTGATGGAATTATGTTTATGAAACCTATTTCTATTTCATGGGTTATATGATTTTGAAAAACGCTTCTTTTCATGGGTTATTATTTTAATGAAATGATTATGGAACCCATATAATTTTCCACAGGTTATGATAAGATTATATGTTCATGATACCCATTTAATGTCAGGGGTTATGATATAATTATTGATGATTTTGTAGAACATTTGTGTATGATTTCATTGTGATATGGGTGGGACCTATATCTCCCTCTAATGCATTGGGTAAAGATTTATATCTTATGGGATAAATATGGACAGAATGAGAAGTGAACTCAGTTCAATATTACAGGTCTAGAGTGAGAAATGAAATCGGTTCAGTATTAGAAGGAAGGAATGAGAAATGAATTCCATTCAATATTATGTGGTTGGAATGAGGAGTGAACTCAGTTCAATAATATAGGGCTAGAATAAGGTGTGAACCTAATTTAGTAAAGGAACTTTTACACTAAGATGGTCTCGGAAGGGGTGCCTTTACTAGTATAGAAATCATTATATATTCTTATGTGTCTTCCACAATTCTATGTATTATTCATATATTATGATTTCATATCTTAGTATATTTATTTCTTTATGATTCATATCTTATAAACTACCATGATTTATTCCATGATTCATATTTATGATCTTATGATATGTAAGGTATGATCTTACAATGTTATGATCACATTCTCATACCCTTATACTCATGCTTATGATTACACGGCCCCCTTTTTTACCCTTATTGATCATCTACGCTCACCCCTTTTTATGTTTCTTTCCCCAGGTTATGAAGATATGTATTAATTATGATGTGTCTAAGAATGTTTCTAGTCAGTAATAATATATATGGAGATAATGCAGCTCATTTATGTACGAGTGTTTATGTTTCCATGTTTCTAATGGCACTAGACTAGTATGGTCTTTGGGTGTCTATTTGAATAATGTTTTAATATTCTAGAAAAGTTATTTAATTTTAATGTTTGAAAAGAGAGGTTCAATTTAGTTGATATCAGAGAAATTTTTTGTTATCCTTTGGAATCTAGGATTAAAAAACCTTAGTAAGAACCCTAAGTACATGTCTAGGGATAAGAATAATGATAAGTAAAAGTATAAGAAAATGTGATAGAATTTTGGTGAAGGATAGAGTGAGTGGTTTCCTAGAAATACATTCCTGTCTAGATACAACAAGTTGATGTGGCTATGGCATAGATGTACCTAGGGTTAACAGCTCTGACAAGATTTTTTGAGCCTCACTCGGGGTAATATGGTACATGACAATAGGACTTATGCACACCTATTTTGAAACTCCTAAGGTATATGCTTTGGGAAATCACAAATTATTCAAGAAATATCATAAAGGATTTAAATATAAGTTGTCTACAAATAACCAAGGATGAATCTAGGGTGTCATTGATTAAGGAATGTGTCATGATTTAGAAATCCTATATGTAATTATTTTTTAAGACTATGTGGGTTTCTGCTATGATAAGTAATGGTCACACTATGATTATGGTTTTAGTTAATATAAGGAAGCATAATTAATTGGATTAACATTGAATGTGATGGAATATTTTCTAATGATTAGTCAAGTGGGATGATCACTAGAGTAAAAGATGGTGTGATCCTGCCTAATTAGTTTTCATGGAACATTATTAACAACGTGTACCATAACCAAATCTCAGACTCACCAAGGAAGATAAAGAAGGATTTCATTGAGAGTTTAGGTAATGGAGACTATGGAGGAAAGAAGATTTAGTTTCCTTTGTGTTAAGAATGTGGAAAGAATCACCTAAGTCAATGTCTTAGAGGAATAAAAAGATGTTTTGACTTTGGAAAAGAAGGGATCAAATAAAATAACTAAAAGGGAAAATTAATAGTTCAGTTAATGAAATAGATGATAATATTTTCCTCCATAATTCATTATATAATGGTAAGTATTTTAATTGTGGAATAAATGGTCATTATGAAACTTAATTTCCCAAGAGGAACACTCCTAAAAAGAATCAGAAAGGTGGTTCATGTAATGGATAAATTAAAAATGATGAAGAGACTAAAGATAAATTGTAAAAGGAAAGAGGTATTATTTAATAAGATATAGTAGCCTTGTTTATACGAAATAATCTACTGGGATCTCTTTATCATCCACATCCATGTTACTTAAAAATGTATTTCAAAACATATTTACTTTTTAAAAGAATATGGGTTAAAGTAATTTATATCCTTGTTTGAATTTTTATAAGAGGTTTATAAAGGAATCTTTCCGTCATTTTCCAAACAAGGTGCTTTTTAACCTTTTCGACAAAATTAAGGTAAGAATGTTTTTTTAACTTATACGGCGGGTGCGGCTATTTTCCACCGTTATAAAATCGTCGAAGATTCCCTTACAAGCTTATAAGAATATTTTAAAAGAAAATGTTTTATTTTATAAATAAATGACTCTTAAATGATTTCAAAAAAAGAAAGAGATATTTCTCTAAAAAGTGTTTTGATTTCATCTATGTCAACATCCTTTGATGGATTTTATCCTTATTTGTAGTTGATTTATTATGATACAAAACTTCTATATTGTATTGAAGATTTTGTGATATGTTTGACTATGGATGTGCTATTTTTATAGCATTCATAGTTTATTATGAAAGTATTGACATTTCGTATGCTATTTTTAATATGAATGTTTATGTCATGTTTAAACCTTTTCATATGGGAATGCATTGGACTTAATATGTGACGGGTGGAGCCCGCTATAGCTCCTCGATGCATCGGTAGGTCTCATGAGACAAACTAGTGTCTTGGCACAAGGCCTTGGAAAAATTTTATTTGTAGTCTTGGCACGAGGCCTTGGCTATGTGGTTATGATAGTCTGGCATTATGAATTCCATCATTATGAAAGTGGTTATTGATATTGCATGTGATTATTCGATTAGTAGAATATCCATGTGAATAAGTAATGGAATTATTTAATTTTATTTATGCCATAATATGTTGAAAGTTCAAGCTTAAAAGGCTTTTGTTTTAGTTATACATTTCCTTAAATTTTTATGCTTATTTTTGAACGTTTCCGCTATATTGTTATCCTTACTGGGCATTTGAGCTCACCCCTTTTCTATGGTTTATTTTTCCCAGGAAGTGAAGAAGTAAATTATGAATGACCTACAGGGATATTATGAGGGGTTAATAGTGTGGACTATGGAGACAATATGTTGTTGTAGTAGTTTTTCACTTTATGATGTAATGTAAAACTTTATGAATATATCTAGTGTTTTACAAGGCTACTAAACCAATCGGTCATTCGAGATTTGATCTTTCTTGTGATCATGCCAAAGTCATGTAATAATGCACCGACTCTATGTAACTAGGGTCGGGGCGTTACAGTTGGTATCAGAGGAAGTTTAGTACAAACCTTAGAAGCTAGATTTAGATAAAATCTGATTAGAGCACGTAGGCCTAAGATGAACTTTGAGGATTATTATAGAAGAACTTCCCAAAATTTTGGTATTGTAGAGATTTTGTGAGTTTTCCGAGCAATACATCCCTGTCTAGATATGAGTAGGTAGAGGCAGCTCTGGCATAGAGGTACCTAGGGGTAATACCCGAAAACACCACTTTGAGCTAGACTCGAACGGGAACTGGTGCACGACAACGGGCCTTGCTGCACTCTTGGTTACGACACTCCCGGGGGATATGCTTAGGATAACTCTCATTTTCTTTACAAATAATTATGCAGGGTTTATGAGTATATAATTACTCAAAGAAAACATTCTTATGATTATGGATTATATCCATAAATAGTTCAATTTAGGTTAAGTGTTTTATAAGTATGGGATTATGTATTTTGATTCATAAACTGATCTAGTGTATGCCATTGTTTAGAAATGGCGCCCAGTAGAAGGAATGAGAACTCCAGCAATGCACATGATCCAAAGAGAAGGAAGGATCATATCTTTCATGGTCCTAAGACAGAATTTATAAGAGAAATAGTCTCCCACGTATTATCATCATATGAAGAAATAATATCATGTGTTGATAAGATAAGTAAAGAGTTTACTGATTTATATGGCGTTGAAGGGAATCAAGAGAAGAAAATGATGGAAGAGGGAAAGATGGATAAAGGGAGGAGGGAAAAGAAGAATTATCCCATATGTGATAAATGTTGGAAGAAACACCCTGGAACTTGCCTGAAAGGAATGGGAGTTTGTTATAAGTGTGGAGGAAAATGGCACAATGTACGTGACTGTAAGGGTAAGAAAATGGTTTCAAATGTACAATGCTTCATTTGCAAGGAGTTTGGAAACTGCGCGAACCTATGTCCCAGTCATCAGACTATGCCACAAATGATGCTATTGGATAATAATCGAGTTATGATAATACCACATATGAAGAGAAATGATTAGAGTTCTTATGTTGATTATGTCAATTAAGTGTTGTATCAACAATGTACTTGTTATAATAATTATGGAGTATATAAGGATTGTACTGCAGTACTATTTCATTATGGACTTGAGATTGTGTGGAATAAAGAAAAGTGACTCAATAGCAGGATAAATTTTTGGAAAATATATGGTTGAGAGAAAGATAAACCATAATATGGTTCTGATACTGAGGTATTGATTTTAGAATAATACATGATTGTTTTGGATAAATTATATTGGATATTCTTGACTACCTTGAAACTGATTAATGATTTGTATATTCCATCATTGTTGGGGTTTACTACATTTTTGGATTTAAGGAGTATATCTATTATAAGGGATAATGGATCATGAATGTAATCAATAAGGTTTTATGATAATCAGGATATTGTAGTGTTTTAAAAGAATATATGATGAAGGTGATCACATGTTATTACGCGGAAAAAAAAGGATCTTCATTGTGTTTACCTTCCTTATAAATTTTGGACTGAAGTATTTTGGATAGTTCTAGTTTGTATTATTTTAGATTGCCATAAAAGGACAACCCAGAGATCGGGCGGCAACCCGTCGCGTCCGGTAAGCCCGCGAGACTTGAACCCACAACCGAAGGGCGACAAGGGTGTATCACCTACCACTAACCCACGTGATGTCCTGGTTTGAATAATGTCTTTTTTTTATGGTTCTTCTAGATGAATTATAAATTCATTTTTTTAACCCTATACGAATAGGATAAACAGAATATTATTTTTATGTTCTATTATCTTTTAGAGTGAAAGATGAGTTTGTGGTAGAAATTAGTTAAAGGATGAAACTCTACATGTTAAGAATATATTTTTCTTCTTCTCTTATTATATTAAGAAATTAATTCTTATACTTTATCTAAGGAATCCTAAAACCAAAAATGTGTTATCCTAATACCCTATGTTTTGTTGAACCGATGGTATTTCAAATCATCATAGATTGATGAATTTAAGGACCTCAATTTTACACTTGTTTTTGATTGATGACCTCAATCACTACTTATAAATATTTACATTTTTCCTGCAATTATGTGTCTCTAATTTCCACCAATGTTCTCCGAATAGAGATCATAATTTGGTGGAGACCCTTTCATTTCTCTTTTCCTCATATTAAGACTAAATTTTAGTAACCCAATTTCCGATGTGGGTTTTCCCACAAATATATTTTCTATTTTCAACCTTTTATTTTCGAAGAACAATTTCAAATTGCGAGGACACAATTTATTGAACGAGGGGAGAATGTAACACCCCAAGATTTCATAGTGTGTTATTTATTCAAAATAATTCAATAACTTGCACTACACGCAACACCGAGTTCAAGCACACCATGACTTACCAAACAAGCCGTTCAAAAGAGGTTATAAATAGTATTAACTAAATTTTAAACATTATATAATCCTTATAATTTTCGAATCCATATTATGAGTTTCTTAGACATAATGTAAGAACAAATTCATTTTCAGTATTGCACTTTTATCAACTTTTAATAGTGAACCCTTTTTAAATACAATATTTTTAACTTTTTGACTAAATGGGGATGTCAAAAATTTAAAATGAAACATCCCAAGCTTCCACGATACGTTTTCCTTTGAATAATACAGTAGCGTGTGTTGTACGCAACTTCGAGTTCTAACACACACCACAACCAATCAAACTAGCTGTTATGAATAGTAATACCTACTTTTAAATTTTTAGAAATTTTATCTCTCAAAATGGACTTCATTTTTGGATTCAGAGTGTCGAATTTAGCTTAAGGTGAAATTTTGGTACTTTTCGGATAACTTTAATATTTTGATGAATAGTGAAAATTACTAAATTTTAATTAAAAACAACTTTTTTAATAAAAATAATTAATGGTGATAAATTATGAATTTGAGTGGTTTTAAAGTATAATTAGAATATATTTTTACCATTTTATCCAATGGTGTTCATTATAATTAATTTCACTTCGAAATTAGACCTAAACAATTGTCAATCTTTTGATATATATTGTTTCTTAAAAACATGCTATTTGTTGTGACAGCGGGAATTAATTATAAAATTAATTAATGCAACTTATATTTTTGGAATTTTGTAAAATAGATATCATTTTTGAATTTGAATATCAGTTATAGCTTAGGGTGAAATTTTGGCATTGTTCTGAAAAACTTCAAATTTTGATGAATAGTGAAACTACTAAGTGGTAGTTAAAAAACTGAATTTTTCATAAAACTTAATTTTACCGCTTCTGTGAATGGAATTTCGAAAATCCGAGAGACACGGTTAATATCAATAAGTAAAATGTGGTTCAATGAGATGAAAATAATTTTTGGTGAATAGTAACTTTTTACTTTTATTTACCACGGTTAAAAGTAAATAGGGTAATTAAGGGTAAAAATGATATTAATATTACCCTGACACATGTCCTAATTCTATTGGACATGTTTATCTAGACCAAAAACAACCTTATGAATAACAAATTATCATTTAGGTCCACTTGGATTAGATTAGGACATTTATTATTATTTAATTCAAAGAAGAGTTAAAAGAGTTAAAAACAAAGGTTATTTACTAAAACATTTTTAATATAGGGTTATACATAAAATAAATTAGATTGTAAATATTCGTTAGATATATAATAAAATTTCCTACATAATTATATTTTATTTATAATTTTTAGACTTTAAATAATTTAATTTATTTATGACACAATGATGATGCATTAATTACCATAATTGTGAAAAATTAAAATAATTGATATTATAAATTACCAAATAAATATAATTTGAGACTTTTAATGAATTAAAATAATTTTATAGGCTAATATGACATGTTAGTATTGATTTAATTAACTTTGGTCGAAGTAATCATTCTGTTATGAGTTTCACAAAAAATCAATTATTGAATAGTGTCAAAATTGACATAAAAGAGTTTTTAAAACAAATATTCTATTATTAATTGATATTAAATTCCTAAAAATCTAATGTTAGACCAAGAGACTTATATCATGATAGTGTAATCATTAATGGACCAATTGGGGGTATCTTGGATGTATATAGTAAGTTTATTTACTATATATTATAAAAATACAAAGTAACATGGTAAATGTCAAACTAATTAACTATGAGTTAAAACTAAAAGATAAGGTTAATATAGTAACCCAAACCTATCTAAATTCTATTGGTTGAATTTTTTTCGACCTATTTCCACCTTTAACTTTGAATAATCAACTTTGGAGCCATGGGAAACTGAATATGAATTTATTATAAATTAATATATCTAGATTTTCCAAAGGTGCCCCTCACCCCTCTTATAAAAGGGAACTCCTCCTTCTCATTTATTCACACCTTCAAAGCCTTTTGGTTTGGAAAAACTCTGCCCAAATACTCTCCCAACTTCCCTCACTACAACCTAGAGGCCAAAGTTTGATCAGAAATCCAACTTAAGGAGCCCTTTTGATCAAATCAAAAGGAAGAACCCGAAGAAGAGGTAATGATTTCACCACCCTTTTCCAAGTTCCTTTCTTCTTCCACTTCTTCTTTCTTTGTTATTACCATTATAAAATAATAAATCTAGTATATTACATATACTGTGATGTTATTATAAATATGGTACAACCATATTCAGTATTCTATCCACCCTTTGAATAACATGTCACCATACGTGCGTACGTACGACTTACCGTCTCCACGTCGTGGTGTAATTGTTATTCAATATATTATTATTTGGATGGGTATAATAATGATGTGTAACTCATGTAAATAATAAATATAACATGTTAATGATTCTGTATATATAATATACAATCCATTTATATATTATTTTAATATCAAAAGAATGATATTGTCGCTCGTGCGTATGTACGGACTACCGTCTCCACGAATGCGATGAGATTCATTCTCCATCATATCCATTCAAGTATAATTATCATTTGATGATTTAAAAATTATGTTTAAGGACTTGATATCATTCTGTATATTAATAATATACAACCTATCCATTACAAACATGTCTTACGCAACAAAACATATAAAAGAAAATGAGTAAGTTAACACCCGAAACAACGACAATACTAAGATATTATTAACAAAGCAAAGTTAAAAGATCATATATGATATCATATTAATATATATGATTCTTGTATAATTTAATAAGAATTATTTCACTATTATACAGGAGGTTAACCTACCCCAACCAAGGAAAAGTACAAGGTAAGGGTTATTTCACAATCTCTTCATTATCCGAGGTTGTTTATACGAAATAATCTACTGGGATCTCTTTATCATCCACATCCATGTTCCTTAAAAATGTATTTCAAAACATATTTACTTTTTAAATGAATATGGTTTAAAGTCATTTATACCATTGTTTTAATTTTTATAAGAGGTTTATAAAGGAATGTTTTCATCATTTTCCAAACAAGGTGCTTTTTAACCTTTTCGACAAAATTAAGGTAAGAATGTTTTTTTAACTTATACGGCGGGTGCAGCTATTTTCCGCCGTTATAAAATCGTCAAAGCTTCCCTTACAAGGTTATAAGAATATTTTCAAAGAAAATGTTTTATTTTATAAATAAATTACTCTTAAATGATTTCAAAAATAGAAATAGATATTTCTCTAAAAAGTGTTTTGATTTCATCTATGTCAACATCCTTTGCTGGATTTTATGCTTATTTGTAGTTGATTTATTATGATACAAAACTTCTATATTTTATTGAAGGTTTTGTGATATGTTTGAATATGGATGTGCTATTTTTATACCATTCATAGTTTATTATGAAAGTATTGACATTTCATATGCTAGTTTTAATACGAATGTTTATGTCATGTTTGAACCTTTTCATATGGGAATGCATTGGACTTAATATGTGACGGGTGGAGCCCGCTATAGCTCCTCGATTCATCAGTAGGTCTCATGAGACAAACTAGTGTCTTGCCACAAGGCCTTGGAAAAATTTTATTTTTAGTCTTGGCACGAGGCCTTGGCTATGTGGTTATGATAGTCTGGCATTATGCATTCCATCATTATGAAAGTGGTTATTGATATTGCATGTGATTATTCGATTAGTAGAATATCCATGTGAATAAGTAAATGGCATTATTTCATTTTATTTAGGCCATACTATGTTGAAAGTTCAAGTTTAAAAGGCTTTTGTTTTAGTTATACATTGCCTTAAATGTTTATGCTTATTTTTGAAAGTTTCCGCTATATTGTTATCCTTACTGGGCATTTGAGCTCACCCCTTTTCTATGTTTTATTTTTCCTAGGAAGTGAAGAAGTAAATTATGAATGACCTGAAGGGATATTATGAGGGGTTAATAGTGTGGACTATGGAGACAATATGTTGTTGTAGTAGTTTTTCACTTTATGATGTAATGTAAAACTTTATGAATATATCTAGTGTTTTCCAAGGCTACTAAACCAATCGGTCTTTCGAGATTTGATCTTTCTTGTGATCATGCCAATGTTATGTAATAATGAACTGACTCTAGGTAACTAGGGTCGGGGTGTTACATTCTCTCTATTAACTTCATGGTTAACTCAAAAATTTACTCTCATTATTATTCCTATGAAAACAAATATGAGAAATTATATATTCTCTTATCTCATATTATATATTTCTTATTTAGTGAATAAAAGATTTCACTATATCTACTTATTCTTCTTTTACTCTTTAGGATGCAGATGAATGAATAGATTCAGTTCTCTATCATGCTCTTCAATATCAATAAATCTCATTTTCAGGTTCTGTATCATATCTACAACTCTGATAGTTTCAAAAATAACAAAAAAATGATTTATTTGAAAACCTAAAATGTATATACATAGTATATATGATAATAATAATCACAAAACTAGTTTATCCTCCACACAATCTTCACTCTCATATTTTCCTTGACAAATTCTTCTTTATAACTACATAAAACCGCAAGAGATTATTCTTCATTTTAATTCATTCAGAACAAAACCCAAATTATCTTATAATTAATTATGAATATTAATTAGAACATAATATCCCTGAATCATCTTTACAAAATGAAGTAGGAACCAGGATCCAAATATCATGATATTCTAAATTTTAAAGCTTGAATTAGATTGTATCATCATAGTTATTATTCCAAAAACTTACACATTTAAATACCCCAAGGACTTAGGTATTTTCCCCTTCTATTAATTCACATGGTATTTAGATATTAGGGAACTATAAAATTTATCAAAACTCTCTTCTTTAATACCAATGAGTATTTTCATGTATGTTTACAATCACCTATGTAAATTATTCAAATAATTACTATATAGAAGTTGTCTATGTGAACTCTTCACAACACAACTATGTAGAAATCAAATAAATGAACTCTTCTCAAAACACATATGTAGAAATAAACTACATGGAATCTTCATGTCTATTCACCTATGCAGATAGAATATGTGACCATTCAGCTGCCTAGATCACCCACGTAACCATTGGGCTATGTGGACATGGCAACCCATGATTCTGTAAATCTACATGGAATTATATATAGTAAGATTTTATCATGACATAACCCACAATCAAAAAAACCTTTAATGCATATTAATTTTTCCCTTTGTTTGTGTGGTCACTTCTACTTCACATGGTCACTTAATCTTCTTTATGTGGTAGCTTATACTATACATGGTCAATTTATTTTGTTTGTGTAGAAGCTTCTTCTTCATGTAGTAACTTCACTTACCATGATTGTGTGGTAACTTATTCTTCACTTGGACACTTTACTTACCTTGAGCATGCAGTCACTTCAAAGTTGTTCATGTGGTCAGTTTGAGGAATAAGAATGTGACAGCTTCAACAAACAATACACAAATAACCCTTAGATACATTATCTTAAAGATGGAAATGTGTAAGTGTATATAGAATCATATTATTTTTGATAAGATGGATCATATTATATGTGTATATTTTAAAATGGATCTAAAATTTTTGTGTTCCCCATGTACTAAATAGAGTCTATGTCTTCTAAAGTTATTATTAATAATAATCGATGTTCTTTCAACCTCTCAAGATAAAAGTAGAGTTATGTACCTAGAACAATTACACACACAACATGGGGAATGTGCACCTACATGACAGCCATACCACCTATGAAGATCCTTTCGAGTATCGTGTTCCAACTATGATTTTCAACAAGTGCTTTACCCATGAACTCCTTATGACCATTATGCATGCTCTCATACAGCCCTTGACTGGTCATGCTAAACTACCTCCCAAGTGGCCAATCCTTGGTCCCATATATGGTTGATGTGGGTCCTTTTTTGGAATAATTAATGTGTTACCTAAATCCAAGGGGGATTCACCATGGGGAATTTTCGGTCACAAATCTATGTAGAATCCAACAGATTGCTAAAATCATTCCATAAAATCAACCCTCAATGGTTACAAGGGTGTCATCACACCTTGACATTCATCTGATTCCCATACTAGAATTCAAGGCTTTCCCACAACATTCCACACTAATCAAGTCAATTAATAATCTATGGAATTTTCCAAGGAATCTATAGCACATAACCATTCCAATAATTTTTTTTTCATTCATCATCTTTAATTAGTCATCAATTTATTTCACATTATTCCATTTTATAGGAAACCATGTCCCTTGGTTACCATCTAATAATTCTATATTGAAATCATCATAATATCTCATTCTTTATTTAACTTGGGATACCTAAATCCCTATGTATTCTCATTACATTAATGATAAAAAAGTAATATCCTCTTTACCATTCAAAAATTATCATTTGTAAAAATATCATCTATGGACCTCTTCATGAAAAATTCTATCATTTATCATTATCAAGGCTACTAAATTTTACAAAAAATAATTTATTTATTAATCCCATTTTAATTTACAAGCCTCACATCACAAGGAGATTCCCACTAACCCTATATACCATGAATTAGAAAACAAATACACCATTTCTAATAATAAATTATAAAATTCATGATTCATTATGATAATAAACATCCAGATTTAAGTTTAAATTCAATGATATATATGATTGTTAAATTTCATTTTAGCATAATCAATTCTAAATATGTTTTTTCTTTTTAACTAGTTAAATATAATCGCACACATTTTAAAATACATGAGAGGATCATAAATTAATTCCATATTCTCATGACAAAGAGGAAATACCATTAATTAAATCCAAATTAAGGATAAAAAAACTAAGTCATTCCTCTTAGAACACCTTTCATTTGGGATTATGGCATAACAATTGAGGCATTAAGCTTATAAAAGGGTCAACCAAATCATTTATTTATTTTTTGGTCAATGTGAAACAACACTAATATGACGTACTCTCATGAACCTATAAAAATAGTAAATACTATAGGTTTAATTTAAGGGAACACCTACCATAGTCCTATGAGAGCCCAAAAATCCAATATAGGCTACTGGTTCAATCAAAATTGAATGAAAATGAGAAACTATAAACAAGACGTAAAAATAGAGAATATTAGAAAAAATTGGTGAGAGATCACTTGAAATAATGATAAATGAATAGGGGAAGGTAACATAGTCAAAAAATTACCTATATCTCTCCAAAAAAGTTGATGGAAGTTGATCTGGCTAAGGAATGAGGGAATTCCATGATGGAGTAGAGGGAGGAGAAGGAGGTGCATGTAGGGGCTGTTGGGTCGAAATGGTAGATAAAAAGAGGGTATTTGGGTCATAAATTCATAAGGGAAAAGGGTAAAATTTCACTTTTTAAGTGGGACCATAATTAATCTTCAGGTTTTAACAAACTGTAGGCCAAACATGCAACCAAAACTATCTCAAAACACCCCTCCTCACATGGTTGGTCTGCACGGTTTACCAACCATGCGTCAACTATACAAATCAACTTTTGAACCCTCTGTAATAATTCACACAGTTTTCCTGAAACCATGTTCAAAGTATCAAGTCTAATACACCCCATACAACTTACTCTGATATTTTCATAGTTTCCCCCAAACTGTACACAAACTTTCTAGAAAACCATGCTCTATACAATCTGAACTAAAAAGAACTCCATGCTTAGGGTGTTGTATAGTTCTTTCTAAATCATGCACACCAAATCATAAAACTGGGAAATAAACTTATAAAAACCTCAAAAATTCAAACTGATTCCCCCAAGATTGATCCTAGCACCTGAGGCACCTCTCCGGGCTTAACTATATCAAAAAACTTCCCTTTAAGATGTTCCATCTCTTGGATTCTCAATAAAAAAATCGATTTAAAGAATGGACAATCCACCAAATTCAAAAATCCATAGAATTTACTAACTCAAAATGGGATTCTATTTTAGAACCTCCCCACCATAATACTTATCATTCTTGAGAAGTCTCACGAATATTCAACCACCAAAACATAGCCTACACCAGTTTCCAAACCACAAAAATCCTGTTATGTTCCACTCCAGAACTCCAAATGAGATTCTCTTACACGATATCAAATTTAGGGTTCTTGATTCACCAATATAGAATCCAATGAAAAAAATTAATTACTAAAGTCCAAGATAATTCTCAATATCATCCTTTTATCCTGAGATACCACCCAAGTACCTAATGACTCACGGCTTAGCCTATAGTTCTCCCCACCACATGGATACACTAAAAGGGACAATTTTGATCCATGGTTTCCTCACCATTGGAATTTATTATAAAAATAGAATTCCACACTAAAATAATGAACTTAATTTGGTTTTCATCACACCACATCTAATCGAACACAACACCACCGACCAGACCTCCTTTGGACGACTCTCCTCCGAACATTCAACCATACTCATCAGCGCTTTATTAAATTTCCCAATCATGTTGACTTAACTATCAAGGAATCCAAATATTATTCAAGAATAAACACCATAGTATGATCTTGACTTCATTTTCATCCTATGAATAGGTCTTTAACCTAAAAAAACTACCAAAGCACCGACGCACCACCAAAAACTAATTTATACCTTGAGTATGATACCAGAACTCAGACCTTAACCAGTACTACATCTAATATCCAAATCTGGTGTTCTCCTAAAACTAGGTAAAACAAGATTCATCTGAACATTGATATCCCATATTTCTTTCAACTATCCATTTACTGGTCTCACTACACCCACAGTCTTACCCGCACAGAACTGCATTCTCACAACCGAATTGATACTCCTCACGTTTGGAGTACCCTCAAAGCCACTCCATTATACATAAATCATGATCTATGATCCACATTACTTTTATCACCACATGTAATTATTGGATGTGACCACCCCACTCATACTTGAGAGATAACATGAAGCACCAACCATTAGCTACTTCTAACCTACCAAGAATATTATAAAAAACATATACTGAAATTCATTCAAAATGAGGGACAAATTATGAACCATCCTATAGTGAAATCCCTTCCTTATGGATTCACTAACTTCTCCTTGAGCAAAACCATGATAGGTTCCATTACAAAATAATGAATGTCAGTCCTACTGATCCATGACCATTCATCACTTTAACCCATAACAAGGGTCAAACTTAGGTCAACCATTCCCTATAACTCAACCCATCTAAATTATCAATCTCATAATAAATCCTTAGAACACCACACCACAAGAAGAAACTAATTAATTCAATTAACTCAGCAAAGAAAAACTATCAAGTCAAATCTGCTATGGATCCAATAATCTCTACAAAGTAGTCATGAAACAACGACCAACAAGTCACTACCGCCATAACATTACTCAAGTTCCTATAAGACCTGATAGATTCTAAATGGAACCACACATGACCTATTTCACCAATACTAAACTAATATTCCTTATGAGTATCCACAAAATTATCAGTGAAACATAGGGGACTCGATCTCTGCTTCAACAAAAAAGAACCGACTCATGTCACCCTATGTCACACATCAATAGAACTAAGATCACATGACAATTTAAACACCTACCCATGACTTCTGGCATTTAAATTACATTAAGTTAAGAGAACCATTAGAAATTCCTTCCAGGTTGATCTTCACACTTATGCCAAGTCTAACAACATGCTTAACCTCCCATCAACCAATGTTGTTCTTATTTTTCACTAGCATTCATCTACACTCCCACCATGATCATGAAGGCACATTCCGATTAGATAGGTTATGAAACTCACCTAATCCTACCCTTGAAAAACATCCATACTAATAGATCACTAATACTTAGGGTACTGAGAATTTCCACATACCCCAGGCCAAGAACCTCTCAAGGGTGTTCTTATTCACAGGAACCTCACATCTGATCCTCCCCACATTCACTAAGTCTAACCTACCTGTACTATTGTTCCCAAGGCATATCGTATGCCTACACATCTCCAAGAATATCTCATGATTTAGTCTGTAACATATAATTTATCTAAACCTTGTTGGATCTTGGTATTCCATACATG
Organism: Viscum album; assembly: GCA_963277665.1. Taxonomy (NCBI): domain Eukaryota; kingdom Viridiplantae; phylum Streptophyta; class Magnoliopsida; order Santalales; family Viscaceae; genus Viscum; species Viscum album. The sequence goes on from OY728166.1 coordinate 857,968,428, forward strand.
ATTTACATAGATTACCCCACTAAAAAACACACTAGTGAGTTAACAAATTTAGGAATAAAAACAAGACTTCCCATCCTAAAACTATCTATAAGACTAAAATTACTACCACATAAGTGCTTATCCTAGCGTTTGAAAGGTATATAACATATATAATCCACATACCGGGAAACACCTATTATGTATCGATGCTATAAGATGAAGAAACCACATATTCCTCATGAACCTAATGGTACTCAAAAAACTAGTCTAACCCATCTCATGGGTCACTATTAAAGTTCATAAGGAATAAAATCCATAATCTTGTGTCACACCAAATAATGTCATTAGGCTTTCCCACCTTGCCCGAACTTCCTATATCATATAGGCCACAACTACTATGATGAAACTCACCCCAATTCCAAGGTCATATGGCATATAACATGCCCGAAACCCACTATAAGGTATCATACACAAATTTTAATCTAAATGATCCTACCCATGTTAGGAAAAAACCACAATATTCATGAAATACCCAACACATAATAGGTAAAAAGGTTTTTTGGGATACCAAAAAACCCAAACACTCCAATATCCCCAACCACCCATACATAGGGTCAACCACTAAACACCCATTAGGGCTAAATCATACATACCATATTCACAATTTTACACTTTTCCATTTTTCTTTAACTTGAATTTATATAACCGGGGATCAATTAAATGAAATATAATATACAATTTATATAGTAAAAAACATTACAAGTTGTACTTGGAATTTTATTTATCTGATGTCACATAATAATAAAGGTAAGGGATCACATGATTTACTTTTAACAATTTAATTTAACAAGATTTTTTTATAGTTGAGGCTCAGTTAAATAAGATATCCATTACAATTTATAAAGGAATATGCACTATATGTATTAGTTGGAATTTTATTTAATTGAGACCTTATAATAATCAAGACAAGTGGTCATATAATAATTTTTTATCCATTTAAGGGACTATTTAAGTAAGATGAGACCATATACGTGTATGGGAACACTGTGTAAATGGTTAAAACACTTTAAATAAATAACCCATTTCACAGTCCAATTAAGCCAATAATCAATCATAATCAATAATGAAAATAACATGTGAATCTTATGTGATTGATATGATATATGAAAACATTCCATCTTTACACATAGACCAATAGATAAAATCCAAAAAATCAATAACCACATAATCATATATGTTGATCAAGGTGAAATAACATCGGCAGTAAAAGAAAACAACATGAACAACACTAATATACCTGAGAACATGAAATTCTCTCATATGTGGGGTCAACATTCCTTGGAAAAAGATCCATACCATGTTCCAGAAACATCCATATTCTTCAATATAACTTTTATAAATAGTAATACATAATAAAAACAACTCTAATACCATTTTGTAACACCCTAAACTAGAATCTTTTGAACTAGTGCTCTAGGATGATCAGCCACATGGCCTCATACATGCCTCCATATATGCGGGTGGTTAAAAAATAATACTATTGGTATAAGGTGGAATAGTGGGGAGATTATAACCACACATCAGAGTAAGGAAGCATCATAAATAAAGGTAATCATTTACAACATATTTATAAATAATTAGTGTTATTACATATAGACAAGTGATGATGAATACTCAAACTAAATAACTCATGATATATCAAATTAACAGTATAGAACATGTTAGGAAAGATATACATCAACAACAAGTTAGATACATAAAATCTCAAAAAACCATAGATAATGGGAAGAAAATATGAAAACGGTCCCAATCCTAGACTCGGTACCAAAATCCCCTACTCTAATATAGTAGAAAAAACCTAGACCTGTAGTTAAGAAACATAGGCTCAGCTACCTAAGTGGCATGGTGACCGAAGAAGGGTGTGAGTAAAACTTAATAGTCCACTGCCAACAATGTCCCTAAAATAACTACTCTATATGGTATTATATGTAGAGGTTCTATAAATAAAAATTTACATGGTTTATCAATTTAACAACATGAGAGTTAAAAAAACTTGAATAAAAATTAGAAAAACAACCACCAATTCTTGGGCATTGTGGTGACACCCAACATCGGTCTATACCTACTTTAGCTAGTGCTGATGAGTCTCTGATCACAGTATACAATATGGATGAACTAGTTCTAAGGTATATTACTAGGGAAACCATAGTCAGAATAATATGAAGGAATCCATGTGGCTCAGTTAGGAATTCTGTCCCAATAAAATCCATAGGGAATCTATGGGTGTGACAATGGAATTCCACTAATATGTTCTACTAGTTTAAAATCAAGGAACCATCCATGAAATTTATAAATATAGATTTATTGTAATATATATCTCACACATGAGGCATTCCACCCAAAAAGATCAAACCAAATTTGGGGGGGGGGTCATCTCATGACATTCAACAAGGGAACCCCACAAGAATCCATGACATTCATCCATGGAATCCAAAAAGTTAAGATATTACCCAAATCCAAGGGGGATCCAACCCAAAATTAATTTTATTCCCCTACTAAAATCTAGCTACCACTTAAGAAAATAAACACTAATAAATTCCATAATAAATCGTTGTAATTCCTCTAAGTTATTCCTATCACATCACTATTCCAATAGAATTATTTTTAATTTTATTAACTACCTTCAAGTTGTCATCACTTTATTTCACATAATTCCATTTCTAGGAAACCATTCCCCTTATTTACCATCTAATAATTCCATATTAAGTCATCACATGATCTCGTTTTTTATTTAACCTGGTCTACCTCAAGACCTAAATATTCAAATTACATTAAAATATTAACAAGTAATCTACTCTTTACCATTAAAGAATTTTAATTTTTAAAAATATCACACATGAACCTATTCATAAACCATTATACCGTTTATCATTATCATGCCTACTAAAGATTAAAAAAAATCATTTCATTATTAATACCATTTTGATTTAAAATATTCACATCCCAAGGTGTTTCCTACTCAACCTACATACTATGGCTCAAAAAATAACTATACCATTTATAAAAATAAATTATAAAAGTCACAATTCATTATGAAAATCAATATGAACATTTAAGTTTCAATTCAAGTCAATAAAATATTGTGAAAATTCATTTCACCATAATCGATTTTAAATATGATTCCCCTTTTAACCAATTAAATACAATATTACCCATTCAAAAATATAAGAGTGGATAATTAATTAATTCTAAATTCGCAAGACTAAGAGTAAATACCATTAAAGAAAGAAAAAATAAGTCTAAAAACAAAACCAAGTCATTTATCTTGGAACTCATTTCATTTGGTAATGTATCCTAATAGTCAAAGTATTAGGACTAGACAAGGCTCAACCGGATTATTAAATTAATTTTTTGTTAATAAACTACAATTCTAGCATGAAATATTCGCATGCAATTATAAAAATAGTCAAAACTATGGGTATAATTTAATGGACCACTTAACTTAGTCCTAGGTGAGTCTACACATATTATATCAGTCACTGGTTTAGCCTAAATGAGAAGAAAATGAGAAAACATAGAAAATCTTTGAAAATAGGGAATATTAGACAAAATCAATAAGAGCTTGATACAATGAGATAAATGAAGAAGGGAAGGAAAATGATTCATGGAATTACCTCTATATCTATAATGAATCTAGTAGAATTAAATTTATCCAAGGAACATGGGGGATCCACTATGGAGGAGAGGTAGGAGAAGGAGGTGAACATAGGGGCTACTATATTTAAATTGAGAAGAAAAAGAGGGTATTTAAGTTATAAAACTGTAAGGTATAAGGAGTAAAATTACAATTTTAAGGTATGTATGGTTTGTATTAATAGTTTTCAGAACCATGAAAAAACCGTGAAAATAATATTTTGAATCCTCTACAATAATCCACATTGTTTGTTTCAAAATTTATGAAAATCTTGTTCCAAGTCTTAGGTCAAATCCACACTACATGGTTTAATATGAGATTCATATGGTCTCCCCAAACCATATACTAACTCATCCAAACAACTATGAACTATACAAACTAAACATAAAACACTTAGGGTGTTGTATGGTTTCCCCTAAACCATGCACACCAAAACTATTTAACTAGGACATAAAACTCTCAAAGAATATAAAATTCAACCAACATATCTTGATACTGATCTAAGAACCCAAGGAACCTTGCATGACCCAATCATATCCTGAAAAATCACTTTAATAAGTCCTAAATCATAGATTCTCAATCAAAAACTCAATTTAAAAAATAGTCCTTCCACCAAATTAAAAAAAATTCAACCCCCCAGAATTTCCTACCTCAGAAAGGGATGGGGGTTTACAACATGTGTGATGGAAAAGACATGGTGTGTGAGTCTATTTTCATGAAATGGATTATACATAGTTGTGTACTAAAGAAAATTGTTCCAAGTTACATGATGTGTAACCCATATTCACATAGTATGTGATATTTAAATCCATGTGTAACCCTAGAATCACTAATTTTGAGTCACATAGTGAAATTATTAGGGGAGAGGGTGTTAAATGATGCATGATATGAAGATCTATGAAGAAACCATGGGTGGAAAACTACACAGTGTGTGACCTGGTACTACATGACATGTATTTTTAATATATATAGAAACCTCATCTTCACACCACATATTCCACTATTACCTTATATACTGGACACACCTCCACTACTAAGTAAACCTATCACCCTCAGAGCTCTAACACACCTCACTAGATTAATTTCTATCCAAATACCACTGGCCGAACCATTTTTGTCCAATCATTTGTTAAATCTTACCTGAAACTTATCACATCATTGTTTCCATGATATGATGACTTGAATTTTTCATACATGATTTTTAACATAATTATTTAAAAAAAAATTTCATTAATAACTATCAAGTATCTTTTTAGGTTTAGTGTCTTGGAAACAGGGTACATAGTACATTAATTATATGTATCACATAAAAAAATAATCTTTATTTAATCCTCATGAAATTTTCCTTTATAAATCCATACTAGGTCAGATTACTGCATATGATTTCCCAGGGACATACATCAAAAGAAAATGGTGATAAAAAAGATTAGTAAAGGGATAAATGAAATAAATTGAGAGTAAATAATCATCATGGATAAATCATAAGGCATAACATAAAACCATGATCATAAGTAAATGAGTTATAACATGGAAATGTGGATATAACATAAAAATTATACCTTCATAATCATATCACCATGGTTCATCACCATGTTTTTGTAAAACATATTATCAAGGTTTTGGACTAATGTATCATGAAAAATTAGCAAAGTGTGGTTCCAAGGTATTATAAACACATCATATATAGAGATTAATTCTTTACCCAATGTATTAGGGCACTATCAAGGTGCACCCTTCATATGTCTACTTTAGGCATCCTACATTGATAATATATCATAAGAATGTATTTCATAATTTTAACCCATGGTCATGGAATGTTGGTTTTATACATGTAAGTAACCAATAAATTAATTTTAGTTTTATCTGTATTAAAACCCTATAATTAATGTAGGGTTGGGTACTCATGACATAAAAGTATGGGGTATGAAATCAAAGAATGATTAATAATTTATGGAATGGGATAAATTATAGAGAAATGTATAATATCATTAATAGGGAATAATTTGGATAGTAAAGGAATTATTATGAACACATGAAACATAATAAATATAAAATAAATGGGTTATTACAAAGAAAGTACTTGAATAAAAAGAAAAATGAAGAGATTACCTTACCTCAAGTATAACTTCCTAATCTTAGAGGGATGATTACTTGTGAGTTTGGAGGCTTATATAAAGGATTTAATTGGAGTATAAGATAGGTAGGTACACTACAATGAGATTAGGAGTGAATTAAATGGGTGTGGATATGTTGTAATTTATAGAAAAATGAGGAGAATAGTTTATTATTTTTCAAACATATCCATTTGAATTCTACATTTTTGGAAATAAATTTTCCATGTTCCCCCATGGTTTTGCTCATGGTTTATGGAATTAAGGTGTTAGTTTTTGAAATATTTGGGTTTAAGAATATAAATTAATTATTTTATGTTATTTTGGTCAAGACAATATAAATTTTCCACAAAATAATGTCTTAAAAACATTAATTTCAATTTTAGACATTGGAAAGTTATTTATAGGATTGGAAAATAATTTTAATTCATTAATATAAATTATATTAATGAAATAAATTATTTTTGTCCATTAATTCACTTATATTAATTATTAATTTTTTTACACAATTATGAAGTCCAAATATATATCAAAAATAGGAAATTGTATTTTTACTATTTACAAAAAATAAAGTATTTTATAAAAATATAAAACTTTCACCCTAACATAATTTTGAATTTCTAATTTGAAATTTAATCTTTATTTTAGAAAAATAAATTCTTAATTATGACAAATAATTATTTTAAATAAAAATTTCATATTTTCTAAAAAATATTATTTTAACGAGAAATACATTATTTATTAACTTTAAAGAATTTTGAATTTTATAATATCAAACATATCAATTCATAGAGTATATAGATATATAATAACATATTTAAAATAAAATTCTCATATATAATACCTTTTAATTTGTTTTTAAACTGATATTTTTATATTCTATTGAGTATTATTACCACTCCAATGGTCATATAATGATCACATTGCAATGGTTATGAAATAGTCATGTAATTGTAAGATCCTAATGGTCACATTTAACTTTAAACCATAAATATAATACACTATTATCATAATTCACCACTCAATACTTTATTTTCAAAGGTTTTACACTTCCCTTGATAATGTATATCATATTAATAACATTTTTCTTTCTTTTTATAGTCTTTATGGTAAGAGTAATATTCATGGTTGAATTTGTGACAATTGAGTTACCTTAGTGATTTCACTATTTCTGGGTGTTTATATCATTGTATAATTATCAGGTGTTATAGAAAATATTATTTCATGATTTATAATAGAACTACATAATAGTCTTTCTATGTTTTTATACTATAAAAAATAATAAAATAGTCATTGTGAAGCATGAGTACTTCCAATAATAATAGAAATAAAATTCAAGCCATTATATTTTCTCCCTGAAAACAATTCCCCTTGAAATTTATGTCTTACCTTAAAATAAATGGGGATGTTTTTACTTCATCTATTCTTTAGGATCTAGGGTTTCTTCTTCAAACTTTTGATTTTTATAAAAGACTCTCACAAGTCGAGTTGTCTTTTTTCTAAACACTTATTCCCTTTTTTCTAGAATATGGACCATTTTATCTTCATATGACAAGTCATATTCTAATTTTAAATCATTTTTTCTATTATATGATTTGGGAATGGAATATAATTTCTTAACATGGATTTGTTGAAGACTTTGTGGATATTAGAAATATTTATAGGCAGTTCTAACAAATAGAAAAGTACCCTAGAATGCACCATAATCTCAAATGGTCCAATATACCTTAAACCCAACTTCCTGTTATTTTTAAATCTCATGACTCCTTTCCATGGTGATATCTTGAGGGATAAATTATCCCTATCTTTAAATTCCAAGTCTTTCTTCAATTTTCAACATACCTCTTTTGTCGACTTCAAGAATCCATAACATGATTCTAGATTAACTGTATCTTCTTCGTAGACTATTTCATAATGTCTAATCCCAATAGTTTTCCTTCTTCAAATTTATCCCAACATGCTATATTTCTACACATTTTTTCATAAACTACTTTATAAAGATCCATCTGAATGTTTGAGTATAAACTATTGTTATAGTATAATTTAACAAGTAGAAGATATTGGTCCCAAATCCCTTGAAAATCAAGAGAGCCAGCCCTTAAAATATATTCCAATGTTTGAATAATATTCTCAATGTACCCATTAATTTGAGGTTAATAGGTTACGCTTATTTTTACTTCTATATTCATAGACTTTTTATGGATCCTCCAAAACATCTAATTAAATCTTGGAATGATGTTATAAATAATTGATAGTATTACTCCATGAAGTCTCACCACTTCTTAAATATATAAACAGGAAAGTAAATCAAGGTAGAAATCCTCCCATATTGTGTAAAAATGGTAATACTTTATTAATTTATCAATGATTTCCCATATGGAATTGTTTCCCTTGGATGTCTTATGAAGGCCAATCACAAAGTCCATAGTGATCTTATATAGTATCCCACTATACTAAAGAAACTATCAATATTAATCACTATTTTATGATGAGGCCACTCCTCTATGAAATTTTTCTTAATTAGATCAATGAATATTACTTAAGTTGTCATACTATATCCTAAGAATGCTTCTTGTTGAAACCAAAACTCAAATTTACTTAATTTAACAAAAATACTCTCTTTTATCATATTTTTTAATATAAACCATAGATGATCTTCATGTTCCTCATAAATTTTGGAATACATTTGAATTTAATAAATAAATACCACTAAAAATTTATCAAGGTAGTACCTAAGGATTATATCAATTAAATCCATAAATATAGTAGGAGAATTAGTTAAGCTAAAGGGAATAACAATAAACTCATAATGTCCATATCTTGTTCAGAAAGAAGACATTGGGATATTACTTTTCTTCACCCTCAGTTTATTATACCTAAATCAGAGGTCAATCATGGAGAATAATTGATCCCCATGAAGTTGGTTGAATGAATCATCAGTCCTTGGGAGAGGGTATTTTTTCTTTTCTTTAATCCCATTTCGTTCTCTATAATCAATGAATAACTATATTTATCCACCATTCTTCTTCATAAAGAGAATATTTTCCCCTTGAGAAGATACAATTGGATGAATAAAAACCTTTATCCATAATATATTATATTTGTTTCTTTAATTTTTATATCTCTAAAAATTCCATTCTATACGGGGTAATTGATATTAGTTTGGATCTGAGTATGAATTAAATTGATTATTATAGATATCTTTCTAGGGTAGGTCAAGGTAATTTTTTAGAAAATAAATAATTTTATTCCTAAACAGTGGGTACATTTTCTAAATTTATACTATCACTTTCTTCCCTTTCTTCACTTATCATTCATATAAAGAAGGATATAAGAGGAAATTATTTACAAAACATAGTCTAATATATCTATCCTTGTAAAATTATTTTGGGTTTTCTCTTTAAGATAACTGAAATTTCCTTGCTTATATAGTTTATCTTGGGATTATACTTCGATATCCAATATATATCTAGTATGATATCAAATTCCATAATTGGAATGACTACCAAATTTGTGAAGATATTATAATCAACAAAGTTAATGGGAGAATATCTATATACCCTTGATTATTTAATATAACTTCATGGAGTTTTAACTGATAATTTGACTTGTAGATGTTTAGGGTTTAATTTAGTGTTATTTGAAAACTTAAATAAAATAAAGGAATATGTAAAACCATAATTAAACAAAGAACATTCTAGATTTAAGAGTACAAAGAGTGGATATTCTACCACATCATTTGGATCCTTGACTTTAGCTGTCATGATTGTAAATGCACAACCTCACTCCCATAGCCTCTTTTAAAGTTGATGATAATTTAACTCCATTATCTTTTGATTTGGGAATTATTTAGTAATGTGTCTATGGTCTCCACACATGAAGTATTTTAATATAGTTTGGGATTTTAATATATTTACTTTATCATTTTAATTTATATGTTGAGGATTTACATCTCTATAATAGTTTTGAGCTATATGGATAACCATTAAAATAGTGTAATATGTTCCACTTCCTTGAAGAAAACTTTCTAAATATTTATTATCACACTTATTACACATGGGTGATTTTAATTTCTTCCCTTCTCTTTCATGATAAAAAATATTCCCAAAATTTGATCCATTCTTCTCTTTTTATCATTTATTCCATGAGACCATTACATACCTATAAACACTATTTCCACTTTGATAGAAAACTACACTATCTCCTCATAAATGAGATGCTCCAAAAAAATTAAGTATGAACCTTGTATTCGATAGCATGTATGACACACAAAAGAAGCACGTAAGGTAATATAATATCCATATACTTTATAATATGTTTAATATTTAAAATAGATTCTATACATGAAACATTGAGTTAGTATGTGTTACACAAAAGATATAACTTTATTTATAGCTTGTGTTACACATAATAGAGACATTTATTGATAGCTTGTGTTACACACAAGAGTGACCTTCCTCAAAAGTCTGTGTTAAACACAAGACTGAGTTTCACCAAATAATAATGTATTATTAAAATATTATTTAATATAATATGATATTACCTAGACATTATGTTAGTGGTTATGAAAAATATTAACTAAATTATGAAAATATATGGTTTATAATAATATAACATTAATTCATAGGTTAAACATTATTTAGAAATTAATATAGGAACAAATTGAATATAAACGAAATGTTTTTATATAAAACCATTTTTTAGCTCACGAAGCTATTTTATCCTAAAAAATTAAAGTAATTAAAATTAGTTAATTATTTTAATAGAATATATATGGTATATACTCAATAAAATATTTTTTTATATTCATCCATTATGTTTTATATGCATAAGATAAGAACAAACCCTATTTTACATATAAAAGCCTATATTTTTATAAAGGCAATTTCACTGCCATTTAATGGTGGACCAATTTTAAATTTTAATTTTGATACCTTTATAAATTTAATTGGTAAAAATAAACTTCTTATATGAAATATAAACATAATAATTATGTTAGGGTGAATTTTTGATATTTTTTGAGACATTTCATTTTTCTAACGAATAGTTAAAAATACTGAATTTTAGTTCAAAACTTATTTTTAATATAATTTATTTATAAGGTTAATTTATAATTTTAATTGGTTTTAAAGTTTAATATATAATAGTGTTATCAATAAATCCAATTTTCGTCATTGGAATCAATTTAACATTGAAATTGACTATAAAAACATAGCCAACTTTCAGACTTTTTTACTTTAAAAACCCACATTGTCGTCCTGTCTGCATGTTTAATTTTAATTTAATTACTAGAAATTATGTGTTTAGAATTAAACAAAATGAAGTCCATATTTGGAATAATAATAATTTATAATGTATAATAAGATCAATATTTTTTTTACAAAAAATATTAATGAAAGTAATAAAAATTAATTACAATTATTAAGGCAAAATTAAGCTTAATAAAGGAAGAAGACTTTAATTTAAGAGTCCAAACAACATATAAAATTTTCTAACACACATTGGATGTTTTTAATTAGTAAATTAACCTTATTTTATTGTTTTTTTGGGTTTTTTTTGACTTTTTTAGGTAAGAACATGTTCACACCTAACGTCTTTTAAGAAATACCTAGTGAGTCCTTTTCCTTTCCTATAAAAGGCCACCACCTCTACCCATTCCTCACACCTCTAAAAAAACATAAGTTCAGAAAATAATTTCCAAAATAGTATCCCAAAATTCCTCTTCTAATCCTTTAAGCATCCATTTGGGGATAAAACCTTCTAAAAAAACCTTTTGGTTCAAATCATAATAAGTTACCCGATTAAGAGGTAACACCCACTCTCATGATTTTTAATTTCATTTCTATTCTCCACTATCTATAATATTATTATTATATGACTAAAAAACCACCCCAGTATCCTAAATATAGTATGATATATTTATGATAGGGGTTTGACCTACACTTACACACACCTCCATCTAAGGTGTAAGAGACATACTATTTCTGTGAACGATGAATTACTACCTCACGAAATGATGATTGTTCATTTCTCTATTACCACCACTTATGGTGGACATTATGATGAACATTATATATATATATATATGATATATATGTTAATTATAATGTTTTAATATTCTGTAATTTTTATTTATAACTTAAATTTATGATTTCTAAGTTGTTTAAATACGATAATATCATTTGAGGAAGTGTGGACTACCGCCCACTCAAAGGGATGTGATTCGTTCACATGATACATGGAATGTATAAATTAATGGTCATAATTTAAAACAAGTGACAGAAAAAACATAAATTCTATATTCATGGCATAATTATCTTTCTGGAAATATAATATATATATTTATATCATCTCCTTTATTACCCCTTCACATACTTTCAAATAGATAACACCGTTTATGGACGTGTGGACTACCGTGTACTCGACATGATGTGATTCCTTTTACATTAAAAAATTATATATATAAGTATATATGATTAAATAATATGATATTTATTATATAATGATCATTCAGTAAAGATTTGGGTTACTTACCTTATAACGACCCAATGTTTTATCAATAGAAATTCGTTTCTTATAAATATATCATATATTCACATGAAATCATAACACAATGAACTACTGAGTACTATGTGACATTTAAACATAATTTTGAAACTTATGTGTTTTGAATTTTGAAAATCTGACATACATGGTTGCGATCAGTAAGATGTTTGGAGTCCTATAAGAATTTTTTTAGTGAATAGTAACCTACCCTTATGAAATGTAACATACCCTTATGAATAGTAATATGACCCTTATGAATAGTACATCATCCAAAATAATATTAACCTCACCCTTGAATTTATAAATAAAATTTTGGCATCTTATAAGTGATAATATGACCACAGTAAAAATATTGGTATTTTTGTAAGTCATAAATAATTAATTACAATTAATTATTTATTTTAAAATGAAATATATTTTCTAAAATGTGTTCATAAATTAAAAAATTTATGTCTTCTAATTTTAGGATAATATTTTAAGACTTTATTCAATTTTTAATGAATTATAAAATCAGTTATAGTATTAAAACTTACATTTTTCAAGTAAATTATGATTTTAATTAAAAATTACATTAATCAAATTTAGAAAATTATTTTTGAAAAATGGTTTTAATTTTTGGTCTGTACAAGTTGAAAAATGGTTATGGTTAATTTTTGTGATTTTTCTAAAATACTTGAATTTTTTATGAATAGTAAAATACGATAATTCACAATAAATGCTAAAACCTGAATTTCTGCATCATGCTTGAGTCATGGATGATGTAAATGGATATTGGTTCAAAATCACATGCTCATATTACTATTTTTTCACAAGAATAATTACTATTTCTTATCTTATGAAGAAAATAATAAACTAATGATTAAAATATTAAGAAAACCTTCCCCCCCTCCACTATAAAAACAACCCACACTCCCCTCTTCTCTTCACTCCTCTAAAGCCTTGTGCCATCCCTAAATTCTGTCCAAATATATCCCCAAGATTATTACCCACGTCTATAATCCATTTTTATCCTCAAAAGATCAAATCTTCTCCCCTTAATAGGTTATCAAGGGAGATAAACTCAAGAGCTCAATTCCTCTTTTTGATTCTTTTATTTTCTTTCAAGTTCTTTTCTTTGATTTTTTCCTTCTTCACCTCCCTTCACCCAAATGGTATGATAACTCCAATAACATACATGTATGTAAGGTTTTTATTATAATGGTATAATTCATTATTACCTCTCCTTTCCACTTATTTTTTTTATGAAAGAAATAAAAACATCAGCTGAGATGTGTTAATTTATCACATTCAAGGACGATGGTTTATCAATTTGTTTTACCATATTCTATTCTGGTCATGAAACCATTTTTATGGTTGAACAAGAATATTAATATTTATTTTATTTTATTTTTTTATTCTAGAATCCTTTTTTCACACTTGATGTAAAATAATAATACAAAACATGTTAATTATGAACAAAATCTCCAAGTTAATCCAAGCATTTAACATTAATGTTTTATATAATGATTCACCTTCACTCCAAATAACAAAATAAATTTTACAATCATGTAACATTATGTATGTTCAATAATACTTTATAAATTCAATACTTTAAAACCACTCTCATCATACATATGTATCCAAGCATGAATATAAGTGAACCGATCATTAAAACCAAGGAAACAAACAGACCCAAACAATGAAATCAAACCTCATAACCAATCAAAAATGATATGAATGAACTCAAAAATGTTATACTAAATCATTTAAATGTAAAATAGGTTATGTAATTATTAATTAATGAACCTAATTTTATTATTCAGGTCATTAATATCTAGTGGAGAACATCGTTAGACTTAAAGTAAGGGATCCTCTCTTTCTCACATTTATTCAAGAATATCCTCTATGTTATGAACTTTTACATATAATTGTTAATGATGGGGTATAATTTATAAACTTCCCCATAATGACCTCATGATTTATAAATGATGATAATTCCATTTCTCTCTCATTAAGACCTCATAAGTATACCTGATACCATGCTGATATTTCGTAAGGGATTCTACCCGAACCACCTTTTTTCCTTCAGGTTTATCTATCTTTATCTTTACCCAAATGAAGTTATATTTTAGTTTTATGTACAACTTATAAATACTTTTTATATTCTATAAAATCATGTTTCAAGATCCACCCCTAAATTTCTTTTGGGGATATACATACTTTTAAGTGATCCCCCCCTCGATACTTCCCAATAAGCAAACTTGTTTTAAGGGACTTTCCCAAAATTTTACCCAATTTCAAATGAACTCAACCATTTGTTTTAATCCAACATTTTTTTATAAAATAATTATTTTTTATTATAAAAACCTTCTTGTTTCACTTCTGGTTTCATATAAAATATTATTCCCTTTTCAATTTTAAAAGCTCTTTGGTATTTTCTGTAAAACTGCACTAAAATATTTTAATGTTAAGAATTTACAAAATTCTCTTCTTACATGTTGTAACTTATGTTTGACATCAATTAAAATGATATATTCATATTTTAACTTATTATTTTACATGTATGTTTTAATTACTTTCTCTCATGGACACTTTTATGATATGCCCATTCATTATTCTTTATGACATGAAAGTGATACCCATTTATCTCCATGGGTTCCCTTATGTTTATATATGATTGATTATGTATGATTATTTATGTGGAAAAAAATATTCATGAACATGTTAATATGGGTGCACCCAGATAGCGCTCCAATGTATTGGGTAAAGTTTAGACTCATGAGACGTTATGTGCAATAGTCTTGACGGTTAGCCTTGACTCGTGCCACCATGTGCAACGGTCTTGGTGGTTAACCATGACTTGGGATCCTCTATATGAAATGAGCCTTGAATCATGATAAAGTCATGATTTATGTTTCTTCCACATTACTCTGAATTCATCTTCATATGATCCCATGTTTATATATTATGATTCTATATGCCATTTTATATCAATATGTTATGATCTATAACCCTTGCGCTAAAGCCTTATTATTATGTTTATTCCTTTACCGAGATTTTATCTCATCCCTTTGTTCATGTGATCCTTAGGGTACCCTATATAGATGTATGTTCTCAAAGGAAGTTAGGATTTCTTTATGAAGATTAAATAAATAAGTGTTTTTAGTACCATGTTTTATGTTTTATATACCTAGTCTTCAAAGACACCAGACTTCATGATCCCTGTCTTGTACTATTATGTTTAATTATTATTAAAATCATGAAATGTTATGTGTAAAAGGATAGTGTTTCTATATACCTTCTTTACACAATGATCATTTAAAAATGGTAATGTTACTCATGCGTACGTACGACCAACCATCTCCATGATTGTAGCATATTCTCATTTTTATAACCATATTTAATTATTGATTTTAAAAATATAACTGATGTAAAAATATGATAATTATTTCATGGTTTTTATTCTGGAGATGTTATATAATGAACCCTTTGACCATAGTTGACCAGCAATAGTTGTTTTGACATATAAACCAAATTTGGTCAAAAAAACCCGACATAAACCTAATTTTTAAAGTAGTGTAAATGACATAGTAATAAGTAAAATAAAAGTATTTATATACCTTAAAAAGGTTCTAAATTAAATCTAAAATTAACATAAATTTATTATATAGGAAGTTAAAGGACGTTCACCAGAAATGAAACTCAAGGTAAGGGGATTTCATCTCACTTTTAATTTTCGTGAGATACATGTTATGTTTGCCACTATTTCCTTTTGTGTGGTGTATGTACTTACATGATTGTGTTTTATGTATATTATACATAAATTTAAGGGTATTCACATATCAATTTATGATCCTTCATTAATGGGGTTTACGATTAAAAACTTACCAAACCAGTAAAATGTTTGGTTTCAATTTTCCATCTTTGAACTCGTGTTTTATTATGCACCTAAACTATTTATTGAGGTGCATATATTTAAATTTTTAATGATATATAATGAATCTAAATATTTTAAAGATATTCTATGCTTCATGTAATTTAACTTTCTTACATAGACTGGATGATCCAAGTTACCAGTTTATAAGAGTTTATTGAGACAATCTCATCAATTTTTCAAGATTATTTATATTTATGCTTCTTTTAATGAAATATTGTGATCCATATATCAATAAAACTCATGAGTTTTTTTATCCTCTGTTATTTCATGATATAATCATTTATTGGTACCATTATCTACTCTTGGGTACATAATATTGTTAAGAAAATGTGTTTGAGAAATCCTGACTTTACCCTCTCTTCGATCAAAAATATATTCAAAACCATGTCTTACAGAAAGGGTTTACAAGAATATTATTACATCCCCCTATAATATTTAAAATAAATTTTTACCCTTTTTTTCTTCTACCAAAATCTTCAAAGGAATCTTATTATCACTTTCCAAACAAGTAATTTTCTACCCTTTTACTATACAAAGGGAATATTCTTTTTACCTAGTACGACATGTTCGGATTCATCCACCGTTATTTCTTTGAACCCTCCTTCTCATGTTTAAAAGGTTTATTTTTAATATATCTTTAAAAGGGATTTTTAGTAAAAAAAATTCAGATGTTTTTTTTAAAATCAAATGATATTTTCTTCAAGAATATTTTTAGAAGTTATTCTTTTATTTCATCAATAACAAAAAACCTATATATTACCTTAATTGGGATTTGTTTTGTTGATACCATACTTATTATTCCTATATATGTTTTATTATTACTTTGGAAAAGGATAGTATTCACATTAACTTCCTTGATTTTATTGTTAGTCACATTTAAGTATTCAATATCCTATGATCATTAAAATTTCAATTTACCCTTATTATCTATTTCATATTTCATGGATCTTACTTTCACCAAAACCATATACCATTTTACATACAGTGACTACTTTGTAAGTAATTTTATTATTTAGGGAATTATTGGTAAATCCATATTTCTCATTCAATATAGTTATTTGATATGGAATATTATTTATTTGATTATTCAATAAGAAGAATTTTTTAGATAGGTATACATGGGTTGGGGACCAGTTCATGAAATTCCATCAATGCATCAGTAGTCTCATGAGATGAAATAATTGGCCAGCTACTGTAGATGTATTTTTACGCTATAGCTAAACTGTCATGTCAATGGTCATGATGGTACTGGTTCCATGTACCTATGAAACATGGTTTCCAATAATTAATCATTTATTTCATAATAGTTTCAGTTATTATTCATCCATGAGATTTTTCGTCGACATATCTATGGATATTTTTAATCTAAGTTCATTGATTAAATGGAACGTGTTTCAGTTTCTTACTATTCCATATTTATTTTTCATTTTATAGTTATTGCAATGTAATGTATTTATAGTTATTACATTTACATATTGGTTATGCACTTATTTTCATTTTATTGATTACATGGAATGTGTGTTTTGTTATTTACCTTTCTATATTTAATATTCTCATTGATTCATTATTGCTTCCACTATAATTTTTCCTTACCGAGCATTTGAGCTCCCCCTTATTATGTTTATTTCCCCAGTAATACAAGAAGTGTACTATAAAAGATATACAGGAATATACTGGATTAATTAGAGTTATACTTGAAGTTTTTTATTTGTTTAGAAGAAAAAAATATATGTTGTAATTAGTGTACCCATTTGTAATACAATTCTCATTTATGTATCTAATTTTCCAAGAATACTAAACTGATCGGTCATTCAGGGTTTGATTATATGTAATAATGCCAATGTAATTGATAGAAAATAGTGGCTCTAGGCTTCTGGGGTCTGGGTCTCTATAGTTGGTATCAAAGGAAGTTTAGTAGAAATATAGGGAACTAGATTTAAAAAAACCTAGATTAGAGAACATAACCTTAAGGCAGAATTTGAAGAAGTATAGATGAAATATCTAGAATTTTGGTGATGTATAGATTATGTAGGTCTTCTTAGAAATTCATCCATTTCTAGGTACGACAAGTGGAAGTGGTTTTGGAACATATGCACCTAGGAGTAACAACTCCGACAAGGTGTTCCGAGCCTGACTCAGGGTAACATGGTACATGACAACGGGCCTTACTATACAACTGGTTTGACACTCTCGAGGGATATGTTTAAGATAATACATGTTTTATTTACACACCATTATAAAATTTTTTAAAGGATTTTTAAAATGAATGATCTAGGTTAAACATAAGGTGTTTTAGCTTTATAAATAATGTGTCGTGATTTATAGATATTATAGATGATTATATAATTTTATCACTAGGACTATTGTTGCTCACACTATTTTTTGGGTTTTAGTTAATGGTTAGAACCCGAAGGATTCAAGTTAATATTGAACATGAAGTATAAGGTGGTGAAAATAAGAAACCAAATGATGTGATTATAGGAGTCAAGGATATCATGTTTATGTTAAATCAATTTTCCCAAAATATGATTAACAATATATAACTTTACCCACTCCCGAGTGCTCTAATGAAGAGAAATATGGAGGATGATAAGAGCTCGATTAGTGGAGGCTATATAAAAAATGAGGCTCAAATTTTGGTATGTGAGAAGTGTGGAAGGAGAACCCCTAGAAAGTGTCTCAATGGAAAATTTAAATTCTTTATGTGTGGGAAAGAAGGACCTAAAGAAAACTATTTCTGAGGAAAAATTAAGAGTATTATGGAAGGAAATGAAGCTCATCCTAAGAAATCCTTTATAGTTCTTTGTCATAAATGTGGGGAACCTAGACATTACCCAATTCAATTCCCTCTAATAAAGGATAAAATCAATACCATTGAAGGATCTATGTGGAAATAAGTGGATTAATTATTTATGTATTGAGTTTGTATTGAAAACCTTAGTTAAAATGCTATTTATTGATTAACCTAATTTCAAGGATGTCTATCATATATATTTTGGAAATTATATCAATATAGTTTTAGATAAAGAAACTCTAAAATCTAAGTGACAACCAATCAAATATGGAAAGGCCGTAGATCTTGAACCCATGACCAAAGATGATAAGGGTTTTACACCAACCATTGGCCTACATAATGTACTTGTTAATTTTCATTGTTTTTAGTTAAACAATTTAACAAATATATATTAATGATGAACTAGTATTAACAATTTTTAGGATTAGAAATTAATCTATTAACTATATTTATTTTTGGAGACTGTTAAAGACAAATATTAAGTCTTTTCACTATTTTATATACCTTATGATTCTTTAAAAGTTTCTTTTAGCGCTTCAGACATAAAAAAATTCATTGTTGGTAATTAAATTTTTGGGAGTAAAGGGATGAATTTTAATTTGGTCTAAGAACAACCAAAAGTTAGGATTGTTCATATAAGATTGAAACCTATAATTTAAGAATATTTCCTTATATTCTTGTTCAGTAA
This sequence comes from Viscum album, assembly GCA_963277665.1. Lineage (NCBI taxonomy): Eukaryota > Viridiplantae > Streptophyta > Magnoliopsida > Santalales > Viscaceae > Viscum > Viscum album. Next base: position 857,988,156 of record OY728166.1, read on the forward strand.
AAGGATTGCCCAACATTAGTAAAATGACTTAGAAATAAAATGTTTTCTTAATACGTAAATCTATATTGAAATGATGGCCTTCTGAATCATCAATGATTTATGGATTTGAGGACCTCAAATTTACATTGATCATTCAATTGTTTGTGATTGATGACATCATTAAATACCTACAAATATTTATTATTTTCTTCCAAGTATGTATCTCTACATTCCACTGATGTTCTTCTACTTAGAGACCTAGTTACATGGTATTCCATGTGACCTATATACTTTCAATTATCTCTTTTATAGAGGATTACTTATTAACCCTTCTCATGATGTGGGATTTTAAACATAGAAATTATCAAATAATTTATCTCCATAATCAAGTTTAAACTGTGAGAATGCAATTCAAATAAGGTGGGGATAATGTGACACCTCAAAAAACTTAAGTAAGAACCTTGTATTCGATAGTGTGTACTAAACGCAACAACAAGCATGTAAGGTAATATAATATATTTATTATTTATAATATGTTTAATATTTATAATAGATTCCATGCATGAAACACTGAGTTGGTGTGTGTTAAATGAAATATAGACCTTTATTAAAAGCTTGTGTTACACAAAAGAGCGACCTTTCTCAAAAGTTTTCGTTACACGCAAGGACCAATTTCACCAAATAATAATTTATTATTAAAATATTATTTAAAATAATATGATATAACCTAGACATTATGTTAGTGGTTAAGAATAGTATTAACTAAATTATTAAAATACATGGTTTATAATAATATAATATTAACTCATGGATTAAAAATTAATTAGAAATGAAAATAGAAACCAACTGAATATAATCAGAATGTATTTATATAAAACCATTTTTATACTCACAGAGCTGTTTTATCATAATAAATTAAAGTAATTAAAATTAGTTAATTATTTTAATTTAATATATATGGTATATATTCATTCAAATATTATTTATATTCATTCATTAGGTTTTATATGCATAAGATAAGAACAAACCCTATTTTACACATAAAACATATATTTTTTAAAGGCAATTTTACCGCCTTTTAATAGAGAACCCATTTTAAATTTAAATTTTGATACATTTATAAATTTAATATGTCAAAATAAAATTCTTATGTGAAAGATAAGCATAATAATTAGTTTAGGGTGAATTTTTGATATTTTTTTGAGACATTTCATTTTTCTAACGAATAGGTAAAAATACTGAATTTTATTTCAAAACCGCTTTTTAATATAATTTTTTATGATGTTAAATTATAATTTTATTTGGTTTTAAAGTTTAATTAGATAATATTTTTATCAATAGATACAATTTAGTTCATTTTAATCAATTTAAAATTGAAATTTACTATAAAAACATAGCCAACTTTTGGATGTTTTTACTTTAAAAACCCGCATTGTCATCCCCTCTGCAGGATTTATTTTAATTTAATTACTACCACTTATGTAGTTAGAATTAGAAAAAAATGATTAAATATTTTAAATAATAGTAATTTATAATTTATAATGATACTAAATTTGTTTTTTACCAAAAATATTATTAAAAGTAATTAAAATTAATTACAACTATTAAGGTAAAATTAAGCTTAATAAAGGACTAAGCCTTTAATTTAAGGGCCCAAACGACCTATAAACTTGTCCAAAACCTATTTTCTATCAATAATTAGGCCACGAACCTTAACTTATTTAGTTTGGTTTTTTTTGGTATGACTAGTTTTGGTAATAACATGTTCACACCTAACTTCTTTTCAAAAATACCTAGTGAGTTCTTTTCCTTTCCTATAAAAGGCCACCACCTCTACCCATTCATCTCACATATAAAAAAACTTAAATTATTAAAATAACTGAAAAACTAGTCTCCCATAATTCCTCTCCTAGACATATAAGAATCCATTTGGGCATAAACTCTTAAAACAAATCCATTTGGTTCAAACAAAAAGAAGTTACCCGATTAAGAGGTAACACCTTCTCTCATGTTTTTTAGTTTTATTTAAATTATCCAATACCTATAATATTATTATTCTATTATTACATAAATACAACCATATAATAAATATACTAGTATGTTTTTATGATATGGGTTCGACCTAAACTTACACACACCTCTATTTAAGGGGTAACAAGAGTACTTTTTCTGTGAACGACGAATTAATGCCTCACGAAACGATGATTATTCAATTATCCATTACACCTTTTATGGTGGCCATTATGATGGAAAATATATTTATATATTAAATATATTTTATTTATAATTTTTTATTCTTTTTTAATTTTTATTTATAACATACCTTTATGCTTTCCAATATGTGTAAATATGATAATATCCTTTGAGGAAGTATGGACTACTGCCCATTCAAATCAATGTGATCCATTCACACAATACATGGAATGTATAAAGGAATGTTCATAATTAAGAATAAGTTAAATAAAATAAATAAATAATATATTCATGAAATAATTATATTTTTGGAAATATAATATATATATTTATATCATCTCTTTTATTACCCCTTTACACACTTTAAAAGAGATAACATTGTTCGTGGACATGTGGACTACCGCCTACTCAAAATGATGTGATTAATTTTACATAATATAATTATATATATATGTATATATTATTAAATAATATTATATTTATTATATACTGATAATTTTTTAATTATTTAGTTACTTACATTCTTTCCACATTGATCATTTAAAAATGGCAATGTTACTCATGCGTACGTATGACCTGCCGTCTCCATGATTGTAATATATTATCATTTTCATAACCATATTTAATTATTGATTTTAAATTAATAATTGAAGTAAAAATATTATAATTATTTTATGTTTATTATTCTGAAGATGTTATATAATGATCCCTTTGACCATAGTTGAGCAATAATAGTTATTTTGGAACATAAACCGTATTTGGTAAAAAAACCCGATATAAAATGAATTGTTTAAGTAGCATAAAAAACATGATAATAAGTGAAAAAAATTAATTATAAACATTAAAAATTTTCTTATGAATGTATAAAACTAACATTAATTTATTATACAGGAAGTTAATGTACGTTCACCTGAAAGGAAACTCAAGGTAAGGGGATTTCATCTCACTTTTAATTTTCATGAGATACATATTTTGTTCGCTTCCCTTTCCTTTTGTGTGGTGTATGTACTAAAATGATTTTATTATATTTAAATTATACTTAAATTTAATGGTATTCATATATCCATTTTATGATCCTTCTTTCATGGGGTTTAAGATTAAAAAGTTACCAAATCGGTAAAATGTTTTGTCTCAATTTCCCTTCTCTGAACTTGTGTCTTATTATGAACCTAAACTATTTTTTGAGGTGAATATATTTCCATTTTACATGATATATCATGAATATAAATATTTTAAATATTTTATATTCTTCAAGTAATTTACCTTTCTTACATGGAGAGTATGATCCAAGTTACCAAGTTATAAGAGTTTGTTGAGACAATATCATTACTTTTTTGAGATTGTTTATGTTTATGCTTCCTTCGATGAAATATTATAATGCATCTATAAAGAACACTCATGAGTTTCCTTATACTATATTATATAATTATATAATCATGTATTGGTACCATTATATACTCGTTTTAAAAATAATTTTTAAGAAAGTGTTTTTTAGAAAGCCTGAATTTACCCTCTCTTCGGTCGGAAATATATTCAAAACTATGTTTTCCAGAAAGGGTTTACAATAATATTATTCTATTCCCTATAATATTTAAAATAAATTATTACCTTTTTTTTATTTTACTGATCTCTTCAAAGTAATCTACTTGTTTCTTTCCAAAAGAGTAATTTTCTACCATTTTACCATACAAAAGGCATATTCATTTTACCTCGTACGACATGTACGGATTCATCCATCAGCATTTCTTTAAAGAATCCTTATAAAGTTTAAAAGGTTTATTTTTTAAATATATTTAAAAGTTATTATCAATGCAAAGTATTTTTCGAATGTTTTTTTAAATCAAAGGATACTTTCTTCAAGAATATATTTAAAAGTTATTATTTTATTTCATCATCAACAAAAACCCTATATTTTACACCACTTGGGATTTGTTGTGTTGATACCATCATTGTTTTTTCTCTGGATGGTTTATTATTGATTTTTCCAAGGATAATATTCACATTAAATTATTTTATTTCATTATTATTCACCTTAAAGTATTCAATATCCTATGACCATTGAACATTGAATTTCCCCTCATTATCTATTTCATCTTTTGTTGATGTTACTATTTCCTAAATCGTATACCATTTTACGTACGGTTCCTACTTTGGTAGTAATTTGATTAATTAGGGAATTATTTATAAATCTGTATTTCTCATTCAATATGGTTATTGGATAAGGCATATTATTTATTTGATTATTCAATATGAATAATTCTTTAGACATATAGACACAGGTTGAGGATCGATTAATGAAGCCCCTCGATGAATTGGTAGTCTCATGAGATGAAATAGTTAACTAGACACCTTAGATGGGTTTTTAACTTATAGTTGAACTATAATGTGAATGGTCTTGAAGGTACTGGTTCCATGTACCTAAGAAACATGGAGTCCACTAATTAATAATTTCTTTCATAATAGTTTCATTTATTATTCATACATGAGATTTTTCATCGACATATCTATGGATACATTTAATTTTAGTTCATAGATTAACTGGTATGTGTTTCAATTTCTTACATTAACATATTTATTTTTCCTTATCTTTTTTATTTGAATGGAATTTATTTCCAGTTATTACCTTTCCATATTGGTTATGTATTTACATTAACTTTATTGATCAAATTGTACGTGTGTTTAGTTATTTACCTTTCCATATTGACTATTCTCATTAATTAATTATTGATTTCGTTATACTTTTCCCTTACCGAGCATTTGATCTCACCCATATTATGTTTCTTTTTCTAGGAATCAAAGAATCATATTATGAAAATATTAATTAATATAATATATGGATTAGAGTTATACTCGAGGTTTTCTTTTTTGATTAGAAGAAAAAAATATATGTTGTAATTAGTGTATTCATTTGTAATACAATTCTCATTTATGTATAAGGTTTTCCAAGAATACTAAACTGATCAATCCTTCAAGGCTTGATTCCTTGTAATCATTCCAATGTAATTGATAGTAGGCATTGGTTCTAGACTTCTAGGGACTGGGTCACTATAATAAATCCCAAAGTCTTAGATTTCCAAAGCTTTCAAAAGATAATGTCTTAGTCCCCCAAATAATCGATCGATGTTTCCATGAAAATCGATGACTATGATTAAAGAATATCAAAAAATCCTTGTAAAGTTCATATCATAACTTACCATTGATTCATTATCCATTTTATACACCTTAATTAATTCCATTTACATTTTTATTTATAGGTTAAAAAGAAAATACTTTTTTAAAATGGTTTTCTAAACTCTTCCCACTCCCTAGCTTTAACATCATCATTTGGATTCATGTTTTTTATTACTATCCACAATAGATTATATTTTCCCTCTAAGTGGTAAACTTTCAAATTAAATTTATATTTATCAGAGAAATAGAGTATAAAAAATATCTTTTCTCCAGTGTTGATAAATTTATATATGATTAGTGGATATGAGGATCCACTAATAGTAGGTGGATATTGATGAATGGAGGATTCAAATTATAGTTATTCCTTCCTTGGTGTATCCAGATGATCTAAATGGTTTATATTAATATTCGTAACATGAAATAATTGATTTAACACCATAATGAAGTTTTCAACTTTGGTTTCCCTCATATTTGGAAGGTCAACATCGTATTTTCTGTTGCATCCGTTATTTACACATAACCTTTTATTTCACAATTTTTTTCTAGAAAAATAAACCTTAAATGAAAAAATTACTACTATTAACAATATCACGATAAAATTTTTATAGTACAATTTAATCTCAAAATTTATTAGTATCATACTTATAAGATAATATACTTCAATATTTTATTTTAACATTAAATAATTACTTTAGTTATATATACTTTATAATCGTTCATAAAGATCATGGTACCAATAAAATAATATCCCCCATAGTTTCAAACCAATTTTATAGTTTGGAATATTTTTTGTGCACTGAGTGAAGATTGAGTTAATAACCAACCAATTATTTTTAGGGTTGTTACCCCTAGGTGAATATGTTCCAGAGCCTGCATCCACTTTTTTGTTTCCAGACAAGGAATTCATTTCTAGGAAAACCAAATACTCTATAATTTACTAAATGTTTTGGGTGTTTTAATATATTAACATTATACCTCGGGTTTTCACTAAGTTTTTGTACTCCTAATTTCCTTAAATAGATAAAAACTTATGATAAAAACTATGATGACCCAGATTTTTTATACAAGCTTTTTAACATAATTTCTTAACAAAATAATAAATTAATAACTTCTAAGAATCTTTTTAGGTTTATTGTCTTATAAACTTGGTACATAATACATGAAGTATATATATCTTATAAAAAATAAAGTTTATTTAATCACATTAAAATAATAATCTATAAATCCATTATATGTGTAAAACCACATCCTTTTCTGGTGATATTTCAGGCTTGTTTGCATGTGCTATTTTTCCTTGTGTTGATTAATTTTCATTTGGGTTTTACCTTGGGGATTTTTTGGTTGAAAATTTTAGAAAAAATAGAAGAAAGAGGGTAGTTCATGGTTGGAAAACGGTTTGACCTAACTATGAACCATAGCATAACAAAATGTGAAGCCCTATATAGAGGGGTTTTACATGGCCAGTGCATGGTTCTCCAAACTATTAAACCTATTAGGATAAACCATACACCCCTAGAAGAGGAGAATAGTTAAGTTGAATGGTTAAGGGAAACTGTGTTCCTTGAGTAGAAAACCTTACATATAATATTTTAATCCTCTAAATTTTATTTAAAAAAATTACCAAACCCCCACCTAATACCCTTGAACATTCTGGATCAAACAATAATAATTTTTAATAAATTCTAGAGCGTTAGGAAGAGATTCTAATACATTAAGACCTCAGTTATTTGTGATTTGATTCCTTGAATGAAGATCTGTATGCCTCCTAGTAAGTGAATCCTATCCCATTTGGTTTCCCATTCTTATTAATTTATTCTCCCATTTTAGAAAGGCTTTATTATTCCTATTTTTATTAGATCCAGATCTATTTTTTGTGGATCTAGATCTAGGATTTTGGATCAATATATATATTTGAAGGATCTTGATTTATTTGATCTTGGGTTTAGGTTTTATCTTCGAATCTCATTCTATGTCATTACTCCACTAAAATTAGGGATTTACATTGGGCGATTGTTCATCACCAAATTAAGGTAGGTGGTCTAAAATTCAAATCCAAATTTCATGATTTTGATTACATGTATGTAATTATAGAATAATTTTTTTAATGGGAAATTTTGTTTTCCTACATTCAATTAATTATTGGGTAGAATAATTAATTTAGGTATTTGTGAGATTGGGGTTATTAAATTGAAAAATTAATTGTGGAATTAATTATGGGATATTGGGGTTTTTGATTGATTAATTATTTTTTTAATTAATAAATGAAAAATATTATGATTATGTAATTTAAAAAAAATTAATTAATTAATTTTTTAGTTAATTAATGGAAGTTATGTGATTAATTAATCGGTGAATTAATTAATAAGATTGATATGATTAATTAATTGGCAAATTAATTATTGGTATTGGTATGATTAAATAATTTTTATTTAGTAATGGAAATCATATGGTTAATTAATTATTTAATTAATTATAAAATTTTGAAAAATGGTTAATGACATCGTGGACATTAACTTATGAAAATAAGAATGGTAAAATGGCCATTAAATTGTGAAAGCAATGAATGGTAACATTGTCATTCACTTATGAAAGTAAGAGTGGTAATAAAGTCTTTTAATTGTGAAAATGGTGAATGGTAACATGTTCATACACTTATGAAATTAAGAATGGTAACATGGTCATTTAAGTATGAAATGGTGAATGGTAACATGTTTATTCACTTATGATATTATGAATGGTAACATGGAAATTCAAATGTGAATTGTGATGATGAATGGTTACATGGACATTCATACATGTGATATCCCTTGGTAATGGTTTATAATCTAGCATGGGACAAATTAGGTATTGAGATATGTGTGTCAATGAGAACCTGAGGGTTTATTTGGTCAAATAAAGAATAACTAATAATGTGATAATTATTTATTTATCCATTCTTCTTTATTATTTATAAAAATTCATACACTGTATTTCTTGGATATTGTTTTAAACACTGTTGGTGGTAGCATACTAATTTTCACTCAAACCCAACTTAGGATGACTGATCGGTACTTGAATAGATTTCATGGTTGTAAGACATGATAAAGGAAAAGGCCTTGTGTTAGATGAATGAGTTAGGTTGTAGCATGTATTGGGGAACCAGACGTGGTTTGGGACCCGTTTGGGAGTCATCAGTGTCTTTACTTTTGAGTTTTCATTTTGAAACATAGCATGTAAATTAGCATGAAATGTTTATTGTTTAGTTTTATATTGTATCTCTAGTTTTGGTCATCATGTGATATTGTCATATTTATGGTTATGGTTATATATATATATTTGGTTATTGTTTATTTATTTTCCACTGATGTTTTACTTAGAAAAAGAAGGTATAGTCTCCCCATGACTAATATTAGACCCTCAATTCTAGTTATATGACTCTAGAATACGGGGAGGTTCTCTTGAGGTCACATAGTGAACTGGCTTAGGACACTGGTGTGTGGAACCCAGGTTAGGATTTAAAAAAATGGTAATAGAGGAGGTTTTATTTTATTTTATTTTTTTTTCTTACTATTTGGGAATGGTAAATAATAGACTAGGAAGAGTCTTACCTTGGTTATGAGATCATTCATAGGAGTAGCTAACTCATTTATTAGGTAAAACCCAAGTACTCATGGTGGGACTGTTGTTATTACTGTTGTTGTTACAATTAACGTTATTTCACCTTGGGTGACTCACTTATAGTGTGATGTGAAAATTATTTCTAGATTTTGTTGAAAATTGACTCATGGATTGATATGGAATGAGAGTTATGTTTTCATGCATCATTCTATGCACTTAATATTTTTACATGACATGCATCATTTTATACATGCATGGGAAAATGTGTTTTTGGGTATGTTTTTGAACATGAATTGTTTTTCCTTGCTTTTGAAATTTAATTGAAAATGTTTCTAACATGAAATCAATTGTAAAATCATGAAAGAAGACAATTAATGAGTGTCTAATGATAAAATTTATATGAAAAATGAAAATTTCATTTGATAACCAAGACCTAGGTTTAGGATGATTAAGGGTTGTGATAGTGCATTAGTTTTGACTGTGTGGCTAGGTTTGGGGAAAAGAATTGTTGTAACTTATTATGATTTCCTCTTATGTAAATGTTACAAATTTTTGTTATGGGTCCTAATATGTGTATTTTTCAATTTAGAGAATATTACCCAAAGATGATTCTTATTGAGTGGAAGACCGAAGGGCCTGGATAGGGACGATACTCCAGTAGTGGGACCTGAGGCACTGATAGTTCTGGTTGAGGAAGTAGGGCATTGGTTATAAGAAAAATTTTATTACTTCATACAAATTATGGATAAATACCTAGGGTAAGTTGTGAAAATAATGTCTCAAATTAGATGGTAGATTTAGTTGCATCACCCTCTGACTTTTATTGAAGATGGTGGACCTGGGGGAGATGAGTTTTTGTTTGAGTCTATCAAGACTGTAATTTAGTATATGGAGAATCTGGCTAAGAAAAGGGGAAAGTTGGTTGCATATATTCTACAAGGATCAATGAAGCGTGGATGGGAAATTTATGTGTGAACAAGAAATTTTGATGGTATCTTATGGAAGTATTTCTTGGAGAATTTCATGGTGCACTTCTATCCAAAGACTCTGAGGAAAGTGAGAGTAGCTGAGTTCTAGAGGTTGACTAAGGAGAGTATTACATGATGGACAATGTCGGATTCTTAATAGATTTATAGTTATTTTCTCTATAATTGGCAGGGGATGATAAAGATAAACCAGTGAATTTTTAGGATGGTCTTAAATGTGAGATTAAGTTACAAATTAACCTTTTTTGGTTAATGAAGTTTGCTGAGGTGGTAGATCAGGATCTTATAGCTGAGGGGAACCTGAACTAGGTTCCAATGTAGTATAAATAGTTTTTTTGGATAGTCAGGAGGTATGAATTTTGAGAGAAGTAATCCTCACTATGAGGATGTTATCTAAGGGGGGAGCTTAAAGATTCGCTAGGGGAAAAGACCCATTACTCAGGATCTTACCCAAATTCTTTTTCACCAATGTAGTGGGCTTGGCTAATATAAAAGATATTGTCCCCGAACACCTATACAGTCTTGATATTTCCTCAAGATGGAGAATATGAAGAAGTTATATAGGAACCCACAACAGATGAGTGGTGATGGAGGAGTTAGACAGAACCAAGGTGCGGGAAGGGGATATTCTACACCATATCAGGATGGATGTTGGTGTTCTTATGGCTGTGGAGTTAGGGGAAGTAGACATGGAGATTATGGGAAAGAGCACCCGTATCAATAGATTTGTGCTGCTCAGGGGACTCAGGAAGTGTCAGAAGGAATAGGGGAAGTATAGTTTCATGCAGTTCAAACTAAACTGGTGGATAGTGAGGTTGGACAATCAACAATGAGAGAAACTATTCTTATAGCTTCTACATTTGTTAGTGTCTTATTTGATACTAGTTCCTCTCATTCCTTTACTTCTACAGAACTTCTTAATGGTTTGATCCTAGTGGTAGAGTTTGTGAGTGAAGTTATGATGATAGATACACCATTGGGAGTACGGGCTAGAGACGCCTTCTTATGTAAGGGATTATCTCTTAAATTTGGGGAGTATTGTTTTATGTGGGATCTTTACATCCTTGACATGTCAGGCTTCAATATAATTATGGTTACAGACTGGTTAGTAGCATACCAAGCCCACATTAGTTATCACTATAGGTGAGTGAATTTTATATCTCCAAAGGGAGAAAACTATATCCACCATGAAGAATGAGATATCCAGGCGCGCCAAGAAGGGATAATTACTCAGAAATTGAGGGATCTTACAACCTAGGTTTTTGGTGTTTTTCAGGATGAATAAGGTTTATAGCATGATTTCTTTCCCCTGGTAGTGGATCAGTTTCGAGTCATGTTTACTGAAGACTAATCAGGGATTCCACCTAATATAGATGTAGAATTTACTATTCAGATCACGCTATAGGCTGATCCAGTTTCTATTACACCATATATAATGTCACTAATAGAGATTCAAGAGCTCAATGTAACACCCTGAGATTTTATAAAATATTTTTTTTCAAGTAAATTTAATATTTTTGATATTTTTCATTTCACGTAACACTAAAAATAGTTTATTTTATATCAATAAACTATGTATGGCCTACTTTATACTCAACAACAAGTTTATCTTGCACTACATGAAACATAAATTTTATATTTATCTACACTAAACAATGGGGTGAGCTTATACCACATGCAAGACTTAATTTCCTCAATGGATTATGTAACACACACGACCGAGTGTTATGAAACAATAATTTATTATCAAAATATAATTATTTAATACGATATATCATGACCGTTAAATTGAATAATATAAAATTAACTAACTTATGAATATATATATTTGAATTAATTGGTTACCTATGAATTAGAAAATAATATAGAAACCAAATGAATATAAAGGGACTAATTTTATAAAAGTCTATTTTTAAGTGAAAGAGACAATTTATATTAATAATTTAAATTAATTACCAATAGTGAAAGTTATTACCTAAATTTATATGTTATACATTAAAAAAATATTTTGGATAATAATTCAATATATTTAATAGATATAAGATAAGAATAAACCCAATTTTATTATTAAAAACCTATATTTTTATAAAAGTATTTTTACCACATTTTAATGGAGAACCCATTTTAAATCCAATTTTTGGAAATTTTATATATTTAATATGGACAAATAAACTTCATATTTGAAATTAAAAAATTATTTTAGGATTAATTTATGGTATTTTTCTATAAGGTTTCATTTTTAATGAATAGTTAAAAATACTGAATTTTAATTAAAAAATGCCTTTTCACCTATATCATTTATAAGGTTAAATTATATTTTAAACTATTTGTAAAGTTTAATTAGATAAAATTTTTATAAATTAATTCAATTTAGGTAATTTTAATCAATTTAACTTTGAAATTTTATATAAAAACTTAGCGAACATTTAGATGTTTTTACTTTAAAAACCCGCAGTGTCGTCCCATCAGCGGTATTCTTTTTTAAATTAATTTTTCCACTTTTGGGATGAGAAATAGGATAAATGGATTCCATATTTGGAACTATAATAATTTATAATTTATATTAATATGAACTAATATTTTGACCAAAAAGATTAGAGAAGGTGATTAAAATTAATTACAATGATTAAGAGAAAAATTAGGTTTACAAAGTACTAAACCTTATATTTAAGATTCAAAAAGGCCAGGAAACTTGTCCAAAACCCATTTTATGGAAATTATTTATCCGTTAAACTTTAATTCTTGAGTTTTGTTGATTTTATATTACATTTCTTAGGTAAATATGTGGGTAAACCTAACTTGTTTTAAAAAATTCCAGGTTTGTCTTTTTCCATCCCTATAAAAGGCCACCACATATCCCCCTTCATTTCACCTATAGAAACACTTAGGTTCAGACATTATCTATCCAATACAATTCCCTAAATACCTAAATTCGTCTTATAATCCTCCGTTTGTTCATAAATCAATCCAAGTAATCCTTTTGGCACAAACTAAAAGGATTTATCCGATTAAGAGGTAACATATTCTCTCAAGCTCCTTTAATTTATTTTTTCTCCACCCCATAAAATCTATTACTCCATTATTGTATAAAAAAACCAGTATATTAAATATAATAGGATTTTTATGCTAAGTGTTTGACCTACACTTACACAAATCTCCATCTAATGGGTAACAGACATACTGTTTTTGTGTATGGTGAACTACCACCTCACAAAATGATGATCCCTGGTTTTTTTCCTTTACCGCCTCTCATGGAGGACATTATGATGGAAAATATATTTATATATGTTATTTATTATATTTATTATATCTTTATTCCTTTTTTAATCATTTTATCACACATATCTTTTTTAATTTTCATTTTGTGTAAATATAATAATTTTGTTTGAGGAAGTCTGGACTACCCCCCCTCAAAGTGATGTGATTTATTCACACTACATGGAATGTATTAAGGATGAGTTTAGGGAACTTATATGATATATATTATATAATAATGATAATGGAATTAATATATATATAAATTTATATACCCAAATGTCATTTACGTTCTTTATTTTAATACGACAATAAAAACAGAAACAACATTTATGTGTATGTTCGGTTTACTGTCTCCATGAATGGTGTATTCTATTTCATACTTAAATGTTATATAGATTATTATAATACATATATAATTAATATACATGATAGTTATATCATGTTTTGAATTATTTAAAAAATTATATAATTATAAGGACCAAAGATATAATAAATTTAGACACATGTGAAGAACAAAGAAAATATTACCCGAAGTGAAACCTTAACATAGGATTGTCAGAAAGAGGGTAATATAAGGTCATAATAAAAATATATATAGTATTTTATTTAATAATATGGTTCTATAAAATATTTATAATAAATTTATTTTTATTATGCAGGTGTTTCAAACGAATGCAGTGAGAGTCAAGACACAAGGTAATAAAATTTCACCTCACTTTTTATTTTTGTGAGATACATGCCTTAAACACCACTCTTTTTTTGTGTGGTGTATATAATCCATATGAATGTATTATATTATTATTATTATTAAATTTATGGGTATTTAAATATCATTTTATGATCTTTTTTTCATGGGGTTAATGTTTCAAAAGTTACCAAATCGGTAAGATAATTTTGTCTCAATTTTCCTTCTTTGAGACACATGTTTTGTTATATAGCTACATTATTTTTAGAGGTGTATATAATTACATTTTACCTATTATTTCATTAATATAATTTATTTTATAATATTTTAATCTTTATTAAATTTCAATTTATTACATGGAGATTATGGTTCAAAGTTACCAAGTTGTAAGAGTTTATTGAAATAATCTCATCACTTTTTGATATTGTTTATGTTTATGATTCATTTGATGAAATATTATGATATATATCTCAAGAAAACTCATGTATTTTATTCTCCTATGGTTATTCATGATATATTCATGTTTTAGTACCATTTTAACACTCATTGGTACCTAATATATATAAGAAAATGTTTTTATGAAAATATAACCCTATTTTTCTCTTTGACTGGAAATATGTTTTATTAAAAAAATGATTAAAAAATGTTTTCAAATGATCATTGAATACCATTTCAAGGAAAAAATTATTTTTAAATTATTTTTATGATTTTAAAAACATCATTTATAAAATTTAAAAGTTATTTTTAAAGAAAAATGCTTTAAAAAATGTTCTATCTTTTAAAAAGTATTTTAAATGTTTTAAAGATTTATTTATAAGTTTTCACTGTATTTTCAAAGAAATAGTTTTCAAAACGTTTTTAAGCTTATTTTAAAAGTTTTCAAGGAAAACGGTTTTTAAAACGTTTTCAATATCCCTTTTTTTGTTTTCAAATAATTTTTTTTCAAAAGGTCTTTAAATAATTCTTTATATGATTTCACATTTATTTTCAAGAATTTTTTTAAAACGTTTGTATGTTTTAAAGATATTTTTTTCAAATAAGAAATGATATTTTCATCAAGAAATATTTTTAAAAAGATATTTAAATTTTTTTCCCATCTAAGATAACATATGTTGGTGTTACTCATGTATTTTTGGGGAAATTATTCAATATTTCCATTCATATTCTTTATTTGAATGGATTATATTTCGATGGAATTATGTTTATGAAACCTATTTCTATTTCATGGGTTATATGATTTTGAAAAACGCTTCTTTTCATGGGTTATTATTTTAATGAAATGATTATGGAACCCATATAATTTTCCACAGGTTATGATAAGATTATATGTTTATGATACCCATTTAATGTCAGGGGTTATGATATAATTATTGTTGATTTTGTAGAACATTTGTGTATGATTTCATTATGATATGGGTGGGACCTATATCTCCCTCTAATGCATTGGGTAAAGATTTATATCTTATGGGATAAATATGGACAGAATGAGAAGTGAACTCAGTTCAATATTACAGGTCTAGAATGAGAAATGAAATCAGTTCAGTATTAGAAGGAAGGAATGAGAAATGAATTCCATTCAATATTATGTGGTTGGAATGAAGAGTGAACTCAGTTCAATAATATAGGGCTAGAATAAGGTGTGAACCTAATTCAGTAAAGGAACTTTTACACTAAGATGGTCTCGGCAGTGGTGCCTTTACTAGTATAGAAATCATTATATATTCTTATGTGTCTTCCACAATTATATGTATTATTTATATATTATGATTTCATATCTTAGTATATTTATTTCTTTATGATTCATATCTTATAAACTACCATGATTTATTCCATGATTCATATTTATGATCTTATGATATGTAAGGTATGATCTTCCAATGTTATGATGACATTCTCATACCCTTATACTCATGCTTATGATTATATGACCCCCTTTTTTACCCTTATTGATCATATACACTCACCCCTTTTTATGTTTCTTTCCCCAGGTTATGAAGATATGTATTAAGTATGATGTGTCTAAGAATGTTTCTAGTTAGGAATAATATATATGAAGATAATGCAGCTCATTTATGTACGAGTGTTTATGTTTCCATGTTTCTAATGGAACTAGACTAGTATGGTCTTTGGGTGTCTATTTGAATAATGTTTTAATATTCTAGAAAAGTTATTTAATTTTAATGTTTGAAAAGCGAGGTTCAATTTAGTTGATATCAGAGAAATTTTTTGTTAACCTTTGGAATCTAGGATTAAAAAACCTTAGTAAGAACCCTAAGTACATGTCTAGGGATAAGAATAATGATAAGTAAAAGTATAAGAAAATGTGATAGAATTTTGGTGAAGGATAGAGTGAGTGGTTTCCTAGAAATACATTCCTGTCTAGATACAACAAGTGGATGTGGCTATGGCATAGATGTACCTAGGGTTAACAGCTCTGACAATATTTTTTGAGCCTCACTCGGGGTAATATGGTACATGACAATAGGACTTAATGCACACCTATTTTGAAACTCCTAAGGTATATGCTTTGGGAAATCACAAATTATTCAAGAAATATCATAAAGGATTTAAATATAAGTTGTCTACAAATAACCAAGGATGAATCTGGGGTGTCATTGATTAAGGAATGTGTCATGATTTAGAAATCCTATCTATAATTATTTTTTAAGACTATGTGGGTTTCTGCTATGATAAGTAATGTTCACACTATGATTATGGTTTTAGTTAATATAAGGAACCATAATTAATTGGATTAACATTGAATGTGATGGAATATTTTCTAATGATTAGTCAAGTGGGATGATCACTAGAGTGAAAGATGGTGTGATCCTGCCTAATTAGTTTTCATGGAACATTATTAACAACGTGTACCATAACCAAATCTCAGACTCAGCAAGGAAGATAAAGAAGGATTTCATTGAGAGTTTAGGTAATGGAGACTATGGAGGAAAGAATATTTAGTTTCCTTTGTGTTAAGAATGTGGAAAGAATCACCTAAGTCAATGTCTTAGAGGAATAAAAAGATGTTTTGACTTTGGAAAAGAAGGGATCAAATAAAATAACTAAAAGGGAAAATTAATAGTTCAGTTAACGAAATGGATGATAATATTTTCCTCCATAATTCATTATATAATGTTAAGTATTTTAATTGTGGACTAAATTGTCATTATGAAACTTAATTTCCCAAGAGGAACGCTCCTAAAAAGAATCAGAAAGGTAGTTCATGTAATGGATAAATTAAAAATGATGAAGAGACTAAAGATAAATTGTAAAAGGAAAGAGGTATTATTTAATAAGATATAGTAGCCTTGATAATTACTTAAGGGTGAAGTAATTGATGTTTTTATATATTTGGATTCAATAATTATGAAAGGTGAAATATATAAGGATTATCCAGTTTATGTTATTCTCTTATTATTTACAAGAATACATTGAATGAATCCAATAGAATATATAAATGATTTAATGGAAAGGTGATGCCCATGGAAAACACATGATTAAGGGACAGATAACCCTTAATATGTTCCATATGTTATGATAATGTTTTTTTGGATAAAGATATATATGATATTTGTAAATTGGATAGTACTGATTACCTTGGAACTAATTAAGGACTTGTTGACAAGTATTTTATACTATCATGGATGAAGTTTACAACTTCTTGGATTTATAGAATATATCCAATAATCTATGGAGTAATGAATCATACATGTTTTCCTAAATTATTTATGGTAATTCAAGTTATTACCATGTTTTAATAGAATTTATGATGAGGGTATTCACATGTTTGGAATGTGATAACCAAGATATACTTTGTTATATATGGGGGATCAATGTTAAGATGATTTTGTGAATTGATTTCTAATGTTTTGGATTTTTATCTTTCAGAAGGTTTATAAGGTTAACTATTCATAAAAAGTTCAAGTAAAAATTGGGTGGAAGTATTTATGTATTGATATTGTATTGAAAACCATAGTTAAAATTCTATTTTGCGATTAAACTTATTTCAAGGATGTCCATCATATTTATTCTTGAAATCATATTATTATGGTTTTTGAGAAGGAAATCATGAATGTTGGGTGACAACCAATCAATTCTGACAAGGACATGGGTCTTAAACCCATGAATAAAGGACGATAAGGGTTTCACACCTTCCACTGGCCTGCGAGATCTCCCAATTAATGTATAATTATTTTTAATGAATAATTTTTTATGATTAAACATTAGTGTTACCTTTTTATGTTTAGATATTAATGAATTATCCATATTGTTTTTTAAGAATAGTTACAAATAAATAGTTAGAATTTTTATTCATTTATTGGACTTAATATATGCTAAAAGTTTATTTTAGTGTTTCAGGTGTCAAAGTTAATTTATAGACATCCATTTATTTAATTAATGGATTGATTAGAAATATATTAAATTAAAACCAAAGAATGAATTTTTTTATATAAACATAACAAGTAAGTATATTTCCTTACATTCTTGGTCAATAAAATAATTACTAAAAGATAGGATAATGATAAATGAATATTCTATGCTAATACCTTAATTTTTTCTAAACCAATGTCCTTTTAAATCATCATAGATTTATGAATTTGAGTCCCTAAACCTTTCATTAATCATTAATTTTTTTTGATTGATGACCTCAATCACTCCCTAAAAATATTTACCATTTTCCTCCAAGTATATGTTTTCACTTTCCACCTATGTGGAACCCTAGTTATTTCTTACTTTGGGAAACCATTATGTTTCCAACATTAACTTTTTAAAGGAAGTTTTAGGATTCAATTTTACAATGTGGTATTCTATGAAAGGAAATTTCAAGTATTAAACCTTTGATAAACTAAAAGAATTTCTAGGACTAAATTATTTTTAAGGGGGTATAATGTCATATCTTGAGATTTTTTAAATTATTATTTTTTAATTAATTTAATATTTTTGATATTTTTTATTTCACACAACACTAAAAATAGTTTTTTTATACTAAAGAAATATTTCTTTCTTTCATTATACACAAAAAAAAGTTTATTGTTCAATACACAAAACATATATTTTAGATTTCTCTACATGGAACAATGATGTTAGCTTACATTACATACAAGACTTACTTTCGTTGATGGCTTGCGTAACATGAAAGACCGAGTATTATGAAAAAATAATTCATTATTAATATATTACTATTTAATAGGATATAACATGGACATTAAATTGAAGATTATAGGATTAAATAAATTATTAATATATATATTTTAATTCATTGGTTACCTATAAATTAGAAAACAATATAGAAACCAAATGAATATAAAGTGAGCAATTTTATAAAAGTCTATTTTTATATGAAAAGGATGATTTATATAAATAAGTCAAATTAATTACTAGTATTGATTTTTTTAATTAAATTTATATTATATATATTCAAAAAAATATTTTTTATAATCATCTAATATATTTTATAGATATAAGATAATAATAAACCCAATTTTATGCTTAAAAAAATATTTTTATAAAGGTAGTTTTACAGCCTTCTAATGGAGAACCCATTTTAAATCCAAATTTTGAAACCCTTATATATTTTATATGTTAAAATAAACTTCATATTTGAAATTGAAACATAAAAAATAGGTTAGGATAATTTTTTGGTATTTTTCTATAAGGTTTTATTTTTAATGAATAGTTAAAAATACTGAATTTTATTTCAAAACTACATTATCATATAATTTTTTAATAAGGTTAAATTATATTTTAAATTTGTTTTAAAGTATAATTAGATAATAATTTTATAAATTAATCTAATTTAGGAAATTAGAATCAATTTCACTCTGAAATTGGGTATAAAAACTTAGCAAACTTTTGGACGTTTTTACTTTAAAAACCTATAGTGTCGTCCTGTCAGCAGGATTATTTTTTAAATTAATTTCTGCCACTACTATGATTATAATTCGGAAAAAATGGATGAAATATTTTTAATAATCATAATTTATAATATATAATCAGTTAAAATTATCTTTTTACCAAAAATATTAGTGAAGGTTATTAAAATTAATTATAATAACTAAGAGAAGAATTAGGTTAACAAAGTATTAAACCTTAAATTTAAGACCCGAAACTACGTATAAACTTGTAAAACACCCATTTCATAGAAATTATTCGACAATTAAAATTATATTATTAATTGTTTTGGGTTTTTATGACTTTTTTTAGGTAAAAACATGGGTACACATAACTTGTCTTAAAAAATGCCAAGTGTGTCCTTTCCCTTCCCTATAAAGGCCACCACCTCTCCCCCTTCCTCACACCTGTCAAACCATTTAAGTCCATCCAATATATTCCCAATAAACTTCCAAAATTCCTTTCCTTACTCCTAGAGGCCTCCCATTGTCTATAAATCAATCCAAGGAAGCCTTTGTAAAATCAAAATGAGTTACTCGATTAAGAGGTAACATCTTCTCTCAAGATCCTTTCTTTTATTTTTCTTTCTCCACCCACTCTAATCTATTTATTCCATGTTTGTATAAAAACAACGGTAACTTCAATATACTAGTATTTTTTATGCGAATGGTTCTATATACACTTACACACACCTCCATCTAATGGGTAGAAAACATAATTTTTATGTGTATGGAAAACTACCGCCTCACAAAACTATGATTGTTTTTTTCCTTTACCACCTATCATGGTGGAAATTATGATGTAAAATATGGTTATATATATTATAAATTATATTTATTATTTACTTAAGTTTATTTAAACCTTTTGAAACACATATATTTTTACTTTACATTTGATTTAAATATGATAATTTTATTTGAGGAAGTGTGGACTACCGCTCCCTCAAAGCGAAGTGATTCTTTCACACAATACATGAAATGTATTAAGGATGAGTTTAGTGAAATTATATTATATATATTATAAAATTATTCTACTGTAATAATGATACACACACACACACACACATATATATATACATACTTCATTTACATTCTTTCTTCCAAAATGATAATAAAAATGGAAACAACGTTCATGCGTACATACGACTTACGATCTCCATGAACGATGTTTTCAATTTCATAATTACATATTATATAGATCTTTATAATACATATATAATGAATATAAATGATATTTATATAATATTTTACATTATTTAAATCATTATATAAGTATAAGGACCAATGATATAACAAATTAAGTCACATGCGAAAAACAAAGTGGATATTACCCGAAGTGAAACCTTAATATAGGATTGTTAATAAGAGGGTAATATAAGGTCATAATAAAACCAAATATAGTATTATATATAATAATATGGTTCTTTAAAATATTTATAATAAATTTATATTTATTATTAAGGTGTTTTTAATGAGTACAATGAGATTCAAGACACAAGGGATGGAAATTTCATCTTACTTTTTATTTTCATGAGATACATGCCTTAAACATCACTATTTTCTTTTGTGTGGTGTATATAATCACAATGAATTTATTATATGATTATTATTATTAAATTTATGGTTATTTAAATTTTCATTATATGAAATATATTTCATGGGGTTAATGTTTCAAAATTTACTAAATTGGTAAGACAATTTTGTCTCAATTTTCATTCTTTGAGACACATATTTTATTATACACATACAATATTTTTAGAGGTGTATATAATTAAATCTTTAATATTATGTAATAAATATTCTTAATTTAATGATATTTTAATCTACATTCAATTTCACATTCTTACATGGAGATTATTGTTAAAAGTTACCAAGTGGTAAGTGTTTATTGAAATAGTCTCATCACTTCTCAAGATTTTTTAGGTTTATGCTTCCTTTGATGAAATATTATGGTCCATATCTCATGAAAACAAATTAACTTTATTCTCCTATATTTATTAATTATATATTAATGTTTTAGTACCATTTTTACGCTCTTTAGTACTTAATATATTTAATAAAACTTTTTATGAAAACATGACCACATTTTTCTCTTCAGTAGGAAATCTATTTTATTCAAAAAAATATGTTTTCAAAAATGTTTTTAAATGATACTTGAAGATCATTTTAAAATAAAAATTTATTTTAAAAATGTATTATTATTTTTAAATATTCCTTTATAAGTTTTCAAATATATTTAAATGAAAGGTTTTCAAAAAGGTTTTATGTTTTAAAAAATATTTTTCTAACATTTTAAAGATTTATTTATAAGTTTTCAAACTATTTTCAAAGAAAATGGGTTTAAAAATGTTTTCAATATTATTTCATAAGTTTTCAATTAAAATGTTTTAAAAATGTTTTCATGATTTATTTATAATTCTTGAAAGTATTTTCAATGAAATATTTTTTAAAACATTTTAAACATTCTTTTATAAGTTCTCAAGGAAAATGTTTTTCAAAATGTTTTCAATATCTCTTTATATGTTTTGAAATAAAAATGTTTCCAAAATGTTTTCAAAGATTTTTTTTATAATATTTCTTGTTTATTTTCAAGAAAATGGTTGTCAATTTTTTTTATGTTTTAAAATGTTTTTTTCTAAGAAGAAATGATATATTTTTTCAAGAAATGTTTTTAAAAGATATTTCAAAATTATTTCTCATCTAAGATAACATCTGTCGGTGTTACTCATGAATTTCTATGGAAATTATTAAATGTTTATATTAATATTATATCTTTTAATGGATTATTTTTTGATGGAATGATGTTTATGAATCTCGGTTCTCTTTCACTGGTTATATTATTTTGAAACCCACTTCTTTTCATGGGTTATTGTTTTGATTAAATGATTATAAAACCTGTGTCTTTTTCCAAAGGTTATGATATGATTATATTTTTATGATACCCATTTAATTTTATGGGTTATGATATTATTATTGATGATTTTGTGAAACATGTATATATGATTTAATTATGAGATGGATGGGACCTATATCTCCCTCCAATGCATTGGGTAAAGATTTATATCTCATGATATAGACATGAATGAAACATGAAATGAAATTTGTTCAATATTAAAAATTTGGAATGAGAAATGAAATCAGCTCCGTATTATAGGGAAGGAATGATAAATGAACTCGATATAGTATTATAGGTTTGGAATGAGGAGTGAACTTAGTTTAGTAATTCAGGGTTGGAATGGGGTGTAAAACCGATTCAATTAAAGACTTTGTCCACTAAAATGGCCTTGTAAATGTTTCCTTGACTACTATGTAAATCATTATATATGCATATGTGTCTGCAAAAATTCCATGTATTATTCCTATGTTATGATTTCATGGATTAATATCTTTATTTCTTTATGATTCATGTATTATGAATTTCCAAGATTTATTACACAATTTATGTTTATTATCTTATGATATATAGGGTATGATCTTACAATGTTATGATCACGTTCTCATACACTTATGCTCATTCTTATGATTACATGTCCCTCTTGTTTACCCTTACTGAGAATCTAGGATCACCCATTTTTATGTTTCTTTCCCAAGGTTAAGAAGATATTTATTAATTATGATGTATCTAAGAGGGGTTCTATTGATGAAGAACTTAGTGGGAGATAATGTAGCTCATTTATGTACTAGTGATTATGTTTATATGTTTCCAATGACATTAGACTTGTACATTTTTTGGGAATATGTTTTTATAATATTTTAAGTATTCCAAAAAAGTTATGTTATGTTAATGTTTGAAAAGTGAGGGTCACTATAATCAAGACTCATCTAGAAGAATTGTAGGATAAGGGATTTGCCTTCCCAAGTAGGTTTCCTTGGGGATCACCAGTGTTGCTTTCCAAGAAGGCTGAAGAGACTTTTCCCTTACGTGTTGATTATAAGATGTTTAACTGAATGAAAGTGGAGAACCAATATCCTCTTCAACGTATCGATGATCTATTTGATCAGTTGAGGGGAGTTTGTGTTTTCTCAAATATTGACTTGAGATCAGGGTATCATTAGTTGAGATTTAAAACTATTTATATACCGATGACTTTATTTAGAAGAAAGGATAGACTCTATTAGTTCCTCATAATGTTGTTTGGATTGAATAATGAACCAGAAGTGTTTATGGAATTGATGAATAGAATATTACATTTGTACCTAGATCAGTTTGTGGTAGTTTTTGTGGGTGACATATTGGTGTACTTCAAGACTCATGATGATCATGACCAACATATTGAAATTATCCTAATTATACAGAGAGAGCATCAGTTATATTCCAAGAAATATAAGTTTCAATTTTTGATTGATCGTGTAGACTTATTGGGTCACATCATCTTGGAGGAAGGTATGTTAGTGGACCCAGAGATAGTGCATGTAGTGGTTTCTTGGGAGCATCCCAAGAACGTATTCGATATCGATAGCTTTATGGGGTTAGAAAGATATTATCCAAGATTATCCAAGAAATTTCCATATTTGGTAGTGCCACTTTAAGTTTTGACGAAGAAGGGGATAAAGTTTAAATGGTTGGGAACATGTGAGAATGCCTTACAAGATATGAAGAAGAATTTGACATTGTCACCAATCTTGGTCCTATCCAATCCAGGTGATAAGTATATAGTGTATTATGATGCTTCTAGAATTGTACATGGAGTAGTGTTGATGTAGGGAATCAAGTTTTGGTGTATAGGTCTTGAAATTTGATGCCACATGAATGGAACTACCCTATACACGAACTCAAGTTGGAAGTAGTGGTTTATGCTGAAAATTAAATTTTTATTTCAAAAGCACCTTTGAGGAAAAAGTGCGAAACCAGAATGAAATCAAAGACTTAAAGAAAAACCATACCTCCATGGGCTAGGACCATCAATAAAAAGTACACTCCAATTCAAGAGAAAGGAAAAGCCCCACCCTAGTAGAGAAACAATATGATCAGTGTCCACCTTCTCATCACCACTCGGCTAGCTGTCCCGTGCAAGAATTCATGGGCCCAATATCGATGGAAAACTCCATACCCTCTCATACTTATAAATCCAAATAGCGATGAGAAGGAGAATTATCCCAGCTCTAAACCTCATCTGGTTCATTCCCATGGAAGTAGTGGTTTATACGTTGAAATTTTCACAGCATTATCTATTGGTCGAGAGGTTTAACTTGTATACAAATAATAATAGCTTAAATTATATCTTTTTGTATTGAGATTTTAATCTCCAATAGTGGATATGGGTTGAGTATATACATTCATTTTATTTTGAGCTATCATATACACCTAGAAAAAAAAACATTATTGTAGACACACTAAGAAAAAGGACACAGAATCTAACAGTTTAGAAGTCTAGTGTTTATTGGAATATGATGACCTTAGTAGATGAGATACATGTTGTGGTTCATGAGAGTCAGGATAAGATGAATCTTGTATCAGTTTTAGTGGATTATACACATTTCAGATTGTTTATGGATAGATAGTATGAGGATCCAGAATTCTTGACAATAAGATAAACCTTTGATGGTTAAGAGACAACTTCATATTAGAACATAGATGAGGATGAGATCATCTATATTAGGAATCATATTGTGGTTCTTATGATCATTAAATAAGAGTTGATATAGAAATTTTATTCCTAGAAGTGGATGATACATCCAGGTGCGACCAAAATGAATCGTGACCTATGAAGATAGTTTTGGGGGCTGGGCTTGAAAATGGAGATAAAAGGGTTTTTGACATGATACTACACCTATCCTTAGGTGAAAGTTGAGTATAAAAGACTTGGAGGTTTATTAAAATTATTTCCTATTCTATAATGTAAGTGGGATGAATTAACTGTGGATTTTTGGTGGTTCTCCTAAGGACTCCTCAGAAGAATGATGCTTTTGGGTGATTTTAGACTATTTGAAAAAGGTAGAACATTTATTTCTTATTTGAAAAACCTCTCAATAGAGCAATTGGGAGACTTTTATATTTAAGAGATAATTAATCTATACAGGGTTCCACAAACTATAATATCAGACCAAGAATCATGTTTTACTTCCTGATTTTGGAAGGGATTACATAAGGCTCTTTGTATACTTGTTCTATTGAGTTCAGATTTCTACCCACAGATAGATGGGAAGTTGTAGCATACTATATAGGTGGTTGAGGATATGCTGCGAGCATATGTTCTTGACTTCAATGGGTCTTGGGATAATCACCTATATTTGGTGGAGTTTTCCTATAACAATAGTTATTAGGATACAAGATATATGGAACCATAATAGGATCTTTATGGTAGGCCATTTAGATCACTACTATGCTGGATAGAAGCTGGTGAGTCAGAGTTATTGGGAATGAGTCTCGTGTAAGAGAAATCAGACTAGGTTCTGCTAATTAATATTTTTATGGGTATGGCTCAGAGTAGACATAATTCGTTTGTTGATAGATGATGAAAACACATATAGTTTACTAAGGGTGACATTTTATTCCTTTAGGTTTCTCCTATATCAGACCACTGTAGGATATAAATATAGGGAAAGTAGGCACCCATGTTTATTGGACAATTTGAGGTGATGGAGAGAATCAGTTCAGTGGCATAATGATTGGATCTTCCAAAAAGATATAGATTTATGCATTATTTTTTCCATGTGTCACAAATTTAGTGATATCATCTCAAACATTCTCATGTGATTGATGTGGATGATATTGATATTGAGATAGATGCATCCTTTGAGGAGCATCCGATATGTGTGTTGGATCGTAGTGAGAAAGTTTTGTGAGAGAAGACCATGATAATAGTTCATGTATTATGAAAACACGTCCGTGTTCAAGAGGAAACTTGGGAGAGAGAAAAGGATATGAGGGATCAGTGGCCCAACCTTTTTGACTTAGAATATTAGATATTCTTGGGAGTACAGCTCGATGAAGATCTATTATAAAGAGGGATATTGTAAAACCATTACCTTTTATGGCGATATTTAAAGCTCATTCACATGTAATATTTTTCCTTATGTTGAGTAATTTTCATTTGGATTTTCCCTTGGGGTGTTTTTGGGTGAAAATTTGAGAAATAAATGGAAGAAATAAGGTAGTGCATGGTTGGCGCATAATTTTCCCTAACCATTTTCCCTGGCCCAATAAACCATGAAACCCTAGAGATATGGGTTTTTCATAGATGGCACAAAATTTCCCAATATTTTCTCGATATTAGTAGAAACCATGACCCCCCTGAAGAGGTGCACAATTAATGTGCACAATTAAGGGAAATCATGTTCCCCAAGCAACAAACCTTGCGTATGAGATTTTAATTTCTCGAATTTTATTTTAAAAAATACTGAACCCCTATGTAATACCCTAAAATTTCATAACTCTACCAATAATCATTTTTATTAATTAAAAATCCATTGGGAGAGATTTCAATCCATCATTACCGCCGTTCTTCATGATTCAAAGCCCATATTGAATATCTGCACTCCTCCCGATAAGTGAATCCTATCCCGTTTAGTTTCCCATTTATCTTCCTTTCTTCTCCCATTATAGAAAGGATTTTTTTTCTATTTTTATTAGACATAAATATGGGTTTTGGATGTAAATATAGGATTGTGGATCTATATCTAGATTTTATGGATCTTGATTTATTTGATCTTGGATTTAGGTTTTAGATTCAGATTTCATTCAATACTGTTACACCACTGAAATTGTGGATTTCTATTAGGCAATCAATCATCAAAAAAATTGTGATAGGAGGTTTATAATTCAAATATTAAAGTATTGATTTTGATTATGTGTATGTAATTATAGAATCATTTTTATTAGATGTTGAATTTTCCAACAGTAAATTAATTATTTGGTAGAATAATTAATTTAGGGATTTTTGAGATTGGGGATATTGAACTAAAAATTCATTGTGGAAATAATTATGGGATATTGGATTTTTGAATTGATTAATTAATTTTTTAATTAATTAATGAAAAATTATAAGTTTATGTAATTAAAAAAATTGATTAATTAATTTTTTAGTTAATTAATAAAAGTTATGTGATTAACTAATTTGTGAATTAATTAATGATATTAATATGATTAATTAATTGGTTAATTAATTAATGGGATTGGTATGATTCACTAATTGATTAATTAGTAATGGAAATCACATGGTTAAATAATTATTGAATTAATTATGAGATTGTGAAAATGGTGAATGGTAACACGGTCATTCACTTATGAAAATAAAAATTGTAACATGGTTTTTAAATTATGAAAATGGTGAATGGTAAAATTTTCATTTTCTTATGAAAATAATAATGGTAATGTAGTGATTCAATTATAAAAATGGTGAATGGTAACATGGTCATTCACTTATGAAAATAAGAATAGTAACATGGTTATTAAATTATGAAATGATGAATGGTAACATGGTCATTAACGTATGATATTATAAATGGTAAGATGGAAATTCAAATGTTAATTGTGATGATGAATAGTTACATGGATATTCAGACATGTCATATCCCTTGGGAATGGCTTAGAATCCATCATGAACAGAAGAAAGTATTGAGATACACGTATCCATGGGAACCTGAGCATATATGTGGTTAAATAAAGAAATATATGATAATGCGATAACTACTTATTTATTCATTGTGATTTATTATTTATACAACTGCATACACTGTATTGACTGGATATTGTTTTAGACACTGTTGGTGGTGGCCTACTAAGTTGTAATCGCACCCTACTTGGGATTCCTGATTGGTACCTGAATATATTTCATGGTTGTAGGATAGGATAAGAGAAAAAGCCCTATGTTATATGGTTGAGTTGGGATAGAGCATGTATGAGGGAACCATACATGGTTCGGGAGCTGTTTGGGAGTCATTATTGTCTTTAGTTTTGAGTTTGATTTTAAAACTTGGAACATACATTAGTATGAAATTATTATTATTCAATTTATATTTTATCTCGGGTATTAGTCCTCATGTGATATTGTAATATTTATAGATATGTATATGTATATTAGGTTTTTGATTATTTATTTTCCACTGGTATCTTACTTAAACAAAGAGTGGATAGTCTCCCCAGGACTGATATTATAAAGTCGCTGTTAGTTAGAATCCTTTGGTATATGAAGAGGCACACTTAAAGTCATATAGTAAACTGACTTGGGGAACTAGTGTGTGACACCCAGATTAGGATGTTACAATAGGACACCTTACTTCATATGATTTACTGGGGATATATATAAAACATAAAGGGGGATCATAAATCCCAATAAGGGGATAAATTAAAGAAATAAAAAATTAATTGATCATCATGGATAAATCATGAGGCATAATATAAGAGTTTGATCATAAGTAAATGCAGCATAAAATGAAAATTTGACCAAAATATAAAAAAATGAGACATTCATAATCATATCACCAAGGTTTTGTCACCAACATGTCATAATCATTTTAATAATGTGGTTCAAAAAGGTATCATGAAACATTACCAAGTTGCATTTCCAATGTATCATAAATATTCCATATCCAAAGATTAATTCTTTATCCAATGCACTAGAGTGTTTTCAGAGTTCACTATTCATATGTTTACCAAACAATCCAATCTAGAAGAAAATATTCTTACCATTAATTTAAATGAAATAAATAGTACACAAGGAAATAGGCAAGGTCAGACAAAGGTACTTTCCCTCATCCATTAAACAATAAAGTTAAAGATCCTAATATGACATATAATTTACATATTTAGAGTTATAAGTAGTTTCCCACTCATATTGGGACTTACCCAGATTTAATATCTTAAGCATTTTTGCTGTGGAATTCTATGAAAATTTAGAATAAGATCTGGTCGACACAGTCTGTGGTATGCTATATTAGTCCTTATATGGACTTCTCTTTGAAGGAGAAGTGAAACCCTCAATATCAGCCACCTTTTTATTTCTATGTATTATTTAATCCTTAAAATATACATGTCCACCTCTGAAAATTGCCTTCAGGGGTACTTCCATTCACCCTTTCATCATCAGAGATGTTCCCCCACTTCTCAGATATTCTATAGGAATTAAATATTTTCTGGTCTCCTAATGGAAGTCCACATGTTGTCGAGAATCATTTTTATTGGAACCATCATCATGTGGGACTTCATAAGCCACTTATTTCATGCATCCTTACCTTAAATAAGGACATGAAATATCTTTAAATGTGCCCTGATGGGTCTGAATATTTTCTTTAACTACCATCTTTTGTTGTATACCATCACCACTCAGATTGGTTGAAAATGTATCCACCTACACATTCCCATCCATGGCATGTCTATTACCACTCTGCTACACCATCCAACCTTGATGAGAAGCTTCATCAGGAGTATCTTTTATGCTAGGATATGAATTTCCAATACTGACATTAAACTCATGACCATACATCATCATCAGGGAAGAGGACTTCCCCCTAAAAACATCAACCATAACCTTAGGCATAGGTTTCTTCCCAGATGTATTTATCCCAGCTTCTACATTTTTCTGCACTATTTGGATCCTCAATATTTACCAATAAGATGTCTCATAATTTTCATTTAAATAGAAATAAGATCAAATAGAATTTTTATGACATGTGTCTTTGACATGAGCAATTTATTGAATGTACAAGAAAAAGAGATGAAGAATTTCATATTTCTCCTTTAAAGGGATGTCAACATCCAATACTGATAGAATGATATTATAAATAAAGAAAATGCTTAATTAAATCTCATCTAGGACCCAAGAAAAATTCCCTAACTTGGATACCTTATTGGCTCTATCCATTTTGATTGGAATACAAACAGTATAAGCTATATCAAATAGGATCTTAAGATGCCACATGATCTAGTTAAGACCAATAATTTTGATCTAAACCAGATATTTAGTATTTTTCAAACAAAATGGATTAAAATATGAAGGTAAATGATAATGATCTTGATAGTGAATTAAATGGGGTGTCTAAGTGGTATTTTATAGAAAAATGAGGATAATTTTTTTATTATTTTTCAAATATAGACTTTAGAATTATATGTTTTAGAAAATACATTTTTGATGGGCCACCCATGGCTTTGCCACTTGGTTTATGAAATTAATAAGGTGGGATTTGAAACATTTGAGTTTAAGAACATAAATTAATTATTTTATGTTACTTTGGACATGAGAATATTTTTTTTTCACAATATAGTGCTTTTAAAAAATTAACTTCCATTTTAGACTTTGGAAAGATTTTTATAGGTTTGAAAAATACTTTTAATTCATTAAAATACATTATATTAATGAAATAAACGATTTTTGGTTGTGTATTCACATATATTAATTATTAAATCAATTTTACACAATTATTAAGTCATAAAACATATATAATAAACAAAACTATATTTTAACTATTTACTAAAAAATAAAGTATTTTAGAAAATTCACAAAATTTCACCCTAACCTAATTTTAATGCATTGATTTGAAATAAAATATTTATTCTAGAAAAATAAATTCCTAATTATGATAAATAATTATTCTAAATAAAAATTACCTATTTTCTATAAAATATTCTTTTTAAAGGGAAACACATTATTTATTCACTTTATAAAATTTTGAATTTTATAATGTTATATCTATTGATTCATAAAAAGTATATGTATATTTAATAATATATTTAAAATAAAATTATTATATATATAAAAATTTAATTTCTTTTTAAATTGGTATTTTACTATTCTATCTAGTATTATTACTATTCCAACAGTCATGTAAGTGTCACATTACAACGGTTAGGTGACAGTCATATAATGGTCAAATCTGAATGGAAACATTTCCCTTTACACCATACATATACTCCACCATAATCACACTTCACTTTAAAAGGTTATACACTTTCCATGATTATGTCTATTGTATTCCTAATATTTATATTTCTTTTTATAATGTTTATGGAAGGAGTGGTCTTCATGGGAAAATTCAAGTCTAATGATTTTTCCTTAGTGTTTACACTATTGTTTGATGTTTATCTACTTATAATATTCTTCACTATTATGGTTAATACTATTTCATGATTTGTAATATTCCCATGTAATATTCTTTCTATGTTCATATAATGTAAAACAAAATTAAAAATTCATTGTGAAACATGAGTTATTTTACTAATAATAGAAGTAAATTTTGATCTATTTCACATGTGCTCAGATCCATGAATTCTCTAGTTTCCCTATATTTTAGAATCATGAAATCTAAATCAAACTCAAGTGTGAATAATAAGAGGAAAACTATTAAGATGGTGGTGCCTAGAGGAATACCCTACCACACAAATATGAGCTTTCATTTGGGTTTGTCAAAGAATACGAGTGTGAGACAAGAAAAAAATCACCACACATGATTATAAGGATTTCTCTATGATTTATGAATATTCACTTCGACTATATTTTACAAATTAATAATTTATCAAATAATATTTTTACTCAAAAAATTTATTATTAATATTCATCACTAGGAACAAACCATGTTAGGGAAATAATCAAGGAGAATCATTAAAATAAACATTCAACACAAACATGGAGGCTCTATCCTCATATTCATCACATGTTAGAAATAAATTATTTAATTAAATAAATTAGCATGATCGATAGAGAAATATAATCAGATTAAAATATTATTTATTCAAGGGTTAAAAATAACCCATTTAAATTATCATATCTGATATCCTTTGAAATCTATTTATTTTATTGATATAAAAGGCTCAAATAATCACATTTACACAAAAAATGTATTTAGGACAAGATGAAAGTATTCATTACAAATGTGTAATGAAAATAAATAATAATTTATTTAAATATATTTATCTATTTTTTTGATTAAAATTATTTTCACATAAGTTTATGTTCATAATAGTAAAAATTATTTTGAAAAAAATGAATTTTAAAAGAATTATTTTTTACTTTGATCACCACCAAAAACCTGTACCGAATGAAAACCAACAAATCGAGTTTTCTCCCTTTTAAAATCCTCTTCAGTTTTCCCTTGAAAATAAAACCTTGATTTAATTAGCATCAAATATTTAGTAATTAATCATATTTGAACCCTTCATGTTTTTTATTCATTATATCACCATTGAGGATTTTAAGGGATTCCATCATGATAGGAAGGGGATTAAATCAAACAATATAAATGGGGGTAATAAAAAAATAAGAATTCCAATCTCAAGGGATAAATTCCAATGATTGATGATCAAACCACATTAGTTTATCATAATTTTCATCACCATCACAAAGAATGTGAAGAACTAGAAGAAATTTTCTTTATTATGTGAAAAGAGATAGATTTCACTTTGATTTTCTTCCACCAATAGAGAGGAGATAAAGGGTATCGGAATTACTTTCGAAATTCCCAAAGGTGAAAATTCCATGTATTAGAGAGGGGAAGAAATTATTTCCTTGCATAAACTCTCATCGTAATCCCCCATAATCTCACATTAAATTCTTTAAAAAAATATAATTAATTAACTATCCCTTAAAGGTTTGTCAACATCCAAAAATATATTTCCTCTAACCAAAATATTTAATTTCCACATCACCACCACATGGAATGCCTTTCCTATATCACCAGTATCATTTCATCACCACACCATCAAACACAACACAATAAAAACAATTATATATTTTTATTTAATTTATAGCACACAAATACCCAATCCTATGGTTCAAAGACATGACATGGAAATTATACATCTCCTACAAAAAACCCCAGTTCCAGACACAACCACAGTGAAAATATTTCATTCGGAGACTCCATTTAAGTGTTATTAAATGTTCTTTCTCATGATAATAATATTTATTTATTTTAAAAATATAAAATATTCCTAGTAATTCGAAATATCTAAAAATTCCATGAAAATTTATCATAAGGGTAAATAATGAATTTAAAGTTCAATGGAACCATCACAAAATTTTTCTATAATCAACTACTAGGGGGAATTTACCATTTTAACCTATTTAAGGGACTTTACCTAAGAAAATCAAAAACAAATTAAGCCTCACTTATAATTTTTTTGGGTCACTAAATCCTCTTCACCATTACAAATTTTCTTCCTCAAAATGTAAAAAATGAGGGTTATTAATCAAAATCTTAATAAATAACCTCCCACAAAATAAAACATACCTTCACCCATATACAAATCACCATATAAGTTCAAGACCTAATTGAGTCTGGGACACAACAACTTAGGGAAACATCCATCACCTTTACTCATGAATTATCTTGGTCAATCTTATCCTAGCATGGGATAAGAAAAATAGTTTAATATTTCCTTATATAGATTCTACAAAGATTCCACATTTTTAACCTTTCTAACCATATAAAATCCATCCATATGGTATTAAGTGAACCATAACCAAATAAATTATACGCATAAAGGCTCATAATTAAGGGTTTTATGTGGGATAGTATCACACTCTAAACATTTAATGATAAATGAAAATCCAAAAGCTCATATCCACTACTAAAGATCTCTGGATTTGGTTAGGATAGATTTATGAGAAAGCGATAAATGATCACACCAAGACATGAAATTAACATCATAAACCCACCATGATATAAACCCAAAGCTCATTGGTGACTCAGTATACCACAATATAAAGAAGATAACCTTAACTATTCATATAACCTTACTCTTTAAACTTCAGACCCCAGAATAAAACCTACAAAAATCAAGTGACTATAACCACAACCCTAAAAGAAACATTATTCATTGGGTAGATAAAATCAACACACAACAAACACCAATGATTTTCTACCACCATGTTCCAATTTACCTTGGGGAACCTTAGTTCTCTACTATTCATTACCACACAAGATGATTCTTTATTAAACATTACTATTATATTTGCGAATAAATCCAAAGAACTACCAACTTTAAGGGAACATATTAGGAGAAATATTAGTAAATACTAGATCCCAAACTCAAATATATGATATAAGGTATATCAAATTTATATATTTGTTATGTATATTTAAACCTTTGAAAAAAATATCACATATTCTATGGAATCTAACCAAATTGAGGCTAGCTACTCAAATCTCTCTAATATCAATTGAGTACAAGAACTCTTACTAGGGTGTTAGTTACCACCACACTGCTACACCACTTTGATCACCTAAGATGATATGAAAATTAATATTAACATATATTAATCACTATGTAAATTTCATGAATATCAAGGATGGAATGATGTATTTCCCAAACCCAAAAACGTTCACCATGAGGGGTTTCTGAATAGTTGATGTTCTCAAAGCTAAAAAAACAATCCTACTAACACTTGAGGTACTTTCCCTCAATTTCAGTTTGAATGAGGATGTAATCAATAAAGATCATTAAAAACAATCCATGGGTCTTACATTCACTACACAAATTTCATTACTTGCAACAACATCATTGGGAACTTTGAGATCTCCCAATGATTCCTTGAACACTCATCATTCTCACAACACTTTAGATGTTACCAAAAAGACCTAAGGTCAATCTCTAGAAACCCTTAGTTGGGAAGGTCTCATATAAGCAAATGAAAAGATCCCTAAAAATAGGATAAAAAATTAATTTCCATGATATAAGATAGGTTATCTAATAAGTAATAGAAAATATCAGTACAACCTCTGAAACAATCTGATATGGGAACTATATATTCAATGAAGGAAACCCTAGGATATTATCCTAGAAAAAATTATATAGTTTAATAACCATTGTTGGTAATTGGTCCACTATATCTTGAAATTATAATCTTTCCAACCGATGGATGATTAATACATATCCTAAAAATATTCTTTTTTAATAAAGGGAAAATTAACACTTTTAGTATCCATAAACAATGAATTTCCACCATTAGTATGAGTATCTATCTATAAAGTCCTAGCTAGTATCACCACTGGAATAGTCAACCCTAAAAAAACAACACTAGAAGAGGAAAATAGATCAAGGTGATATAAATGAGCCTGAGATTCTATGAAGACATCATGAATTGTACATCCATCCATGTCTTTTCCACCTATTCCGAGTCATCCACCACACACAATATCTAGAATAGACTATCAATAATCTTGGTATAATGGGGATTACATGATAGTGGTATATGGATAAGTTCTAATTCATTTTCTACCTCCATATGTTTTTACATTACCATATCCCCACTAGAACTTTCTTCTAGAAATATTTTATATAATTATACAAGATCTCCAAATCTTAAAGATACCCTCACTATAGATATCCATACATGGAACTAATATACATGTCCATAGGAAATCATCTTCCTCTTATAGAATCTAGGGTACATTAAACTAAGAAATTAAAACTATAAAAATCTTACCTCAAGTATCTAGAATAGTTGAGTGATGCAGAGAGGTACAACTACAATCTCAAATCTTATAGCGACGACCCTGATCAAACTACCAAGTTTATAGGAATCAACTTTGAATTGGTCTTATTAAGTGCTCTACAAAAAAACCTAACTATAATCTTGAACCATAATCATGGTAGGATAATACTATTATGGGTTTAGATAATCATAAACGAATGATTCCATGCACAATGAGAAGTAAATTAAATGCAAGAATAATTATCTAGTCAATGGATTCCCAAACCAAACATGTTACATAAATGTCAAAATATAAATAATTATTTATCTTCTAAGGATCAATATTATATAAAAAACTCATAAGGAATCCATCACAAGAGAACACATAACACATATAGAATATAGGTAATCCTTCGCATCTCAATATAAACTACCATATGATCTAGAAGGAAGATCCGTATTAAGAATATTTGACAGAGGATATTCCTTCAACTTATAGAGAAAATATAACTCATTATAAGTCTCTGAATCAATAACTCTTCTCTTAACAATGATAGGATCAATAAATAGTATGAGAACATCACATCCATATATTTTAATAAGAGTTGTATGACTATATATAGAATTATTTACTAGATAAGAGGGACCCATGGTTTACTTAGATAATATCTAGGTGAAATGACACAAGAAAGACCTGAAATATCATATATGATAGTTGAATGACACATGTATTGACTTGTAACCTATAAATGATTCCATATAGTTTTAATTTTATTAATAGGTTATCTGATTCCTAGAGAAAGCTGCATCTATGATGGTCTCACTGGTCCGATAACTGAACTTAAGACCCTGTTAGTATCACTACCCTAATTACAAAACCAAAAATCAAAAGAAAAATAATTAAAAATTTCACAAATAATACTAAAACTACTATAATACCATTACAACATGACCTAATTTATTGAGACCCCACCCAAGCTTGTGGTAATCTGGGCATGCCACTTCAATTCCACCTTCAATAGGCTAGGACTAGCGACTAGAATAGAAAAGATATAACCATACAGTGGAGGCCTTATTTTATAACAACCTAAAACATGAATGAGTCGATAATATATAAAAAAGATTAAAAAATTAGAAGGTTGATATATAACTGATGAACTATATATAATGTGAGAATGGGACATCAATACAAAGTACAATTCTATATAGGAAAAAACCATAAAGGGAAATACATATTCCAACAATAATAACCACTTGGTACATATGATTATAGGTATAGTATGACACCTACTATCTATAGTGACTCTTAGAAAAGATATCATATATAAATATCTCCACTATAAACCATCACAAGACACCATGTAACAACTACGCTAATTCCACTAGCTCTAT
Organism: Viscum album; assembly: GCA_963277665.1. Taxonomy (NCBI): domain Eukaryota; kingdom Viridiplantae; phylum Streptophyta; class Magnoliopsida; order Santalales; family Viscaceae; genus Viscum; species Viscum album. Next base: position 858,025,657 of record OY728166.1, read on the forward strand.
GCCCACCAATGATATCTCTTAAATGTGCAACATTTTCATATACACTACATGTGTGGTGAAAAATTACACACATGGGTGAGTATAAAAATATTCATTAAGAAATATCCTACTCAAAAATTAAAGATAAAAGAAAAAATTAGTTTAAAAAAATTATTGGGAATAGTAGAAGGCATTCTAAAGGAACCAGATATGCTCTAATATTAAGAAAATCCTATAAAAGTAAAGAAAATAAATCTAAAAAACACATTTTCACTAAGAATAATATCACATAAGTAACTAGTTATACCTAAGGTAGAATAAGATCCATAACACCCAAAGTTTATTGTTTGATAAAAAGACATAACTAGACGGTATCTATAAAGGCTCAAATGGCTGCTAGCATCTCAAATGCATCTGTATGCCGTTATATCATAAGTTTTTTTTACTCCTAATCTTTTATCCTTCCATAAATTTAATGAAACCTATTTGGAATTGTATTAGGGGACCATGAACCATCAAGGTATATGTGAATCAACCAAGGGATTACTTGACCCTTGTGAAGGACTACTCCCAACATATGAGGATCATCGACTCTACTGATGGATGACTAAGCCTCAACTGATGAAGAAGAACCTACTCCACTAATAGTGGATGCTATCTAGATATATGGAGAAGTACCTAAACTCCAAATTCATATGGGGGGACACATTGTATCATGTATATATATCTAGTGAAGTACCCAAAAACTCATTTGTATAGGAGTGTTCCTGGACACATGGAGGAGTACCAACATTGTCTCTGCTCCAAACATATCACCATCCATTTGTTGTCACTCTAGCAAACCTATGACCCTAAAACTATCCAAACCGCAATGTGAACAACTTCTAATGACCATGTTAATTTTACTATTGAGCTCTATATGATTGGATACATGGAATAAACTGACGATATATTAAAAACTATCATTTATGTGAGAAATCATGAGGATTACTATAAATTTCCCAATGCATGGAATGTATAGTAGGGTACATGTTGTGTAGGGATCTCAGGAAAGGATGGTTGTGTATTCTCATAAATTAAATCTTATGAAATCTTTATAAATTAATTGTCTCATATTGTACACAATGTGTATGAATAATAGGTAGGAAATTTAATATAATTCCCCAGAATGAAATTATAATTTATTCTTATGTAGACAACATGGTGCCTCTAGAAATAAATGATGTGTGAAACTACTCAGGCTAAAGGCATGTCTTCTGGATGCATGAAAATTTGTCTTTCAAGTTGTAAATGATGTATGTGTGGTACACATGACATGTAAATATTATGTGGAAATATTAATTTAGATTCTATATACATCGAGTAAATCTATAAATTATACATGGTGTGGGTGAAGAAAAACACAAGGCATGTGGCCCTGAATTTGTTACATGACATTTATGTGGTTACATGTCGAAGAGAATGGTTTCGAGTTGCATGGTGTGTGAACTAAAGTCAAACAACTTGTGAAATTTAAAATCATTTGGAACACTATCACCACCAAGTCTAAGTCACCCAAAAATATTCCCATGAGGTTAAGTTTCATATATCATTAAAAGATATAAGGAAACCATGAGTTATAATTTACATGAAGTGTGACTTGAGACTACAAAAAAATTAGTAACAAAATATCTAAAAATATAAAAACTTCATCTTTAGGCTGTGAAAGCTACTGTAACCTCCAATACAATACATTCCTCCACCATCATAAAAAACTATGACCCTTAAATCCTAAAACACACCTTTACAGATTAAATTTTGACTAACTTTTAGTGTCTATTACATCATTGTGTTGATGTAATTGATCCAATCCTAAAACTTGTCATGTCACCGCTGTCCTGAAACCTAGCCTATGAATTATTTGGTTTCCCTTCATTATAGTATCATGAAATAATAATTTAACTCAAACATGAGGAATGCAAAAACAATTTCTAAGATGATGGTGGATAAAGGAATACCCAACCACCCAAGGAAAGGCTCACTTTTAGGTTCATCAGAGATAATTGGTGCAAGATAAGAATAAAATCACCACATGTGAGTAGAATAATTTCTCAAATGTTTATGAAAATTCACATAGAATTTATTTAAATAACAAAAAATCTAACAAATAATAATTTTTTTAGTAAAATTATTATAAATATTCTTCCTCAATAAAAAATCACTTTATATAAATTATTTAGTTAACATTATTAAACCAAAAATTCACAATGAGAATGTGGATTCATCCCTGAGTTCATCTAATGATATAAATAACATATTTAATCAAATAAGCTAGCATGATTGATAGAGATATACAATTAAGGTAAAATATTATATCCTTATGTGATATAAAATTATCTAATTCAATTATCATATCCAATATCCTTTGAATCCTATTTCTTTTCCAGATATAAAAATATTTAAATAATTATATCCACATAATAAATATGTTTAGGACAAAGCAAAATTATTTATTGAGAATGTGTTACAGATGGGAAGAATAATTTATTTAATATTAGTATTTTTCTTATTTTTTTATTAAAACTTTTTCATATAAGAAAATGTTTTCTATTGGAAAAATTCTTTTAAGAATAAGGAATTTTATAATAAATAATTTTTTTCCTTTGATCAAGACCAATGACCGTTGCGGAAAGAAAACTAAAAAATCGAGCTTTCAACCATTTTAAATCCTTATGAATTTTCATTGTAAATAAAACCTTTATTTAATTACTATAAATTATTTACTAATTAATAATATTTAAAATCCTTCATGATTTTTATTCATTTTATCACCTTATAAGTTTTAATTTATTTGATCATGAGATGAAGGGTACTAAATCACACAACATAAATGAGATGAAAAAAATTAAAAATTACCACCTTGATGGCATGTTATTTATGATTAATGATAATTTCATGTTACTTGATTTTCATTGTCACCGCCACTATGAAGAATATAAATAAGAAAAAAAATTCTTCATTGAATGAAAAGAGATATATCTCTCTCTAAGTTTTTATTTCACTAACAGAGAGGAGATAAAGTGGTGTAAATTCCTTTCAAAATTCCCATTAGTAGAAATTACCTAAATTAAATAGGGAAAGAAATTATTTTCTTATATAAACTACCATAATAAATCCACATAATACTCAATTTAATTTCCCTAAATAAATAAAATCAATTAACTCTCCTATAAAATCTAATCAACACCCCAAAAAAGATTTCCCCTACTAATAATATCTAATTTCTATATCAACATCAATGGAATTTCTTTTTCACATAACCATGGACATGTCATCCTCACAATATCATATTTAGAACAATAAAAATAAAAATATATTTTTATTTAATTCAAAGTACACAAATTCTTGGTCTTAGGGTTCAAAGATGTGCCATACAAAATATACCTCTCCTAGGAAAAAACTCTCACTTCGAACATAATCGTGGTGTCAAAATTTTGATTCAATGTCACATTTTGGAGTTCTGAAATGTTTACACTTATGGGATTAATATTTATTTATTTAATAAATATTAAATATCATTAAAATTATAAACTATATTATAATTTATCCCAAATTTAAACCTAGGATCAATAATAAATTTTGGGTTTAATGGAACCATCATATTTTTTAGAGGTCAATAATTTGGGTAAATTAACTATTTTACCCTCTTTAAGGGACCAAACCCCTAAAAATAAAAAAATTAAATCTTACATAGGAAAAAATTGGGTCTCTAGAAGGATTACACTTGAATTTGATATATTATTAGATACTCCTCATGACATAGAAAATTAATAAAAAAATAACACTATCATAAACATAATTCCAAATAACTTGTGCACTTGAAGTGTACTAGGAAAGCTCACTGAGAAGCACTAATAGTTGAGGGGTGAATCAATTCTACCAAAAAAATGATATTTTCTTTGTATATAACTATATTTATCATAGTTTTTAATGCTTTGGATCTAAAAGTAGAACCATTCAGTGATGATAAAATATACAGAGAAATAAACAAATAACATTATGTAATAGATTTATAAAGTTTAGAAAATATTTTTATAGGGTGGATAATCTTTAGTGTTATTAACCAATATGATGCTTATATCCACGTTCTTATACTATTATTAAAAATAACAAGTAAATGAGTGTTAAGATAGTTCTAACCTCTGTATAAGAAAAATAAAAATAAGAAAGTCGATTGGTATTCAATAACCCTTTTTGAGTGCCTTAAAGGCTATATTAACTATGCACTGTTATTATTATGCTAAAATCCATCCAAAAATCCCCATATATGATATTATGAAGGTTTTTGTGGGATATAACAAGTTTATCACACTTTAACAAGTAAAAAAACCACATATATATGCATGAAAAAACTATGATGTGGTCAGATTTAGCAATGATGTGGGTTGGCTTGTAAAAGCTAGATATGAAATCCCAGACTAGATAAACTCGAACTCCCTCAAATATTAGTGGACATTTTTATCCCCTAAATCGTATCTCTAAATTCCTCTATACGATAATCTAAGTGACCTATATATGAATTCCTTAGCTCTAAAAAACATCAAAACCATGAATCATTCTCCCTTGAACATGGTGTACATGGATTTTTCATTAAACTATGATTTCCTCAACACCAATTTTTTTTTCAACTATTTCAGGGCGAGTAAACTGTGATCATAATATATCTCTTTAAAGAGACCTCTCAATTCATACTTTAATCTATATATCTAAATCTAGTCAAACCATGTGAATTTCCAACTGAAATTGTGATTTAATAAAACAAACCATAACATAATGTGATTTATCATATCTATGAGCATGAATTATAGTAAGTTTTGACTATCAAAAAATTTATTTTCCCTCCAAATGTTCACTAAATATTTCTTCACACTAATCGTGATGGGTTTTTTGTGAGCACCATAATGTGATTTTTATCTCCTCATAAATTAATCACTCCTTTACGCTAGATCTAAAATTCAATTAATTAATAAGGAAATTATAAAAAAATATAATAGGAAAACATATAATACACCCACAGATGATTATTTTAAGAAATTAGTCATAAAAAACTCAAATTATAAGAGTTATTTAAATACCACCCCATTTGATAATATTGTTTTTTGAGAGTTATTCACCCCTTGTGGTAAAGATAAAAACAATATTGACCAAGTATACATTTATATCTTCCAATACCCCCTTATCAACTCAATTGATGAGGTTTATTAAATCTCCACTATCTTACAAATTATCATCCATACCCCCCTTTTGATTTTTTATAACATAGTTAAACAAAGTGACATATTTTCAAAATTTAATATACCAACACCTCATGTCTCCCCCTATATGAAAACTAATATATTATTCTATAAATTTTTATACTCCCTAAGTAACAAGTGTCTCTCCTACTTTGAATGAATTTAGCCTAAAATATTATCCTACTTAGTCAAAAAACGAAAAGGAATAAAAGAGATAAAATAAAATAATATACTCACTAATATTTTGGGAGGTAATTCACTCCCAATAACACTTTCAAGTGTTGGAATTCATCCTTCACTATGGGATTCATCAAGATATTCACTAATTTATATTTTATTGGAACATATTATAAATTAAAATCTCTACATAACACCTTTCACTTGATGAAGTGTTAATTTATAAAAATATTTTTCAACCATAGATGTTTTATTAGATTCCTTGAATAATTAATTATACTTTGATTTTCATACGCAATCATCAATGGGTATATGCATTTACCCTCATTTCTTTAAGTTAATAATACATCCAAATAATTTGGGTTTTCCTTATTATTAACTAAAATAATCATATTTTTTACACTTAATGTGTCTAAGACCTTCTTCTTTGATTTCCAACCATTATAACTTCCTTAAATAAAAAATGAACCTCCAAAAGTTAATTTACAGTCTCTAACATCACCTGAGAAATAAGTATAAAAAAATATAATTATATAAATATTAATCCTTATCACACCTCAAGATATTATTTAGAGTTTGTTTTACATAGATTTGGATCTATTTTTATATCATAATATGTGATTGCTTTGAATTGATTCGAAATAATATACAAATAGTAATAGAAAACCCAACATCTAGTCTAGATGCTTTAAAAAATAGTAGGGTTTTTATAATCCTTAAAAACTCATTTTCATTTAGAATCCTTTTATTTTTCATATAAGGAAAACTTATTCTAAATTTATATAAGAGTTTATATCTATATTTATTCTTCTATTAAAAACCTACTTTGTAACTTGTGAGCATAATTTTGTTATGAGAGGAAGATATAATCTACCGTGTTCATGAATTGAAAAACCATTAATATTTCTATCTCCCTAAGAATCAAAATTTTGTTATTTTTTAATTTGTTAAGAAAAATACTTACATGTATTCACTTTTTTTCTAGTAAAAATAATTTCATTTACATACACATTCATAATGAAAGAGTTTGTGTCATATCCCTTAATATATAGATTACTATTCACCCTGACTTTAATAAAATTAACTCTCCTTAAAATATTTTATAACTTTAAAAACCACAATCAAGGAGATTTTTAATCCCATATAACATTTTTTTAGATTATAAACTTGAATACCATCACCATTAAGGATAAAACCATCTAGTTGTACAATATAGACCTCTTACTTAAGTTCACCATTAAAAACATTGACATTACAATTGGAACACTTTGTAATTTCTTTGATCATATATTATAAAAAAAATAAGAATCATTTCAAGCCTCATGACCATATAAAATTTCTCATCAAAATATATTCCCTTAATTTAAGAGCAATAATTACATACTAGATGAGCCTTATTCCATGCTACTTCTCTCTCCTCATTGAATATATTTTGAAAGATCCATATTTTATTTGAAAACATTATTATCATTGGGATAGTAATACAATTCAAAAGTGTCATTATTATCATTCTAATTAATCTCTTCTTCCATAAATTCAATCAAAACATCATATTATAATGCTTTATACATATTTTTTTATTCAACTTGAGAAATAAAACTCTTTTGATTGGAATTTAACAAACTTATATAGATTTAAACACCATTGATATTGTATCCAAGTATATTTTTAGACTCTATTTATTATATAAGTATTATGAAATTATTGTTAGGAAAAAACTGATAAGGACGATTATCATATTCAGGTATTTTATTTTGTTATCAAGGAAGTTTAAGAAGAAAAGAAATATACACACTTTGTAAAAGAAGATGATCGAACTAAACATCATATTTATTAAATAGGAATAAAAATTCTTATAAAACCCGTATGTTTGAGAATAATATATCTATAACAAAAGGTTTATCAAACTAACCTTGATTCCGAAATTAAAGAAAGATCATAATGAGGAAAGGAATATGATTTAACAAATATATAATTTGAAAATATAATTATTATTTTTTATTCTGTAATTCAAAAAAACCATAAGTATCCTATAAAACTTGGTATGCAATCTTGATTAAAGAAAGGGGGAGAAAAATTGCTTCTACTTGTATTGAGGCCAATCGTATTCAGACTTGTTAGAAAAGGAAGATATTGCTAGAAAAATAGAAAGTTAAAATACTTTCCAATTTAAGTTAGATGATGATATATATGATATTCAATGTACTAAAAGTCATGAAGGAAGTCATGATTACAAGATAAAGTTTGTGAAAGAAGAAAGTTTCTAAATCTGAAATTTTTTGGTCTTAGATCATCGGTGTGAGTTTGCTAAAAGCATATTTTTTGAAGGCTAAGAAGGATGATCGTAATGTGAGAAACAAAAGGTGATGGTTTTCAGTTAGACAAAAAGACAAAAGATTTAAATATTTGGAGAAATAATTTTAAGAGAATAATAATCAGAAAAGAAAAAATGTTGAGTGATGAAATATCATTGGTATTGTATTCAGAAAAAAGAAGTTACTAAAGTTGAAGATGTTGATACCGATCCATCAGACTCAGTATACCATAATAATATTTAGAGGAAGAATTTTTTTCATTGATATTTATTGTAATCAATAAAAAGTAAAAATAAGTAATGTTTTTTATGCCAATAAAAAAATAAATTCAACGAACAATCAATAATATAGTCAACATTTTTACCACGATAATTTTTTATTTTCTACAAGTGACTCCGGAGAAAAGAAAAATTTCTTTATCGAGTGGGTTAACAGAGAGAATAAATTTGCATTTATTTCAAATATTTTTATTCACATATGGGTTATGATCCATTATATTGAAAAATATAATGTCTTCATCAATATAAATAAATCAAAATGATAATATTGTTTTTACAATTGATACAGTGCAATACAATGGAATGTATTATGTTATGATTTTCTTTCAATAAGGTTAAGAAAATCAGAGTGACCAAATTACCTCATCATAATGGATAAATCATAATGAAAAATTGGAATTGGAATCATACTTAAGTTTTCTAAGATTATTGAAGCTTTCTATTTCTTTATATATTCAAGTGGTATGGATCATCATAATAAAGAAATATTATTAGAAAATTATAATGGTGAATCAGAACCAAAATGAAGTTTTTAAAAGAAATCAGAAGTTATATGTAGTTTTTATAAGATTCCAGAAGGTTTAAGAAGAGTTTATAACCATTAAATAATTAATAAATGCACCTAAAATTTCATAGGAATTTATGTTTTGGTAAAATTTGGTTGACTGTGAAGAATTTTCAGAATCCAACCCAAACCTCTTTTAGGTCGACTATAAAAGGTAAAAATAATTTTTAATTTTCCTAACACAATTAATATTTATATTTTGAGATATAAGCTCTGAATTTCCAGGGAGAATAAGTTTATGGATTGAGTTTTGTTGAATAATTTTTCCAGATAGTAGAAGAAAGGATAAGAGAAATTATATCATTTAGGGTTTTCAGAATCAGACCAGATAACCAGATTGGGTCATCCAATCTGAAATAGGAGTGGTTAATAATTGTCTCAATTGTATTATGACAAATAAATATTACCATATTGATAAATTAGACTTGGTAATTAGACTAAGAAATCTGACTGAGTGTCATTCTGAAGTCCAGAAAGTTCTTACCAGCTTCTGGGTAGTAATGTGATGAATTTTTTTGAAAGTTCCTATTTTTGAAATTTTATTAAGAATAACCATTACATTTTTGTTAAAAAACATTATTATATCATTTCATTCTATTTGAATCACATGAACTATTGTATTTATCATAGATTTACATGAGTTTAAAGGCATATCATAATCATTTTATTCCACACAAAATTATTTTTTCAAGTTGATTGACTGGTATTGGATTGTTATCAAACCATACCAAGGATGTTGGTACTATTGTTGAGTAGGGAACATTGTAAATTCTTCTGTACCCCTTCATGTGTGTTTTTTTTAGTAGGGAAAAAATATTTCCTAGGAGGTGAGTGTTGTTTTAAAATAAAGGATACTTAAAAGAAAAATATATCACTAATTAACCCCTCCCCCTCTTAGTGATATAATTATCTTAACTGGTAAATTAAAATTGGTATCAGAGCTGAAGGTCCCCTTAATTTATTATTTACTGAATTTTTGAAGAGAATTTGATAGGGAATATAGTCTTCAATGGTATGAACTATCATATCTGGAAAGATTTAATGTTTCACTATCTTATGTCTATTAGGTATGATGTTCTTGAATTTGAAAAAAATGGTTTTCCTCCTATTGATGAGAAATTAACTCTTAAATATATTGAAAAGAATAATTTGTAGAATGATGTAAGGCCCAAAAATGATTTACTCTCATCACTTTTTGAAATAATTTTTTTAATATTAAAAGGAATTTCCACTAACAAAAGTATGTAGGATAAGATAGAAAACATTTATGAAGGAAATACAAAACTAAATAAGGAAAATTTACAAATTTTGAGGCTGATGTTTTATTATATCAATATGGGTCAATGAGAATATATTTGCAACTTCTTCACTATAGTTAATGAAATTTTCAACACTATCAGATGTCTTGTTGAAAAATTAGAAGATTATATAGTTGTTGAAAAAATTTGAGAATCATACCTAAAAATTATCATGCTAAAGTTTCTTCATTGGAAGATAAAGATTCATAAACATTATATTTGAATGATTTCTATAGTACTCTAATTACATATGAAATGAGAAGGGAGAATGTTATCAATGGAAAAACAAAAACTAATAGAGAAATTTCTTGAAAAACCAACAATAAATAAAATTCTAAGAAAGTTCTTGAGAAAGATTATGTTTCTAATTCTGAGTCCGAAAAAAGGAATGCAAAAATATTTATAATATTTTATCCTTGTTTTATAAAAATATGATAAGAGTTATACGTAAATAAAAAGGTAAAATTTCCTTGGAAATCTTTTAATGTGGAGTCATTGGTTACTTTGCAACTAATTGTACTCGAGGAAAGAAAGAAGAGGATAATGATGAAGAAGAAAGAAGGCTAATAAGGTTGTGGAAGAAACAAGGTGACAAGGCCAAATATGTTTCTAGAGGAAAAGGTAAAAATTTCTCATAATCTAAAATGGGAATTTTATTATCTAAAGATATAAAAGAAGAAGATATTGATTCTAAATCCAAAAAATCCATTGATTATATTGGTGAGAATAATTTTTTTACAATAGTAAATAATAAAGAGTTTGGAAACAACGGTTTTGAAGAAGAATAAGAAACCCAATTAGAATTTAATCTTAAATAAAAATTGAAAGAATATCTAAGGAATACTTGAAGGCTTGAAAAATAAATCAAGAAGTTAAAAAGAGAAATTTCTTCAACAAAAATTTAAGAAGTTTTTTTTGATGAGAAAGTAAAGATAATAAAAGAAATTGATAATTTGAAGAAATATATTGAGAAATAAAATAATCATAATGAACATTTGAAAGTCAAACAGAAGGAAAAAAGAATAATAATTGGAACTTGTCCAACAAAAAATTTCTAAAGTTGAACAGAGAGGTGCAAGTTTTAAAAACTGTATCTCTAAAGTTAGTGAAAGTTCTTGTAAGTAGACACCTGATAAGGATAAAAAAATTTACCTTATAAGGTTGAGAAGAGATATTGAATTGTTTCTAAGAATAATTAAGCTAAGAAATTTATATATATTTCTAACACCATCAATGTAAGGAAATAGAAAGTTACTAATCATTCTAAGTCAAAAGAATTTTCTATTTTTTCTAGTTTCAATAAGGTTGAAAAGAAAACCAAAATGAAAAAAATATTCTAATTGATAACATAAAGCTTGGTGCTCAAAAAAGTTGTAAAAATAAATACAAGAAGGTTTTTTAGAAACATGTTCACAAATCTAGTTAGTATGGAAGTTTTAGAGGGAAATATTCTTTCTATGGATACAATTGGTATTGTGGTGGATTCAGAAACACGAAAAATATGCATTGGTTCAATCAATAACATTAAAAATATTCCATAAATTTTATAAGGAAAAGTTTGAGGTGGATTCAATATTATCAAAGGAAGAAGGATGAATAAGATGTTCGAAAGAAGCCTGAGGAGGTTGGTGTGAAAATTGAAAATCAGTTCCAACTTATGGACACTATTTTTGAAATATGTGAACAACCTGAAAATTTTGCTAAAGGATGTATTGTTTTTTTACCGACACAACAAAATGTTGTTAACAATTTTTAGAATCTAGAGAAGAATAAATAAAAATGGAATGAAAAGGATCTTGTTGTAGAATCCTCTATGAATGATATAAAATGTGAATGACCATGGATCTGGTATAGTGGGTTTTCTTATCATATGACAAGAGATTTAATGTTTTTGAAGGATGTGAAATATTTTAAATAAGTAATAGTGATATTTGGAAATGAAGAATATTTGAGAATAAAAAGTTTTGGATCAACCATCATTGGGATAGAACAATTAAGATCCAAGAAAGATTTGTATGTTTATGGGATGAAAAACAACATTCTAAGTGTTTCAAAACTCTCTGATGAAGAAAAAAAGTCATTTTTTGAAAATATGTTTTTTTTTGTAAAATGTGAGGAATATGGAAAGATTGTCATAAGAGAACAATGTATAAATGGAAAATTATTTCAATTTGGTGAAATACAATACTCTTGTTACTTGTTCATGGTAGAAGAAAATTTGTTGTGGCATAAAAGGTTGGGACACATTTTTCAAAGACACAAGAGAAATTTATTTATGAGAGAAAGTGTATGAGATATTCTTGACATGTCAAGAAGAAGTGATTGGAATTTTACTAATTTTCCAAAATGAAAAATTACTAATTCAATGCATAAGAAAGTTAAGATTTGTTCAAAAAAACCACTATAACTTATCCATTATAATATATGTGGGCCAATGAGAAAACAATAAACTAATAAAGATAAGTACGTAATAACTTTCATTAATTACTTTACTAGCATTACTTGTGTTATGTATATGATACATAAGTTAGATGTTATGAAAATGTTTAAAAGTTTTAGGAGAAAATTTTAGAAGTGACGTTAGTATTCGGTGAAGAAGTTGAGAATTGATAATGGTGGTGAGTATATAAATAAAGAATTTGAAAGTTATCATGAGAAGTATATAATTCAGCATGAGTTTAGTTTACCATACGAACCTAAAAAAATGGGGTTTCTAAAATAAGGAACATGAGTTTGGCGAAAATGGGGAGAAATATGTTACTTAAACAAGGTCTTTCTCCTAACATTTAGAGGAAAGACATGAAAACTACTATGTATATTAAGAAACGATGTTTCTATAGAACAATCTCATATATGAATCTATATGAAATGTTTAATGAAAAAACTCCAAGTTTAAAACACTTCATATTTTTTGGGAATCGATGCATCATAAATAAGAAAGTTGGAAACCTTAGAAAGTTTGAGCATAGTGGTGAAGATAAAATTTTTATTGTCAATGCTCCAGAAGGAAGAGTATACAAATGTTACAATCAAGAAACGTGAAGAATTTATGATTATTTTTTTAATGTTATTTAAAAGGATGAGGAAGATAAACAAACTCAGGATGTTAAGGAAGATGAGCAAGATAAAGAAATATTTTTAAAATAATTCTGATAAGGATACTAAAAATAGTAATCCTACTCAATAAGAAGAATCAGACTCAACTATTTTGACTAATGAGGAAGAAACTCAAATATCTCATCCTAGGATGAGGAGGAAAGTGGGGGATTAGAATATTATTGGTGATCTACATCAAATGGTTTAAACAAGATGAACATAAAAGGTTTTTACACACACTTCTTTGTACTCAAAAGTCACACCGAATTATGTGAATTAAGATTTTGAGCATCCTGAATGGGTTTAGTCCACAAATAAAGAGCTGGATCAGATAGAAAATAATGATACATGGGAACTCATACCTAATTTAGATAAAAAAATGTTATTGGTACAAAGTGTATTTTCTATAACAAGCTAAGTGAATAAGGTGAATTGATAAGAAAAAAGGAAAGATTCGTGTGCAAAGGTTACTCACAAATTGAATGTGTTGATTTTGATGAGACTTTTTTTTAGTGTAATGGTTAGAAATAATCAGAATATTTCTTTCTATTTCTGTACAATGAAGTTACAAAATTTTTCAAATGGACGTAAATTCTGCATTTCTGAATAGGGATTTTGACAAGGAAGATTATATTGGACAAACATGTGTATTTTTTGTTGGGAAAGAATAAATTTATGTGTGTAAACTAAAGAAATCCTTGTATAGTCTAAAACAATCTCCAAGATCATGATATTATAAATTTTATACTTTCTTGAGGAAGATGAATTTTATGAAAGTAATATTTGGTTTCAATATTTATATTAAGGAAATTTAGGAATTCTCCATCATCATAATTGTTTATGTTGATGACATTATCATTGCTAGGAATGATGAATGATCTTATGAAGGATTTTATGAAGAGATAAAAACATTGTTTGAGATATCCTTGTTGGGATAAATAAAATACTTTCTTAGGTTATAAATCTTACAGAATAAGAAGAAAAATTTTATTTATAAAGAAAAATATGCTAATGAACTTATTACAATGTTTGGAATGGAAAACTAAAAAATAGTTTCCCCACCAATTTCAGTGGGAAACAAGTTGAATAAAGATGGATAAGGTAAGGAAGTTGATTAGAAATAGATTCATAAGTTGATTAGAATTTTGTTATTTTTCACTACCTCGAGACCCAAAATTGATTATGAAGTTACCTTATGTGCAAGATTTCACAGTTCTCCTAAAGAATAAAATTTACTTTCTAGAAAAAATATTCTAGATATATCAAATTATTTTTTTTTTGGAATCAGTTATGATAGCTCCTAAAGTATTAACTTATGTGAGTATTCCGATATTGATTGGGTAGGAAATGTTGATGGCAGAAGATCCATATCAAGTGGAGTATTATTTCTAGGAATGATTTGTGTTAGTTGGCATGAAAATAAACAAAATTAAGAAACTCTAATTACAGTTAAAGCTAAGTATGTTTCTTCCACTCAAGACGGTACACAAATTATGTGGATGGAGACTCAGCTATAATTTTTACTTATTAAATTAATGTTACCATTGCTCTTAGGTTGTCATAATCAAAGCGTAATAAAACCTACCAGGAATGTGGTATAAAATTATCATTAAAAACATATTTATATTAAATATCATTTCATAAAAGATCATTTGGAGAAGAATGAATTAAATATAGAGTATATTACAACAAAAAAAATAAGTTTCTAACATTTTTACAAAACCTTTATCGAAGGAACCTTTTCAAAAACTAAGGTTGAACATGGGAACAAAACCACTTTCTCATTAAGGTTTAGGTATGTGTTTTTTTACCCTATCTCATCTTGTATTTGTATAGTGTTTTCAAGGGGGAATTGTTTTATAAATCCATCCATTGTTATATGTTAAACCTTTTAAGGAAGCATGTAAATTAGGGGAGTTGTGGGTAAGATGTGAACCCAACATTGTAAGTCTGTGAACTCTTATAACAATTTTTTGGGTTTTTTTAGGAAACTTTTGTTATAGGAAAGTAGAAAAAGAAAAGAAAAAGGTGAATAAAGTTGTTAATAAAAGATTAGAATGTTCTCATGAATACTTTTTTTGGGAAACATGGTTTTTCTATCAATAATAATATTTTCCTACAATGATTTAGCTCATGTAGGATTATAATTGTTGAGATGTAATCCATCTATCTAGGTTAAAAAGTCTAGTGATTTATAAACCTTGGTTGATAATAAAAACACAAGGGGGATATTGTTATAAACAAGATGATAAAAAATATTATCATATTCAGGTATTGTTTTTTATTGTCAAGAAATTTTAAAATAAAAGAAATCACCTCAATTTGTAAAATAAGATGATCAGACTGAAAATCAGTTTAAGTAAATTAGACTCAAAATTATTAGGACATTCCATATGTTTGAGAATAATTTTCTAGAAGAAAAGGCTCATTGAACTCACCCTGAGTCTAGAGTGAAAGAAATATCGTAATGAGGAGGAGAATCAGATTCAACATGGATCCAAATTTAAAATCATACAATTATTTTCTCTTTTTTAATTCAAATAAAATCATAAGTATTAAGTAAAATTTTTTATGAAACATTTATGAAATAAATAGGAATAAAAGGTTATTAAAATCGTATTAAGTCCAATCATATTCAGGCTTGGTAGAAAAGGAAGATGTTGTTTGAAGAATGGAAAGTTATAATACATTCCAATATAAGACATATGATTATATAACTGATCTTCAATGTAATCAAATTCATTAATGAAGTCATTCTTACAAGATAAAGTTTATGAAATAAAGAAGTTATTAAAGCCTAAGATTTCTAGTATTAGATCATCGATATGAGATTACTAAAAGTAGATTTGTTTGAAGGCTGAGATGTATGATCATAATATGAGAAATTGAAGGTGATAGTTTTCAGTTAGAAAAAAATACAAAAGATTTAAATATATAGAAAAAGAATTTGAGGATAATCATAATCATAAAATAAGAATAATTTTAGTGCTGAAATACCTATGGTTTTATATTGATAAAATAAAGAATTTTCTGAAGTCAAATTTGCTGATACCGGTCCTTCGAACTTGGTATACCATCTTAATCATTAGATGAAAAATTGTTTTCATTGAGAGTTATAATAATAAATAAAAAGGAAAAATAAGTAAATATATTGGAGTCCAATATGATAATAAATTCATAGATCAATCAACAATATAGTCAACATTTTTCATCAAGATAAATTGATGATTTTATATAAGTGAATTAAAAGAAAATAAGGATTTACTTATCAAGTGGGTTTAGATAAAGAAGAATTTTTTTTGATTTCAAATTTTTTTATTCACATGTGGGTCAAGGGCCATTGTGTTGATGAATCTACTATCTTCATCCAAATTAAGAATTCGAATTGAGAAGATTGGTTTTCTAATTGATACAGAGCAAAACAATGGGATGTCTTCAGTTTTGATTTGATTGCAAGAGGGTTATGAAAATTGAAGTGACCAAATAACCACATCATAATGAAGAAATCATGATGGAAAATTGGAATCAGAATCAGATTGATTTTTTCTAAGAATATTGAGGTTTTTTATTTCAATATTTTTTCATGTGTTGTAGAGCATCGTAATTAATAAATTGTATTGGAAAATTGGAATGGTGAATCAGAATTAGATTGAAGTTTTTTAAGTAAATCATAAGATATATAATGTTGTTAGAAGATTAGATAAGGTTTGATAAGAGTTGAGAATAATAATGAAGTTATAAAGGAACCCAAAATTCAAGAATAATTTATATTTTGGGAAAATTTAGTTGAGTGAGAAATATTTTAGAATCCCACCTAAACCTATTTTTTGTCGACTATAAAAGGATGAAGTACTTTGTACTTTTTCTGAAATAAGTACTATTTAGAGAGAAAAGAGAGAAGATATGAATTTATAGGGAGAAGAAGTTTTTGGTTTGAGTTTTTTTAAATAATATTTCCTAGAAGTATAAGAATGGAGAAGATAAAAAGATAAGATTCATGGTTTCCATATTCAAACTAAAAAATTAGATTGGGTTTTTTAAAATGAGATAGGAGTTGTTCAGAATTGTCTCAACAATATTCTGATAGAGAAATATTTTCATATTGAGAAGTCTGACTTGGGAATTAGACTGAGTTTCATTACAAATTCTAGTAAGTTCTTACCATATTTTGGAAAATAAATTGAATAATTATTTTGAAAGATCATATTTATGAGAGTTGACCAGGAAGCATAGTAACATGTTTGTTACAAAAAAAATCTTATATCATTTCATGCTACTTGAATCACATAAAATATTTTATTGATCATAGTTATACATGAGTGTAAGGGAATATCGTACTCATTGTATTCCACACTGAAGGATTGTTTTTTAGTGGATTGTGTGCTATTGGATTGTTTCCAAACCATACCCAAGATATAGCTACTCTTGTAGAGTAGTGAAACTTATAAATTCTTTTTTTCTTTTTGAAGTGTGTTTTCTTTATTTTCATAAGGTAAAGAAATCCTTAACATGAGGTGAAGGTTTTTTTAATAGAAAGGAAACTTAAAAGAAAAATATATCTCCAATTCACCCTCACACTCTCAATGATAAAACTTTCTTGACTGTGAAATTGCACTTATTTTATCTTTACATTGGTCCTTCCTCATCACTAAAAATATCATAATTATCTTATTTATTTAGAAAAACTATTATATCAAATTATTTTGTAGCTTGTTATCCACCATAATATTCTAATGTTCCTTCAATATCATCATCAATAGGCACTGATATTAATGATGTACTATGATACTCCATGATTATAACTTCAAATATATCAACAATTTTCTTCAAATTCTTCATGTATAACCAATCAATCCTTTCACTAGGTTTATTTTTAAAAAATATCCCTTCATTGGAATTCTAATTGAATTTTACAGAACTTCCGACTTTGATTTTGATATATTATGGGATATTGAATACCAATAATCTCTTAAATTTTGGATTCTTCCCAAACTATATCTCATAAGGTGCATCATTGAAATTGGAAGCAATAGGAACTAGTTGAGAATGAAAAAAATAGTTATTGTTTCATGTCTCTAAAAATATTTTAAAGTTCCATATTTTGATAACATGGTTCTCCCCATGTCGAGAAAACTCTATTTATTCCCTCTAGAAACTCTATTTTATTATAGTGTGTATGATTAACTTTCATGCCTTATCTCATGCTTCTCAAGATATTCCTTAAAGTATTTATTCATTTATTTATATTAATTATTTAACCAAAATATTTTTATGACACACCCAACCAGATGCTCATCATATCTCCAAAATTCTTAAACCTATATAGTGACTACAATTTACTCAGCTGAAATAAAAAATATGTTTTATGAGTAAAATTAATATCAAAATTAATGAAATACTTATATCTATTGGTTAATTTAAATCTCATTACACAATAAACAAAATAATTTATCAATTTATGTTTATTATTTATTTATTTTTTCACAAGATTACGACTCTTGTTCAATATTTTACCTTTATAACACACATCACTTGTGTTACCTTTCTCACAAAAAATATTTGGTAGAATTATCATAGATTTATACCTGATAAATTATGATGCATTATTCTCACCCAAATGGAAAAGTCTTCAATATAAAATCTCATTCTCTCCCTTCAAAATCATACAACATGTTTTTTTTGATAATTAAAAATATAGAATAAAATATACTCATGTCTTATCTCTCTATGATAACTGTGTCATCCTTTATCCTCCTAATTATAGATATATTATTTTGTAATATCACCTCATTCCCCTTGTCACAAATCCAAGGTACACTCAAAAGGTTGATACTTAGACCATAAAAAAAATATAAAATCACTTGATTCAAACTTATTTCACTAATTTTGGTGCACCCAAATCCATTCACATCAAGTGATCTCTCATCTTGGAAAATGAAAACTCTTATACCATACCTTTGGATATCCTAAAATAGATGTCTATTATCATTAATGTGTGATGAACAAACACTATCCACTTTTAAAGTTTTTGAAACCACCTTATTCAACATGAATTTATATTTATTATTTCTCATATTGATAGATTTTTAGTTTTCATTCCTCTTCAACTACCCTAATAGTATCTAAAGACACTTATTAGAATTGTGTTGGGTTTAATCACACCTCCCTAAAGTTTGAGTAATATAATTACAATTTTTTTAAAAGTTTACCCACTCACTTATATTATATATTTGTTTACCTCTCATGTCCTTATCATAACCACCCTAATTCATGGAAATTCACTGATTGAGGGAGTGACATGATTTATGTCTACACAACTTGCAACACTGACATCTTCCTTAAAATAAAAATCTCTTTGGTTGAGAATTATATTCATCAAAATTGTATCACTACTTTATATTATGATTTGATCTTTAATAATTTATTTCAACTTCATAAAGATCATTAATTCACTACTTTACCTTATCTATTCCCTTAGGCTTATCCTTGATTTCCTTTTTTCTCTAAACCTAACCATTTTTGTGATTTTCAATAAATTAAATTGATGTATCAATCGGTGTCACATATTTATTTGGTGTTATTACCATATTATTAGCCTTATTTTCTACAATTACATTAATTTTATTGCTAAATTGTGTGCCAATACAAGTGTTTATGGTATAATAATGTAACATCCTGGTTCCGAAAGCCACCCAGAGGCACCCCGTACCCTGTTGGTCACATGGCCTCAAGTTACTTTTCCCGAACTCCAGAGGCTACCGACTAGCTGCGAGAGCCTTGGGTGTGATAGTGGGGAAACTATGCCCTCATTGTCAGAGTACACAGTAGAATTAACAACACATACAACATTGGAAGCAGTAAATATCCAACAACAATAACAGTGGAAGACTGATAAATAAACAACTGGAGCATAAATATATGTAAATGATGCATGATACATATATGCCTAGGAAAACAGCCAAACAAGTCACAATGCTGAATACACTACTAAACCAAAGTACAATAGAAAAACAATAGATGAGGAACTCCTCAACATCACAAGCCTCAGCTTGGTCCCTTGCTCTCCAGCTCTAGTGAAATCAAGAACTTGAAGTAGAAGGGTGCTTGACCTTATCTATACCTGTAACAATATAATCTGTTTTGGCCCAAAAGCATGACCCAAACATGGTGTAAGATAAAAATCCTAGTAGGAAACCACCCTAAGATTAGTGCCTAATATTCAATTAATATATGGCAGGTAAAAGTACAGAAAATAGTAAATAGGAAAGTACCTAACAACAAACAATCCATAGTCTCTAGCATAAAGTACAACCAAGAAAGCTCCCACTAAAGCAAGTAGAACAAATAGGTAACCCTCTAGGTAGTTCTCACAGCCTAACCCCTGTGGTTCAACCTACATGTACTAGCAACCCTCTAGGAGGAACACACAATATACCCCCAATGGTTTAGCTAAATAATAGACTCTTTGGGGAAGCACTCACCGTCAATTTCCCCTATAGTGTCATATCGTACTAAAGGCGCTCTGGGGAAGCACTGAACGTCTCATTCCCCCTATGGTCCATGTCGAGGAACTATAGACTCTCTAACGAAGCACTCAACGTCAATTCCCCCTGTGGTATCACATAGTAAATTAAAGACACTCTGGAGAAGCCCTTACGTCCATTCTCCCTATGGTCTACTACACTAGGTTCCCAAAGCCCAGTGTAAAGTCAGCAAGTATCGCATCGCATAATGACCAACGTATCCTCAAGAACAACTTGGATAGAATCTATAGTATCTTAGTATGAATGAATGTTCATACCATCCTACAAACTAGGCATGGAACTGGCAATATCCTAAGAGGAAAAACTAGACCAAACAGTTATAAACAGGTAAAAAATGCATGGGCAAAGCATCCAAAACATAGTAAATTACCCTATTCACAAACAATAACTTCTAATCAGGCACATAAGAAAAGAAGGACAACAAGAAGGGAAAAAAAGGAAACACGCAATACCCCATTCATGGGTATTGGTGGAATTTGCACAAAATACTCAATGAATTTCTATAGAAAGGAAAAAAACACCTACCTCGACGTTAGGAGATCGATATACTCGAACCTCGAAGCTTGAATCTCCTTGCAACGTCGTTGATCAAAGAAAACGTCCAAAACGCTCAACCCATGATAACTTGAGAAAGAGGGGGAATTGGGAAACAAATCTCTGGGAGAAGGAAGAGATTACCGTTGTGGTTCGAACACAATCGACAATGGTCAATTCAGAGATTAGAAAGAGGCTAGGGGGTTCCTCGAAGATCCATGGCTATACCGAATGCTCTTGGTCGAAGAAGCTGGAGAAGAAGACGGTTGTAGGGTTAAGACGCGACCCCGATGCATTTAGTGAAAAAAAAGTACACAACGTGTTATTTTGGAGTACCCGATGTGTACTAGGCTTTTCCATGCTCCACTTTAGGCGGCCTCCGCATCACCCCTACATGGCCATGTGCATGGTCATGACACGACCAACACGCGGCCTCGAGAAGGATCAAAGTACATGGTGTGTACTTCAAAAATTTCAAGAAGATCCTATTTTCTCAAAAACCTAAAAAAAAATGAAAAACATATCTGAAAAGAAGGTCCGAGTTCTTACAAACTTCCCCCCTTAAAGAAATTTTTCCCCGAATTTCCCTAGCAAGGCGTAGAAGAATAAACCCAAAACAGCTCCAGCCACTGTGATCGTACGTCGGCCTCCCTCTCCCAAGTCTCGTCCTTTACCTGCCCATGATACCATAACACCCGTACCAGAGGAACATACCAACCACATAGAACCTTCGTACTACGATCGACAATCCAGATAGGATGCTTCTCAAACGATGCATTTTCTTCAAGATCAACCTCATCAGGTTGAAGGAAATGATATGGGTCTAAAAAGTAACATCAGAGCTGAGAAATGTGGAAGACGTCATGCATATCCCGATACCTCTGAGGTAACTGAAGCCGATATGAAGTCGACCCAACTCTCTCCAACACCTCAAACGGCACGACGTACCATGGTGAAAGCTTACCCTGTCTTTGAATCCTCTTGTGTCCCAACCTCGGTGCGACACACAGGAAAACCTGATCCCCAACCTCAAACTCCAGAGGTCATCTCCGCTGACCAACATAAGACTTCTGTTGAGACTGTATCATAGCCATCCTCTTCCTAATCAACTTTATCTGCTCCGAGGTCTCCTGAACAAGATGAGGTCCCAGTAAAGATACCTCTCCCATCTCCAACCAGCATAAAGGTGATCGACATGGCCTACCATACAGAGCCTCGTAAGGTGAACTTTGAATAGTCACCTGAAAACTGTTGTTGTAGGAGAACTCCACAAGAGGTATATACTTCTCCCAAGAACCTCCAAAGTCTAGAATTCAAGCTCGGGGCATATCCTCAAGCACCGGAATCATACGCTCGGACTGGCCATCTGTCTGGGGATGGTATACTGTACTCAAAAGTACCTGTGTACCCAAAGCCTTATAAACCCCCTACCAGAACCGAGAAGTAAAATGTGCATCCCTGTCTGAAACAATGGAGTGCAGAGCTCCATGCAGATGTACAATCTCTTAGATGTAAAACTATCCCAGCTCATCAACACTAAAGGTCTCCTTGGTCGGTAAGAAGTGAGCAACCTTCGTGAGTCTGTTAATGACAACCCATACTGTGTAATTCCCTTGAGGCGATCTCGGAAAACCGGTCATGAAGTCCATCGTGATGTCATTCCACTTCCACTTGGGACTGGGTAACTGCTGCAAAAGACCTATTGGTCGCTGGTGTTCCACTTTCACCTACTAAAATGTGGAACACCTCATGACAAAACCATCAACATCTCTCTTCATACATGACCACCAATACTTGCTGTGTAGATCACGATACATCTTTGTGATGCCAGGATGAATTGACCAAACTGAGGAATGAAAGTCCCGCATTAGCTCCTCGCGTATGTCTGCTGGAACCCATATGCATCCATGGAAACGTAAGATCTCATCGTCACCCAATTTCCATCTAGGAAGAGGGTCCTCTCCTGACACACTCTTCCACAGGACTAGGCCTTCTGAGTCTGATAGATGCCTCATCCGTACCCGATCAAGAAGTGCAGAT
Source organism: Viscum album (assembly GCA_963277665.1). NCBI lineage: Eukaryota > Viridiplantae > Streptophyta > Magnoliopsida > Santalales > Viscaceae > Viscum > Viscum album. The sequence goes on from OY728166.1 coordinate 858,048,756, forward strand.
GTAACAACTACCGAAGATAGAAAAGTCTGACCCTGCCTGTCGTGAACCTCCAAATTCATCTCAGAGGATAGATCCATAAGCTTCCACACACTGCTGGCCTCCTAAACTACATGTATCTGATTCCTCCTGCTCAACACATCAACCATTGTGTTGCCCTTTCTCGGCATATATGCAAGCTCAATGTCAAAGTACTAATGATAATCAACCCACCTATGCTGTCTCAGATTTAGATCATGCTGGGTAAAGATGTACTTGAGACTCTTATGGTCGGTGAAAACCACAATGTGCTCTCCCAGAAGATAATGTCTCCAACAGAGTAAGGCATGAACAACTGTCGCCAGCTCGAGATCGTGCATTGGGTAGTTCCTCTCATGTGGCCTCAACTACCGAGACCCATATGCAACGAATCCATCTCCCTGCATAAATACAACTCCCAGCCCGATACCTGAAGCATCACAGTAAATAGTATATCTCTTTCCCAGCTCAGGAAAGACTAGTATCGATGATGAAGTCAACCTATCTTTCAGCTCCTGAAAGGCTGACTCACAAGAATCTGACCATAAGAACTTCACCCCATTCTTGGTAACACCTATAAACAATGCTACTAAGCATGATAAGTCTCGTATGAAGCGTCTGTAGTATCCAGCCAGCCCTAGAAAACTCTGCACCTCAAAGAAGTTCTTTGGCTTCTCCCAGGAAACTACTGCTCTCACTTTCTCTTGGACTACTGATACTTTTGTATCTATGATAATGTGACCCAAAAAGTGAATCTGATCCATCCAAAAGTGGAATTTCAAGAGCTTAGCATATAACTAATGCTCTCTTAGTGTACTCAAAATGATCTCAAGATGGGTAGCATGATCATTTTGAGTGTGCGAGTACACCAAGATATCATCCACGAATACCACCACAAAAGAGTCTAAGTATGGATGGAATACTCGGTTCATCAGTTCCATGAAAACTGTAGGTGCGTTCATGAGGCCAAACGACATAACCATATACTCGTATAGACCATACCTACTCTTGAAGGCTGAAGAGGTATATCTAATGGTCTAATGCACAACTGATGATAACCAAACCTCAAATCGATCTTCGAGAACACCTTGGCTCCTCTAAGTTGATCAAAGAGGCCATCAATCCTAGGAAAGGGATATCGGTTCTTGACCATCAACAAGTTCAGCTTCTGATAATCCACACAAAGTCTAAGGGTGTCGTCTACCTTATTCGGAAATAGGACAGGCGAACCCCAAGGAGAAGTACTGGGTCGGATGAAACCCTTTGCTTGTTACTCCTCCAACTACTTCTTGAGATCCTATAGCTCATGTGTCACCATCCTATAAGGAGGAATGGATACCAGTGCTGCTCCTGGCACGAGCTCAATTGAAAAGTCTACCTCACGCTCTGGAGGAAAGCCCGAAAAGTCCTATGGGAAGACATCTTTGAAAAGATCCACCACTGGAGGAAAATCTAACTGTGAAGTCCCCTCGTCATCCAGATATAGACTAGAAATCTGGGCTGTAAATATTCCTAGTCCATGATGCTCGAGTCCTGGTCAACTCACCTAGACATCCCACTTACCCCGATGAAGAAAATATCCACCCTCTGGTGATATGAAACTCACCCTGTGGTGATAACTGTTGACAACTGCCTGGAAGGGAACTAGCCAATCCATTCTGAGAATGAAATCAAAGCCTGTCATCTCTAGGACATAGAGTTCCTATAAGAAGTGAAACCCAATAACCTCAAGAGGGAACTCTCTGCACTGACATACACTAACCGTTCTAGTCCCCAACGATGTGTCTAGAGTCGATGTATCAGTAGAGTAAAATATACAAAGCCCAAGGCTCTCCACAACAGCAACAGAGATAAAGCCATGGGAAGACATTTTATCGAAAAGAGAAGAAGATAAAACTGAGGTTACTAAGATTGTGCCTTGAACTGTAGAAGTTCCGGGATCCTACTTCGACTGGGTCTTCTCCACTGCAAAATCCTGACCTGTACCATGAACATGTGGCCCTGCTTAACTGATTTGAGCTGATCCACCCTGCTGTTGCTGAAAAACCGGTGACTGACCACCACAGCCTCAAAATCTACCTCAACCCGAATGGCCGGAAGAACTCCAGTTCCTAGACTGGTGAGAAACTGGTGACACTGCTCCTAAACGAGGAGTCATGGATGAACCCATGTCACTAGCTACTGGTGAGAAAACCTAACAGAAGCACTGAAGGTGACCCATCATGCTGCAAGATCGGCACTCCACTGGGTCTCTATGGCACTGTATCCTCATATGTCCAGCCCTACCACACTAGTAGCACACCACCTGGCTACCTAAAGATGCATCCTGCCTCCTCGAAAGGTCTGCATGAACATTATAAAACCCTCTCGGAACTATGCATCAGCCCCTGTGTCCAGAATGACAGCTGGTGCCAAGACTGGCATAACAAGAGGACATCTCAGTGGCATGACTCTCCAAGGTCAAGCGCACACCTTAGAACAAGATTATCAAGGACTGAAGACAAAGAGTGTAAGAAGAGAACAAGAGAAAGAAGGCACTCATGTTTTACAAAACATGACTACATGGTGTGTATGAAGACTACACGACGTGTTCCCTTAAGTCATTTACATGGGTGTACACTTCTGCCAAAACTGGTCGTGTAACACCCCAAACACATGACATGTTATCCTAACACATGGCGTGTAGCTAAATTCTCTTCCCCTAACTGAGTCATTCTAAACGGTTAAGCCACACAGCTCTCCTAAGACAAAACTACACGGCATGTTAAAGGTAGACACGACGTATACTCAACAAGCTTCACCTGACCCGTGTTGTAAGTGACAGGGCCTGTGTACCTATGTTACACTACACGGTGTGTTCTAGAAGGACACAGAATGTACTAAGAAATCCTAACAGACCGTGTGGTTAGCTATACGGCCGACTACATGGCTGACACTACACGGTGTGTTCCAGGCTGACACGGCGTGTATGAGAAAGGATGACACAGACCCGTGTTGTTCGTGACATGGCCAGGTACTTGGGTCAGACTACACAGCATGTTCAAGGTGGACACGACATGTATAAGAAGAAACTCCACCAACCGTGTTGTTAAATACACGGCCAGACTCCTAGGATTACAGTACACAGCATGAAAAACTGGTACACAGTGTTTTCCCACAAGGTTTTCCCTATCCCGTGTCTCTTCCCACACGACCCGTGACACTGTTAGAGAATACATGGAATGTATAAAAGGTACACGACATGTACTTAAGAAAAACTATTTCTTCTCAAACAGAAGAACACATGGCCTATAGTCAAAACTACACGGCGTGTATTCTGGGTTTTTCCAGATAGTAAGCCTCAGAAACTACTCTGGAGCCCCGAAAACAATAAAACGAACACTTAAAGTTCCAAATTCCTATCCGTGAGGGCCCATACCCCCGTAGAATCAAATTTTGTCTTCTTTAACAAGTTACAAAAAAAGTAAACACGTCAATGATCCACCAAATTCCGGTCAATGAGGGCCCATAAAACCTCAAGAACCAAAATTTGGCATTCATTTAGGTAGAACCTTACTCAATCAAAGCTCTAACATGAAGCATGTATTTTTATCAAGCATCTATCACAACAACATTAATATTATACACAACATCTATCACAATAAAATGAAATTTCTAATGCATCCTATATGGAATGTCAAGAATTCATGGCATGTGATTTCTAACAGTTCCTATATGATGCATGTGATGGTATACCCTCATCTCATCGGGTTGTGACAGAAATATAACCGCAATAACAACAACGGTAACAACATAAATCATGTGAATCACAAAATGGTGAAATAAAATCAACTGTAAACTTGAAAACCAGTAAAGTGACAATAAATGAGGTAGTATGACTTTTCCCTATACATGGGTTAGCTACTCATGGGAACAGCTTATTACCAAGTACCTATTCTATCCTATCCTTGGCTATAGTCTCCAAACAGTAAGTCAAGAGAAAAGAATCCCTCTGATACCACTTTGTAATTTCCTAGTTTTGGAAGCCACCCAGAGATGCCCCGTACCCGGTTGGTCACATGGAATCAAGAAAATTTCCATAAACGCTAGAGGATACCGAATAACAGCGAGGACCTTGGGTGTGATAGCGGGGAAACTATGCCCTCATTGGAAAAGTACACAGTGGAAGTAACAACACATACAATAGCGGAAGAAGTAAATATCCAACAACAATAACAGTGGAAGACTGATAAATAAAAAACTGGAGTAGAAATATATGTAAATGATGCATGATACATATATTTCTAGGAAAACATCCAAACAAGTCACAATACTGAATACAGTACTAAACTAGAGTACAAAAGAAAAAAAACAGAGGAGCAACTCCTCAGCATCGCAAGCCTCAGCTTGGTCCCTTTCTCTCCAGCTGCAGTGAAATTAAGAACCTGAAGTAAAAGGACGCTTTCCCTTATCTATACCTGCAAGAATATAATCTTTTTGGGCCCAAAAGCATGACCCAAACAGGGTGTAAGATAAAAATACCAGTAGGAAACCGCCCAAAGATCTGTGCCTAATAGTCAGTGAATATATGGTAGGTAAAAGTACAAAAAAAGTAAACAGGAAAGTTCTCACCAGCAAACAATCCATAGTCTCTAGAATAAAGTACAACCAAGAAAGTAGACACTCAAGCAAGGAGAACAAACAGGTAACCCTCTGGGTTTTTCTCACATCCTAACCCCTATGGTTCAACCTAAAAGTACTAGCAACCCTCTGGGAGGCACACACAGTCTCACCCCTCTGGTTCAAATGAAGAATAGACTCTCTGGGGAAGCACTCACTGTCAATTCCCCCTATAGTCTCATATAATACTAAAGGCGCTCTGGGGAAGCACTAAACGTCTCATTCCCTCTGTGGCCTAGTTCGAGGAACTACAGAATCTCTGAGGAAGCACTTAATGTCAATTCCCCCTGTGGTCTCGCATCATAAATTAAAGACACTCTATAGAATCCCTTACGTCCATTCTCTCTATGGTATACTACACTAGGTTCCCAAAGCCATGTGTAAAGTCAGCAAGTATCGTATCGCATAATGACCAAAGTATCCTCAAGAACTACTTGGATAGAATCTATAGTATCTCAGTATAAATGAATGGTCATACCATCCTACAAACTAGGCATGGAACTGGCAATAGACTAAGAGGAAAAACTAGACCAAACGGTCATAAACAGGCAAAACATGCTTGGGAAAAGCATCCAAAACACAGTAAATTACCCTATTCACAAATAATAACTTCTACTCAAGCATATAAGAAAAGTAGGAAAACAAAAAGGGAAAACAGGAAACACACAATACCCCATTCAAGGGTATTGGTGGAATTTGCACAAAATGCTCAAAGACTTTCTACAGAAAGGCACAAACCACCAACCTCGATGTGAGGAGATTGATATACTCGAACCTTGAAGCATGAATCTCTTTAGAATGTCATAGATCTAAGAAAATGTCCAAAATTATCAGCCCATGATAACTTGAGAAATAGGGGAATGGGGAAATGAAGCTCTAGGAGAAGTAAGAGCTTACCGATGTGGTTCTAATGCAATCCATGGTGGTCGATTCGGAGAACGGATGGAGGATCGGGGGTTCGTCGAAGATACATGGTTGTACGGAATGCTCTCAGTCGAAGAAGCTAGAGAAGAAGACGGTTCTGGGGTTAAGATACAACCCCGGTGTGTTTAGTGAGAAAAAAGAAAGTACACGGCGTGTACTTTTGGAGTACACAGCGTGTACTAGGATTTTCCATACTCTACTTTAGGAGGCCTCTACATCACCCCTACAAGTCCGTGTGCATGGTCATGCCACAACCATCATGCGGCCTCGAGCAGCATCAAAGTACATGGTGTGTACTTATAAATTATGCGAGGTGTACTGCAAAAATTTCCATAAACTTTTCTTTTCTCAAAAACTCCAGAACAAGGAAAATAATACCTGAAAAGAAGGTCCGGTTTCTTACAAATAATATTGTTTATAAGATTATTATTGATATAAAAACCTTCTTCAATATTTTAGAACATTCTATAATCACTTTAATTGAATTATAAAATTTAAATTGGGATTTATTCAAGGATTTTTCAACTTTAACCTAGTTAGTCTCAAGGAATTTTAACTCCTAATTCTTAGAAGTTGAATTTAATGTTTTAATATCAACTATCTTGTCTCTTTCATGATGAATTTTTTTGAGATCTTAATTTTTTTATCATGTATCTGACTTCATTATCAATAAAATATTTAACTCTATATTCATCAAGGTTATTTTATAGTGAATAATTCTATTTTCTCAAAGTTTTTCTCTCCCTTTAAAACACTATATTTTTGTTCTAAAAAACCAAGAACTCCATCCTAAATTGAAACTATTTTTGTGTTTCCTCGTCACTACTTTCTTCTCCATTACTAAATTCTTATTCCCTATTAGAATTATTGGACTATTTTTATTTTTCGGTAAAATCTCAAGGACCTTCATTCTTTGAGTACTCTTCCATGTTTTCACTATCCTCATAATAAGATAAAATATCATTTTTTAGATAAAATTACTCATGTCTGAATAATTTTTACTTAAATTTTATTTTGTAATTTTTTTTATATTACCATTTGTATCCTTTTTTATCTTTGATGTATTTTGAGTGGTTCATGCTCCCTATCTTCTTTATTATTCTCAAGACAACTCACATAAAAGTAACCAATATTACCATAAATAAAAAATGTAAAAGGATGCTTACCATAATATCTACCTTTTAATTATTACATTCCTTTAGATTATAAAGAAATTAATTCATTTTAATTGATGGAAGAAACATCATATTTTTATTCATTATCATGATATTTATTTGTTATAATTTTTTTGAGATTTTATAATATTTGAATAAAATAACATTTTGTATTTTTACTTTATTATTCAAGGATAAAACCTCTTAATCTCATAGGTCATCAAGATATTATTGATCTTATAAATTGTTAACTCATCAAAGCAATGATATTAAAGGGAAAAAGTTTTAAATCAAACTTGTTCAATTGAATTATCATCAATTTCTCCTCAAATTTAAAATCATTAAGAATTTATACACAAATACAAATCAAGTTAATTTTTTTCACATGAATAAATAAATCATTCATTAATTTGTTTTTTATAATGTGAATATCTTCAAATTATGTATGATATGTTTGAAATAATTAATCCTTAACTTTCTTGTATTTTTTTCATGATTATCATGAATATTTTTGTAAATTCAATTCACTATTTTAGTTCCCAAGGATCATGTCAATAATTTTTCTAAGAGATATAAAAGTAACACATTGCATGCTCTCCCATAGAATTTTACATTATTCATATCAATTAATTTATTGGCCATATGTATCTTGGAAATTTATACACTAGTTATGGTGATATCATGTACTTCTAATCCATGATACAAAAGATATGGAACCACCTACTCTTTTAATAGATGAAATACTTTTCCATAGAAAATGGGAAAACCTTGTTATTAAAAAAAGTAACACTTTACAAAGAAAATATAAATGAAAAGATGTAATAAAAAATAAATACATTAGATCTTTGAGAAAAACCTTGTCTCTGTTAAGAAATAAAATTCCCTAGGAAAGCATAATTATAAGAAACAGGGGGTCAAATTAATGCTACTAAAAACATGATATCCCCTTTAAATATCACTAGTATTTTATTACTAGTTAATGCATTGGATCCATAATAAAAACTATTTATTAATGATGATAGATGAAGTGTGAGGATGAAAATAAACACCAAAAGTTATTTTAAAGGTTTACATGCTATTTTTATCATGTGTAAAATTATTGGCATCCAATGGTTGTGATTATACTATAAATTTTCTTATATTATTATAAAAAAGAACAAGGAAACAGCAAGAAGAAGGTCTTTAAATCCAATTATGATAAATATTAAAACATGCATTAGTAAGTCAATCAATCTTCTACAGTCCTCCTCAAGTGCCTCTAAGGTTGGATCAAGCATACACTATTTTTATTCGCTTTAAACCTATAAAACATTATATCAATAAAATATTATAAAAGTCTTATGTTTCTATTGTAATTTTCACCACATTTTTACTGATAAAACACAACACATATATATGTATGAAAAAACCACGATGTGTTTGGAATTGGATGCAATGTGGTTTGGATAGTAAAAAATAGATATGAAAACCATGGATAAGTAAATTGAACCTCCTAAAATATCAGTGGCCATTTTTCTCTCCCCTATCATATCTCTAACTTCCACCGTAACATAATCAAAGATAACATGCTATAAATTACTCATATCTAGTAAAAAAATATGAACCATGAGGGTTTCTCACTTGAATTTGGTGTATATGTATTTTAATTTAAACCACGATTCCAGCATTACTATTTTTCTCTAGATATGTCATGGCGAGTATAATATGACTGCATTACATCAATTCTATAAGAATCAACAATTCAACCTTCAATATCTAGATCCATAAATATTTGAATTATTGGAATTTGCAACTGAAAATATGATGTAGTAAAAATTATGATGTAATTTTACTTCCTATAGATATCTAAAAGACTTGAAATGAACAAAGAATAACTTCATTTTTTTTTCTCCAAATGTGAATTATCTATTTTATCTCACTCACCATGAATTTTTTTTTGTTGAGAACCACAACGTGATTTTTGTCTCCTTAGAAATTCTTCATTCATTTTCACCATCTCTCAACTGAAACAAATCTTCTAATAATCTATTGGGATGTTGTAAAAAATAGAACATGAAAACATAAAACAAAATCATGAATGGAATTCTCAAGAAAAATTTCATAGCTTTTTATCAATATGAGAGTATTATAAAAACCACCCCATTGGATAGAATGATGTTTTTGAATGTTATATAACCCTTGGTATAAGGATCAATACAATATTAAAAAAGTATCTATTGAGATCTTCTCATATCACCCTTTTTTACTTCAAGTCCTTAGGGTTTACCAATCTTCTATACCTTTAAAAGTCTTATCAATAATATTGAAAAAATGATGACAATTTTATATAATAAACAAATTAATAAAAAATAATAGTTTATAAAGATATAACACTTATAAAATTAAAAAGTATAATCAATTATCCTTATGAATTAACTTATTATTAAAAGAAAAATCAAATTGGACTTTTCTTGTATATGATATTTTATATAGTATCCATACATTATTAAATCTACATAGTGTAAAATAAATAATATAAAAAAAATTATAAAAAAATTACATGAAATAATTATCATTTTTTCATATTTTATAAATATTATATTATTTAAATATTTCACTTAGTTTAAAAGCACATAATATCCATGTCACATCATAAGGACCAAATGGAAAAACAAATATTAAACTCAAACTAGATTATCCCATACCTTAAACTTTTATCTAATAACTATCAATGTTTGATAAAAATTTGGTCTATAAGTAATTCTTATTCATAAATTATAATATGTGTCCCAATAAACTTTTCTAATTTAAAATTTAATTATAAATACACAATTCAAAATAATAAGTAATGAGTGATATTTAGAAATAAATTGATAATACACAAGATACAAAAGGGTTTAATGTGATTTGATAAACTATATAAAAAATATTTCCATTAATTTATTTATTACATTGATATTATTAATGAAACATGGTGTAGCATCCTATGTTTTGAATTGAAGGAAGAAGCACCTGAATTTAAAAGTTTACGTTGGTGGGCATGCCTTTTTTAAAGCAGTGCATCAATACTCTTCTTTTTCTGAGAGTGGATGTTGTGAGGTGTTCTTTTCTTTTAAAGAAATAAAATTTGATTAGAAATTAAAATGGGAAGTAAATTAAATGCAATTAAATGAAAAAATATTAATAATGATTTTAATAATAATAAATTAATTATTATTATGATTATGATTATTAGTTATTATTATTATTGTGGTTCACTATTATTATAAATTTTAAAGTTATAATTATTATTATGAAGTTTTTTTGTTTAGGTTTTTAGTAAAACCCTATTGATGGATTTCCTCCTTCCCCTTGTAGACCCATGCGGTGCACCCCCTTCCCATTACGTAGCGCGCGACCAGGATTCCCCTCCTATCTCACGAGGGTCGCGTGACACCCCCTCATAGGTCCTCCTTCATGCACATATTTCTATCGTTCTTCTACTAATTACATGTTCAATCCAGTGATATAGGACCTTATACTCCTTATCCTCTTTGTTTCAGGCAGAGTTTTGGTCTCCCTATATCCCAATAGGATTTGACCAAAATCTTAGGTGAAGGGGTTAACAGATTTTGACTCCTTTCAATTTTAGTTTATGAACGGACTCCTAGGGCTGTGTTCATGTGTTTTATAACAACCACTGCCGAAGGAGAAATGGTTCGGATTGTTTCAGTTCATCGCCAAAAATTTAGGTGAGTTTTTGTTTTTTCCACTTGTTTCGCACCTCTTGTATTTGGGGATTTCAGTGTTTTGACTCCCTATTATGTTTTTAGTAGGGCGTTTAATATTTTCATGCTAGTTCATCTCATTTTGGTTCTTCACCAACACTCGAGGCAAGGTTTAATGTCATCGGTGGGTTTCACATCTAGATATGTGGAATCCTTTATGTAGTTTTATGGTTCCTAGTATTTTTTTGTAGTTCATTGATCCCTATTCATAGGTTTCGATTCGCCAAGTCAAAGGCGACTCGCTTTCATGTGCATAGGTAAGTAAATATATGTATGTGGGTTCCCCCATTACATGTGTACTAACCAATGGAATTGATTATGCATGTATAGAGATAGGTGTTCCCATAAATATATATATATATATATATATATACAGACACACACACACACACACACACACACACATATATAAATCCATATGCAGGTGAGTGGAGACGGAGATATGAAAATAAGAACATGTGTAAGGATCCCCATGCACAGGCCCATGGACATAAAGGTGTGTGCATAGGGGATATGTGTACTTTCATATGTGTAAAGTTTCATATTCCTAGTGGGGGAGCATAAGATTTTAGTTATAAAGTGTGAAGGTCTAGAGTGGATGGATTGGTTCCACTTAAAGTAGAATCCAATTCCCTTGCCCTTAATTTAAAAAATGCATTAATTATTATCCTTAATAAATTTATTACAATACTTTTATTAGTTTTTACTTAATGTAGTAAGTATAGATTAAATTTATTTTCAATGTGTATTTGTGAAATTTCTAATATAAGTGTTAAATGTGATAAATGGGGTCTTGATAATAAATACATGGTTTTATAATAACCCCCCCCAATGGAGGTGCGCTGTCTTTGAAAAATCACAATGATAATTATGTTAATTTATTTTCTTAAATTTTTTCATTTTATTTGAGATGAATGAGTTTTAGAATAAATGTTAAATATAATTAAATGAACTGCGTGATAAGGAAATTCCATTATTTTGTAATGAAACCCCTCCAACGAAGGTGTGTTGTCTTTTAAACCAAATATTAGTGATAATTATTCATATCATGTTTATATTTGGTTAAAGTTTTCCATATTCCTTTTGGTGGAGTTTTCTTTGGGGATAGTTAGATTTTGTTCATTTTGAATAATATAAATTGACTCATCATGCTCATTTAGCTGACATTGTAGAGTAGGTATATGGCTTGATCTTGCCACTTTTCTTTTTACCCTTGAATCTTACAAACAAAATTTCCATGTTTGGGTAAAGTTAATGAATTGGTAAATGGTTTGTGTATGGTGTATGATTCTTTTCCATTGTTTCGTTTCTCTTTAGATGTCATGATTTTTTTGAAGCTCGCTGCAACGTTCCAACAATTAATTTTCATCACTTACTAAATTGTTTGGTTTGTTCAATAGTGCTCGTTGTGAACTTCACTTATAGTGAAACATGTTCAGGGTGTTTTCCTTGCCTCTTGGCCACCCCTTTTGGTGTTCCCCACCTAAATGCCCTCATGCCTTGTTCTTCAGGTTATAAAAGTAATGTGATAGTTTGAGTTGAATGCATTGCTTGAACTAGTTAGTTAAGTTGTACTATTTAATGTCATTAATAAACTATTTTGGAGGCATGTTGATGCCATATGATTTTGTTTACATTCTATTTCTCATGCAAGTTCCAAATTGTGATGCCCTATCATAGTTATTTGATATGCTTTCTAAATTTCTTTACTTGAGACATTAAGGTGCTAATATTTTCATGTAATTTTTATGTTTTTACTTTTGTGCTAAATTATTTATTCCATATTGATGGATTTGGTTGTTTTACTTGATATCTTGAATAGATTATGGATTGTGATGCCTTCTTGATTAGAATGATTCATGTATATGATTTCCATGTGATATATGAATTGATGTTTTCCTTGTAATGTGATTTTTTTACTATGGTTTGATTGGTACAGGATGGGTGAGAACATGGGTTTCGTATTACAGACTCAAGGATGGACTCCCGTGCTTAGTGGTTATACCACAACGCACCGGGAAAATGATGTCTTAGGCTCTTTTAAATGAGGGTTTCCCTGGGTTTTCTAAATACTTATGAGTGATACCGGTTCCTAAAGGGATTATCTAGGATGGACTCATTGGAAAAGTGGCTATGCCAAGCCCTAGGTGATACTCGACCACCTTCCATATGATACCAGGACAGACTCATGGTAAAGTCATGCCTCGAGCGATACTTGTTATTTTGAAATATTGCCTTGGATGGGATCTGTGGTATTGTGTAATTTGAAGGATGTAACATAGTGATACCTTTTTAGATGGGCTTAGACTTAGACTCTACAACTTGAACATAATAATAATAATAATAATTATGATTTATGATTTCCCATTTGGATTATGATACCTTTATGATGTCCTATGACACTCTTTGTTGATACATATATTAGACCTGAAGTTAAAGAATAGACTTTGGGATATGTTTCCTTTTTGTTTTCCTTCAGTTTTTAGCCTTTTTATATATAAATATACATCTTTCTTCTTACTGGTACTCATTTCAGATTTACAGATTATGCTGAAGCATGTGGTATGGGAAGGGTGTCTATTTAGGAACTCGAAACAAATTTATAGTTTTAATTTATACTACACACCATTATTTGATATGGAACACTTTTTAATATAAAATTCATTGTCTGGATTGGGTTTGACACTGGTGGTGACAAACTACTGAGATTTATATCTCACACCATACATGGACCTCTATTACATTGGGTTACTTGAGTAGAATTTTATTTTTCACAGGACTGCGAACAATGATTGATTGCTCATCCTGTGTTGTTTGTATCTGGGAGTTAGGAGCAAAGGACCGAGCTGGATCTTTGGATGCTCAAAGAGTTTGATCATGGGTATTTTCTATATTTTCTTTATTATTATACTAGGTTGTCAAGTATGTTGTATTTTTTACCACTTTCAGAATGTATCATCACCACGACATGCATTCATCTATTGTATATATTTTCATTGGACACTTTTATTAAATTGTTAAATATTGTGTTTTGATGCTTGTCAATTATTTATACTATCTTATGTTGCTATCAAATATTTAATTTCTACTTTTGATGTTTTCTTTTATGTAAAATCTGTTATACCGTTGGGAAACATTGGTAAGAGGGTATAGTATCCCCACTATCACGTTTTGAGACCCTCACTACTAGTCGGTAACCTCTAGAATACGGGGAGACGCGCCTGAGGTCATGTGACCCATCGGTCTAGCCACCGTCTAAGAGCTGAGCTGGTTCAGTATGTGAAAAAGTTTCATCATAGGGAGTTTCGTTTTCTTTGTCTTACTATTTTAGGTTTTTATAAAGGAGACTAGTAATGTGTCGGTTCTTGGTTAATAACTATTCTTGTGACTGATTATACAACATATGAGAATTAACCAAGTGACTAGGGCTCAGAATTGATGTTCATGATTTTTTATATTACAGTTGAGAGAATTTTACCTCGAGTGATTGGTGTAATTTCTTCTTCTTGTGGATTTATGAAGTTTATGGTATTTTACATTTTCCTTATTAAGTAAAGGATGAAACATAACATTCATCATATTAGGCACATAGAAATTCACATTCCATGAATAATTCTATGCCATGTAGTTTCACTGTAGTTTGCCTATTGATATTATTGAGTGCCTCAAATACATTCCATATTTTTTATTTATTTAGAATGCATGTTCATATACCTTGATGTAGGGATATATTTAGCATGATATCATGTTTTCATACTGATTGTTTACTAGCATGTTTGACTTGTATCATGATTCTGTGCTTATTAGAATGTCTCTATGATTAAAATTCCATGCTTTTGTTTTATATCTTTCTTCATAGTGTTAGCTTCTTGTAGTGAAAATCTTTTCCCTTAGGGGCATTAGCTAAACCAATTACCTAGTGTTTTTTTTAAAATAGGTACTAGATGTTTCTTTTAAACCTTGTAAATGTTTAAACAAAAGTTGAATGTGAATAAATGTAAAAGGATTGGGAATGGAACCTATAGTGGTGTCCTTGTTTAAACCCTCATATAAGCATAGTTTAAGTCTCTACTTGAGTTTTCTTAGGATGAAAGTTTGGTTTGTGTCGAAGGGGGATTTTCATAAAAATCTGGCTTGACATGGTCTTTATGGCCGATAGGGAATTTTCCTCTCTCTAAAATTAATGCCCGAGGTTAGAAGTAACTTTGACCAGATGTTTAATGAGACAACGACATGGTTGTTTCTTTAGATGAACATGTTTGGATAAGTGTCGTCTTAGTGATTTAGTTGGAAAATAATCAATGGATCATATCTTAATGGCTCATGTGCTGCTTTCCTAGTCAACGATTGAAGGTGCATTGAGTTTTTGTAGACGAAATGTGGCAATCTGTGCAAGTTTTTTTTGCAATCCTTGTAGGTCGGGTGATGACTACATTGTTCTAGAAGGCTTCTCAGGGAAGATAAGTTCTAATGTGGGAAGGTTGTATCATCCCACATTTTGAACCAGATGAATAAGTGAAAAAATTTAAAATTTTCCATTACTAGGAAAGCCTTTTTTTTAAAGTTGAGCGTCGAAACTATTCTTTTTCGAAGAGTGAATGTTGTGAGGTGTTATTTATTTTAAATTATTTAAATTAGAAATTAAAATGGTAATTAAATTAAATTCAATTAAATGAAAAAATATATATTAATATCTATAATAAATTAATTATTATTATAATTATTATGATTAGTTATTATTATTATTATTATTTTGGTTTACTATTATTAATAATTTTATAATTATAATTATAATTATTATTATCAAGTTTTTTTTTGGTTTTTCAGGTATTTAGTAAAACTCTAAAGATGTCTTTCCTCCTCCCCTTTGGAGACCCATGTGGCATACCCCCTTCCCCTTACCTAGTGTGCAACCAGACATCCCCTCCTCTCACCCACGGGTCACACGACACCCCCCTCTCAGCTCCTCCTTCATGCATCGATTTCAACCGTTATTCTCCCAATTTCACATTCGATCTAGTGAGGTAGGCCTTTTTCCCCCTTATCCTCTTTGTTTCAGGCTATGTTTCGATCTCCCCATCTCTTGGGAGGGTTTGGTTGAAACCCTAGGTAAATGGGTTAACTGATTTTGACTTCTTCTTTTGATGTTAGGTTTTGCAACAAACTCCTTAGGTTGTGTTCATGTGTATTCCAACTACCGCCACTGAAGGAAAAGAAGTTCAGGTTATTTCTCTTCACCGCCAATAGTTTAAGGTGAGTTTTTTTTCACTTGTTTCAAACCTCTTTTATTTGGGTATTTTGGTTTTTTTGAATCCCTATTATGATTTTGGTAAGCTGTTGGATAGTTTTGTGATGGTTCTTCTCTTTTTGGTTCATTTCCGACACTCGAATAAAGTGTTATTGTCATTGGATGGTTTCACATCTGGTTATGTGTCATCCTATATGTGCTTTTAAGGTTCTTAGTATCCTTTGTGTAGTGTGTTGATCCATTCTTGTTGGTTTCGAGTCACCAAGTCAAGGGAGACTCGCCTGCGTGTGCATATGTAAGTAAATATATGTATGTGGGTTCCCCCCATTACGTGTGTAGTAACCCATGGTAGTGATTATGAACGTATGGGGATAGGTTTTCCCATGTGTATATATATAAATTACTGCGTAGGTGAGTGGATACATACATATGCATATAATCACATGTGTAGGGATCCTCTTTCTCAGGCCCATGGCCACACATGTGTGTGCATATGGGCTAGGTGTCCTTGCATATGTGTGAAGATACATATGCCTAGTGGGGGAACATCAAATTTTAGATAGAAAGTGAGAAGGGTTGGAGTGAACGGTTTATTCCCACTTGAGTTAGGATCATATTCTCTTTCCCTTAATTTAAATAATGCATTAATTATTATATTTAATAAATTTCTTACTACACTTTCACATATTTTTTACTTAGTGTAGTATGTTTAGATTAATTTTTTTTCAATTTGAATTGGGTGGGATCTCTGATAGAAGTTTTAAATGTGATAAATGGTGGCTTGATAATAAATTCATGGTTTTATAACAAAACCTCTCTAGCAGAGGTGCATTGTCTGCGAAAACTAATAGTGATAGTTATGTTTATTTAGTTGCTTAACTTATTGCATTTTATTGGTGATGAATGAGTTTTAGAATACATATAAAATATAAATTAATTAATTGTGTGATAAAGAAATTCCATTATTTTATAATAAACCCCCTCCAATAGAGGTTCACTCTCTTCTAAACCAAATAACATTAATTGTTATTCATATCATTTTTAAATTTGGTTTGAGTTTTCCATTTGACTCTTGTTGGTGTTTGTTCAGTGGCTAGTAAATTTTTTTCTCTTTGAGTAATATAAATTGACTCATCATTCTCTTTTAGCTGAAATTACTGAGTAGGTATATGCCTTGATCATGACACATTCGTTTTTACCCTTGAATCTTACAAATGAAATTTCCATGTTTAGGTAATGTGAATGAGTTCATAAATAGTTTGGGTAGGGTGTGTGATTATTTTCCGTCATTTCGTTGCTCTTTAGATGTCTCAATTTTTTGAAGCTCATTGAAACCATATGGATATGCATTGTCATCGCTTACTAAATTTTCTGGCTTGTTCAACGGTGCCCTTTGAGGCCTTTTCTTATGGTGAAACCCATTCGGGGTGTTCTCCTTGCCTCTTGGCCACCCCATTGGGTGTGCCCCAACAAAATTCACTCCTACATTATTTTTTAGGTTATAAATGTAATGTGATAGTTTGAGTTGAATCCCCTTCTTGAAAAATTTGGTTAGTTTTTAATATTTAATTTCATTAATATTCTAATGTGGAGGCTTGTCGAAGCATATTCTCTTTCTTTAACGTGAGTTATTTTCCTCAAAAAGGGATGAAATTTGTTGTCAATGATGCTATGGTCTTGCACTACTTTAGAACACCGTGATGTTTTTTGTCTTTTCAGTATATTTTGTGGTTTCAAAATTAATAAAATGTTTAATTTTCAGTCATGTATATTCCTTCCATGTGATATATGCACTGATGTCTTTATTCTAATGTTCTTTGGTTACTATGGTTCGCTTGATATGGGATGGGTGAGAATATGGGTTTGGTATTACGAAATCATGGACGGACTCCCGTTCTTAGGTGGTTATACCATGATGCACTGGGGAAACGATGTATTAGGATCTTCCAGATGAGGGTTTCCCTAGGCTTTCTAAATACCTATGAGTGATACTGGTTCCCAGAGGAGTTATCAAGGACAGACTCATTGGAAAAGTGGCTACGCCAAGCCTCTTGTGATACTCGACCCCCTTCTGTGTGATACCAGGACAGACTCATGGTAATGCCATGCCTCAAATGATACTTGGTCTTTCGAAAGATCTCCTTGGATGAGATTAGTGGTATTGGGTAATTTGAATGATATACCACAACAATCCTTTTGGGATGGGCTCAGACTTCGAATCTACAACTCGAACTTAATAATAATAATAAATATGTTGTTTAGTTTCTTTTGTGGATTGTGATACCTTTATGATGTCCTATAACAATCTTTATTGATACATATATTAGGCCCAAAGTTAAATCACATGCTTTGGGGTATGTTTCCTACTTTTCGGTCTTCTGTTTTCTAGCCTTTTTATATATAAATATAAATAATTATTCTTACAAGTACTTGTTTTGGATTTCTGTATTAGGCCAAAGTAGGTGGTATGGGAATGGTGTCCATTTAAGAACCCAGAACAAGTTGATAGTTTTATTTTCTACCATACACCATTATTTTATATTTCACATTTTCTAATTTACAATTCATTGTTTGGATTGGGTTAGACCTCGATGGTGCCGACCTACTAAGATTTATATCTCACACCCTACTCAGGCTGCCATTGCACTAGGGTACCTGAGTAGAATTGTTTTTGTTTGCAGGACTACAGATGATGATTTATTACTCATGTTGTGTTGTTTCTATCTGAAAGTTAGGAACAAAGGACCAAGTTGGAGCTCGGGATGCTCAAAGAGATTGATAGTGGGGCTTTACTGTCTTTTCTTTATTATTTTACTGGGTTTTCAAGCATACTGTATTGTTTTCTACTTTCAGTATGTATCATCACCATGAAATGAATTCATCTTTTGTATAATTTGGCATTGGAAACTTTTATTAAATTGTTAAATATTGTCATTTTCTTCTTGTCAATTACTTATATTGTCTTCTTATGCTATCAAATATTTATTTTCTCTTTCTGCTATTGTCTTTTACCTATACTCTATTATAACACTATACAAATAAAACAAGAGTGTATAGTATCCCCACTATCACCTCTTGAGAACCTTTCTGCTAGTTGGTAACTTCTAGAATATGGGGAGACGCGCCTGAGATCATGTGACCCACCGGTCCGACCACCATATTAGAGGTGATTCGGGTGGGTATATGACAAAGTGGTATCGGGGGGGGGGGGGGGGTCTTTTTCTTTATCTTACTATTTTGGGTTGGTAGAAAAGAGACTAGAAATGTGTCGGTGCTTGTTTAATATTCGTGCATGGGACTAATCACCCCACATATGGGAAATGACCAAGTGACCAGGGTTTGGAATTGATGTTTTTGATTTTTGATATTATAGTTGATATGATTTCAACTCTAGTGATTGGTTCAATTTCCACTACTTATGGATTTATGAAGTTTATACTATTTTACCCCTGGCCTGTTAAGGAAAGGATGAAATATAACATGCATCATATTTGGCATATAGAAATTCACATGCCATGCATAGTTCCATACCATGTAGTTGTATTGTAGTTTTCCTGTTGATATGATTGAGTGCCTTAAATGTATGCCATGTTTTTTATTTATTTAGCACTCTATTTCATATACCATGGTTTAGTGATATATTTTGCATGCTATCCCATTTTCATTCATCCTGTTTACTAGAATGTTTTACTTGTATCATGATTATGTGTATATTATCATATCTATGTGATAAAAATTCCATGCTTCTATATTATAACTTACTGCTTAGTGTTAGCTTCTTGTAGTGACATGCTTTGACCTTGGAGGAATTAGATAAACCAAGTACCTAGTTTTTGTTTTAAAACAGGTACTTGATGTTTCTTTGAAACCTTTTAAATTTTTAAACAAAAGATAAATTTAAATAAATGTAAAAGGTTTAGGAATGGAACTTATAGTGGTGTCCTCATTTCAAACCTCATGTAAGGATAGTTTATGTCTATCCTTGAGTTTATTTGGGATGGAAGTGCGGTTTATGCCTACCAGGGATTTTCATAAAAAGCTGTCTTGACATGGGATTTATGGTTGATAGGGAATTTTCCTCTCTCTAACATTAAAGCCTAAGGTGGGAAGTAACTTTGACCAGATGTTTAATGAGATGATGTCATGGTTGTGTCTCTAGCTGAACGTGTTTGGATAATTGTCTTCTTGGTGTTTATATTAGAAAATGAGAATTGGATTAGATCTTAATGGATCATGTGCTTCTTTCCTTGTCAATGCTTAAAGGTGAGTTGGGAATTTGGTGATGCAATACAGCCATCTGTGCAAGTTTTTCATGACCCTTGTAGGTCGAGTGATGTCTAAATTGTTCCTAAATCCTTCTTAGGGACAAGAATTTCTAAGGTGGGAAGGTTGCATCATCCTGCATTTTGAACCAAATGAAAAAGAGATAGAATTTAAAATTTTCCATTGCTGGGAAAGCCTTTTTTTAAAGTCAAGCATTGTAACTCTTCTTTTTCTGAGAGTGGATGTTGTGGGGTGTTTTTTATTTTAATGAAATTAAATGAATTAAATTAGATTATAAATTAATGTGGGAAGTAAATTAAATGTAATTAAATTGAAAAATAATAATAATGATTTTAATATAAATAAATTAATTATTATTTTGATTATTACGATTAGTTATTATTATTATTATTATTATTATTATTTTGGTTTAGAATTATTATTAATTTTATAATTATATTTATTATTATCAAGTTTTTTTCTGTTTTTTGAGGTTTTTAGTAAGACCCTAAGGAGGGATTTCCTCCTCCCCCCTTGGAGACCAGAGTGGCACACCCCATTCCCTTACCCATCACGCAACCAGGCTTCCCCTCCTCTCTACTGCGGGTTATGCAATAGCCCCCTCCCGTCTCCTCCTTCATGCATCAATTTCCACTGTTCTTCTCCCAATTTCACATTCAATTTGGCGACGTAGGCCCTTATCCTCATTCTCCTCTTCATTTCAGGCTTAGTTATAGTATCCCCATCTCCTGGGAGGGTTCAGGAAAAACCCTACGTAAAGTGGTTAACTGATTTTGTAACACCCCAAGCTTCCACAATACACTTCTCTTTGAATAATACAATAGATTTCACTGTACACATCTTGAGTTCTAGCACAACATGACCAATCAAACTAGCTATTTAAAAAGAATTTATGAATAATAATACCAAAATTTTCAAATTTTATAATTTTTATTTCTCAAAATTGAATTTATTTTTGGATTTGGAATATCAAAATTAGCTAAGGGTGATTTTTTGGTATTTTTCGGAAAACATTAAATTTTTGATGAATAGTGAAAACACCGCGTTATTGTTTAAAATAGACTTTTTATTTAAATAATTATTTTTTAATTTAAATTTATTTTGAATTAAAAATAGATACATAATACCTATGTTAGTACAATTTAATTCATTGGAGTAAATTTATAATAAGGTTAGATATATACAATTTTATCAAACATTTTAACGTCTTTTACCGACCTTCTAGGAACATTTGTAAATTTTCATAAATCCTAATTTTACCACTTCTGTGAATTGAATTTTAAAAATAAAAAAAACATATTTTTCATTAGTATGTAAAATTTAGTTCAATAGGATGAAAATAATTTTCTATGAATAGTAACTTTTGAATTTTATTTACCACATTTAAAAGTAAATACGTTAATTAAAGGTACAAATAATATTATAATAATATAAAATTACCCCAAAACATGTCCTAATTATATTAGATAAGTGTTTTTCTACCAAAATAAACCTTAGGACAAAATTTAGATCCTTTTAGGTCCATTTGGGTTATATTAGAACATTTATTATATTTTATTTATAGTAGAGTTAAAAGTGTAAATTTTAAATTTTAATAAATAAACCATTTTTAATATAGGGTTATACATAAAATAAATTCGACTATAAATATTCATTATAAATCTAAACATATTTCCAAGATCATAGTATTTTATTTATAAATTTTAAACATTAAATAATTAAATTTATTTATGACACAATGATAATGTAGTAATTACCTTATTAATGAAAGATTAAAATAATTGATATTATAAATATTAAAATAAATTTAAATTGAAACTTTTGATTCTATCCATGAATTTTATAGGTTAATATTATATTTTAGGGCTGATTAAATGTATGTTTTCAAAGTAATCAAGTTTTTATGACTTTCACAAAAACCAAATACTATATAGTGTCAAAATAAACATAAATGAGTTTTTTTTAAAATACCATTTTATTAAATGATTTCATTGTACTAAAAATCTAAAATTCATCCAAATGACATAGATAATATTATAAATGTTATTAATTAACCCATTTATATTCTCTTCGTATTTTATAGTAACTATATTAACCATGTAGTATAAAAATACACGAAGACATGGTAAAAGCTAAACTATTTAACTAAGGGTTATGTCTAAAGGATAAAGTTAATATGGTGAAGTAAACTTGTATAAAACCTATTGTTTTAAAGTATTTAGACCTATACCAAACTTATTCTTAAAATTAATCCATTTTTAGCTATTATAACCTGAAAATAATTTCATATTAAATTAATATTTCAAGCTCTTCCTAAAGTGCCCTTCACCTCTCTTATAAAAGGGTACTTCCCCTTCTCTTGAATTCAGACCTTCAAAGCCATTTTTATTATCCCGAACCAACTCAAATATTCTATTAAATACCCTCAATTAAACCTATAGTAATTGCTTTGATCATAAATCCAACCTAAGGATCCATTTTGTTCAAATCAAAAGGAATCACCTAAAAAAGAGGTAATTATTTCATCACCTCTTTCAAAGTTATTTTCTTCTTAAACTTCCACTTTCATTGTTGTTTCCATACTAAAATAATAACTCCAATAACATCTAAATACTGATATATTATTAAAAATATGGTACAACTATATTCATTATTATATCCATCCTATGAATGAAAAATCCACCACATGTGCGTACATATGGCTTACCATCTCCACATCGTGGTGTAGTTTGTTATTCAACAATTCATTATTTGGATGGGTATAATAATGAGTATAATTGATGTAAATAATAAATAAAACATATTAATTATTATATATATATATTATACCTTCCAATTATATACAATTTCATCATCAATAGAATGATATTGTTGCTCGTGCGTAAATACGACTTACCGTCTCCACGACGCGATGAGATTTCATTCCCCATCATAACCATTCAAGAATAATTTTTATTTTATGATTAAATTATAATTCTTAAGAACATAATATCATTTTGGATATGAATTAAATACATCCTATCTTTAACAAACATGACTTATGTAACAAAACATATGAAGGAAAATGAATCATTAAAAACCCGAAACAATGACAATACTGAAATATTATTAATAAAGATATATTATAGGATCATGTATGATATCATATTTATGTATGTGGTTCTTTTATACATTAATCACAATTATTTAGCCATTATAAA
The DNA here is from genome assembly GCA_963277665.1 of Viscum album. Taxonomy (NCBI): domain Eukaryota; kingdom Viridiplantae; phylum Streptophyta; class Magnoliopsida; order Santalales; family Viscaceae; genus Viscum; species Viscum album. The sequence goes on from OY728166.1 coordinate 858,071,986, forward strand.
TGAGGTTAATGTACCCTCAACTAAGTAAAATTACAAGGGCTCTTTATTATTTGAGGTTGTTTATACGTAAATATCTACTGGGACTTCTTTATCATCCACATCTGTATTTCTTAAAAATGTATTTCAAAACATTTTTCACTCTTTCTGAGACTATGGGTTAAAGTAATTTATAAACCGTTTTTAATTTTTATAAGATGTTTTTAAAGGAATCTTTCCATCATTTTCCAAACAAGGTACTTTATGACCCTTTCAATGAATTAAGGGAAAATGTTATTTTAACCTATACGAAGGGTACAACTAATTTTCCGCCATTATAAAACCTTCTAAGCTTCCCTTACAATATTATATGAATATTTTCAAAATAAATGTTTTATTTTATAATTATGTGACTTTCAAATGATTTCAAAGTAGAAATATATATTTCTCTCAAATAGTTTTTGTATTGATTTCATCTATGTCAATATCTATTGCTAGATTTTATGTTTAATTGATGTTGACTAATTAGGATAGAATATCCCATATTGTATTGATATTTTTATGATATTTTTGACTGTGGATGTGCTATTTTTATGTCATTCATGGTTTATGGTTAAAGTATTAACATTTCGTATGTTAGTTTAATAAGAATGTTTGTGTTATGTTTCACCCATTTCATATGAGTAATGCATTGGATGTAGTAAGTGATGGAAGAGGCCTGCTATAGCCCCTCGATGCATTGGTAGGTCTCATGAGACAAACTAATGTCTTGGAACTAGGCCTTGAAATTTTTTTAATTTGTAGTTTTGTCAGGAGGCCATGATTATGTGGTTATGATGTCCGACATTATTCATTCCATCATTACGAGATTATCTATTGATATTACAAGTGATTATTTGACTAGTAGAATATACATGTGAATAAGTAAATGGAATTATTGATTTATATTTTCCATATTAAACTTAAATTTATGTTAAAAAGGATTATGTTTTAGTCTTATACATTGAATTAATTATTTATGCTTATTTATGATAGTTTCCACTATATTGTTATCTTTAATGAGCATCCGAGCTCACACCACTTAATTATGTTTTATTTTCCCCAGAATGTTAAGAAGTATATTTTGAAATGAAATACATGGATAGTCTAAGGGATATGAGTGAATTAAAAGGATACACAATGTTACTTTTTTATTTCATAATGTAAAGTAAAACTTATGTATGCATCTAGTACTTCCAAGGCTACTAATCTGATTGGTTTTTCAGTACATGATCTCTTGTGATAATTTCAATGCTATGTAATAATGGACCGACATTGGGTAACTGGGGTCAGAGTGTTATGGTTGGTATGAGATGAAGTTTAGTACAAACCTTGGAAACCAGATTTAGAAAAACTCTGATTATAGAACATTACCCTAAGATAAAATTTGAGGATTAGTATAGAAGAACAGCCTAAAATTTTGGTAATGTAGATTATGTGTGGGTTTTCCATGAAATAAATCTTTTTCTGGATACTAAAAGTGGACATCATTCTGGAACATATATCCTAGGAGTGAAATCTCTGACAAGGATTTTCAAGCTTGACTTGGGGTATCCTGGTACACGATAACAGGCCTTACTGCGCACCTGGTTTGAAACTCCTAGGGGATATTCTTAAAATAATTCACACTTTATTTACAAACTATTATGATAGATTTATGAGTAAATACAACCCAAAGAAAACATTTTTATATGATTATGGAATTATATGCATGAACTGTTCAATTTATGTTAAGTATTTTACAAGTTTGGAATTATGAATTGGGATTTATAAACTAATTTAGTGTATTCCATTGTTTAGAAATGGTAACTAGTGGAAGGAATGGAAATCGTATCAATGAAAGTAATCCATGTAGGTATTTTTATCTTATTCAAGATAATTATAGTGGATTTGGTTATGCAACTGGTGCTGAATAACTTATAACCATACTGGGAAAACTCAATCAAGTTTAGAATAATAACCTTACCCATATAAAGCACCCTGATCCACAATGTGGAGGATCAATGTTAGACTGCTTCATGAGGAAACAACCACCACTATTCAATGGGACTACAAATACATTTGTAGCTGAGCAATGGATAAGTTCCTTAGAGAAAATTTTTCAAGCTTTGGGGAGTAGCAAAAGGGAAAAAGTTGTGATGGTATTTTATCACCACTCGGGAGATGTAGATCAATGGTGGTCCTTAATTAAAAACACAAAGGAGTATGAATAAGTTTCAAATATGGAATTGAGGGAGTTTAAAGAGATTTTCTTAGAAAAATACTTTCCTCGTGAACATTGAGTGGATGTAGGAAAGAAATTTCTAAGTCTGCGGCAAAAGGAGGATGAAAATGTCACAAAGTATGAGGCTAACTTTACAAGGTGAAAAAGGCATGCTAAAGATTATATAAATAACCCAAGAAGTAATATTGATCGATTATTTGATGTATGAAAACCATTTCTCCGATGAGAAGTAGTATCACCATCATTCTCACCATATGAAGATATAGTCTCATGTCCAATCAAGACAGAAAAAGGAATTCTCTAAGTCTTATGACTTTAAAGAAAATCAAGAGAATAATAGATCTATTGAACACTATAGAAAAGGAAATAATGGGAAGAAGGGAAAATCTGAATTTCTATCGTATAGTAATTGTGCGAAGAAACACCCTGGTACTTTCCTAAAGGTAATGGGAGTTTGTTACAAGTGTGGAGAAAATGGCCACCAAGCTCATGATTGAAAGGGGGAGAAAGAGGCTATAAATGTTCAATGCTAAAATTGTAAAGATATGGGGGCAGTATTCAAATGAATTTCTTAATTGTCAAGGAAAATTACCTCAAAAAAGGCCAAGGGAGAAAGACCAAGATTATATGATCACAACTACTGAGGTTGAAGATATGAATGATGTAGTGACTGGTAATTTAATAGTTTCCTCTAAATTATCCAATGCTTTATTTGATTATGGATCATTTCATTCTTTCATATCTTCCCAGTTTTCCAAGAAAATTAGATATTTATAATTTGACTTAGTAAGAGAGTTTTCAGTCAAAACACCTAAAGGAAGCATGATAGCAATAATGTTTTTTCAATAAGTTACCATTAAGGAATATAAACATTCTTTATCTTCTGATATTATTGTCATACCCATGATTTAATTTGATATAATCCTTGGTATGGATTGGATTTCATATCATGATGTAAAAATTTATTTCAAGAAGAATGAGGTTACAATTTTTGATGATGATAAGGAATCCCTTATCTTTAGAGCAGAAACATCACAATTTTCATCCAGATCTACCCCCAGCAGATCTACTAAATTCAATTATTGGGGAGGAAGGGAGTCAAATAACTATGGGTGAGGAAATAAGTGTTCAAATAGAGGATGTACCTATTGTGAAATAATATTTGGATCTGTTTATAGATAATCTACCAAGACATCCTCCAGAATGATAAATTGAGTTTTTCATTGACTTAATTCCTATTTCAAGGCCTATATCGAAGACCCCTTATAAAATGGCCACTATGGAATTAGTGGAACAAAAGAAACAACTATAGGAATTTAGTAATAAAGGATTTATTCACCCTAGTGTTTCTCTATGGGGAGCCCCTGTTCTTTTTGTTAAGAAGAAAGATGGATATATGACGTTGTGCATTGAATATAGGGAGATGAATGCTATAACAATAAAGAACAATTATCCCCTACCTCACATTAATGATTTACTTGATCAACTTCATGGAGCTCAATATTTTTCATGGATTTACCTCCGATATAGATATTTCTAGTTGTACATGAGGAATAAAGACATTCCAAAGACAGAATTTTGAACCAGGTATGAGCATTACAAGTTTACAATAATGCCTTTTAGACTGACTAATGTACCATATGTTTTCATGGAACAATTGAATAGAGTTTTCAATGATATATTGATGAATTTTTAGTGTTATTTATTTATTATATCTTAGTATGATCTAAAAGCTATAAAGATCATGAAAATCACTTGCACACTATTCTAAACTCTTAGAAGAAATGAATTATATGGGAAGTTATGGAAGTGTGAATTCTGGATTCATGAGATTTTTTTCTTGGACATATTGTCCCTAAGGATTGAATCTCTCTTGATCCTTTAAAGACAATAGAAATCCCAGAATATCCAGCACTGAAGAGTACAACTGAGGTACACAGTTTTATTGTTTTAGAAATTTACTATCAGTGTTTCATCCAGAATGTTTCCCGATTGGCTAACCTATTAACCAAGATCACATGTAAAGGGGTTAAATTTGATTGGAAAATAGATTTTGAAGAATGTTTTGAAGAATTTAAGATAATATTAATCAATGATCCTATATTTACCCTACCATCAGGGAATTATGGGTTTGTTATTTATAGTGATGATTCAATGAAAGGACTTGGTTGTGTCCTTATGCATAATGATAGAGTTATTGACTATGCATCACCAGAGCTAAAAATTCATGAAAAAAACTATTTGACTCATGATCTTGAGTTATCAGCTATAATATTTTCTATGAAGATATAGAGACACTATATCTATGTTGAAAAATGTGAGATATATACTGATCACAAGAGTTTGAAGTATATTTTCTCAGAAAAATAAATCAAAATGAGGAAAATGTGATGTCTTGAACTACTCAAGGATTACGATTTCACAATACACTACCACCTCGGTAAGGAAAATAAGGTGGTAGATGCTTTGAGAAGAAAGGATCATGGAATTCTGAACAAGATGAGAGTTGAAAGGGATCCTATGTTCATGGATCTAGAAAAGATTGATATGGGAATAATCATGGATGTTGAAACATCAATACTTTTTCAAATGGTTTCCAAACCATCTTTACTAGAAAGGATAAAAAAATTTAGACTAATGATGAGGAGTTTGAAAAGAAAATTAAAGCTATGAATGATGGGAGATTGATTGAATTCATATATGAAGATGGAATTTTGAAATTTTGGAAGAGGATTTGTGTTCCCAACTCACCCGATCTAAAAAGTGAATTGTTGGATAATGCTCATAGCTCTAATTTCTCTATACACCCTCGTATCACCAAGATGTATAGATATTTGAAGGGACATTTTTTTGGGACAAAATGAAGAGGGGGATTGATGATTATGTGTCAAGATGTATGGTTTGTCAATAGGTGTATGCAGGAAGACTATATCCTAGAGGAGTCATGCTATCTCTTCCCATACCAGAGCAGAAATGGGATGATATTACAATGGACTTTTTCATGGGGATACCGAAGACTCCTAGAAGAAATGATGATATATGGGTCATTGTTGATCATCTTACCAAGTCATCACATTATTTTTTCTACAATAAAATATTTACCACTTGAATGTTTATCTAGACTATATATTAATGATGTTTTAGGACTTGGTGTACCCCTATGGATTGTTACTAATCGTGATCCCCATTTTACATTAAGATTATGGAAAAGTCTTCAGAAATCCCTAGATACTAAACATCATTTGAGCACTGCCTACCACACTCAAACTGATGGACAATCAGAACAAACATTTAAAGCCTTAGAAGACATGTTGAGATCTTAATCACTTGACTTTCAAGGTATGTGGGATTAGTATTTACCTTTGGTATAATTTTTCTATAACAATATCTTCTATTAAATTATGCAGATGGCACCATATAAAGCGTTATATGGAAAGAGATGTCGCACACCAACTTATTGGGATGATATTTGTAGAAGAAAACTCATAGGACCATAACTTGTTGAAGAAACAATGGAAAGGTGAAGTTTATCCAAACCCACATCAAAGCATCTAAAAGTAGTCAAAACAGCTATATCGATAACCAAAGGAAGGATTTTAAATTTCAAGTGGGTGATCATGTTTTCTTTAAGTAATCTCCATAGAAGGGTGTTATACGATTCAATAAGAAGGGTAAATTAAGTCCCAGGTCTATTAGAACATTTGAAATTCAGGAACGAATTAGAGTTGTAGCTTACTGTTTGGCAATGCCGCCAAGTCTCTCCAAAGTTCATGATGTGTTCCATGTATCACTACTATGAAAATACATGCCTAACCCAATGCATATACTCACCTATGAAGAAATAGAACTGGAACCTGATCTATCTTATTGTGAAGATCCTATCAGAATTCTTGATACCAGAGAACAAGTGTTAAGAAAATGGATGACTCATCTGGTAAAAGTTCTTTGGAAAAACCATAAAATGGAAGAGACAACGTCTGAACCTGAGTTACTTATGATAAAAAACCACCCAAATATTTTAATGCAGTAATATTCTAGAAATTTTGAGGATGAAATTATTTGAAGTAGGGAAGAATTTAACACCCCAAGATTCCATGGTATGCTTTTCTTTGAATAATACAATAGCATGTGTTGTACGCAACTCCGAGTTCTAGCACACCATGACCAATCAAACTATCTGTTTAAAAAGAAGTTATGAATAGTAATACCTACTTTTTAAAATTTTATAAATTTTCTTTTTCAAAATGGACTTCAGTTTTTGGATTTTTAATATCAAAATTATCTTAGGGTGAATTTTTTGTATTTTTATGAAAACATTCAATTTTTGAGGAATAGTGAAAACACTACGTTATTGTTTAAAACAAAATTTTTATTAAAATAATTATTTTTAATTTAAATTTATTTAAAAATCAAAATAGATACTTAATACCTATATTAGTCTAATTTAATTCATTGGATTCATTTTATAATAATATTATATATATATAAATTTATCAAACTTTTTAACGTCTTTTACCCACCTTCTAGGCACATTTGCAAATTTTCATAAAACATAATTTTATCACTTCTTTGAATTGAATTTTAAAAACCCAACAGAAATGTTTCTCATAATTAATTTAAATGTGGTTCAATATAATGAAAATAATTTTTGGTGAATAACAACTTTTGAATTTTGTTTACCACGATTAAAAATAAATAGTGTAATTAAAGGTAAAAATAATATTATAATAATATAAAATTACCCCAACACATGTTCTAATTCTATTGGATAAGTGTTTCTCAACCAAAATCATCCTTAGGGAAAAACTGAGATCCTTTTTGATCCATTTGGGTTAGATTAGGACATTTATTATATTTTATTTAAAGAAGAATTAAAAGTGTTATATTCTTATTTTAATAACTAAAAAATTGTTAATATAGAGTTATACATAAGATAAATTTGACTATAAATATTCATTAGAAATATAAAAATATTTCCTACATCATAGTATTTTATTTAAAATTTTTATACGTTAAATAATTAAATTTATTTAAGATACAATGGTGATGCAATAATTACCTTATTAATGAATGATTAAAATAATTAATATTATAAATATTAAAATAAATGAAATTTGAAACTTTTTATGACATAAAAATTTTTACAGGTTAATATGACACGTTAGGGTTGATTAAGTGTATTTTTTTCGAAGTAATAGAGTTTTTATGACTTTCAAAAAAACCAAATACTTAATAGTGTCAAAATTGACATAAATGAGTTTTTAAAACAAATACCATTTTATTAAACGATATAATAGTCCTAAAAATAAAATATTAATCCAAATGACTTATATAATGTTATATATTTCATTAATGAACCACTTGAGATTATCTTGGCATTTTAGAGTAACTATATTAACCATGTAGTGTAAAAATACAATAAGACATGGTAAAAGATAAACTATTTAACTAAGGTTTATGTCTAAAAGATAAGGTTACTATAGTGACCTAAACATGTATAAAACCTTTTGGTTGAACGTATTTCTACCCATATACACCTTATAATCTAAATAAATTCATCTGTAGCTATTAGAACCTGAAAATAATTTCATAATAAATTAATATTTCAGCCTTTTCCTAAAGTTCACCTTACATCTCTTATAAAAGGGTACTTCCCCTTCTCTTAAATTCACACCTCCAAATCTATTTACATCAGCCAAAACCTACTGAAATATCCTCTTAACTACCCTAAATTTAACCAATAGGCCTTAATTTTATAATAAATCCAACCTAAAAATCAATTTTGGTCAAATAAAAAAGAAGCACCCGAAGAAGAGGTAATTATTTCATCACCTATTTCAAAGTTATTTTCTTCTTAAAATTCCTATTTATTTGTTTTTTCTATAACAAAATAATAAATAAAGTACCTTATAAATACTTATATGTTATTAAAAACGTGGTACAACCATATTCATTTTTCTATCTATCTTATGAATGAAAAATTCACCATACGTGCGTACGCACGACTTGTCGTCTCCACATCGTGGTGTAGTTTGTTATTCAACACTTAATTAATTGGATGGGTATAATAAAGAATATAATTGAAGTAAATAATAAATATAACATGTAATTTATTCTTTATATATAATATACCATCCAATTACATGCAATATTACCATTAATAGACTGATAATTTCACTCGTGCGTACAAACGACTTACCGTCTCCACAACGTAATGAGATTTCATTCCGCAGCGTAACCATTCAAGAATTATTTTCATTTTATGATTAAAATATAATGTTTAAAAACTTAATATCATTTTGTATATGAATAAAATACATCCTATCCATAACAAACATGACTTACGTAACAAAACATATGAAGGAAAATTAATTAGTTAACACCCAAAACAGTGATAATACTAAAATATTATTAACAAAGAAATATTAGAGGATCATATATGATATAATATTTGTGTATGTGGTTATTGTATAATTAAATAACAATTATTTTACAATTATACATGAGTTTAAAGTACCCTTGACTAAGGAAAAGTACAAATTAAGGTTTAATTTTACAATCTCATTATTATTCGAGGTAGTTTATACGTATCTACTAGGACTTCTTTATCATCCACATATGTGTTTCTTAAAAATTTATTACAATTTTTTTACTATTACCTAGACTATGGGTTAAATTCATTTATACCCTTGTTTTAATTTCTATAAATTGTTTTGAAAGGAATATTTCCTTCGTTTTCTATACAAGGTACTTTATGACCTTTTCGAAAAATTAAGTAAAGAATGTTTTTTAACTTATACAGTGGGTGTGGCTTTTTTTCCACCATTATAACACCTTTGGAGATTACATTACAATATTATATGAATATTTTCAAAATAAATGTTTTCTTTTATAATTATGCAACATTTAATTGATTTTGAAGTAGATAGAGATATTTATCTCAAATAGTTTTTGTATCGATTTCATCTATGTCAAAATATATGGTTGGATTTTATTTTTAATTGAAGTTCATTTATTATGATACAATATTCTATATTTTATTGATAGTTTTATGATATGTTTGACCATTAATGTTCTATTTTTATACCATTCACAGTTTATGGTTAAAGTATTAACATTTTGTATGTTAGTTTAATACGAATGTTTATGTTATGTTTCAGCATTTTCTTATGAGGAATGCATTGGATGTAGTAAGTGATGGGAAAGACTCGCTATATACCCTCGATGCATTAGTAGGTCTCATGAGAAAAAATAGTGTCTTGGAACAAGGCCTTTAAAATATTTTTATTTATAGTCTTGGCACGAGGCCTTGAATATGTGGTTATGATGTCCGACATTATGCATTCTATCATTATGAGATTATCTATTGATATTACATGTGACTAATAGACTAGTAGAATATCCATGTGAATAAATAAAATTGAATTATTGATTATATTTTCCATATTATGCTGAATTTTATGTTTAAAATGCTAGTGTTTTTGTCTTATACATTTCCTTAAATGTTTATGCTTATTTATGAAAGTTTATGCTATATTGTTATCCTTAATGAGAATCTGAGCTCACCACTTTCTTATGTTTTATTTTCCCTACAATGGGAATAAGTATATTATGAATGAATATTAGGGATAAGCTAAGGGATATGAGTGTGTTCAAAGGAGACACAATACTACCTTTTCATTTTATAATGTAATATAAAACTTATGTATGTATCTAGTACTTCCAAGGCTAAAAAAATGATCGGTCTTTTGGAACTTGATCTCTTGTGATCATGCCACTGTTATGTATTAATGCACTAACTCTAGGTAACTAGGGTTGGGTAGTTACATATTTTTACTACTTCTTTTGATGTTAGGTTATGCAACAGACTCCTCGGGTTGTGTTGATGTGTATTCCATCAACCACTGCCGAAGTCAAAGTGGTTCAGGTTGTTTCAGTTAACTGCCAATAGTTTAAGGTGAGTTTTTTTGTTTCCACTTGTTTTAAAAATCTTGTATTTATAGCTCTTAGTGTTTTTGACTCCCTATTATGTTTTCGGTATAGAGCAGGATAGATTCCTGTTGGTTCTTCTCATTTTGGTTCTTCACTGACACTCGAGGTAAGGGTTAATGTCATTGGATGGTTTCACATCTCATTATGTGGCATCCATTATGTGTTTTTAAGGTTCCTATTATCCTTTGTTTAGTGCTTTGATCCCTTCTCGTTGGTTTCGAGTCTCCAAGTCAAGGGTAACTCACCTGCGTGTACATAGGTAAGTAAATATATGCGTGTGGGTTCCCCCATTACATGTGTAATCATCTATGGCAGTGATTATGCACGTATGGGGATATGTGTGACCATGTATATATATATATATATATGCATGGGTAGGTGAGTGGAGATGGACATATTCATATACACATGTTTAAGGATCCCCTTGGACAAGCCCTTGGCCTTACAAGTGTGTGCATAAGGGATCGATGTCCTTGCATATGTGTGAAGTTGCATATGACCGGTTGGGGAGCATCATCTTTTATTTAGAAAGCGAGAAGGGTTGGATTGGATAGTTTAGTTACACTTGAGGTAGGATACCATTTCTTTTCCCTTAATTTAAAGAATTCAATAATTGTTATCTTAAATTAATTTCTTACTTCACTTTTATTAGTTTTTAGTTAATTTATTAAGTATAGATTAAATGAATTTTCAATGTGAATTGGGTGAGATTTCTGATAAAAGTGTTAAATGTGATAAATGGTGTCTTGATAATAAATTCATGGTTTTATAATAAAACCTGTCCAATGGAGGTACACTGTCTGTGAAAACTCATAGTGATAGTTATGTTTATTTTGTTTCTTAACTTTCTGAATTAGATTTATGATGAATGCGTTTTAGAATAAATGTTAAATAAAATAAAATGAATTGTGTGATAAAGAAATTCCATGATTTTATAATAAAACCCCTCTAACGGAGGTGTGCTGTCTTCTAAACTAAAGAGTAGTGATAGTTATTAATATCATGCTTAGATTTGGTTTGAGTTCTCCATGTGCCTCTTGTTGGTGTTTATTTTGTGGCTAGTTAGATTTTGTTCTCTGTGAATAATATAAATTGACTCATCATGTCCATTTATCCGACATTGTTGAGTATGTATATGCCTTGATCATGACACTTTCCTTTTTACCCTTGAATCTTTCAAATGAAAATGTTTTGGTAAAGTGAATGAATTTGTAAATTGTTTGTGTAGGGTGTATTATTATTTTTCAACATTTAGTTTCTATTTAGATGTCATGATTTTTTGCAGCTCTCTAAAACCTTCTAGTGATGTGTTTTCATTGCTTACTAAATTGTCTAGTTTTTTCAACAGTGCTCATTGTGGCCTTCAGTTATGGTGAAACCTATTTTGGGTGTTAACCTTGCCTCTTGGACACCCCTTTGGGTGTGACATGCCTAAATAACCTCCTTCCTTGTTCTTTAGGTAATAAATTCATTGTGATAGTTTTATTTGAATGACATACTTGAACAAGTTGGCTATCTTGTACTATTTAATATCATTAATAACCTATTGTGGAGGCATCTTGATGGCATATTCTTTTGTTTAAATTCTATTGCTTATGTAAGTTACAAATTGTGATGCCCTATTATAGTGATTTGATCTTCTTTCTAAACTTGTTGTCTTGATTCATTAAGGTGATAATATTGTCATGAAATTCTTACATTATTACTTTTGTTCTAAATGATTTATGCCATATTGATGATTTGAGTGGTTTTACTTGATAGCATGAATAGATTGTGGCTCGTGATGCTTGCTTGATTGGCATGATTCATGTATATGATTTCCAAGTGATATATGAATTTATGTTTTCCTTGTAATGTTATTTTGTTACTATGGTTCACTTGATACAGGCCGTGTGAGAACATGAGTTTCGTATTAAGGACTCATGGATGGACTACCATGATTGGGTGGTTATACCACAACGCGTTGGGGAAATGATGTCTTAGGCTTTTCTTGACGAGGGTTTCCCAATTTTTTCTAAACACCTATGAGTGATACTGGTTCCCAAAGGGATTATCAAGGATGAAATCATTAGAAAAGTGGATACTCCAAGACTCTGGTGATACTCGACCCCTTCTGTGTGATTCCAAGATGGACTCATGGTAAATCCATGACTTGAGCTATACAAGGTCTTTTGAAATATTATCTTGGATGGACTTAGTGGTATTGGGTAATTTAAAGGATGTACTGTAGTGATACCTTTTGGGACAGGCTTAGACTCCGACTCTATAACTCGAAAATAATAATAATAACAATAAAGATGCTATTTTTTCCCTTATGGATTGTGATACCTTTATGATATCCTATGACACTATTTGTTGATGCATATATTATACCCAAAGTTAAAGAACTAGATTTGGGGTATTTTCCCTTTTTTTGCCTTATGTTTTCTATCCTTTATATATATAAATATACATCCTACTTCATAAAGGTACGCGTTTTGGATTTCTGGCTTAGGCCGAAGTAGATGGAATGGGAAGGGTGTATGTTTAGGAACCCAAAACAAGTTTATAGTTTAAATTTCTATCACACACCATTATTTTATATGTCACAATTTTTAATTTATAATTCATTATGTACATTGGTTTAGACACCAGTTGTGCCGACCTGCTGAGATTTACATCTCACACGCTACTCGGGCTACTATTGCACTAGAGTACCTGAGTAGAATTTTCTTGTTCACAGGTATAAAAATGGTGATTGATTTTTCATGTTTTTTTGTTTGTATCTGGGAGTTAGGAAAAAAGAATCAAGATGGATCTTCTGATGCTCAAGGAGATCTATCATGGGGATTTGGTATCTTTTTATTATTATTGTAATGGGTTGTCAAGTATGTTGTATTCTTTACTACTTTCAATATGTATCATCACCATGACATGCATTCATATGTTGTATATTTTGTCATTAGCCACATTTATTAAATTGTTAAATATTGTATTTTGCAACTTGTCAATTATTTATATTGTTTTATAATGCTATCAAATATTTATTTTCTACTTCTGCTATTTTCTTTTACCCACACTCTATTATACTGCTGTGCAACTCTGATAAGAGGGTATAGTCTCGACACTATCACTTCCCAAGACCCTCGATGTCAGTTGGTAGCCTCTAGAATATGGAAAGACGTTCCTGAGGTCATGTGACCCACCGATCCATCCACCATCTTAGAGGCGAGCCAAGTTGGTATGTGACACATGGAATATGTCAACCTCTTATAACTTGAATCATTGATTCTTCAATACTATGTAAAATAGATGAAACAAATAAATAAATCACATACGATTTGTCCATGAATGATTATGGATTTATCATTCTCACTCTATCAAAGGACATGATTTATTAAATCACCATAAAGTTATAAGATTCCCATAATGGTTACAAAAATTCCTCTATATAATTAGTATTATGATCACTATTTTTGATTAACTATTATTTAGAATTATGTATGTATATTCTATGAATGATAATTAATATGTAAGAAGGATTTATAATATCAATTAAAATGATTACTAAATAATATGAAACCAATTAATTATAATTAAATATTCACTATATTTTATGTGGTATAATCTAAGTGGAATAATCTATATTATAAGTTCAGTAACTTGTATCCATGAATGAGCATGGTATATCTATATGACCTACTGATTCTGAAAATATTAACTTATCATCATAACTGTTAACATTTATATGGGAACATTAATTAATGATACTCAAAATAATATATTCTATGCTGGTTTATTATCATATAAAATCTAATTTTATAATGAAAAAGAAATTAACAATTGATAACTAATTTCAATCAACATATAACATATCATATACCATTTTCCTTTAACAAAAATAATATGGATGGATTTAATACACCAAAAATTGAAACTATACTATATTTTGTCTTACAAAATATAAATTATAAATGAAATTTATAGAGAGGGAACTCATGAATATAATTATATATTCTTTTATTACAACAAATATCAAGTATTGCATTCATTTTACTTAACTTAAAGTATCATTTGATTTAATAATAATTAATAAACATTAATCAAACATAGATGAGACTCATTGTTTAAATATCAAGAATATTTAATGTAATTAAAATGGAATAAGAATGTATTTATGTGATTTAGAGGTGATACAAATAGTTTTAAGAGGTTAGATGCTAGCTTCCAAACTGAAAAAGATGGTTTAAGTTTGCAATAATGTTTTTTATTTTCCTTTAATAGTGGGGCTAGGATCATAAAAAGTTATAAATAATTAAAAATATTTGAATATTTAGAATATATGATATGAAAAAAGGAATTAGTTTGGTCAAATAACTAAATTACTAAATAAATCTCACATGATAAATAATTTGGATCTCACTAGATATTTAAACATATAATTTTAGGTATAATTTCATTAGAGATATTGCTGAGATAAATGATTTATTGATATATTGAGAACCAATGATATATAATTTTTTTGAACCCCTTATTAAACCACTAATGAATAAAATTTAATAGTGATATGTACAATAATTGGATATTAGATTCATGAGGTAAATTTATTGGTGAAAGTGAGATATTATTATTATATGTTCACTATATTCATTCATATAAATTTAATTTAGGATTATTCTTATATTATAAATTATTTATTAAAATAAAATTTATCGTTTATTTATATTTTATCTATTATAATATGAGATATGATGTAATAATCTACTAATAAGAATATTATAATAACCAGACTACGATATTCAAATTCTAAGACGCAATATTAATCCCTAAAAGGACCTAGAAAAGCTCTATGATTATCGGATGTTGGAAAATAATATCGAGGGATTGAATAAATCACTAGGAAATGATTTTACCTTCATAAAATTACTCAAAAATAAAAATAAATACGTGAGGATATACAATTCTTTTTGAAAAACATATAAATTATAAACCCACTGTGTTAAAATTAATAGTTTTTATATACCATCAATTTAAGAGTTAAAAAATATCATAATGAAAAATAAAAAAAGTGATTCAAGAACAAGACACTAAATACTCCTTCTATATCTCCCTTTTTAAAATACGACTAACCATAGATAAAGAATGAAGCCTTACTTTTTCTTGTATTATATCCAACAATGTAAACATGTCCACCGAGTTGCATATTTTAGGAGTGAGTATAAACCAAGCCAGATTTCTCCAATGAATCGAATATAATTCCATGCCAAAGTAATTAAAACATGAAATATCCATGAAAGGTTTATAAACCATTTATAATAAATAATTAATCAAAATATTTTCTAATAAATATCTTATTATTCTAACTGGGAATAAGGTAATGATCATTTCAAAATAAGAACCCTATTTCAGTACAATAATGATTCAATAATAGTTAAGGTTCGAACATAAAACCACCATGTAATAATATAATTCAACAACCCCATTACATAAAACATAACCTAACATATGATAAGGTTTAACTAAATATTACCATAACTAACAACAATTTCAAGGGAAATCAAGGGTAACACCCTTGTGTAATAAAACATAATCTTTTATATGATAAGTTTTACCCTAAGTCTTATCATGAGCACAATACCTATAAGGGAATATAAATTTTATAATTTGAATCCATACCATAGGAAACTACTACTTGCCTTATTCAAATTGTATAGAAAAATTCATCACTCATTGTTGTCCCCACTGAGTTAAGTACCCCGAGGGGGGTTAATCAGGGTATGAAAAATTATAAAAAGGCCCCTTTGATGTTATTTCATATTTAAAAAAACTCTCTTATATATTACTATATATATATATATATTAATAAATGAATGAAATAGATAAAACAATTTTATTTGGTTCACATAAACTGAGATAGTCCAAGGAGTATATAAAGGTGATGTGACAATATACTAGAATCCACTATATTTCACAACTATTAAAAGGCACAATGAAAAGATATTATCCCCTTGGTTTACAACCAATAAATCTTAGAGAACATAATTCTCTCTTATCTTAAGTGAACTCATTGCTCCTTCAGAAGATTATTCCATTTTTCTAAATTAAATCAGATTTGGTTTACACATATGTGAGTGTGTCATGAAGATCATTTTCACTTGATAGGTAGAATACACTTTACTACATAGAATTTTCTTCATGGAAACTACTTTCTAGATCTGTTATTATAATATTAACAACTTGATTGATAGAAAACTATACACCAAGAAACATTTTTAAGAAGCCAACCTTCTCCTTCATAAAATTTTAGTGCCTCATGAACTCAATCCCCTTTTCAAAATGGTTTTACTTCTAAAAATTATTCTCCTAAACAGATATATTTTACTTTGTGAAATCAACTCACTACATGAACCAAACCATCTTTTTGAACCCCCTCATTCACAAACTCCCACACTCTTTATAAACATCCTTTTGACTTCTCAAAATTATCCATTGATAATATTACACAAATTATTTTTTTCCTATACTGAATGAAGTTATTAGGGGTCCTAATATATGGAAAAAACTAGAAAATTATATTAATAAAAAAATTACACATAATAAATTTCTAAACTACTCTATTATGTACCATACTTGATATATGGTTTTCATAGTAAAAAAAACTCTTTCACCATATACTATCCATATTATTCAATTCACATAACACCACACTCCTTCGCAACAGACTCTGAAACTCATCTTTATACTATAAATTATGAGACTTTTACTTCATTTCTTAACATACTTACTATGAAGTTCTCATAACAAAAATTCCTTTCTAAATCCATTCATTTCCAAATTTGTTTAATAGATTTTTGAACTCTCTATGCAATTTTCATAGTGAAGATCCAATGTGAAATCCATTCCTTTACCAAAAATACTACCATTGATTATTCCAGGTGGTTATAAAATGGAAATTATTCTACATCATAGATTTAAAAAATTTCTATAAAAAAAAAAATTCAAGAAAAAAACTCAGAAATTTGACACCCTAAATTTTAGAGAAATGTCACGAAACCTTATCAGATTTCAAAATTATTCTTTGGAAAAAAAACTATGAGAATTTTTTCAACCAACTTTGTTAACAAAAAATTAATCCATAAACCTCAAAACAACATTATGATCTATTTTTTTCCAAACAATACCCCCTTTGTATTTTTTACAACACTTTGAAACCTCTTAGAAAATTATATTGACAAAAATTCATGCACCATATACTTCAAAAATCACTCTCTCTCATCCAATCATGTTAATTATCAAATATTTACTCAACATGTAATCTAAGACCACATGATCTAAGATCAATGTGAGAAAAAAGTGTATCATTCGTCATTCATGAATAGACCAGTTAGTTATCAATAACACTTGTGGAATCTTTCTCAGCACCAATTAAACATGAAATCTTAAAATAATTATTATTCATGATCGATACAAATTGTTGAATTTTTTTCATAGAGTAAATATATTGAGAATATAATTTCCACAATATTTATTAGTAATATTTTTTTAGTATGGTCTTATAGGTTATCCTATTATGATATATCTTCATTGACAGAACATCTTCAGTGTCATCAGATTAAAAAAATCCTCCCACTTCTTTCCCCCCAATTCATCCTAGAATAACTCTCCCCATGTTAACAAAATTTCATCCATCAGCAAGAAGATTTCTCCCACTTTATCAGTGATCCCAAAGGTAATTACTTTTTGGTCAACAATAGGGATAATTACATAGATCAACACATAGGTAAATTTATAACCTACCTATGGGGATGGGGGTTCCACATCCACATTTTTCAATTGTGGGTATTCGATTGGAATTTGAGATCTAGGCAATTCCATTAAAATTAATCTTTTTATAAATCCTTTTTTCAGAATGTAAGTGAGATGGTGTTTTGTAGGAACAAATTCCAACTTCACAAACCCATGATCAACTTTCTACTTGATAAAACGATACATTATTTTAATGTTCTTTGTTCTTTAATGATGGATTGGATTTTTTTATAAGATTTATAGCACTTGAATTATCAAAATTGACTCGGATTTAAGGTTTCACTTCAACTCCCATATCTTCAAATTGATTATTTATCCATTTTAATTTAATGTATGCTTGAGTTACCATAATATGTTATGAATCTATAGTGATTAGTGAAATATAATCTTGTTTCTAGATCAGCCAATAAATACACAATCTTCCATGATAAAATGCTACACTTGATATTGATTTTATATCATTTTCAGAACCATCCCAATCGACGTCTATTTATCTGAATAACTCATATTCTAATGTAGAATTGTATAGAAAGACAAAATATATTATGCCTTTGATATAACATATTATTCTATTTACTAAAAGCATGTGGATTTATTTTGAAATACTCTGATACCATATCATTTTGAAAGTGGAAAAAATAATACAAGGTCATGTCACTATTAATTGTAATGGAATTCCAATGATATTATTGTATTCCATGATATTAACCACTTTCCAAATACCATACCTTGAAAATTTCATCTGGGAAGCAATCAAAGTTTTCATCTCCTTATAACCCCCCATTATAAATCATCTTATAACCTCATTGTAATATTTATATTGAGAAATAAATGTGTCACACCATCCATATATTAAATTAAGACCAATGAAAAATTCATTTTCACCAATCCATAATGCCTCAAACTAGAACCTTATGAATTATAGAAACTATTTTTATTATTCTTCATCCACTTCATGAATTATTACATCATCCACATACACATGAACCATCATCCTTTGATTTGTATCATTTTTTAAATAGTGATTGTAATCAAATCCACCACACTAAAAACCTAGCTTCTTAAATTATTGATCATGTCATGAATACCTAGGTCTTGGTGCCTGATTACAATTATAAAAAGTATTATTTTTCTGAATAATATTTTTTCTCATCTTTATGAATGATAAAATCATCTAGTTTTTTGATGAAAAATTCTTCCTCTAGAACTCTATTTATAAACAGAAACTTTATATCCAGATGGAAAACCCAGAATTTCCTTTGTACAACTATGGATATGAATAATAGAATTGTTTCTAGGCTTACCATGGGTGAAATTGTCTCTTCAATATCAATTCCATTAATCTGTGAGCATACCTTATATAAAACTAATTATTTGTTTTAATATCCATGTTTTATTCATTTATCTTTTTATAGAAAACCCATTTGGTCCTAATGAAATTCTTATTTTCTTTCCTGAAAAAACTCATAAGTCTGATTCTTCTTGATTTGGTCAAGATATTCTTTATTTATTAAATCCAATTCTTATCTTTTTCATCTTATTAAAAACATTTTGGATCTACCCATGATAGAAAATATATTTTATGTAAATCCTTTACAATCATCATATGTACTTCCACTATCTGGACATCAATGATGTTATTATTATCAAATTTAGCTCGAATCTTTGCAGTTATAGGCCTGACATTATCCCACTAATCATTTCAATATTCTTTTGAATTTATCATAGGCTCTTGTGCTCCACCCAAGCTGCTCAAATTCTAATCACTATCCTCCCATAAATACTCATCGATTTATTGAAAATTCTTTCCAATCTATAATATAGTGACATCATTACTTTTGATGACCTTTCTAAACATCTTATTAAATAATTTATATTCTTTAATTTTGACTAAGTATCCAAGGAATATGTCTTCATCTCCATGATATTTAGATTTTTGGTGCTTCTCCTTATTGATAATAAAGAAATTACTTCTGAAAATTAAATGGTATTTCATTGTCAGATTCTTTCCATACCACACCTTGTATAGATTCCTTCTGTATTTTAGACAGAAAAAAGATCTTTTTGAAATTTACACTAATGTTAAGACTAATTACTTCCAAAACATATCCTATATTCCTTTTAAATAATAATTATTATGGATAATCTTTTATGATTCGATTTCTCCTCTAAACCACAACATTTTTTAAGGTTTTCTTACTGATAAATGATTTTTTGTATTATCTTATGTTTTTTGAGACAATCATCCACCTTTATTTTGGTAAACTCAATTTTTTTATCAGTTTATAATTTTAGAATCTTATATATAATTATATTTTAAACTTTCCTCTAATATCATGTTATTAAACAAAACACCACAAACCTATGAGTGATGACCACAATCCACACTATCATATTGAAGTCATTAATGAAAGGAACATAAAATATTTTCTAATTAAAATATCATGGTGATATAAGCCCAAACACATCAATATGAACTAGTTAAAGATCTCTTGTTAAATTATTCTCTTTTTTCCTTGAATATTTTTGAGTAATATTACATTTCTGGTAGGAATAACACATGTGTGTAAAATTACATGATAACTTTGGGAGATCTTGATCTATATATCTTTTCACCAGATATTACAAGTTCAATTGGCTCAAATTGATAAGATATTTATGTCACAATTTTCTCTCTTATTCCTTGGATAAAAATCACACACCTTCTTCTCCCCATATATGGCATGTATTAACGTTTTTGAACTTCCCATGCATAACAACTTCACTATATTTTCCCTTGACAATATAAGTCTTGTTGGTAAATTGTATTGATTACCCTGAGTTACAAAGTTAACAGAAACTTTGAAATTTGTGACTAAGACCTTCAACAACCAATAAATCTATAAACCTTATATATTTTCCCCCTATTTAGATTTACCATATCCAATAATATTAATATATTCATCATTACCAAACCCAGAGACACCTTTCTTTTCATTCTTGATTCCTGTGAAAGGATCCTTATTTCTTATTATGTAGGAAGTGCATCCATTATCAAGGATGCATACACCTGTATGATCTAATTCTTTAAATAAAATATCTATGAACACAACCTACCCATATATTTTCTTTTTTATCTATGCATTTGGATTCATACCCAGTATTGATTGATATGTTTGATTTTCTTCTGACTATGTTAGACCAACTTCATATTGCAATATCAAAAATCAATTTTTCATTTTCATCTCGCTTAATGATTCTTTGTGCTATTATGTACAAACAATTTGGGAATGAAATGGAACATTAATCTATATATTTAATGAATAATATCTATCCATATGTCTAAATCCCATACACTAGAAATAGTGACCATCAAAATCATTACAAGAATATTGAGATTTTCCTAACTATGTATGTTACTCTTGTTACCTTTAGAACCTCTTGGGAATGGAAAAGAATTTTTGGGAATGTCTCATCTCTCTACAGAAATAACTCCTAATATGAGGTTTAATCTTGTGTGTCATTGATACAACACCAATTTTCCCTTGTGTTCTCTAAATACTATAATTCTGATTCATACCCAAATCAACCTTCATCTTTGGAGTAGATTCTTGTAGTCTTGTATCGAACATCACTGCTCACTACGGGAAAAGTGGTTTTTTTCAACGATTCAATTACGACGGGAATATAAACTATCGAAAAAGGTATGACGAAATACGTATTTGTGAAGGGAGTCCTTTTCTGTCGCAAATAGTAGGTTAATTGTGACAGGAATAGGTGACCCATCACAATAGGTTTGGCAGGGTTTGCATGCCAAAATGCGGGAAGGGTATTTGCGATGGGGACACATCCCCGTCGTAAAAGCCTGGCGGTGGTAAATAACATTTGCGATAATAAAATCCACCCGTTGCAAATAGTATGATGCGAGCGAGGGTATTTTTGATGGGACCCATCGCAAAAGCCCGGCGGTAGTATGTCACGACCCATCCCCGGGGCCCGTGTCGTGACTACCCCAAGCCCACCTTCTATAGGCTAGGGGCTGACGACTAACACCAAAGGCATAAATCCTGATAAAAGGGAAGGAATTACCTTTATATAGGAAAACAAACACCACAGAGTACGCAAGCTGAAGTAAACACTATGTAAAATGAATACAAAAGTAAGTACTGGAATGTAAATGGGCCAGAAGACAAACCCAATTGAAAGTACAGTACAACTGAAAAGAAAGAACAGCAGTGGTAAAGTAAATCAGCAACCACAAGTCGTACTCCGGAATTCCCACCTGAAGGGTGGGTACAGATAGTATCGTTGGCTCCTTAGGTCCTTCAGTCCACTCCATGTACGTCCCTCCTGATAGTCCACCTCCGAGTACTATCCCGATCCACATGCCTCGACCAGGATCAACGCTGTCCATCGTCTGAAACCAACACAATGTAGTGCGGGCATAGCCCGTGTAGGGGTGAGTATACAATACTCAGTAGGGACCCTGAGACCACCAAAGGTCTCCCAGAATCCACAAAGGATAAAATAAAAAGGAAGGATACAAACATAAAGTATCAAGAAACTCTACTTAGGTATATGCCCATACATATACCTAAGTCATCAATTCTAGTTCGACTCCAACTCACGAGCTCCAGTACAACCCAGTCCACATAGGAAAGCACAACCAAATCCACATTGGAAAGCAAGTCAATCATATCGATGATAATGACTGAAAATCAAGACTCATCTCACATAGGTATACTACTCATGAAGAGGGGTGGAGATGATAGATGTAGCCTCTGAATCATCTCCCTTTCCGAATCCACGTAGGATCCAAGTACAGAAGTCATCGCTGCCGAGACCACGTAGGATCCTAGTAGAGTAACCATCACTACCGAACCCACATAGGATCCAAGTATAGTCGTTATCACTGCCGATCCCACGAGGGATCTAAGTACAATAGTCCTCACTGCCGAACCCATGTAGGATCCAAGTACATTCACCATCAACGTCGCAGTCGCAGCCAGCTCTAGGGTTCCCGCACACAACACACTAGATTCTAGGAGGGTTCGTTCCTCGAGTCAAAGGGGTGGATACATCAACCGTCACGAAGACCAGAGATGATGTATCCCAACGTTCCGTTCCACGTAATAGGGTAAAACCAAGAAAAACGTGCCCGAGTCACGGAGAACAAGAAAACAAAACCATTTTCCTAAAGTACACGACATGTAGGTAATCAATACACACCGTGTCATCAGACACCGAGTACTGCCCATGTGAAATGGCCCGTGTCATGGGGATGGTCATGTAAAAAGTATGTACACGATGTATGTTATGGTTACACGCTGTTTCTTCAGTCTACGAGTACTGTCCGTGTACCACAACCCATGTCGAAGGGTTGTTCGTGTAAAAAGTAAGTACATGACGCGTGGTATGGTTACACGACGTGTCCAAACTTTTGGGGTCGGCTCCGTGTACGCTATACATGCCTAGCCGTGTGGTGGAGTACCTACCCGTGTACTCCACCCTGTGTCCGTGTATTCTCGGAATACACACCCAGTCTCACGAAGCTGATTCTGCCTTTCTATGAAGTGAATACATGCCGTGTTACTTGGCCGTGTATTTCTGTCTGTGTCTTTGTATTTCTATTGAATACATTCCATGTCCATCAAAGTCTCCTCTGTAAAACTATATGGACAATACACACTGTGTGACCGGTGTCACATGACGTGTGTCACTTCTTCTGATGTCCGTTACTTCTACCGCTGAACGCTTGTACTACACAGCGTGTGCTTTGGAAGGACACACCGTGTATTCTAGAATTTTCAATAAACGATCCCTCTGGACATCACACTTCCTGAGGAATCCTTCCTTTGTTCCGATGATTCATTTGCTACAAAACTCCTGTTCCTAGTTCATCCCGATGTTCCGAGGATGTTTCTGATGTTTTTGGACATCCGATCAGCTCTGAAAACTTGCCTTGATTCACCGCTCAAGAACGGTTGGAGAACACCATACAACAAGAACGAAAGAGGAATTAGACCGTGTTAGTTTAGTCTGGTTCCTTCTGCATTAGTTTGATAGAAAAAGGTTTAGAGATAACCAATAACATGGAAGGGAAAACAACATTTCTCATTCATAAACACACCCCTACATCGAAGGAAGTTCACAATTGTCAAGCACTGCAGATGATGGCATCGTTCCCATTGTCGGCGACCTCTCCTCTCTTGTCGCGAAGGAAGAAGAGGATAGAGAAAACCATAACCACCGAGTAGAAGTTATTCATCGGAGAATTAGAATTCTTTGTTGAAGTGGAGATGTTATTCGCGGGAAGAGGAAATTCTTCAAGGGACATAGAGTTCTCTCCCCAAAATCCCCACACAACCGGCCAACCAAAATAAAATAAGGTCTCCCCTTATTTTATTATTTTTCCAATCATTTAAAATTTCCAAAATTCAAACAAATCATTCAATT
Organism: Viscum album; assembly: GCA_963277665.1. Taxonomy (NCBI): domain Eukaryota; kingdom Viridiplantae; phylum Streptophyta; class Magnoliopsida; order Santalales; family Viscaceae; genus Viscum; species Viscum album. The sequence continues at coordinate 858,096,437 of OY728166.1, forward strand.
AATTGAATTAGTGTGTGTTGGCATTAAATTAATGTGAGGGGAGGAGAATTCACCCAATTAATGGGTAAGTTAAACCAAGTTGAGATGAGTTACACAACCTAAGAGGGGGGTTTAGAGGAGTTAGGGAAATGCGAAGGGTTGGGCTCTTGTGGTCCCCACCCCACCTTTATCCTCTCATGGGTAGTTAATAACTAGTGGGTCCCACCCCAACTTCCACTCCTAGGATAAAACCACTTAATCTAGGAATAAAATTTGTACCACAAATTTATTCAATTCTTTATTAATCCCCAAAATTTAACTTTTTCTCCCAAGAAAATGCATCAACGGTAAAAGTCATCTTAAGAAAATACCGGCGCTGCGAGTTAATCGGTGCCCTCAGATTTCAATTCCGAGCAACGGTTCAAAATATAGAAAAACCCGCTCGTTCGTTCACTGAACGTACCCAAGCTAAACTTCGAAAATTGATTTCGGGCATACTGGGCCTCAGAATCAGGTGCCGTCAGAAACTGCGTACTTGTATAATCCCAAAGAATATAACAAAAAAATTCCTTGAAATTTACGGGTCTTTACATTACTCCCAACTCAGGGATTTACGTCTCCGTAAAGATACATCATAAACCAGAGAAACAAATGAGGGTACTGTGCATGCATCTGAGCCACCTGCTCCCATGTGCTCTCCTGGAGGTTCCCATGTTTCCACTTGATGCACACTAGAGGAATCGACCATCCATGTAGGACCAAATCCTTTTGATACTCAATCTCCACTGGGACCTATGCAAAAGTTTCCCCATCATCGATGTCCAACTCCCTGTGATCAATGATATGTTTCAGATCATGCACGTATCTCCTCAACTATGATACGTGGAAGAGGTCGTGCACCCGTTGCAATTTGGGTGGAAGAGCTTGGCAATATGCCACCTTGCCTATCCTTCTGAGAACCTGGAATGGTACGATGATGTGCGGAGATAACTTTCTACCCCGATAAAATATCTGTAATCCACGTCGAGGTGAGACCCGTAAGAAAAAGTGGTCGCCATCCTCGAACTCTAGTGGTATCTGCCTCCTGTCCGTATAGAACTTCTGTCGGCTCTGAGTAGTCCTCATCCTCTCTTTGAAGATATGTACCTTATCTGTCATGGTCTGGACCATCTCTGGTTCTACAAGTGCTGAATCCCCAGGGTCTGTCTAGCACAAAGGTGATCTACAAGGTCGACCATACAATGCCTCGTATGGTGCCATCCCGATGGTGGAGTGGTAGCTATTGTTGTACGCAAACTCCACCAAGGGTAGGTGATCCTCCCAACTACGACCAAAGTTGAGGAAACATGCACGGAGCATGTCCTCAAGAGTTTGAATGGTCCTCTCTGTCTGGCCATCCATCTGAGGGTGAAGGGCGGTGCTCAGGCGCAGCTGCGTCCCAAATGCCTCCTACAACCCCTTCCAAAGCTGGGAAGTAAAATGAGCATCTCGATCAGAGACGATTTTTGATGTCACACCATGAAGCCATACTATCTCCTAAATATAAGGGCATCCCAAGCTCTCTTTTAAGCCCTTATCTCTAATGGGTATGAAGTGGGACGACTTGGTGGGTCGGTCAACAATCACCCAGATGGAGTCATGTCCTCTAGAAGTACGTGGAATTCCTATCACGAAATCCATAGATATCATGTCCCACTTCCACTCGTGGACCTCTAAGGGATTTACCAAGCATGCTGGTACCTAGTGCTCTGCCTTCACCTGCTAGCAGGTGAGGCATCGTGAAATGAAATATATCACAACCTTCTTCATACCTAGCCACCAGTGCTATCGTCTGAGGTTCTGGTACATCTTTTCTACTCCTGGATGTACCACCAATGGGGAAGTGTGAAACCCACTTAGCACCTCCTCCCATAATTCAGCTGGTACCATGGTACGTCCCCTGAAAAGGATGACATGCTCTCCTCCTACAAAAAATCCATCAGGTGCATGTCCTGATGATATCTGTGCACATCGTGTCTCAAAGTCAATGTCCCCATGTTGTGCCTCTCCGACCCACTGAAGTAGTGAAGGAGTGACTGTGAGCAACTGCATAAAGGCTGCTCTATCTCTATCCATGAAGGATATTTGCAACGCGGCTAGCTGCTCTGTCTCCTCTCCAAGTAGTTGGATGCCCGACCTACTGCTGAGAGCATCAGCTACTACATTCCCCTTCCCATGAGTATATACTATCTAAAAGTTATAGTCTTGGAGGAACTTGAGCCATCGCCGCTGTCTCAGGTTCATATCCTTCTACAAGAAGATGTAACTGAGTCTCTGGTGGTCAAAGTAGATTGTAAAGCACTCGCCCATCAGATAGTGCTACTACATCTTCAAGGTGAAGACAATTGTTGCTAACTCGAGGTCATGGGTAGAGTAGTTCTAATAATACTGCCAAAACTGTCATGATCCATAGGTGATCACTGCCCGCTCCTACATTAGGACACACCCAAGCCCGGTCCCTGATGCATAACAGTAAACTATGTACCCTACGCCCTCCTTCGGTAGCCTCAAGATGGGTGCACTGGTCAATCTCTGTCTCAGCTCTTGGAAGGTCTGCTGACATCTATCTGACCACAGGAATGGTTTCACCTTCTTCTTCAAAGATGAATGTGGTTCTGGAACTCTGGAGAAGTCTGTCACAAATATTCGATAGTATCCATCCAGACCTAGGAAACTCCGCACCTCAGTCACGCTCTTGGGTGGCTCCCAAGATAGTACTGCCTCAATCTTCGTGGGATCCACCACAACTCCCACCTCAGAGATGACATGCCCCAAGAAGTGGACCTCTCGAATCCAGAGCTGACACTTCGAGAGCTTACCATAAAGATGGTGCTCTCGTAGTGTATCCAGTACAACACACAAATGGTAGGCATGCTTCTCCTCAGTAGTCGAGTAAATCAATATGTCATCGATGAATACCACGAAAAATTGATCAAGGTAAGGCTGGAAGATCATGTTCAAGAGACTCATGAACACTTCTAGAGCATTGGTTAAACCGAAATCCATAACCAAGAACTCATAGTGTCCATACCGACACCTGATGGATGTCTTATGCACATCCTCATCTCGAACTCTGAGCTGATGATAGCCTGAACTGAGGTCTATCTTCGAGAACAACCATGCTCCCTTGAGCTGATCAAAGAGGTCGTCAATCCTCGGAAGTGGATACTTGTTCTTTACAGTCACCTGATTAAGGCGACGGTAATCAACACACAGTTGCAAGCTCTCGTCCACCTTCTTGGCGAACAAAATCGAGGAAGCCCAGGGTGAAACACTGGGTCGGATAAATCCCTTGCCCTGCAAGTCCTCCAACTGTACCTGTAGCTCTCAAAGCTCAGCAGGAGCCATCCGATATGCTGGAGTAGATATCAGGGCTGTCCTGGGGTACATGTCAATATAGAAGTCTACCTCTCTACGAGGAGGTAGTCCTAGAACATCATCAGGAAAAACATTCGCATACTGATCCACCACTATAGGAAAACTCGGACTCCGCACATCAACTACTCCTAGGGTGAGACTAGCCAACTAATGAGTGATCGACTGTCCTCTCCTCGGTGTGAGTCCATCCTGCACTGCAAAGGTTCCCTTCTCGCCAGTGAAGGTGAACCTACTCCCATCGGTGCAGACACACCACACCTTGTGCCTAATACAGTCGATATGAGCATGGACCGTAGATAACCAATCCATGCCCAAGATGACGTCGTAAGGCCTCAACGCCGCTACAAGAAGATCCCAGCTGAGGCTCTCGCCTCCTAGAGTAAGCTTACACTACCAGCACCAGTGCATAATCGTCGGGTCTGCTCCCATAGGAGTCTCTAGCCGTAATGATTGAGCCAATGGCTCTGTCGGAATATCCGAGCTCTGAACAAGGGCAACGATAATGAAATAATGACTCACTCCTGTGTCTATAAGAACTGCAGAAAGGGTGGAGTAGACACAGATAGTACCTCGAATCATCTCAGGTGCACTGTGGTCATAGGCCTCAACTACTTGAAGCTAAGCCTGCCTCTGCCCACTAACTCCCTATAGTCGGGGTGGACCTCCTGGTGGTGGTGGTAGAGCCTTGAAGAATCATCCACCACCTGCTGCTCGTCCAGCTATTCAACCTCGTCTGCCTTCTCCCTGCGGACTGCCATGGTCGAACCTCTGCCTCTGTCTGGGTGGTCCCTCTACCGTCTTCTGCTCCTCTGCATGGCGGGTCGGGCAGTAATGAGCCATGTGGCCTTACCCGGCACATGCATAACAATGCTTGCCTCTAGAATGATTAGCTCTACTGCGTGTGCCCCACACTTCCGAACCAGTATCCTGAGGTCGTCCACCTGATGGTCTGGTCCGCTTATACCTCTGCGATTTCTCTCTACTGCCGGCGGCAGAAGACTCCGCTACGTGTCGCCCTGCGGTAGGTCTTGCTGCTGGCGAAGGATCAGCAAGAAATCTCTCCACAAGAAGGGCTCGTTCCGGTACTCCTTCCTACGTCAGAATACTGAGGGAGATCATCAATGCCCTGATCTCATGCCTCAGTCCCTGTTCGAAGGTCCGGGCCTGGAAGAAATGGTCACGTACCATGTCCGTGGAGTAGCGCGAGAGATTGGTAAACCTCGCCGAGTACTGGGCTACTGTCATGCTGCCCTGCCGCAGCTGTAGAAACTCCTGACTGCGCACCTCATAGAGGGTGGCTGGAACGAACTCTGAGTGGAAACGGCTCTCGAAGTCCAACCGAAGAAGAGATGCCTCATCGTGCACCTGGGGCATCAGGCTCCACCATCTACCTGCTGCTGTGTGCAGGAGACTCATCGCAAGGATCACCATGAGGTCAGCTAGTATCCCTACTAATCTGAAGACTCGAAAAACAGCATCCAGCCAGTCCTCGGCTGCCTGAGGGTCCGTCTCCCCATGGAACCTAGGTGGCCTTTGACACTGATACTCATGAAGTGCACTCAGGTGACGTGCACTCTCAGCTGCTGGGGCTAGTTGCAACATTGGCTTAGTGGGTAAAGGTACCACTGGTGCCTCCGCTATAACGTGGCCCTGCACCGAGGCCTCATCGCTCGGTGGGCTGGCATATCGCCCAAAGCTTGGAACCCTAGCTGGCTACCGTCGTGGGGCCATCCTGAAAAGAAACAGGTGCTCCACAGTTAATGCAGTATACCTGGTGAGATGACACAAAGTAATCACAAATAAATCTTTTGAAACACACATTCAATCAATGTTTTCGAGCATTGAGTCGGAAATCAGAAGTCAGGGTCCTGGTGTATGGATACATTGGCCGCCGCAGCAACACTAGACTCCCTGAACTGATAACCACACTCAATACACTTAACACTATTTCTTCACATAGAAGAAATTATCAGAGTCCTAAGTTTTGCGGTAGAACCGAATCCTCTGATACCAATTTGTCACGACCCGTCCTCAGGGCCCATGCCGGGACTACCCCAAGCCCGCCTTCCATAGGCCAGGGGCTGGCGACTAGAACCAAAGGCATAAATCCCAATAAAAGTGAAGGCATTGCCTTTATATAAGAAAACAAACACCACAGAATATGAAAGCTGAAGTAAACACTAAGTAAACTGAGTACAAAATTAAGTGCTGGAAAGTGAATGGGCCAGAATACAAACCCAACTGAAAGTACATTACAACTAAAAAGAAAGAACAATATCAGTAATGTAAATCAACAACCACCAAGTCGTCCTTTGAATTCCCACCTGAAGGGTGGGTACAGATAGTCTCATTGTCTCCTCGGGTCTGTCCGTCCACTCCGTGTATGTCCCGCCTGATAGTCCACCTCCGGGTACCGTCCTGCTCCACAAGCCTCAACCACAATCAGTGCTGTCCGTCGTCTGCAACCAACACAATGTAGTGCGGGCATAGCCCGTGCAGGGGTGAGTATACGATACTCAGTAGGGAACCCAAGACTATCGAAGGTTTCCTAGAATCCACAAAGGATAAACCAAAAAGGAAGGATACAAACAAAAAGTATCAACCAATTCTACTTAGGTATATTCCAATACATATACCTAAGTCATCAATTCCAATTTGGCTCCAACTCTTGAGCTCAAGTACAACCCAGTCCACAGAGGAAAGCACAACCCAATCCACACCGGAAAGCACAACTCAATCCACACAGGAAAGCAAGTCAATCATATTGATGATAATGAATGAAAATCAAGACTCTTCTCACATTGGTATACTACTCACGAATAGGGGTAAAGATGATAGATGTAGCCTCTGAATCATCTCTGGTGCCGAAACCACGTTGGATCCAAGTATAGAAGTCATCGCTGCAGAACCCACATAGGATCCTAGTACAGTAACCATTACTGCCAAAACCACGTAGGACCCAAGCACAGTCGCCATCGTTTTCATAGTCGTAGATAGCTCTAGGGTTCCCGCACACAACACACTCGATTCTAGGAGGGTCCGCTCCTTGAGTCAAAGGGGTGGATACATCAACCTTCACAAAAACCAGAGATGATGTATCCCAACATTCCATTCCACGTCATAGGGGAAAACCAAGAAAAACGTGCCCGAGTCATGGAGAACAAGACAACCAAGACATTTTCCTAAAGTACACGGCGTGTAGGTAATCAATACACATTGTGTCATCAGACACCGGGTAATGCCAATGTGAAATGTCCTGTGTCATGGGGCTGGTCGTGTAAAAAGTAGGTACACGACATTTGGTATGGTTACATGCCATGTCTTCAGTCCACGGGTACTATCTGTGTACCACAACCTGTGTCTAAGGGTTGTTCGTGTAAAAAGTAAGTACACGGCGTGTGGTATAGTTACACGCCGTGTCCAAACTTCTGGAGTCGGCTCTGTGTACGCTGGACATGCCTGGCCGTGTGGTGGAGTACCTGCCCGTGTACTCCACCCCGTGTCCGTGTATTCCCGGAATACACGCTGAGTCTCGTGAAGCTGCTTCTGCCTTTCTATGAAATGAATGCACACCGTGTTACTTGGCCATGTATTTCGGTATGTCTCCGTGTATTTCCCTTGAATACACGCCATGTCCATCGAAGTCTTCTCTATCAAATTATATAAACAGTACACGCCGTGTGACCAGTGTCACGCGCCATGTGTCACTTCTTCTGATGTCTGTTACTTCTGCCGCTGAACGCTTGTACTACACGGCGTATGCTTTGGAAGGACACACCGTGTATTCTGGAATTTTCTAGAAACGATGCCTCTGGCCATCACGCTTCCCGAGGCATCCGTCATTTTTTCGATGATCCTTTTGCTACAAAACTCTGGTTCCTAGGCCGTCACGATGTTCCGAGGCCGTTTCGGATGTTTTCAAGCCTCCGATCGGCTCTGAAAAGTTGCCTTGATTCACCACTCAAGAAAGGTTGGAGAACACCATACAACAAGAACGGTGGAGGAATCAGACCGTGTTAGTTTGTTCTGGTTCCTTCCGCATTAGTTTGATAGCAAAAGGTTTAGAGAGAACCAATAACATGGAAGGGAAAACAGCGTTGCTCATTCATAAACACACCCCTACCTCGAAGGAAGTTCGCAGTTGTCAAGCGTCGCGGATGATGGCGTGGTTCCCGTCATCATCGGCGTCTCCTCCCTTGTCGCGAAGGAAGAAGAGGAAGGAGAAAACTGAAACCACCGAGTAGACGTTCTCCGTCAGAGAATTAGCGTTCTTCGTTGAAGTGGAGACGTTTTTCACAAGAAGATGAAATTCTTCAAGGGGATTAGAGTTCTCTTCCCAAAATCCTCACACAACCAGCCAACCAAAATAAAATAAGGTCTCCCCTTATTTTATTATTTTGCCAAGCATTTCAAATTTCCAAAATTCAAACACATCATTCAATTAATTGAATTAGTGTGTGTTGGCATTAAATTAATGTGAGGAGAGGGGAAGTCACCCAATTAATGGGGAAGTTAAACCAAGTTGAGATGAGTTACACAACTTAAGAGGGGGGTTTAGAGGAGTTAGGGAAATGTGAAGAGTTGGGCTTGTGTGGGCCCCACCCCACCTTTATCCTCTCATGGGTAGTTAGTAACTAGTGGGCCCAACTCCAACTTCCACTCCTAGGATAAAACCACTTAAGCTAGGAATAAAATTTTTACCAAAATGTTTATTCAATTCTTTATTAATCAGCAAAATTTAACTTCTTCTCCCGAGAAAATGCATCAACGGTAAATGTCATCTTAAGCAAATATCGGCGCTGCGAGTACATCGGTGCTCTCAGATTTCAATTCCGAGCACCAGTTCAAAAGATAGAAAAACCCATTCGTTCGTTCACTGAATGTACCTGAGCTAAACTTCGGAAATTGATTCCGGGCACACCGGGCCTCAGAATCAGGTGCCGTCAGAAACTGCGTACTCGTATAATCCCAAAGAATTTAAGGAAAAAAAATTCCTTGAAATTTATAGGTCTTTACACGGTCAATACTATTTGCGACAGGCAAAGCCTCCCATCACAAATAGTATATCGGCAGGTGTGTATTTGTTACGGGACCCTATCACAAATACCCTTTTAACCGCTAACTTTAATTAATGCGGGTGAGGGTATTTGCAACGGGCCCTGTCGCAAATACCACCATTTGCGACGGGAAAGCTGTTGCAACTAACCCTGTCGCAACTAATCTAAATTATATATACCCCCACCCGTTTTTCCCAAATCACTTAGATCTTCCTCTCCCTCTCTCTTCATTCTCCAGTTTTAAGGAAAAAATTTCTTTTAGTAAATTTTTTTTATACGAGAGCAATTGGAAGACGCCAATACCTTCAGAATATCAATGTTTAAGGTATTTATATTTTATTTTTTATATTAATTTTAATTTTTTTTATTAGTTGTAATTAAATTAGATTTAAATTATTTTTTATTTATATTTATTTTTAGTAAGAAATTGATATTGTTAGTGATAATTATAAATAATTAGTGTTAATTTGAAATAATTAGAGATTATTATAGATAATTAGCGGAATTTAGTCATAATTAGATATAATTAGGGATAATTAGGGGTAATTAATAATAATTAGTAATAATTAGATATAATTAGTAATAATTAGTAATAATTAGATATAATTAGTAATAATTAGATATAATTAGTAATAATTAGATATAATTAGTAATAATTAGATATAATTAGTAATAATTAGATATAATTTGTAATAATTAGATATAATTCGGTATAATTGGTAATACTTCGGTATAATTAGTAATACATCAGTATAATTAGTAATAATTCGGTATAATTAGTAATAATTGGTAATAATTAGTAATAATTGGTTATAATTAGTAATAATTGGTAATAATTAGTAATAATTGGTAATAATTAGTAATAATTAGATACAATTAGTAATAATTTGATATAATTAGTAATAATTAGATATAATTAGTAATAATTAGATATAATTAGTAATAATTAGATATAATTATTAATAATTAGATATAATTAGTAATAATTAGTAATAATTAGATATAATTATTAATAACTAGATATAATTAGTAATAATTAGATATAATTAGATATAATTAGATATAATTAGATATAATTAGATATAATAAGATATTAATAGATATAATTAGATATAATTAGATATAATTAGATATTTTTGGTTGATCGCCTTGCAAGTAGCGTTGCAATAGGACAACCCAAGTCATGACCTTCTCATATATAAGAATTATCTCACATGATCCTTTACATAGACCATTGTTCCTTGAAAATTTAATGGAAAGATACTAATGTCCCCTCACATTTTTAAGGAAGAATGATCTATGTAAAGGGAGCGAGATGATTCTTAGAGACAAGAACGACATTACTTTGGTCGTCCGATTGCAACATTACTTGCGAGGTGATCAACCATGCAAGGAAAGTTATAGAGTTTACATTGGACATGGATGACACAAACTTTTTATTGCGCATGACCTGACAATTGGCGACCCTTTGAGATTTGACCATGTTAAGAATAGAGCAAAGCCTGTTGTAAATATTGACAATTTTAATATCTTAATATTTTTTATTATTTTAGTAATATTAATATTTTTTTTTCATAAATATTGATAATATAATTTTTTTATTAGTAATATTTAGTAAACAAAAACTACTTGGATAATGAAGGGAAAATTTGTAATCACCTCCACAATGATGATTACCAAATTTCCTTTCATTATTCAAGCTGTTTTCATTTTGCTAAGTATTGCTAAGTATTGCTAAACAAGTAATAAATTGTAATAATTAGTAATAATTAGTAATAAATTGTAATAATTAGTAATAAATTGTAATAATTAGTAATAATTAGTAATAATTAGTAATAATTAGGAATAATTATAAATAATTAGAAATAATTAGCAATAATTAGCAATAATTAGAAATAATTAGCAAAAATTAGGAATAATTAGTAATAAATTGTAATAAATTGTAATAAATTGTAATAATTAGTAATAATTAGTAATTTATTGTAATAATTAGTAATAAATTGTAATAATTAGTAATAATCTGTAATAATTAGTAATAATTTGTAATAATATGTAATAATTAGTAATAATTAGTAATAGTGATCAATAATTAGAAATAATTAGCAATAATTAGAAATAATTAGCAATAATTAGGAATAATTCGCAATAATTAGGAATAATTAGCAATAATTCGGAATAATAAAAAATAATTAGGAATAATTAAGAAAAATTAGCAATAATTATTAATAATTAGCAATAATTAGGAATAATTAGGAATAATTAGCAATAATTAGGAATAATTATCAATAATTAGGAATAATTATCAATAAATTGTAATAATTAGAAATAAATTGTAATAATTAGCAATAAATTGTAATAATTAGAAATAATTTGTAATAATTAGAAATAATTTATAATGATTAGCAATATATAATAATAAATAAGAATATATAGGAAAAATAGGAATATATATGAATAAATACGAATAATTAGTAATAATTAGTAATAATTAGTTAGGAATAGTTAGAAATAGTTAGGAATAAATTTAAATAAATTTTAATAAATTTTAAGAACTTGGTACAATTTCTAGTGGATTGAAGGCACTCCTTTTGCTCAATGAATTTTCTCCTTTCAACTCTCACTAACTCAAAACATTATGAAAAATGTGCTGCTACGTAGAAATATTCAATCTTGTATGCACGAGATTGGATATGCATTCGTAAGATCATATTTTTTATAATGTTTTCAAGCGGTGACAGTTGGAAGAAGACAATTCATCAACAAAAAGGGGGCTCTTTTGTCCGATGTCTCATTTACTTGCATTTTTCTCACACTGAAATCACAATGAAGAAAGATGCAAGTAAATGAGCCATCAATCCACTGGAAATTGTGTCGCCCTTAATTAATGGTAATTATTAAGAAGTAGTTGTAATTATTTATCTTCTTTTTTCAGATAGTGTTTTTATAATTTCAAATTATTCAAAAACAGTTATGTTTTTATATTTTATGTAGAAAAATATGGAACAAGGAAGTCGACATCAGTCATTATTAGATGATTACGCTTGGATAAATCAGTGCAAAAATCCAAATGGTTCTGGTTTAAATCCTGTTTATATTGAGGGTGTTGAAGCTTTCTTAGCATTTGCATCATCAAAACCATAATATGTTTCAGAAGGCACAATTAAGTGTCCTTGTAAAAAATGTGCTCTGAGAACGTTTGAAATAATTGACAAGGTTGGGGGACATCTCTTATAGTTTGGTTTTCAACTAGATTATGTTTTTTGGTATCAAAAAGGTTAATGCAGTTCCAGAGAAGATCCTAATAACTTGATTCCGGATTTGTCACATTTTTAAAATTTAGTACATGATGTTGCTGGTCCATCTGTGCAACAAACTGAAACTCACGATGATATTGATTTAACTCCTGAGTTGGCACTATATTAATTTTATGAGTTATTGAGGTCTTCTGAGGATGCATTTTATCTTGGTCGCAAGATAAGAAAATTAGAAGCAGTTGCAAAATTTATGGCTATTAAACTTGATAATGCCATGTCAAACAACTGTTTTGATCAGATATTTTCTTTGGTGAAAACACTATTACCTGAAGGAAATGTGTTGCCTGCAAATTAATATGAGAGTAAGAGGCTGGTTCGTAATCTGGGCCTTAGTTATCAGAAGATTCATGCATGTCCAAATGATTGCATCTTATATTCTGGGAAAAATGAGTCATTGAATAGTTGTCCCACATGCGGATAATCGAGGTATAAAGAAGCTCAACCAGGGAAGTCTAGATCGATTCCAGTAAAACAGTTGAGATATTTCCCCATTACACCTAGGTTACAACATTTAATTATGTCTCAAAACACAGCGTCAATGATGTCATGGAACAAAACCAATATTTAAACTGATAAAAGATTGAATCATCCATCTGATGGTGATTCATGGAAAAATATTGACCGTCTGCATCCGTCTTTTGATATAGAATCCCAAAATGTTCGATTGGGTCTTTCTACTAACGGTTTCTGTCCATTTGGTTCTTATGGTATTCAGTATTCATGTTGGCATATCTTTATAACTCTTTACAATTTGCCTCCATGGATGTTGATGAAGGAGACTTATATATTTTTGACTCTATTAATCCCATGACATCCGAAAAAGAATATTGATGTTTATTTGAAACAATTTATTTATGAGTTAAATGCATTATGGAGTGAAGGTGTTAATACATATGATGTAGTTGCGAAACAAAATTTAATATTAAAAGCTGCATTAATGTAGATGATTAGTGACTTTCCAGCATATGAAATGTCATCTAGTTGGAGTACACAAGGTCCGAAATCATGTCCTTACTGTATGAGAGACAACAAAGCCTTTATGCTCATCAATGTAAAAAACATTATATTTTGATTGTCACCATAGATTTCTTCCAACCGATTATCCTTTTCGGAGGAACAAATATCATTTCATAAAAGGTACAATTGAAAGGGATGAAGCTCCAAAGATGATATCAGGTACAGAGTTAAAATCAGTTATATTTTCATTACCTCCCATCACATTTGAACCAACAGTAAACCAACAGAAAATTCATGGATTTAGAAAAGAACATAATTGGATAAAACAAAGCATTTTTTGGGATCTTTTGTATTGGTCTGATTTGTTAGTCCTCCACATGTTGGATGTTATGCATATTTAGAAGAACTGTTTTGATAATTTATTTCATACAGTTTTGGATACACCAAGTAAGACCAAAGATAATGTAATGGCACGATTAGATCTTGCCAAAATTTGCAGGCGACCAAAACTTGAACTATTTTAAAATGTCAGACCATAGAGGTTAATGATACCAAAAGTATTATATACACTGTCTAAATAGAGTCACTTATTATTTTTTTAGTGGATTAAAGATTTGAGACTTTGAGATGGCTATGATTCCAATTTGGATAGATGTGTTCAGAATGGTTATATTACTGGATTAAAAAGTCACGATTTTCATCTTATAATGGAAAGAATAACACCGATTAGATTTAGAGGTTTGTTGAATTCTATGATTTTAGATTCGATAACAAAATATAATATTTTTTTTGAGACATTTGTGCAGTGACTACAGACTACGATGCGCTAAGAAAACTGGAAGAAGATGTTGTTGTAATTATATGTAAACTGGAAAAAATCTTTCCGCCAATTTTATTTGACTCAATGAAACATCTGATATTAAATTTTCCACATGAATATAAATGTGGAGGTCCAGAACTATTTCGATGGATACACCCATTAGAGAGATGCATGTAGAAATTGAAGACAAAAGTACATAACAAAGAATCAGTTGAAGGCTCAATTACTGAAGCATATTTTCAAGAAGAAATTGATTTTTTTCTGCTCTCATTATTTTTAATCTCAATATCCCTCAAAACACAATCGCATGGGACAAAACGAGGGGAATGTTAATGACGAAATGGAAAATCAATTAATAGTTTCTAATTAGCCAAATCTTGGTTTTGGTGGAGTTCATGAATGATGGATTTCTGACGATGAACATCACAGAGCTGATACATATATTCTGTTCAACTGTGAAGAAATGAAATCATTTGTCTTGTGAGTTCTTCTATCACTTATTATATAATTTATGTTACAGTATTAAAAATTATTTTATTTCTAGGTTATATGATAATCATATCAAGAAACAGATTCCACAAATTATAGCAGCTGCTTTTGATGAACACATAATTTTTTTTCTCAATGGTTTTAAAAATTGGTAACATATATTATTGATGGTTTAATATCAATTCCATTTATTATTTATTATATTTAAAATTGTTTTAAAAATTTCTAGATGTCTCAATATGATGATAAGATTGATAAGCGACTGTGTATATTGAGTAACCCACCATCCAAAATGGTTAAATCTTATAATGCATATGTGGTGAATGGTTTTCGATTTCATACACATGCATACGGGGTGTCAAAACAACAATGAACTGTAGAGTTTTCTTGAGAGGATCACATCACAAAGAAACTGAAGTATACTTTAATGGCATTTTGGATGAAATTATTGAGTTGTGTTATCTAGGACAGAATTACATAACAATGTTTAAATGTCGGTGGTTGGATACTGAGAGAGGCTTGCGTGTTCATCCGACTCATGGAATCGTCAATATTAAATATAAAAGTCTTCTTGAAGTAAATGAACCATTTTTACTAGCTCAACAGGCACATCAAATTTATTATGAAAAGTAATGTGCTACTTCAAGAGACTTGAGAAATTGGTGGCGCATAATAAAAATGAAATCTAGGGAAAATCAGTTTACTCAAAATGAATGTGGTTCTACTAAAGTGGATGGAATTGAAATTTTCCAAGAGACTTCTAAAAATCCATATGATTCACAAAGAAATGTGAATATCAATGATGACACCACAAAATTAAGGATAGATGGTGATAGAGATGTTAATGATGTTACAAATGAATTTGAAATGACAAGAGATGCTGAAACTGAAACTATATGGATATTGATGATACTGAGGAGGAAGATGAAGAAATTGACATTGATATCTATGGAGAAGAGGATGAAGATGAACATTAACACAGTTAAATGCTGGTTATAATCATAACTAATATATATCTATATATAATAGTTATTTTCAACTATCTACTAACAACAATCATTTTGTGTTTTAGATGTACCCTGATATATATCGCGAGTTTTAGGAGGCTGACCTGCCATTGGATGAGGGAGATTTTGGATCATCTTACCCTCAGCCTACTGGTGGTTTAAGGGGTACACGGAGGGGGCGTAGTCTTGCACGACTGATGATTCCTGACCCTATCCCCAAGCAACGTCCACACTGTGGTTTCGATCCACACGCACAGAGGTATGGTAACCTGTATATTTTAGTTATATTTCATTTATTTATTTATATATATACTAATTGTTGGATTATTTATTCCTTTTTCACAGTTTTGCGCATGTAGCTATTGGACAGGGGAGCGCTATCTTGCACAATTATTTTTCTCAGCCATGGATCACAAGGGAACAGATTCCCATTGATGTGTAATGTGACATGTTCCATAATTGGATGGTACATAAATAAATAATATTTATTTTGAAATTTATTTTATTAATAAATTGATATTATAAATTATTTGTAGGGTTTATGGTATCCTATATGTGATAGCATGTGCGACGCTATCCACGCGGCATGGTAGGTTTCTATGTGTGATCATTTCCGTCAGTTTTTCCACAATTTGAGAAGGACAACCATTATGAATGTAGGAGTGAAAGAATTTGATGAGTCATGTAGTGCTCACCGACCAGAGAACATTTCATCTCACGTTTGTGATGGATTATGATTACACTAGTTGGGTGGTGGATTTCAGAGGAGATCTTCAGTGGGACGACAGAACTGGGAGAGACCAGAGGTGACACATCAAGCTGGTATCCATACATTAAGTTCTTATAGAGATCATTTGGTAAGTATATTTTTTAAATATTTAAATTAAATTTAAATATAAATAGTTTATTATATATTTTTGTAGGCAGTCAAGCGTTTCGATATTACAAAGTTCAACATTTATCGGACGATGTACAGTGATCCATCCACCGGAGAGATTAGAGGTGATCACTAGCATCAAATTGTGGTTAGTATTATTTTTCAGTTTGAAAATTAACTACAAATAATATTTTCATAATTTTAATTTTAAATTGAAATTGAAGGAGTCATATGAGGCTGCGACCTCTCAGATACAGGCTGAGGGTCAGGACGAGACGACTGAGAAGACAGGTGCTCACCATTTTAATGAGGCGACATGGATGTGGGTGACTCAATATGGCTTTGAGAAGGGCTGAGTAGTTGGTATCAACTCTCAGTTGACTCCTGGTACTTATTATGGTACTGTTGCGATGTGAGCATCCAGATTGAGAGGAGATCATGGAGAGACATAATCTTATGGCTCACAGAATATGGAGTAGTTGCGAACTCAGGCTGAGCTTATAGAGACTTTGCAAAAGTAGCATGATGAGATGTGTCGGTGGTAGTTGTAGCAGGAGCAGCATCACGAGGAGGAGCTGTGTCGATTAGAGTAGCGGAGGCAGCAGGAGTATCATGAACAGATGGAGTACATGTGCCATCTGACTCGTAGTTTAGGGATGTAGTTTCCACGCGGGTGGCTTCCCCAACCGAGCTTCAGCTCTTCGAACCAGCATCGGCTTCACCCACCAGCAGTCTCTTTGTCGGGTTCTGCATCGCGCCTCCAGCTCCTTCCCATGATTTGCAGAAGTTTTCTTTTTTTCCTTCCACCTTCATCTTGTTGAGTCTTTTCACCCTCACTGTGAATAGTGGATCTTGCAAGAGTCCCTCTTCTTCTCCTTGTTTTTCTGACTCTTAGATCTCCGGTGGGGCTTGTGAGCTCTCGGTGAGACCTCTTTCCAAGGTTTCGTGGGCGGTGGTCATCTTGCAGCGGACCAGATTATCATCTCTTCCACCGGATCTGTCTTTTGATCTGGACACCATCGAGATTTTCGGTGGTGGTTCTTCTTTGAGCAGCATTTACGGAGCTCTCTGTGCGACGGGGAAGGATTCCAAGTGGGCTTGGTCCTTCGAGCGGTGATTTCTGCTGTATTGGAGGTGTGTTATAGAATCTGATTTTGATGGGGTCAGTTTCTTCATACTTACTGAGATACTTGGTTTACTACCTTCTTGGGATGTGATTCTATTTCTGATTCTGGGTGACTTTGCTGCCATTGAAGGTTTTGTATTGGATGAGTATTTGCTGCTTAATCTTGTTGGAAGAAGTTTGGATTTGTTTTTTGCTGCAATTGTTTTTGTGGTTCTCTTGGTTTTCTCTACATGTTTCTTTGAAACTGAAGGCTGGATGTGATTCAAATTTTGTTATATGAATTGGTGTGTTTGAATGCATCACCTGAGGTTTTATTTGAAAAATTGGATGTTGGTGGATTAGCGAGCATTGGATTCTTCCTCGTTGCATTTGGAAGGCGTTGCTGCTTCTTGTAGTTTGACATCTGGTGGGAGACCTCGAAAGAGGGATAGGTGTGCTGGCACTCATCATCAGCCATTTGTCCATTTGGATTGTTGGACAAATTGTCGGATCTTTTGCACTCTGTTTCTGTCTGGTTTTGTCTTGTATCAAGTTGATAGTGTTGTGTTTTTCTTCTTGTAATGTTGGGTGGGTGGCTCGAAAGAGAGATAGGTGTGCTGGCACCTATCATCCGGTCTTCCATCTGCATCTCAGTTTGGATTGGAAGAGTGCTCTGCCGCATTGTGTTGCCAGCACGACACAACTTCTTGGCAGGGGGAGAGGCATCTCCTTCGATGGATCTCACCATGCATGGTCTGACAGAGGGGGTGATGAGGTTTTTTTCGATGCTTGTTTTTTCTTCTGCTTCCTTTTTGTCTTCAATGTTTTTTGTAAGCCTTCGGGCATTGCTTTATGGGCATCTGTTCCCATGTAATTTAATGCGTTTCCTCTTCTCCCAGTCCATTTAAGAGGTTGTTTCTTTCTGCATCAATAAAGAGGGCTTTCCCCTCAACCTTTTAAAATAAAAAAATACTAATATTTTTTGAATATTTTATATTTTTTTTTGAAAATATTGAAACTTTTAATAATTTTTTATTATTTTATTATTTTAATAATATTAATAATAATTTTTTATTAATAATAATTTTATTAAATATATATTTTTTAGTATTATATTTTTTAATGTTTTTTTATTTTACTAATAATAATAATATTTTTTATTTTTTTATTATTTTTATAATAAGAATATAATTTTTTCATTAATCATAATTTTATTATTATATTTAATTATTTTTAGTATTTGAGATGGGGTCTTTTGCGATGGGGCCCCGTTCCAAATAAGTTAAATATATTTTTTTAATATTATTATTTGCGACGAGACAACAGGCCTGTAACAATTAGTATTTGCGATGGGCCCATCGCAAAAGGTTTATGGGTATATGATGTATATAATCGAAAGGATATTTGGGATGGGTAAGTTCCCCACCGCAAAAACTAATTGTGATAGGTCCATCACAAAATAGTTTTTTGGTATATAATGTATTTAATCGGGAGGTTTTTTGTGATGGGCCTGTCGCAAAAAATATCTGTTGCAATGCCGTTTTCTGCAACGGTCTATTTGCGACGGGATCCCATCGCAAATAGCCCCTTGAAAAAAACATGAATTCTAGTAGTGGATTTATATTTATGATCAATACTTATACTAGAATTATCATTAATATTTTACCTTTTATTCTACCAATATTCCTTTTACTATTTTTCTAGAACCTTATTCCTTACTTTTAGTTTTTTTTATTTCCTCTGTGATCTGATTTTTTGATGTTATACTATGAGTTAATATTCTCTAATAATCTTCAAATTTTCACTATAATTAAAAAACATACACCTATATATCTTTGTTATTTTTAATCTAATATTTAATTTTCTTATTAATACCATTAACAAAACTATCCTATTCTTAAACAATGATATTTTACTCAATAACCTTCTCTGAGGTTTCTGGATTTAAAGAATTGATCTTTTAAAAATTTTCCTTCATCTTTGACTTCTATTATTTTTACTGCAACATATAGATTTCGACATCATGAAACAATCTATTGGATTTATTCTTTTTTGATCTACAAATATATATCTCTTCAAATAAATATTATAATTAAACTTAGAGATCAATTCTTCCATCAAATTATCTTACATCATTATTTATCTCTTCCCTTATTTTTGAAGTTCCCACAACTGCTACTATAGTATTTTATGTGTGATTTTTGTATTATTCTATTCCTTTAACCTTAGTTCCTTATTAATAATCATTTAATGTGATGGTAGGTTACTGTTCTTGAATAATTTTCATTCAGTATTTTTTTCCTTTTACATTGGTTTAAGATTTCTTCATAGGAACTTCATCATCTTTCTTATCTTCTTGAAATTTCTTCAGACTCTAGGTTGTAAGGCACCTTACCTTTCCACATTGAAAAAAATACGAGTTTATTTTTTCATTTAAACTTTCTTTTTCACCTTTTTACATTTAAGTAAAGGAATTAAATAAATTCATCCACCTATTCTTTTTCCTAACCATCCTCCATGTTGAGCTTCTTCATGGCCTTGAATGAAACATCCCTAGACTTCCCCTTTTCCATACACACATTATAATTGTTTTTCATGTAGTATACAATTATTGTACTATGAAAAATATCTAATTTAATATCATTTGTAATTTTATCCTGAAGTATATAGACTTTCATATTGAACCCATGTGATAATATTCCCAGGATTCACTTGATAATATTCATGTCATTGAGAGTTTGTATAATACCACATAATTCCTCCATAATAACATTTACCTGATTTAAAAAAGAAATCAACAGATTCCTTTTGGTTCTTACTAAATTCTGAATACTCATTCCAAAATGATTTTTATTTATATTCTAAAACTTTCGAATCAGTTTCATAGGTAATAAAAATCGTTTCTCACATAACATGTGAGTTTTTACATGACATAATATTTTGGTAGATTGTGTGAGACAAAGCCACCCATAAAGAATTAATAGATATAGCATTAACATATAGTTATATTTGATTTACTTCTAATAAATTTCCACTATATATATTGAATTATATCCCATGAATAACAGTTGTATACCCATCCTTGCAAAAATTTCAAAGGTAGTACCACATTTTATTCTTCTATAGTTTAAACTTGTTTCATTTAATGATCATAATCACTTTATGATTGAAAATTTCATGAATTCAACTAAAAGATATTCAATAACATTAACCTTTTTCTATGATACCAAATTTTTACCCCACTAAGTTAAGTAACCTAAGAGGGGATGTTGAATCAGGGTATGAAATATTAAAACAACCACCCTTTTGATCTTGTTTCATCATTAAAAGATACTCTCTTCACTATTCTTTAGAAAAACATATATATATGTAAAAATAAAAGAATATAAAAGATAAATTTATTTTACTTGTTCAACATAATTAGACTAGTAAAAGGACCAGAAAATGATATTTACCAATGTACTAGAATCTAATATAGCCCATTAATGTTACATAGTTTGGAGTGGACTCACTTTTCTACTGGTTTAAAACCAATCAGACTTTGAGAGAATAGTTATATTTTAACCAATGTGAACTTACTTATACTAAAAAATATTTTGTTTCTATTCTTAATTAGATTATATTTATTCCACATATATGTGAGTGTGTCATAAAGTTATGTTTTCACTCGAGAGGTAAAATCCACTTACCACATAGAGTTTTAGTTTTAGAAACTTCTTTCACAAACAATTCCTATTCATGAATAACATACTTCACTGAAAATTATGAATCATGTAGTGTTTATATGTGGAAATAATTCTCTTTCATGAACTATGAGTTCCTCATGAACTCAAACCCATTTGAGAATTAATTTTACTTCATGAAATTATCATCTTTCATGGATAGATTCTCCTTTGTGGACTGAACCTACTTTTAAAACTGAACCTACTTTATAAACACCCTCCTTCATGAACTCTATTATTCTTCATGAATGGATTTCAAACTTCTTCTAATTCTATAAGAGAAAATATTTTGTTAATAATTTTTTATATAATTAATAAATTGATTAGGGGTCCTTATATGGGTAAAAAACCCATAAATATTGCTAATCAAAAAGTACACTTAATAACTTTGAGAACTTATCTACCATGTACCATCCTTGCTATATGATTCATGTAACAAAAAACCCCTTCACCACATACTGTCTATTATTAATTGTTTTCATAGTAACACATTCCTTCATGGTATCCTCCAAAACACCATATTTCTTTCTTAATTGACGATCCTTATACTTTATGGATTCATGTACTTGATATGATGTTTTTATAGCACAACTCCAATAAAAAACACATTTCTTTTCTAAATTTTATTTATGGATTTGTGAACTGACTATGTTTTATTAAAAGAGATTGTCTTATATGAAATCCTTTACTTTTCCAAAAACTCTCCCACTAAATGAGATATATAGTTCTGAAATGGACATGATCCTCCTTTGTGGATTCATATAATTTGTATTTGGAAAAACTATTTTCCATGAAAATAACTTTGAAATTTCAGGCCCAAAATTTTGGAAACCACTGGGAAATATCTCCACTTTCCAAACCCATGGTTTATAAAAAAACTATCTACAACTTTATAAACTAGATTTTTCAATAAACAGAACAACCCAAACAACTAAACAATATCAATGGTTTTTTCACAATATTCATTCGTACCATCTTACCCCATATTATTATTTTATATAATGCACTGATGGAAGAATGTAACAAACTAGAATTTTTTATACTATTAATCTAATTAATTTAGGTGTTTAAAGTGTAGAGAGGGATCTTAGAGGCGTTCCAAAGATAAAGAGTTAAGTTTTGGCTATGTAGGTTCCAAAACACTTATTTTGAAGGGAATGATAGAAATTGTGGTTATACTATGAGCATATTGGTATGATTATTTTAGAGAGTTGGTGAGGGATGGGGTAGAAAATATCATTTTAGGTGACTAATTATGATACAGTGGACCTCCACACCATGGAGACAGGTTCTAAAATGGGTGTGGTGTTTGGTAAGGTCTTGGTGAAGTAATTATGTGTAATTGGAAGGAGTACTATAGAATGATGTTAGACATGAAGCTTAGAAGATTTCCTTATAGAAAATGGTGAATAAGGAAATTATTGGGTTGGTGGATGTGGAGGTATAGTATCAAGGAGAGGTTGATCTATGAGAGGAGGAATGGAAACTATGATCATGGTATCCCCATGTCGTGGTCTTGGTTACATTCAACTAAAAACGGTATGAGGGATTCCTTTATTCTATGGTAAGTAGATGTCGTGGCCATATGAGGATTGAAATGGTGTATTCCATGCCATGTTTCATGAATTGGTACCAATCGAACCTATTTAAATCCATTTTACACTACTTGAAATTGTAATATTTATGATGGGATCCCATCACAAATAACTCGTTGCAGAAAAGGGAATCACAAAAATATTTTTTTACGATGACCAATTTTTTAAAAAAATTATTTCCAACGGGGCGTGGACCCGTCGCAAATAGTTTCCCCTAGATTATTTAAAAAATGGTATTTGTGATGGGGGGGCCCCGTTGCAAAAGGGCCCATCACAAATATCTTTAAAAAAATAAATTTGAGTAAAATTATATTATTAATAAAAATAAAATAATATATGAAAATAATAAAAAAATAATATTGGGAAATAATAATAATAATACTAATATTAATAATATAAATAATTTATAATATAATAATAATAATAAAACAATAATAATATTATTAATATTAATAAAATGATAATATTAATATTAGTAAAATAAAAAAATTATAAACTTATAAAATAATATTATTAATAATAATATTAATATAATAATAATAATTAAATAATATAATTAATATAATAGTAATAATATTATTAATATTAATGAAATAAGAATATTAATATTATAAAAATAACAAAAACAATAATATTCATAAAAATATATAAAATAATAAAAAATAGAAAATAAATAAATAAATAAATAAATAATGTAATAAAATAATAAAAAAATAGAGAAATAATAAAAAATGTAATATTGAAAAAAATATAAAAACACACAATATAGAAATTTAAATAGTTAATGTTACAAAAAATTGCATTCCAATATTTTAGCATAAAAAATATATATCACTGGGGGGGGGGGTCCCTTGGAGGAGCTAGAGGGGATGGTGGAAAGAAATTTATTCATAAACAACAAGTTAGACGTCACATGTACTCCATATTCTCATGCTGCTACTACTGCCATCGATGCATCTCTTCCTCCTACTATTGCTACTATCGTCTGAGCTCTTTCTACTACCACTGCTACCATTGAAACATCTCTTGTTTCTCCCGTTAATGCATCTCCTCTGGATCCTTGCACATACTCTCTATATGATCATTTTGAGATCGCATCTACTCCTAATACTGTGTAGAAGATGATGATGACTCTCCATGAGGTCTTCTTGAGTTGGACACTGACATCACAATGTTACCATTATAACACCCAAGCATCAATGGAGAGCTGATACCAATAACTCGGACTTTCTAAAAGGCATACTAGGTTTCCTGCATCCATGAACCTCATCAAATTGGTGGGCACTAGTCTGACTGTCATTCATCGCTTGAATCTCAGTCTATGTATGAGGCGCCGCTGCCTCATATGACTCCTTCAATTTCAATTTAAAATTTAAATAACCAAAATAATTTTTTTTCAGTTAATTTTAAAACTCAAAAATAAAATATACTAATCATAATATGATGTTGGTGATCACCTCTAATATCTCCAGTGACAGAATCAATGTACATCCTTTTATAAATGTTGAATTCCTTAATATAGAGCAATTTTTCTAGCTATTTGAATATAAAATAAACCATTACATTGAAAGTTAAATAAATTATTTAAAAAAAATACTTACTATATATTCCATGTACGTACTAAATGTACGACTACCAGTTTGATGTGTCACCACTTGTATCCCATGATTTTGTCAACCTACTGACGATCTCCTCTAAAAAACGTCCACCCTACCGGTGTGAACATAATTAATCGCAAACTTGAGATGATATGTAAGAAGGTCAGTGGACACTACAAGACTCACCAAAACCTATCACTTCTGCTTTATTAATTTCTTTACTTCTCAAATTTAGAAAAAACTAACAGAAACAATCACACATAAACCCCTCCCATTCCTTCCATATAGCATCACACATGATCTCATCAATAGAATACCATAAACCCTACAATTAATTTATAATATCAAGTTATTAATTATAAAAAATTCCAAATAAATATTATTTATTTATGTACCTTCCAATGATCGAACATACAGTGCTGAAAATTAATGAAAATCTCATCCCATGTGACCCAAGCTTCAGAAAAATAATTGCGTAATATAGCTCTCCCCTGTAAAAAAATTATATGAAAAATCTATGAAATAAAGAACAAGTAATCAAATAATTAGTATATAAATAAATTAATGAATCCTAACTAAAATAAATAGGTAAGAATACCTCCACATGCATGGATCGAAACCAAGACATGTATGTCACTCTGAGATAGGGGAAGGAATCCTCAATCACACTAGATGAGACCCCTTTCGAGTACTCCCTAGACCACCAACAGTCTGAGGGTAAGATGATCCAACATCCTACTCATCCAATGGTATATCCGTCTCTTGCAACTGATAAAATAGATCCTCGTCTATCTAAAACATGAAATGACTATTGTTAGAAAACATTTGAAAACAACTATTATATATATATATATATTAGGATCATAATCATAATTTAAATGGGTCAATGTTCATCTTCATCCTCATCTTCATATCTGGTGATGTTAATGTCTTCATATTCCTCCTTAGAATCATCAATTTCTATGTGAGTTTTAGTTTCATCATTTCTTGTCATTTCAAATTCATGTGTAACATCATTAACCTCGTCATCACTATCAACCCTTAACCATAGGGTGTCATCATAAATATTTACATCTCTTCATGAAATATATTTATTTGGAGTAGTATCTTGAAAAATAGCAATTCTTTGCACATCAGCAGAACCACATTCACTTTGAGTAAACTGATCTTCCCAAGATTTAATTTTTATTTTTCTCCTCCAATCTCCCAACACTTTTAATTTAGCATATTAATTTTAATAATAAATATGATGTGCCTGATGAGCCATTAAAAATGGTTTATTTACTATTAGAATACTTTTATATTTAATATCAATAATTCTGTGGGTTGGCTGAACACGCAAGTATCTCCCAATATCCAACCACTGACATTTAAACATCATTATATAATTTTGTACCAGATAACACAATTGAATAATTTCTTCCAACATGTTGTTAAATTCAACTTCAGTTTCTCAATAATGAGATCCTCTCAAGAAGACACCAGTATTAATTGTTTTTTTGATTCCCCATATACATGTGTATGAAATCGAAAACATTCAAAATATATGAATTATAAGATTTAACCATTTCGGATAGCGGGTTACTCAAGACACACAATTGATTATAAATTTTATCAGCATGTTGAGAAACCAAAAAATTTGTAAAAAATTATCAATATAATAAGTATAAAATTTATTTTATATGTTAATCCATAAATAATTTATGTTACCAGTTTTTGAAAATAGCAGGAAGAACTATTTTCCAATGTTCTTCAAGAGAAGCTGCTGTAATATTTGAAGCTATTTCTTTATATGACTATCATATAATCTATAAATAAAATAATATTAATTTAGGGTACCAAATATTATTGAAAAAGTAAATCCATCAGAACTATACTGGACCTCCACATTTTTCTTCAGGTGGAAAATGTAATATTAAATGTTCCATTGAGTCAAAGAAATTTGTCGGGAATATTTTTTCCAGTTTACATAAAATTAATACAATATATTCTTATAGTCATCTTAGTGGATTGTAGTCTATTTTCATCACACAAATGTCTCAAAAAAAGTCTTATATGTCTATTATCACATCCAAAATCATAGAATTCAATAAACCACTTAATCTAATCAGCATAAATCTATCCATTATAACATGATAGTCATGAATATTTAATCTGGTAATATTTTTATTTCTGGAACATCTACCCAAATTGCAAGCATAACCATCCAGAAGTCTAAAATATTAAATCCACTAACAAAATAATAATAAATTTTATTTGGAAAGTGTATAAGATACTTTTGGCTTTATTAACTTTTGTGATCTGATATTTTCAAAAAGTTCATGTTCTGGTCACCTCTAAATTTGGGAAAGATCCAATCTTACCTTTACATTATCTTTGGTATTACCTGGTGTATCCCAAATAGTATGAAATAAATTATCAAAATACTTCTCCTCAATATTCATGACATCTAACATGTTATGGACAAACAAATTTGACCAATATATCAGATCCCAAAAAATGCCTCATTTTATCCAATTGTGTTCTCTCCCAAAGACAACAATTTTCTGTTGTTTTTATTTTTGGTCTAGATGCGATAGAAGGTAATTAATTAATAATTGATTTTACCTATTTAGCTAACATAATTGTTGGAGGTTCATCTCTTTTAGTTTTACCTTTTCTGAAGTGATATTTTTTCATCAAAAAGGATGATTAATTAGAGGAATCTGTAATGATAGTAAAAAAATAAGGTTTTTTTTCCATTGACCAGCATAAATGATTTGATATCTCTCATATCGAATAGAGTTGATTTTGGACCATATGTACTCTATATAGATAATATTCCATATTATAGGAAGTCACTAATTTTTCACATTAATGTATCTTTTAGTAGGAAATTATGTTTTGCAGCAACATTATATGTATTGACACCATTACTCAATAATGAATTTAGCTCAACAATCAATAGTTTCAAATAAAAATCAACATTATTTTTCGGATGTATTGGAATTAATAAGGTCAAAAGGATATATGGCTCATTCATCAACATACAAGGAGATAATTTTATGTATTTATAAAGATAGACCAACATGAATACTAACTACCACAATAACCAAATGGATAAAAACTGTTATTAGAAAGACCCAATCACTCGTTTTAGGATTCAAAAGAAAAATAAATATATGATTTTTCAAAATGTTTACATGAATCACCTTTAGAGATATATTTTAATATTTTACCAATTGAAATATTTTTTTTGGTCCATGACATCAATGCCACTGTGTTCTGAGGTAGAAATAAATACTACAAGCTAGGTGTAAGAGGGAAATATCTCAACTATTTTACAAGAATCAATATAGACTTCCCTATTTGATCCGCTTTATATATTGATTGTCAAAAAGTGGTACAACTATCCAATGACTAATTTTCACCAAAATATAAGTTTATATCATTTGAACATATATGAATCTTCCGATAACCAAGACCGAGATTACGAACCAACCACTTTCTCTCATAGAAATTTGTAGGCAACACTTTTCCATTAGGTAATAGTGTTTTAATCAAAGGGAATATCTAATCAAAATAACTATTTGAAATTCCATTATCTGATTTAATAGACATAATTTTTTCAACAGCTTCAACTTTTATTATCTTGCATCCAAGATATAGGGCTTCCCCAGTGAACCAAAACAACTCATAAAATTGATATGATTCCAACTCAAGAGTTAAATCAATATCATCCTCAGTTTCAATTTTTTAAAAAGAAAAACCTACCACATCATGTTCCAAATTTAGAATCCATGATGGATTCAGAACCAATTTATTAGTATCTTCTTTGGAAATGTGTTCACCATTTTGATACCAAAAAACATAATCTGTTTGAAAACCAAAAATTCAATAGATTACCTCTAACATTGTCAAATGTGTCAAATTTCTTGAGAGAACATTTCTTACTAGGACACTTAATTGTACCTTCTAAAACAAAATATGGTTTTTATGTTTCAAATGATAAGAAAGCTTCAACATCATTAATATATAAAGGATTTAAACCAATTTTTTTTGGATTTATACGCTGATTTATCCGACCATGATCATCTAATAATGACTACTGTCATCTTATTTATTTCATATTTAACTAAAAAATATAAAATAACTAGTTTTTTTGAATAATTTTATATAAGACAAATATTATCCAAAAAAGTGAATAAATTTAAATTCAATTTTTCTAGAAATTTATAATAATTTATTTTATATCATAATTATTTATAATAATTATTTTAAAATTTATGCTAATCTATACTAATTTATAATAATTACCTCTAATTATTTGTAATTACAACTAATTCTTACTACTTAATTCTAATTAAGGGCAACACAATTTCTAGCAGATTGGTGGTAGCTCTTTTGCTCGATGACTCATCTCCTCATAACTTTCTCCAAAAAAATCACTATGAAAAATCTACTCTGATGTATGAATATCCATTTTGGTATGCACAAGAATGGAGAGTAGGGAGGCCTCTATACGCTTCTCTCCATTCTCATGCATATGAAAATGTATATCTGTATGTCAGAGAAAATTTTTCATAGTGATTTCAGTCGGAGAAAGTTGCAAAAAAGATTAGTCGTTATACAAAAGTGCCTCTTTTGCCTGACTTCTCATCTCCTTGTAACTTTCTCTCACTGAAATTAATATGAAAAATATTATTTAATGTATGCATATCAGTTCTAATGAATAATAAAATGGATATCTGTATGTTCAAGAATATTTTCATAGTGATTTTAGTGGGAGAAATTTGCAAGGAGATGAGATGTCAAGAAAAAGGAATGTCACCAATCCGCTAGAAATTGTGTTAATTTATTACGATTTTTTGTAAATTATTGAGAATTATTGTGAATTATTGCTAATTATATCTAATTATTATTATTTATTTATATTTATTATTATTTATTGTAATTATTGAAAATTATTACAAATTATTGAAAATTATTGCAAATTATTTCTAATTATTGCTAATTATTGCTAAATATTGATAATTATTTCTATTTATTGCAATTTATTTTTAATTATTTCTAATTATTGCTAATTATTGCTAATTATTGTGGATTATTGCTAATTTTTTCTAATATTTGCTAATTATTACTATTTATTACTAATTATTACTAATTAATTCTAATTATTACTAATTATTTTCTAATTATTACTAATTATTACTATTTTTTTACTATTTTTTACTAATTATTAATATTTATTACCATTTATTACTATTTATTAATATTTATTACTATTTATTACTAATTATTAGTAAATATTACTATTTATTACTAATTATTAATAATTATTACTAATTATTACTAATTATTACTAATTATTTCTATTTATTTTTAATTATTACTAATTATTTCTAATTATTATGAATTATTACAGTTTATTCTCATTATTACTAATCATTACTAATTATTACTAATCATTATTAATCATTATAATTAATACTAATTATTACTAATTAATCCCAATTATTACTAATTATTACCAATTGTTACCAATTATTACTAATTATTCCTAAATATTCCTAATTATTACTAATTAATCTTAATTATTACTAATTAACCCTAATTATTACCAATTAATCCTAATTATTACCAATTATTCCTAATTGTTAGTAATTAATCCTAATTATTACTAATTAATCCAAATTATTATTAATTAATCCTAATTATTACTAATTATTACTAATTATTACTAATTATTACTAATTATTCATAATTATTACTAATTATTACTAATTAATCTTAATTATTACCAATCAATCCTAATTATTACTAATCCATCCTAATTATTACTAATTAATCCAAATTATTACCAATTAATCCTAATTATTAGTAATTAATCCTAATCATTACTAATTAAGCCTAATTACTATTGATTATTACTAATTATTAATATTAATTAACAATTATTAATATTTATTACTAATTATTAATATTGATTTATAATTAATACTAATGACTACTAATTAATAATAATTAATATAACAATTAATTAATACTAATTAATACTAATCACATGTATCTGTAAAAAAATAAAGCAAAATAAAACGAACTAATTATATTTGAATTTAATTGTAGCTAATTAACAATAATTATACCTAATATCAAATAAAACGAACGGACTAAAGAATTAAAAAAAATTGATAAATACCTTAAAACTAAATCATTCGGAGGATTTAAGCCGCGAATATTGCTCCGATTTAAAATTTGTAACTTAGAAAAATTTTGAGAGAGAAAATGTAAGTAGAGAGGGAGAGAGGAGTAGAGAGAGGAGGGGAATAAGAGGAAAATTGGATGGGGGTATATATAGGTTAGATTAGATGCATTGAGATTTCTGTCGCAAATAGTAGTATTTGCGACGTTACCCATTACAAATACTACCCCCTATTAATTAGGGTCGGTGGTTAAAAAGGTATTTGCGATGGGTCCTATCGCAAATACCAACCTATCGACATATTATTTGTGACAGGAGACAAATCCCATCGTAAATACTAAAAAACGCTGCCAGGTATTTGCAACGGTCTTTTATGCCAGTCGCAAATACCCTTCCCGCGGGTTGGTACACAACTTGTGCAAAACCATTTGCAACGAGTACCGTCTACCCGTCAAAAATAACTAATTATTTGTGACAGGACCCTTGCCCATTGCAAATACCAATTTTTTCCGTAGTGTTTAAATAAAATGCATCTCAGGTGGATGTGTCCATTTTAGATGGACAAAAACTTGGACCTCATTTTAATTGGAGGCACTACAATCATAGTTGGAGTTACCAACCCATGATGGAGGCTTGTTAGGATTTATATATAAATAGGGGTCAGGTCTTCCTTGGGTTAAATTTTATTTTCTCCCTTTCAGCACTATATAACCTCAATCACTCTTAGGGATCCTTATTCATTTCTCTTGAGGGTTTAAACCTCTTAATGCATCGGGTTCAAAAACTCTTTATTTGAGGTACTCTCTTCACTGATTCTTCTATTATTCCTTTTCCTTTTATTCATATAGGTTGTTGTGGTGAGGTTTCTATAGTTTTGGTCAATATTTTATATGGAACAATGGTGGTTTTTTGGTGTTAGGATCTAAGGCGGCTCCTTTTGAGTTTGGAGTTGGTTGATCATTTGTTCTTTTATTCTCATGTATTTCTCCCTTAAAGCTTCATATTGAGGTTGGCGATTCAAGAAATCTATTTATTTATTATTGAATTGTGGAATTCTCATGCTCTTTATTTCATTGTGTGGATGGTAATGGTTGATTTAAATAACAAAATAAATTGAACAAAAAATTGAATTGATGGGAAATGGTGTTTCACATGTGTTTACTTTTTTCCATGACATTTCTCATGTGATTGATGCATCATTACTAATTTTTATAAAAATTATTATTGTTAAGATTGTGTGCAATTGTTGGGGATATATTTCTAGAATCACCATTCATAGAAGATTAATTATGTAAAGATGATAATTAAACTAGTTGTATGGAACCATTCTGTCTAATGGACAAAATCTGTATGAAGTCAGATGTTTGGTTCGGTATTTTGACAATATATCCCAATAAAAATGTGCAATGGATGCCCAATTTGATAGGGATACATTAAAGAGGCCTTCCAATAACTCTCCTCTTTTTTCCATGTCATGATATGTCCGTTTACTTGTCAAAAACCAAGACTCAAATGGTATCACCAAAACTGAGTGTCCACAACCACTTACCATTTTGGATATAAAAGGGCACCAAGGGAACCTCATTTTCATGTTCGACCAGGAGGCCAATATTTGACAATTTGGAGACCCCAAGTAGTCCTATCCTAATCCAAGAATCTCCGGAGTCCCCTATCCTCATAGGGGGATAAAGGATGAAGTCAAAATGCCACATGAGCCTCCTCCTCCTCCGGATGTTGCACTAAACGGTGGGTGTTCATTGTGAGGGAGATACACATCTTATAAAGATATTTTTTACACTTTTAATAATACTAGTTTTATTTATTTTGGGTTTGGAAACATTTCATTTAGAAATATCTTACTTTGATTCGTGTTTTAAGGCTTTGTTGATTGACTTGAATGAAATACTCTTTACTTTTAACCGATAAGTGTGAAGTCTTGAGTGCATGAACTGTGTTGTTCCAACTGGAAAACACAAGAACCATTTCTTCCCCACTTATTTGTGATTTAGATTTTCTTTGGAAGTTATTATACAATTAATGATATCTAGACCATATCTACATGATTGTTATGTTAAGGTTTGGCTCAATGTGCTTTGATATAAAATCTTGGAAAGTAATTGGGATTCCGATTAATATCTACAAAAGACTTACATAAAATACTAATTAATATACAAGAAAAATGAACTTCAAAGGTGTGTAGTTAACTCCCAATAAGCCTTATATATCTTATTTTTAAAAATCCACTTGGTTTTTAAACTAATAAACTCTTTAAATTAAGTTATTTCTTTAAATCTGTTTACAAAAGAACCCACATCTTCTAGTTCTTCTTATTAAAAATACACAGTCTTAACCCGTCAACTCTCATTGAGAGATGAATTTGGTTATTACCTAGACTATAAATAAACTTTAAACAATTATCAATTTGATGTGTCACAATAGCGTGGTCAAATTTTGGCACTGTTTTCGGGGAGCGCTTCAGTTTTTAGTGCATGTTTTTGATATGATATTTGTAGATTTTATAAATATTTATTTGTTTTCTCTTATACCTTTTCAATCCTTTCCTATTATGATCTATTTCTTTTTTAGTTTTGGTGGATGACACATTCTACTCTTACCACCTTTCTAACCCAAACCGGAGAGGATCCTACATCAAAGACACTGATACACACAAGACAACACTTTGAAGGAGGACACACCACACATTGAAACTCATTTTCACCCTTCTTCTTCCTCTAGAACCCACGTTAAAAATGAAATAAACTTGTATAACATGGATGAAAACAATAAAACACTAAAATAAATAACATCACCAGATGTTGATATCCCACCCGAATACATACAAATATAAGGAGAGGAACCCAATCTTGAACTAAAATCCGGTCTAATTCACTTATTACCAAGATTCCATAGACTCATAGAAGAAGATCCACATAAGCACTTACATGAATTTCAATTTTTGTTCTACATTAAAACTTACAAATGTGGATGAAGAATAATTAAATCTATTGGACTTCCATTTTTTATTAGAGGAAAATGCAAAAGACTAATTTTACTATGTTAATTTACCAATTAGAGGTTGGCCAGACATGAAACATCTTTTTCTTGAAAAATATTTTCTAGCCACTCAAACTGTAACTATAAATAAAGAAATATGTGGTATAAGGAAATCACAAGGATAAACATTACATGAATATTGGGAACACTTTAAAAGGTTATATTCAAGTTTCTCACACCACCAAATAAGTGATCAACTTTTAATTTTGTATTTTTATGAATGTTTAATTCCTATTGATAAAAGAATGATTGATACTGTTGCAAGTGGATCACTAGTTGATAATACCCCAATTTCTCCAAAGAACCTGATTTAGAACATGGTTCTAGACAAAAAAAAAATTTGGTTCAAGGTCTAGTGTACCCATTCGAGGTGTCCATGAGGTGAAAAGTTATGAATTTGAGAAGAAGGTAGACAAGAAATTAGAAGAGGTAAGTACCCTTATTTGACAAATTTCCCTTTCTCAAGGGTAATCAAAATCTCCTCCTCCCATACACAATGGTATATGTTCTTCTGATACCCACCACTTTGACCAATTCACCCAATTGAGAGAAACTTCAGAGAGTTGTGAGGTAATATTTTCAGGACACCCCTATAACCAACCCTTTAGGAAAGAACGATACTGTCTATATAAACCTAGGTGGAAAGATAGCCAAGCATATAAGTAGGGGGTATTCAAACCAACGTCGACAACAATGGAACCAACCAGGGTAGAGTATTCATCCACCACCACCACCCAGAAATACCCAAACACCATAAAGACCTTTCCAACAACCCAATCCAAAAAAAGATCTTATTATAAAATATATGATGAAACAAATGGCTTCCAATAATCTCTAATTCCAACAAACCACCCAAGAATCTATAAAAGACCTAAAAACCCAATTAGGGAAACTTGTTAACTATGTGGGGGAAATTCGAGGTCATGGACCGGGTAAACTACCCTCTCAACTAGTAGTTAACATTATGGATAATGTAAATATTAGTTCCATCACCATTAGAAGTGGTAAACAACTTAAAATCCAAATTAACCCTCTATTAGAGTCATATCCTCATGAAAAAACCACCATCCCAACTGCTAAAAATGGTCCAAGGGAAGAAAATCCTTGTCCTGAGAGAACCATTCCAAAGGAAAAAGTGTGTCTATTGATGAGTCACCTATCCCAACCATTACTCTTCTATTTCACCAAAAGTACACCCCATTAATACAACCAGTGGAAGCTAAAATTGATATAAAAATAATGGAAACTTTCAAAAAAATGCAGGTTAACATTTTTTTATTTGATTTTGTGAAAAACATTCCACAATATGATAAGTTTCTAAAGGATAAATATACCCACTGAAGGATTCGTCTATGTAAAGAGAAGGTGAGCTTGGGTAGAAACGTCTCAACATGATAGATCCATCACTTACCACAAAATTCAATGATCCAAGAACATTCTTGATTCCATGCACCATAGGGGAGTATTCGTTTTCCAATGCTATGCATGATTTGTGTGATTCTATAAATATGATGTCTCACTACATTTACTCTACATTGAAGGTTGGGAAAGTAAATCCCTCTAGAATTTTTGTTTAACTGGCTAACCAGAGTACTGCACACCCCTCTGCTGTGTTAGAGGACGTTCTTATGAGGGTGAAAAATATAATTTTTCATGCTAATTTTTATGTTCTTAAAATGGAAGATGATAGGATGAATGTATAAGACCAAATTATATTGGTGAGATCCCTCTTGAAAACCACCAAACCCATAATTAATGTCAACAATGATACATTATCTATGGATTTTGGTGGTGACATTTTCCACTTCAACATCCTTGATGCCATGAATCACCCCTTAGAAGAACATTCCCCTCTCTCTCTCTATTAATTTAATTGATGTACTCCCTTCCCATGAAAAAACAACTTTTCTTTTCCTCGATCCCCTTTATGAGTTTTCATCACTGATTGAAATGCTATAAAATTAATCATGCATTGATTGTTATAGTGTTCTAGAAAAATGTCATGCATGTTTAATAATTGTTGATTTCTTAAGCACTAAGGATCCACTAACCATTGATGATACTACTAAGCTTGTAAAAGATCATTCCTCATTTAAGGATATTACCATTGAGTAGTTATATGAGATTAGTGGCCTCTCACTTTCACATACACTCCCATAAATCCAAAATACACCTGAATTGGAACTGAAACAACTACCACAAGATTTAAAATATTCATATCTTGAGAATAAAAACAAGATTACCGTCATCATTTCTAGTTCACTTCCTCCTGAACATGAATTAATATTGCTTGAACTTTTGAGGGAGTATAATCTAGCATTGGGATGGACAATTTTGGACATTTCTAGTATTATCCCATCAATTTTTACACATCATATTTTTTAAAAGATATGGATAAACTTGTGAGGTAGCCACAACCTTGAATGAATCCAAACCTATTAGATGCAGTTAAAAATGTAGTAAAAACATTATTCGCTATTGGAATCATTTACCCCATCTCTAATAGCCAATGGGCTAGGCCCTTTCAAGTATTTCCTAAAAAAACATGTCTTATAGTAGTCAAAAATGAAAATAATGAATTTGTTCAAACTTTTTAACAAAATAGTCGGTGTGTCTGTATAGACTATCGCTGACTAAACCAACAAACTAGGAAGGACCATTAAAAATTTCCATTCATTGACCAAATGCCACAGATTCTAGTGGGGAAGTCCCATTAATAATTTCCTGATGGGTATTTTGGATACTTTCAGTTCCATATTTTCCCTGAGGATCAGAAAAAGACAACCTTCACTTTCCCCTTTGGCACATTTTCCTATAGGAGGATTCAATTTGGTCTGTGCAATGCTTTGGGTACTTTCCAATGATGGATGGTGAGTATTTTTTTGGATTACCTAGAGAATTTCATGGAAGTTATCATGGATGATTTCACCATATATGGATCCTCTTATGATGAATGTTTGAGTAGTTTATGTTCAGTCCTTCATCAATATATTTAAAATAATATCATATTAAATTATGATAAATGCCATTTCATGGTGCAACAAAGTATATTTTTTGGGGATATCATTTATGGGGATGGTATCCAGGTAGATAAATCAAAATTGGATGTCATTTATTCCTTACCATTCCTTAAAAATGTACGGGATGTGTGGTATTTCCTAGGTAATGCTATATTTTACCATCATTTCATTCACAACTTTTGTAAAATTGTACCCCCTCTCCCAATTACCCCAAAAAGAAAAATATTTTTTTGATAAAGAATGTGAAGAAGTTTTAAAAGGTTAAGATAGAGTCTCGTGTCACCCCCAGCAATCCAACCACCTTGGTGGGATTTACCATTTGAGTTCATGTGTGATGACTCTAAATATGTTGTTAGGGAAGTCTTGTCACAAAGGGTCAACTTAGCTCCACATGTCATAGCTTATGCCTCATGCACAGTAGACCTTGTCCAAGTAAACTACTCCATAACTAAAAAAGAATTCACTTCCATAATTTTTTCCTTGGATAAATTTTGGTCATACCCTTTAGGGTCCAAAATAATTATATTATCAAACCATGAAGCCCTATGGTATCTTATAAAGGAACCAGAAGTCAAACCATGTCTCATTCTGTGGATTCTCCTCCTTCAATAATTAAATCTATAAGTTATTGATAAAAAAAGAGAAGAGAATGTGGTGGATGACCATATCAATAGGATTCCCCCATCCTCTGACATTGAATCATCCCCATATATTCCTATAAATGACATGTTTCCTGATGAGAAATTGTAATGAGTGCAAGATGTTATTACTTGGTATACTGAAATTATAAATTATTTGGTAGAATCTTACATTCTTATTGATTTCAACAAAAACCAAGCCATTATTCTAAAACATGAGTCTTGTTGGTACATTTGGGATGACCCCAACCTTTGGTGCTCATGTAGTGATAAATTAATTAGGATTTGTGTTCCAAATAGTGAGTATCAGTCTATCCTTATATTATTCCACACTCTTTCTTGTGGGGGCCACTTTAGTCTCCAATAGACTTCTTGCAAAGTCTTTGATTTTGGTCTCTTCTTTCCAACACTTTTTTGGTATTCCCCTGATTTTTGTAAATCTTTTAATCATTTTCAATGAATGGTTAATGACTCTAAGATAAATGAAATTCCATAATAACTATTTTTATTTTATTAAACTTTTGGATGTTTAGGGAATTGAATTTATGGGTCCATTTCCCAATTCCGTTGGAAACCTGTACATACTTAGGGTAGTTGATTATGTGTCAAAATGAGAAGAGTCATAAACCTAAAGGAAATATTAATACAAAATAGGTGTATAATTTCTTAGACCCCACATTTTTTTTAGGTTTGGCTTACCTATGTTCATCATCAGAGAATTGGGTTCTCATTTCTACAGCTGAATAATGCAATCACTTTTTCATCAGTATGGGGTTGGTCATTGAGTGTCTACTTCATATCACCCACACACCAATGGTCAATACAAAGTGTCAAATAGAGAGGTAAAATAAATTCATGAAAAAATGGTTTAACCCAATAGAAAATATTGGAGTCTTAGACTTGTCGATTCATTATGGGATTATCGTACTGCTTTTGAAACCCCAATTGGAATGTCACCTTATAGGATTGTTTTTTGGAAGGAGTTATCACCTCCCTTTTTAGATTGATAACTAGGACTACTAGGCCATTAAACAATGTAATTCTAACATTTCTGGTGCATGTTATTAGAGGAATTTACAAATATACGAGATGGAAAAAATGCATAGAGATTCATAAGAGAACTCTAGGATTTATAAGTAGCAAACCAAGGATTCCCATGACTGCCTTATCCTCCATAGTCAGTTCCAAATTGGGAATAAGGTCCTATTCTACAATACAATGTTGAAATTTCATCCCAATAAGCTTCATTCCCATTGGTGTGGACCATACACTATTACTAATGTCTCTCTGTTTGGTGCTTTTTAGGTTCAAAATGAAGAAACCAAGAAAACCTTCACTGTCAATGGGCAGTGGCTGAATCACTTTCATAAAGCCATTTTGGAGTCCCCAAAAGAGGAACTCCATTTTCAGTAAGCGACCAATGAATGACACCCACCAAGTTTTATCTTTACTTCCCACATTATTTTTTTATAGTGAGGAGACTGAATGTTCTTGGTATAGGGGGATGGGTAGATTTCTTGGTTATTTAGGAATTTTCATCATTTATTTCATTTCCTTTGTCATTTTTTGAATTGTATTGTCACTTTATCCCTTATTTTATCCCTCGCTTTTATTCCGAAATGTTAATTTTATTCTTGAAAAATATGTCCACTTTAAACAAATTCCAAATCATTTTTCATTCTTGAGTCGATTATGTGGAATATTCCATTATTTTTTGATTTTTTTTTCAAATTATTGTTGATATATAATTTTTTATAGAATTTATATTTTCAAATCATTCTTACCCCATGCCCCATTAGCACTAAACAATATTTTAATTCCTTACCTGAGAGAAATTCTAAGCCCTTTATTGAATATTATTCATTTTAATCAATTTCTTGAGAGTCTCAGGCCATGTAGAGAAAAAAGGACTTTCATTGATTTTGTTTGAAGCCATAATATTCAAGTGTGATACATTCATGATAGATTTCATCATTAATTGAAAATCCCTTTGTAAAATTAACCTCTTTTTTTGGCCACCTTGACATTTTACACTTCTGAAGCCCTAGAGACCATGAAATTCCTGTTAGATAGACACATTACAAGATTATTTATCCCTACCTACCCATTTCTTGTGTAAATTCTTGTTTAAATTTCATCTTGTGTGCGGGAGAGGGTGTTTCCATGGGAATTATCAAGAATGAATCATTGTTATGGGTTGATAGAAATGGTCCCTACATTTTCCGTGGGAAATGGGTTCACAAGCCCTATTATATCATTGTTTTAAATTTTTTTACTATTTATCTCCAATGAGAATTGTAAAAAAAGAAAATATTTATGTACATTGAAGAAAGGAATAAAACAAAAAGAAAAAAAAATAATAGAGAAAAGAGTAATTTTTTTCATTATGATTCACTGATCGGTAGTAACCCACACAAATGGACAATGAAGATGGTGAGTTGGAAGTGATAAATTTTGTGAGGGAATGAGTGTGTACATTAATTGTGAACACTTTATAAATTTTGAAATGTTTTGTAATTAAGATATTAAACACTCCTCTTATGCCATATATTTTTTATACATTATGTCACACCAACCCTTGAACCTCAGAACAATGTGTTGAAAGTCCTCTTGTTTAGAACACTAGTTTCTATTGGTGGAGAACTTAGAATTTTGGCATGCATATGGTAAAATCACATGAAAAATAGGAAAAGAAAATAAATCCATTTTCATATGTTCCATGAGTGAAGAGGTAAG
Organism: Viscum album; assembly: GCA_963277665.1. NCBI lineage: Eukaryota > Viridiplantae > Streptophyta > Magnoliopsida > Santalales > Viscaceae > Viscum > Viscum album. The sequence goes on from OY728166.1 coordinate 858,136,003, forward strand.
ATTTATAAGTGAGGTAGGATATAACATGTTGCATGGGTAAACAAATGAAGTTGAAAAAATTTGAATATGAGAGTAGAAAAATGATAGGAAAATTGATTTCATAAATGAGACTTGATGAAATTAATTTAAGAAGAATATTGGATATTTTCTCACCTTTTATTTAGGAATGATACTTGGTTATGATATAATACTTTTCCTAAGAGTGAAAATGTTTAGGTGTGGGGGTGTGATCACACCACGATTCACTATATCATTTTCACCCTTACACCACTATGCTAAATTTGTTTTGTATTGAAAATCATAGAAATAATTACAAATTTCACTTCATATTTGATTAATTTATTTTTGTGTTTATCACTATTAAAAAGGGAAATGTAACTTGTTTTGATGAATTCATTGTAGGAGGAGGTGATTTGGAGGCCGTATAAATGATGTAGAAGAAAAATGGGCCAAACTCGATGGCAGCCCATTGACATATTTCCAATTTTTTGAACATTTCAAGAATTAAGTACCTCAAAATGATAGGAAACTTTTTTGGTCCACTCCAAAACGTCATGGGATACAACTCTTCTCAAGGAACCCAAGCCCCATTCATCTATTAAGAGGCCCATCCAATCCATTCTTCCCTGGGGATAGAATGTTAATAAATTTAGAAGTTTTGTTCGGTATTTTGACATTATATCTGAATACAAATGTAAATGGGTGCCAAATTTTATAGGGAGACATTCAAGAGGCTGGAAAAAAACTCACCTCTTTTTTTTGTCAAGTGGTTATATGGCTGTTTACTTGTCCAAAAATGGTGTAAGAACCCGGATCTTCGTTTCAGGTATGTTTTTCCTTTTCTGGTGGTTTTTGAGAAAAAGAGGAAAATCGAGAAATTTTCGAAGTACACGCCGTGTACTTCAATGCCGGGCCAGGCCGTGTGCTGGCCGTGTCTGGGCCACACACACAGTGTGTAGGGGCGATATAGAGGCCGCTTAAAGAAGAGTACGGAAAGGCCAAGTAAATGTTGTGTACCCCAAAAGTACATGCCGTGTAAGTTTTTTCATTAATCAGGTCGGGGTCGCACCTAATCAACAGAAACGTCTTCTTCTTTAGGGTCTTCTACCAAGAGCACCCTGTATGACCGCAAACGTCCTCCGAGCCCCCGAGCCTCCGTCTGTTAGCCGATTCGACCACCATTGATTACGTTGGAACCGGAGCGGTGAGCTCTTCCTTCTTCTTGAGTTTCATTCCATGATTTTCCCTCTTTCTCGAGATATCACGGGTTGAATGTTTTGTGCGCTTTCATAGATCTATGTCGTTCTAATGTGAATCAATCCTCGTGGTCAAATTATATTGGTCTCATAGCATCAAGGTAGGTGGTTTGTGCCTTACCTTTATAAGTCTTTGAGTTTTATGTGCAAATTTACACCAATACTCGTGAATGGGGTATTGCGTGTTTACCGTTTTCCCCCTATTGTTTTCCTGCCTTTCTTGTATGCTTGTGTAGAGGTAATTTGATCATGTTTGAAGATAATTTCTATGCTTGGATGTTTTTCCCATGCCTTGTTCTTGTTATGACCATTGGGTTTTGTTAGACTTTGGCCGTTATACCAGTTTTCCATGCCTTATTACTGTAGGATAGAGTGATATTCTTGACATGCTTGTTGTTCTACAGAATGGTTATCCAAGTAGCTATATATGTGTAATTTGTCGTTATAGCATTATTATGAACTGACTGGCATGGGACTGTGAGAACCTAGTGCTAAAGACTATAAGGGATAGACCGAGTGAGCTTCCCAGAGAGTCTTGGATATTATAGACTACAAGAGGGTAGACCGAGTAAGCTTACTCAGAGAGTCTTGGTTATTGTAGACTATAGGGGACAAACCGAATGAGCTTCCAAGAGATTCTTGGATATTATAGACTACAGGAGGGTAGACCAAGTGAGCTTCCTCAGAGAGTCTTTACTTGTTTGAATTTCATTAAAACCATTCTAGGCTAGAGAAGGAATTGACTGAGTGTGCTTCCTTAGAGAGTCTATGGTGGACCTAAGACTATAGGAGGAATTGATCGAGTGAGCTTCCTTAGAGAGTTTCTAGACTTGGGGGATATAAGAGGGTTAGACCTTGTGATATTCCTCAGAGAGGCCCTAACTACCCTAGACTATAAGAGGAACTGACTGAGCGAGCTTCCCCAGAGTGTCTTATATTTTCTAATGACCAAACCAGAAGGGTTAGGCCAAGTGCACAACACAGAGGGTTGTTGGTACTTCTTGGATAGAATCAGAGGGGTTTGATGTGAGTAATTTTCATAGGGGTTCCTACTGTGGTTAGCTGTTTTCTTCATTGATTCTTGTTGGGATGTGGATTGATTACTATTGTATATCACCATGTTACTGCTTACTGATTACTACCTACTGTTTACTATTATTGTTTACTGCTTACTGTACTATTTTCTGCCATATGCTCACTGACTATGAGGTACATATCTTCAGGTGGTTGCCTACTGGGATTTAGTCTCACACCCAGTTTGGGTCATGCTTTTGGGCCCAGACGAACTATTATGTTGAAAGTATAGACAAGGGTAAGCTCCCTTCGACTCCTGTTACATGATTGCTTTGGAGAAGGAGAGAATGGGACCAAGCTTAGGCTTGCGATGTTGATGAGCTATTTATCTTTTCTTTTGTACTTGTTTTGGTACTGTTTGTATTTCCAGCATTGTGACCTGTTTGCCTATTTTCCTAGATATGTATCACGCATCATTTCATATATACATATGTGCTTCAGTGGTTTACTATTTTAGTCTTCCTCTGTTTACTTGTGTATTATTGTTGGATATTTACTACTTTCGCTATTTCATGTTTTGTTTACTTCCACTATGTACTCTTCCAATGAGGGCATAGTTTCCCCACTATTACACCCAAGTCCCTCACTTCTTGTCGGCATCCTCTGGCATTTTGGGAAATGTGCTTGAGGCCATGTGACCAACCAGGTACGGGGAGCCTCTGGGTGGATTCCAGAACCAGGACATTACAAAGTGTTATCAGAGGAATTATTTTCTCTTGATTTACTATTTTAAGCCTTTATCCAGGGATAGGAAGGAATCGATACTTGGTAATAAGTTGTGCCTGGTAGTAGCTAACCCGTGTATAGGGAAAATCCAATCTACCTCGTTTATTACAATTTTATGGTTTTGAGATTTTATGGTTGATATGATTTCACCTAGAGTGATTCACATGACTTGTGTTGTTATTGTTGTTGCTATTTCGGTTCTATTTTTGTCGCAACCCAATGAGATGAGGGTATGCCATCTCATGCATCATATAGGCACTTGTTATAAATCACATGCCATGCATTCTTTCCATGCCATCTAGGGTGAATTAGAGATTTCATGTTGTTGTGATAGACATTGTGTAGATTAATCCTTCTGTTGTGATATATGATTTGACAGAATCCCTGAAGTTTGATAGAGAAATTGGTCGTATTATTCCTTGATTAAATGAACGCAAAATTTTGTTTCTTGAGGTGTTATGGGCCCTCATGAATCAGAACTTGGTGGATCATTGACTTGTTTCCCTTGTATGTGATATGCAGAAGATTCCAATCTTTGGTTCATGGGGCGTATGGGCCATCATGGATTGGAATTTGGCACCTTCATGTTTGTTTTTCAGTGTTTCTGGGCTTCAGTGCAGTTTCAGTGCTACTGACCGAAAAAACCCAGAATAGATGGCGTGTATTTGACTACATGTCGTGTAGTTTTAAACCATGTCGCTGACTGTGTGAGCAGAAACATCGGGTGGTGAAAAAGTTTTCAAAATCACGCCGTGTATAGTCGTTACACGCCGTGTAGTGGTGAGCCGTGTACCCGGCCGTGTCACTAACAACACAGGTCGGGCGAGATCGTGCAGAACATGCGTTGTTTTTTATAAACACGCTGTTTAGTTTCATTCTAGGTACCCAGCCATGTCATGAACAACACGGGTCAGTTTTATCTCTCTTATACACGCCGTATTTGTTCGGGACACGCCGTGTAAGGGTCAGTCGTGTAGCCGACCATGTAACTAACAACACAAGTTGCCAAAACCTTGTATAGTACACATCGTGTCTTTAGTGAACACGCCATGTAGTCTAGGGTTAAGAGGACCATGTGAGTTAGTCGTGTAAGGAGTCTCAGACAGGGGAATGGAGATGAAGTACACGCCGTGTGTAGAGGACCACACGCTGTGTAGTCTTGTTTGTTACACGACCAGAGGTAGTAGAAGTACACGCCCATCTGTCTAGATTAAGAGGACATGTCGTGTAGTGTTTATACATGCCATGTAGTTGTGTTTTGTAGAAAATGATTGTTCTTTTCCCCTGTTCCCGTTTTGTACTCTTGTGTTCTCTGTCCTTGATAATCCTGATCTAAGGTGTGCTTTTGATCTTTCAGAGCTATGCCTCCGAGATGTCCTCTGGTCGTACGTCAGCTGCCAGATGGTGATCAGAAAAAAGATATGGCTGATCAAGGACCTCCTGCAGATCCTCCTGTTGTGCCAGCCTTTGCACCATCATTGATACCCATTTCAGGCGACGATGCACTGTTCAGGGCGGACTTCCTAAGGATGATGTAGACCTTTCAGGGAGCGCCTCCTCCTACCCCATCGATGACTGAGTTGACGAGGGTTTTCCAGCAGCAGCACCCTCTTATTTTCTAAGGGGATGGGGGACCCTAGGCTACAGATTCATGGCTAGAGGCCACGCTGTTGATCTTTAAGCATCTGGAGATACCTCCAGAGAAGAGGGTGAATCTTTCTACTTACATGCTCTGAGACACCAACAAGAGGTGGTGATAGGTGACCTCACAGTCAGGGTTCTAGTAGAGTATGACTTGGGATCAGTTTCGTCAAATATTCTATGATTACCTCTATCCAGATACCTTGATGGCCGAGTGAGACCGAGAGTTTATGATTCTGGAGTAGGGTACTCTTTCCGTTATGGAGTACTCGTCTTGTTTTACTGAGCTGCAGCACTTCACGCCAATTCTCGCAAGTGATGAGTTATTCCTTTCTAGGAATTTTGAGGATGGTGTAAGGCAAGAGATCCATTCCTAGGTGAATATATTCAGGTTGAATTTTATATCCTCTATCGTTAACCATGTGCTGATAACTGAGCGCAATCTGAGAGATTCTAGAGCAGTGAGCCAGGGTGGTTCGACATCCAGAGTCAGTGTCCCTCCTATTGATAGCAAGAAGCACTGCAAGGATTTTGTTCAAGGAGATCAGGGTAGGCAGAATGTATCTTCAGGCAGCCAGGTTGTATGTTACCAGTGTGGTAGGAGTGGGCATACTAGGCCTCAGTGTCAGACAGACCCGATGGAGTGCCGATCTTATGACAAGATGGGCCATCTTCAGCGTTTTTGTCAGATCTTCTCTCCTACAACTGCTGGCAGGGGTTCTTCTATGACCCCACATACAAGACATGTATCACCAGTTTCTCACTAGTCTGGGAACTAGAGTTTTTCCGGACGTTCGGGCTGAGGTGGAGGTCGCGACCGTGGTGGTTAGTCACCAGGTTACTAGTGACAGTAGAGTGGATCAGCTCAGAGTGGTCATCCAGGGGAAAAGGGCCGTGGTTCAGGCTATACATTCGCCATGGAGAAAACCCAGCAGGAGCAGGGTCTTGAACCTTCTATAGTTTGAAGTATGATCTTATTAGCCTCAGTTTTATCTTCATCTCTTTTCGATACTGGTGATTCACATTGCTTTATCTATGTTGCCGTTGTTGAGAGCCTTGGGCTCTGTATCATTTTGTCTCCTGACTTGTTGACTCTTGATACACCATTGGGAACGAGGACATCTAGCATACGTCAGTTTAGAGAGTTACCTCTTGAGTTTGCAGGGTGTCACTTCTTATGGGACCTATATGTCCTAGAGATGACAGGCTATGAAGTCATTATCTGTATGGACTGGTTAGTTACCTTCCAGGTAGTCATCGATTTCTATCTTTGCAGGGTGAGTTTCGTATCACCAGAGGGCAGAACATTTCTTCATAGAGGTGAGTGGGATGTCCAGGCAGGTAGAGATGGACCAGAGCATCATGGGCGAGGAGGAGTTATAGCTCAGATTGCTAGTCTTTATCTGAATGACCAGGGGACTTCACAGTTTGACTTTCCTCCAGTGGTGGATTGTTTCAACGATGTTTTTCTAGAGGACTTTTTCAGTTTTCCTCTGAAGCGTGAGGTAGACTTTTCTATTGATCTCGTGCCAGGAGCAGCACCATTGCCCATTTCTCCTTATAGGATGGCTACACATGAGTTTCAGGAGCTCAAGAAGCAGTTGGAGGAGTTACAGGAAAAGGGTTTCATCCGACCCAGTACTTCTCTTTAGGGTCTCTTATACTGTTTGCAATGAAGGAAGACGACACCCATAGGCTTTGCGTGGATTATCGGAAGCTGAACCAGTTGATGGTCATGAAATGATATCCCTTACCGAGGATCAATGAAATCTTTGATCAGATTTGGGGATCCCGGGTCTTCTCGACGATCTACTTGAGGTCTGGTTATCATCAGTCACGTGTTAGACCATTAGATATACCTCTTACAGCCTTCAGGAGAAGGTATAGTCTATACGAGTATAAAGTCATTCCATTCGGTCTCACGAACGCGCCAACAGTTTTCATGGAGCAGATGAACTGAGTGTTCCATCCATTCTTGGATTCCTTCATGCTGGTTTTCATGGACGATATCTTTGTGTACTCTCACACTCGACACAACCATTCTACCCATCTTGAGATCGTTTTGAGTAAACTGATAGAGCATTAGTTATATGATAAGCTCTCAAAGTGACACTTTTGGATGGATCAGAATCACTTCTTGGACCATGTTATCTCAGAGGAAAGAGTATTAATGGACCTAGAGAAAGTGAGAGCATTAATATCTTGGGATTAGCCGAAGAACGTCTTCGAGGTGCAGAGTTTTCTAGGGATGGATGGATACTAAAGGCATTTCATACAAGACTTTTCACACCTCGAAGCACTGCTGACATGTCTGACCAAGAAAGGGGTGAAGTTTGTATGGTCAGATTCTTGAGAGAAAACATTTCAATAGATGAAAGGGAGGTTGATGTCAGTACCGATTCTAGTCTTGCTAGAGTCGGAGAAGAGATATACCATCTACTATGATGATTCAGGTGTCAGATTGGGAGTTGTGCTTATGCAGGGAGATGGAGTCATTGCGTATGGGTCTCAGTAGTTGAGGCCACACGAGAGGAACTGCTAGACGCACGATTTGGAGGGGGCAGTTGTTGTTCACGCCTTACGTTTTTGGAGACATTACCTTCTGGGAGAGCACTTTGTGGTTTTCTCCGACCACAAAAGTCTAAAATATATCTTCACCCAGCGTGATCTGAATCTAATACAGTGCATGTGGGTCGAGTATCTTTAGTCTTTCAACATTGAGCTTGCTTATACATCAAGAAAGGGCAACGCAGTGGCTAATGCGTTGAGTAGGAGAACTCAGATTCAGACAGTTCAGGAGGCCAACAGTGAGTAGCAGCTTATGGCTTTGTTCTCTGAGATGCATTTGAAGGTGCACGACTAACAAGGGCATACTTTTCTATCTTCTATAGCTATTTCCTCTACCCTTCTTGATTGGGTACGAATGAGGCATCTATCAGACTCAGAAGTCCTAGTCCTATGGGAGAGTGTGTTAGGAGAGGACCCTCCTCCTGGATGGATAGTGGGTGAGGATGAGATCTTGTGTTTCCAGGGACGCGTATGGGTGCCAGCAGACATACACAAGGATCTTATGTGAGATTTTTATTCCTCTATTTGGGAAGTTCATCCTGGTGTCACCAAGATGTATTAGGATCTTCATCGCCAGTATTGGTGGCCAAGTATGAAGAAGGATGTTGCTGGGTTCGTCATGATATGTTCTACTTGTCAGCAGGTGAAAGCGGTGCATCAACGACCAGCAGGGCTTTTTCAGCAGTTACCCATCCCTGAGTGGAAGTGGAACGATATCGCGATGGACTTCGTGATAGGGTTACCGTGGTCTCCTTGAGGTAATGATGCTGTTTGGGTTGTCATCAACAAGATTGCGAAGGTTGATCATTGCTTTCCGGTCAAGGAGACCTTTAGGGTTGATGAGATATGGAGGTTGTAAATCTGAGAGATTTTACGTCTGCATGGAGTTCCACACTCCATTTTTTAAGACAGCGATTCAGGTTTTACTTCTCGGTTCTGACAGGGACTTCAGAAGGCTTTGGGTACACAGGTACTTTTGAGTACAACATACCATCCCTAGACAGATGGCCGGTTCGAGCGTACGATAAAGGTGCTAGAAGATATGCTCCGAGCTTGCATCCTAGACATTGGTGGTTCTTGGGAGAAGAATATTCCTCTTGTGGAGTTTTCCTATAACAACAGTTTTCTTGCAATTATTCAGATGTCACCTTATGAGGCTTTGTACGGTAGGCCATGCCGATCACCTTTGTGCTAGCTGGAGGTAGGAGAGGCAGCTTTGCTGGGACCTCGTCTTGTTCAGGAGACCTCAGATAGATAGAGTTTATTCGGAAGAGGATGGCTACAGAACATTCTTGACAGAAGTCTTATGATGATCAGTGAAGACGACCTTTAGAGTTCGAGGTCGGGGATCAGGTTTTCCTGCGTGTCGTACCAAGGTTGGGACATAAGAGGATTCAAAGACAGGGTAAGTTTTCACCATGATACGTCGGGCCGTTTGAGGTGTTTGAGAGAGTCTCACCAGTTGCCTATCGGTTGTATCTACCTCAGAGGTACCGGTCTATGCATGACATCTTCCACATCTATCAGCTCCGACATTACTTCTCATAACCGTCTAATGTCTTTCAACCCAAGGAGGTTGAGCTTGAAGCTAATGCATTGTTTGAGGAGAATCCTATCTGGATATTTGATCGTAGTATGAAGGTTCTCCGTAGCTGGTCTGTTCCTCTGGTATGGGTGCTATGGCAGCACGGTCGAGTACAGGACGAGACATGGGAGAGGGAGACCGATGTACTATCGCAGTGGTCAGAGCTGTTCGAGGTTTCTTCTTCTACACCTCTCTAGGGAAATTCAGGGATGAATTTCTTTAAGGGGGAAGTTTTCAAGAACTCAGATCTTCGTTTCGGGTATGTTTTTCCTTTTCTGCTCATTTTTGAGAAAAAGTGGAAAATCTAGATATTTTCAAAGTACACGTCGTATAATATATAAGTACACACCATGTACTTCGATGCCGCGCCAGTCCGTGTGCTGGCTGTGTCCGGGCCACACACACTGTGTGTAGGGGCGATATGGAGGCCTCTTAAAGCGGAGTACAAAAATGCAAAGTACACACTGTGTACTCCATAAGTACACTCAGTGTATGTTTTTTTCATTAATTGGGCCGGGGTCGTGCCTAATCGACGAAAACGTCTTCTACTTCAGGTTATTTGACTGAGAGTGCCCCGTATGGCTGCGAACATCCTCCGAGCCCCCAAGCCTCCATCTGTTTGCCAAATCGACCACCGTAGATTGCGTTGGAACTATAGTGATGATCTCTTCCTTCTTCGTGAGCTTCATTGCATGATTTTCCCTCTTTCTCAAGATATCTTGGGTTGAAAATTTTGTGCTTTTTTGTAGATCTACATCGTTATAAGGAGAATAAAGCCTCATGGTCAAAGTATATTGATATCCGAGAATCAAGGTAGGTGGTTTGTGCCTTACCTTTATAAGTATTTGAGTTTTATGTGCAAATTTCCACAAATACCCATGAACGGGGTATTGCGTGTTTTCTGTTTTTCCCCTATTTTTTTCTGTCTTCCTTGTATGCTTGTGTAGAGGTAATTTGATCATGTTTGAGGATAATTTCTATGCTTGGATATTTTTACCATTCCTTTTTCTTGTTATGACCATTGGGTTTGGTTTGAATTTGTCCGTTATACCTGTTTTCCATGCCTTATGACTGTAAGATGGAATGATATTCTTGTCATGATTTTTGTTATCAAGAATGGTTTTCCAAGTAGCTCTATAGGTATACTTTGGCCTTATAGAATTATTATGAACTGAATGAAATGTGACTGTGAGAACCTGGTGCTATAAACTATAAGGGATTGACCGAGTGAGCTTCCTAGAGAGTATTGGATATTATAGACTACAGGAGGGTAGACTAAGTGAGCTTCCTCAGAGAGTCTTGGTTATTATAGACTATAGGGGACAGAACGAGTGAGCTTCCCAGAGAGTCTGGGATATTATAGACTATTAGAGTGTAGACCGAGTGAGCTTCATCAGAGAGTCTTTACTTATTTTAATTTCTGTAAAACCCTTCCAGGATAGAGAAGGAATTGACTGAGTGCGCTTCCCTTGAGAGTTTGTGGTGGACCTAAGACTATAGGAGTAATTGAACAACTAAGATTTCTTAGAGAGTTTCTAGACCTTCGGGATATAAGAGGGTTAGACCGCGTGACCGTCCTCAGAGAGTCCCTGACTACCCTAGACTATAAGGGTAATTGACCGAGCGAGCTTCCCCAGAGAGTCTTATATTTCCGTATGACCAAACCAAAGGGGTTAGCCTAAGTGCACTTCCCAGAGGGTTGTTGGTACTTCTTGGATAGGACCAGAGGGGTTGGCTGTGAGTACATCCTATAGGGGTTCCTGTTGTAGTTATCTATTTGCTTCATTGCTGATTGTTGTGCTGTGGATTGATTACTAATGTATATCATCCTGTTACTTCTTACTGATTATTGCCTGATATTTACTGTTACTGTTTACTGCTTACTGTACTATTACCTTCCATATGCTCACAGACTATGAGGTACATATCTTTGGGTGGTTTCCTTCTGGTATTTAGTCTCACACCCTATTTGGGTCATTCTTTTGGGCCCAAACAGACTATGTTGTTGCAAGTATAGACAAGGGCAAGCAACCATCGACTTCTGGTACATGATTTCTTTGAAGGAGTGCATGGGACCAAGCTTAGGCTTGCGGTGATGAGGAGTTGTTTATATTTTATATTTTACTTGTTTTGGTACTTTTTTGTATTTACAACATTGTGACCTGTTTGGATATTTTACTAGATATATATCATGAATCATTTCATATGTACATATGTTCTCCATTGGTTTATTGTTTTAGTCTTCCACCTTTTACTTGTGTATTGTTGTTGGATATTTACTGCTTCCGCTATTGCATGTTTTGTTTACTTCCGCTTTGTACTCTTCCAATGAGGGTATAGTTTCCCCACTATCACACCCAAGATCCTCATTACTAGTCGACAACCTCTGGAATTTTGGGAAATGAGCTTGAGGCCATGTGTCCAACTACGTACGGGGCACATCTGGGTGGCTTCTGGAATCAAGACGTTACAACTGAGACTCAAATGGTATCACCAAATCTAGGTCCCCAAAAGCACTTACCATTTTGGATATAAAAGTAACTAAGGGAACCTCATTTGAAAGTTTGAATAGGAGGCCAAGATATGTTAATTCTAATACCCCAAGGATTCCTCTCCACATCCAAGAAGCACTAGAGTCCTTTATCCTCATAGGGGAGTCAAGGATAAAGGATAATTTCCACACGAGCCTCCTCCTCTTCTCGTTGTCAAGATAAATAATGGGCGTTCATTGTGGGGGATCTATACATCTTGCAAAGGGAGGTTAGACACTATTAATATTACTGGTTTGATGTATTTTGGGTTTGAAAACATTTAATTTATAAGTATCTTACTTCTATTCATGTTTGAAGGGTTTTTTGAATTACTCGAATGAAATACTCTTTACTATTTACCAATCTGTGTGAAGTCTTGAGTACATGACCTGTGTTATTCCAACTGGACAACTCAAGAATCCTTTTCTTCCCCACTTATTTGATATTTCAGTTTTCTTTTGATTTTATTATACCATTCATGATATCTGGACCTTAGCTATATGATTATTATGTTATGGTTTGAATCAATGTGCTTTGATATAAATTCTTGGAAAGTAATCAAGAGTCCGATTAATTTCAACCAAATAATTACATCAAACCCTAATTAATATTAAAAAAATGAACATTAAAGGTGTGTAGTGAACTCAAAATGAACCCTTTATCTCATATTTTTCCAAAAATCCACTTGGTTTTTAAACTAATAAACTCTTTAAATTATGTTATTTCCTTAAAGATGTTTTCAAAACCACCCACCTCTTTTTAGTATGTATCATCACCATGACATGCATTCATCTATTTTATATTTTGTCATTGGACACTTTTATTAAATTGTTAAATATTGTGTTTTGATTCTTTTCAATTATTTATATTTTCTTATGCTGCTGTCACATATTTATTTTCTACTTTTGATGTTTTCGTTTACACAAACTTTGTTATACCGTTTGGAAACTTTGGTAAGAGGGTATAGTATCCCCACTATCACCTTTTGAGACCCTCTCTACTAGTAGACAACCTCTAGAATACGGGGAGACGTGCCTGAGGTCATGCGACCCACTGGTCCAGTCACTGTCTAAGAGGTGAGTTGGTTCAATATGTGAAAAAGTTATATCATAGGGAGTTTATTTTTCTTTGTCTTACTATTTTGGGTTGGTAGAAAAGAGACTAGTAATGTGTCAGTGCATGTTCAATAACTATTCTTGTGACTGATTATCCTACATATGGGAAATGACTAAGTGACTAGGGCTAGGAATTGATGTTCATGATTTTTTATATTATAGTTGATAGAATTTCACCTCAAGTGATTGGTGTAATTTTTGCTTCTTGTGGATTTATGAAGTTTATAGTATTTTACGTTTTCCTTATTAAGCCAAGGATGAAACATAATATGCATCATATTAGGCACATAGAAATTCACATTCCATGAATAATTCTATGCCATGTAGTTGCATTGTAGTCTGCCTATTGATATTATTGAGTACCTCAAATACATGCCATATTTTTTATTTATTTAGAATTCATGTTCATATACCTTGTTGTAGGGATATATTTAGCATGATATCATGTTTTCATGCTGTTTTTTACTAGCATGTTAGACTTGTATCATGATTCGGTGCTTATTAGAATGTATCTGTGATTAAAATTCCATGCTTTTGTTTTATATCTTGCTTCTTAGTGTTAGCTGCTTGTAGTGAAAATATTTTCCCATAGGGGCATTAGCTAAACCAAGTACCTAGTGTCTGTTTTAAAATAGGTACTAGATGTTTCTTTTAAACCTTGTAAATATTTAAACAAAAGATAAATGTGAATAAATTTAAAAGGATTGGGAATGGAACATGTAGTGGTGTCCTTGTTTAATCCCTCATATAAGCATAGTTTAAGTCTCCCCTTGAGTTTTCTTATGATGAAAGTTTGGTTTGTGTCGAATGGGGATTTTCAAAAAAAGCTGGCTTGACATGGTCTTGATGTTCGATAGGGAATTTTCTTCTCTCTAAAATTAATGCCTAAGGTTGGAAGTAACATTGACCAGATGTTTAATGAGACAATGACATGGTTGTGTCTTTAGATGAAAATGTTTGGATAAGTTTCGTCTTAGTGTTTAAGTTGGAAAATGATCAATGGATCATATCTTAATGGCTCATGTGCCACTTTCCTATTCAATGATTGAAGGTGCATTAAGTTTTTATAGACGTAATGTGGCCGTCTGTGCAAGTTTTTTTCGCAATCCTTATAGGTCGGGTGATGCCTACATTGTTCCCGAAGGCTTCTCAGGGAAGATAAGTTCCAATGTGGGAAGGTTGTAGCATCCCACATTTGGAACCAGATGAATAAGTGACAAAATTTAAAATTTTCCATTACTGGGAAAGCCTTTTTTTAATGTTGAGCGTCGAAACTCTTCTTTTTCTGAGAGTGAATATTGTGAGGTGTTTTTTATTTTAAAGAAATTAAATTAATTAAATTAAATTATAAATTAAAATGTTAATTAAATTAAATCTAATTAAATGAAAAAATATATATTAGTATGATTAGTTATTATTATTATTATTATTTTGGTTTATTATTATTATTAAATTTATAATTTTAAATATTATTATCGATTTTTTTTGGTTTTTTAGGTATTTAGTAAAACTCTAAAGAAGTCTTTCCTCCCCCCCTTTGGAGACCCATGTGGCACACCCCCTTCCCCTTACCTAGTGTGCAACCAGACATCCCCTCCTCTCACCCACAGGTCATACGACACCCCCCTCTCAGCTCCTCTTTCATGCACCGATTTCCACCATTATTCTCCCAATCTCACGTTCGATCTAGTGAGGTAGGCCTTTCTCCCACTTATCCTCTTTGTTTCGGGATATGTTTCGATCTCCCCATCTCCTAGGAGGGTTTGGTTGAAACCCTAGGTAAAGGGGTTAACTGATTTTGACTTCTTCTTTCGATGTTAGGTTATGCAAGAGACTCTGTAGGTTGTGTTCATGTGTATTACAACTACCGCCACTGAAGGCAAAGTAGTTCAAGTTATTTCTCTTCACCGTAAATAATTGAAGGTGAGTTTTTTTTTCACTTGTTTCAAACCTCTTTTATTTGGGGATTTTGGTTTTTATGAATCCCTATTATATTTTTGGTAAGGTGTTGGATAGTTTCGTGTTGGTTCTTCTCTTTTTGGTTCATTGCCAACACTCAAAGAAAGTGTTAATGTCATTGGTTGGTTTCACATTTGGTTATGTGTCATCCTATATGTGCTTTTAAGGTTCCTAGTATCCTTTGTGTAGTGTGTTGATCCCTTCTCATTGGTTTTGAGTCACCAAGTCAAGGGAGACTCACCTACGTGTGCATACGTAAGTAAATATATGTATGTGGGTTCCCCAATTACATGTGTAGTAACCCATGGTAGTGATTATGCATGTATGGGGATAGGTTTTCCCATGTATATATATATAAATTATTTCATAGGTGAGTGGATACATACATATGCATATAATCACATGTGTAAGGATCCTCTTTCTCAGGCCCATGGCCACACAGGTGTGTGCATATGGGCTAGGTGTCCTTGTATATGTGTGAAGCTACATATGCCTAGTGGGGTAACATCAAATTTTAGTTAGAAAGTGATAAGGTTCGGCGTAGATGGTTTAGTTCCACTTGACTTAGGATCATATTCCCTTTCCCTTAATTTAAATAATGCATTAATTATTATCTTTAATAAAATTCTTACTGCACTTCTACTTGTTTTTTACTTAGTGTAGTATGTTTAGATTAAATTCATTTTAAATGTGAATTGGGTGGGATCCCTGATAAAAGTGTTAAATGTGATAAATGGTGTCTTGATAATAAATTCATGGTTTTATAACAAAACCCCTATAGTAGAGGTGCACTGTCTGCGAAAACTCACAGTGATAGTTATGTTTATTTAGTTACTTAACTTATTGAATTTTATTGGTGATGAATGGGTTTTAGAATAAATGTTAAATCTAAATAAATTAATTCTTTGGTAAAGAAATTCCATTATTTTATAATAAAACCCCTCCAACAGAGGTGCAATTTCTTCTAAACTAAAGAGCATTGATAGTTATTAATATCATTTTTAAATTTGGTTTGAGTTTTCCATTTGACTCTTGTTGGTGTTTGTTCAGTGGCTAGTTAGATTTTTTCTCTTTGAATAATATAAATTTACTCATCATTATCTTTTAGCTGAAATTACCAAGTAGGTATATGCCTTGATCATGACACATTCCTTTTAAACCTTCAATCTTATAAATGAAATTTCCATGTTTAGGAAATGTGAATGAGTTCTTAAATGGTTTGTGTAGGGTGTGTGACTATTTTCCATCATTTCGTTGCTCTTTAGATGTCTCAATTTTGTGAAGCTCGCTAAAACCATCTGGATATGCATTTCCATCGCTTACTAAATTTTCTGGTTTGTTCAATAGTGCCCGTTGAGGCCTTTTCTTATGGTGAAACCGATTTAGGGTGTTCTCCTAGCCTCTTGGCCACCCCTTTGGGTGTGACCCACCAAAATTCACTCCAGCCTTATTTTTTAGGTTATAAACGTAATGTGATAGTTTGAGTTGAATCCATTTCTTGAAAAAATTGGTTAGCTTTTAATATTTAATTTCATTAATATTCTAACGTGGAGCTTGTAAAAGCATATTTTCCTTCTTTAACTTGGGTTATTTTCCTAGAAAAGGGATGAAATTTACTGTAAAAGATGCTATGGGATTGCACTACTTTAGACCACCATGATGTTTTTTTTCTTTTCAGTATATTGTGTGGTATCAAAATTAATAAAATGTTTAATTTTCAGTCATGTATATTCTTTCCATGTGATATATGCATTGATGTCTTTCTTGTAATGTTCTTTGGTTACTATGGTTTTCTTGATATGGGATGGGTGAGAATATGGGTTTGGTATTAAGGAATCTTGGATGGACTCCAGTTCTCAGGTGGTTATACCACGATGCACCGGGGAAACGATGTATTAGGATCTTCCAGATGAGGATTTCCCTAGGCTATCTAAATACCTATGAGTGATACTGGTTTCCAAAGGAATTATCAAGGAATAACTCATTGGAAAAGTGGCTATGCCAAGCCTCTTGTGATACTCGACCCCCTTCTATGTGATACCGGGATAGACTCATGGTAATTCCAGGCCTCGAACAATCCTTGGTCTTTCGAAATATCTCCTTGGATGAGCTCAGTGGTATTGGGTAATTTGAAGGATGTACCATAGAAATCCTTTTGGGATGGGCTCAGACTTCGAATCTACAACTCGAAATTAATAATAATAATAAATATGTTGTTTAGTTTCTTTTTTGGATTTTGATACCTTTATAATGTCCTATAACTATCTTTATTGATACATATATTAGGCCCAAAGTTAAATCACATGCTTTGGGGGTATGTTTCCTATTTTTCAGTCTTCAGTTTTCTAGCCTTTTATATATAGAAATAAATCATTATTCTTACAAGTACTTGTTTTGGATTTCTAGAATAGTCCAAAGTAGGTGGTATGGGAAGGGTGTCCATTTAGGAACACAGAACGAGTTGATAGTTTTATATTCTACCATACACCATTATTTTATATTGCAAATTTTCTAATTTACAATTCATTGTCTGGATTGGGTTAGACACCGGTGGTGACGACCTACTAAGATTTATATCTCACACCCTACTCGGGCTTCCATTTCACTAGGGTACCCGAGTAGACTTTTTTGGTTTATAGGACTACAGATGATGATTGATTACTCATGTTTTGTTGTTTGTATCTGAAAGTTAGGAGCAAAGGACCGAGTTGGAGCTCGAGATGCTCAAGGAGATCAATAGTGGGGATTTACTATCTTTTCTTTATTATTTTACTGGGTTTTAAAGCATACTATATTGTTTTCTACTTTCAGTATGTATCATCACCATGAAATGAATTCATATTTTGTATAATTTGGTATTGGAAACATTTATTAAATTGTTAAATATTGTCATTTTCTTCTTGTCAATTACATATATTGTCTTCTTATGCTGTCAAATATTTATTTTCTCTTTCTGCTATTGTCTTTTACCTATACTCTATTATAACACTATGCAACGCAAATAAAAGGGTATAGTATCCCCACTATCACCTCTCAAGATCCTTGCTGCTAGTCGGAAACCTCTGGAATATGGGGAGACGTGCCTGAGATCATGTGACCAACCGGTCTGACTACCGTATTAGAGGTGATCCGGGTTGGTATATGAAAAAGTGGTATAAGGGGGGGGGGTCTTTTTATTTATCTTACTATTTTGGGTTGGTAGAAAAGAGACTAGGAATGTGTCAGTGCTTATTTAATATCCGTGCCTAGGACTAATCACCCCACATATGGGAAATGACCAAGTGACCAGGGTTTGGAATTGATGTTTTTGATTTTTGATATTATAGTTGATATGATTTAAACTCGAGTGATTGGTTCAATTTATACTACTTATGGATTTATGAAGTTTATTTTATTTTACCCCTGTCCTGTTAAGGAAAGGGTGAAATATAACATGCATCATATTTGGCACATAGAAATTTTCATGCCATGCATAGTGCCATGCCATGTAGTTGTATTGTAGTTTGCCTGTTGATATGATTGAGTGACTTAAATGTATGCCTTGTTTTGTATTTATTTAGCACTCATGTTCATATACAATGGTTTAGTGATATATTTTTCATGCTATCCCATTTTCATTCAGCCTATTCACTAGAATGTTTTCCTTGTATCATGATTCTGTGCATATTATCATATCTATGTGATAAAAATTCCATGCTTCTATATTATAACTTACTTCTTAGTGTTATCTGCTTTTAGTGACATGCTTTTACCTTGGGGGAATGAGCTAAACCAAGTACCTAGATTTTGTTTTAAAACAGGTACTTGGTGTTTCTTTGAAACCATGTAAATGTTTAAACAAAAGATAAATTTGAATAAATGTAAAAGGTTTAGGAATGGAACTTGTAGTGGTGTCCTCATTTAAAACCTCGTGTAAGGATAGTTTATGTCTATCCTTGAGTTTCTTTGGGATGGAAGTACGGTTTATGCCTTCCAGGGATTTTCATAAAAAGCTATCTTGACATGGGATTTATGGTTGATAGGGAATTTTCCTCTCTCTAACATTAAAGCCTAAGGTGGGAAGTAACTTTGACCAGATGGTTAATGAGACGATGTCATGGTTGTGTCTCTAGCTGAACGTTTTTGGATAAGTTTCTTCTTAGTGTTTCTATTAGAAAATGAGCGTTGGATTAGATCTTAATGGATCATGTGCTGCTTTCCTTGTTAATGATTAAAGGTGAGTTGGGCGTTTGGAGATGCAATGCAGCCATCTATGCAAGTTTTTCGCGACCCTTGTAGGCCGAGTGATGTCTACATTGTTCCTAAATGCTTCTTGGGGATAAGAAGTTCTAAGGTGGGAAGGTTGCATTATCCCGCATTTTAAACCAGATGAAAAAGAGATAGAATTTAAAATTTTCCATTGCTGGGAAAGCTTTTTTTTAAATTCAAGCATTGTAACTCTTCTTTTTCTAAGTGTTGATGCTGCGGGGTGTTTTTTATTTTAATGAAATTAAATGAATTAAATTAGATTATAAATTAAAGTGGGAAGTAAATTAAACGTAATTAATTTGAAAATAATAATAATGACTTTAATAATAATAAATTAATTATTATTTTGATTATTATGATTAGTTATTATTATTATTATTATTTTGGTTTAGTATTATTATTAATTTTTTAATTATATTTATTATTATCAAGTTTTTTTCTGTTTTTTTAGGTTTTTAGTAAGACCCTAAGGAGGGCTTTCCTCCTCCCCCTTAGAGACTGGAGTGGTGCACCCCATTTCCCTTACCCATCATGCAACCAGGATTCCCCTCCTCTCTATTGCGGGTTATGCAACAGCCCCCTCTCAGCTCCCCCTTCATGCATCGATTTCCACTGTTATTCTCCCAATTTCACATTCAATTTGGAGACGTAGGCCCTTATCCTCCTTATCCTCTTCGTTTCAGGCTTATTTGTAGTATCCCCATCTCCTGGGAGTGTTCAGGAAAAACCCTAGGTAAAGTGGTTAACTGATTTTGGAACACCCCAAGCTTCCACAGTAAGCTTCTCTTTGAATATTACAATAGATTGCACTATACACAGCTCGAGTTCTAGCACACCATGACTAATCAAACTAGCTGTTTAAAAAGTAGTTATGAATAAAAATACCTAATTTTTAAAATTTTATAATTTTTATTTCTCAAAATTGAATTCATTTTTGGATTTGGAATATCACAATTAGCTAGGGGTGATTTTTTTTGTATTTTTCGGAAAACATTAAATTTTTGATGAATTGTGAAAACACCGCGTTATTGTTTAAAATAGACTTTTTATTTAAATAATTATTTTTTAATTTAAATTTATTTTGAATTAAAAATAGATACATAATACCTATTTTAGTACAATTTAATTCATTGGAGTCAATTTATAATAAGTTTAGATATATATAATTTTATCAAACATTTTAACATCTTTTACCAACATTCTAGGAACATTTTTAAATTTTCATAAAACATAATTTTACCACATCTATGAATTGAATTTTAAAAATAAAACAAACATATTTTTCATCAGTAAGTTAAATGTAGTTCAATAGGATGAAAATAATTTTATATGAATAGTAACTTTTAAATTTTATTTACCACATTTAAAAGTAAATATGGTAATTAAAGGTACAAATAATATTATAATAATATAAAATTTTCCCAAAACATGTACTAATTCTATTAGATAAGTTTTTATACCAAAATAAACCTTAGGAAAAAATTAAGATCCTTTTAGGTCCATTTGGGTTAGATTAGAAAATTTATTATATTTTATTTAAAGTAGAGTTAAAAGTGTAAAATTTATATTTTAATAAATAAACCATTATTAATATAGGGTTATACATAAAATAAATTAGACTATAAATATTCATTATAAATCTAAAAATATATCCTAGATCATAGTATTTTATTTATAAATTTTAAACATTAAATAATTAAATTTATTTATGACACAATGATAATGTAGTAATTACCTTATTAATGAAAGATTAAAATAATTGATATTATAAATATTAAAATAAATTTAAATTGAAGCTTTTGATACTATACATGAATTTTATAGGTGAATATTATATTTTAGGGCTGATTCAATGTATTTTTTCAAAGTAATCAAGTTTTTATGACTTTCACAAAAACCAAATACTATATAGTGTCAAAATTGACATAAATGAGTTTTAAAAAAAATACAATTTTTTTAAATGATTTAATTGTACTAAAAATCTAAAATTCATCCAAATGACATAGATAATTTTATTAATGTCATTAATTAACCCCTTGAGATTCTCTTGGTATTTTATAATAACTATATTAACCATGTAGTATAAAAATACAAGATGACATGGTAAAAGCTAAACTATTTAACTAAGGGTTAAGTCTAAAGGATAAATTTAATATGGTGAAGTAAACTCATATAAAACCTATTGTTTTAAACGATTTTGACCTATATGTACATTATCCTTAAAATTAATCCATTTTTAGCTATTATAACCGGAAAATAATTTCATAATAAATTAATATTTCAAGCTCTTCCTAAAGTTCCCTTCACCTCTCTTATAAAAGGGCACTTCCCCTTCTCTTAAATTCACACCTTCAAAGCAATTATTATTATCCCAAAACTACTCAAATATCCTTCCAAATACCCTCAATTAACCCTAGAGGAATTAAATTGATCATAAATCCAACCTATGGATCCATTTTGTTCAAATCAAAAGGAATCACCCGAAAAGAGGTAATTATTTCATCACCTCTTTCAAAGTTATTTTCTTCTTCAACATCCACTTTCATTGTTGTTTCTATACTAAATTAATAACTCTAATAACCTCTAAATACTGATATATTATCAAAAATATGGTACAACTATATTCATTATTCAATCCATCCTAGGAATAAAAAAGCCACCATATATGCGTACATACGGCTTACCATCTCCACATTGTGGTGTAGTTTGTTATTCAACACTTCATTATTTGGATGGGTATAATAATGATTATAATTTATGTAAATAATAAATAAAACATATTCATTATTATATATATATATTTTTTATACCTTCCAATTATATACAATTTCACCATCAATAGAATGATATTGTTTCTCATGCGTACGTACGACTTACCGTCTCCACGACGCGATGAGATTTCATTCCCCATCATAACCATTCAAGAATAATTTTCATTTGATGATTAAATTATAATTATTAAGAAAATAATATCATTTTGGATATGAATAAAATACATCCTATCTATAATAAACATGACTTACGTAACAAAATATATGAAGGAAAATGAATCATTAAACACCCAAAACAATGACAATACTGAAATATTATTAACAAAGAAATATTAGAGGATCATGTATGATATCATAATTATGTATGAGGTTATTTTATACTTTAATCGCAATTATTTAACCATTATACATGAGGTTAATATACCCTCAACTAAGGAAAATTACAAGGTCTCTTTATTATCTGAGGTTGTTTATTCGTAAATATCTACTGGGACTTCTTTATCATCCACATCTGTGTTTCTAAAAAATGTTTTTCAAAACACTTTATAATATTTCTAAGACTATGAATTAAAGTCATTTATACCCTTTTTTTTTAATTTTTATATGATATTTTTAAAGGAATATTTCCATCGTTTTCCAAATAAGGTACTCTATGACCCTTTCAATGAATTAAGGGAAAAATGTTTTTTAACATATACGGAGGGTGCAACTATTTTTCTGCCGTTATAAAACCTTCAAATCTTCCCTTACAATATTATATGAATATTTTCAAAATAAATGTTTTATTTAATAATTATGTGACTTTTAAATTATTTCAAAGTAGAAATATATATTTCTCTCAAATAGTTTTTGTATTGATTTCATCTATGTCAACATCTATTGCTGGATTTTATGTTTAATTGATGTTGACTAATTATGATACAATATTCCATATTTTATTGATATTATTATGATATGTTTGATTGTGGATGTGCTATTTTTATTTCATTCACGGTTTATGGTTAAAGTATTAACATTTCATATGTTATTTTAATAAGAATGTTTATGTTATGTTTCACCCATTTCATATGAGTAATGCATTGGACATAGTTAGTGATGGTTGAGGCATGATATAGCCCCTCAATGAATTGGTAGGTCTCATGAGACAAAATAATGTCTTGGAACAAGGCCTTGACAAAATTTTTTATTTGTAGTCTTGTCAGGAGGCCATGACTATGTTGTTATGATGTCCGACATTATTCATTCCATCATTACGAGATTATCTATTGATATTACATGTGATTATTTGACTAGTAGAATATACATGAGAATAAGTAAATGGAATTATTGATTTATATTTTCCATATTAATCTTAAATTTATATTAAAAAGGATTTTGTTTCAGTCTTATACATTGAATTAATTATTAATCCTTATTTATGATAGTTTCCACTATATTGTTATCCTTAATGAGCATCTGAGATCACCACTTTATTATGTTTTATTTTCCCCAGAATTTTAAGAAGTATATTTTGAAATGAAATACATGGATAGTCTAAGGGATATGAGTGCATTAAAAGGATACACAATGTTACTTTTTCATTTCATAATGTAATGTAAAACTTATGTATGCATCTAGTACATCCAAGGCTAATAATCTGATTGGTTTTTCAGGACATGATCTATTGTGATCATTCAAATGCTATGTAATAATGCACCGACATTGGGTAACTGGGGTCAGAGTGTTACTGTTGGTATCAGATGAAGTTTAGTACAAACCTTGGAAACCAGATTTAGAAAAAATCTGATTATAGAACATTACCCTAAGATAGAATTTGAGGATTAGTATAGAAGAACATCCTAAAATTTTGGTAATGTAGATAATGTGTGGGTTTTCCAAGAAATAAATCCTTGTCTGGATACTACAAGTGGACATCATTTTGGAAGAGATATCCTAGGAGTGAAAACTCTGACAAGGAGTTTTAGGCTTGACCCAGGGTATCCTGGTACATGATAACAGGCCTTACAATGCACTTGGTTTGAAACTCCTAGGGGATAATCTTAGGATAATTCACACTTTATTTAAAAACTATTATGATGTATTTATGAGTAAATACACCCTAAATTGTTTTTATGATTATGGAATTATATGCATAAACTGTTCAATTTATGTTAAGAATTTTACAAGTTTGGAATTATGCATTGAGATTTATAAACTAATTTAGTGTATTCTATTGTTTAGAAATGGTACCTAGTGAAAGGAATGGATATCATATCAATACAAGTAATCAATTTAGATATTTATATCCTATTAAAGATAATTATAGTGGATATGGTGATGCAAATGGTGCTGAATAGCTTATAACCA
This sequence comes from Viscum album, assembly GCA_963277665.1. NCBI lineage: Eukaryota > Viridiplantae > Streptophyta > Magnoliopsida > Santalales > Viscaceae > Viscum > Viscum album. The sequence continues at coordinate 858,159,823 of OY728166.1, forward strand.
TACTGGGAAAAGTCACTCAAGTTTCGAATAATAACCTTACCCGTATAAAGCACACTGATCCACAATGTGGAGGATCAATATTAGAATTCTTCATGGAAAAACAACCACCACCATTCAATGGGACAAAAAATTCATTTGTAGTTGAGCAATGGATAAGTTCCTTAGAGAAAATATTTCATACTTTGGGGAGTAGCGAAAGGGAAAAAGTTTTGATGGTAGTTTATCACCACTCAGGAGATGCAGATCAATGGTAGTCCTTAATTCAAAACACAAAGGAGTATTAAGAAGAATAAAATATGGAATGGGGGGAGTTTAAAGATATTTTCTTAGAAAAATACTTTCTTCGTGAACATTGAGTGGATGTGGGAAGGAAATTTCTAAGTCTGAGGCAAAAGGAGGATGAGAATGTCGCAAATTATGAGGCTAACTTTACAAGGTTAAAAAGGCATGCTAAAGATTATATAAATAACCCAAGAAGTAATATTGATCGATTCTTTGATGAATTAGAACCATTTATCCAATGAGCAGTAGTCTCACCATCATCCTCACCATATAAAGATATAGTCTCATGTCCTATCAAGACAGAAAAGGAGTTCTCTAAGTATTATTACTTTAAAGAAAATCAAGATAATAATAGATCTATTGAACAATCTAGAAAAAGAAAATATTGGGAAGAAGGGAAAATCTGAATTTCTATCTTGTATTAATTATGGGATGAAACACCCTGGTAATTTCTTGAAGGGAATGGGAGTTTGTTACAAGTGTGGAGAAAAAGGCCACCAAGATCATTATTGAAAGGGGGAGAAAGAGGCTATCAATGTTCAATGCTAAAATTTTAAAGATATGGGCGCAGTATTCAAATTAATTTCTTAATTGTCAAGGAAAATTACCTCAAAAAGGCCAAGGGAGAAAGACCAAGCTTCTATGATCACAACTACTAAGGTCAAAGTTCTGAATGATGTAGTGATAGGTAATTTAATAGTTTCCTCTAAATTATCCAATGCATTATTTGATTATGGATCATTTCATTCTTTCATATCTTCCCAGTTTTCCAAGAAAATTAGATATTTATAATTTGACTTAGTAAGCGAGTTTTCAATCAAAACACCTAAGGGAATCATGATAGCAATAAAGTTTTTTCAATAAGTTACAATTATAGAATATAAACATTCCTTATCTTCTGATATTATTGTCATACCCATGATTTAATTTGATATAATCCTTGGTATGGATTGTATTTCAGATCAAGATGTAAAAATTTATTGCACGAAGAATGAGGTTACAATTTTTGATGATGATAAGGAATCCCTTATCTTTAGAGAAGAAAAATCACAATCATATTTTCATCTAGATCTACCCCTAGTAGATCTACTAAATTCAATTATTGGGGAGGAAAGGAGTCAAATAACTATGGGTGAGGAAAGGAGTGTTAAAATAGAGGATGTACCTATTGTGAAATAATATGTTGATGTGTTTCTATAGAATCTACATAGACATCCTCCAGAATGAGAAATTGAGTTTTCCATTGACTTAATTCATAATTCAAGGCCTATATCGAAGACCCCTAATAAAATTTCCACGTTGGAATTAGTGGTACGAAATAAAAAACTAGAGGAATTTAGTAATAAAGGATTTATTCACCCTAGTGTTTCTCCATGGTGAGCCCCTGTTCTTTTTGTTAAGATGAAAGACGGATCTATCAAGTTGTGCATTGACTATAGAGAGATGAATGCTATAACAATAAAGAACAATTTCCCCCTACCTCGCATTAATGATTTACTTGATCTACTTCATGGAACTCAATATTTTTCAAGGATTTGCCTCTAATCTAGATATTTCCAATTGTACATGAGGAATAAAGATATTCCAAAGACAGAATTTTGAACTAGGTATGATCATTACGAGTTTACAATAATGCCTTTTAGACTGACTAATGCACCCTATGTTTTCATGGAACTATTTAATAGAGTTTTCAAGGAATATATTGATTAATTTTTAGTGTTATTTATTGATTATATCTTGGGATACTCTAAAATCTATGAAGATCATGAAAATCACTTTCACACTATTCTAAAATCTTAGAAGAAATGAATTATATGGGAAGTTATACAAGTTTGAACTCTGGCTTCATGAGATTTTTTTCTTGGCCATATCATCCTTAAGGATGGAATCTCTCTTGATCCTTCAAAGACAATGGAAATCCCAGAATATCCAGCACTGATAAGTACAACAAAGGGACCCAATTTTATTGTTTTAGCAAGTTTCTATCAGCGTTTCATCCAGAATTTTTCCCGATTGGCTAACCTATTAACCAAGATCACATGTAAAGGGGTTAAATTTGTTTGGAAAAAAGAGTGTTTAGAATTTTTTGAAGAATTGAATATAATATCAATAAATTATCCTATCTTGAATCTACCATCATGGAATGATGGGTTTGTTATTTATAGTGATTCTTCAAAGAAAGGACTTGGTTGTGTCCTTATGCAGAATGATAGAGTTATTGACTATGCATCACGAGAGCTAAAAATTCATGAAAAAAACAATCTGACTCATGATCTTGAGTTATCAACTATAATATTTGCTATGAAGATATGGAGACACTATATCTATGTTGAAAAATGTGAGATATATACTGATCACAAGAGTTTGAAGTATATTTTCTCACAAAAATAACTCAACATGAGGAAAAGGTGATGTCTTGAACTACTAAAGGATTACGATTTCACAATACACTACCACCCAGGTAAGGAAAATAAGGTGGCAGATAGTTTGAGCAGAAAGGATCAAGGCGTTCTGAACAAGATGAGAGTTGAAAGGGATCCTATGTTCATGGATCTAGTAAAGATTTATATGGGAATAATCATGGAAGTTGAAACATCAATACTTTTTCAAAATTGTTTCAAAACCATCTTTACTAAAAAGGATAAAAAATTCTTAGACTAGTGATGAGGAGTTTAGAAAGAAAATTAAAGCTATGAATGATGGGAGATTGATTGAATTCATATATCAAGATGGAATTGTGAAATTTGGGAAGAGGATTTGTGTTCCCAACACTCCTGATATAAAAAGTGAATTGTTGGATGATGCTCATAGCTCCAATTTCTCTATACACCCTTGTATCACCAAGATGTATAGAGATTTGAAGGGAATTGTTTTTGGGACAAAATGAAGAGGGGGATTGCTGATTATGTGTCAAGATGTATGGTTTGTCAATAGGTTAATACTGGAAGACTTTATCCTAGAGGAGTCATGCTATCTCTTCCCATACCAGAGCCAAAATGGGACGATATTACAATGGACTTTTTCATGGGGCTACGAAAGACTCGTAGAAGAAATGATGATATATGGGTCATTGATGATCATCTTACCAAGTCATCACCTTGTTTTTGCTACAAGAGAATATTTACCACTTGAATGTTTAGCTAGACTATATATTAATGATGTTTTAAGACTTGGTGTACCCCTATGGATTGTTTCTAATCGTGATCCCTGTTTTACATTAAGATTATAGAAAAGTCTTGATAAATCCTTAGATACTAAACTTCGGTTGAGCACTTCCTACCACACTCAAACTAATGGGAAATCAAAACAAACAATTAAAACCTTAAAAGACATGTTGAGATCTTACTCACTTGACTTTAAAGGTATGTTGAATCAGTATTTACCTTTGGTATAATTTTTCTATAACAATATCTTATATTTAAGTATTAAGATGGCACCATATGAAGTGTTATAGGGAAAGAGATGTCGCACACCAACTTATTGGGATGATATTTGTGTAAGAAAACTCATAGGTCCAGAACTTGTTGCAGAAACAATGGAAAGGTTAAGTTTATCCAAACCCACATAAAAGCATCTCAAAGTAGGTAAAATAGCTATGTCGATAACCAAATAAAGGATTTTAAATTTCAAGTGGGTGATCATGTTTTCTCGAAGGTATCTCCATAGAAGGGTGTTATACAATTCAGTAAGAAGGGTAAATTAAGTCCCATGTCCATTAGAACATTTGAAATTTAGGAACGAATTGGAGTTGTAGCTTACTGTTTGGCAATACCACCAAGTCTCTCCAAATTTCATGATGTGTTCCACGTATCACTATTATTAAAATACATGCCTGACCCAATGCATGTACTCCCCTATGAAGAAATAGAACTGGAACATGATTTATCTTATTGTGAAGATCCTATCAGAATTCTTGATACCGGAGAACAAGTGTTGAGAAACTGGATGACTCATCTGGTAAAAGTTCTTTGGAGAAACCATACAATGGAAGAGACAACGTGGGAACCTGAGTTACTTATGATAAAGAAACACCCAAATATTTTTATGCAGTAATATTCTAGAAATTTTGAGGATGAAATGATTTGAAGGAGGGAATAATTTAACACCCCAAGCATCCATGGAACGCTTCTCTTTGAATAATACAATATCTTGCGTTGTACGCAACTCCAAGTTCTAGCACACCATGACCAATCAAACGAGCCGTTTAAAAAGAAGTTATGAATAGTAATACCTACTTTTTAAAATTTTAAAACTTTTTTAATTCAAAATGGACTTCATTTTTTGGATTTGTAATATCAAAATTATCTTAGGGTGAATTTTTGTTATTTTTATAAAAACTTTCAATTTTTGATGAATAGTGAAAACACTACTTTATTGTTTAAAACCTAATTTTTTTAAATAATTATTTTTAAATTAGATTTATTTAAAAATTAAAATAGATACAAAATACCTATATTATTCCAATGTAATTCATTGGATTCATTTTTTAATAATATTAGATATATATAAATTTATCAAACTTTTTAATGTCTTTTACCCACCTTCTAGGCACATTTGCAAATGTGCATAAAACGTAATTTTATCGCTTCTCTGAACTGAATTTTAAAAATCCAACAGAAATGTTTGTCATAATTAATTAAAATGTGTTTCAATATAATGAAAATAATTTTTGGTGAATAGAAACTTTTGAATTTTGTTTACCAAGGTTAAAAATAAATAGTGTAATTAAAGGTAAAAATAATATTATAATAATATAAAATTACTCCAACACATGTCCTAATTCTATTGGATAAGTCTTTCTCAACAAAAATCAACCTTTGGGAAAAAATGAGATCCTTTTTGATCCATTTGGGTTAGATTATGACATTTATTATATTTTATTTAAAGAAGAATTAAAAGTGTTATACTCTTATTTTAATAACTAATTTTTTTTAATATAGAGTTATACAAAAGATAAATTCAACTATAAATATTCATTATAAATATAAAAATATATCCTACATAATAGTATTTTATTTATAATTTTTATACATTAAATAATTAAATTTATTTATGATACAATGGTGATGCAATAATTAACTTATTAATGAAAGATTAAAAAAATTAATATTATAAATTTTAAAATAAATTTAATTTGAAACTTTTTATGCCATAAAAAAATTTTATATGTTAATATGACACGTTATGGTTTATTAAATGTATTTTTTAAGAAGGAATAGAGTTTTTATGACTTTCAAAAAAACCAAATACTTAATAGTGGCAAAATTGACATAAATGAGTTTTAAAAAAAATAACATTTTATTAAATGAAATAATAGTCCTAAAAATAAAATATTAATCCAAATGACTTATATAATGTTTTATATTTCATTAATGAACCACTTGAGATTATCGTGCCATTTTATAGTAACTATATTAACCATGTAGTGTAAAAACACAATTAGTCATGGTAAAAGTTAAACTATTTAAATAAGGTTTATATCTAAAAGATAAGGCTACTATAGTGACCTAAACATGTATAAAACCTTTTGGTTGAATGTATTTCTACACATATACACCTTATAATCTAAATAAATTCATCTCTATCTATTAGAACTGGAAAATAATTTCATAATAAATTAATATTTCAAGCTTTTCCTAAAGTGCACCTCAAATCTCTTATAAAAGGGTACTTCCCCTTCTCTTAAATTAACACCTCCAAAGCCATTTAGATCAGCCAAAACCTGCTAAAATATCCTCCCAACTACACTAAATTCGACTAAGAGGCCTTAATTTGATCATAAATCCAGCCTAAGAAGCCATTTTGGTCAAATCAAAAGGAAGCACCCGAAGAAGAGGTAATTATTTCATCACCTATTTCAAAGTTCTTTTCTTCTTAAACTTCCTCTTTATTTGTTGTTTCAATAACAAAATAATAAATAAAGTACCTTATAAATACTTATATGTTATTAAAAATATGGTACAACCATATTCATTATTCTATCTATCTTATGGATGACAAAGTCACCATAAGTGCGTACGTACGGCTTGCCGTCTCCACATCGTTCAACACTTAATTATTTGGATGAGTATAATAAAGAATATAATTGATTTAAATAATAAATATAACATGTAATTTATTCTTTATATATAATATAACATCCAATTACATGAAATATCACCATTAATAGATTGATAATGTCACTCGTGCGTACATACGGCTTACCATCTCCACGACGCAATGAGATTTGATTCTGCATCGTAACCATTCAAGAATTATTTTCATTTTATGATTAAAATATAATGTTTAAAAACATAATATAATTTTGTATATGAATAAAATACATCCTATCCATAAAAAAATGACTTACATAACAAAACATATGAAGGAAAATTAATTAGTTAACACCCAAAACAACGATAATACTGAAATATTATTAACAAAGAAATATAAGAGGATCATATATGATATCATATTTGTGTATGTGGTTATTGTATAATGAAATAACAATTATTTAACAATTATACATGAGTTTAATGTACCCATGACTAAGGAAAAGTACAAATTAAGGTTTAATTTTACAATCTCATTATTATTCGAGGTAGTTTATACGTAAGTATCTACTTGGACTTCTTTATCATCCACATATGTGTTTCTTGAAAATTTATTTAAATTTTTTTACTATTACATAGACTATGGGTTAAATTCATTTATACCCTTGTTTTAATTTTTATAATTTCTTTTGAAAGGAATCTTTCCTTCGTTTTCTATACAAGGTACTTTATGACCTTTTTGAAAAATTATGTAAAAAAATATTTTTTAATATACAGTGGGTGTGGCTATTTTTCCACCATTATAACACCTATGAAGATTCCATTAAAATATTATATGAATATTTTCAAAATAAATGTTTTCTTTTATAATTATGCAACATTTAAATGATTTTAAAGTGGATAGTGATATTTCTCTCAAATAGTTTTTGTATCGATTTCATCTATGTCAAAATATATGGTTGGATTTTATGTTTAATTGAAGTTGATTTATTATGATAAAATATTCCATATTGTATTGATAGTTTTATGATATGTTTGACCACTGATGTGATATTTTTATACCATTCACGGTTTATGGTTAATGTATTAACATTTCGTATGTTAGTTTAATATGAATGTTTATGTTATGTTTCTACCTTTTCATATGAGGAATGAATTGGATGTAGTAAGTGATGGGAAAGGCTAGATATATCCCTTCGATGCATTAGTAGGTCTCATGAGACAAAATAGTGTCTTGGAACGAGTCCTTTCAAATATTTTTATTTATAGTCTTGGCACGAGGCCTTGACTATGTGGTTATGATGTTCGACATTATGCATTCCATCATTATGAGATTATTTATTGATATTGCATGTGATTAATAGACTAGTAGAATATCCATGTTAATAAATAAAATGGGATTATTGATTATATTTTCCATAATATGCTGAATTTTATGTTTAAAATGCTAGTGTTTTTGTCTTATACATTTCCTTAAATGTTTATTCTTATTTATGAATGTTTCCGCTCTATTGTTATCCTTAATGAGCATTTGATCTCACCCCTTTCTTATGTTTTATTTTACCTACTATGAAAAGAAGTATATGATGAATGAATATTAGTGATAAGCTAAGGGATATGAGTGTGTTAAAAGGAGACAAAATACTACCTTTTCATTTCATAATGTAATGTAAAACTTATGTATGTATCTAGTACTTCTAAGGCTACGAAAATGATCGGTGTTTTGGGACTTGATCTATTGTGATCATGCCAATGTTATGTAATAATGCACTGACTCTAGGTAACTAGGGTTGGGGCGTTACAGATTTTGACTACTTCTTTCGATGTTAGGTTATGCAACAGACTCCTCGGGTTGTGTTCATGTGTATTCCATCAACCGCTGCAATGATTATTCACATATGGGGATATATGTGACCATGTATATATATATATATAAATGCATGGGTAGGTGAGTGGAGATGGAAATATGCATATACACATGTTTAAGGATCCCCTTGCACATGCCCTTGTCCTTGCAGGTGTGTGCATAGGGGCTCGATGTCCTTGCATATGTGTGAAGTAGCATATGACCAGTTGGGGAGCATCATCTTTTAGTTAGAAAGTGAGAAGGGATGGAGTGGATAGTTTAGTTCCACTTGAGGTAGGATCCCATTTCTTTTCCCTTAATTTAATGAATTCATTAATTATTATCTTAAATTAATTTCTTACTTCACTTTTATTAGTTTTTACTTAACGTAGTAAGTATATATTAAATGAATTTTCAATGTGAATTGGGTGAGATTTCTGATAAAAGTGTTATATATGATAAATGGTGGCTTGATAATAAATTCATGGTTTTATAATAAAACTTTTCCAATGGAAGTACACTGTCTGTGAAAACACATAGTGATAGTTATGTTTATTTTTTTTCTTAACTTTCTTAATTAGATTTGTGATGAATGAGTTTTAGAATAAATGTTAAATATAATTAAATGAATTGTGTGATAAATCAATGCCATGATTTTATAATAAAACCCCTCAAACTGAGGTGCACTGTCTTCTAAACTAAAGAGTTGTGATAGTTATTCATATCATGTGTAGATTTGGTTTGAGTTCTCCATGTGCCTCTAGTTGGTGTTTATTTTGTGGCTAGTTAGCTTTTATTCTCTTTGAATAATATAAATTGACTCATCATGTCCATTTATCCGACATTGTTGAGTATGTATATGCCTTGATCATGACACTTTCCTTTTTTACCCTTGAATCATACAAATGAAATTTCCATGTTTTGGTAAAGTGAATGAATTGGTAAATTGTTTGTGTAGGGTGTATGATTAATTTTCAAATTTTTTTTGCTCTTTAGATGTCACGATTTTGTGCAGCTCTCTGAAACCTTCCAGTGATGCGTTGTCATTGCTTGCTAAATTGTCTAGTTTTTTCAACAGTGCTCATTGTGGCCTTCACTTATGGTGAAACCTATTTTGGGTGTTCAACTTACCTCTTGGACACCCCTTTGGGTGTGACCTTCCTAAATACCCCCCTTCCTTGTTCTTTAGGTTATAAATTCATTGTGATAGTTTTATTTGAATGACATACTTGAACAAGTTGGTTAACTTGTACTATTTAATATCATTAATAACCTATTGTGGAGGCATCTTGATGCCATATTCTTTGGTTTAAATTCTATTGCTCAGGAAAGTTCCAAATTGTCATGACCTATTATAGTGATTTGATCTTCTTTTTAAAATGTTATCTTGATTCATTAAGGTGATAATATTTTCATGAAATTCTAACATTATTATTTTTGTTATAAATGATTTATGCGATATTGATGGTTTGAGTGGTTTTACTTGATAGCTTGAATAGCTTGTGGCTCGTGATGCTTACTAGATTAACATGATTCATGTATATGATTTCCATGTGATATATGAATTTATGTTTTCCTTGTAATGTTCTTTGGTAACTATGGTTCTCTTGACATAGGCCGGGTGAGAACATGAGTTTCGTATTAAGGACTCATGGATGGACTCGTGTGCTTGGGTGGTTATACCACAATGCATTGGGGAAACGATGTCTTAAGCTCTTCCTGATGAGGGTTTCCCCATTCTTTCTAAATACCCATGAGTGATACTGGTTCCCAAAAGGATTATCAAGTATGGACTCATTAGAAAAGTGGATACTCCAAGACTCTGGTGATACTCGGCCCCCTTCTGTGTGATACTAAGATGGACTCATGGTAAAGCCATGACTTGAGTGATACTTGGTCTTTTGAAATATTATCTTAGATGAAATTAGTGGTATTGGGTAATTTAAAGGATGTACCGTAGTGATACCTTTTGGGACAGGCTCAGACTCTGACTCTATAACTTGAAAATAATAATAATAACAATAAATATTATATTTGTTTTCCCTTATGGATTGTGATACCTTTATGATTTCCTATGACACTCTTTGTTGATGCATATATTATACCCAAAGATAAAGAACTAGATTTGGAGTATTTTTCCTTTTTTGCCTTATGTTTTATATCCTTTTTATATATAAATATACATCCTACTTCATAAAGGTACTCGTTTTGGATTTCTGGCTTAGGCCGAAGTAGATGGTATGGGAAGGGTATATGTTTATGAACCCAGAACAAGTTTATAGTTTTAATTTATATCACACACCATTATTTTATATGTCACAATTTTTAATTTATAATTCATTATGTACATTGGGTTAGACACCAGTGGTGCTGACCTATTGAGATTTACATCTCACACCCTACTCAGGTTGTATTGCACTGGGGTACCTGAGTAGAATTTTCTTGTTCATAGGTATACAGATGGTGATTGATTTCTCATGTTGTTTTTTTGTATCTGGGAGTTAGGAAAAAAGAACCAAGATGGATCTCCTGATGCTCAATGAGATCTATCGTGGGGATTTGGTATCTTTTCATTATTATTGTAATGGGTTGTCAAGTATGTTGTATTGTTTATTGCTTTCAATATGTATCATAACCACAACATGAATTCATATGCTGTATATTTTGACATTAGCCACATTTATTAAATTATTAAATATTTTATTTTGCAACTTTTCAATTATTTATATTGTCTTATAATGCTGTTAAATATTTATTTTCTACTTCTACTATTTTCTTTTATCCACACTCTATTATACTGTTGTGAAACTCTGATAAGAGGGTATAGTCTCCCCACTATCACCTCCCAAGAACCTCGATGTTAGTTGGCAGCCTCTAGCATACGGGGAGATGTGCCTGAGGTCATGTGACCCACTGATATGTCCACCATCTTAGAGGTGAGCTAGGTCGGTATGTGACAAATGGAATATATCAACCTCTTATAACTTGACTCATTGATTCTTGAATACTATGTAAAATAGATGAAATAAATAAATAAATCACATTCCATTTGTCCAAGAATAATTATGGATTTATCATTCTCACTCTATCAAAGGACATGATTTATTAAATCACCATAAAGTTATAAAATTACCATAATGGTTACACAAATGCCTCTATATAATTAGTATTATGATCACTATTTTTGATTAACTATTATTTTAAATTATGTAAGTAGATTATATGAATTATAATTAATATGTAAGAAGGATTTATATTATCAATTAAAATGATTACAAAATAAAATGAAACCAATTAATTATAATTAAATATTCACTATATTTTATGTGGTATAATCTAATTGGAATAATCTATATTATAAGTTCATTAACCTGTATCCATGAATGAGCATGGTATATCTATATGACCTATTGTTTCTGAAAATATTAACTTATCATCATAACTGTTAACATTTATAAGGGACCATTAATTAATGATACTCAAAATAACATATTCTATATTGGTTTATTATCATATAAAATCTAATTTATAATGAAAAATAAATTAACAATTGATAACTAATTTCCATAAATATATATCATATCATATACCATTTTCCTTTAACAAAAATTATATGGATGGATTTAATACACCAAAAATATTGAAAATATATTATATTATGTCTTAAAAAAAATAAATTATAAATAAAATTTATAGAGAGGGAACTGATGAATATAATTATATGTTCTTTTATTACAACAAATATCAAGTATTCCATTCATTTTAGTTAACTTAAAGTATCATTTGATTTAATAATAATTAATAAAAATTAATCAAACATAAATGAGACTCATTGTTTAAAGATCAAGAATATTTAAGGTAATTGAAATGGAATAAGAATGTATTTATGTGATTTGGACGTGATACAAATAGTTTTAAGAGGTTAGATTCTAGCTTCCAAACTGGCAAAGATGGTTTAAGTTTGCAATAGTGTTTTTTATTTTCCTTTAATAGTGGGGCTAGGATCATAAAAAGTTATAAATAATTAAACATATTTGAATATATTGAATATATGATATGAAAAAAGGAATTAGTTTGGTCAAATAATTAAATTACTAAATAAATCTCACATGATAAATAATTTGGATCTCACTAGATATTTAAACATATAATTTTTGGTATAATTTTATTAGAGATATTGTTGAGATAAATGATTTATTGATATATTGGTAACCTATGATATATAATTTTTTTGAACCCCTTATTAAACCACTAATGAATAAAATTTAACAGTGATATGTACAATAATTGGATATTAGATTCATGAGGTAAATTTATTGGTGAAAGTGAGATATTATAATTATATGTTCACTAAAATTCATTCTTATAAATTTAATTTAATATTATTATTATATTATAAATTATTTATTAAAATAAAATTTATCATTTATTTATATTTTATCTATTATAATATGAGATATGATTTAATAATATACTAATAAGAATATTATAATAACCAGACTACGATATTCAAATTCCAAGACCCAATATTAATCACTAAAAGGCCCCAGAAAATCTCTATGATTATCGGATGTTGGAACATAGTATTGAGGGATGGAATAAATCACTAGGAAATGATTTTACCTTCATAAAATTACTCAAAAATAAAAATAAATATGTGAGTATATACAATTATTTTTGAAAAACATATAAATTATAAACCCACTATGTTAAAATTAATAGTTTTTATATAACATCAATTTAAGAGTTAAAAAAAATCATAATTAAAAATAAAAAAAGTGACTCAAGAACAAGACACTAAATAATCCTTCTATATCTTCCTTTTTAAAATACGACTAAGCATATATAAATAATGAAGCCTTACTTTTTATTGTATTATATCAAACAATGTAAACATGTCCACCGAGTTGCATATTTTAGGATTGAGTACAAACCAAGCATGATTTCCCTAATGAATCCAATATAATTCCGTGCCTAAGTAATTAAAACATGAAATATCCATGAATGTTTTATAAACCATTTATAATAAATAATTAATCAAAATATTTTCTAGTAAATATCTTATTATTGTAACTGGGAATAAGGTAATGATCATTTAAAAATAAGTACCCTATTTCAGTATAATAATGATTCAATAATATTTAATATTCGAACATAAAACCACCACGTAATAATATAATTCAACAACCCCATTACATAAAACATAACCCAACATCTGATAAGGTTTACCTAAATATTACCATAACTAACAACAATTTCAAGGGAAATCAAGGGTAATACCCTCATGTAATAAAATATAATCCATTATATGATGAGGTTTACCCTAATGCTTATCATGAGCAAAATACCTATAAAGGAATACAAATTTTGTAATTTGAATCCATACCATAGAAAACTACTTCTTGCCCAATTCAAATTTTATAGAAAAATTCATCACTCATTATTGTGCCCACTGAGTTAAGTACCCTTAGGGGGGTGAATCAGGGTATGAAAAATTATAAAAGGCCCCTTTGATTTTATTTCATACTTAAAAAAACTCTCTTATATATTACTATTTAAATATTTATATATATATATATTAATAAAATCATGAAATAGATAAAAAAATTTAATTTGGTTCACATATACTGAGATAGTCCAAGGAGTATATAAAGGTGATGTGACAATGTACTAGAATCCACTATAGTTCACAACTATTAAAAGGCACAAGGAAAAGTTATTATCCCCTTGGTTTACAACCAATCAATCTTAGAGAACAGAATTCTCTCTTATCTTAAGTGAACTCATTGCTCCTCGAGAAGATTATTCCATTTTTCTAAATTAAATCAGATTTGGTTTACACATATGTGAGTGTGTCATGAAGTTCATTTTCACCTGATAGGTAGAATTCACTTTACTACGTAGAATTTTCTTCATGGAAACTCCTTTTTGGATCTATTATTCTAACATGATCAACTTGATTCATAGAAAACTACACACCATTCAACATTTCTAAGAATCCAACCATGTCCTTCATAAAATTTTTGTGCCCCATGAACTCAATCCCCTTTTCAAAATGGTTTTACTTATAAAAATTATTCTCCTAAAAAGATATTTTTACATTGTGAAATCAACTCACTACATGAACCAAACCATGTTTTTGAAACCACTCCTTCACAAACTCCCACACTCTTTACAAACAACCTTTTGACTTCTCAAAATTATCTATTGATAATATTACACAAATTATTTTTTTCCTATACTAAATGAAGTTATTAGGTGTCCTAAAATATTGAAAAAACTAGAAATTTATATTAATTAAAAAATTACACATAATAACTTTCTGAACTACTCCATTGTGTACCATCCTTGATATATGATTTTCATAGTAAAAAACTCTTTCACCATATACTATCCATATTATTCGGTTCACATAACACCACACTCCTTCTCGAAAGCCTCTGAAACTCATCTTTATACTATAAATGATGAGACTTTTACTTCATAACTTAACGTACATACTATAAAGGTATCATAACACAAATACCTTTTCAAATCCATTCATTTCAAAATTTGTGTAATAGATTTATGAACTCTCTATGCAATTTTCATAGTGAAGCTCCAATGTGAACTCCTTTCCTTTACAAAAAATAATCCCTCTGATTATTCCAGGTGGTTATAAAATGGAAATGATTCTACTTCATAGATTTACAAAATTTCTATAAAAAAATATTTTTCAAGAAAAAAACTCAAGAATTTAACACCCTAAATTTTAGAGAAATGTCATGAAACCTTATCAGATTTCAAAATTATTCTTTGAAAAAAAACCTATGAGAATATTTTCAACCAAATTTGTTAACAAAACATTAATCCATAAACCTCAAAACAACATTATGACCTATTTTTTTCCAAACAATACCCCCTTTTTATTTTTTGACAACACTTTGAAACCTCTTAGAAAATTATATTGACAAATATTCATGCACCCTATACTTCAAAAATCACTCTCTCTCATCCAATCATGTTAATTATCAAATATTTACTCAACATGTAATCTAAGACCACATGATCTAAGATCAATGTGAGAAAAAATTGTATCATTCATAATTCATGAATAGACCACTTAGTTCTCAATAACACTTATTGAATCTTTCTCAACACCAATTAAAAATGAAATCTAAAAATCATTATTATTCGTGATCGATACAAATTGTTGAATTTTTTTTCATAGAGTAAATATACTGAGAAGTTAATTTCCATAATATTTATTAGTAAATGTTTTCGGTATTGTCCTATAGGTTATCCTATTATGATATATCTTCATTGACAGAACATCTTCAACGTCATCAGATTAAAAAATCCTCCCACTTATTTCCCCCCGACTCATCGTAGAATAACTCTCCCCATGTTAACCAATTTTCATCCATCACCAAGAATATTTATCCGCCTTTATCAGTGGGCCCAAAGGTAATTACTTTTGGTTCAATAATAGGGAAAATTACATAGATCAACAAATAGGTAAATTTATAACCTACCTATGGAGATGGGGGTTCCACATCCACATTTTTCAATTTTGGGGATTCGATTGGAATTTGAGATCTAGCCAATTCCATTAAAATTAATCTTTTCATAAATCCTTTTTTTTAGAATTTATGTGAGATGGTGTTTTGTAGGAACAAATTCCAACTCCACAAACCCATGATCAACATTCTCCGTGATAAAACGATACATTATTTTAATGTTATTTGTTCTTGAATGATGGATTATATTTTTTTTCTAAGATTTATAGCACTTGAATTATCAAAATTGACTCTGATTTAAGGTTTCAATTCAACTCCCATATCATCAAATTGATTATTTATCCATTTTAATTTAATGTATGCTTGAGTTACCATAATATGTTATGAATCTATAGTGATTAGAGAAATATAATCTTGTTTCTAGATCAGCCAAGAAATACACAATCTTCCATGATAAAATGCTGCACTTGATATTGATTTTATATCATTTTCAGAACTATCCCAATCGAAATCTATTTATCTGAATAACTCACATTCTAATGTATAATTGTAAAGAAAGACAAAATATATTATGCCTTTGATATAACATATTTTTCTATTTACTAAAAGCATATGGATTTATTTGGGGATACTCTGATACCATATCATTTTGAAAGTGGATGAAATAATACCAGGTCATGTCACTATTAATTATAATGGAATCCCAATGATATTATTGTATTCTATGATGTTAACCACTTTCCCATTACCATACCTTGAAAATTTCATCTGGGAAGCAATCAAAGTTTTCATCTCCTTATAATCCCCCATTCTAAATCATCTTATAACCTCATTGTAATATTTATATTGAGAAATAAATGTGTCACACCATCCTTATATTACACGAAGACCAATGAAAAATTCATTTTCACCAATCATTGATGACTCAAACTAGAACCTTATGAATTATAGAAACTATTTTTATTATTCTTCATCCTCTGCACTAATTATTATGTAATCCACATACACATGAACCATCATCCTTTGATTAGCCTCATTTTTTAAATAGTGATTGTAATCAAATCCACCACACTAAAAACATAGCTTCTTAAATTATTGATCATGTCATGAATACCTTGGTCTTGGTGCCTAATTCAAACTATAAAAATATTATTTATCTGAATAATATTTTTTCTCATTTTTATGAATGATAAAATCATCTAGTTTTTTGATGAAAAATTTTTACTCTAAAAATCTATTTATAAAAGGAAACTTTATATCCAGATTGAAAACCCAGAATTTCCATTGTAAAATTATGGATATGAATAATAGAATTGTTTCTAGACTTACCATGGGTGAAAATGTCTCTTCAATATCAATTCCATTAATCTGTGAGCATACCTTATATACAACTAAATCTTTGGTTAAATAACCATGTTTTATTCATTTATCTTGTTATAGAAAACCCATTTGGTCCTAATGAAATTCCTATTTTCTTGCCTAAAAAAACTCATAAGTCTGATTCTTCTCGATTTGGTTAAGATATTCATTTATTTATTGAATCTAATTATTATCTTTTTCATCTTATTAAAAACATTTTGGATCTACCAATGATAGAAAATATATTTTATGTAAAGCCTTTACTCTCCTCATATGTACTTCCACTATCTGGACATCAATGATGTTATTCATATCATATTTAGCTCGAATATTTGCATTTATGGGCCTCAATTCATCCCAATAATCATTTCAATATTCTTTTGAAATTATCATAGGCACTTGTGCTCCACCCAAGCTACTCAAATGCTAATCACTATCCTCCCAGAAATACTCATCGATTTATTGAAAATTCTTTGCAATCAATAATATAGTGACATCATTACTTTCGATGACCTTTCCAAACATCTTATTGAAGAATTTATATTCATTAATTTTGACTAAGTATCCAAGGAATATATCTTAATCTCCCTGATATTCAGATTTTTTGTGATTCTCCTTATTGATAATGAAGCAATTACTTCTGAATATTAAAGGGTATTTCATTGTCAGATTCTTTCCATTCCACACCTTGTATAGTGTCCTTCTGTATTTTAGACACAAAAAAGATATTTTTTAAATATAGACTAATGTCAAGACTAATTACTTCCAAAATATATCCTATATTCCTTTTAAATAATAATAGTTATGGATATTTTTTTATGATTCGATTTATCTTCTCAACCACAACATTTTTTAAGGTTTTCTTACTGATAAAAGTGTTTGTATTATCTTATGTTTTCTGAGATAATCATCCACCTTTATTTTCGTAAACTCAATTTTTTATCAGTTTATAATTTTAGATTCTTAAATATAATTATATTTTAAACTTTCCTCTAATATCATGTTATGAAACCAAACACCACAAACCTATGAGTGATGACCACAATCCACACTATCATATTGAGGTCATTAATGAAAAGAACATAACATATTTTCTAATTAAAATATCATGGTGATATAAGTCCAAACACATCAATATGAACTAGTTAAAGATCTCTTGTT
This sequence comes from Viscum album, assembly GCA_963277665.1. Classification (NCBI taxonomy): domain Eukaryota; kingdom Viridiplantae; phylum Streptophyta; class Magnoliopsida; order Santalales; family Viscaceae; genus Viscum; species Viscum album. Next base: position 858,178,002 of record OY728166.1, read on the forward strand.
AACTTATTCCCTTTTTTCCTTGAATATTTTTGAGTAATATTTCATTTCTTCTAGGAATCACACATGTGTGTAAAATCACATGATAACTTTGGGAGATATCGATATATATCTCTTTTCACCAGATATTACAAGTTCAATTAGATCAAATTGATAAGATATTTATGTCACAATTTTCTGCCTTATTCCTTGGATAAAAATCACACACCTTCTTCTCCCCAGATATGGCATGTATTAACCTTTGTGAACTTCCCATGCATAAAAAATTCACTATATTTTCCCTTGAAAATATATGTCTTATTTGTAAATTGTATTGATTACCCTGAGTTACAAAGCTAATAGAAACTTTGAAATTTGTGACTAAGACCTTCAACAAACAATAAATATATAAACCTTATATATTTTCCCCCTATTTGGATTTACCATATCCAATAATATTAATATATTCATCATTACCAAACCCAGAGACACCTTGATTTTCATTCTTGATTCCTGTGAAAGGATTCCTATTTCTTATTATGTAGGAAGTGCATCCATTATGAAGGATGAATACACCTGTATGATCTAATGCTTTAAATGAAATATTTATAAACACTACCTACCCATATATTTTCTTTTCTATCTATGCATTTGGATTCATACCTATTATTTATTGATATGTTTGATTTTATTCTGAATATGATGGACCAACTTCATATTGCAATACCGAAAATCAATTTTTCATTTTCATCTTGGTTAATGATTCTTTGTACTATTATGTACAAACAATTTTGGAATGCAATGGAACATTACTCTATATATTTGATGAAAAATATCTATCCATATGTCTAAGTCCCATACACTAGAAATAGTGACCATCAAAATCATTACTGGAATATTGAGCTTTTCCTAACTATGTATGTTACTCTTGTTCCCTTTAGTACCTCTTAGAAATGGAAAATAAATTTTGGGACTGTCTCATCTCTCTACAGAAATAACACCTAATATGAGGTTTAATCTTTTGTGTCATTAATACAACACCAATTTTCCCTTGTGTTCTCTAAATACTATAATTCCGATTAATACCTAAATCAACCATCATCTTTGGAGTAGATTCTTGTAGTCCTGTATCGAACATCACTGCTCACTAGGGGAAAAGTGGTTTTTTTGCAACGGGTCAATTGCGACGGGAATATACATCATCGCAAAAGGTCCAATGAAATACGTATTTGCGAAGGGAGTCTTTTTCCATTGCAAATAGTAGGTTAATTGCGAAGGGAATAAGCGACCCGTCGCAATAGGTTTGGCACAGTTTGCGCGCTAAAACGCGGGAAGTGTATTTGCGATGGGGACACATCCTTGTTGCAAAATCCCGGTGGCGGTAAATACAATTTGCAAAAAGAAAAGCCACCCATTGCAAATAGTATGATGCGGGCGAGGGTATTTGCAACTGGCCCTGTCGCAAAAGCCCGACGACGGTATGTCACTACCCGTCCTCAGGGCCAATGTCGTGACTACCCCAAGCCCGCCTTCCATAGGCCAGGGGTTGGCGACTAGCACCAAAGGCATAAATCCCAATAAAATGGAAGGAATTACCTTTATATAGGAAAACAAACACCACAGAGCATGCAAGATGAAGTAAACACTAAGTAAAATGAGTAAAAAAGTAAGTGCTGGAAAGTAAATGGGCCAGAATACAAACCCATCTAAAAGTACAATACAACTGAAAAGAAAGAACAACAGTAGTAAAGTAAATCAGCAACCACCAAGTCGTCCTCTGGAATTCCTACTTGAAGGGTGGGTACAGATAGTCTCGTTGGCTCCTCGGGTCCGTCCGTCCACTCTGTGTACATCCCGCCTGATAGTCCACCTCCGGGTACCGTCCCGCTCCACAAGCCTCAACCACGATCAGCGCTGTCCGTCGTCTGCAACCAACACAATGTAGTGCGGGCATAGCTCGTGCAGGGGTGAGTATACGATACTCAATAGGGACCCCGAGACCTCCGAAGGTCTCCCAGAATCCACAAAGGATAAACCACAAAGGAAGAATACAAACATGAAGTATCAACCAACTCTACTTAGGTATATGCCAATAAATATACCTAAGTCATCAATCCCAGTTCTGCTCCAACTCACGTGCTCAAGTACAACCCAGTCCACACAGGAAAGCACAACCGAATCCACACAGGAAAGCACAACCCAATCCACACAGGAAATCAAGTCAATCATATTGATGATAATGACTAAAAATCAGGACTCAACTCACAGAGGTATACTACTCACAAAGAGGGGTGGAGATGATAGATGGAGCCTCTGAATCATCTCCCCTACCGAATCCACGTAGGATCCAAGTACAGAAGTCGTCGCTGTCGAACCCACGTAGGATCCTAGTACAGAAACCATCGCTGCTGAACCCACGTAGGATTCAAGTACAGTCGTCATCGCTGCCAAACCCACGAAGGATCCAAGTACAGTCTTCCTCGCTTCCGAACCCACATAGGATCCAAGTAGATTCGCCATCGTCGTCACAGTCACAGCCAGCTCTAGGGTTCCCTCACACAACACACTCGATTCCGGGAGGGTCCTCTCCTCGAGTCAAAGGGGTGGATACATCAACTGTCACGAAGACTAGAGAAGATGTATCCCAACATTCCATTCCACGTAATTGGGGAAAACCAAGCAAAACTTGCCCGAGTCATGGATAACAAGACAACCAAGCAATTTTCCTAAAGTACACGACGCGTATGTAATCAATACACGTCATGTCATCAGACACCGGGTACTACCCGTGTGAAACAGCCCATGTCATGGGGATGGTCATGTAAAAAGTAAGTACACGTCATGTGGTATAGTTACACACTATGTCTTCAGTCCACGAGTACTGTCAGTGTACCACAACCCATGTCGAAGGGCAGTTCATGTAAAAAGTAAGTACACAACATGTGGTATGGTTACATGTTGTGTTCAAACTTTTGGGGTCGGCTCCGTGTATGCTGGCCATACCTGGCCATGTGGTGGAGTACCTGCCCATGCACTCCACCTCATTTCTGTGTATTCCTGGAATACACGCCGATTCTCGTGAAGCCGCTTCTTCCTTTCTATGATGTGAATACACGTCGTGTTACTTGGCCGTGTATTTCTTTCTGTGTATGTGTATTTCCCTTGAATACACGCCATGTCCATCAAAGTCTCCTCTTTCAAACTGTATGGACAGTACATGTCGTGTGACCGGTGTCACATGCTGTGTGTCACTTCTTCTGATGTCCGTTACTTCTGCTGTTGAACGCTTTTACTACACGGCATGTGCTTTGGAAGTACACGCCGTGTATTCTGGAATTTTCCAGAAATGATGCCTCTGGACAACACACTTCCCGAGGCATCCTTCCTTTGTTTCGATGATCCATTTTCTACAAAACTCCCGTTCCTGGGTCGTCCCGATGTTCCGAGGTCGTTTCTGATGTTTTCGGGCCTCCAATCGGCTCCGAAAACTTTCCTTGATTCACCGCTCAAGAACGGTTGGATAACATCATACTGCAAGAATGGCGGAGGAATCAGACCGTGTTAGGTTAGTTTGGTTCCTTCCACATTAGTTTGATAGAAAAAGGTTTAGAGAGAACCAATAACATTGAAGGGAAAAAAATGTTTCTCATTCATAAACACACCCCTACCTTGAAGGAAGTTAGCGACTGCCAACCTCCATGGATGATGGCGTCGTTCCCGTCATCGGCGGCGTCTCCTCTCTTTTCGCGAAGTAAGAAGAGGATGGAGAAAACCAGAACCACCGAGTAGAAGTTCTTCTTCAGAGAATAAGCGTTCTTTGTTGAAGTGGAGATGTTCTTCATGGGAAGATGAAATTATTCAAGGGTCTTAGAGTTCTCTCCCCAAAATCCACACACAACCAGCCAACCAAAATAAAATAAGGTCTGCCCTTATTTTATTATTTTTCCAAGCATTTCAAATTTCCAAAATTCAAACACATCATTCAATTAAATGAATTAGTGTGTGTTGGAGTTAAATTAATGTGAGGAGAGGAGAAGTCACCCAATTAATGGGGAAGTTAAACCAAGTTGAGATGAGTTACACCACTTAAGAGGGGGGTTTAGAGGAGTTAGGGAAATGTGAATGGTTGGGCTCACGTGAGCCCCACCCCAACTTTATCCTCTCATGGGTAGTTAGTAACTAGTGGGTCCCACCCCAACTTCCACTCCTACGATAAAACCACTTAATCTAGGAGTAAAATTTGTACCATAAATTTTATTCAATTCTTTATTAATCCCCAAAATTTAACTTCTTCTCCCAAGAAAATACATCAATGGTAAAAGTCATCTTAAGAAAATACTGGTGCTGCGAGTTCATCAGTGCCCTCAGATTTTAATTCCGAGCACCGGTTCAAAAGATAGAAAAACCCGCTCATTCGTTTACTGAACGTACCTGATCTATACTTTGGAAATTGATTCTGGTCACACTGGGCCTCAGAATCAGGTGCCGTAAGAAACTTCATACTCGTATAATCCCAAAAAATTTAAGAAAAAAAATTCCTTGAAATTTACGAGTCTTTATATTACTCCAACCTAAGGGCTTTACATCTCCATAAAGATACATCATAAAACAGGGAAACAAATGAGGGTACTGTGCACGCATCTGAGCCCCCCGCTCCCATGTGCTCTCCTGGAGGATCCCATGTTGCTACGTGATTCACACTAGAGGAATCGACCATCCATCTAGGACTCGCTCCTGTTGATCCTCGATCTCCACTGGGACCTCTGCAAAAGTCACCCCATAATTGATGTCCAACTCCCTGTGATCAATGATATGCGTCGGTTCATGCACGTATCTCCTCAACTGTGATATATGGAAGATTTCGTGCACCCGGTGCAACTGAGGTGGAAGAGCTAGGCGATATTCCACCTCGCATATCCTGCTGAGAACCTGGAATGATCCGATGAAGCACGGGGGTAAATTTCCGCCCCAAAAAAATCTTCGTAATCCACGTCGTGGTGAGACCCGTAAGAAAATGTGGTTTCCATGCTCAAAATCTAGTGGTCTCCACCTCCTGTCAGCATAGGACTTCTGTTGGCTCTGAGTAGTCCTCATCCTCTCTTGGATGATATATACCTTCTTCGTCATGGTCTAGACCATCTCTAGTCCTACAAGTGCTCACTCCCCAGGGTCTGTTCAGCATAAAGGTGATCTGCATGGTCGGCCATACAATCCCTCATATGGTGTCATCCCAATGGTGTAGTGGTAGCTATTGTTGTACGCAAACTCCACCAAGGGTAGGTGATCCTCCCAGCCATGACCAAAGTCGAGGACACATGCATGGAGCATGTCCTCAAGAGTTTGAATGGTCCTCTCCATCTGGCCATCCGTCTGAGGGTGAAAGGCAGTGCTCAGGCGTAGCTATGTCCCAAATTCCTCCTACAACCCATTCCAAAGATGGGATTTAAAACGAGCATCTCGATCAGAGACGATGGATGATGGCACACTATGAAGCCGTACGATCTTCTGAATGTAGAGGTGTCCAAAGCTCTCTACTGAGCCCTGCTCTCTGATGGGTAAGAAGTGGACCGACTTGGTATGTCGGTCAAAAATCACCCAAATAGAGTCATGTCCTCTAGAAGTACGTGGAAGCCCTGTCACAAAATTCATAGATATCCCATCACACTTACACTCCAGGACCTTTAAGGGTTGTACTAAGCCTGCTGGTACCTGGTGCTCCGCCTTCACCTACTGGCAGGTGAGGCATCGTAAAACGAACTCTGCCACAACATTCTTCATACCCAGCCACTAGTTCTATCATCTAAGGTCATAGTACATCTTTGATACTCCTGGATGTAACACCAATGGGGAAGTGTGAAACCCCCTTAGCACCTCCTCCCGTAATTCAGCTGGTACCATGGTAAGTCCCCTAAAAAGGATGACATACTCTCCTCCTACAGAAAATCCATCAGGTGCCTTTCTTAAGGATATATGTGCACGTCGTGTCTCACAGTCAACATCCCCACGTTGTGCCTCTCTGACCCACTGAAGTAGTGGAGGAGTGACTGTGAGTGACTGCAGAAAGGCTACTCTATCTCTATCCATGAAGGATATTTGCAACACGGCTAGCTGCTCCGTCGCCTCTCCAAGTAGTTGGATGCCCGACCTCCTGCTGAGAGCATCATCTACTACGTTCCCCATCCTAGGAGTATAGACTATATAAAAGTAATATTCCTGAAGGAACTCGAGCCATCACTGCTATCTCAGGTTCAGATACTTCTACGAGAAGATGTACCTGAGACTCTGGTGGTCAGAGTAGACTGTAAAGAGCTCTCCTATCAGATAGTGCCCCTACATCTTCAAGGCGAATTCAACTACTGCTAACTCTAGGTCATGGGTAGTGTAGTTATACTCATGATGCCTCAACTATCGTGATCCATAGGTGATCACTGCCCGCTTCTACATCAGGACACACCCAAGCCCTGTCCCCGATGCATCGCAGTAAACTACATACCCTACACCCTCCTCTAGTAGCCTCAAGATGGGTACACTAGTCAATATCTGTCTCAGCTCCTGGAATCTCTATTGACATCTATCTGACCACATGAATGGTTTCCCCTTCTTCGTCAAAGCTGAAAGTGGTGCTGCAACTCTGGAGAATTCTGGCACAAATCTTCGATAGTATCCAGCCAGACCTAGGAAACTCTGCACCTCAGTCACTCCTGGGTGGCTCCCAATATAGTAGTGCCTCAATCTTCACAGGATCCACCACAAATCCCACCTCAGAGATGACGTTCCACAAGAAGTGGACCTCTCGAACCCAGAAATGACACTTTGAGAGCTTCCCATAAAGCTGGTTCTCATGGAATATATCCAGTACAACACGAAAATGGTAGGCGTGCTCCTCCTCAGTAGTCGAGTAAATCAATATGTTGTCGATGAATACCACGACAAATCGATCAAGGTAAGGCTTGAAGATCCTGTTTATGAGACTCATGAAAACTGCTAGAGCATTGGTTATGCCGAAAGGCATAACCAAGAACTCATAGTGGCCATACCGACACCTGAAGGTCGTCTTCTGCACAGCCTCATCTTGAACTCTGAGCTGATGATAGCCTGACCTAAGGTCTATCTTCGAGAACCACCATACTCTCTTGAGCTGATCAAAGAGGTTTTCAATCCTCAGAAGTGGATACTTGTTCTTTACCGTCCCCTGATTCAGGCGACGGTAATTAACACACAGTCGCAAGCTCCTGTCCACCTTCTTGGCGAACAAAATCGAGGAAGCCCAGGGTGAAACACTGGGTCAGATGAATCCCTTGCCCTGCAAGTCCTCCAGCTGTACCCGTAACTCTCGAAGCTCAAAGGGAGCCATCCGATATGCTGGAGTAGATATCAGGGTTTTCCTGGGGTACAGGTCAAAATATAAGTCTACCTCTTTGCGATGAGGTATTTCTGGAATGTCGTCAGGAAAAACATTCGTGTACTGAGCCACCACTACATGAAAACTCGGACTCCCACTACTGGAAAAACGAATTTTCCCAACGCTTCTATACCAACGGTTTGTAAAAACTGCTGGTATAGGTACCTTTCCCAACGGTTTGGACAAACCGTTGGGAAAGGCTGAATTATGGACCACCTTTCCCAATGGTTTGGCCAAACCATTATGAAAGGGTATCCTATCCCAACGGTTTTCCCAAACCATTGGGAAAGGCTGAATTCTGGACCACCTTTCCCAACGGTTTGCCCAAACCGTTGGGAAAGGTAGCCTATCCCAATGGTTTGGCCAAACCGTTGGGAAAGGCCCTCCACAATTCAACCTTCGACCAAAACCATGAAAAAAAAATCAAGGAAATTTTCCAACGGTATTGAAAACCGTTGGGAAAAGTCTTTCCCAACGGTTTTGAAAACTATTGGGAAAAGTCCTTGATTTTTTTCAGAATCTACCTACGGAGAACATTATATAAATCAAAATTTAAAATAATTAGAATAATACATATATATATATATTTGTGAAATTATGTTAACAAAAGTCATGTTAGGTTAGTGGTTAAGTCATTCAGTTATAAACTAGAGTTCCTGGGATCAAATCCCACCGGATGTTTCTTTTTTGAAATACATATACCAACGGTTTTGAGAACCGTTGGTATAGATTTTCTAATTACTTATACCAACGGTTTTCAGAACCGTTGGTATAGACCCTATACCAATGGTTTTCCCAAAACCGTTGGTATAGACCTATTGTCACGACCTACTTTCCAACGGTCCTCCAAACCGTTGGTATAGGGTATTTTTCCAGTAGTGTCCACGCATCAACTGCTCCTATGATGAGACTAGCCAACCGATGAGTGATCAGCTGTCCTCTCCTCTTTTTGAGTCCATCTTACACTACAAAGGCTCCCTTCTCACCGGTGAAGTTGAACCTACTCCCATCGGTGCGGACACACCGCAACTTGCGCCTAATAAAGTCTTTGTGAGCATGAACCGTAGATAACCAATCCCTACCCAAGATGACGTCGTAAGGCCTTGACGCCACTACAAGAAGATCCCAGCTGAGGCTCTAGCCTCCTAGAGTAAGATCACACTGCCGGTACCAGTGCGTAATCATCGAGTCTGCTCCCTTAGGAGTCTCTAGCCGTAAGGATCGAGCCAACGGCTCCGTCAGAATCTCCGAGCTATAAACAAGGGCAACATAAATGAAAGAATGACTCGCTCATGTGTCTATAAAAACTGTAGAAAGGGTGGAGTAGACATAGATAGTACCTCGAATCATCTCAAGTGCACCGTGGTCATAGGCCTCCACTGCCTGAAGCTGAGCCTACCTCTTCCCACCAACTACCTGTGGTCGGGGTTGACCTCCTGGTGGTGGTGGTAGAGCCTCGAAGCATCGTACACCACCTACTTCTAGGCCAACTCCTCTACCTCGTCCGCCTACTCCCTACGGACCACCACAATCGAACCTCTAACTCTTCTTGGGTGGTCCCTCTACCATCTGCTACTCCTCTGCATGGCAGGCCGGGCAGTTACGAGACATGTGGCCCTACCCGCCACATGCATAACACTCCATGCCTCTCGAATGACTAGCTCTGCTGTGTGTTCCCCGCACCTCTGAACCAGTATCCTGAGGTTTCCACCTGATGGTCTGGTCCGCTTGGACCTCTGCGACGTCTGTCTACTGCCAATGGTAGAAGACTCTGCTACTTGCCACCCTGCGGTAGGTCTCGCTACTGGTGAAGGCTCAGCAAGAAAGCTCTCCACAAGAAGGGATCGCTCCAGTACTCTTGCCTACGTCAGAATAATGAGGGAGATAATCGATGCCATGATCTCATGCCTCAGTCCCTTTTCGAAGGTCCGGGCCCGGAAGAATGGGTCCCATACCATGTCCGTGGAGTAACGCGAGAGATCGGTAAACCTCGCCAAGTACTGGGCTACTGTCAGGCTGCCCTGCCGCAGCTGTAGAAACTCCTGAATGCGCACTGCAAAAAGGGTGGCTGGAACGAACTCCGATTGGAAAAGGCTCTCGAAGTACAACCAAAGAAGACATGACTCATCGTGAACCTAGAACATCACGCTCCACCATCTACCTATTGCTGTGTGCAGGAGACTCTCCGCAAGGATCACCATGAGGTCAGCCGGTGTCCCTACTAATCTGAAGACTCGAACAACAACCTCCAACCAGTCGTCGGCTGCCTGAGGGTCTGTCTCCCCACAGAACCTGAGTGGACTATGACGCTAAAACTCGTGCAGTGCACTCAGGTGATGTGCACTCTCATCTACTGGGGCTGGTGGCATCGATGGCTCTGCGGTTAAAGGTACCGCTGGTGCCTCCGCTGTAATGGGGACCTGCACTGAGGCCTCATCACTCGGTGGGCTACCATCTCACATAAAGCTCGGAACCCTAGCTGGCAACCATCGTGGGGCCATCTTGAAAAGAAACAGGTGCGCCACAGTTAATACAGTATACCTGGTGAGCTAACACAATGTAATCACAAAGAAAACTTTTGTAACACACATGCAATCAATGTTTTTCTGAATTGAGTCAGAAATCAGAAGTCTGAGTCCTGGTGTATGGATACGTCGGTTGCCGCACCAACACTGGACTCCCTGGACTGATAACCACACTCAATACCCTTAACACTATTTATTAACATAGAAGAAATTATCAGAGTCCTAAGTTCTGCGGTAGAACCGACTCCTCTAATTCCAATTTTTCATGACCTATCCTCGGGGCCCGTGCCGTGACTACCCCAAGCCCACCTTCCATAGGAAAGGGGCTGGCGACTAGCACCAAAGGAATAAATCCTGATAGAAGGGAAGACATTACCTTTATATAAGAAAACAAACACCACAGAGTACGCAGGTTGAAGTAAACACTAAGTAAACTGAGTACAAAAGTAAATGCTGGAAAGTAAATGGGCCAGAATACAAACCCAACTGAAAGTACCGTACAACTGAAATGAAAGAACAACAGTAGTAAAGTAAATCAGCAACCACCAAGTCGTCCTCCGGAATTCCCACCTGAAGGGTGGGTACAGATAGTCTCATCATCTCCTTGGGTCCATCCATCCACTCCGTGTATGTCACGCCTGATAGTCCACCTCCGGGTACCATCCCGCTCCACAAGCCTCAACCACGATCAGCGCTGTCCGTCATCTGCAACCAACACAATGTAGTGCGGGCATATCCCGTGCAGGGGTGAGTATACGATACTCAATAGGTACCCCGAGACCCCCGAAGGTCTCCCAGAATCCACAAAGGATAAACCACAAAGGAAGGATACAAACAAGAAGTATCAAACAACTCTACTTAGGTATATTCTTGTACATATACCTAAGTCATCAATTCCAATTTGGCTCCAACTCACGAGCTCAAGTATAACCCAGTCCACAGAGGAAAGCACAACCCAATCCACATAGGAAAGCACAACCCAATCCACACAGGAAAACAAGTCAATCATATCGATGATAATGACTGAAAATCAAGACTCAGATCACATAGGTATACTACTCACAAAGAGGGGTAAAGATGATAGATGTAGCCTCTGAATCATCTCCCCTGCCGAACCCACGTAGGATCCAAGTACATAAGTCATCGCCGTCGAACCCACGTAGGATCCTAGAATAGTAACCATCGCTGTCGAACCCATGTAGGATCCAAGTACAGTCATCATCGTTGCCGATCCCATGTAGGATCCAATTACAGTCATCCTCGCTTCCCAACCCACATAGGATCCGATTACAATTTCCATCATCGTCACAGTCGTAGCCAACTGTAGGTTTCCCGCACACAACACACTCGATTCTGGGAGGGTCCTTTCCTCGAGTCAAAGGGGTGTATACATCAACCGTCACGAAGACCCGAGATGATGTATCCCAACATTCCGTTCCACGTCATAGGGGAAAACCAAGAAAAACATTCCCGAGTCATGGAGAACAAGACAACGAAGACATTTTCCTAAAGTACACGGCGTGTAGGTAATCAATACACGCCGTGTAATCAGACACCAGGTACTACCCATGTGAAACGGCCCATGTCATGGGGATGGTCATGTAAAAAGTAGGTACACGGCCGGTGGTATGGTTACATGCCATGTATTTATTCCATGGGTACTGTCTGTGTACCACAGCCCGTGTCGAAGGGCTGTTCATGTAAAAAAGTAAGTACACGACATGTGGTATGGTTACACATCGTGTCCAAACTTCTGGGGTCGGCTCAGTGTACACTAGCCATGCCTAGCTGTGTGGTGGAGTACCTGCCCGTGTACTCCACCCCATGTCAATGTATTCCCAGAATACACGCGGAGTCTTGCAAAGAAGCTTCTGCCTTTCTATGAAGTGAATATACACCGTGTTACATGGCCATGTATTTCTGTCAGTGTCCATGTATTTCCCTTGAATACATGCCATGTCCATTGAAGTCTCCTCTGTCAAATTGTATGGACAGTACACGCCGTCTGACCGGTGTCACACGCCGTGTGTCACTTCTTCTGATGTCTATTACTTCTACCGCTGAATGCTTGTACTACACGACGTGTGATTTGGAAGGACACGATGTGTATTCTGGAATTTTCCAGAAATGACGACTCTGGCCAGCACGCTTCCTAAGGCATCTGTCCTTTGTTCTGATGATCTGTTTGCTACAAAACTCCCATTTCTAGGTCGTCCCAATGTTCCGAGGCCATTTCCGATGTTTTTGGGCCTTTGATCGGCTCCAAAAAGTTGCCTTGATTCACCGCTCAAGAAAGGTTGGAGAACACCATACAACAAGAACGGCAGAGGAATCAGACCATGATAGTTTGGTCTGGTTCCTTCCGCATTAGTTTGATAGAAAAAGGTTTAGAGAGAACCAATAACATGGAAGGGAAACCAACGTTGCTCATTCATAAACACACCCCTACCGCGAAGGAAGTTCGCAGTTATCAAGCGTCGCGGATAATGATGTCATTCCCGTCATCGTTGGTGTCTCCTCCCTTGTTGAAAAGGAGGAAGAGGATGGAGAAAACCAGAAATGCCGAGTAGACGTTCTTTGTCAGAGAATTAGCGTTCTTCGTTGAAGTGGATACGTTTTTCGTGGGAAGATGAAATTCTTCAAGGGACTTAGAGTTCTCTCCCCAAAATCCTCACACAACCAGCCAACCAAAATAAAATAAGGTCTCCCCTTATTTTATTATTTTTCCAAGCATTCCAAATTTCCAAAATTCAAACACATCATTCAATTAATTGAATTAGTGTGTGTTGGCATAAAATTAATGTGAGGAGAGGAGAAGTCACCCAATTAATGGGGAAGTTAAACCAAGTTGAGATGAGTTACAAAACTTAAGAGGGGGTTTAGAGGACTTAGGGAAATGTGAAGGGTTGGGCTCATGTGGGCCCCACCCCACCTTTACCATCTCATGGGTAGTTAGTAACTAGTGGGTCCCACCCCAACTTCCACTCCAAGGATAAAAGCACTTATGCTAGGAATAAAATTTGTACCAAAATTTTTATTCAATTCTTTATTAATCCCCAAAATTTAACTTCTCCTCCCGAGAAAAAGCATCAACGGTAAAAGTAATCTTAAGAAAATATCGGCGTTGCGAGTTCATCGGTGCCCTCATATTTCAATTCCGAGCACCAGTTAAAAAGATAGAAAAACTCGTTCGTTCGTTCACTAAACGTACCCGAGATAAACTTTGGAAATTGATTTCGGGCACACCGGTCCTCAGAATCAGGTGCCGTCAGAAACTGCGTACTCGTATAATCACAAAGAATTTAAGAAAAAAAAATTTCCTTGAAATTAACAGGTGTTTACATAGTAAATTCTATTTTCGACGGGAAAAGCCGCCCATCACAAATAGTATGTCGGCAGGTGTGTATTTACGACGGGACCCGTCACAAAAACCCTTTTAACCGCTGACTTTAATTAATGTGGGCGAGGGTATTTGCAACAGGCCCTGTCGCAAATACCACCGTTTGCGACGGAAAACCCGTTGCAACTAAACCCGTTGTAACTAATCTAACCTATATATACCCCCAACTCTTTTTCCCAAATCACTCAGATCTTCCTCCCCCTCTCTCTTCATTCTCCAGTTTTAAGGAAAAAATTTATTTTAGTAAAAAAAATTTATACGAGAGCAATTGGAAGCTTCCAATACCTTCAGAATATCAAAGTTTAAGGTATTTATATTTAATTTTTTATATTAATTTTATTTTTTATATTAATTTTAATTGTTGTTTATTAGTTGTAATTAAATTAGATTTTAATTGATTTTAATTTATATTTATTTTTAGTAAGAAATTGACATTGTAAGTGATAATTATAAATAATTAGTGTTAATTTGCAATAATTAGAGATTATTATAGATAATTAGCGGAATTTAGTCATAATTAGATATAATTAGGGATAATTAGGGGAAATTAGTAATGATTAGTAATAATTAGATATAATTAGTAATAATTAGATATAATTAGTAATAATTAGATATAATTTGTAATAATTAGATATAATTAGTAATAATTAGATATAATTTGGTATAATTAGTAATAATTCGGTATAATTAGTAATAATTCGGTACAATTAGTAATACTTCGGTATAATTAGTAATAATTCATTATAATTAGTAATAATTGTAATAATTAGTAATAATTGGTAATAATTAGTAATAATTGGTAATAATTAGTAATAATTGGTAATAATTAGTAATAATTAGTAATAATTAGATATAATTAGTAATAATTAGATATAATTAGTAATAATTAGATATAATTAGTAATAATTAGATATAATTATTAATAATTAGTAATAATTAGTAATGATTAGTAATAATTAGATATAATTAGTATTAATTAGATATAATTAGTATTAATTAGATATAATTAGTAATAATTAGATATAATTAGTAATAATTAGATATAGTTAGTAATAATTAGTAATAATTAGTTATAATTAGATATAATTAGGTATAATTAGATATAATTAGATATAATTAGATATAATTAGATGTAATTAGATATAATTAGATATAATTAGATATAATTAGATATAATTTGTAATAATTATTAATAATTAGTAATAATTAGATGTAATTAGATATAATTAGTAATAATTAGATATAATTAGATATAAATAGATATAAATAGATATAATTATATATAATTAGATATAATTAGACATAATAAGATATAAATAGATATAAATAGATATAAATAGATATAAATAGATATAATTAGATATATTTGGTTGATCACCTTGCATGTAGCGTTGCAATAGGACAACCCAAGTCATGTCCTTCTCATCTATACGAATTATCTCAGATGACCCTTTACATAGACCATTCTTCCTTAAAAATTTAAGGGAAAGATACTGATGTCCCCTCAAATTTTTAAGGAAGAATATCTGTGTAAAGGGAGCGAAATGATTCTTAAAGACGAGAATGACAATACTTTGGTCGTCCGATTGCAACACTACTTATGAGGTGATCAACCATGCAAGGACAATTATAGAGTTTACATTGGATACGGATGACACAAACATTGTTTTACGCATGACCTGACAATTGGTGACCCTTTAGGATTTGAACATGTTAAGAATAGAGCAAAGCCTGTTGTGAATACTGATAATTTTAATATTTTATGATTTTTTTATTATTTTAATAATATTAATATTTTTTTTTCATAAATATTGATAATATAATTTTTTTATTAGTAATAATTAGTAAACGAAAACTACTTGGATAATGAAGGGAAAATTTGTAATAATCTCCACAATGATTATTACCAAACTTCCTTTCATTATTCAAGCGGTTTTCATTTTTCTATGTATAGCTAAGTATTTCTAAATAAGTAATAAATTGTAATAATTAGTAATAAATTGTAATAAATTGTAATAATTAGTAATAAATTGTAATAATTAGTAATAATTAGTAATAATTAGTAATAATTAGGAATAATTAGAAATAATTAGCAATAATTAGCAATAATTAGAAATAATTAGCAACAATTAGGAATAATTAGTAATAATTAGTAATAAATTGTAATAAATTGTAATAAATTGTAATAAATTGTAATAATTAGTAATTTATTGTAATAATAGTAATAAATTGTAATAATTAGTAATAATTTGTAATAATTTGTAATAATTTGTAATAATTTGTAATAATATGTAATAATTAGAAATAATTATAAATAATTAGTAATAATTAGTAATAATTATCAATAATTAGAAATAATTAACAATAATTAGAAAAAATTAGCAATAATTAGGAATAGTTAGAAATAATTAGGAATAATTAGCAATAATTAGGAATAATTAGAAACAATTAGGAATAATTAAGAATAATTATAAATAATTAGGAATAATTAGAAATAATTAGGAATAATTAGAAATAATTAGACATAATTCGCGATAAATAGAAATAATTAGCAATAAATTGTAATAATTAGAAATAAATTGTAACAATTAGAAATAAATTGTAATAATTAGCAATAATTCGTAATAATTAGCAATAATTTGTAATAATTAGAAATATATAGGAATAAATAAGAATATATAGGAATAAATTGGAATATATAAGAATAAATAGGAATAATTAGTAATAATTAGTAATAATTAGTTATGAACAGTTAGAAATAATAAGGAATAAATTTTAATAAATTTTAATAAATTTTAAGAACTTGGTTCAATTTCTAGTGGATTGACGGTACTCCTTTTGCTCGATGACTTTTCTCCTTTCAACTCTCACTAACACAAAACATTATGAAAAATGTGTTGCTATGTAGAAATATTCAATCTTGTATGCATGAGATTGGATATGAATTCATAGGATCATATTTTTTATAATGTTTTAAGGCGGTGACAGTTGGAAGAAGACGATTCATCGACAAAAATGGGACTCTTTTGTCCGATGGCTCATTTACTTGCATATTTCTCACACTAAAATCACAATGAAGAAAGATGCAAGTAAATGAGCTATTAGACAAAAGAGTAGCCGTTAATCCACTGGAAATTTTTTCGCCCTTAATTAATGGTAATTATTAAGAAGTAGTTGTAATTATTTATCTTCTTTTTTCAGATAGTGTTTTTATAATTTCAAATTATTCAAAAAAAGTTATGCTTTTTTATTTTATGTAGAAAAATATGGAACAATGAAGTCGACATCAGTCATTATTAGATGATCACTCTTGGATAAATCAGTGCAAGAAATCCAAATGGTTCTGGTTTAAATCCTATATATATTGAGGATGTTGAAGCTTTCTTATCATTTTAATAATCAAAACTAGAATATGTTTCAGAAGGTACAACTAATTGTCCTTGTAAAAAATGTTCTCTGAGAACGTTTGACACAGTTGAAAAGGTTGGGGGACATCTCTTACGGTTTGGTTTTCAACCAGATTATGTTTTTTTGTATCAACACGGTGAACGCAGTTCCAGAGAAGATCCTAATAACTTGATTCTAGATCCATCATGGTTTCAAAATTTAGTACATGATGTTGCAGGTCCATCTGTGCAACAAACTGAAACTCACGATGATATTAATTTAACTCCTGAGTTGGAACCATCCTAATTTTATGAGTTATTGAGGTCTTCTGAGGATGTATTTTATCCTGGTTGCAAGATAAGAAAAAAGTAGTAGTTGCAAAATTTATGGCTATGAAATCTAATAATGCAATGTCAATTAACAATTTTGATCAGATATTTTATTTGGTGAAAACACTGTTACCTGAATGAAATGTGTTGCCTGCAAATTACTATAAGAGCAAGAGGCTGGTTCCTAATCTGGGCCTTAGTTATCGGAAGACTCATGCATGTCCAAATGATTGCATCTTATATTCTGGAAAAAAATGATTCATTGGATAGTTTTCCACATGTGGAAAATCGAGGTATAAAGAAGCTCAACCAAGGAAGTCTAGATTGATTCTAGTAAAACAGTTGAGATATTTCTCCCTTACACCCAGGTTGCAACTTAAAATTATGTCTCAAAACACTGAGTCAATGATGTCATGGAATAAAACAAAGATTTCAACTAATAAAAGCTTGAATCATCCATCTGATGGTGATTCATGGAAAAATTTTGACCGTCTGCATCCGTATTTTTCTATAGAAGCCTGAAACGTGCGATTGGGTCTTTCTACTAACAGTTTCTGTCCGTTTAGTTCTTATGGTAGTCAGTATTCATGTTGGTCTATCTTTATAACTCTGTAAAATTTGCCTCTATGGATGCTGATGAAGGATAATTATATATTTTTGACTCTATTAATCCCAAGACATCCAAAAAAGAATATTGATGTTTATTTGACACAATTTATTTATGAGTTAAATGCATTTTGGAGTGATGGTGTTAATACATATGATGTTTCTTTGAAACAAAATTTCATATTAAAAGCTGCATTGATGTAGATGACTAGTGACTTTCCCGCATATGAAATATCATCTAGTTGGAGTACACATAGTCCGAAATCATGTCCTTACTATATGAAAGACAAAAAATCCTTTATGCTCATAAATGTAAAAAAACAATTATATTTTGATTGTCACCATAGATTTCTTCCAACCGATCATCCTTTTCGAAGGAACAAATCTCATTTCATAAAAGGTACAATTGAAAGAGATGAACCTCCAAAGATGATATCAAGTACAGAGTTAAAATCAGTTGTATTTTCTTTACCTCCCATCACATTTGGAGCAAAAGTAAACAAACAGAAAATTCATGTATTTGGAAAATAAAATAATTTGATAAAATGAAGCATTTTTTGGGATCTTTCGTATTGGTCTGATTTGTTAGTCCTCCACATGTTGGATGTTATGCATATTGAGAAGAACTGTTTTGATAATTTATTTCATAAAGTTTTGGATACATCAGGTAAGACCAAAGATAAAGTAAAGAAATGATTAGATCTTGACCAATTTACAGGCGAACAGAACTTAAACTATTTGAAAATGTCATATCATAGAGGTTAATGAAGACAAAAGAATCTTATACACTTTCTAAAGAGAGTATCTTATTATTTTTTCAGTGGATTGTAGATTTGAGACCTCTAGATGGCTATGCTTCCAATTTGGATATATTTGTTAAGAATGGTTATATTACTGGATTAAAAAGTCCTGATTTTAATCTTATAATGGAAAGAATAACGCTGATTGGATTCAGAGGTTTTTTTAATTCTTTGATTTGGGATTCGATAAAAGAAATATCCTATTTTTTTGAGACATTTGTGCAGTGACTGCAGACTATGATGCACTAAGAAAACTGGAAGAAGATGTTTCTGTAATTATATGTAAACTGGAAAAAATCTTTCCGCTGACTTTCTTTGAATCAATGGAACATTTGATATTACATTTTCCACAGGAAGCTAAATTTGGAGGTCCAGAACAGTTTCTATGGATGCACCCATTTGAGATATGCATTTAGAAAGTGAAGGAAAAAGTACATAACAAAGAATCAGTTGAAGGCACAATTACTGAAGAATATTTTCAAGAGGAAATTTCTTTTTTATACTCTCATTATTTTGAATCTCAATATCCCTCAAAACACAATCTCATGGGATGAAACGAGGAGAATGTTAATGATGAAATGAAAAATCAATTAATAATTTCTAATAATCCAAATCTTGGTTTCGGTGGAGTTCATGAATGATGGATTTCAGATGATGAACATCACAGAGCTCATACATATGTTCTGCTCAACTATGAAGAAATGACATCATTTGTCTTGTGAGTGTTTCTATCACTTATTCTATAATATATGTTGCAGTATTTAAACTTATTTTATTTGATGGTTATATGATAATCATATCAAGAAACAGCTTCCAAAAATTACAGCTGCTGCTCTTGATGAACGCATAATTTTTTTTCCTCAATGGTTTAAAAATTGGTAACATAAATTGTTGATGGTTTAATATCAATTACTTTTACTATTTATTATATTTAAAATTGTTTTAAAAATTTTGAGGTTTCTCATTATGATGATAAAATTGATAAGCGGCTGTGTATATTGAGTAACCCACCAACCAAAATCGTTAAATCTTATAATGCATATGTGGTGAATGGTTTTCGATTTCATACACATGCATACGAGGTGTCAAAAAAACAATGAACTGTTGAGTTTTCTTGAGAGGATCACATCACAGAGAAACTGAAGTTGACTTTAATGGAATTTTGGATAAAATTATTGATCTGTGTTATCTAGGACAGAATTACATAAAAATGTTTAAATGTCGGTGGTTGGATACTGAGAGAAGCTTGCGTGTTCATTCGACTCTTGGAATCATCGATATTAAATATAAAAGTATTCTTGTAGTAAATGAACCATTTTTACTAGCTCATCAGGCACATCAAATTTATTAGGAAAAGTATTGTGCTACTTGAAGAGACTTGATCAATTGGTGAAGAATAATAAAAATGAAATCCTAGGAAAATCAGTTTACTCAAACTAAATGTGGTTCTTCTGAAGTGGAAGGAATTGAAATTTTTTAAGAGACTACTCAAAATCCATATGATTCACAAAGAGACGTGAATATCAATGATGACACCCCACAATTAAGGATCGATGGTGATAGAGATGTAAATGATGTTACAAATGAATTTGAAATGACAAGAGATGCTGAAACTGAAACTATATGGATATTGATGATCCCGAGGAGGAAGATGAAAAAATTGACATTGATAGCTATGGAGAAGAGGATGAAGATGAAAATTGACACAATTAAATGATGGTTATAATCATAACTAATATATATCTATATAAAATAGTTATTTTCAACTATCTACAAACAACAACCATTTTGTGTTTTAGATGGACCCTGATATATATCGCGAGTTGTATGAGGTTGACCTACCATTGGATGAGGGAGATTTTGGATCATCTAACCCTCAACCTACTAGTATTTCATGGAGTACGTGGAGGGGGTGCGGTCTTGCACGACAGATGATTCCTGACCCTATCCTAGAGCGACTTCCACATCGTGGTTTCGATCCACACACACGGAGGTATGGTAACCTGTATATTTTAGTTAGATTTCATAAATTTAAATATATATATACTAATTGTTTGATTATTTATTCCTTTTTCACAGTTTTGCGCATTTAGATATTGGATAGGGGAGCATTATCTTGCACAATTATTTTTATCATCCATGGATCACAAAGGAACAGATTCCCATTGATGTGTAATGCGACATGTTCCATCATTGGCTGGTACGTAAATAAATAATATTTATTTTGAAATTTGTTTTATTAATAACTTGATATTATAAATTATTTATAGGGTTTATGGTATCCTATATATGATATCATGCGCGGTGCTATCCACGCGGCATGGTAGGTTTCTATGTGTGACCATTTCTGTCAGTTTTCACACAAATTGAGAAGGACAGCCATTAAGAAAGTAGGAGTGACAGAATTTGATGAGTCGTGTAGAGCTCACCGAACAGAGTACATTTAATCTCAGATTTGGGGTGGATTATGTTTACATTGGTTGGGTGGTGGATTTTAGAGGATATCTTCAGTGTGACGACAGAATCGAGGGAGACAAGAGGTGACACATCGAGCTGGTAGTCGTACATTCAGTTCTCATAGGGAGCATCTGGTAAGTATATTTTTTAAATATTTTATATAAATTTAAATATAAATAGTTTATTTTATATTTCTGTAGGCAGTCGAGCATCCTGATATTACGAAGTTCAACATTTATCAGAGGATGTATAGTGATCCAACCACTGGAGAGATTAGAGGTGATCTACAACGTCAGATTGTGGTTAATATTATTTTTCAGTTTGACAATTAACTACATATAATATTTTCACAATTTTAATTTTAAATTGAAATTCAAGGAGTCATATGAGGCTGCGACCTCTCAGATACAGGATGAGGGTTGGGACGAGACGACTGAGCAGAAAGGTGCTCACCATTTTGATGAGGCATCATGGATTTGGGCGACTCAGTATGGCTTTGAGAAGGGCCGATTAGTTGGTATCAACTCTCAGTTGACTCCTGATACTTATTATGGTACTGTTGCGATGCTTGCATCCAGCTCGAGAGGAGCTCGTGGAGTGACATCATCTTCTGGATCACGTAATTAGGAGCAGTTGTGAACCCAGGCTAAGCTTATAGAGACTTTGAAGAAGTAACATGAAGAGATGTGTCAGCAGCAGCAGCAGTAGGAGAAGCATCACGAGGAGGAGCTGCGTCGATTGGAGCAGCGGAGGCAGCAGGAGTATCAGGAGCAGATGGAGTACATGCGTCATCTGACTCGTAGTTTAGGGATGGAGTTTCCATGATGGTGGATTCCCCAACCAAGCATTGACACTTAGAACTAGCATCGGCTTA
The DNA here is from genome assembly GCA_963277665.1 of Viscum album. NCBI lineage: Eukaryota > Viridiplantae > Streptophyta > Magnoliopsida > Santalales > Viscaceae > Viscum > Viscum album. The sequence goes on from OY728166.1 coordinate 858,199,758, forward strand.
ACCCACCGGCGGTCTCTTTTTCGGGTTCTACATTGCGCCTCCAGCTCCTTCCCATGATTTTCCGTAGTTTTCTTTTTTCAATCCACCTTCATCTTTTTGAGCCTTTTCTTCCTCGCCGTGAAGAGTGGATCTCGCAAGATTCCCTATTATTCTCCATGGTCTACCGAATCATGAATCTTCGGTGGGGCTTTTGAGCTCTCGGCAAGACCTCTTACTAGGGTTTCATGGGTGGCAGTCATCTTGCAGCAAACTAGATTCTCATCTCTTCCACCAGATCTATCTTTAGATCTAGACACCATAGAGATTTTTGGTGGTGGAGCTTCTTCGAGTAGCGTCTACGAAGATCTCTGTGCGACGGGGAAGGATTCCAAGTGGGCTCGGTCCTTCGAGCGGTGATTTATGCTGTATTGGAGGTGGGTTGTAGAATCTGATTTTGAGGGGGTCGGTTTCTTCATACTTGCTAAGATACCTGGTTTACTACATGCTTGGGATGTTATTCTGTTTCTGATTCTGGGTGACTTTGCTACCATTGCAGGTTTTGGTTTGGATGAGTATTTGCCATTGAATCTTGTTGGAAGAAGTTTGGATTGTTTTTTTGCTGCAATTGTTTTTGTGTTTCTCTTTGTTTGATCTGCATGTTGCTTTGGAACTGAAGGCTGGATGTGATTCAAATTTTGTTGTATGAATTGGTGTGTTTGACTGCATCACCTAAGGTTTTATTTGACAAATTGGATGTTGGTGGATTTTCAAGCATTGGATTCTTCCTCATTGCATTTGGCAGGCGTTGCTGCATCTTGTAGTTTGACGTCTGGTGGGCGACCTTGAAAGAGGGATAGGTGTGTTGACACTCATCATCATCTATTTGTCCATTTGGATGGATGGTAACTTTGTTGGATCTTCTGCACTGTGTTTCTGTCTGGTTTTGTCTTTCAACAGGTTGATAGTGTTGTGTTTTTCCGCATGCAATGTCGGGTGGGAAGCTCGAAAGAGAGATAGGTGTGCTGGCACCTATCATCCGGTCTTCCATCTGCATCTCAGTGTGGATTGGAAGAGTGCTCTACCGCATTGTGTTTCCAGCACGACACAACTTCTTGGAAGGGGGGGGGGGAGAGGCATCTCCTTCGATGGATCTCACCTTGTATGGTCTGACAGAGGGGGTGATGAGGTTTTTTCCGATGCTTGTCTTTTCTTCTGCTTCCTTTTTGTCTTCAATGTTTTTTGTAAGCCTTCAGGCATTGCTTTATGGGAATCTATGCCCATGTCATGTAATGGGTTTCCTCTTCTCCCAGTCCATTTAAGAGGTTGTTTCTTTCTACTTTTATAAAGAAGGATTTCCCCTCAACATTTTAAAATAAATAAACAATATTGTATGATTTTTTTATATTTTTTGAAAATATTGAATCTTTTAATAATTTCTTATTATTTTATTATTTTAATAATATTAATACTAATTTTTTATTAATCATAATTTTATTAAATATATATTTTTAGTATTATATATTTAAATGTTTTTTTTATTTTAATAATAATAATATTTTTTATTTTTTTATTATTTTTATAATAATAATGTAATTTTTTCATTAATCATAATTTTATTATTATTTTTAATTAATTTGAGTATTTGAGACGGGGTCTTTTGCGATGGGGCCCCGTCGCAAATAAGTGAAATATTTTTTTTAAGATTATTATTTGCGACGAGACAACAGACCCGTCGCAATTAGTATTTACGATGGGCCCGTCGCAAAAGGTTAATGGGTATATGATGTATATAATCGGAAGGCTATTTTCGACAGGTAAGTTCCCCATCAGAAAAAATAATTGCGACGGGCCCATCGTAAAATAATTTTTGGTATATAATGTATTTAATCGGGAGGTTTTTTGTGACGGACCCGTCGCAAAAAATACCTTTTGCGACGCTGTTTTCTACAACGGTCTATTTGCGACGGGATCCCGTTGCAAATAGCCCATTACAAAAACATGAATTCCAGTAGTGGATTTATATTTATGATCAATACTTATACTAGACTTATCATTAATATTTTACCTTTTATTCTACCAATATTCCTTTTACTATTTTTTTAGAACCTTATTCCTTACTTTCAGTTTTTTTATTTCCTATGTGATCTGATTTTTTTATGTTATACTATGAGTTAATATTCTCTCATAATCTTCAAATTTTCACTATAATTCGAAAACATACCCCTATAGATCTTTATTATTTTTAATCTAATATTTAATTTTCTTATTAATACCATTAACAAAACTATCCTATTCTTAAAAAATGATATTTTACTTAATAACCTTCTCTGAGGTTTCTAGATTTAAAGATATGATCTTTTAAAAATTTTCCTTCATCTTGGAATTCTATTATTTTTACTCCTACATATAGATTTTGACATCATGAACCAATCTATTGGATTTATTTTTTTGGATCTACAAACATCTATCTCTTCAAATAAAGCTTATAATTAAACTTAGAGATCAATTCTTCCATCAAATTATCCTACATCATTATTTCTCTCTTCTCTTATTTTGGAAGTTCCCACAACTGTTACTATAGTATTTTATGTGTGTTTTTTGTATTATTCCATTCTTTCAACCTTATTTCTTTATGAATAATCATTTAATGTGATGGTAGGTTACTTTTCTTGAATAAGTTTCATTCATTACTTTTTTCCTTTTACATTGGTTTAAGATTTCTTCATATGAACTTCATCATCTTTCCTATCTTCTTGAAATTGTTTCAGACTCTAGGTTGTAAGGCACCTAACCTTTCCACATTGAAAAAATACAAGTGTATTTTTTTATTTAAACTTTCTTTTTCACCTTTTTTACATTTAAGTAAAGTAATGAAATAAATTTATCCACTTATTCTTTTCCCTAACCATGCTCTACGATGAGCTTCTTCATGGCCTTGAATGCAACATCCCAAGACCTCCCCTTTTCCATACACACATTATAATTGTTTTTCATGTAGTATAAAATTATAGTACTATAAAAACTATCTAATTTAATATCATTTTTAATTTTATCCAGAAGTATATAGACTTTCATATTAAACCCATGTGATAATATTCTAAGTATTCACTTGATAATATTCATGTCATTGAGAGTTTGTGTAATAACACATAATTCCTCCATAATAACATTTACCTGATTTAAAAAAGAAATCAACAGATTCCTTTTGGTTCTTACAAAATTCTGAATACTTGTTCCAAAAATATTTTAATTTATATTCTAAAACTTTTGAATCAGTTTCATAGGTATTCAAAATATTTTCTCACATAACATGTGAGTTTTTACATGACATAATATTTTGGTAGATTGTGTCAGACAAAGCCACCCATAAAGAATTAATTGATCTAGAATTAACATATAGTTCTTTTTGATTTACTTCTAATAAATTCCCACTATATATATTAAATTATATCCCATGAATAATAGTTTTATACCCATCCATGTATAAATTTCAAAGGTAGTACCACATTTTATTCATCTATAGTTTAAAATTGATTCATTTAATGATCATAATCACTTTATGATTGAAAATTTCATGAATTCAACTCATAGATATTCAATAACATCAAACTTTTTCTATGATACCAAATTTTTACCTCACTAAGTTAAGTACCCTAAGAGGGGATGGTGAATCCGGGTATGAAAAATTAAAACAACCACCCTTTTGATCTTATTTCATCATCAAAAGATACTCTCTTCACTATTCTTCAGATAACAATATATATATGTAAAAATAAAAGAATGTAAAAGATAATTTTTTTTACTTGTTCACCATAATTAGACTAGTAAAAGGACCAGAAAAGGATATGTACCAATGTACTCGAATCTAATATAGTCCACTGATGTTACATAGTTTGGAGTGGACTCACTTTTTTACTGGTTTAAAACCAATCAGACTTTGAGAACATAGTTATCTTTTAACTAATGTTAACTTACTTATACTAAAAAATATTCATTTTCAATTATTAATTAGATTATATTTATTTCACATATATGTGAGTGTGTCATAAAGATATGTTTTCACTCTAGAGGTAAAATCCACTTACCACATAGAGTTTTAGTTTTGGAAACTTCTTTCACAAACAATTCCTCTTCATGAATAACATACATCACTGAAAATTATGCATCATGTAGTGTTTCTATGTGGAAATAATTCTCTTTCATGAACTATGAGTGACTCATGAACTCAAACCCATTTGAGAATTAATTGTACTTCATGAAATTATTATCCTTCATGCATAGATTATCCTTTGTGGACTGAACCAACTTCCCGAACTGAACCTGCTTTATGAACACCCACTTTCATGAACTCCGTTATGCTTCGTGAAAGGATTTCTAACTTCATCTAATTCTCTAAGGGAAAATATTTTGTTAAATTTTTTTTATATAAATAATAAAGTGATTAAGGGTCCTTATATGGGTAAAAAACCCCATAAATCTTTCTAATCAAAAAGTACACTTAGTAACTTTGAGAACTTATCTACCATGTACCATCCTTGCTATACGATTCATGTAACAAAAAACCTTTTCACCACATACTGTCTATTATTAACAGTTTTCATAGTAATAAATTCCTTCATGGTATACTATAAAACACCATATTTATTTTTTAAAGGACAATCCTTATCCTTTATGGATTCATGTACTTGATATGAAGTTTTTATAGCATAACTCCAATGAAAAACACATTTCTTTTCTGAATTTTTTTATGGATTTGTGAACTGACTATGTTTTTTAAAAGAGAATGTCCTATATGAAATCCTTTACTTTTCCAAAAATTCTCCCACTAAATGAGACATATAGTTTTGAAATGGACATGATCCTCCTTTGTGGATTCATATACTTTGTTTTTGGAAAAACTATTTCCATGAAAATAACTTTGAAATTTCATGCCCAAAATCTTGGAAAACACCGGGAAATATCTCCACTTTCCAAACTCATGGTTTATAAAAAAACTTTCTAGAACCTTATAAACTTGATTTTTCAATAAACCCAGAAACCCAAACAACTAAACAATATCAATGGTTTTTCACAATATTCATTTGTACCATCTTACCACATATTCTTATTTTATATAATGCACTGATGGAAGAATGTAACAAACTATAATTTTTTATACTATTAATCTAATTGATTTAGGTGTTTGAAGTGTTGGGAGGGATCTTAGAGGCGTTCCAAATATAGGGAGTTATGTTTTGGCTATTTAGGTTCCAAAACATTTATTTTGAAGGGAATGATAGAGATTTTGGTTATACTATGAGAATATTGGTATGATTATATTAGAGAGTTGGTGATGGATGGGGTATAAAATATCATTTTAGGTGAGTAATTATGATACAGTTGACCTTCACACCATGGAGAAAGGTTCTAAAATGGGTGTGGTGTTTGGTAAGGTCTTGGTGATGTAATCATGTGAAATTGGGAGGGGTACTATGGAATGATGTTAGAAATGGAGATTAGAATATTTCCTTATAGAAAATGGTGAATAAGGAAATTATTGGGTTGGTGGATGTGGAGAAATAGTATCAAGGAGAGGTTGATCCATGAGAGGAGGAATGGAAACTATGATCATGGTTTCCCGATGTCATGGCCTTGGTTACATTCAATTAAAAATGGTATGAGGGATTCCTCTATACTATGGTAAGTAGATGTCATCTCCATATGAGGATTGAAATGGTGTATTCCATGCCATGTTTCATGCGTTGGTACCAGTCGAGCCTATTTAAATCCATTTTACACTACTGGAAATTGTAATATTTACGATGGGATCCCATCACAAATAACCCGTTGCAGAAAAGGGCATCACAAAAATATTTTTTTACGATGACCCATTTAAAAAAAATCTATTTGTAACAGGACATGGACCCATTGCAAAACGTTTCCCCGAGATTATTTAATAAATGGTATTTGTGATGGGGGGTCCCCGTTGCAAAAGGGCCCATCGCAAATATCTTTAAAAAAATAAATTTGAATAAAATTATATTATTTATAAAAATAAAATAATATACGAAAATAATAATAAAATAATATTGGAAAATAATAATAATAATACTAATATTAATAATATAAATAATACTAATATCATAATAATAATAAAACAATATTAATATTATTAATATTAATAAAATTATAATATTAATATTAGTAAAATAAAAAAATTATGAAGTTATAAAATAATAATAATAATAATAATATAATAATAATAATAATATAATAATATTATTAATATAATAGTAATAATATTATTAATATTAATGAAATAATAATATTAATATTAGAAAAATAACAAAAACCATAATATTCATAAATATATAAAAAATCATAAAAAATAGAAAATAATAAATAAATAAATAAATAAAAAATAAATAATGTAATAAAATAATAAAAAAATAAAGAAATAATAAAAAATTTAATATTGAAAAAAATATAAAAACACACAATATGGGAATTTAAATAGTTAATGTTACAAAAAATAGCATTGCAATGTTTTATCATAAAAAATATATATCACTGAGGGGGGGGGGGGGTCCCTTGGAGGAGCTAGAGGATATGGTGGAAAGAACTTCATTCATAAACAACAAGTTAGATGTTGCATGTACTCCATATGCTCATGCTACTCCTACTGCCATAGATGCATATCTTCCTCCTACTATTGCTGCTATCGTCTGAGCTCTTTCTACTACCACTGCTACCATTGACACATCTCTTGCTGCTCCCGTTAATGCATCTCCTCTGGCTCGCTACACATACTCTCTATAATCTCATTTTGACCTCGCATCTACTCCTAATACCGTGCAGAAGATGATGATGACTATCCATGAGGTCTTCTTGAGTTGGACACTGACATCATAATGAAACCATTATAACACCCAATCATCAATGGAGCACTGATACCAATAACTCGGCCTTTCTAAAAGGCATACTAGGTTTCCTACATCCATGAACCTCATAAAATTGGTGGGCACTAGTCTGACCATCAGTCATCGTCTGAATCTCAGTATATGTATGAGGGGTCGCTGCCTCATATGACTCCTTCAATTGAAATTTAAAATTTAAATAGTTAAATTATTTTTTTTTCAGTTAATTTTAAAATTCAGAAAGAAATTATACTAACCATAATATGATGCTGGTGATCACCTCTAATCTCTCCAGTGACCGGATCGATGTACATCCTCTTATAAATGTTTAATTCCTTAACATCGGGCAATTTTTCTTCCTATTTGAATATAAAATAATCCATTACATTTTAAGTTAAATAAATTATTTAAAAAAAATACTTACTATATGTTTCATGTGCGTAATGAATATACGACTACCAATTTGATGTGTCACCACTTGTATCCCCTGATTTTGTCAACCTACTGACGATCTCCTCTGAAAACGTCCACTCTACCGGTGTAAACATTATTAATCACAAACTTGAGAAGAAATGTAAGAAGGTCAGTGGGCACAACAAGACTCACCAAAACCTATCACTTCTGATTTATTAATTTATTTACTTCTAAAATTTAGAAAAAACTAACAACAACACTCACACGCAAACCCCTCCCATTCCTTCCATATAACATCACACATGATCTCATCAATGGAATACCATAAACCCAACAATTAATTTATAATATCAATTTATTAATTAAAAAAATTTCCAAATAAATATTATTTATTTATGTATCGGCCAACGATCGAACATGCAGTGATTAACATTAATGGAAATTTCATCCCATGTGACCCATGATTCCGAAAAATAATTGCGTAATATAGCTCTCCTCTGTACAGAAAATTATATGAAAAAGCTATGAAAAAAAGAACAAATAATCAAATAATTAGTATATAAATAAATTAATGAATCTTAACTAAAGTAAATAGGTAAGAATATCTCCACATGCATGGATCGAAACCAAGAAATGGATGTCACTCTAAGAAAGGGGAAAGAATCCTCAATTGCACAAAATGACACCCCATTCATGTACTCCCTAGACCACCAACAGTCTGAGGGTCAGATGATCCAACATCCTGCTCGTCCAATGGTATATCAGTCTCTTGCAACTGATAAAACAGATCCTCATACATCTGAAACATGAAATGACTATTGTTAGACAACATTTGAAAACAAATATTATATATATATATATATTATAATCAGCATTTAAATGAGTCAATGTTCATCTTCATCCTCATCTTCATATCTGGTGATGTTAATGTCTTCATATTCCTCCTCAGAATCATCAATTTCTATGTGAGTTTTACTTTCATCATCTATTGTCATTTCAAATTCATGTGTAACATCATTAACCTCATCATCACTGTCAACCCTTAACCACAAGGTGTCATCATCAATATTTACATCTCTTCATGAAAAATATGTATTTGGTGTAGTATCATGAAAAATTTCAATTCTTTGCACTTCAGCAGAACCACATTCACTTTGAGTGAACTGATTTTCCCAAGATTTAATTTTTATTTTTCTCTACCAATCTCCCAACTCTTTTAATGTAGCATAGTAATTTTAATAATAAATATGATGTGCCTGATGATCCATTAAAAATGGTTTATTTACTATTATAACAGTTTTATATTTAATATCAATAATTTTGTGGGTCGCCTAAACACTCAAGTCTCTCCCAATATCCAGCAACTGACATTTAAACATCATTATGTATTTTTGTACCAGATAACACAATTGAATAATTTCTTCCAACATGTTGTATAATTCAACTTCCGTTTCTCAATAATGAGATCCTCTCAAGAAGACACCAGTATTCATTGTTTTTTTGATTCCCCATATACATGTGTATGAAATCGAAAATATTCAAAAGGTATGCATTATAAGATTTAACCATTTCAGATAGTGGGTTACTCAAGACACACAATTGATTATCAATTTTATCATCATGTTGAGAAACCAAAAAAATTGTAAAAAACTATCAATATAATAAGTATTAAATTGATTCTATATGTTAAACCATAAATAATTTATGTTACCAGTTTTTTAAAATAGTAAAAAAAACTATTTTCCAATGTTCTTCAAGAGAAGCTGCTGTAATTTTTTAAGCTATTTCTTTATATGACAATCATATAACCTATAAATAAATTAATATTAATTTATGGTAACAAATATTATTGAATAAGTTATAGTATTACTTATAGTACAAATTGTTTCCTTTCTTGATAGTTGAGTAGAACATATATATGAGCTCTATGATATTCATCATCTAAAATCCATCGTTCATGAACTTCATCGAAGCCATGTTCAGTCTGATTAAAAAATGATAATTAATTGCCCATTTTATCATCAAAATTTCGCTCATTACGGCCCATGTGGTTGTTTTTTGAGGGATATATAGATTCAAAATAATGATAGCACCAAAATTAAATTTACTCTTCTAAATAAGTATCTGCAATTGATCCTTTAATCAATAATTTGTTATATACTTTTATCTTCAATTTTATCATACATCTCTCAAATAGGTACATCCATCAAAACTATACTGGACCTACACATTTTTTTTCAGGTGGAAAATGTAATATTAAATGTTCCATTGAGTTAAAGAAATTTGGCGCGAATATTTTTTCCAGTTTAAATAAAATTAATACAACATATTCTTATAGTCATCTTAGTGCATTGTAGTCTGTTTTCATCACACAAATGTCTCGTAAAAAGTTTTATATGTCTATTATCGCATCCCAAATAATATAATTCAAAAAACCTCTTAATCTAATCAGCATAAATCTATCCATTATAACATAATAATCATGAATTTTTAATCTTGTAATATTTTTATTTCTGGCACATCTTCCCAAATTGGAATCATAACCATCCAGAAGTCTAAAATATTCAATCCACTACCAAAATTATAATCAATTTTATATGGAAAGTGTATAATATACTTTTGGCTTCATTAACTTTTGTGATCTGATATTTTCAAAAAGTTCATGTTCTGGTCACCTATAAATTTGGGAAAGATCTAATCTTACCTTTACATTATCTTTGTTCTTACCTAGTGTATCCCGAATAGTATGAAATAAATTATCAAAATACTTCTTCTCAATATTCATGACATCTAACATGTAATAGACAAACAAATTTGACCAATATGGAAGATCCCAAAAAATGCTTCATTTTATCCAATTGTGTTCTCTCCCAATGCCATCAATTTTCTATTGGTTTTATTGTTGGTCTAAATTCAATAGAAGGTAATTAATACATAATTGATTTTACCTATTTACCAAAGATAATTTTTGGAGGTTCATCTCTTTTAATTGTACATTTTCTGAAGTGATATTTTTTCATCAAAAATAATGATCAATTAGAGTAATCTATAATGATAGTCGAAAAATAATGTTTTTTCCATTGACCATCATAAATGATTTGATATCTCTCATACAGAATAGAGATGATTTTGGATGATATGTACTCTATATAGATAACATTCCATATTATAGGAAGTCACTAATTGTCCACATTAATGTATCTTTTAGTATGAAATTATGTTTCTTAGCAACATCATATGTACTGACACCATTACTCCATAATGAATTTAACTCAACAATCAATAGTTTCAAATAAACATCAATATTCTTTTTCAGATGTATTGGAATTAATAAGGTCAAAAATATATATGGCTCATTCATCAATATATAAGGAGATAATTTTACAGAGTTATAAAGATAGACCAATATGAATACTAACTACCGCAAGAACCAAATGGATAAAAACTGTCAGTAGAAAGACCCAATCACTCGTTTTAAGATTCTAAAGCAAAAGAAAGATATGATTTATCAAAATTTTTAGATGAATCACCTTCAGAGATATATTTTATGATTTTACCAATTTAAATATTGGTTTTGGTCCATGACATCACTGCCGCTGTGTTTTGAGGTAGAAATAAATACTACAAGCTAGGTGTAAGAGGGAAATATGTCAACTGTTTTACAAGAATCAATCCAGATTTCCCTATTTGAGCCTCTTTATATCTTGATTGTCAAAAAGTGGTACAAATATCCAATGACTAATTTTAACCATAATATAAGTTGATATCATTTTAACATACATGAATCTTCTGATAACCAAGACCAAGATTACGAACCAACCACTTTCACTCATAGAAATTTATAGGCAACACATTTCCATTAGGTAATAGTGTTTTAATCAAAGGGAATATCTAATCAAAATTACTATTTGAAATTACATTATTTGATTTAATAGAAATTAATGTTTCAACCGCTTCAAATTATATTATCTTGCATCCAAGATATAGGGCTTCCTCAGTGAACCACAACAAATCCTAAATTTGATTTGATTCCAACTCAGGAGTTAAATCAATATCATCCAGAGTTTCAATTTTTTAAAAAGAAAAACCTTCCACATCATGTTCCAAATTTAGAATCCACGATGGATTCAGAACCAATTTATTAGTATCTTCTTTGGAACTGTGTTCACCATTTTGATACCAAAAAACATAATCAGGTTGAAAACCAAAAATTCAATAGATGAACTCTAACATTTTAAAATGTGTCAAATGTCTTTAGAGAACATTTCATACCAGGACACTTAATTGTACCTTCTAAAACAAAATATAGTTTTTATGTTTCAAATGATAAGAAAGCTTCAACATCCTTAATATATAAAGGATTTAAACCAAAATTGATTGGATTTATATGCTGATTTATCCGACCATGATCATCTAATAAGGACAACTGTCAACTTATTTACTTCATATTTCACTAAAAAATATAAAATAATTAGTTTTTTTTGAATAATTTGATATAAGAAAAATACTATCCAAGAAAGTGAATAAATTTAAATTTATTTTTCTAGAAATTTATAATAATTTCTATTATATCATAATTATTTATAATATTTATTTTAAAATTTATGATAATATATAATAATTTATAATAATTACCTCTAATTATTAGTAATTACAACTAATTTTGACTACTTAATTATAATTAATAGCAACATAATTTCTAGAATATTGGCTGTAGCTCTTTTGCTCGATGACTTATCTCCTCGTAACTTTCTCCAAAAAATCACTATGAAAAATCTACTATGACGTATGAATATCCATTTTGGTATGCACAAGAATGGAGAGTAGGGAGGCCTCACTGTTCTTCTCTCCATTATCATGCATATGAAAATGTATATCCATATATCAGAGAAGATTTCTCATAGTGATTTCAGTCACGGAAAGTTGCAAAAAGATTAGTCATTAGACAAAAGTGCCTCTTTTTCCTGACTTCTAATCTCCTTGTAACTTTCTCTCGCTGAAAGTAATATGAAAAATATTATTTAATGTATTCATATCAATTATAATGAATAATAAAATGGATATTTGTATGTTCAAGAATATTTTCATAGTGATTTTAGTGAGAGAAATTTGCAAGGAGATAAGCTGTCAAGAAAAAGGAATGTCACCAATCCGCTGGAAATTGTGTCAATTTATTATGAATTTTTTCAAATTATTGAGAATTATTGAGAATTATTTCTAATTATATCTAATTATTATTATTTATTTCTATTTATTGTTATTTATAGTAATTATTGAAAATTATTACAAATTATTGCAAATTATTGCAAATTATTTCTAATTATTGCTAATTATTGCTAAATATTGATAATTATTTCTTATTTATTGCAATTTATTTTTAATTATTGCTAATTATTATTGATTATTGCTAGTTATTGCTAATTATTTCTAATTATTACTAATTATTACTAATTATTACTAATTATTACTAATTATTACTAGCTATTTTGTAATTATTACTAATTATTACTATTTTTTACTATTTATTACTAATTATTAATATTTATGACCATTTATTACTATTTATTACTATTTATTACTAATTATTACTAATTATTAGTAAATATTACTATTTATTACTAATTATAAATAATTATTACTAATAATTACTAATTATTACTAATTATTACTAATTATTACTATTTATTTTTAATTATTACTAATTATTTCTAATTATTACGAATTATTATGAATTATTACAGTTTATTCTCATTATTACTAATTATTACTAATTATTAGTAATCATTATAATTAATCCTAATTATTACTAATTAATCCTAATTATTACTAATTAATCCCAATTATTACTAATTATTACCAATTATTCCTAATTATTACTAATTATTCCTAAATATTCCTAATTATTACTAATTAGTCTTAATTATTACTAATTAATCCTAATTATTACCAATTAATCCTAATTGTTACCAATTATTCCAAATTGTTAGTAATTAATCCTAATTATTACTAATTAATCCAAATTATTATTAATTATTCCTATTTATTACTAAGTATTACTAATTATTACAAATTATTCAGAATTATTACTAATTATTACTAATTAATCTTAATTATTACCAATCAATCCTAATTAATACTAATCCATCCTAATTATTACTAATCAATCCAAATTATTACCAATTAATCCAAATTATTAGTAATTAATCCTAATCATTACTAATTAAACATAATTACTATTGGTTATTACTAATTATTAACATTAATTAACAATTATTAATATTTATTAATAATTAATACTAATGACTACTAATTAATACTAATTAATATAACTATTAACTAATACTAATTAATACTAATCACACGTATCTGTAAAAAAATAAAGCACAATAAAACGAATTAATTCTATTTGAATTTAATTGTAGCTAATTAACAATAATTATAACTAATTTCAAATAAAACGAATGAACTAAAGAAATAAAAAAAATAGATAAATACCTTAAAACTGAATCTTTCGGAGGATTTAAGCCGCAAATAGTGCTCCGATTTATAATTTGTAACTTAGAAAAATTTTGAGAGAGAAAATGTAAGTAGAGAGGGAGAGGGGAGTAGAGAAAGGAGGGGAATAATAGGGAAATTGGATGGGGGTATATATAGGTTAGATTAGTTGTGATGAGATTTCTCTCGCAAATAATAGTATTTGCGACGTGACCCAATACAAATACTACCCCCTATTAATTAGGGTCGGTGGTTAAAAAGGTATTTGCGATGGGTCCTATTGCAAATACCAACCTATCAACATACTATTTGCGATAGGAGATAAATCCCATCGTAAATACTAAAAAACACTGCCAGGTATTTGCAACGGTATTTTATGCCAGTCGCAAATACCCTTCCCGCAGGTTGGTACGCAACTCGTGCAAAACCATTTGTGACGGGTACCGTCTACCCGTAAAAAATAACTAATTATTTGTGACAGGACCCTTTCCCGTTGAAAATACCAATTTTTTTGTAGTGTTTAAATACAATGCATCTCAGGTGGATGTGTCCATTTCAGATGGATAAAAACTTGGACCTCGTTTTAATTGGAGGCACTACAATCATATATGGAGTTACCAAGTAATGACAGAGGCTTTTTAGGATTTATATATAAATAGGGGTCAGGTATTCCTTAGGTTAAATTTTATTTTCTACCTTTCATCACTATATAACCTCAATCCCTCTTAGGGATCCTTATACATTTCTCATGAGGGTTTAAACCTCTTAATGCATCGGGTTCAAACACTCTTTATTTGAGGTACTCTCTTCACTGTTTCTTCTATTATTCCTTGTCCTTTTATTCTTATAGGTTGTTGTGGTGAAGTTTCTATAGTTTTGGTCAATATTTTATATGGAACAATGGTGGTTTTTTGGAGTTAGGATCTGAGGCGTCCCCTTTTGAGTTTGGAGTTGGTTGATCATTTGTTCTCCTATTCTCACGTATTTCTCCCTTAAAGCTTCATATTGAGGTTGGTGATTCAAGAAGTCTCTTTATTTATTATTGAATTGTGGAATTTTCATTCTCTTTATTTCATTGTGTAGATGGTAATGATTGATTTAAATAATAAAATAAATTCAACAAAAAATGGAATTGATGGGAAATAGTGTTTCACATGTGTTTACATTTTTCCATGATATTGCTCATGTGATTGATGCATCATTACTACTTTTTCTAAAAATTATTATTGTTGACATTTTGTGCAATTGTTGTGGATATATTTCTATAATCACCATTCATAAAAGATTAATTATGTAAAGATGATAAATAAACTAGTTGTATGGAATCTAATATTGAAGCGGTGTTGCTTGTGAAGAGAAAGTGAAGTGTGAAAGTGTGTAGATTTTGGAATTGAGTGTTGATTGTTGTTTCTTGAATTTTTATAAGGATGTAACATGTGTGGCTATTTTAGGGGATATTGTATGGTAATTTTTATAGCTAGATTTGGATGTAGAGTGTGTTGGGAAGTATGGATGTTGTTTGTCATCAAGGAAATGAAATGTTTTGAGGTAGTGGCTGATCGCACTGCGATTCACTATTTTATTTCCACCCTTACAACACTATGATAAACATGATTTGTATTGAAACTTATAGAAATAATAACAAATTTCACTTCATTTTTGATTAATTTATTTTGTTTTTATCACAGTTAAAATGGGAAATGTTACTTATTTTGATGAATTCATTGTCAGAGGAGGTGACTTGGAGGCCCTGAAGGTGATCTAGAAGAGAAATGGGACAAACTGCATGGCATCCCATGGACATATGTCCACTGTTTTGAACATTAAAATAATTTGGTGACTAAAAATAGGCTGAATCTGTGTGGTCCTCTCCAAAACATAATGGGATAAAACTCTTCTCAACGAACTGATCCACCATTTATCCATTAAGGGGCCCATCCGAACCATTCTGTCTAGGGGACAAAATCTGTATGATGTCAGAAGTGTGGTTCATTATTTTGACAATATATCCCAATAAAAATGTGCAATGGATACCCAATTTGATAGGGAGACATTAAAGAGGCCTTACAATAACTCTCCTCTTTTTTCCATGTCATGATATGTCTTTTTACTTGTCCAAAACCAAGACTCAAATGGTATCACCAAAACTGAGTGGCCATAACCACTTACCATTCTGGATATAAAAGGGAACCAAGGGAACCTCATTTGCATGTTTGACCAGGAGGACAATATAAATAAATTTGGAGACCCCAAGTAGTCCTATCCTCATCTAAGAATCTATGTATTCCCCTATCCTCATAGGGGGATCAAGGATGAAGTCGAAATTCCACATGAGCCTCCTCCTCCTCCTGATGTCGTGCTAAACGGTGGGTATTCATTGTGAGGGAGATACACATCTTGTAAATATATTTTTTACACTTTTAATAATACTAGTTTTATTTATTTTGGGTTTGGAAACATTTCATTTAGAAATATCTTAATTTGGTTCATGTTTTATGGATTTGTTGATTGACTTGAATGAAATACTCTTTACTTTTAACCGATTGGTGTGAAGTATTGAGTGCATGAACTGTGTTGTTCCAATTGGAAAATAGAAGAACCATTTCTTCCCCACTTATTTTTGATTTAGATTTTCTTTGGAAGTTATTATACCATTTTTGAGATCTGGACCTTATCTACATGATTCTTATATTAAGGTTTGGCTCAATGTGCTTTGATGTAAAATCTTGGAAAGTAATTGGGATTCAGATTAATACCTACAAAATACTTACATCAAATCCTAATTAATATCCAAGAAAAATGAACTTCAAAGGTGTGTAGTGAACTCACAATGAACCTTATATATCTTATTTTTCAAAATCCACTTGGTTTTTAAACTAATAAACTCTTTAAATTAAGTTATTTCTTTAAATCTGTTTACAAAAGCACCCACCTCTTCTAGTTCTTCTTATTAAAAATAAAAACTCTTAACCCATAAACTCTCATTGAGTGATGAATTTGGTTATTCCCTAAACTATAAATAAACTTTAAACCATTATTAATTTGATGCGTCACAATAGCGTGGTCAAATTTTGGCACCGTTTCCGAGGAGCGATTCAGTTTTTAGTGCATGTTTTTGATATGATATTTTTAAATTTTGTGAATATTTATTTGTTTTCTCTTATACCTTTTCAATCCTTTTCTATTACGATCTATTTCTTTTATAGGTTTTGTGCATGACACATTCTACTCTTACCACATTTCTAACCCAAACTGGAGAGGATCATACATCAATGACACCGATACACACAAGACACCACTTTGAAGGAGGACACACCACACATTGAAACTCATTTTCACCCTTATTCTTACTCTAGAAGCCACGTTAAAAATGAAATAAACTTGTATAACATGGATGAAAACAATAAAACACTAAAATAAATAACCTCACCAGATGTTGATATCCCACCTGCATACATTAAAATATAAGGCGAGGCAACTAATATTTAACTAAAATCCGGTCTAAATCACTTATTAACAAGATTCCATAGACTCACATAAGAAGATCCACATAAGAACTTACATGAATTTCATACTCTGTGTTCTACATTAAAACTTGCAAATGTGGATGAAGAACAATTAAATCTATTGGAATTCCATTTTTCATTAGAGGAAACCACAAAAGACTGATTTTACTATGTTAATTTACTAATTAGTGGTTGGGCAGACATGAAACATCGTTTTCTTGAAAAATATTTCCAAGCCTCTCAAACTGTAACTATTAATAAAGAAATATGTTGTATAAGGAAATCACAAGGATAAACATTACATGAATATTGGGAAGACCTTAAAAGTTTATGTTCAAGTTACTCACACCACCAAATAAGTGATCAACTTTTAATTCAGTATTTTTATTAAGGTTTAATTCCTATTTATAAAATCATAATAGATGCTGTTTCAGGTGGATCACTAGTAGATAAGACCCAAATTTCTCCAAGGAACCTGATTTAGAACATGGTTCCAAACAAACGAATTTTTCTTTCAAGGTCTAGTGCACCCAGTCGAGGTGTCCATGAGGTGACAAGTTATGAATTTGAGAAGAAGGTAGACAAGAAATTAGAAGAGGTAAGTACCCTTATTTGAAAACTATCTCTTTCCCAAGGGTAATCAAAATCTCCTCCTCCCATACACAATGGTATATGTTCTTCTGATACCCACCACTCTGAAAAATTCCCCCAATTGAGAGAAACTTTAGAGAGTTGTGAGGTAATATTTTCAGGACACCCCTATAACCAACCATTTAGGAAAGAATGACACTGTCCATCTAAACCTGGGTGGAAAGACAGCCAAGCATACAGGTAGGGGGTATTCAAACCATCCTCGACAACAATGGAACCAACCAGGGTAGAGTAGTCATCCACCACCACCACCCAGAAATACCCAAAAACCATAAAGACCTTTCTAACAACCCATTCCAAAAAAAGATTCTATCCTAAAATATATGATGAAAAAAATGTCTCCCAATAATCTCTAATTCTATCAAACCACCCAAGAATCTATAGAAGACCTAAAAACCCAATTAGAGAAACTTGCTAACTATGTGGGGGAAATTCAAGGTCATGGACCGGGTAAAATACCCTCTCAACCAGTAGTTGACCTTATGGATGATTGAAATATTAGTTCCATCGCCATTAAGAGTGGGAAACAACTTAAAATCCAAATTAACCCTCCATTAGAGTCATACCCTCATGAAGAAACCACCATCCCAACTGCTAAAAAAGGTCCAAGGGAAGAAAATCCTTGTCCTGAGAGAACCCTTCCAAAGGAAAGAGTGTGTCTATTGATGAGTCACCTATCCCAACCATTCCTCTTCTATTTACCCAAAAGAAAACCCCATCAAAACAACCAATTGAAGCTGAAATTGATATGGAAATATTGGAAACTTTCAAAAAAGTGCAGGTTAACAATCCTATATTTGATTTTGTAAAAAAATTCAACAATATGATAAGTTTCTAAAGGAGATATGTACCCACTGAAGGAGTCGTCGATGTAAAGAGAAGGTGAGATTTGGAAGAAACATCTCGACTTGATAGATCCATCACATTCCACCAAATTCAATGATCCAATAACATCCTCGATTCCATGCACCATAGGGGAGTATTCCTTTTCCAATGCTATGCATGATTTGTGTGATTCTATAAATATGATGTCACACTCCATTTACTCTACATTTCAGGTTGGGAAACTAAATCCCTCTAGAATTTTTGTCCAACTGGCTAACCAGAGTACTGCACACCCCTCTGGTGTGTTATAGGATGTTTTTATGAGGGTGAAAATTTTAATTTTTCATTCTAATTTTTATGTTCTTAAAATGGAAGATGATAGGATGAATGTACATGCCCAAATTATATTTGTGAGATCCCTCTTAAAAACCTCCAAACCCATAATTAATGTCATCAATGCTACATTATCTATGGATTTTGGTGGTGAAATTTTCCACTTCAATATCCTTGATGCCATGAAGCACCCCTCAGAAGATCATTCCTCTCTCTTTCTCTCTATTAATTCAATTGATGCACTCCCTTCCCATGAAAAAACATCCTTTCTTTTCCTCGATCCCCTTTATGAGTTTTCATCACTGATTGAAATGCTATAAAATTAATCATGCATTGATTGTTATAGTGTTCTAGAAAAATGCCATGCATGTTTAATAATTGATGATTTCATAAACACTGAGGATCCACTAACCGTTGATGATACTACTAAGCTTGTAAAATATAATTCCTCATCTGAGGATGTTATAATTTAGTAGTTAGATGAGATTAGTGGCCTCTCACTTTCACATACACTCCTATAAATCCAAAATACACCTGAATTGGAACTGAAAAACTGCCATAAGATTTAAAATATTCATATCTTGAGAAAAAAAAACAAGATTACTGTCATCATTTCTAGTTCACTTCTTCCTGAGCATGAATTAAGACTGCTTGAAATTTTGAGGGAGTATAATCTAGCATTTTGATGGACAGTTGTGGACATTTCTAGTATTATCCCATCAATTTGTACACATCATATTTTTTTAAAAGATAAGGATAAACTGGTGAGGCAACCACAACCTCGAATGAATCTAAACCTCTTAGATGCAGTTAAAAATGAAGTAACAAAATTATTCGCTATTGGAATCATTTACCCCATCTCTAATAGCCAATGGGCCAGGCCCTTTCAAGTAGTTCCTAAAAAAACATGTCTTATAGTAGTCAAAAATGAAAATAATGAATTTGTTCCAACTTTTTAACAAATAGTTTGTGTGTCTTCATAGATTATCTCTGACTAAACCAACACACTAGGAAAGACCATTAACCATTTCCATTCATTGAACAAATTCTATAGAGTCTAGTGGGGAAGTCCCATTAATAATTTCTTGATGGGTATTATGGATAGTTTCAGTTCCATATTTTCCTTGAGGATCAGAAAAAGACAACCTTCACTTTCCCCTTTGGCAAATTTTTCTATAGGAGGATTCAATTTGGTCTGTGCAATGCTTTGGGTACTTTCCAACGAAGGATGGTTAGTATCTTTTTGGATTACCTAGAGAATTTCATGGAAGTTATCATGGATGATTTCACCATATATGGATCCTCTTATGATGAATGTTTGAGTAGTTTGTGTTTAGTCCTACATCACTATACTTAAAATAATATCATATTAAATTATGAGAAATGCCATTTCATGGTGCGACAAAGTATAGTTTTGGGGAATATCATTTATGGGGATGGTATCCAGGTAGATAAATAAAAATTGGATGTCATTTATTACTTACCATTCCCTAAAAATGTACGGGATGTGTGGTCTTTCCTAGGTAATTCTAGATTTTACCATCATTTCATTCATGACTTTTGTAAAATTGCACCCCCTCTCTCAATTACCCCAAATAGAAAAAGATTTTTTTGATAAAGAATGTGAAGAAGTATTAAAAAAGTTAAGATAGAGTCTCGCATCACCCTCAGCAATCCAAACACCTTGGTGGGATTTACCATTTTAGTTCATGTGCAACGCCTCTAAATATGCTGTTAGGGAAGTCTTGTCACAAAGGGTCGACTAAGCTTCACATGTCATAGCTTATGCCTCACGTACAATAGACCATTTCGAAGTAAACTACACCATAACTGAAAAAGAATTCACTTCCATAATTTTTTCCTTGGATAAATTTTGGTCATACCTTTTAGGGTCTAAAATAATTATATTATCAAACCATGGAGACCTCTGGTATCTTCTAAAGAAACCAGAAGTCGAACCATGTCTCATTCTGTGGATGCTCCTCCTTCAAGAATTCAATCTATAAACTATTGATAAAAAAAGAAAAGAGAATGTGGTGGATGACCATATAAATAGGATTCCTTCATCCTCTAACATTGAATCATCCCCATATATTCCTATAAAATACATGTTTACCGATGAGAAATTGTAATTAGTGCAAGATGTTATTACTTGGTATGCTGAAATTATAAATTATTTGGTAGAATCTTGTATTCTTATTGATTTCAACAAAAACCAATTCAGTCATCTAAAACATGAGTCTTGTTGGTACATTTGGGATGACCCCAAACTTTGGCGCACATGTAGTGATCAATTAATTAGGATTTGTGGTCCCAATAGTGGGTTTCAATATATCCTTATATTATTCCACACTCTTTCTTGTGGGGGCCACTTTGGTCTCCGATAGACTTCTTACAAAGTCCCTGATTTTGGTCTCTTTTTTCCAACATTTTTTTGGTATTCCCCAAATTTTTGTAAATATTTTCATCATTTTCAATGAATGGTTAATGTCTCTAAAATAAATAAAATGCCACAATAACCATTTTTATTTTATTACATTTTTGGATGCTTAGGGAATTGAATTTATGGGTCCATTTCCCAATTCCGCTGGCAACCTGTACATACTTCGGGTAGTTGATTACATGTCAAAATGGGAAGAGTCATAAAGCACAAGGAAATATGAATAAAAAATAGGTGTATAATTTCTTAGACCCCAAATTTTTTGTAGGTATGGCTTACCTATGTTCATCATCAGTGACCGGGTTCTCATTTCTGCAACTGAATAATGCAATCACTTTTTCATCAGTATGAGGATGGTCATCGAGTGTCTACTGCATGTCACCCACACACCAATGGTCAAGAAAAATTGTTAAATAGAGAGGTAAAATAAATTCATGAAAAAATGGTTCAACCCAATGGAAAATATTGGATTCTTAGACTTGTTGATTCATTATGGGATTATCGTATTGCTTTTGAAACCCAAATTGTTATGTCACCTTATAGGCTTGTTTTTTGGAAGGAGTTGTCACCTACCTTTCGAGATTGAGAACTAGGACTACTAGTCCATTAAACAATGTAATTATAACATTTCTGGTGCACGTTCTTAGAAGAATTTACAAATATACGAGATGGAGAAAATGAATAGAGATTCATAAGAGAACTCTAGGATTTATAAGTAGAAAACCAAGGCTTCCCATGACCGCCTTATCATTCATCGTCAGTTCCAAATTGAAAATAAGGTCCTATTCTACAATTAAAGGTTGAAATTTCATCCCAATAATCTTCATTCCCATTGGTTTGGACCATACACTGTTACTAATGTCTCTCTATTTGGTGTTTTTAGGTTCAAAATGAAGAAACCAATAAAACCTTCACCATTAATGGGCAGTGGCTGAATCAATTTCATAAAGCCATTTCGGAGTCCCCAATGAAGGAACTCCATTTTCAAGAAGCGACCTATGAATGACACCCACCGGGTTTTATCTTTACTTCCCACATTCTATTTTTATAGCGAGGAGACTGAATCTTCTTTGTTTAGGGGGATGGGTACATTCCATGGTTAGTTAGGAATTTTCATCATTTTTTTAATTTCTTTTCTCATTTTTTGAATTGTATTGTCACTTTATCCTTTATTTTATCCCTCTATTTTGTGCCGAAATGTTAATTTATCCTTGAAAAAGATGTCCACTTTAAACAAATTCCAAATCATTTTTCATTCTTGAGTTGATTATGTGGAATATTCCATTATTTTATTGATTTTTTTTCAAATGAAAGTTGATATAGAATTTTTTATAGAATTTATATTTTCAAATCATTCTTACCCCATGACTCATTAGCACTAAACAATATTTTAATCCCTTACCCGAGAGACATTCTATGCCCTTTATTGAATATTATTCCTTTTAATCACTTTCTTGAGAGTCTCAGGCCATGTAGTGAAAAAATAACTTGCCTTGATTCTGTTTGAAGCCATAATATTCAAGTGTGATACATTCATGATAGATTTCATCATTAATTGAAAATCCCTTTGTACAATTAACCTCTATTTTTGTCCACCTTGACATTTTACACTTCTTAAGCCCTAAAGACCCTAAAATTCCTGTTAGATAGACACATTACAAGCTTATTTATCCCTAACTACCCATTTCTTGTGTAAATTATTGTTTTAATTTCATCTAGTGTGGGGGAGAGGGTGTTTCCATGGGAATTATCAAGAATGAATCACTGTTATGGGTTGATAGAAATGGTCCCTACTTTTTCCTTGGGAAATGAGTTCACAAGACATATTATATCAATGTGTTACAAATTTTTACTATTTATCTCCAATGAGAATTGTACAAAAAGAAAATAGTTATGTATATTGAAGAAAATAATAGAACAAAAAGAAAAAAAATAATAGAGAAAAGAGTAATTTTATTCATTATGATTCACTGATCGGTAGTGACCCACACAAATGGACAATGAAGATAATGAGTTGGAAGTGATAAATTTTGTGATGGAATGAGTGTGTACATTAATTGTGAACACTTGCTAAATTTTGAAATGTTTTGTAATTAAGATATTAAACACTCCTATTATGCCTTATATTTTTTATACATTAAATCACACCAACCCTTGAACCTCAGAACAATGTGTTGAAAGTCGTCTTGTTTAGAACACTAGTTTCTATTGGTAGAGAACATAGAATATTGGAAAACATATGGTTAAATCACATGAACAATAGGAAAAGAAAATAAATCCATTTTCAGATGTTCCCTGAGTGAAGAGGGAAGATTTATAAGTGAGGTAGGATACAACATGTTTCATGGGTAAACAAATGAATTTGAACAAATTTGAATGTGAGAGTAGAAAAATTATAGGAAAATTGATATAAAAAATGAGACTTTATGAAATTCATTCAAGAAAAATATTGTAAATTTTCACATCTTTGATTTATGAATGATACTTGGTTAAGATATAATACTTTTCCTAAGAGTGCAAATGTTTATGTGTGGGGGTGTGATCGCACCACGATTCACTATTTCATTTTCACCCTAACACCACTCTGTTAAATTTATTTTGTATTGAAAATCATAGAAATAATTACAAATTTCAGTTTATGTTTGATTAATTTATTTTTGTGTTTATCACTATTAAAAAGGGAAATGTAACTTTTTTTTGATGAATTCTTTGTAGGAGGAGGTGATTTGGAGGCCGTATAAATGATCTAGAAGAAAAATGGGCCAAACTCGATGGAATCCCATTGACATCATTCCAATTTTTTGAACATTTCAAGAATTAAGTACATCCAAATAATAGGAAACATTGTTGTTGACTCCAAAACATCATGGGATACAACTCTTCTCAAGGAACCCAAGCCCCATTCATCTATTAAAAGGCCCATCCAAACTATTATGCCCAGGGGACAGAATCTTCATAAAGTTAGAAGTTTTTTCGGTATTTTGACAATATATCTCAATAAAAATGTAAAATAGATTCCAAATTTTATAGGGAGACATTGAAGAGGTCATAAAAAACTCACCTATTTTTTTTAAAGTCATTATATGGGTGTTTACTTGTCCAAAAATTATGTAAGAACTCAGATCTTCATTTCAGGTATGTTTTTCTTTTTCTGGTGGTTTTGAGAAAAAGAGGAAAATCTTGAAATTTTCAAAGTACACGCCGTGTACTTCGATGCAGCACCAGGACATGTACTGGCCATGTTCGGGCCACACACACTATGTGTAGGGGCGATATAGAGACCGCTTAAAGTGGAGTAAGGAAATGCCAAGTACATGCCGTGTACCCCAGAAGTACACGTCGTGTAATTTGTTTCATTAATCAGGCTGGGGTCCCACCTAATCGACAAAAATGTCTTCTTCTTTAGGTTCTTTGATCGAGAGAGCTCTGTATAGCCGTGAATTTCCTCCGAGCCCCTGAGCCTCTGTTTGTTTTCCAAATCGACCACCATCGATTGTGTTGGAACCGCAGCAGTGAGTTCTTCCTTCTTTTTGAGTTTCATTCCATGATTTTCCCTCTTTCTTGAGATATCATAGATTGAACGTTTTTTGCATTTTCATATATCTAAGCCGTTATAAGGAGAATAAATCCTCGTGGTAAAAATATATTGATCTCCTAGCATCAAGGTAGGTGGTTTGTGCCTTACCTTTAGAAGTCTTTGAGTTTTATGTGAAAATTTCCACTAGTACTCATGAACGGGGTATTGTGTGTTGACCGTTTTTCCCCTATTATTTTCCTGCCTTTATTGTATGCTTGTGTAGAGGTAATTTGATCATGTTTGAGGATAATTTATATGCTTGGATATTTTTCCCATGCCTTGTTCTTATTATGACCATTGGGTTTTGTTAGCCTGTGGCCGTTATACCTGTTTTCCATGCCTTATTATCGTAGGATGGAATGATATTCTTGACATGCTTGTTGTTCTATATAATGATTATCCAAGTAGCTCTATAGGTGTAATTTTTCCTTATATAATTATTATGCATTGAATGGCACAAGACTTTGAGAACCTGGTGCTAAAGACTATAAGGAATAGACCGAGTGGGCTTCCTAGAGAGTCTTGGATATTATAGACTACAGGAGGGTAGACCGAGTGAGCTTACTCAGAGAGTCTTGGTTATTGTAGACTATAGGGGACAAACCGAGTGAACTTCCCATATAGTCATAGATATTATAGACTACAAGAGGGTAGAATGAGTGAGCTTCCTCAGAGAGTCTTTACTTGTTTGAATTTCTTTAAAACCATTCTAAGCTGGAGAAGGAATTGAATGAGTGTGCTTCCTTAGAGAGTCTGTGGTGGAACTGAGATTATAGGATGAATTGATCGAGTGAGCTTCCTCAAAGAGTTTCTAGACCTTGGGGCTATAAGAGGGTTAGACCGCGTGATATTCCTCAGAGTTTCCCTGACTACCCTAGACTATAAGGGGAATTGACTGAGCGAGCATCCCCAGATAGTCTTATATTTTCTAATGCCCAAAACAGAGGGGTTTGGCTGAGTTCACTACCTAGAGGGTTGTTGGTACTTCATGGATAGTATCAGAGGGGTTGGATGCGTACTTCCCAAAGGGGTTCCTATTGTGGTTAGATATTTGCTTCACTGCTGCTTGTTGTGCTGTGGATTAATTACTGTTGTATATCATCCTGTTACTGCTTACTAATTACTACCTACTGTTTACTATTACTGTTTACTGCTTACTGTACTATTACCTGCCATATGCTCACTGACTGTGAGCCACATATCTTCAGGTGGTATCCTAATGAGATTTAGTATCACACCCAGTTTGGGTCACGCTTTTGGGCCCAAAAGAACTATGTTGTTGTAGGTATAGACAAGGGTAAGCTCCCTTCAACTTCAGGTACATGATTTCTTTGGAGCAGGAGAGCATGGGACAAAGCTTAGGCTTGTGATGCTGAGGAGATATTTATCTTTTCTTTTGTACTTGTTTTGGTACTATTTATATTTCCAGCATTGTGACCTGTTTGGATGTTTTCCTAGATATGTATCACGCATCATTTCATATATACATATGTGCTTTAGTGATTTATTGTTTTTGTCTTCTGCTGTTTACTTGTGCATTGTTGTTGGAATTTTACTACTTTCACTATTTCATGTTTTGTTTACATCCACTATGTACTCTTCCAATGAGGGAATAGTTTCCCCACTATCACACCCAAGGCCCTCACTGCTTGTCAGCAGCCTCTGGCATTTGAGGAAATGCGCTTGAGGCCACATGACCAACCGGGTACAGGGCGCCTCTAGGTGGATTCCAGAACCAGGACGTTACAAAGTGGTATCAGAGGAATTTTTTTCTCTTGATTTACTGTTTTAAGCCTTTAGCCAGGGATTGGAAGGATTCAATACATGGTAATAAGCTATGCCTGGGAGTAGCTAACCCGTGAATAGGGAAAATCCAATCTACCTCATTTATTGCAGTTTTCTAGTTTTGAGATTTTATAGTTGATATGATTTCACCTAGAGTGATTCACATTCCTTGTGTTATTATTGTTGTTGCTATTGCGGTTCTATTTCTATCGCAACCCGATGAGATTAGGGTATGCCATCTCATGAATCATATAGGCACTTGTTATGAATCACATGCCATGCATTCTTGCCATGCCATATAGGGTTCATTAACGATTACATGTTGTTGTGATAGACATTGTGTATATTATTCATGCTGTTGTGATATATGATTTGATAGAGTCCCTGAAGTTTGATAGAGAAATTGGTTGTATTGTTCCTTGCTTAAATTAACACAAAATTTTGGTTCTTGAGGTGTTATGGGCCCTCATGAATCCAAACATGGTGAATCATTGACTTGTTTACCTTGTATATTATATGCAGAAGATTCCAATCATTGGTTCGTGGGGTGTATGGGCCCTCATGGATCGAAATTTGGAACCTTCATGTTTGTTTTTTATTGTTTTCTGGGCTTCGGTGTAGTTTTAGCACTACTACCCGGAAAAACCTAGAATACACGGCGTGTACTTGACTACACGCCCTGTAGTTTTAAACCATGTCACTGACTATGTGAGAAGAAACACGGGGTGGTGAAAAAGTTTTCAAAAACACGCCGTGTACAGTTGTTACAGGCCGTGTAGTGGTGAGCCGTGTACCCAACCATATCACTAACAACACAGGTCGGGGGATCTCATGTAGAACATGCCGTGTTTTGTATAAACACAATGTGTAGTCTCGTTCTAGGTACCCAGCCACGTCACAAAAAACACGGTTCGGTGTTATCTCTCCTATACACGCTGTGTTTTTTCGGAACACGCCCAGTAAGGGTCAGCCATGTAGCCAACAATGTAACTAACAACACAGGTCACCGAAACCTCATCTAGTACATGCCGTGTAGTCTAGGGTTAAGAGGACCATGTGAGTTAGCTATGTAAGGAGGCTCAGACATGGTAATGGAGATGAATTACACACCGTTTGTAGAGGACCACACGCTGTGTAGTCTGGTTTGTTACACGACCAGAGGTGGCAGAAGTATACGCCCATGTGTCTAGCTTAATAGGACACACCGTGTAGTGTTTATACATGCCAAGTAGTCATGTTTTTTAGAACATTATTGTTCTTTTCTCTTGTTCCCATTTTGTACTCTTGTGTTCTCTATCCTTGATAATCCTGATCTAAGGGGTGCTTTTGATTTTCAGAGCTATGCCTCCAAGACGTCCTCCAGTCGTACGTCAGCTTCCAAACGGTGATCAGACACCAGATATGGTTGATCAAGGACCTCTTGCAGATCCTCCTGCTATGCCAGCCTTGGCACCAATAGTTATACGCATTGCAGGAACCGATGCACTGTTCAGGGCAGACTTCCTAAGGATGATGCAAACCTTTCAAGGAGCACCGCCTCCTGCCCCGTCGATGGCTAAGTTGATGTGGGATTTCCAGCATCACAACCCTTCTATTTTCTCAGGGGATGGGGGACCCCAGGCTGTAGAGTCGTTGCTAGAGGCCACACTGATGATCTTCAAGCATATAGAGATACCTCCAGAGAAAAGGGTGAAGCTTACTACTTACATTCTCCGAGACACCACCAAGAGGTGGTGAGAGGTGATCTCATAGTCAGGGAGCCATAAGAGTATGACTTGGGATGAGTTTCGACAAATCTTCTATGATTACTTTTATCCAGAGACCTTGAGGGCCGACTGATCCTAGGAGTTTATGAGTCTGGAGCAGGGTACTCTTTCCATTATGGATTACTCATCTTGTTTTACTGAGCTGCATCACTTCACGCTGATTCCATTAGGTGATGAGTTGTTACTTTCTAGGATGGTTGAGGATGGTCTTAGGCTAGAGATCCATTCCCAAGTGAATATATTCAGGTTGACTTCGATATCCTCTATCATCAACCAGGTGCTGATCACTGAGCGCAATCTGAGAGATTCTGAAGCAGTGAACCAGGGCTATTCGACATCTAGAGTCAGTGTCCCTTCTATTGATAGCAAGAAGCACCGCAAGGATTCTATTCAAGGAAATCAGGGTAGGCGGAATGTATCTTCGTGCATCCAGGTTGTATGCTACCAGTGCGGTAGGAGTGGGCATACTAGGCCTCAGTGTCAGAGAGACCTGATGGAGTGCCGATCTTACGACAATATGGGCCATCTTCAGCATTTTTCTCAGATCTTCTCACCTACATCTGGTGGTAGGGGTTCTTCTATGACCCCACGTACAAGAGATGTATCACTAGTTTCTCACCAGTCTGGGAACTAGAGTTTTTCCGGTCTTTTGGGCCGAGGTGGAGGTCACGGCCGTGGTGGTTCGTCACCAGGTTACCAGCGACAGCAGAGTGGATCGGCTCAGAGTGGTCAGCCAACGGTGAAGGGTCGTGGATTAGGCTAGACATTCTCCATGGAGAAGACCCACCAAGAGCAGGGTCCTGACCCGTCTATAGTTTGAAGTATGATCTTAGTAGCCTCAGTTTTATCTTCTTCCCTTTTCGATACTAGTGCTTCACATGGCTTTATCTCTGTTCCCGTTGTGGAGAGCCTTGGTCTCTGTATCATTTTGTCTGCCGACATGTTGACTCTTGATACACCATTTGGAACAAAGACATCTAGCATATGTCAGTTCAAAGAGTTCCCTCTCGAGGTTGTAGGGTGTCACTTCTTATGGGACCTCTATTTCCTAGATATGATAGGATATGAAGTCATTTTCGGTATGGACTGGTTAGTTACCTTCCAGGTAGTCGTCGATTTCTATCGTCGCATGGTGAGTTTCATATCACCAGAGGGCAGATATTTTCTTCATAGAGGTGAGTGGGATGTCTAGGCGGGTAGAGATGGACCAGAGCATCATAGGCGAGGAGGAGTTACAGCTTAGATTTCCAGTCTCTATCTGAATGACCAGGGGACATCACAGTTTGACTTTTCTCTAGTAGTGGATCATTTCAGAGATGTTTTTCCAGAGGAATTTTCATGTTTGCCTCTAAAGCGTGAGGTATACTTCTCTATTGAGCTCATTCCAGGAGCAGTACCAGTGTCCATTCCTCATTATAGGATGGCTAAACCCGAGTTTCAGGAGCTCAAGAAGTTGTTGGAGGAGTTGTAGGCAAAGGGTTTCATCCGACCCAGTACTTATCCTTAGGGTTCTCCTATCTTGTTTGCGAAGAAGGAAGATGACACTCGTAGGTTTTGCGTGGATTATCGGAATCTGAACCAGTTGAAGGTCAAGAACCGATATCCCTTACCGAGGATCGATGAACTATTTGATCAGCTTCAAGGATCCCAGGTGTTCTCAAAGATCGACTTGAGGTCCGGTTGTCATCAGTTTCCTGTTAGACCAACAGATATACCTCTTACAGCCTTCTAGAGCAGGTATGGTCTATACGAGTATACAGTCATGCTGTTCGGTCTCATGAACGCGCCAATAGGTTTTATGGTGCTCATGAATCGAGTGTTCCATCCATTCTTGGATTACTTTATGGTGGTTTTCTGGGACGATATCTTGGTGTACTCTCACAATCGACACGACTATGCTACCCATCTTGAGATCGTTTTGAGTACACTGAGAGAGCATTAGTTATATTCTAAGCTCTCAAAGTGACTCTTTTGGATGGATCAAATTAACTTCATGGCCCATGTTATCTTAGAGGCAGGAGTATCAATGGACCTAGAGAAAGTACGAGATATAGTTTCGTGGGAGCAGCCGAAGAACATCTTCGATGTGTGGAGTTTTCTAGGGCTGGCTGGATACTATAGGCATTTCATACAAGACTTTTCATGCCTTGCAGCACCACTAACATGTTTGACCAAGAAATGGGTGAAGTTCGTATGGTCAGATTCCTGGGAGACAACCCTTCAATAGCTGAAAGGGAGGTTGACGTCAGCACCAATTCTAGTCTTTACAGAGCCGGGGAAGAGCTATATAGTCTACTATGATGATTCAGGTGTCATATTGGGAGTTGTTCTTATGAAGGGAGATGGAGTCGTTGCGTATGGGTCTCAGCAGTTGAGGCCACATGAGAGGAACTACCAGACACACGATTTGGAGTTTGAAGCTGTTGTTTATGCCTTACGCTGTTGGAGACATTACCTTCTGGGAGAGAACTTTGTGGTTTTCAACAACCAAAAAAGTCTCAAATATATCTTCACCCAGCATGATCTGAATCTGATACAACACATGTGGGTTGAGTATTTTTAGTCTTTCGACTTTGAGCTTTCCTATACACCTGGAAAGGGCAACGTAGTGGATGATTCGTTGAGCAGGAGGACTCCGATTCAGGCAGTTCAGGAGGCTAGAAGTGAGTGGCAGCTTATGACTTTGTTCTCTGAGATGTATTTGAAGGTGCATGAAAAATATGGGCAGACTTTTCTATCTTCTGTAGCTGTTACCTCTACCCTTCTTGATTGGGTACGGATGAGGTAGCTATCAGACTCAGAAGGCCTAGTCCTGCAGGAGAGTGTGTCAGGAGAGGACCCTCCTCCTGGATTGATAGTGGGCGAGGATGATATCTTGCATTTCCAGGGATGTGTATGGGTGCCAACAGACATACATAATGAGCTGATGTGAGATTTTCATTCCTCTGTTTGGGTAGTTCATCCTGGTGTCACCAAGATGTATCAGGATCTTCATCGCCAGTATTGGTGGCCAGGTATGTAGAAGGATGTTTCTGGGTTTTTCATGAGATGTTCTACTTGTCAGCAGGTGAATGCAGAGCATCAATGACCAGCGGGACTTTTGCAGCAGTTACCCATCTCTGAGTGGAAGTGGAACGATGTCGCGATGGACTTTGTGACAGGGTAATCGTGGTCTCTTTGAGGGAATTATGCTGTTTGGGTTGTCGTCAATAGGATTACGAAGGTTTCTCATTGCTTTCCGATCAAGGAGACCTTCAGTGTTGATGAGCTAGGGCGGTTGTACATCTGAGATATTTTATGTCTGCATGGAGTTCCACACTCTATTGTTTCAGACAATTATGCACATTTTACTTCTCGGTTTTTGCAGGGACTTCAGAAGGCTTTGGGTACGCAGGTACTTTTGAGTACAACAAACCATCCTCAGACAAATGGCTAGTTTGAGCGTACGATCCAGGTGCTAGAAGATATGCTCTGAGCTTTCATCCTAGACATTGGTGGTTCTTGGGAGAAGAATATTCCTCTTGTGGAGTTTACCTATAACAACATTTTTCAGGAAACTATTCAGATGGAACCTTACGAGGCTTTGTACGGTAGGCCATTCCGATCACCTTTGTGCTGTCTGGAGGTAGGAGAGGTAGCTTTGATGGGACCTCGTCTTGTTCAGGAGACCATGGATAAGATAGAGTTTATTCGGAAGAGGTTCGATATAGCACAGTCTCTACAGAAGTCTTATACTGATCAGTGAAGATGACCTTTGGAGTTTAAGGTCGGGGATCGGGTTTTCCTGCGTGTCGCACCAAGGTTGGGACATAAGAGGATTCAGAGACAGGGTAATCTTTCACCGCGATACGTCAGGCTATTTGAGGTGTTGGAGAGAGTTTCACCGGTTTCCTATCGGTTGTAGCTACATCAGAGGTACCGGGCTATGCATGACGTCTTCCACGTCTCTCAGCATCGACGTTACTTTTCATACCTGTCTCCTGTATTTCAACCTGAGGAGGTTGAGCTTAAAGCAAATTCATCATTTGAGGAGCATCCTATCTGAATTTTCGATCGTATTATGAAGGTTCTCTATGGCCGGTCTGTTCCTCTTGTATGGGTACTATGGTATCACGATTGAGTACAGGACGATACATGGGAGAGGGAGACCGATGTACTATCGCAGTGGCCAGAGCTGTTCGTGGTTTCTTCTTCTACGCCTCACTAGGGAAATTTGGGGATGAATTTCTTTAAGGGGAGAAGTTTGTAAGAATCCAGATCTTCGTTTCAGGTATTTTTTTCCTTTTCTTCTCATTTTTGAGAAAAAGAGGAAAATCTGGAAATTTCCAAATTACATGTCGTGTAATTTATAAGTACACGCCATGTACTTCGATGTCGTTCCAGTCCGTGTGTTGGTTGTGTCCGGGCCACACACACAGTCTGTAGGGGAAATATAGAGGCCTCTTAAAGCGGAGTACGAAAAGGACAAGTACACACTGTATACCCCATAAGTACACGACATGTAATTTTTTTTTCATTAATTGGGCCAGGGTCATGCCTAATCAACGAAAACGTATTCTTCTTCAGGTTATTCGACTAAGAGTGCCCCGTACGACCGTAAACGTCATCCGAGCCCCCGAGCATCCATTTGTTTTCTGAATTGACCACCATTTATTGAGTTGGAACCACATCGGTGAGCTCTTCCTTCTTCTTGAGTTTCATTCCATGATTTTCCCTCTTTATCAAGATATCATGGGTTAAAAATTTTGTGTGTTTTTGTAGATCTACGTCGTTCTAAGGAGAATGAAGCCTCGTGGTGAAAGTATATTGATATACTAGAATCAATGTAGGTGGTTTGTGACTTACCTTTAGAAGTATTAGAGTTTTATGTGAAAATTTTCACAAATACCCGTGAATGGGGTATTGCGTGTTTACCGTTTTTCCCCTATTTTTTTCTTCCTTGCTTGTATGCTTGTTTAGAGGTAATTTGATCATGTTTGAGGATAATTTCTAGGCTTGGATGTTTTTCTCATGGCTTGTTCTTGTTATGAACTTTGGGTTTTGTTTTACTTTTTCTGTTATACCTATTTTCCATGCCTTATGACCGTAGGATGGAATGATATTATTGACATGCTTGTTGATATCTAGAATGGTTAAACATGTAGATCTATAGGTGTACTTTCGCCTTATATCATTATTATGAACTGAATGGGATGAGACTGTGAGAACCTGGTGTTATAGGCTATGAGGTATAGACTGAGTGAGCTTCCTAGAGAGTCTTGGATATTATAAACTACAGGAGGGTAGGCTGAGTGAGATCCCTTAGAGAGTCTTGGTTATTGTAGACTATAGGGGACAAACCAAGTGAGCTTCCAAGAGAGTCTTGGATATTATAGACTATTGGAGGGTAAACTGAGTGAGCTTCCTCAGAGAGTCTTTACTTGTTTGAATTTCTGTAAAACCCTTCCAGGCTAGAGAAGGAATTGACTGAGTGTGCTTCCTTTGAGAGCCTGTAGTGGACCTGAGACTATAGAAGAAATTGACTGAGTGAGATTCTTCAGAGAGTTTCTATACCTTGGGGCTATAAGAGGGTTAGACCGCGTGATCTTCCTCAGAGAGTCCCTGACTACCCATGACTATAAGGGGAATTGACCGAGTGAGATTTCTTTGAGTGTCTTATATATTCACATGACCAAACCTGAGGGGTTAGGATGAGTGCACTGCCTAGAGGGTTGTTGGTACTTCTTGGCTAGGACCAGAGGGGTTGGCTGCGGGTACTTCCTAGAGGGGTTCCTGTTGTAGTTATCTATTTGCTTCATTGCTGCTTGTTGTGCTGTGGATTGATTACTGTTTTATATCATCCTGTTACTGCTTACTAATTACTGCCTGCTATTTACTGTTACTGTTTACTGCTTACTGTACTATTACCCGCCATATGCTCACCGACTGTGAGGCACATATCTTTGGGTGGTTTCCTTTTGGGATTTAGTCTCACACCCTGTTTGGGTCATGCTTTTGGGCTCAAAAAGACTATGTTGTTGCAAGTATAGACAAGGGAAAACACCCTTATACTTCTTCTACTTTATTTCTTTGGAGAAGGAGAGCATGGGACCAATCATAGTCTTGCGATGATGAGGAGCTATTTATCTTTTATTTTGTACTTATTTTGGTACTTTTTGTATTTCCAGTATTATAACCTGTTTGGATATTTTCTTAGATATACATCATTCATAATTTCATATATACATATGTTCTCCAGTGGTTTATTGTTTTAGTCTTCCGTTATTTACTTGTGTATTATTTTTGGATATTTACTCCTTTTGCTATTTCATGTTTTCTTTACTTCCGCTGTGTACTCTGCCAATGAGGGTATAGTTTCCCCACTATCACACCCAAGAACCGCGTTGCTAGTCTGCAGCCTCTGGCATTTTGTGAAATGTGCTTGAGGCCATGTGACCAACTGGGTATGAGGCACCTCTGGGTGGATTTCGAAACCATGACGTTACAACTGAGACTCAAATGGTATCACCAAATCTGGGTTCCCAAAAGAACTTACCATTTTGGATATAAAAGGAACCAAGGGAACCTCATTTGAATGTTTGAATAGGAGGCCAAGATTTGTTAATTCTAATACCCCAAGGAGTCCTCTCCACATCCAAGAAGCACTGGAGTCCTTTATCCTCATAGGGGAGTGAAGGATGAAGGAGAATTTCCACACGAGCCTCCTCCTCTTCTCATTGTCGAGCTAAACAATGGGCGTTCATTGCGAGGGATTTATACATCTTGCAAAGGGAGGTTAGACACTATTAATATTACTGGTTTGATGTATTTTGGGTTTGAAAACATTTAATTTATATGTATCTTACTTCTGTTCTTTTTGAATGGTTTTTTGAATGACTCGAATGAAATACTCTTTACTATTTACCAATCTGTGTGAAGTATTGAGTACATGACCTATGTTATTTTGACTGGACAACTCATGAATCCTTTTCTTCTCCACTAATTTGATATTTCAAATTTATTTTGATTTTATTATACCATTCATGATATCTGGACCTTAGCTATATGATTATTATGTTATGGTTTGAATCAATGTGCTTTGATATAAAATCTTGGAAAGTAATCGAGAGTTCGATTAATTTCAACCAAATAATTACATAAAACCCTAATTAATATTAAAAAAAATGAACATTAAAGGTGTGTAGTGAACTCACAATGAACCCTTTATCTCATTTTTTCCCAAAATCCACTTGGTTTTTAAACTAATAAACTCTTTAAATTATTTTATTTCCTTAAAGATATTTTCAAAACCACCCACCTATTTTAGTTCTTCCTATTAAAAATATACACTCTAAACCCATCAAATATTTTTGAGAGACATCCTGGGGTCCTCCCTATAAACTAAATAAACTTTAAACCATTATCAATTTGATATGTCACAATAGTTTGATCAGTGGAAGGGGTTGTTGATATACGGTTGTGTGGTGGATTTTGCTATTGGTTTCCATGGTTGGTATGAGATGTGTTATGGGATTATTTTTTTTGTGGTTGGTGGATGGTTGTGGGATTTTTTCCGTTACCCTATAGTGTTCGAATACGATGGGGATAATTAAATAGTAAGTATGAGTGAGAAGATATTGAATAAACCATGGGTCATGAATGGAATACTAATAAATGAATGGGATAAATTTTATTGATGTATGAGAATGATTTGTCATAAAATATAGGATTGAATGAAATAATGAATGTAAAATGGTGTTTAAATAGTAAATATAAAAACAATGGGATGATTTATGTAAATATGGAAAATATGAATTCTTGTTATGGTGGTTTGGTATGAAAAAGTATTCCAGTTGATTATGTAGATATAGAAAATAGTTTATGAAAGGTTATGGGTGTTTGGTGATGTTTTTGGTTTGTTAAAGGGGATTTTGGGGATAAAAATTCTAGTTTGGGTTTATGTATGTCTAATTATACTTTTTATTTTCTTATTATTTCATATGAAACCCATGAAAGTCATATAAGCTTATTGATACTTAAATGTTTTGGGTTCCATTTGTTTTCCCCAAACATCTAGGTTGGAGAGAGGATAGATAGATGACTAATCCTATTCTCAAATATCCCTTTCCGACTTAGTATGGTTGTGGTGAAGGTATATTTTTGGGGTCATGTGTGGTAGGAGGAGGGTGTGATGCTTATTTCCATATTCACGATACCCTAATGCGATGGATGTGGTTATT
Organism: Viscum album; assembly: GCA_963277665.1. Taxonomy (NCBI): domain Eukaryota; kingdom Viridiplantae; phylum Streptophyta; class Magnoliopsida; order Santalales; family Viscaceae; genus Viscum; species Viscum album. The sequence goes on from OY728166.1 coordinate 858,236,644, forward strand.
ATTTTTCATGATATACCTAGAAGGTAATTCTATAAGGCGGAGATGGGGGGTGAATTTTAATTAAAAGATAAGTATAAATTTTTTATCCCACCAAAGTATTCAAGTTATCACAATTTATGAAATTTAATTAAACATTAAAATTATAGAAAATAATGATATATGAAGTGGAAATTTAGATAATCGTCAGTTTTGAAACACCAATGGAATATGATGAACAAGGGAAAAAACCATCTGTTAGAAAATAAACACCTTTCAATTGAAGTAATTATCAATTCATAAATATAAAAACATAGAGTAAAGGATAATTACCCCCATATTCCTTAAAATTATATTATTAAGATAAAAAAATTCTCTCATGAAGGCATTCAATTTTATCCAAATTAACATGAGATTCAAGGATATTAATCTAGGTATCTATTTATAAGCATGAAATTCCATGACATTCATGTCAGAAACACCAAGATTCAACAACCAAAAGATTCATCACCAATATAGTTAGTAATAGATTCCTAAAAACTAAATTTCATCATCAATAAAATATAAACAACTCGATTCCAAGCCTTGAAATCCCCATGATCAAAACAATCGAAAAAATCATTTCTACAAACTGGGAGATCCTCTATATAATTTTCTTAAACAAAATAATTACAAAAAAAATCTAAGATATGTTTTTTTTAAAAATACTCACAATAAATCTTTTAAAAAAATAATTAGGAAGAAAATACAATTGGAATTATTAGAAAATTAATATTTTATATACTTTGATCACAAGATTTCCAAGAAACAAGAATAATTATTTTTTTCCACAAAGAAGTTACATTATTCAAAGACACAAATTTAATTATAAGAATATGAAAACCTCAATATAAACTATATTAAAATCAGAAAAAGAAAAATATAATTTTTTATGGATTCAAAATCTCACTATATATTCCAATGAAATCAATTTGGGCCACTACAATTCTTGAGTAATTTTTGATAAAACAAATTTATACATAAAGATTAACAAAAATTATGTAAGAATAAATTAAAATACCAACACATAAGATAAGAAACAAAAACTTCTTGTGAAATAAAATTAACTTGAGTGTATTGTTATTTTAAAAAGGGAAAATATAATAAGAAAACAATTTAAACCCTCTCATATTCACCCCATTTTATATTGTCTAAAAGAAAACATTATAAAATTTAAGTAATGAAACACATTTAATTACCCCCAGTCTAAAATAGTTATTTTTATTTATTGATATATATTATAAAATTTTCATAGATAATAGCTCAATGATCAATGAAAGTTATAAAATTTACAAAAATATAGGATTAAAATCATTCTGCTAAGATATTATATCATAAATAATGTAAACTTTATGTTTACAACATTATCAAAATATTTAAATTCAATATTTTTGGGGAGATTTTGTAGTTATATTCTCGTGACTTCATTGCCTTGTCTAAAGATTATATACTATTGTTTTCAAATATGCTTACTCTAAATTCTTCATTTCCACTAATTATATTAAATAACATTTCTCCCTATCATAGTCTTCTATATTCTGTTCAACCAGTCTTTAATTCTCTTCATTCTCTTTAACAATTCAATTATGATGACTAGTGAAATTAATCATTTCATCAATATTTCTTATCTTACTATCATTTTGATATATCATATACTTAATTTTCTTGTCTCTAATTTTCTCATACTTAATAACTTTATTAAAAATTTGGAAATGACTTTTAGAAACTACTTTGAAAAAAACTTGATCAGATTTTAGTTCAACATACTAATTAAGTACATACCGTAGTGTACTAAAAGTATTGAAATTAGAGAAACTATCCATCATTTTATTTATTATTAAATTAATATTAAAAATGATAGAGATGATGTTATACATCCTTTAAAACTAAATTATGACTAATTCTTAGAGATTTTCACTAATTTGTATTATGGTTCTATGTTTTAAAATAATATTTTCTTCAATATTCCTCTTCTTCCTTATAAAATTTATTAGCCAACTTACATTTTCTGTTATTGAAATTTTAAAAAAATCAATAATTTTGGAATATTGACCATCCTTGAATATTTTATCATTATATTTAGTCTATTTAGTTTCTTTATGTGAATTTTCCTTTTCCTTATTTGGACAAAAAATTCTGATCCTTTAACATTTTTTTTTCTGAGATGGTGGTTTCATCATCCAAAAAACCACTAGAATTAAAATAATTAGATGATAATCTAGGAGAAGAACTTTTTGATACAGTAGAGATAGAGACTTCATGAGATTAAGAGGGTTTATGATGAACTTCAGTCATAGATTAAACCTCCATAGAGGTTAATAATTATTTAGTTATCATTAAGGAATAATTTCTTTTCTTCAAAGTTTCTTCTTGTTCAGAACCCTCCATCCTTATAGCTTTGGAAAATGATTTAAAAATTTTTAAATAGATTTTTAAACCATAATTCCTTTATTCTATAAACTTAATATATTACTTATCTATATATTTAATATAATCCCCATGATTTTTATACACATCTATAAATTCTTCATTAGTTGACCTTTTTTATGAGTTTGTGGAAGATCCCAAACTCTATATTCCGACTCCTATCTATTTTTGTCTTCCATTGTGTTTTTTATTTTATAACTTTTCTAGAGGTGGAGATTACGATCCACTATTAAAAAACCTATTTTCTTTTAGAATATAGATTAGCTATATTATAGTTATAGTATCCGAGTTTAATGGATTTTACTTGAATCTATTAGAAATTCTAGGACCAATCACTTATTTTTATCAAACTCTTAATAAGGACATTTTTAAAAGTTCTCACTTTGGGTATAATTATTAACTTCCCCATATTAGAACATATGGATTCACAACAATCCTATATGATCTTCACCAATTAAACTTACAAATATTATATAGAAAATAAAATATATACACATCTCAAATTTTCACTATGTATTATATCTCTTTATCTTAGATGAATAAAATATTAAAACCCTTGAAACACTATTCTGAATATAGGGTCCTAATGATTAATTTTATAAACATTTTCCTTGATCAATAAAGGTATTGATTCCACTTTTATCTTGAAAATATACTATAATATCTATATGTTTATGGGATAAAAAAAACTATCCTTCTAGAGGTAATTATAATAATACCACCAACACTTTTATATATGGAAAGAATTCAACTTTTCATACTAAAACCCTAACTTTCTTATCTTTTCTAGATTCATCAAAAATTGATGAACAATAAAATTATTGAATAAAATGTTGGTAGTAGAGATCATGATATTCATCGGTTAACACATGATCCTCACATCCTTGAAAATGAAAAACCTATTTCATAGAGTATTCACCTTGATCGTACAAAACATTATTGACTAATATTTCTTTTTCAGTAATTTCTCTAGAATATTTCATGATAGAAATGTAAATTATAAAGAGAGAAGTAAAAATTATCAAATGAAACCCCACACCACTTCACAATTGATATATAAAACATACTATGGGAACACATGGGTGTTTTAATACATCTTGTCTTCCATTTATCTATATCTTTTAAGACTTATGAATTGGTCCACAAAAAATCATGAAAAAGTAGAAACCACCAAAATTTTAAAAAAAAATTAATTTCAAAACAAAAAACTGAAACTTCAATCTTTAAATTATAAAATGGTTTCAAAATGAATCCAGATGAATAATAAATTAAACCTATTGGAAAATATAATGAAGAAATGTATATTAACAAAATTAGTTAAAACATAGAACACATATGATAAGAAAAAATAAAATATACTTCCTAAAAGTTATAGTAATGACCCGAAATTTTGAATAAATTTTGTTTCCTAACATTGTGTGTTATTTTATTTTATGCTCAACAAAACTATTTCATTTAATAAAATGAGTGTAATTAAAATAAGACTGTTGGATTTCGACTGTTATATGACCGTTGGTCAATATGACTGTTGGTCAATATGACCATTGAAAACTAACTGTTATGATTATTTTCTATAAATATAAGTGATCATGATTAATTAATATAGAATGAAGATTCAATGGCCCCATCCAGTAGTCTTGGGCCGATCAAAGCCCATCTGACAGAACTCGAGAAGGAGGTAGCTCCTTTGAGATTTGCTCTATAACAAACCCCTGCCGAACTTCATCATGTAAAGCTAGAATGGAATTTCCTTCACGAGAAGTTCAACCTGATAGAAATCAGTACTCGGGAAATGTTGGACAAGCCGCCCCAAGATTCTATCACCCTAGCACACCATACTCTTAGGTCACGTGCTGGTGTTATAAGGGGCTATGTAACGAGACCGTAACTGCTTGTGTAATCCTTTGATTTAAATAAAAATTGTGATTTATTTTTATGGTGATGTTTGTGAATTTTCAAATCTCCGGATAAATATAGTATGCATATTATTGATGAATTTTAGAAAAAGGATATTTTAAAAATATTTATGTAAACCTTAAATAATTAATAATGTGTGATGATTTTCAGAAAATGGTCTTCCACAGTTATGTTCAGTATGAAATTTAGAGTCTAATAAGATCAACTTATTTTTTTGATGAATATTAAATTATCAATAGTGATTTTACACTTATGATTAGTAATGTGATAAAATGGATTATGTAACCTCACATAAGAAATTATTAATATAATTTAGGCACCTTGATTATGTAGTGTGATTCAATAAAATTGGTAAATAACTATTTCAGAAATTATTGGTTAAGTATTAGTTTTTTTTCAGGGGAATAGAATTTTATATTTAAAAATTAGATAAAAAATATTTAGGAAATTATTTTCATAAAATGGAGTTCATTTTTGAAATTAGAGCATCGATATTTGGTTAAGGTGAATTTTAAAGATTTTTATAAAATAGTTGAATTTTCAGTGAATAGTGTTTTTATTTAAAAATTAAATTAAAAATATTTAGAAAATTATTTTCATAAAATGGATCAAATTTTCGAAATCAGAGCATCGATATTTGGTTGAGGTGAAATTTTGGGATTTTTCTGAGAATGTTGAATTTTCAGTGAATAGTGAAAATACAGTTTTTGAGTTGCGGGTGTTTAATGACATCATTAAGGATGTAATAATTATGAAATAATTCTGGTCGACTTATAAATAGTAAGATAAGGTATTATGTGTCCCAAGTGGCCAATAACATGGGAAAATACCTTGGTTATGCTAATGGTTTTTCCAATACCATCGATGAGGTGTCCCTTGGAAATTAATGCTTTGTCCCCTCACTTCTCCTATAAATACCAAACCTTTACCTCATTCATTTAATTTCCAAATCCTCACAAATGATGTTATGTTCTCTTTACCTCTCAATGAGTCCTCCCAAGGTTCCCTCAAGCCTCCCAAGGTCCCGACGTTCATGCTTTCAAAGGTATTTCTTCAATGTAAGGGATCTTTTCACCCTCCTCTTTTAAGTCATGACTTCCTTTATGCTGTGTCTTATAATTTACATCTATTTATGTTGAGGGTATGTTCTTATATGTTCTAATTTCTTTCCATTTCATGTCTAATTATAGATAGACCTTTTCCGCTCTCATTAATTTGTTTTCTGAATTTTTAAGTGACGCCGTTAGGCTACCGAATTTCTCATAAAATAAATCACACCTTCTCTTTTCTTTCATGTTTCCATTTCATGTGGTATGTCATTCAAATACCCATACCATGATCTTATTTAGTATTCATACTTTATTATGAATTATTTATGAGTGGGTGACCCTTGTCTCCTCTCTTTTCAATGTTTTCTGAAACCTTTTTATATTGCTATTATGCTGCTGAAATTTCATCTCAAAATTTCTATCTCTCTCTCTCAGAAAATTTTACTGTTCATTTATATGAATACCCAGACTTATTTAGTTTCCATGGGTGAAAATATATATATATATATGATATATTTTATTCTGGAATTTATATAAATATAACCCTCACTCCCTTTCCATGGGTTGTAAATGAAATAATGATCATATTTTTATGCTCTTGTTAAACATCATGATTTTGATATTAAACCCATTTCTTTCATTATCTGTGTGTTATTTGTGAAATGTTTTATTAAGATATATGTGGATCACATGAAATTAAAGACATATTAAGGGTTATACCTGATAGCTCTCCAATTCATTGGGTAAATAATTAATCTCTAGAGATGAAAGATTTTACGATACCTTGGTGAATAACCTTGGTAATATTTATGACACCATGGGGATGAACCATGGTGATATATTCATGTATGTATAAATGAAATGTTGTATCCACATATTAAAATAATTATTCAAGTTCCTTTCATTATGATATTCCTATTATTTCATTTCTCATGTCTCTATGTTTTTATTCAAGTTCTTATTGATACCACAATTACATTGATTCCCTTGTTTACCCTTACCGGGCCTTCGGCTCACCCTTTCCTTTGATGTCTATCTCCAGGATATGAGATTCAGTAAATGTACATAGGATTAAACTTTGATGAAGCATTTCAAGCGGTTTAGAAGAATGTTTTATGTTGTTCTCATGTTTTATGTTCCTGATTTCCAAGACACTAGACTTTGAAGATCATCTGTTTGTAAAATGTAATGAAATGTTATGTAATAAAAAATGTGGAATTCTATAGTTGGTATCAAAGGATAGATTAGTTATTTATGGAAATTAGGATATGAAATCTTTAGGAATAAACCTATAGAAATGTTTAAATATAGAAAATTTTCCAGGTATTTTGGTGAGTATTGAGTAAGTGGTTTATCAAGAAAATACATCTGTGTCTAGATACGAGCAGGTAGAGGTGGCTCTGGAACAGATGTAAATAGGGGTAAAACCCAAAAAAACCACTTTGAGCTAGAGTCGAATGGGAACTGGTACACGACAATGGGCCTTTCTACACTCTTGGTTACGACACTCCCAGGGGATATGTTTGGTTAATCACAACCTTTTTATGAATCATTATGAAGGAATTATAGAAAAAATGTAATTGTCAAATCATGAAGTTTTAAGACATAAAATCCTTTTTAGTTAAAATATTCGTAAATGAAATAAGTTTCTCACGAAGGATTTATTCTTTTATAAAATGCCCCCATTGTCTAGGAATACGTTGATATATTCCCTAAGGAGTTACTCGGACCTCCCCCAGAATGAGAGGTAGAGTTCTCCATTGAACTCATACTTGGATCTCATCTGATGTAAAAGACCCCCTATAGGATAGAAAATGTGGAGATAGAGTAATTAAAGAAACAACTACAAGATCTTTTGGAGAATGTGTTTATCTGACCAAGTGTTTCTCCTTGGGGAGCACCGGTTCTCTTTGTGAAGAAGAAGGATGAATCGATGTAGCTATACATTGATTATAGAGAAATGAATGGGATCACAGTGAAGAAAAAAATACTCTCTTCCAATAATTGATGAATTATTTGACCAACTTCATGGTGCTCAATTCGTCTCTAAGATTTATCTTCATTCTGGTTATCATCAATTGAGGCTGAAGAATGATGATATTCCAAAAACTTCCTTCCAATAAAGATATGGGCATTATGAGTTTGTTGTTATGCTCTTCGGATTTAGTAATGCAACTTCTATTTTATGGATCAAGAATAAGTTGATTTTGGAAACTTATGTTTTATCAAATAGATATCCTTTGTATAGGAAAATGATTTGGTGATTAAATGATAAAGGTTTTTTTGGATGATGTTTTCTCTTTTGGAGTACTATATGCCTAAGATACTACAAGATTTAAATTGAGGAGGAATGGTTGAATTTTTTTGTAAGAATTTATGTGTTTATTTTGGACATATGGTGATTTGGGTTATTTCTGGAAAATGATAAACCTAGCATAAGGAATATGTGAATAGGTTAATTACACTTTGGTATGATACTTTAATAGTAGTCGATGTTATTTAGAGATAAATGTTATGATTTTTTGGGGAATTCTATGTGATTAAATCCTTCTATGTTTTGGGCTCCAATCTTAGTTTGGATTATTCTAAAGAATTTTAAGGATGATTGTGTATTTAATGCTATTTCTGGAACATTGGGAACTTTTTGATGAATTTTGGAGATTAATAGTAATATTTCTTTTTATAAAGTATTATCCTTTTTGGGGAATATATGATATCGTAATAACCATTTTAGTTTTAGTTTATGACTAAAGACAAAGGAAAAATATAGTTATTCTTTTGTGGATTATGTGATTCTCTAGAAGATGATTCTTGTGCTTTTGATGGGACCATGTTTTTTAGAATGCTCATTGTTTGGAGAAAAGATTAGTCTTGGTGGAAACTTATTAAGGGAACAAACTCTACTTGAAGGTGCGTATATTTCCATATGTTTTTATTCTATGTATTAAATGAATTATGAAAAATTATTAAAAGGAACGTAAAACAAAAAAATTGTTTGTTTACATTTCCTACTGGGTAATTAAAGACCGTTTAACACATCATAAGTTTGTAATCTTCTTGTGGTTAATTTTCTCCAAATCATGCTTTCTATCACTCTCTATCAAAACTTAAAGCTTTATTTTCTCTTCCAAATCCATGTTTTCAAACATGGAATCCTAATATGGGTTATCTTGGTAGACCTTTGTACTTCCCTTTCTTTCTTTTAATGTAATAGTTTTGATGACTTTTTTTCCGATGTGGGAATTTCATCAAAATATCCAAGCCCAATTTTAAAATTGCGATTACACAATTTCTTAAGGGGGAAGGATTGTAACGACCCAAAATTTTGAATAAATTTTGTTTCCTAAATTTTTGTGTTATTTTATTTTATACTCAACAGAACTATTTCATTTAAAAAAATGAGTATTTTTAAAATAAGAACGTTGGGTTTCGACTGTTATATGATCGTTGGTCAATATTACCATTGGAAACTAAATGTTTCAATTATTTTCTATAAATACTAGTGATCTTGATTAATTAATATAGAAAGAATATTCGATGGCCCCATCCAGTAGTCTTTGGCCGATCAAAGCCCATCTAATAGAACTCAAGAAGGAGGTAGCACCTTTGGGCTTTGCTCTGGACCAAACCCAAGCCAAACATCATCGTGTGAAGCTAGAACAGAATTGCCTTCAAGAGAAGTACTAGCTGATAGAAATCATTACTCGGGCAATGTTGGCTGAGCCGCCCCAAGATTCTATCACCCTACCACACCTTACTTTTAGGTCATATGCTGGTGTTATAAGGGGCTATGTATTGAGACCATAACTTCCTTGTGTAATCCTTTGATTTAAGTAAAAATTGTGATTTCTTCTTATGGAGAAGTTTGTTAATTTTCAAATGTCCGGATAAATATTGTATGCATATTATTGATGAATTTTAGAAAATGGATATTTTTAAAAAAAATTATGTAAACCTTAAATAATTAATAATGTGTAATGATTTTCAAAAAATGGTCTTCGACAGTTATGTTTAGTAAGAAATTTAGAGTCTAATAAGATCAACTTAATTTTTATGAATAGTAAATTATGAATAGTGATTTTACACTTATGATTAGTAATGTTATCAAATGGATTAAGTAACCTCACTTAAGAAAGTATTAATATAATTTAGGCACCTTGATTAAGTAATGTGATTCAATAAAATAGGTAAATAACTATTTCAGAAATTATTGGTGATGTATTAGTTTTTTCGAGTGAATAGTTTTTTTATTTAAAAATTAAATTAAAAATATTCAAAAATTTATTTTCATAAAATGGAGTTCATTTTTGAAATCAGAGCATCAATATTTGGTTAAGGTGAATTTTTTAGGATTTTTCTGAAATAGTTGAATTTTTAGTGAATAGTGTTTTTATTTAAAAATTAAATTAAAAATATTTAGAAAATTATCTTTATAAAATGCAGATAATATTTGAAATCAGAGCATCAATTTTTGGTCAAGGTGAAATTTTGGGATTTTTCGGAGAGAGTTGAATTTTCGGTGAATAGCGAAAATACTGTTTTTGAGTTTCTGGTGTTTAATGACATCATTAATGATGTAATAATTATGAAATAATTCTGGTCAAATTATGAATAGTAAGATAAGGTATGAGGTGTCCCAAGTGGCCAATACCATGGGTTTTCCAATACCACCGATGAGGTGTCCCTTGATAATTAATGTATTTTCCCCTCAATTCTCCTATAAATACCAAGACTTTCCTTCATTCATTTCACCTATAAATCCTCCCCAATGATGTTATGGTCTCCTTACCTCCTAAAGAGTCCTCCCAAGGTTCCCTCAAGCCTCCCAAGGTCCTGAACTTCAAGCTTTCGATGTTACTCTTCATGGTAAGGGATCTTTTAACCCTCCTCTTTTACGTTATGACTTCCTTTATGTTGTGTCTTATAATTTCCATCTCTTTATGTTGAGGGTATCTTCTTATATGTTCTCATTTCTGTCCATTTCACATCTAATTATGGAGATACCTTTTTCACTCTCATCAATTTGTTTTTTGAATTTTTAATTGACACGGTTAGGCTACTGAATTTCTCGTAAAAGAAATCATATCTTCTCTTTTCTTTCATGTATGCTTTTCATGTGGTATGTTATTCAAATACCCATAACATGATCTTATTTAGTACCCATACAGTATTATGAATTATTTATGAGGGGGTGACCCTTTTCCCCTATTTTTTCAATGTTTTCTAGAACCATGTTATATAGACGTTATGCTGCAAGAATTTCATCTCAAAATTTCTAACTCTCTCTCTCAAGAAATTATATTGATCATTTATATGAATACCCATACGTATTTCATTTCCATGGGTAACCATAAATATATAAATATGATATATTTGATTCTGTAATTGACATACATATAACCTTCACTCACTTTCCATGGGTTATAAATGACATAATGATCTTATTTTTAAGCTCTTGTTAAACGTCACGATTTTGATATGAAACCCATTTCTTTCATTATATAGTAGTTATTTAGGAAATTTTTTATTAAGATATATGTGGATCACATGAAATTTAAGAAATATTAAGGGTGCGACCCGATAGTGCTCTAATGCATTGAGTAAATAATTAATCTCTATAGATGACATGTTTTACGATACCTTGGTGAATAACCTTGGTATTTTTTTTATAAAACCTTGGGGTTGAACCATGGTGATATGTTCATGAATGTTTAATGAAATGTTGTTGCCACATATTCAAGTTATTATTAATGTTATTTTCATTATGATATGCATATTCTTTCATTTTTCATGTCTTTATGTTTTTATTGAAGTTATTATTAATACCACAAGTACATTGATTCCCTTGTTTACCCTTACTGGGCCTTCTGCTCACCCTTTCCTTTGATGTATATCTCCAGGATATGAGATGCAATAAATGTACATAGTATTAACCTTTGATTAATCCTTACAAGTGGTTTAGAAAAATGTTTTATGTTGTTCTCATGTTTTATGTTCCTGATCTCCAAGACACTAGACTTTAAAGATCCTTTGTTTGTAAAATGTAATGAAATATTATGTAATAAAAAGGAGGGATGATATAGTTATCTACCATATTAATTTCTTAATATTATTATTTTGAAGATGGTTCCTGAAAATACATTTAATAAAATTCATATCATCAGATAAAGATATTAAGAAATATAATAACTAAAATGTATTAAAAATTTATCCAAATAAATAAGAAAACTACCTCTCAACGAGAGAGTTTAATAAATATATTTTTAAAACAATAACATTTATAAAAGATTCATAAAGATGTTAAGTTACAGTAAGTTAAAAAAATATTACCAGGAACCAAGAAATAGAAATATAAATAATAGTTTTTAATGAATTCACTTGATTAGAAATTAATTCCTAAGAAACCTAACTTATTTAGGTATAGTTTTATTCACAAAGAGTTCCATTATCACCCAAATTTTTATAATGTTTAAGTTTATGAAGTTCCTTAGTTAAATAACCTCCATGATGTCTAAAGTAATAGATACAATTTAATGATAATAGCTTTGTCTAGTGTCCACCCCTTTCACATTTTAGAAAAAAAGGTCTACAGTTAGGAGAAAAATATTTTCTTGATAAAATCATCTCTTGGTGGTTATAATCTTCATTATAAAAAATTCATATTAGGTCTCAACATCCCGAAAAATTTATAAATTGATTTTTTTATTAGTAATAAAGTGAGTTTTATGTTTTTTAAATGTTTTAATAACAATGTTTAGCTTAATATTTTTACTCATAAGTTCTATACATTTAATGGAAGTTGTTTTTTCTTCTTTATTCATAACATTCATAAAAAGATACATATATTCATTTTTTCTCAGAAATTAAAATCATTACAATATCTTTATCCCTTTTTAAATATGATACAAGATTAGTATTTTATTTTTTCACTTTATCCAAATTTTTTTATTGATTTTATAAGTTCATATTTATTTTCATCAATTTCTGTCTTATTATTTTTTTATCTCTTAAAAAGCTTCTGATAAGTAGTTTTAATATGCTATGTATTCTATAATTTTTTACATGGTTTGTAGAGAACTTTATACCTCACCATAATATTGTGTTTTAATATCTTATGAAAATAAAAATTATTTTCATAATGATAATTTAGATTTTTTTTCTTCAATATTTCTGAATTTTTTTTCATTCAATGGTGAATATTTTGGAATGTTATCATTGAATATACTAATTCTCCTATTATCATCGCTATCATTCAAAAAACTATAAGAAGATATGCTTTCACTAATACTAGTTATATTATTTATTTCCTTTAATACTTTATTTTAAATTATTTATAAATATTTATTTAACTTCTTATCTCTTAATTTCAATCTATGACAACTTGGTCATATTTATCCATTTTTCTTACACTCATTGTATATAATATCTGCTGATTATTACTTTTTACATTTATATTTCCTATTATTCATTAATAAATTACACACAAATATCCTTCTCTCCAACTAAGCATATACTCCCCTAGTAAATCTAGGAAATATATTATCCCAAAATCATTTAGAACCTCTCATTTTTAAAGTAACTAGTTAATAAGTTTTAAATATCAAACTCAAAGCTCCATAATTTGATTCAAATGTGACTTCATTTTTCACTTTCTCATTTTCTATATCCCACATAAAAGGATTTTTATATAGCATATATGTCCCATTTAAATGATCAAAAATTAACTTTGAGATATTATTTGTATCATCTATAATTTTCTTCTCTGATTCACATTCATTTAGACGTATTTCATTAATTTTCTCTATAATATGATCATTCGATATTTATTTCTCAATAAGAGATTGATTTTTTTTGAAAACAGTCTTAAAATGTTAATGCATATATGAAATTTATTCATTTAGTAAGAAATCAAATTATTGATAATTCATTCTTAAAAAAAATATTTAGTCTTTAATACTTTAGAAATATTTGAAGTTTGTAATTTTCAACTTATTCTATATTCCATTAGATACCTAACAAGATGAAACTTGACTATATATATTTCATTTAATAACTCATAGAAGAGGATTTACCACACAAAAATTTAATTAAAACTATTATTGTTCATATCAGGTAAAAGTAGTGACTTCTTTCTCTAGAGTTTTATAACTTTTGGTTAGTATAATGAGATTCTTAGCTCTAGTGTTTATAATAAATGCCTTTATCCCATCACCCCAGTATTATTAATATCCTTTATAATATATCATAGGTCTATTAGGATTGATATTACCTATAGAACCAATAGTAAACCCTACCATTAAACAAACTTTTCTATACCACATGGTTAGCATAAGGAAACCAAGATACTTTCGATGAACAAATAGAAATTATAAAAATAAGAGATGGATATATCTCAGATATAGAGACCCAATCTCATTCTAAATGTTGTCCTAGATATACTAGGTAGGTAAAGGTATAAAAAGTGGGGGTGAATTTTAGTTAAAATTAAAATATTTTTTTATGCAACTCAAGTATTTAAATTATAGGAATTTTTAGAATTCCATTAGACTTAAAATTTGGAGAAAATATGATAAAGACATGGAAAATTAAGAAAATTGGTAGTTATAAAGAACTAATGGAATATAATTCCCACCAGGAAAAAATATCTATTAAAAAATAAACCCCATCCAACTAAATTAATAATCCATGTGGAAATATAAAACTAAAAAAATAGTAAAGGACAATAACCATTATACTAATTAAAAGGATATTATTAAGAGAACTCCCTTCTATCAGGAACACCATTTATTTTATCTAAAGAAGCAGAAAATTATATGAATTGAATCTAGGTATAACATTCCAAACATATAATTATTTGATTGATATTCAACCACTAGAATCTTCTCTAACACTATTGTCAATGGTATATTCCAAGATAAAGAATGTTTCCATTAATTTGACAGAAAAAACACATCATAGAACTAAAATCCCCCCCAATTAACAAAATTTAAAAAATTATCTTCAAAAAATATGAAGATCCTTGACACAATGATAAAAAAAATAAAAACTAAAAAATCATGCTATGATATTTACACAAAAATCATCATAATGGAACTCTAATAAAAACACTCATAAATAAAATAAATTCGAAAGAAATGAAAACAACAAGCTATTTTAGACTTTGATCATAATAGTTAAAATAAATATTAATCATTAATTTGTTTTATTTAGAAACAACTATATTCATAAACATAACTTCAACAGATAGATTCCATAAACACTAGGTTCATTTGTAATGAAATTAGAAACAATAATATCTATCTTCTAGTGGATTTAACATCTTATTGAATCTTATGATGAATTCAGTATACACTAATGAAATTCTTGATTAATTTAAAAAAAAATAAATTATACAAAATTTTAAATGAAAATTATGTAACCATAAAATGAAAATTAAACACATAAGATAAAAAACATCATCTTCAAGTAAAATCATATTAACATGAATGTATTGTCATTTTAAAAACTGGATACAAACTAAGTCTCTAACTTAACAATTACATGGTTATATTAGTGGCCCAATGATAATGAGTACGTTAGACCCTTAATAGGTTGGGGTAGGTAGAGTTGAGATTTGACCCACTTCGAGGGTGATATGTGTATTTGGACCGGTGCCAATAGGAGATGTTGGTCCCTTAGAAGGTTCAGATAGGTATAGCTGCAGTTTGATCCATATCAGATGTGATTTGATACATGGTTATGGATTTGATGATATAAAAGGGATGAAATCACTAGTATATTTTTGGTTGGGGAGTGATAATGAAAACCCTATGGGGAAGTGGTGTTGGGTATCATTTTTTCTATATATTTTTATTATGTTTTTACACTTGGATCTGCTATTTATTGAGAAGAATTTAGAGAGGATGAGTAACCTTTACCTTAGTAATTTTTTTGGTTATTCTATTTATTAGTTAAAGAATTATTGTGCTCCTCTCACATTTTCACGTGAGCTCTTAAGGAGTATCCAACTGAGAATACATATCATGTTCAGTACTATATATATGAATATGTTTTTAAAGTTTCCAAGATGGATTTTGTGATTGATATGGACATTAATTTCTTAGAGATAGAAATTTCCATTGGAGATATTTCATTTGGAATTATTTTGGTATCTTACTTTAAATACTTGAATTGTATGATATATCAATCATTATGGTTTACTATGTGATTTTTATTTATTTTAGATTATATAATTGATTGGTGTATTTTGTGTGTTATGTTCTTGGGATATGTGAGGGAAATTATTCCCATTTACATGTTTTCTACCCTCAATGCTTGTCACCATTACATAACCTATTAGTGGAGGGAAACATGGGTTGCTTTTGTCTTTAATGAATGTCGATGAGGGGTTCCCAGTTGGGTTCGGTAATGAAAAAGTTATATCAGAGCTGTAGATAGGAGTTCATAACTGGTGAAGATTTAATGGGAATGGTAGGGGAGTAATGTTAATCAATCATAGTGTGTGATGTAGCATGGGATACCGACTAGAAAATAAGTTATTATTCACCCTTGTGATCTGATGCAAGTAATTTATAATGAAAGAACATTATAGGTGAGATAATATTGATTGTGTGGTAGAGAACTAGGAGAGGTATATATATCATTTCTAATTACACTTTTTTAACATATGTGTTTCGGGGAAGCTAAAATGATTCTAATGAAATGAACCTTAAATGAATTAAAAGATACTATTATTATTATTTTGTTTACTTATTTTTAATTATTCTTAATGGTCACCATCTATATATATTTTATTTTATTCAGGTTAAAAAATGATCTTTTTGACCATCAAAAGACTGATCTAACTGAGGAGGATGAATTTTGGAGTAATATTCTACGCAAGTTCCAATTTTAGAGGATAGATAAGTATGAGGGGATTGTATGTGATCTGAAAACAGAGTACTGGATATAGTAGATAAATATCACGTTCAGTTTTATCTGATCTAGGGTTGAGTATTGGGTTCCACTAGTTATTAGTTAGATGCGAGGAGTAGTGTGTTAGTGATTGATTCTGTATCTTGTGGAGTGGATGAAGGCTGATGTTTCATGGGATGATTTGTAGTGGTAGTTATGTGTAAAGTTTTTATCATCTATGATGAGGTTAGTGATGTGGTATAATATGCTCTCCCTTCATTAGGGGTTCCTGAGCATGTAGGACATAAATATTAGATTTAATTACCCACTTCGCCTCACCCATGATATTTTACTAGATGAGGTGTCTAGAGAATGTCGTTTAAAGGAAGCACTGTGATTGACTATTCATTATGTAGTCGCCCCATTTACACCGCCTATGTATTTGGAGGTGTAGAAATATATTGAGGTTATTGAGAGGATTCATGCATAGATAAGATCATCTCAAGAGGGAATTCATCAAAGACCATGAGGTTCAAGTTTGTTGGAATAGGATGTGATGTTATTAATTTTTAGAGGTTTTAATACGTGGGGTGCTAACCTCAAAAATTTTCTTCCCATCTCTCTAGGGTTTTCATTTCCCATATACCCCCTAGGAGATCTATACCAATGTGATTTATTTTTGGAATTTATGGTCATCAATGATATTGATGTCAGAATATTCTTGGGGCTCAATATTGTGTTGGTGGATGGATTCCTTACCCTCCCTATCCATAGTTTCTCTTTAGGACATATCCAAAATTGAAACAACATAATTATGTACCAATAAGAGGAGTCAAAGATGGTAGAGTCAAATCACATGATTTCCCTCTCCCTCAAAGACATTGGGATGAGAAAAGTCATTGAATTTGTCTTCCATGATGTGGAAGAGGAGCTAAGTGTGTACATTTGCATGCTATGGAGATGCCAAAACCAAATGAGTTAGTGATTGTCTGATGAACCATTTGTTTATCTTCAACCTTTTATTTTTATTTACTTGGATATGGAATATCATACACCTTTATTTGACCCACCCAGGTATGAGCCTTAGGAATCAGGTTGATAGTCTTTTAGTATCTGATGTATTAGCTATGCTAGTTTGAGGGCAGATGATCTTACTTGATGTTTACTGGGGTTTTAATCTAATTATAGGGAGACATCATTCACCAAGTGATTTATTTTTATTTTAGATACAACTATATAATGTCATTCAAGGCATTAAATAGTTGTATTCAGTATATGACATAATTGACTGTTTCTACATGAGAGTGGTTTTTTATAATGAAGAGGGACATTATGTGATATTAATTAGCAAGAGAGATGATTAGGTGGGTTATAGGCCTTTAGAGTCTATTTTATTATAGTCGGTAGTGGTATCCTTAGATTTAGTAGAGGAATCCATGGTGGATATTCTCTATGTCGTTGAAGAGTTTCTGAATGTCTTCTTCAAAATGTTTGTAACCCAACCCCCTTTAAGAGGAATCAAGTTTTTGATATATTTTTATCTGAGTATATCTATTATTTTTATGGATTCTTATTAGAGAAACATTTTAAGATGTGTGGGTTAAGGATCTAGGATAACGAATTGACGAATAAAGGAATCATTTGACCTAGTGTGTCATTATGGGGTTCTCCAGTGTTATTATCTAAGGAGGATGTTGGTATGAGAATTTTTATTTACCAAAAGTGTCTAAATCAAGTGAAAATAAAGGTCCATTACCCCCTTTATAGTATTGATGATTTTTTTGATCAGATGATAGTATCCAATTAGTTTTTAAATATTGATTTTCTGTCTGGATACCATCAGATGAAGTTGATGGTGGAGGATATCCTCAATACTTATTTTAGGTGTCTCTATGGGAACTTTATGTTCATGGTTATTGCATTCAGTGTCATGAACACCCTAATTATTTTCATGGGACTCATGAAATCCATGTTCCCTGAGTTTTTGGATCATTTTATAATAATATCCATTGAAAACATACTCATATACTCATAGTCATAAGAGAAGCATGTAAAGTATCTTAGAGACGTTTTATAGATCCCTCAACACCGTTAAATCTACTGGAAGGTGTCCAAGTGAATGTTTTTGATGCGGGAGGTGAATTTTCTTAGGAATGTGGTTCCCAGTAAGGACTAGTAGTCGACCTTTTGAAGGTTTATGTAGTTGTTTCCTGGGAATCACCCATGAACATTGCACTTGTCCATAGCTTCCACAACATTATTGGATATTATCAATGTTTTGTGTCTAACTTTTTTAGATAATATATTCATCAATATACTTGACTAGGAAGGACTATACCTTATTATAGATTGATTATTTTTAGGTATATTTTTACTACTTGAAGAGGATGTTGATCAGTGCTATTTTCCTTCACATTCAAGAGGATGAAATGATGTTTACAATTTTTTGGGATGAATCTCATCTTTGGTTGGGATATATTTTGATGTAGTAGAGGGTAGTAATTTCATATTGTTCTAGGAAGTTATTTCCCCACAAGTGCAACTACACCACCCATTATCTTTAGTTGGTGGTGGATGTTTTTCTCTCTAAATTTATGGAAACATTGCCTCATCGGTAATCACTTTTTGTTCTTTATGGATCACAAGAGTCTGAGGTCTATTTTCTCTTAATGATATTTGAATCTATATCAATGAAGGTTGATAGAGTTATTGAAAGACTATTATTTCAAGATCTACTACTCTCTAGTAGAGGGGAATGTAGTTGTTGATATGGCGAGTAAGAAGCCATAGGGGGATGTTGTTTAATATTTGGGATATGGTTAGAGGGTGATAAATGAGCCTGTAGTTATTTATCTTGATGTGGAGTATGATGGTGGTAATGGATACCTATACTAGATTATATTACAATCAGTTTTTTTACAACTGGTTGAGTAGTCTTAGTTGGTAAACTTGTTTGAAATATGTATTATAAAATCATCATATGATATAACATGAGTTCATAAGAAGATATCACACACCAATGATCATGATCTGTAGAATTCCAACCATCATAACTTCCTACATCTTAGAGAACCAGAATTAGAAAATCTGATACATCCTAATCACTACCACTAAGTTGCAGCTCCCATACACTCATCTGAGTAATACAAAAAAAATAATTCACGTAATGGAACAATAAGTAAATTAAAATGGGCACATGAAGATTATGTGTTTCAAGATTTCATACTACTTCCATGAGAGAACATTTCTAATTCTTAATTCTAATAGAAATACAAATATTACAATAACTATAGAAAAATATTTAAAGATTAAACTTATTCTAAATTAGAAACCCTTTGAGGTTACTCTCAAATTTCAATACAACATCTAGGACCACCATTGTTTTATGTAGTTCCTCATCCGATTGAGAAGGTAGAACTTACATAAAAGAGTTATAGTCAACCCTATAATGGATTCTTAATTTTTCTATAGAAAACATCTCCTCAACCACTATACCTAGTAAAATGTCACAAATACTCATCCACTTAATTGATTCCTACAAAGCCCAACTTCCAATTGACTTAGACCAAACTGTATAGCCCATTGGAAGATCAACATATTCTTGAAAACATACATGAATGCTAAAGTTTCCAACTGCCGCTGCCTTGAATGGACTAAAGGGTTTATTAGAGTTACTTATTATGGTAAATTAAATATAGAAATTAGATTAAATTATTCACCATACTAATAATATAATAGTTGAATAATTCTTTAAGGATGTATTCAACATCCTGTAACACTTATGAAAAAATAACCCCCCTTCTTTATGCATGTAATGTTCTCTACTATCTTTTATTCACCTGAGTCAAATTGAGGAACAATTGTATATTAGGCTTTTGTAGAATAAGAAATTTTTGAAAATATCAGTCAAAATTTTCTTTCTAGATATCTTCCATTTCTTTAAATCCTTTTCTTATAGTAGATTCTATATGAAATAGAATTTTAGGACATTGTGTTTCATTCTTACATGAAACACTAGTTTCCTAGAATAGTGACTTACACTTTCATTATCATCGGATAACACTCCCACTTAAAAAACCTTTCCAATATCCTTGATTAATGGAATCAACTATATTAACCCTTTTATAACTCTTGTAGATACTATATAATCTATTTCTATTATAACAAAAGTTACCATATTTACAAAAAACAAATGAAAATTCTTCTTCCAATCACAAAAAAGCTTCATATTGTACTCTTATGTATTTCCAAATCCCCATAACATCTAAATCCATGAATCACCGCAATGGATATTATTACCCAAATATTAATTATGTATCCTTGAATCCTTTTAACTATCAAATGATTCACTTCATGTATTCCTAGTGATCCCTTCTAGGGTTTTACATAAACACTCTCACTACTCTTAATGTAAAGGTAATGTATTTCTATGTATAAATCATTTTGTACATTAGAATTCTAATATTCGATGCATAAAATACTTTCACTATGTAGTAGGACTTATCTTCTAATAAAAGTTATTGTGCCTTGGATAAACTAAAGTGTATCACAAGAGAGATCGAGAAAGGTTTACACTCAGTCATTTGAAAATTTTCAATGATATTATGGATGTATTATTTCATGGATAACACCAAAGTATTCATTTAATCAACTTGATCTTAAGTGGATGGATGCTTTCCTTAAACCTTTGATTCAACTAAATTATTATCATTTTAAATAATCTTCTCATTGAATAGAATTTTTTGAATCCTGATTATTTGAAAATCTTCAATATCCCACATCCTGGAACCAAAGTATTCATTTCCACATCCAATAGGGAAATACACCTTAGACTTGGATTCATTTTTTCTCTATCTTTAGCCTTGATGTGGAGATATGGAATATTTATGGATAATTTAAGGTTCTAAAATTTTGTTAACTTACCAAAAAATATATATTTAGGTATACTCATTCCCATAACTATTGATGGAATTATATTGGATAAGTATGAAATAATGTTGATTTCTTTCAGCCAAATGGCCTTGGGAATTCTGGAGTGAACACAAATGCATATTTATTTCTTAGTCATAGTCTGGTTCATTATCTCTAACACAAAATTTTAATATGGTGTTTTGGTTAATATCCTTTTTATCCAGATCATTTTCTTCTAGAAAAATTTATAAAACTTTCTATCACTATACTTTAAGATATTATTTTATCTATGGCACATCAATTTTTAACCACTTTCTCTTTCTACCATGGATTTATACTCCACAAAGGCACCAAGGACATCAGACTTATGATTATGTAAATAAACCCATTTGTTCTTTATAAAATCATTAATGAATATAATAATGTAAAGATATACTCCATGATATGGAATAGGGGTTGGACCCCATACAATATATTGAACTAATTCATGATTTCAAGCTATGATATTTCAATTATTAACTTTTAATGAAACCCAAAATTATTTCCCCAACACACAAATCTCACAACTTCTAATGCTTATATAATCAAGCTTTAGTATGACTTCCTTTCTAGAACCTTCATGTTATTCTCATTAAGGTGACCAAGACTGTAATACCAGACCTATGGATCTTTCAAGGTGGAAATTACAACTATTTCACTTCCATCCAAATTTATATTTAGGAAGAGTTTTCTATCCATTACTCACACCAAAATAATAGAACCTCAACTTTATTTCCAAAATCCATTGGAAAATGTTGTCACATACCCAACACCTTCAAAATCTCCCATAGAAATGAAATTCTTCTAAATACTTGGAATGCGTCTCACTTCCTTTAATCATTGTAAATAATCATTTTACATCTAGATGTTTAAAAATACTTATCACCTTACATCCAAAGCTTCCTCATCTACCATATGAACTTTGAAAAATATTTTTCAAACATAGTTGATAATGCACTTGTGATCATATATTGAATAGAAAGATTCACTAGATTTAACCAACCATAACTACAATAGAACATTTATGATAAGTAACATATTTCATCCTCCCTCTATTATGTTAAAGGCATTTTAACTTATGAAAGTCATCCTACCAATTTCTTCCTTGTAATTTCTTCAATTACTCTAGATATTTCGAAACTCTCACAATTCCATAAGGTATATCCTTTACTAGTAGACATTTCTTGACTCCTAAACCTTGATTTTTCTTTTTTTCATTAATTATTACTTCTCTAAGGTGAGTTCCCCCATATGAAAACATTAAAATAATTTTAAAGGTATTTAGACCTCCAACCATTAGAGTTATTTATTGAGGATAAAATTTCAAACATCGTCAAACACCATATTGGTATTTTAAAAGGAACTAATAACCAAAATAACCATTCATTCACATTATTCTAATACAGTTTAAAGTATGAGGATTGAATAGACATATTCCATAAAAGCAATTTTCACTACTTCAAAATGACTCTTGATCACATTTAAATCATTTACATGATATGTTGATGTCATTACATGTTATAACCTCATGAAAAATAATCATTACATCAAAAAAACTGTTAATATCTGTAGGTCTCTTGCATATATCCTCCAGGTCTGCTATCAGTTCACCTGTATTATTATTCTATCAAATATTGAAGTATAAATTTCATTACAATGACATCCTCATTAACCCAAGTGATTTTCTATAAAAAAATTTCCATTCAAACAACTCTATTTTTTAAAGATTTAATTTACCTAATATAATTTGTAAATAATTTTGTATGAGATAATATTCAATCTGCACCTTCTAGAAACAGAATTCACTTCCAATAAACTTTTCCATTTAAACATATCTTTCTTTCGATGTCATATCATTTGATGACCATAATCCCAAATAATATCCATATAATTTAAAGGTGAGTCTAAATGTCAGTATATATTTTGAGTGTGTAAAATTAATAATTGATCTTAGACATTTTATAATCCATAGACAGTAGAACATGAGTACACCATAATATCACACACACTAGTGATCCTGATCAATATAATTTGAACAACAAGAAGTTCCCACATCTTAGAGAACCTGAATTAGGAAATTTATTTCAAACTAATCACTACCACAAAGTAACACCTCTCTCACATTACTTTGATTAATTTAAAAAAATTCAAGAAAGGTAATAATGGGGAAAGTAAAATAGAAACACAAAGATTATGTGGTCTAATGATTTATCTTACATATATTAAATAACAATTACAAATCATTATTTTATCAGAAATACATGGATCACAATCACTATAGAAAAATATCTTATGATTATACTCTGTTATAATTATCAAACCTTATAGGTTTCTCTCAAAGTATAAACAATATTTATCCCCAACTTTATTTTATAGATTTCCTCATATAGTTCAGTAACTAACCTTTCCATTTTAGATTCAAGGTCAACCATACATTGTATTCTATGTTATTATATAGCTAGAACCACCTCAAATATTATAATTGGTAGACTATTAGCTCCATATCCTATCAACTAATTCTAACATGACTCAACTATAACGACCCATACTTTTCATAGATTTATATTACTTAAATGTAGGAGAATATTAATTACAAAATATGAAAAATACATGACAATACCACCTATGTATAATGTCTTTAGATACTAGGAAACATAAACAACTAGTTTATAATACATCTTCATTGTCTCTCTCTTATTTCATCATAACTAGAACCATTTTTGACATATCTTACTTAATAACTTTCTTCATGACCTGAAGAAAAGAAACATATAAAAGGGTGAAATCAAATGATTAGTAAGGATAAACAAGGTAGATATAAATCATATTATAACCATAAAACATACGAACATAACAATTGAAAATATTATCCTTTATATGAAAGATGTGATATCATGCCATAAGATAAATCATAAAAGTTCATAATAATCAATGAACATAATCCCAAATGTATTAATATAAGAAATGATTTTTTTTTCATACATGTAAGCACAGAAAACAATTTCATATTAGTCAAGGATAAATTCCAAGTCCATCATAGTGGACAAAGTCCATTATTGAACTGATTTCACTCCTCGTTTTAGCCCTATACTGTTGAAACAAAATCTTTTTTCGTTCCAGCCATGTATATCTCATGAGATATAAATATTTACCCAATTAATTGGAGGGAGATTTAGTTCCCAACAATATTATAATTAAATCATTATTATGAGTTCCACAAAAACACAAATCATAGCATAACCCAAGTAAAAAATTGGTTTCTTAAATATAATTCTATTATAACATAATCAATGTAAAAAAATGGATATCATATATAGAATTCCGTAAAAAACATAATAAAACCATTAGAATAATATGAATAGTATACTTGAAACATAACCCTATTAAAGTATTACATCTTAGAAGGAAAATAATTTTTATTAAACACTTACAATTAATTCTTGGGGAAAATAACTTCTATTATTCAAAAATATTTTACTTTATAAAAATTCCACAAAATTTTAAAAGAAAAGAATTTATTTGAAAATAAACTTTAAATTGTTTAAAGTAAGCTTCATGGAAATATGGTGTTATGAACACATAAAAATCCTTCATGATGTATAAGTTAAAGTAAAACATTCTTCTCATACTTTTGTTGGATAAGTTAAAAATCACCACATATCAAAAAACAACAAAAGATTCCTTTCACACTGTTTAATAAAAATACACCAATGGGTAAAATTGAATTGAATTTTTTTATTATAATAGAAATAATATTACATATTTTGGAAACATAGACGTGGATGATAAATATACTCTAGTAAATACTTACGTGTAAAAAAATTAGAATAATAATGAGATTGAAAAATTATCCCTTACCTCTGGTCCGATTTCCTTTGTATGTATCAAAAACTAATTTATAATGATTTAAATAATGTTATAGAAATATTTTAGAATATTAGCCATTTTTATGATATCATATATGATTATATTATCATTTGTTTGTTAGTAACATTATTACCCGTCCATCAGGTGTTAACTTCTTTATTTTCTTATTCATGTTTTGTCGAATAAGTTATTGTTCCTATTATTAGGTTATAGTTATATAATTTATAGAATTATATTAGTATAATATATATCAGGTTTATTCATTCCATTAATTTATATAATAATTCATTAATGAAGATCATTTAGAATGAATCATATCGCATCGTGGAGATGGTAGGCTGTATGTACACAAAAACAACGATATCATTCCCATAATTATTGAATGATATTGAAGTGGATGATGTATAATATTTAAGAAAAAATATTAGTTAAAATAATCATATATATTTATTATATCCATCATTATACCCATCCAATTATGGTGGTGGTGAAAAAACGATTACACCAAAATGTGGAGACGGTAAGCCGTACGTACGCACACATGATGACTTCATTTTTTATTGGATGGAAAGAAGATGTGATATGATTTTTTAATAATCATAATAACATATTAGTATATAATTGATAATATAGATATTAATTTATAATGAAATAACACATGAATCATAATTAGAAGAAGAATGAATTTTGAAAGAATCAGTAGAGGAGATTACATCTTCTTCAACGTGCTCCCTCTAAATCTCCACTTAAAGCACTAGAGTTGGTCTTTAAAGAAGGCAAAAACCACTATAATGTTACTAGGGAATTTATTAAAGGAATTTGGTATGTCACAGATGAGTATAAAGGCTCATAGTGAAGTTAATAGGTGATGGAGGAGGTTCCTTTTTATAATTGAGGTGAAGGGCACTTTAGGGATCTCCAAAAATATTAATTTAAAATAAAATTAAATCACTTACAAAAACCACCAAAAAGTAAAAATTTATAATATGAGATGATATAGTGTTGTAATATCATCTTGAAATAAAATTTTGAAAAGTTTTTATTTCAATTTAAACCTTATCATTATAACTAACACTTAGTTATTCTATCTAATTGTTTACTATAGTAACAAATATTTCAATATTTAAAGGGTGTAATATATACTTATTTGATGTAAATTTGACATAAATAAATACCTTATAAAATTATAGACCATATAATAATTATTATATATTTTTAATTTTTTTATGATTTATAACTAATTTAATAAGACATTATTTTGATAAACAATCAATAATGTAAATTTTGACACTATTAAATTCATTGATTTTAAAAAATATTAATATAAAAAGTTAAATTTGAACCTAATATTCTATTATATTACTAAGAGGTAAATGTAATCCATAAAATTCACTAGACAAATTAATTAACCAAAATAATATATATTTTAATATTTGTAATAACATTTATTTGATATTTCCTTTAATAAAATAATTACAACAACAATTTTTGTGTAATTATTTAATATAATTATTTGTTGAATAAAATTTTATAATAAAATACTATGATTAAGATAAATCTACTATATTTTATAAAAATACATTTATTTGAATATATATTCTAGAAAATCTATCATTAAAAATTATGTACTTTTTAAAACTTGAATGTGATAAGTTTATTATCACTCTAAATCAAATAATATAAGTGTCATAATATTTTATATAAGGATCCAAATGGAAAATAAATTGAACCTTGGATTTTTATTGTTGATATATACTCTAAAAATATTTTTTTTCGTGTTTTTGGGTTTTTTAATGGTTATGATCACTTTAATAATAATTATTTTATTGATTTTTCATCAATTAAATAATTTATGTATCATTAAAGTATAAGTCTTTAAGGTAAATATTTATTTCTTAAAAATTACAATTAAATTATCATGATAAATAAAAACACATTATATTTAAAATGAGTATTTATAATGTAATTTATCGTATATATAACCTTATATTGAAAATGACATAGTTATTAAAATTTGAGTAAGACATATATAAATTTTCTTTAAATAAAATAAATTAAATGAGATAATTTCATCCAAGTGGATTCCAAAGGACACCATTTAAACACAAGGATGATATAGGTAAATAAAAAACCCATCCAATGATATTAGAATGATTTTGAGGGTAATTTCATAATATTATTTTTACACATTATTACCTGATTTTCTCATTTTCCATATTAATAAAAATTAAAAACATTACAATTCATAATGCCCAAAAATAAAAGTAAGATATTTAAATAATTTGGAATACCGATTATAAATATGTAATCTATTTTTAAAAATTCAAAGCACGTAAGGTTCAGTAATTAATTTAAAATTAATCCTGTTGTTGGAAAGAGAGAACGAGTTTTGAAATTTAAAACATTGAAAAAGATTGAAATGTCTTTACATCTGAATTCAATGTAAAATTAATGGTCATAACATAAATTATATTTAACTATAAAAATTTATTATATTTATAATATAAAACTATTAAATATTATAATTTAACTATACAAATTATTTTTATGAAAAAATGTGTTTTCAATTAAAATTTAGTGTGTTTTTACTATTCATCATAACATGAATGTTATAAGAAAATATCATAAATTCATCCCAAGTAAATTTTATATCCCTCTTAAAAAGAAAATGTTTATTTTTTAATATAAGAATTATTAATTTGTCAAAATTTTAATTTAAAAGGGGTTCTCCATTAAAAGGTGGAAAATTACCCTTCTGAAAAAATATAAGGTTTTATACATCAAATATGGTGTATTCTTACCCTATGACAAAGATATATATTGGATAAATATCAAAAATATTTTATTAATTATATAACACATATATTTTATTAATTTCATTTACTTATAGAAATTCACTCAATTTATTAATAAATATATATAATTGATTTATATTTTTTATTCACAGTATATTTTCAAAAGTTAGTTATATTTATTCTCGCTAACCTAATGACTATGTTATAATGGTAATTTTATAATAAGGGTGTCTCAATATTCATTTAAACTTAGGATTATCTACAATGAAAGCTACTGAAGAATTAAAATTATTTAAATAAAATATTTCATAAAAACATCCTGGTGTTACATCAACTTCTAAAAGACTCAGACCGGCCTTCACAACCCATAAAAATATCACAATTTTCCAACAAAATTACCTGTATAATTAAAAATCCAATTGAAAATAACTTAATAAGACTAAAGAGATTACTTGAGATTAGCCTTATGGAAAACTGAATCTGGAAACCTAAAGAAAGGCTTCCAAATCCCATCAATAATTAGAGTTATAGGTGATGTGAGACCATGTTTCTTATGGTGGAACTTATGAGATACAGTTGAATGATGATTAATATCAGAAGTTGTTTCAAGGTAGATTGTTTATTCCATCATTGATATGAGAGGTAGTTCTATGAGTGTTTCCTAGATCTCCTTTGTTAGTGAACCCTAGTATATATTATATGTATCACGCCCCAAGGATTAATATTTGGTGGTATAAAATGAATTGGTCAGTAGTAGAGCTTGTGTCATGTTATTTTGTATTCCATTAGGTAAAGAAAAATAATTATATTACTGTTGGTTTATTGTATTCATTGAATGTAATTGAGTAAAAATGGGATGAATACTTGATGGAATTAATCATCGGTTTACCTCAATACTTTGGAGGATGCAATGAAATTTGGGTGATTGTGGATTAGTTAATGAAGTTGGCTCATTTACTAGTGACCAAAGAGTTTAGTGTTGTTGATGATCTAGTGAGGTAGTATATATATCATATTGAGAGGATTCATGGGTTTCTAAGTAACATCCTATTTTATAAGTATCCTCATTTAATGTCAAGAGTTTTGGGAAATATTTGGTAAGATTTTGTCTCCTAGATTGGTATTAGCATCGCTTTCCTTCTTCAAATAGATTAGAAAATAGATTGAACTATTTAGATACCGAAGTATATATCACATTCCTATGTTATGGATTGTAAAAAATCATGTGTAAAGTAGATAACATTGGTTTATTTTTCTTATAAAAACTTATATCACTCATCATTTGGAATATCCCCATTTGAGGTGTTTTGCGGGTGACCTGTCAATCTCCATTATACTAGGACGAGATTATGGGGTCAATGATACTTGAATCTAATGTGGTGTAGAGAAGGAGAGAGTTTTTCATGATAATTTGGGAGTGGATAAAGGTTTATTAGGACTATCAGAAGTCGTATACTAACCAAAGGTGGAGATATATGGAGTTATAGGTTGGGGATCATGAATTATTGATTGTTTCCCCTATTCACTAGAAGTAGAGGTTCAGATGATGGATTAACCTTTATTCTTAGTTTATTAGACCTTTTTAGGTGTTTCATTATGTTCGAGAGGTAGTTTATTATTTGGAGCTTCTGCAACAGCTAAACCAAAAATAAATAAATTTCAAGTATTACAACATCATTGGTATATTCACAATTATTCTTGTGTGATTTATTGGTGTGGTTGGATATTAAGTTTAATGTGAAATTCATGGAGTGTCTAGTTGAGATTAAATATTTTTGGGATAATATTATTTGTGAAGGAGTTAATTGATTGGTTTTTATTATGTGGAGGCATGGTGTCTTAGAGGATAGTACATGGGAATATGAATTGAAGGTGTGCACTCAGTATTCCAATTTTTTTTGATTTGTTTTTGATATAATGAATTGAATTTTTTTATTTGTGATTAATTGATTGAAATTATTATTGTGGACATATTTTTTTTGGTTAATACTTATTGTTATATTTAATTTTGGATGATGCTGTCGTTCTATTTGAGAGGTATGTCATGACGTAATGTTTGGACTGGTGGTTTCTAGTTTAATCATGTCTTAGTTTTATTCTCTAGAATGAAAATGGTTTGATAAGTATCTAATGTAATTTTTTATACCTTTTTGGCCCATTAATATATGATATTTGTATGTTGGTTGTGGAAATAGAGTTCTTGATGGTGTTCTAGAGGTATAGTGTTATGTTTTGGATATGTGAGATCCAAAAAACATATTTTGAAGGGTGTAGTGGAGTTTATAGTTGTTCCATGAGTGTATTGGGTTGTCCGTTTTAAGATATCGTTAGAACCAGTTTATAAACAAAAATTTTGGGTGATTAATTCTACTATGGTGGACTTACACATTATGGTAATTGGTGTTTTAGTGAGTGTGGTTTCCAAGAAGTTCTTGGTGGAGTACCTAGGAGAAATTGAAAGGAGTGATATTTCATGCCCTAAGGCATGGATCTTAGAATATTTTCCTATTAGAAATAGGGAAGGCTGAAATTCCTAGGATAGTATCCAGGTTAATGTGATTTTGAAGAGAGGATGAGATATTCAAGGGGGGATGGAAACAATGAGAATAGTCTCCCTACACAATGGTCTTGGTCATGGTGAGATGAAAATAATGGGGTTGGGGGGTTCCTATGCACCATGATAATTAGCCACGATGGTCATATAAGGACTAAAGTAACATTATTGACCTTTTATTTAATGTCATGGGGTCATTAAAACATATTTAAAAATATTTTCAAATAGTTCATAGTTTATAGGTATGTGTCTATTTCAAATGGTTGAAAATAAAATCTCATTTTTATTAGAGGTACTATGACTGTGGTTGGATTTACAATACCATGGTGGAGTCCCATCAAGATTTATCTATAAATTGGGTTTCAATACTTCAATATCCTGAATTTCATTTTCTCCCTTAAAAACCTAGACAACCCTATACTCATTTGTCATGGATTAATCATTTCTATTTGGAGTTTAAACCTCTTGGTTATTTAGGATCAAACTCTTTTGATTCAATACACTATATTCTTCCTTGTTGTTTTATTCATGGAGGTTTCTATATTGAGGTTTCTATATTTTTAGTAAATATTTATCTATGATCTAATGATGGGTCATCATTGTTAGGTTCTAAGGTGGTCCCTTTGGAGTTTGAAGGCGGTTAATCCTTCATTCACCCATTATTGTGAAGTGCTCCACTAGAACGACATATTGAGGTAAGGGATTTGAGAACCCTCTTTATTTAGGTATGAATTATAATATTTTCATGATCTTTATTTCATTGGGTGGCTAGTAAGTATTTATTTAAATAAAATAATTAATTTAACAACAAAGGAAATTGATGTGAAGGGGTGTTTTTTATGTGTTTACTTATTTCCATGTTTTTTATCATGTCATTGATTTCAGATTGCAGTTGTTTCTGATTTTTTGATACAAATAATATTTTGTTCTATTTCTATAGATATATTTCTAGAAACTAATTTTATTAAATGTTAATAATGTAAATATATTAAATAAACTAGTTGTGTGGAATCTGATAATGAAGTGATGTTTTTGGTTAAGATAAAGAGAAGTGTGGAAGTATGTAGATGTAACAACCCACACTTTTTACAAATGAAATTTCATTGTGAATAAATAAATTCCTTATTAAGTAATGAAGTTATAAAAAAATACTCTAACTTGGTTATTTTGGAGCATTATAAAATTTTTTATTTTCAGATTCAAAAGATCGTTAAACATCATAACTATTGATCAATAGCCACTGTATAGTGACTATTAAGATTAGTATATTATGGTTTATGATTAAGATTAATTTACACAAATTGAAGGAGTAGTAGACTAGACTAGTAGGATTGTACCCAATGAATCCCATTAATCACATATTTTAAGGAATATGGTATCACTAGGCTTTTGTCTTTACTTATACCAATATGAGATTCAATAACTAATGCTCAAATGAAACAATTTACATGTAAAGTTCAATATTATTGAGTTCATGACCAAAATAGTGTTCTCCAAACAACCCTAAGAAAGCACAACCATCAGACACCTTAACCTTAAGTAATATGAAACTAAAATAAGGGTTTATTTATCTAGACCCTAGAATTAAGATTGTTTTATATTCTTTTGAATAAAATAATGACTATATTTATCCATTTTTATTATTATTAATTTATAAATGATTATATAAATATTTTTATAAGAAATATATTTTTATATGAAGTAACTAAAACTATATCATTGGGAAATATATAGTTTAAATTAAAAAAATCTTTCGATAAATTCAAGAATTTTTGAAATAAATTTTATTTTAATAAAATTTTCTTATTAAATAATATTTATTTGTATATAAATGATAATATATTTTAATTAAGTCCAATGTAATTTTTTAAGGGTCAGAATGTTTGTAGGGTTGTAAAAACTAGTATTTTTCATAAAATAGATACTTTTATTTTAAAGTGAAAATAATATTATTTATAAATTAATTTTTATAAAATAAATATTATTTTTAAAATCATCTTATCAATAATATCCATTGGTGAATTTTTCATAATTTTTTGAGAGAGTCTATTTTTTGGGTAAAAATTAAATACAACATAAATATACAATATGTATTATGACATCATAATATAGAAAAAGTGATGTAATAAATTCTATAAAATAAATAAAAGACAAAATATAAATTTACACTTATAAATAATTCCTTTTTGAAATTAGTTTATTAATTTTATAATCATTTAATGAAACCTCTAAAACCTATATTATATTTTAAGGTTTGAAAATAATTTTTTTAGAACATGAATTTCTTTCACATAATAAATGATATTATTTTAATATTAATGTATTTATTATTTAAAATATTTAAAAACAATCCTATTTTTTATAAATTATGGTAAAAAACCATGGGAAGGTTTGTGGTTTTGATTATTTAATCATATAGGGTCAAAAATGAAAGTTTAGAAATTAATAAAGAATTAACCAATATTTTTAAATAAATTCCCACCCAACATCCCATTCATATTCCCTAAAAACTCATTGATCCTGAATTTTCTCTCCATATCCATCTCTAAATTCCTCCAAATGTTTTCCCAATATCTTAATAAGATCATCCCAATCATTTAGAAGTGCCCTCTCAAGGTAATTCTATCCTCCTCTTTATTCAGGAAATTTCTTTTTTATTATTCCATTTTGGTTTCAAATTTTTCATATTTGAACGTGTTTTTACACATTATTATTAACATCATTATTATATACAATTAATGATATACCAATTTCAACTCTCATTAAATTCTTTAATGGATATTTATGTACACCCGTTATGCTGTTACAATTATCCAGTGATTTTACATCCCAAACATTTTTGTGGTGAATACCCATCCCCATTTCCAATATAGGGTTTTTAACTAGATATAACTATCCTTTATTTATTTTTTAATTCAATCTATATAACCCAAAATCCTTACTCATGGGATTAAAAGTGATGAAAATATTTCTTATATTGTATAATGTATGTGGCACACTAATGCGTGTACATGATATAAATGTGACAGGTGTGCCCAAAATTATATTTCCCTTCATTGTATTGGGTAATCTTTTTTTCTCATGGGACAAAATTTATGGTAATTGGGAGGTTAACCTAACAACACTATGTTATGATGGCTCAGTGGTTATAACTGACTTATTCTTATGATGTCATGTTTTATGTTTTTGTTTCATTCCAATATTTCCTTGATGTTATCATATTAATTCATGATTCTATGTTCGATAGAGGAAGCATAGGGGACCTGATTTTATCCAATATATGGAAGAGAAGTATCAAACCATTAAACTTCAGATAAAATCTTAACAAATTTTATAAAAAAGACATGAAGACAATTGCCGATGAGACCTGGAGTTTGAGGTCGAAGATCAAATGTTCCTCTATACATCACCATGTAGGAATGTAATGAGGTTTTTATTGAAGGGAAATATTAGTGAAATATACATTGTTCCCTTTACTATCCTTTATCGCATTTTATTTATGTCATATCAACTAGATGTCCCACCTAACCCATTTCAAGTACATTTTGTTTTCCACGTAAGACTCTTGAGAAAGTCCATACCAAAGGCCACACATATATTGAATCCAGATGTGGTATATTTGGAGAATGATATTTCATATGAGGATAATAAAATGAATAAATTATATTATAGATAAAAAGTTCTTTGGAACAAACAACTCACTTGGTCAAAGTGCTGTGGTAGAAAAACAATTTTGAGTAAACAACATGGGAACTATAAGAGGCAATGAAACAAAAGTACCCTCATTTTTTTATTCTATGAAATGAAATTTTATGGGAGAAATTTTTTAATGTGGGATAAATGTAACAATATATATATTTATAAATGAAATTCTCTTTTGAATAAATAAATTTCTTATTATTTAATGTAGTCATAGAAATCTCATACACTACCTTGCTTATTTTTTACCATTATAAAATACAACCCGTCGAATTTAAAAGACCGTTAAACATCATAAAATTGATAAAAATATATTTTAAAGAGACCATTAAGATTAATATATTAACTATTATAATAAATACTAATTTACTTTGATAGGATGAGAAATGACCTCGACAAGTAGAATCATACCCTTGGAAGCCCATTTATCGGAGCTTCTAAGATAGATGGAGTCACTATGATTTTCCTATGATCGATCCCAGTATCAAAATAAACAAATAAAGTAATAAAAAAACCATTTATAGTATAATTTCAATATTATTGAGACTGTGAACCAAACCATGTTCACCAAAAAACCCTAACAAAGCCCCACCATTGCACACCTTACCCATAGGGTGTACACTAGTGTTATAAAGGGTTATGTGTCTAGACCATAACAGTATGAGTTTGTAAGTTTTATTTATAATAAAATAATAATAATTTTTATTCATTTTCACTAATAAATTATATTTAAATTTATATACGAGTCATTGAAAATTAGATTTTTATATGAAGAAACCAAAATTGTATTTTTGGAAAATATATGGTTTTAATTAAAACACTATTGACAAATTGAAGAATTTTGAAATAAATTTTATTTCATATAATAATATTATTAAACAAAATTTATTTGTGTATAAATGGTAGTATAATTTAATGATGTCAAATATAATCTTTATAAGGGGAAAAAATTAATATCATAAAAAATAGTATTTTTTAATAAAAATAAGGATTTTCATTTTAAAATAAAATTTATATTTTTTGGAGTATTATTTTGATAAAATAAATATAATTATTTAAATTAGCACATCAAAATTATCAAGTGATGATTTTTTCATAATTTTATGAGATAGTCAAATTTTTGGGTAAAAATGAAATACGGTAGAATTATACAGTATGTGTTATGACATCATAATAGAAAAACATTAATTTAATAATTATGATAAAGGGAACTAACGACCAAAAATATTTTTCCAATTTAAAAAAGGCATTTTGAAGTTATTTGATTAATTTTATAAACCCATAATGAATCCTATAAAACATATATTATATTTTATGGTTTTAAAATAAATAATTTATTAACATGACTCACCTCTAAATCACTAAGGGAAAAATTTAAGATATTAGGTTATTTAAATTATAAAATATTTATAACCACTCATATTTGGTAGAAATTATGGAAAAAAACTTTGGGAATGTTTGTTATTTTGATTATTTTATCACAGAGTCCTAAACTTATGTTTAGAAATTAATAAAGAATTCCCCCTATTTTTCTATAATTACCAACAAAAAATCCCACTCCACTTCACTAAAATACAATTGATCATTATATTACTCTCTCAATCCCTCTATAAGACCCTACCAAGGTTTTATTAATATCTTAAGAAGCTACTCTCAAGATTTTAAAAGCACCCTCTCAAGGCAAGGCACTATCTACTCAACTTTTTATTTAAAGTATTTTCTTTATACTAAGGCCTTTTAATTTAAAATTTTCCATGTTTTAATTTGTTTTTATAGATAAATTTATTTCCCTTACGATTATCATATGATGATATATTACCATTCTATCTCATTCACACCTTCCATATACCTTTTATATACACCTGTTATGCTGCTGAAATTGTCCGGTGTTTTTTCATACCAAACATTTGTATTTTGAATACCAATCCCCATTTCCACTAAATGGTATTCAGATAGGTATACCAATCAATAATTGTTTTGGTAATTCCATATATATATCCCTCACTCTTAAATTACAGGGTTAAAAGTGATGAATGTCCTTCTTATGTTGTATGCTCGATGTGACAGACAAATTCATGTACATGATATGAATGCCATGGGTGGACCTAGAATTATATATTCCTCCAATGCATTGTGTAATGATTTAATCTTATAAGATTCCATGTATGGTGAATGTGAGGTTTTCCAAAGAACACTTTGCTATGTTGACTCCATAGTTATCCTTGACTTATGGCTATGAAGTCATGTTTTAGGTTTTCAACACAATCCCATGTTTCCTTGATGCTATTATCTTACATTAGGATTTGATGTTTATGTTTATGATTTTCACCCATTTTTTGTCACCTTGATATACGTCTTGGATTACATGTATTAATTTCATCACATTATTGTTTTATTATTCCCTTATAGGGATTCATAGGTCACCTTTTTCCTATGTATGTCCCCAAGTTACCTTGTGTAGTTTTAGAAGATCGATGAAATTTTAAGATCATGTAAAAGAGTTTTAAATAATATTATTTTACCCCTATTTTAAGTTATTATTATCTAAATATAATTTTCCTAATAAACTTGGCCTCATATTCTTTTGGGGCTGTATTAAGTATATCTTTATTTAATAAATAATGAATTATGGTGTATTAAAGATATACGTTGTCATAGTAGATATTGGAATTAGGTGTTGATTATTTTTTTTATATTGTTATAATGTGTGACTTGTGTGGATATTTTTTGGGAATTTTTATGGCTGGTTTTGGATGTGGAGTGTGTTAGGTAGCAGAGATACAATTATTTTAAAAGGAAAGAAAATATTTTATGGTAGTAGTGGGGGTTGCTGATACATGATCATGGGGATATTTATATGGTCGGATTCCATAGTTAGTATGAGATGTATTATGGGATGGTTTTTTAATGGTTATGTATGGTTGTAGTGAAACAACCTAGGATTTTATTATGTATTTATTTTTAAATAAATTTAATTTCTTTGATAGATTGCGATACACGCAACCCTGAGTCTAAATAAACCATAATACAATATACAGTTATAACACAAACATTAAATTATCAATTGAAGTATCATTAAATTATGGTTTAAACCATAGTAAAGAAACATGTATAAAATAAATTCATAAGTTATCAATTGATTAGAAATGAAAATAAAAATAATTTGTAAGAAAAAGAAACATTTTTTCTAAAAACTATTTTTATTTGTGTGATGTTTTTTTTATTTTAATAAATTTAATTTAACACATTTTGTGATTGGTTTTAATAAAATTTATATGTTATATTTTCAATACAAAATTTTAAAATTCATCTAATATTTTTTTTATACATGATATAAAAATAAATATCCAGTTTTTTTTCTTAAAAATAAATTTTTCTAAAAAATAGTTTTCATCACGTTTTGTGTACTAATTTTAAAATAATTTTTTTACCAAATTTTGAAATTAAATATCTAAACAAAATTCCTGATTTTTAATCTAGATTATATCATTTGGTAAATATGTCCATTTTTTGGTCAATAGGAATGATAACCATAGTAAATTTTCGTCACCTCAGTAAGGCTAAAACGGGTAAAATAGGGTTAAAACTTTGTGATAACGCTTCAAAATTTAACTTACACTTTAATTTATCCTATTTAATGTGTTTTGTTAATAATTTTACATCCAATTTTGGATTATATAGAAAATTGTTTCTATATTTCATTGAATACAACCATTATATTAATTTAAGAAAAGAGTAAATACCAAATGTCACTCTCTTAACTTTAATATTTATAAACATGTTTCATAATAGAAAAAGAGGATAAAAAAATTTATAATTGTTTATTTGAAATAAAAATAATCTATTTTTTATTGTAATTTTTTTAATTTTTATATGTTGAATAATTTCATTAAATGATTATGCAATATGAACAATATTTTTATTCAATTAATTAAAAAGTAAAATAAATGATTTTAAAAAATATTAAATGTTACAAAATTTAATTAAATTATTGTGATAAAATAAATTTTTATATACATATGAAATATTAGGGACGTGTTAAAAGATTATATTATAATTTTATCTTTTTTCTTGGGGTCTTTAATGTCAAATTAAATAAATATTTCAAAAATTGACAATAATGATATTTTATAATAAATAATATTTTACTAATTGATTTAAATTTTTTTAAATTATATCTTCAACATAGTGAATTTATAATGGTTTAAAATATAAATAACGGTCCATTTATGAGTCATTTTTCCATTCATGGTAACATTCATAACCCTTTTGGATTTAAATTGTTGTTATACTAATTAAGGTAAAAAATGATTAGTAAACATGCCAATAAAAAATAACATGTTTAAAATGGAACAAACCTATCTAGATTTCATTGGATGATGTTATTTTTAACCCTTCCTATTTTTCTTCTAAATAATTCCCATTTGGAATCATTTTTATTGACAATTACTATATTATATTTTAATCTTTTAAGAAATTCTAAGTGTTTCCTCTACCTTTGTTATAAAAGGACACACCTCCCTTATCTTCTTTACACCACTTTGATACTTCTATATCAACAAAAACATAGAAAACTATCTTATCAACTTACCAACCAAAATTATAGAGGTTTTTGTCTCCCCAAAAGTTCAAGCCTAGTATCCTTCATAAGAGATCCAAAGGATTCATTTCAAATAAGAGGTCACCACCTTAATCGGTCACATTTTTTTACTTCCTATAAATTGGTAGTATTTATTAAAATAATAAATATTTTAAAGTATATATCATGTAATTTATTTTTTTATGATCTCAAATATCCTTTCAAATTTTATTAATGGTTTTTTGTAAGTCTGTTCATCATGTTTTGTCTCATTTTTAAGTGTTTCAATGATTAAATTCCCTATGTCTGTGATTCTGGAGACTTTGGAAGGAAATTTTCTCTTTTTGGAAAATTTTTACGTGAGGAATTTAGCTATGTGGATAAATGGATAAGTGAGAATTAAATGATGTAAATTGTCTGTGTTAAGGTTTTACCTACACAAATCAGCTACATCACATGACCACCTACATGAAAACCACCTATGTCTATATGTCACCTATATAAATAATAAACTAGGTATATAAAATGGATATGTAAATTGGATAAATGATTTAATTAGATAAGTTATTCAAATACATAGTGAAATTGGATATGAAGTTCTATTCAACTTTTCCAGTTTTGACTACATAATTATACAGCCTATGTGAATCAATTTGGCTACATGAAGAAAATTTAACTACGTGGACAATTTAATTACATAGATAAAATCGATGACATGATGCACATCAACATATATTAGGATATTTAGATAATTATCCTAAATGGATAAAAATGGATAAATGGGTAAAAAATTCTATTTTATTGAAAATGCTTACAATTCGACTACATGATGATATGTAATTTGGTATGTCATTCTGAAACATGGTATTTATTACTGTTGAAGCACTTGAGTGAGATTTTAATGATACCATAAAATCATTAAATGATAGATTACCTATTTATAATAAAGAATGTTATAATAATATAAAATCATTTAGAAAGGAAACAAGTATAAGGACAATTTATTGGTATTTACTCTTGCTAATTTATTTCAAAGAAAACAAAACCTATTTTTAAATTAGGAGTTGTAGATTTTCTGGATTAGAGCATTGTGATTAAAAATAAGTTTCTCATTCATTCCGAATGTGATATGAAGAGAAAATTAAATATTTTAAGAAAAAGGGAATAACCTTCACAATTCTAAGAAGAAATCTCTCTCTTTAGAATCTCTCGCACACTAATCTATTTTTCATTAAAAAGAAATATATTTGAAATATTCAGCTATTCTATATCAATCATCATTTCTATCATTTTATAATAACATCATTTAGTTTTATTCTATTATTATCATCTATCATTGAGATTTATTCTTTCTCTTAGTTATATTTTATAACTATGAGATACATCTATAAAAACATTATTTATCATCTCTTCTTTTTATAAGAGGTTATTAGTAATAGAACCTTGAAGACTGTTGTTTGTAAATCCATACTAGAGTTGAGTTTAAATATCCTATTCTATTGTGCCAAGTGTAAAAAAATTTCAATTAGTCTTTCAGTCCCAGGGTAAAGGCCTAGACTTCCTCATCAAAACTATAGGTCTAGCGGAAATCACTAAACTTTTGGGGAAGAGTGTCTGTGGGTTAAACTAGGGAATTTTTATTCCCCAAACCACTATAAATATTTTTGTCTGATCTTTCACTTATATTATTTTATTTCCATTTATTCTTGTGTTAAAAATGGTTCATAAGATTGTCATATCTAAAATAGGGTTTTTTTCCAAGTAAATAAAATTTCAAGAACTAAATTCATCCCTTATTGAGTATCTGTGATGTCCTCTTAGGGTAAATATTTGTATCAGAGCATGTGACTATTGAGTAAATTTCATTTAAAGGATAAATTCTAAATATTATCTTAAAAATTTATTCAATTACTTATAATAAATAAGGTATGTAGATGGTAAGATATCCATATTTTAATGGTGAGAATTATGGTTGATGGGGGCACATATGATCATTTTTCTAATGAACCTTGTTCTTAAGGATTATCTCAAAGCCATGAAGACATATGAAATTATAGAAACACAAAATAAAACATGGGCTGCATAAACCAAAATTAACATTGATTTAAATTCAAAATAAATGAATGATATTATTTATGGAATAGTTCCTGTAGAGTTCTACCAAGTCACTTATTTTCATTCAGCCCATGAAATTTGGACTATTATAGTGGTTTGTTATGATGGTATAAATAATATGAAATCTATTCAATATAATATTTAAAAATTGAAAATTTAAATATTTAGAATGATGGAAGGAGAGATCATCTCACAATGGAAGACTTACTGAAGTGATAAAAAATGTTACTACTTTAGGACCACATATTTATAATCCAAATCAAGCATTGAATATCCTCATAATTATACCTCCAAGATATAGTGGGATATCTAATACTATTATATAATCTATTATATTCTTGAATTTCAAAATAAAATGTATCATTTGTACTCTTATGATGTTTGAGGTAGAGATATAAGCTAAACCATGAGAGAATTGATTAGTTCAGAATGAGAATGCTACATTAAAGTATAAAATTTTATGGATGATAATAAATAAAATGAAATAAAATTGTTAGAGTTATCTAATGGAGAAAAATCTAATATTTTTGCTTTAGATAATGATCATACTAACATTTATAGGAATTTTAAAAAATTATATAATAAGAAAATAAGTTTTAAGAAACCCTTCAATAATTATAAATATTATGATGGTAATTATAAATAAGTAAGATACAATGAATTCAAAAATCTTAGACACATCAAAATAGGTTATCTTTAACTATAATAGAATAAAATGGAATATCAATAGTACTTTAAGTAAGTTGGATAAAAAAAAGACAAGAAATCCCTGAAAGGCACATGAAGTGCTTCAGAGGGTTCTTGTGATTTTATGAATTTCATATTTTAAGATTAAAATTATAATAAGAATTCAAACATGTGATTTATGGAACACTCTTATAAGGTAAATTACCCTTATTCTTCTGATCATGAGTCTAAATATGGAAATAAAAATTTCACTTATAAATAATTAAGTGAACATTGTATTATAATGGAAACTAATTATGAATCTTTGAAAAAGAAAAAAAATATCTAAAAAAGTCTAATAATGATATGGTAATCGGAAATAGTACTTAAATAAACAAATTCTGAATTTAAAAATGGATATGAAATATTTTTATGCATCTTGTATTGAACATGAAAATAATATTAAAAAATTATTAAAATATGCTCATGAATTAAAATATACTATAAGTGTTTTTTAAAATGGTTAAAACTATTTAAATAAAATCATTTTAAAAAAATTAATAAAAATAAATTTTGAATATGAATACAAAGTGAGAATCCATCATTTTATAATAACTATTTATGCTTAGTCCTAAGAAAAAAACTGCTCCAAAATAACTTGTTTTCATTGTAGATATTTTGTTCATTATTCCAAAAAATATAGTTTGAAAAACCCTCAATTTTTTAGAGTAAAATAGAATTTTATTTTGATATTTTTTTAAAACTTAGTACCATATATTATTAATATTAAAACCAATATTTGGGTTTTCAAATATATAGTTACTAACAATGATAAAACCCTTAAAATATGTGAACCAACACAATTTATTGTTTCATTTGTATTTTTAGGGAAATTTATTCAAGGTTATTAATGAAAAATGGTACATGTAAAGTATATGTTCAAGAAATATAAGTGGAGATTTCTCTAACTTCTACTCATCAAAAGTTGAGGAAGTCTATGTCACTTTTGGTGATAATGTTAAAGGAAAAATTATGGGAGTTAGGTTAGTTAGTAATCCATCCTCAGTATT
This sequence comes from Viscum album, assembly GCA_963277665.1. Classification (NCBI taxonomy): domain Eukaryota; kingdom Viridiplantae; phylum Streptophyta; class Magnoliopsida; order Santalales; family Viscaceae; genus Viscum; species Viscum album. The sequence goes on from OY728166.1 coordinate 858,279,240, forward strand.
TATTAAAAAAGTTCTTTATGTGTAATGATTAAAGTATAATATGAAAAGTATTTCCCAACGTCGTGATGAAGGTTATTTTGTGGATTTTTAAAATAATTCATGTTCATTTTATAAAGATAAAATTCTTAAATTTAAGTAACATAGAACATATAATGTCTATACTCTAAATCTTAATTCATTAAGTATAAAAATTATAACTATTTAAATTTCGAAAGAAATGAATATTTGATTTGGCATAAAATATTGGGACATTGTAATGTTTATTATTTGATAAAATTATTTAAAAACAATTTAGTTTCCAATTTACCTTAACTTAAATTAAATTAAAATAATTTATGTGATGCATTCAAAATGGGAAAGAAAAAACTGTCATATATTAAACTAATTAAATATATTGATACTTATAAACCACTAGATTTTATTTATATGGATTTTTTGGGCCCTCAAGAATTAAAATCCTAAGATATAAATATTCTGACTATGTATTATTTTATTGTTTTTCTTTATTTTCTTGTGTTTTATTTTTATGTTTTATAAGTGAATCATGTTCTATGAATATATATTTTTTTAATTTGGTTCCAAAATAGAATGATTCCAAAATTATTTCTTTAAGAAGTGACTATAGGGGAGAATTTGGAAACCATGAATTCAATTCAAATTGCACAAAATATGGTATCAAACACACCTTTTATAACACAAGGACACCTCAATATAATAGTGTGGTTGAGAGGAGGAATAGGACTTTAGAAGAAATTACTAGAACAATGTTATGTGAATATAACCTTCCTACTCATTTTTGGTCTGAAGCTGTGAATATAGTATTTTATGTTATAAAAAGAGTTCTAACAAGACATATTTTAAATAAAACACACTATGAGATATGGTATAATTGAAATACAAAAGTTAGTTACTTGAAAGTGTTGGTATGGAAGATTTATATACTAATTACCAATGATATTATTGGAAAATTTTATCCAAAAGACGATTAAAGAATCTTTATTTGATATTCAATCACTTCCAAGGCATACAATGTTTTCAATAAAAAGAAAATATTTTATTAAGAATCATCTCATTGGAAAATTGATGAATGAAATCATTTTGATCATAAAATGAAACAAATTTATGATCTAAGTGTTTATTTTTAAAACATTAGACCAAAACCACTATTTTATATTCAAAATCATGGAGAGTTAGAACTTGATTATCGAGAACCAAATCCAAAATGGTTGGATACCAGTGAACCAAAAAGTGTGCTGCCTAGAAATCATAAAACCCTTAAAAACCATACCTTTGAAACAATTATAAGAAGCATATATAAAGGTATTGTCACTATAAAAAGAAAGTAAAACCTTTTAGATTTTTCTTTATTTCCAGCTCAATTATAACTTTAGGATATATAATGAGACTTTGTACATAATGTTGGGTTGTAGAAATTAAAGAAGAATTAAACAAATTAAAGTGGAACATGGCTTGGGAATTAATTGATAGAACTTCTAAAAATCCTTTATAGGAAAAAATGGGTTTATAATAATAAAAAGGATAGTCATGGTGTTATCATTATAAATAATGCTTTACTAGTTTCGAAAAGTTATAATCAAGAAGATGTTGTAGATTATAAAGATAAATTTTCACCTGAAGCTAGACTATAATCCAATAGGATTCTTTTATCTTATACATAAAAAATATAATTAAAATAATATCATATGGATGTAAAATATACTATTCTAAAAGTATTTATTATTGAGGAATTTTATATTGACAGGCTTCATGGTTTTGAAGGTCCTGTATTCAAATTTAATTTTTGAACTAAAAAAATCTCTTTATGGCCTTCAACAAGAACCTAGATATTGGAATGAATTATTATGTTATTTTATTTTATCATGTTTATTTTTAGTAGGAAAGGGAGATACTAATATATCTAAGAAAAATTAATCAATATATAATTTTCTAGTTAAAATATGTGTTGATGTGATTTTTGGTTCCATAAATAAAAAATTATGTTTTTCATTTTCAAAACTCATGAAAAAATAATTTTAAGTGAGAATAATGTTAGAGTTAATTTATTTTCCATGAATTCAGAACTTTTAAAAGGAATTTGGGAATGTTATAAATCATAAAAAAATCAATAATTGACATACTTAAAATTATTTTATTTGAAATTGGTAAAGTACATACAACCCCTATGAAATATAATGAAAATATAGACTTGGATGAAGATGGGAGACTAGTTAACAACAATCTATAAAGAGTAATGATTGAGAGTATATTTTATTTGACTAACAGTAGACCATATATTATGTTTTAAGTGTGTTTTTTTACTATATTTCATATAAAACCAATGTAATATCAATTAAAATCTAAAAAAAATTTAAAGAAATTAAAAGGAAAAATTCCTCTTTATTTATTTTTTTCCAAAAAACATATGATTTTAATTTAACATCATATCCAAATATCAAATTTGGTGGTTGTAGAATATATAAGTTGAGTAATTCTAGAAACTTCTATTTTCTAAGTAAATATTTGGTATCCTAGTTTATTATGAAACAAAACTCTGTTGCATTATCTAATTCTAAAGTAAAATATATTATTACACGTATTTATTATTCACAAGTTTTGTGGATGTAACACACCTTAATGGATTTTGATTTCAATTTAAAATCAAGTATTAATGAAATGTTATTACACTATATCTTTAAACATTTAAAAGAATCCACTAAATCATTATATAATAAAGAATATAAATCTAATTAATTATTTTTTATGATATCGTTCTTAAAAATGTGATATTAATCTTGAGTTTACCTCTAATGAAAATCACTTTGCATATATTTTCACGGAACTCCTTGCTTGTAAACATTTTGATTATATCAAAAGAGATTTAGGTTTTTTAAATTTAAATAAATTTAATTCATCTTATTTTTATAAAATTTAATTTAAGAATTGTTTATTAATGATTTGTGTTTAATAATTTATTGAAATTAATTTATTGTATTCTCTTTTAAAATGTTGAATTTTTTAAAAATATATTTTATTTATTTTAGTTTTTATTTTTATTTTAGTTATTATTAGTTATAACTGACCTAAAACCTTTTGGGTATGTAAGAATTTTTGGCTTCGTGTCTATGGCCTAGAACATGATCAGGCAAAGGCGTTTTTTCCATTAGAATATGTATCATCCCCCAGAATCCAAACTATATCCCTGAACCTATCGATCTTATATTGAAAAGAATCCAACCTGTTTTCTTTGATAAAATCTAAGTGTGTGTATGAATGAAGCTCTGGTTCTTCTATGAAATAAGGAAGAAGTGCAACATGTAGATTTTTTAACTTGGAAATCTGTTAAATTGATCTTGTTGAAGTCAATTTAAATGATTATAAATAAGGTTCTTAGTTTCAAGGTTGGGATTTAATTTCTAATGATAAGAAGTTAAATTTTCTATTTGAGGAAGAGTTTACTAAATTTATGATGAATGAGGAGTTCTAGTTAAATAGAACATTGGATTTCTTTTCATATAGTTTAATTGGTAAGGATGTGAAAGTTTCTTCTGTTGAAATTGATGAGATATTTCATTGTCCCCATGAGGGGAAGTATAATTTCATCGTATCCTCTAATTTTGAAAATAAAATAGTTAAATATTTTGAAACTGAGAGTAAGGTTGTATGTATGTTTGTTTAGACTAGAATTGATCAAAGAGCTAGAGTGATGGATAAGGTATTATTTCAGGATTTGTATGTCTTATAAATTTTAATAATTAATATGAATATCATTTTATGAAGGTATATGATTCATTTTATAAATACTTTCTATAAAGGAAAAGGAATGATAAATTATTATCATTATGTCAGATTCATCTCCTTGATTTAGAAGAAGAATAATGTTTATTTGAATGGGTGAGAGGCAGTATAATTCATCAAATTTAATCCCTTATCTGATGTCTTTTTGAAGAATATTGGTTAACATTAGGATTCTATTTCAAGTTCCTTGAAAACTATTGTTCTGGAGAGTATGGGTCATGGGTATCCACCCCAAACCTCACTACATAGGGATTAAACACCTGTTGAGATGGTGTCTACTAGGGAAGTGAAAGATATGATGAATGCTAGATCAGGACCTAAGTTTCTAGTAGTAAGAATTGAAGTGGAAGAGGACTCTAATAGACTAGTTACTGATGTTTTTAAAGTAGGTCAGCATGGTGATCCAATTTTTTAGACAAATATTATAGTTCTTGAATATATATTTATTGAGAATGTTTCTATGGTTTCTGATTGTCAATGTACATCCAAGACTAAGTTTAATGTTTAAATGGTGGATCCAATTCTTCATATATCACCGGTTGATATAGAAAGAGTGGGTAGTGTGGTTATGGAATCTTTGGTTCATTCTCATAGAACTCTATAACTATCACATCCTCCTTTTTTGCATTACAATGTGTTCTCAGTCAATAATAGTTTTAAAATATCTACTATAAAATATTTTTCTTATACTATAGTGGTTGAGTTTGATAATCATAGTGGTGATTATAATTATCCGAAATAATAGTTGAAATCTACTAAGGATGAGATCATAGAACCTAAGGTGTCATCTATTTTAAAGGTTGATTTTGAAAAGTAGTTTAGGATAATGACTACCTAAAGAGAGTTGATTAAGAATCTTCAATGAGTCCCTCATATTCTGTACATTGTTTTTGATGTAGATTAAAAATTTATTAAAGATATTAAAAATCTTTTTATATATTCAAAGGATGATTTTCCTACTATGTATGAGTTTAATGAACTTGGTGTTAAATTTTCATCTGAAAGGTACTCCCTCTTTCATCTTTAAATGGTGAAATCAGACATGTCCCAAGATTTCCATGGTGAGATTAAATCATTCAATAAAGAAATAAAGGAAATATTTCACTATTTATGAAGTGATTTAATAATACATTTTATGTTTATAAAAAAAGTTTCGTCCCTAGGAAACATCCACATAATGTGCTTTATATATTCTAGATTCTCTAAATGGAGTTGATCAGTTTCTCTCAAAATTGAATTCTATATCCCCATATATTCATTCCTTGTAGTTTGATATGTTCACTCTAATTATTATGAAATATTTCCAGGGGGATATTTTGGGTGAGTTCTATGATACTAGATAATCCTTCATGAAGCTCGGTACATGAAGTAATATATCCTTGAATGAAGTAATGTGATTTTATGGAGAATTTGATGGGAAGATGAATGAGATCCCGGATGTCTCTAAGGATACTGAAAGTATGGTTTTTAGATATCTTGTAATAGTATCTAGAAACCATCAATGGTTGTTAAGCTTTTTGAAAATGGTATATATAAAAGTTCAAGGGCTGTATTCAAACTCTTCATAGGAGTAATCAAGTTTAAAATCCACATATTTTCTAGCTGTATCATTTTTATTTATAGGGAAGGAGTTGGTTGTTTGTAGAACTCTAATTCATATCCCTAATATTCCAGTTTATCATGTCACTTATTTGGAATCTTTACCTATTACTACCAAAATTTACACTATTTGTGATCAATTTCCTCAAACTTAGTTCAATTATTTTTTGGAAGTTGTAAAAATATTGATAAAGAATGTGGAATGTATGGATACAAAATGTAATATTTGAATGAGAAAATTATCAGTGTGTAATGTTTAATAGACAAAATTATGAATAAGATGTTAGTGGAAGTTCCATATGGACTATATACAATTGGAATTTCTCCATTTCTTAGTGATCCTTCCAAATTTTCATTTGGTTCGGTGGATTCCTTCAAAGGGATTTGAAGAATTTGTATTTACTCTATTGAAAAAATTCATAGACAAGAATAAATGACTATTCTTGATTTATTCACATAATATATCCCCAAAAGGGTTTACATGTATATAGATGATCTGTATCATCTAAGAGGTAGAATAAATCTAAGCCCTGCTCCTCCAGATACCTATAGAGGTACCATAAAAAAGTGGATGTTGCTTATGATCCATGTCCAATATATCAGAAAGATCAAGATAAAGTGGATGTTTCTATAACAGTAGTTGAATTTAAAGATGAAGCATCATCCAATGAAACAATAATGAAAGTTAATTTAAATTCTACAGATACTTATTATTTTAGTATATCTAAAGATAATATTAAAGGATTTTTCAGCAACTATGTTCAAAGGTTTCTTGTTAAATTAGCTATTGTTAGTTGACAATGAGTTGATGTAGAACTTGGAAATTTTATACCAACTTATCCCATGGACCTACAAATACATCTTGAACCTACCCTGCCTTAAATATACCTCCATACAAGACACCTTCTATGTTTTTACCTACATATAAACCTGACTCTTTTGACTGATATACTGTATTTTTAGTTTTGTGGGTGTTTAGTGGATACATATTTGTACGTGTTTACAATTAATGAAATACTTCTTTAATCATTTATATTATTTTATTAGAGATTGTTTTCATTTAATTTTTTATCTATTTATTTTATTAACTGAAATTTATTCTTCACGTTAATCTAAGTGATACATTAACAATTTTTTCCTTCACATTACCCTTCCATTTTCATGTCACAAAAGGGGGAGAAGTTAGAAATATTTACCCTAAGGTTAATAAATGGGGGATAATTTATAAATCAATATAAAATAGATATGTGTTTAAGTAAGGGGGAGAAACAATGAATTTTAAAAGTAATATATATATATATATATATATTATAGTTTAGTTCAAAATCTTGTTAAACTTTTTAAAATTTTCATGTCTATTATCTTATGGGTTTTGTGACAATCAAAAAGGGTAGTATTGTTACACTACAAAATTTTTTCCAATATATCCCATATAATTTAGGTTTTTATCATCTCAAATACCCTCTCATATTTATTAATGTTTTTTGTAAGTGTGTTTATGAGGTTTTATCTAATTTTTAAGTGTTTTGGATGTTAAATTCTCTATGTCTACAATTCTGTACACTAGCTGAAATGTTCCTAATTCTAGAAAAATATCCTACCTGAGGAATTTCGATATGTGGAGAAATGACTACATAAGAATTGGTCTATGTAAATCACCTATATGAGGGTATCACCTATATTAATCAGTTGTGTCGTGGAAACACCTATGTAAAAATAACCTATGTCGATAAGCCACCTATATCAAAAAATAACTGTGAAGATAAAATAGCAATATAAATTGATTATGTGGAGTAATCAACTATATGATTCTGATACACGGTGAAATTCCCTACATGTTTCCACTTAGCCATGTTAGTTTTTGATAAGTGAGTAAAAATCCTGTGTGAATCAAATTTGATTCATGGAAAATTTGGTTACAAAAGGAATTTTTTTTCATAATATTTTGAAATTTTTTATATGTAGAAGAAGTGATTTCAAATTGAAAAGATTATTTTCTTCAAGAAATATTTCACGTGATATTTTAAGAATGTTTTCATCAAAGATGAAATCCTTTGATGTTACTTATTATTTATTGGGGTTATGATCCAATGATACCATAATTATTATTTACCTAGACTATTTATGATTATGATATGAGTTTTAAGAAATTTGATTATTTTCTATGGGTTATGCTATAATGAAGTGATGATATATTTATGAAACACTTTTCCATTTCTTGATTTATGATATGATGAATGTTTTATGATCTTATGGAACACATATGTTTGATTTTAATTATGGGATGGGTGGGACTAAAATTATATCTCCCTTTAATGTATTGGGTAAATATGGATATCTCATGAAATATACATGACTATAATGGGGAGTGAACCCAATTCAGTAAGGGAAATTTCCCATTGTGAGAGTATTAGGAGTAAACCTTGACAAATTTGGTGGAATGTTAAGTGAACCCAATCCATTATGATAGTCATATCAGTAAAACTTAAATACTAATGAAATGATTTTATAAGATTATTAGTATGCCACAAGCTTATGTAATTTGACAATGTTATTCTCTCATGGATCCTATTATTTTATTCATTTATTATTCATATCCCATGAACTACCTATCATTAGTCCATTACTCTAGATTATGATATTTGATATGAAATTTATGGTTTTAAAATATTATGATCATGTTCTCATACCATTATTCTCATATTATGTTTATGTGATCATTTACATCTCCATTTTTACCCTTAGAGAGAATATGAGGTCACACTTTCCTATGTTTCCTTTCCCAGGTTATGAACAATGGTATTAATTATTATATGTCTCAGAAGGGTGCTAGTTATTGATAACTTAATGGAAGATGAAGTATTTTACTTATGAACCAGTTGTTTATCTATCCAAGCTTCCAAATATACTATTCCTATATTATTCTAGCATGGATCATTAGGTAATGTAATTTATATTCAAATAAAAAGATGTAATATCTCTATATAAAAACTATATGTCATGGTATGTGGGATTGTTTTTTAGTTTCTAGGTAGTAACATAATATAATGTTCATAATGAAATGGTAAATAGCTATGGGATGAAATTGAATAAACTATGGTCTGTGAATGAAATTCTAATAAACAAATGGGTAATGGTTGGGTTAAATTTGGGTGAGGGGTGGTATTTTTTTAATTAATTATGTAATTGAAAAGAATAATGAATGTATAATGTTTGGTAAGAGTAAATTTAGAAATTATTAAATGACGTGATTGGATATAGGAAATATGAATAATTTTTATAGATTTTTGATGTTAAAATTTGGGATGGTTGTAAATATAGAAGTGGTTACATTTTTTCATGAAAGGTTACAAAAGTATGGTGATGTTTTTGGAATTTGATATGGATATTTTAGTGTAAAACTATTAGGTTTTTATTGTAAGTTCATTATTATACTTTTTATTTACATTTTATTTTATATTAATCCTACCCTGGTTGAATATTCCAATTTATTACCAAATATTTTTTGTTCTACGTGTTTCCCCAAATATCCGGACTAAAGAGAGAACAAATGGATAACCAATCCCTCTTGTTTACCACTCTTCCAAAAATGGGATGACTATGATGATGGTACATGGTTGGGATTGTGAATAGTATGATAAAAAACATTGATTTAATTCATTTTCATGATACCTTAATGTGATAGATGAAGTTATGTGGTTGTGGTAGTGAACTTATTATAGTGATTACATTGGATTCAGAGTGGGATTATGCTGGTAGGGTTATAGTTTGACCCGCATTAGAGTTGATATGGGTTTCTGGGCTAGTTCTAACATAAGAGATTGGAACCTGAGTGGTAAGGTGTAGGTAGGGTTTTAGTCCAACCCACATAAAATATTATTTGATATGTGGATATGGTTTTAATGATGTAGAAGGGTTTATTGTTTTGTAACATTTTGTTTTGTGGTGTGAGAGTGATAAACTAGAGGGAAGTGGTCTGGGGTTCCAAATTTTCTTTAGAATTTTTATTATGTTACAACACTTGGATGTGATATTTGGTGAGAACGACTTACTGAGGATGGGTTATTGTTTCCTCAAAATGTTGTTTTTGTTTCTTCTATTTATTTACTAATCATTAATATACTTCTCCCATATTTTTATGAGAGGCCTTGAGGAAGACCCTATTGAGTATACATTTTTTTCTCACCCCTATTATGAATTTTAATTTCTATATTAAAATTTTCTCCTTAATTTTATGCCATTTGAATATTTTTTATGCTCTATTTACTTGTTGGATTTATCCTTATTGGGAAAATTATGTGATCTAATAAGCTATACTATTTTACTATGTTTGGGTTGGTCCACTTTTATTGTATTTCACAAGTTGTATTTCCACATTTTCATCCACTTCCTAATGTTATTTTCATACTCTTCATACGACTCCTCCTCATTCACTTGGGTTGTTATACAATTTCATCATTTTATTATATTTATTGAGGATATTTATTACTTGGCAGGTATATCTCATTTTTACTCCTCCCATGTCTTGATTCTCTCTTGGTTCTCCTTGCATACATTTATTCCCTTTAATTTTTTTAATAAACACTAAAACATATCTATATGTATTTAGTTTATGTTGACCAACCATTTCCCACATAAGATATTTCTTTCCAATCTATCATTACCATGCCCATGCTTCTCCTAGTTTAAATTTCATGTGGAAACTATAGGCTTCCAAGGTACATGGTTACCATTGTTTTTCATGTGAAATATCAAGATTTAGAGGCATAAACATTCATCTTCAATTTCCATATACAGTTAATTAAGGTACTGATAGAGAAGAAATCGATCAGATCTTAGGGTTTTGATTTTAGGACGAGTGATCTCTTATCACCATGAAATATATATTTCAGGATATTGTTGCAATATCCCTAGTAACTTTTATATCTAGTGGTTTGTGCACCATTCCTGCATAATTTTAGTTCCTGTGGAGATCGGGAGAAAACACATAGTCCAATTGGTTGTGTCTCTATTGAGAGATTTGTGATTTCTAGAAGGCTATTTGTGCACTATGAATATAGGATATACAAAACTATCATGGTACATGTGTGATATATAGAACTATCATGTTGTTATCTAAAATTCTATGTACATATCTCCCTTTTTTAAGTGTGAATAATAGAACAACTAATATTGTCAAGATGTCCAACCCTTTTTAGTCTTTATGTCATTTATTAATTTTTTGATTTATAGATTCTAGTGTTATTGTTATTGATCTTATTGGATGTGTTATATATTTTACCTATTTTTAATTTTAGAATAATAAAATATGGGAGTAGGTTATGTTCATTCTATTCATATATAACTCTTAAGGGTCTGAATTATATTAAATCATGATTTCTTCAACTTCTTTCCATTTTCATTAACTTATAACTTATAAACCCTACTTTTTTTAATTCAATTATGGATTTAATTTACTTTTTGACTTTAGATGCTATTTTAACTTGGATATTTCTATTTGGTATTCATTGTTGCTACTTAATTCTATTTTTCATGATTGTTGTTATTGATTCTTTATATGTGAGAATGTGTTTTAGTTTTGGAAGTGCATGTTGGTTGAATCTGGAATTTAATTCTCAATGGTTGGTAATATTTTTTTTGAATCTTTGTGTATATAATTTTAACCCCGAACTTCAAGAGAATTATTACATTCTTAAATACCCATGTATCAGTCATTGTTTTTGGAGATATTTTTTCTACTATAAAATAATTTTACAATTCCTCATTTTTGAATTAATGTTGGAAAAATATGATTATTTTTATTTGTTACTAAAGTCGAATAATAAAAACTATATTTTGTTATATGTTTCCAATTTTGAAAACCAAATGTAAAACCAAATTTTATCCTCTACTACTATATGAAAACATCCTCACATTGCGCAGCCTACAACACCTATATATATGAGCTTATTTTATAGGTCTCTATGAGGGATTTGGTGATCAATCTAGACATTACTATATTAGATATTTGAATTTACATTGGAGATTGTGCCTTAGGATTTATATTGGAAGCTTACTATGGATATTTGTACTATATTACATATCATTAATTTTGGTTTAGTAGGATTTAATTTATATTACGATGTTGATTATTTGATTTTGTGTCATATTCATGAGATATGTGAGGATAATGCATACCATTTTCATGTTTTATACCCTCAGTTCTTGATGAAAATTATGTGCCATTAAATCATTATGTTTCACCAAATCAATTTTTAGGATTTTTATTTGTTTTTTTTAATATTAAATTTTTAGAGGATTTTTTAATATTCATCACTTTGTGGTTATGTTTAAATTATTTTATTATTTTTTAAATGATGATTTTCTATTATTAATTTATTAAATGTTCTTGATTTAATTTTACAATACATTTTAGACACAAATCTTCACTTTTTTGTAGAAATAAATTGAAATAATTTCCTCGGAAGTTTTTTGTGGTTTGCTTCTAGAATAGATTCCTTTAAAATATATGTTTTAAATTTTAATATCAATAGTTGGATGCTATTTGGAATCCAATTTTTTTTTTAAAAAATTGAAATTTTATTTTATTATTTAAATGAAATGTTTTTCATTATGTATTTTCATTTATTTTTTTTATAGAAGAAGTATGCCACATAGATGGATTTTCCTATATGGGGTTAATTATATAATCCATGTATGGGAATGGATTGAATAGAATCTAAATATCCAAATGAATAATTCCCACATATCAAAATAGGAATCTCCAAATTCCCATAAGCTTCTATATATCCAATTCCTCTACCCCATCCACATAGAAATTTTTTAATAGACCTTGATATAGGGAATGGACACGTAACCAATTTCCAATATAAGATAGTTTTTTAGTTAAAACAACTATCCAAGTTATCAACTAACAATTTAAGAATTTTAGAATATAGATAATGATATAAGGGTATAAAAAACCATTTTTATTGATTAAGTGAACTAAAGTTGAATCTATATGGAAATAGTGTGCTGAATCCGATCTTGACTGAGTTTGAAGTGGACCCTTTAATCAATTTTCTATTAAACTAAGATGAAAATTTTATATTATTTATTAATAAATAATGATGAATCTAGTTTAAGGATTTAGAATAATCCTATATTGGATGAATTTAATGAAAACCAATTGAATAGAATATTGTGCCTTAATGGTGAATAAAATCTAAGGTCTCATCGTGTAGCTTGAGAAAATTGTCATGTGACGAGGCATAATAGAGAGGGAGGGAAGACTGTTACCCAAGTCTCAGAAATAGGATATCAAAATTGACATGATACCTAGTTCAATTGTATTCAAAGTTGAAAAAAATGTGTTTTAACTCACTTTATTATAGATGAGAAAGTCTTTGAATAAATTCAAGCCAATTAAAGATGGGTTTGTGTGAAGATGATTTTCTGAGGGTTGTGGTTGAACTCAGATGAATCATGAAGATCAATAAAGACTCACTAATGCCTTTAAGAGTTCTAATCGAAGTTGAATGACTAATAATATAAGCTGGTATCTGATTAAATAATTCAAAGTTATTTTTTTAAGATACTGGTGATATGAGAAGAATAGAGATGATTATCTAGGCTGGATATTTGACTAGTCTAATATCATTTATTGAGTTATTGGGTACATGTTTACTAGAGTATTTTCATTATGTGAAATTTGACGTGGATGATTTTGGGGACCTTAGTCAATCCCCATGTTCTGGTTACATTTTTTTGGATTGAGAAGGATCAACACACTCTATAAATTTCAGGAGGGAATTTTGTTTTCAATCTTGTCATAAAATTGGGTGATCGATGAAGCTTTAAAGATCAATTTTATTTATGGGATTATCTGAATAAAGGCTGATGAAATTATATGTCTTTCTATTGAAGAGTTACATAATCTTGGTTATGGGAGACTATTGATACTCATATCCATTCACAAAATATGATAAATATAATTGGTCAATTATGGGATAATAAATAATAATTGGTCAATTTAAAAATATATGCAACATTAATTATAAGAAAAATTTATATAGGAAACTCTTGTTACAAAGAAATGTTTAGAATTAAAAGTCAATATAGATGGATATATTTTGGCACAGATGTGTTGGAATATTCAACGAAATTGGGAAACCGATCGAAGGCTGGATAAAGCTATGAATTAAGTATAAATTCAAGTATATTTTTGTTAGTGAGATTTTTGGAAGGAGTTATCTCATGTTATATGATGATCAAGGTTTTTGGTGAAGGCTTCTATATGGGCTTTATTTATTTCCTATTAGTGTTTTTTTGTTATTATTTTTAAATATGTCAAGTGATTATAATAGGTGGAGACTCTCATTCTATTACCATATTATTTTACACACTCTATCTCTTTATCTCATCTTATCATACTTCTCTATTCTATAATTATATATTTGTAAATAATAGCCTATGTTGTTTTTTATTCTCTTTATTCGTGTGTGAAATCGTACCTTAGGACATGTGGTGGTAAATTTTAAAGCTAGTTCCTCACTGTGAAGATTAAAAATTACTATGTATCCAAAAATCAGAAATATTATAATGTTCACCTTCACTCCTGGAAGTTCATAATGATATATTGGGATGATATGTTATCATTATCATTTATATGTATGGTTTTCCACATTCTGTCCTTAAATATTTTTCTATTACTCTTCATTTTAATCAATATAGTTTTTAGAGAGATCATGTATTATGATTTCCTTATGAATATCACCTCTACTTAGAATACATTATTAACAATAGTGGTTTAATTCAGTTATGCCTTTCACAGTTGGGAGAACTCTCATGCACAAGAAGATATTCCATGCATGAGAGTTCATTGATTAAGGTGAGTTAGGTGTTTTAATTGAGAGGTCAATCAAGCATTGAGTGAAATTGGGATTCATGGTTTAATATTTCAATAGATCAATGAAAGGCTGTAGAAGATACAATAAACATGGAGATTATTTTTTATTAATAACATCCTTTAATTTTTCTTATTTTTGTGTCTCTTCTTCGTTTATGTTTTCATCACCACTTTTTTTCCTCCTTCAACTTTATTTAAAAATTTTCTTTACTTATTATGAAATAAATAGATAAAATATATTTTTGAATAATCACTAAAATAAAAACATCACCTCATTGAGATCAACCCTTATGTTAGCCACTATTCTATATCTAGGGAAATTATTAATGTATCATTGGTAGTTTAGATGATGGACTATCAGACATCCCGTGGATTATTGGAGGTTGGCCTTGGGGGTCACTCTCATCTTCACTAAAATCACAAGAGGATTTCTAAGTGGGTGTGATTGATGATAAAGAATATAAAATAAAACCATAAAATCACAATTATAGATGATTTTATCAAGCCAAATAAAATAAAACAAATATATCCAAGAAAACAAATATATGGAATATTATGGGTATTTAGGTTTTTTAGGAATGGTTCTTAACTAAATTTTGATTTTTAGAGTCCTAGGACCCTAGGTGTAAAATGGTAAATTTACCCTAGAATATGACCCTACAAAAAATTATCTAATGAAATCATTGATTTTGAGGTGTGGTGTTTACCCTCGATCTGAGATATCATTGAATTTTGGGCTTGATGGAGGCCCAATATAAATATATTAATTAAAAAAATATTATTTTTATTCAGAATATGGATATTTTTGGTGAAAATATTATATAGTATAAATGAGTAATTGAATCGCAAAATTGAGATAGCAGTTGCCTCCAAAATGGAGAGTTTATCCTATAGGGAATATAACATTTTTTCACCTTATGAAACCTAATGTAATCATTGTGGGAATGTTAATAAAATAATTAAATCATTTGATTAATATCTAGGAAACCCTAGAAGTCCCTTTATTTAATTTTTTTTTACTCTATAGGGTTATTCATTTTTCATTGGCATGAACCTTAGAATGATTGAGGGAAGAGAGACCATATTTTGTGAGGTTATGGTATTAGATAAATGGATGAGACCATATTATAAGATAATTGTGAATGAGACCTTATCTTTGAAAATGGATTGAAGCAATAATTGTTCTACCATAAGATACAGTTTCATTATTTACCATCCATTTTTTCTTTATGGAATATCCATTTGAAATATTCATGGAATTCAAATTTCATATTTTCATTATGTGTTATTTTCTATTTCTATGATATAGACCCACATTCTTCATGATCTTATTGAGGAATGTTCATTTGAGATATTATTCTCTTTTAGACTCATTTCGTATTCTTGGTGGAATTATAAATCCCTAATCTTGTTCTTTTGTGGCCACCACCATGGATAGAAGAAACTACAACATCGTGGTGTTTGTGGTCGATCGAGATGAAAAAGTTATTCTTTACTTCACCCCCTCTCATTCTCCCCCTTCATTTCATTATGTATGAAAAGAACCAAGGAGTAGTGCTATCTGAGGGTGGATAGTGGCAATTCGGGGAGGGATTTAAGACATGTAGCTCTATGGATGTGGTGGAGGGATAATCATGAGGATAAAATGATGTAATAGTGCGAGGTGAGGTGACATGATACATATAAGGGTGGAAAAACACAAGAGGGTGAACAACATAAGATCAATCAGTAGCAAGTTGGAGGCTATCCATCCTTGATGGCCACCAATAGTGAAACGGATGTAGATTGTGTCCTTGTTTAATGAAAATAGTGGCAACAAACCATGTAGAAGGCATGATACAAAGGTAAAAGATAACTAAACATTGTTGGATATATTATCCAAATTGGATAGAATGGTGATCCACCCACCATGTGGTGTGAAAAGGCACGACTAGTCCAGCCTGGTGGGAGAACAACAGGCCAAGCAGACCCATCTTACCGGTCTAAGATAAACCACTTGGTGTTGGCCCAGACACACATGACTTGAAACACATTGGGTATGGCAGACAATCAGATAGGGTCCGGTCCCACCTGACCCAACTCTAGAGGGGGGAACAATTTATGCAACATGAAATTCTTGATTGGGAATTTCTTTCCCCATCATAGCATGGCATGTGGCATGCATGGGGGGTCACCATGTGTATTGATTTATCTATGTAGAGACATTTAACTAATTTTTCACGTGATTTCTATTTTGAAAAAAAATTCAATATTGAGTATAATTCCATGTAAATCACTATGGTGTAGTTTTTTTTGATATCTAAGAATATTTTCATTATAACATTTTCATACTTTTGTATTAGATCTTCAAGATTGATGACAAGGGTCTTCTATGAAAATCCGAGCATTGGGGGGGGGGGGGGGGTCATTACCTCTCTATAATATGTTGTGTTATACACACATATATATTGTTTTAATCTCATATAATGTGTCCTAATATCATCTTTTATGTACTAATCTTATTGGTTTCATGCTTTTCCCTGATTGTTGTGTTCTACCCATGTCATCTGTATTTCATTTAAGGACGTGTAAGTTCACCTTCATGGTTTTTAATGGAAGTGCGTAAGAAATGTGAAGCATAATATATACTTCATGAATTGTGACCCTTTAAGAATCCATAATTTTACTTTGAGGTGTGTCATATAGTTGGGATTTCAAATTTAGACATTTGTATATTTTTAGTACTCCAAGCATCCTTGGTTTCTCATGTGATGTAGACCATCCTGGGTCAGTGCTCAAACAACTAAGTCTTCTCAATGTTTTTGAGAATTCTAGTTATATAGAATATATGGAATATTTTTTTATACCTTATAGTTATTCTCACTCAAAATAATATATTTAATCTAAATTATTATCTTGATTTTCCTTTATGGCATCAATTAATCTTTGTGGGTTTTCTTATACTCATCCCTACATGGCTGTTGTGACTACACATGTTGTTTCCATAAAAATTATGAACAAGTATAAGGTGCTATAAGGTTACGTGGAGGTGGTGTGGATTATTTGTATCAGATGAATCATGATGCATGACAATGCTCTTAGAACCTAGTGGCACTTGATGGTAGCAGTTACTATTGCAGTTAGAACATAATATTGGAGTACTCATAGTTTTGAGGATACTTCCTAAATATTATATCTATAAGATTAAAATATTTTTTAAATGTAAATTTACTATGTATTTTCCAATGTGGTGTTATATTTTTACCTGGTGTCTCATGAAGACACTATGTTGGGTATAATTCAGTTCAATTGACTATTGTAGGACCCTAAAACACCCTAAGAGGAGAGGGGTGAAACAGTGTGTCAACCTTTTCCTTCAATGAGTTATATATTGTCCTTAAATTGGTAGGAAATTATTAAAACTATATGATAGAATCATATAGATATTAAAAACCCATATACAGAGATAGAAACATGACATAATAGTTTTACTTGGATCACCACTAGGGGCTAGTCTAAGGAGTATACGCTGACAATGTGTCGACCATAATTTAATCCACTAAACATCACTAGATATTATGGATTACAAAAGATAAAACATGGTAACTCCATTATAGTCTCACCTAATTTATCATAATTTTAGTGATAACACACTGCCTCTATCATATAACTCTAATAAAATCCCCCTTGATCACTACCTTTGGTGAATTTACACTCATTTTATTGACTTGACGGTCATCTCTATAGATTGGGAACATAATTCTTTATCCCTAATTATCATGATATTCTACTTGCACCATATTCCTAAATTAATGCACCTAAATGCACTATTCACTTAAACCAGATGTTCCAAACCACATGTTCATGTAAATACCCTTTGTGAAACTCCCACCTTAAAAAAACACATTTTGGTTTCAAATATATTTCAGCCTTAAAAAATATACAATATTTCATGAAGATCAAAACCATCCTGAATGTTACATCTTTCATGGAAATACATGCCTTTTTGAAGCTCACAACCTTCATGGAAATCTTAACTATCATGAAACTATCAGTGTCCATGAAACTCCCTTTTCTAAAATTCCAAAGTGTCAATTATTTATTAACCATTATTTTCACCATTTGTTTCTTGCAAAGAGTTCATGACTCATACTGAATTAATTTATCAACTTTTTTTTGAAATTAGAGTGATTTAGCCTTTTTCAAAATTCTATTCATCCCTCAAATGATAGGTGATCTCCTATATATAACAAATTATTCTTCACAAATATTTAAAAACCACAATGACCTTTTTGTGAACCTCTTCATTCATGTTCACAAAGCTCTTTTTCTTTACGAAGCATCATAAAAATTTTTCTATTCATGAATCCTCTCGTACTTGCATATTTTATCTTCTTTCCATCGAGCCTCACACATTCTTTGAGGAACCTCATTTGAGAATGTTCAAACCTTTATGACAAAATATTAATTAAAAAATTTCCACAAATTTGAAAAAATTATATATTAATGTAATTTATTTCTTTTCCATACTTTTTAAGAGTTAGTCACTGAAATCAAAATATAATGAATCTCACAACTTACTTTAGATATTGAGATCCCAAAATTTGGAAAACACAAGTAAAATTCACAATATTCAACAGTAAATATGCCTATACCATAAGGTCACTTGGTTTGAAATATCACTGATCAACCTAGTGTGGATTGAAAATAAAAAAATGTATTTCTAGGTGTTAAAATCCTTAGATTCACTTTGGGTTTGTTATAAATTTGAAAATAAATTCAATAATGCACTAGCCTCAATCTAAAACCTGATTGGAATGAAATAAATATTCCCGCACTCTCAGTCTATGCGAGTAAATATTAGTATAGAAAACACGAGTAGGAAAGATATTTTCATGGCTTGAGATACCATTGTCCAATCCCCATATCATTCAAATTACATTACAGATAATCGATCAATCAACCCATCTTGTAAGCTTAAAATACATTGAATTAAATTCCCCTCATTTGAAAATAGACCCAGAGAACCTGTATTAGGACTTTATAATGGAACAAAAACATCCCTTTAGATCATATCTACCACACATCCCTACATCACATCCACATTCACATTAAAATAGTTTACTAAAATGTGAAGACGGAATAAATGGTAACATCCTCATACAATGGGAGATGGATAAACATTGAGTTTCTAACAATATTTCTCAAATATTGGTGCTTCTAAATTCTTAGTCAAGATTTCATCCACATGATCATTAGTTAAAAAATGCTCCATTTTAATCACACCTTATTCAATTTTTTCTATGATGAAGTGATATCTGATCTCAATATGATTGGTATGAGAGTGTTAAACCAGATATTTCATAAGATTGATTTTGCTCTTATCATCATAGGGAATGACCATAAATCATTTCACCTCATCAACAAATATCAGTTAGTTTTTTCTTCATTCTAAATAGGTGAGTGCATTCATTTTTTAGAGATGTATATTCTGATTTAGTCATACTAAGTGAAGTTCTTGTTTCTTTATAAAATATCCTACACATTTTTTTCTAATGAAGAATGCACCCCCCCCCACTTATGGACTTTGGACTCACCACATCACCAACCTATTCATCATAAAAAGATCTAATGATTAATTATCTTTTCATATTGAAATGAATAATCTAATGTTGAGTGTACCTTGAATATATCTTATGATCTTGTTAACTGTTGTAAAATGATCATCCTTAAGATTAATCTAGAAGTAAGCCACTAAACATGCTATAAATACAATATCTATACTTTTTGTACTCATGTAGAATAAGCTTCTAATGATCCTCATGTATAAGGTGGGATCTAAAAAAATTTCCATCATCATGCTTTCCAAGTTTTTTTTTCTAAACCACAATTGGAGTCGACATTGGTATGTAGTCATAAATGTTGAATTTATTTAGAAGCTATATTGAATAATTTTCCTATGAAATGATGGTGTAGACCTTTCGAATAACCTACAACCCCAAAAAGAAAGTAATTTCACCAATCATGGACATTTCAAATTATTATTTCATGTTATTAAAAAAACTCTTCCACTGATCAATTCCTGATTTCTCCAAATATAATATCATCCACATACAAAATAACCATACGTTAATATACTTGATAATTATTTACAGAGATATTTTTATGGAAACATCCTCCTTTTAATTATAGATTCTTAAAATAATCTTTTAGTCAATAATACCATGGTCATTGTGCCAGTTTTAGCCCATAAAGAGCCATATTTATTTTTAAATCCTTTGTTTTATCATTTCCAATTATAAATCCCATATTTTTTCAATGTAGACTTCTTCTTCAATAACACCTTTTAAGAATTATTCTTCGATGTCCATTTGATAAATTTTTTTACCCTATTTGAATTATAATGGTGAATAAGAGACTAATTGACCCCGATCAAGCTATTATTGTAAATTTTTCTTCAACATAAATTCATTTAATCCAGGAATATCCTTTACACACCATGGGATACAAGTTTATAATCACATTTCCTAACACATCATTTTATTTTTAATGATCAAATTTGTTCAAATAACATTGTTATTTTATATTATTTTGACAAGATCCCAGGTTTGTTTTTTTTCAATATGATACAATTATTCATTCATGGAATTAATCCATGACTTATATTTTTTTTATTCTTCAAAAAATGTTGGATTCACAATCGATAAGTAAATATAATATGCCTCATTACTCTTTTTCATTATCCGTGTAGGTGCCGTCCACCCCACAATGATGTTAGATTGGTCAAATTATTCTCTTAAATTTATCTTTTGATATTCTAATAGATTTTATTTAGCAATGGATTCTTCTTTTGATTCTACTTCTAGATAATTTTCATTTTTAGAACCGTGAATTTTTGTTAATCCTTCAACAGTTTTTGTATTTGAATATATCCCTCTTCCACTATATTCTTCATCTTCAGTCATATCAAAAACATGATATACTTGTGTTATTTATAGTTTTGGGCTAAATGATATTAATATCATAACTTTCCAAAATAACTATAAGATTATTATTTTTTCATTTTATTCTTTAATATTTATTGAGTATCCATCTAACATTCCATCATTTTCAACATCACCATATTTCCTTTATTTAAATATTTTTTTGGGATGAAAAATTTAATTGAAAAAACATGAAAATAATTCATTGAGGGATTTATTCCATTCCATATCTCATATAGTGTTATTTACTCTCCTATAAATAGTCCTGTTCAATTTTGAGTCTACATCAAAACATGAATATCCTCTTTCCATTAATGATGAGTAACCAAATTCTCAATCATCACAATTCTAGAAATATTATTTACCTATAAATTTATGAATTCAATGACCAATTTGTTTTGAGGATTTCTCACTAATGACACCTCATGTGTGATCCCATTTTTTTAGGTAATTTTTCAATTCAATGGATGTGAATTATATTAGATTTTCCAATTATAATATCTTTATTTTGTGACCAGTTTCATTATCAACTCTTTAGAGATATTTTTTCTTGTAATCAATCACTTTCCATTTGTATTTAATAAACATCACACATTCCATTATACTATAATCAATAATAAAAATAATTAAGTACCTCTCTCTATATGTTCTTGACACATTTATTAGAAGACACACATATGTATGGAAAATATCATGAAGATATGATGACCTTTTATTCCATGGATGATAAGAATCCCAGACGATATTTCTTTTTCATGCAACCATCAAATGTATTTTCTCAATCACACTTTAGATTGGATATGTCTGAAAAAGACTTTATCTTGGATATTTTTGCCATGCTCTTTTGATTAATGTGACATAACCTTAGAGGCCAAAAGTTATTTTCATCTTTAATTTTTCAGATATAAGTATTTTCTTTACTATCAACCTGGTGTAAATTTACATTTTTCCCCTGTCCTTTCCTGACATAATTCCATATCTTCCATTTTATGGTTCATCTATTCCTCATAAATGTCTCTACCAGTCCTGAGTTACACATTTGTGTCACACTAAATAGATTGTGATGAAATATATCCACATGTAGTACTTCTATTTCCATTAGGTCATCATTTCCAAATTATGTATTTCCCCTTCCTTTGATATCAAATTCCCCATAATTTCCAAATATCATTGTTCCATAAAGCCTTTTCTTAACATTCTTTAAAAAATATACATTTCATATCACATTGGATGAGAATTAGCTACGAAGAATCTCAGTGATACTATTATTTTTATATTTGAGAGTAACTTCTTCCAGGTTGGATTTCTCCATCTTATAATTTTACTTCTATAAGATATCTAATTGAGTGGAGTAAATAGATAGACTTTACAATATATTTTAAACATGCATGGTGTAATCATACTCATATTAGTCTTTTAGTAGAGAAAACCTATTTTCCAGGGTAATTCATGTTGGTTTACCAGTATTTAATTATCTCAGAGTTCAATAGTTATTGTTCCCACCTTTCATCTTCTGAAAATGAATAGATTTATGGTCAAAGTTAGAATAGTGGAAAAAATATCCATAGAAATTATTTATTATTTATAATGATGGATATGGTATTATTCTCCTTTGTTGAATTCTAGGTGCTTTCCCCTATAGAGATCTCCTTTCCTCTTCATAGTAAGATATGGTATGTACTATAAATCAAAAAATTGACATTTCATAATAGAAAATAATTTTCCACTTCCATTCCTCCACGTTTCCCCTAATTTTGTATAAGTATTTAACTAGATAAACTCTTAGGATAATTGAGGATTATTTTAAACTCTCTTCTCTATTTGGGTTGAATATCTCCCAATTGAGACATTAGTAACCTTTGTGAAATTTTCAACTATATTCTTCCCTTTTCTTATCTCATACAGTTTCTAATATTTGATACATATATATCAAAAATAATTCAATTTTCACATAAATTTAGATCTCTGATCATTAAAGGTTTTTTATACTCTTTCTAAACCATGATTAACTATTTCCAAAATCATTTCATAAAAAATCCTTCCAAACCATAATCTCTTCTTCACTCCCCTTGAATTTGATTTAGTTTACAGTTTACTTCTTACAGAAATGACTTCTTCTTCATGGCCCTAAATTATATTAAGATTTCACTCTAGACTAAATGTAATGTCATTTATGAATTTTCTTACTTTTTGATCCTTATTTTAAATTCTACAACCTTTTTTGATATTTCAAGAGTTGTCAAATATTTCTTTTGCCTCTCCTTATAGTCAATCAATCATAGATTTAAGCTAATACACATACTATGATAACTCTTTCAAAATGGCTCCCATATTTTTATTTTTATTTCTTTTAATTTCAGGATCATTGAGAGCACTATCGATTCCCCCTTGATATATACAACAATATTTGAAAAAGTAGGCATATCACATAATATGGTAGGCCTTAGGTGATTAAAATCTAAAAACCACATTTCTAATACATAATAAAACTATAAACACCATCATGATATATATATATATATAGGATTTAATTCTATATTATGTTGGGAGTTTGATATCTTATCAAAGATAGAGTTTTATCTAGGGATGTTAGACCACCTTATAGTAGAATGACCACATCCAAGTAAAGTTCAAGGTGAAGAACCTTATAAAGTGTTTTGTTGATATGTTTTTCAATGATTTTTTGATATTATTAGTTTAGGAATATATTATTAAGGAAGGGTTAGTGAGTAGTGATTTAGTTTTCATGTAACACCATTATATTAAGGTATTACAAGTGATCATTGAGAGTTTATTATTCTTAGTAATGATTCACCATGGATATGGGAATAAGTTAACATTTATTCTGAAGATATCTAGTGATGTTGTTGATTGAAATCCTTATTAGATTTGGTAATGATATCAGAAAAATACTTTTTATGGAACCCATCAACTGTAGAGGTGTATTTTTGTAGAATAATGGGTGTTGTGATGGAATTTAGAGATGGATTATAAATCGATCTGATCCAAAAATCACCACCCTTTGTTAGTTACTTTCACAAATAGGATGATAATAGTTAGATCTTTGAGATGATGTATGTGATGGAATAATATTGTCAGGAATCAAAAAAATATAGTTTTATGAATATATAATGTCCTCCCTATAGGTACCCTCATACTAAATGGAACATGTGTGGGTTATTTTCCATGTTCTAGAGGTTTGGAAGTTTTATATTTTTTTAAAATCCATATTTAGACACTTATTAGCTATAGAGATTACACAGCTATATATCATATTTCACTCGCCCTTTCTAGTGAAGTGAGATTATCAAATTCAAGGTATAGTTTAGGAAATCATAGTTTAACCATGTTTTAGGTGTCTAACATGATTAGATCATAGAGGAATGAAATTTACTTTATGATATGTGTTCATAATTTTTTTTAATGATAGTATTCTCTTTATGGGTGTGGTGAGTGGATCCAACCCCTTTAAATATAAAGTTAGTTACCCATTGGATGGTATGGATGGTTTTGTATGAAATGTGTATTGAAGTGAAATTAAATTTTATTAAATATAGAAGAATGAATGAATGTTTTCAAAGGGATAAAAAGGGTTTTTCCCTAGCAATAGATTAAGGTTTCTAAGAGATTGTATTCAAGAGAAGGTTTTAATGTGTTTCTAAGTGGGATAATGATCAAATTATAGAATCAATGGATTATATGGACCAAATTTTTCTCTGTCTTTGCTCCTGGTGAAGATTATTATGTGATCAAGTAATTATTATCAATTCCTACCAAGAGTGCACCAACTCCCAAGGTTAGGGATCCATATGACAAGATTTTTACTTTTCTTCATGGAATTGAAACAATAGTTGTTGATGAAATCTTAGTGGTGTATTTAGTTTCATGGTGGTTCGATATCTGTTATAGGACTCTATGTCTAGATCAAGGAGGAGGTTCATGAGAAAATATCCACAAAATATCTTAATCTTACTTGGTAAGGGAGATGATTAGCTCCTTCAGTAGATCATAGTTCCCCTGCACTCTTCCCATTTATGATGGAGGGTCGTGGTATGATATCATAATAGTGGTCCTAAGTGATTGAATGATCTCAATTGATGGACCTAAAGAGTTTTCCTGAAGCTCGGGATAATTTTTATCACTACCCTAGGTTGATAATGGTTTTATATTTATGTTTGTATTAAATATCATTATATATTTCTTAAGTAGAGACTACCCTTGTAGAACACCATCTATATTGTTTTATTTACAATGATTCTTTTTTTTAAAATTCGCATTGCATGGAATTTTTTTCAATGTGTTGGAGGTAGAGGATTCCTCAGATGGTTTTGGATATTGATTTCTCAAGTATGTTCTATCTTGTTGTTTGGTTTTTATAAAGTAAATTCCTTTGAACAGACATGAACATCCACATCAGATTGTGGTGGAATAGAAAAACCAATGTTTAGCTATGTGATGTTGATAGGTTTGAGGAGTTTTTGAGGATATTTTCAGATGTGTGCATTGGTATATTTATTAAAACATTGATGCAAAAAATTGACTATAATTATAATTATATGATAAAATGGTTATAAATCAGGGTGTAGATGGAGTATTCCCATAAGATATTTCCATGAGGCTTCTAAAGAAGTACCATGTCAATATTGTTCAATAATTTTACAACATTTGTTCCTACAACATGTTGGAAAGATATGTCAGAGAAGATAAAGTGGTACTGGAGGATCATATTATCTTTTAATTCTTATAGATTCAATGTGAAATCATTATAATATTTTAATGTTGGTGTGTGACATAAATGAGCTATTTATATATAATGAAATATATATAATTCTATTTAAAATTTGGGGAGTGGGGCACTCCCACCATAGGAAACCTTAGTTATAAATCTTTTTGTGATGGAATTCATTTCTTTATGGATTATATTTATCTCATTTAGTGGGATGATCTTTCAATGTGATTGGGTTTTAGGAGTAGTGGAATACAAATAATTTCATAAATAATAGGAGTGTTTCCATTTTATCAATGATTCAATATCGGTTATAGAAAGTAAGTTTGAATAAGTAAGATGACTTTTTTCCTTTATAGACAGTGAAATACTAAGTTCTCTTAGATCTTAGACCTATGTGGGTGAAGATGGAACATTTAACAGTGGTAGTTTACTACATTATATTTATTTATAAACTTCTTTATTGAGTAGATACAATTTTTTAGGGATAAAAATGGTCTTATGGTGGGATAAATGTAGAAATATGAGTTTTCTTTAGATGTGAATTAACATAAATTTTAGATTTAGATTCTGAGAGACTACCATGGATAAAATGGTAAATTTAACATTGTAGATGATCCCGAAAAAATTATCTAGTGGTCCTATTGATTCTATGGTGTGGTGTCTATATCTATACTAAGATGGAACAAAATTATGGGTGAAAAAGATCCTAAATTGAACGATATTATGTTTAAAAATATTATTTTTATCCCATGTGAATGTATTAATAATGAAATGATTATATATCCTAAACAGGGTGTCAGATGAAAAAATTGAGTTTGTGGTCATGTTCAAAATGGGTTTTTTTTTCAAGTGTGATGTAACCATAATTCTTATTGTGGAACCCAAGGTAGTAATTGTGAGAATGTTGATAAAATAAAAAATTAATTTTATTAATGGTTGTAAAAAACTAGAAGTATTCCTATTTAAACCCTATAATGTTTCCTCTCTATGTTTATCCATTTTTCATTGGCATGAACCCTAGAGAGAGGGTGGGTGGAGGGACTTGATTATGGGTGGTGATGAAATTCGATTGATGGATGGGACCAGATTGCATGAAAATGATTAATGATACCTTACCTTTATCAATGGATTAATGTGACAACCTCTATGCCTTGTGGTAGATATTTGTGATTTATTTTACTCATTTCTTCATGGAATTTTCATTTTAAATATTAATAGAATTTTTACTTCTTCAATTCTTTATGATTTTTTCCGATGACATTGTCCCCCATTATTTTTAATATTCATAATGAATATTTATTTAATATATTATTCATTTTTTCTCAAACTTGTACTATGTTCATGATGGAATTATGTATCCCTAATATTATTCTTTTTGGTGATGGTGGTTGAAGTTGGAAACTGGAATGACAATGGGTTGGTAGTTTTTTGATATGACATGGTCATTCTTCACCTATCCCCTATCTTTGTCCCCCTTCATTTATTCATATGTGAAGAAATCAAGGACAATTTTTGGTTGAGGGTGGTTAGTGGTTGTATAAGATTGGTTGTATGGGAGGCACCATGGCATGGAACTAGGTGGCATAGAATGAGAGGCGAATGTGGTGGTGGTGTGGGGGCCAGATGTATCGATGGGTGATACACCTAGAGGTGGTGGCCCATGTGCCCACCAAGACAACAAGAGAGTGGTGGCCTAGGGACACAATGATTCTTGACATGATAAAGGTTAGGGAAGATCCCTAGTCACCCCTAACTATTTGATCTATACATTTAAGAGAACCAACCACAAAAATTGGATGATTAATGGTCTAAGAGGGACTGAACTTCTAGGGTTAGTGATGTGGCCTATAGAAGCCCCAGACAATCATGGGATTGAGTGAACAAGGTGAGGTGGATATTCAGATTGGGTTAGGTCCAACAAGAGTTGACTCCGGAGGGGGGACACAACACCAAATTCAAGATGTGAATCAGTGTAACAAGACCACATACTATAACCCAGTTTGGGTGTGACCCACCTAACTTGACAGACCCTTCTCCTCCCCAACATGAAAAGTGGTGCACCCTAGGGCCACTTTAGGAACTTCTTTGCCTGTGTGAGGTGTTTTTATCTATTTTCTCACAAGGTACATGTTTTGAGAAATTCAGAAATCAATCTTGGATATATATATATATATATATAATTCAATTTTCTACATTCCATTTAGCTACTCAAGTACATTTGATAGGAAAGAAATGCATGCATTAGTATTTTCTCTGTATGACCGATGCCGGGGTTCAGGCATGAAAATTAAAGTGTTCAGGGGGTTCTATACCTCTATCTCATATTTTATGTGACACTCTTATCTGTTGTGTTCTACTCTCTTCTATTGTGTATTACACTCATCCATTTTGTTCTACTCTCATTAATTATAAGCTTTTCCTTGATTTTTGAATGCCACCCTCATCAAATATTTACCATTCGACGAAGCATGGGTTCTCCTTTACTTTATTCAGTGGTGATGTGGAAGAAAATATGAGAAGACAAGATACTTTGAGACTTTTGACCCTTCATGAACCCATGGGTTTCCTTAAAGGTGTGATTTATAGTTCGAATATCAAATTTATAATTTGGTGATTTTTTGGAACTTCAATCTTCTTTGGTTTCTCATGTGATGTAGAACAATATGGGTTATAGCTAGGATAACTACTCCTTCTTTATGTTTCTAAGAATTCCAATTATAGTGAATATTTATATTATCCTATTTTCAACTTTATAGTAATTATCACATATACCAGGTGAATTGAGATGAGTTGTTGGGTTGGATTTTCTTTGGGGATTTGGGGATTCCTACTGGATATATTTATTCTAAAACCTACACAACCATTGTTCCCACATATATTGTGCCTAGGCAGATAAATCATAGGTTGAAGGTCATACTGGTGGATATGGAGTTTGTTTTTTTATTTAGAGCCGAGGCATGATGCTTCTTAGTGATGCATGGTAGAACCAAGTGGCTCATGATGGTGGTGGTGAACATTGTGACTAGAGATTGATCTAAGAGTACTCATAGAGAGTAGGAGATTTCCAATGTCTTAAGTTTCACAAATTTAGAGACTTTTCAGATGTATAATTCCCATTAATTTTCCCTTATTGTGATGTTTTTGTACCTGATGTATCATTCTAGAATTGTATTCTATATAGTTTTGTTTAGTTGATTACACATACATAGACACACACACACACACACACATATATATATATATATGATACTAGTATTTATAGTTTTCTGGTGTATTGGATATGTGGTTATTGTAGGTTGTAATATACTACAACCTCCCATATTGTGTGATATTCCTTCTTGGTTCTAGTCACCAATCCTTGACATATTGGAGGTGGGCCTATGGTTGTACTCTCAATTTAGCACTAGGTTGTGCGAGGCCCCAATGGGATGATTCATGTGAAATATAATCACATGTTTTTTAAAAATAATAAATAACCATTTTATTGAATCAATCTAGAATGCCACGTGTTTATAACATATTCTTGTGGAAATATCATTATAAAAATAATTATTTTTAATGAAATCCAAAAATACAACCCACCATTAGAAATTATTTAAGATATCCATTTTAAAAAACATTTCCACATATTTAATATAATCCTTCAAATTTGATAAAGAATGAAGTTGTATATTAAATCCAAATATTCTTCAAAATCATGATTTTCATCAAAAAAAGATTTCAAATCCATCTATAAAAATTTAATCCCAAATCATTCAGATTTGTTTAATTTTTTTTATCAAAAATATCTATAAGGACTCACCTAAGATAAGAAGAGATCAGAGATATCAACCTATATTTGCATCCTAAAAAATTCAATAAGTTCTCAATATGTTGATATTAACATGGTGAATCAATGAACCCTATCAAAAATATTCATCCATAAATTCCCATTTATAAATGAAATGATTTCATCTTCCTTAATAAAATGTCATGAAACATACTTTTTTGGCATGTACCTTATGCATAATTGACACAATCCATGGAATTCTTGCAGGAAACCCTATGTAACTCACTATATTAGAGTAAATAATGCACAATGAGTCTAATAACCCCTATAAAACATTACACGGCCCCATATAAGACACTATTTCTAATATATAGACGAATAAATGTTGAATTAGGAAACTTTTAAAATGTTGCATGGACCTTATACCGATTTTTCAAAAGGTCATTCTAAATTTTGAAAAACCTTGGATTAATGCCTTAATCTTATGAAGGTTAAAACTAAGGGTTTTCATAACATTTATAAATATTTTAAAACATTGAAAAATACATATAAAATATAATGAACATTTTTTATCACCTACCTTAACAATTTTGACTGAATGTTTGACCTTGGATCACCATTCATCAAATTATCCAAGACCATATAAATACAATAAAGATAGATTTGATGATATGATAAAAATATATGAGAGGAGATTCAAGGTATATTATACAATTCCCCAATTTAAGATCAGACACTTATCTCCCTAATATCAATTCACCAAGTGGAACTCCCCTATTAATAGTTTAAACATTATATTTCTCCCATAAATCTATGTTTCCCCACTCTCACTCAACACAACATTAATATTATCATGTTAAAATTCCCTATGGTGGACCAAAATAACTCAAATGGCCAAATAAATCTCTTCTTAATTTCTCTAAAAACTCGAATTTTTATTAAACAAATACAAGGATACAATATAATCTTGGTGACCTAAAGTAGTGGAGTCCTTTGGAATCCCCACACAATTTTTTTTACAAAAAACAAGAAGATAAATATGGGTATAGAAAAGGTTAAAACTCTCCAAAGTGTCTTACTGGGAATCCAAATAATATTATACCATGTTCAATGCCCTCAAGGTTTCCATGTTCTCAATGATCAACTATCTACATTTCCTCCATCCAAATTATGTTTTTTTATGTTGAAATAGATCATTTTATGTTTGAGACGGAATTAATTCAATGTACTACGAAAATAACCACTAAATAGAATGAAAGGGAAACATAAGTGAATAAATATTAAAATCTAAAATTAACTGAATGATGAAGCACCGATGAAATCTGATAGATCCACACATTTCACTTTCCATCACTAGTCATTTTCACCATCACATGTCAGCCGATACTATCTCCTGTCCTCACCTCCACCCATAGTCAAAAATAAAAAATCTATGAAGAATAAAAAACAATAAATAAACCATGTCAAAATCATAACCATAAAATCACCATAACAGGTTAAAAATAAATGAATCATCTATATCATATATAGAAAGAAACACAAAAAATAATAACCAAACCCCCAATAACAACCAAAATAACTGAAAAAAAACAAAAATAACAAGAAAAAGTATAATAAATACCACTAAACTCATATGTGATAGGAAACTCTTCTCTACCTAATAATATATCTTCTTGATGAACTAAAAATCCCGAGAAACCAGAATCACCATGCCACCACATTATACCTACCAAACTAATTAAATTTATTATTGGTGTAGTCAAATTACCAATGAAATTTAGACGGGGTCTTAAATAGTTGATCACAGGGGAAGAATCCATATCAATACTAGATATAAGGAATTAGTATTACTTACAGTGGAAATCCCATGCCAGAGAACCAATGCTTCAGTTGGGAGGGAGTTCCATAATTCCATTTAATATTTAAGTCTTCATAGATAATTTAATTTAAATTAAAATTTTTATAAAAGATAAGGGGAAACGAAATACACATCAAGGGGGCCTAAAATGGTGCAGACCATGGTCATATCCTCTCATAATAGAAAGACATCCAAGTGAAAAAGACCCAAAACTAGAGAAACAGATACACGGTCTATGGTAACGAACCCATTAAGTAATATACAACACTACTTGATTCCCCTCTCACCAAGTGTGGAGGAGGATAGTACGATCATTGATAAGGCCCTCATATCTTCGAATCTGAGAAATTATATCCCAAGATACCATGATCTGTACCCGAATAGAGTGAAATATGATATATAAATTTCCATAAACAAATGATAAATAGATATTGTTGTTACTACAAAACTCCAATCCACCATTCATAGCAAAAGAATCCTCCATTAACGAATCACCCGAACCATAATCGATACTAATGGAAAAAATGACAGATCTACCAGAATAATGCACAAGACATACACTATGAATGTAACCTAAATTTCATGAACCATAAATATTTAATTTGAGGACATAAGAGGGAGGTATCTAATAGATCCAATTTCCCCAATAAGATGAACCCATCCTACTGGAGGAAGTAATGTCAACCTGTAAAATGTGTTGATTCAATGAAGCTAACTTCAAGAATTTACTCAGTGGAACAATATCAACTGTTAGAAATCATGATATATAAATGAGGCTCATGAAATAGATGAATACCCACTAATTATATGATTTATTCCTATCCTCGAAAATACTCTAACATCAAATAACTAAAAGAAGATCCCTCACCCTTTGTTCAAAATAATACTCATTGACACCATTAAACTAGAGGTGGAGGAAATCATCTCTATTCCATTTGAGTAGTGTGAGAATAGAAAATTCACAAAAATTATGTTGCATATAGGTTTCCCAATCACCTTAAGAAAATGTGAGAAACATATTCTTCATGGGAGATCCTATAGTAGGTTCACCTCGAAGCAAGATGATCACATTTATGCTTGAACTTCTCACCCATGGGAAGAGAAATGTTTCGTAATCGCCATACCAAAATGTTTTATTCAGAAGGAAGATTATTTCACGAAAGAATAAGACACACGTATCATGAACAATGTTTTCCAGCACATCACTATGATATAATTTAGTAGAAAAGAAACTAGATGAAGATACATTGAACACAGACATATCAGGATTCTCATTCATGTCGATACTTTAAAAAATGGTACTCTACATACCATTAAAAATAAAATTAAAAAATAAAAGATAATAAACATATTTCATGAAAAAAATGTCTAGGATGGGACACCTTAGAAAACCAAGAAGTTCAATGGCCCAATTAGGACTATTGAATCTAATATCCACTCTACCAATGATCCAATATGAGTTGGCCTCGAGAATCAAAATATGGCCTTGAATAAAATTCAAAAAACTAGAACCCTTCCCCCTTGTATTTCTCAAGTCTGACCCATACTTCTTTTTGATGAAACTACCCAAAAGCATATGACCTACAACTACTTCCCAAGACAACAAGGATTTTATACTATATATCATACTCGAGACATCCTTGACATTGATAACACCTTTGTCCCAGGGCCCGGCCAGCCTTCCATAAGAGGTCCAAATGAATATACCTTTTGAGTGTGTACACAAAATGAATTCTAATATAATATTCTCAATCTCCTTGATCACATTTTTGGGAAACTTTCATGCAAAGAACATGTTCATGGGAATATAGGACAAAAAATGATTGACCATAGTGATCCACCGACCAAAAGAGAGAAAATGGTTCTTCAAATTATTAATAAGATTAGATATATTATCGACTAACCTTTCGTAGTGGTTTATACAGATTCTCCCAAGAAAGAAATGAGTTCTAAAATACTCTATATGAATTTTTTTTGTGGATACCCAGTCATTACTTAATTAATGTTTCACGCATTGAGGAACTGGAAGAAGGGAAGAAAACACCTATTTTATAAAATTTTATCTTTTGGCCACTCCACTTATAATATTTTTTCATAATCTTCATAAATATCTAGAGGGATATCCTATTACCATTCAAAAAAAAACACCACATTATCCTAAAAAATAACATGAGATAGGATTGTATAGGAACCCCTTCCTCAAAATGGACTAATATTACTGATACAAATACTCTGATTTATGTACCTACTCAAGGAATCCTAAGAAAAAATTAAAATAATGGCAGAAAAAGGGTCCCCTTCCATTATCCTTATAACCATCTTCATGAAACAATACCTCCTACCCGTGAAAGAGATGGTGTACCCAGAAGAGAAAAATAACATGAAGAAAATATCATCCAACCAATGTTAAAATCCTATACAACTCATTACATTGAGAATGAAATTCCATTCAGGTATGTAATATGCTCTGTCCATATCATTTTTTATGACAATGTTGGAGCCTAGGTACTTAATGTTGATGTTCCCAACCATCTCATGAGAAAGAATAATGGCACCCTGGATGGAATGTCCCTTAATAAATCAATGGTAGTCTCTGGAGAGACACTTGGGAAATAGATAATAC
The DNA here is from genome assembly GCA_963277665.1 of Viscum album. NCBI lineage: Eukaryota > Viridiplantae > Streptophyta > Magnoliopsida > Santalales > Viscaceae > Viscum > Viscum album. Next base: position 858,313,462 of record OY728166.1, read on the forward strand.
AACCTTCTACTAAGAATGCCGACCAAGACTTTAAAAGTGAAATTGAACATACTAATAAGATGATATTTATTGGGAGAAGAGGGGTCCATAACCTTCATAATGAGAACCAAGGTAGTGGCACAAGAAATATAGGGAAGGGTTTCTATATGAAAGAATTCTTGGGTGGCCTCAATGAGATCATTATTATCAAGGTTCAATATAGATACATAGAAGATCTTCAAAAATACATCTGATACAGGGTAGCTCTCTCGGTTGAGAGACTTGATAGACTCCCAAATTTCACACTGTTGTGGAATAACACCCAACATACCATTACTGAGATCATTAACCACCCCTATAATGTTTTCAAAATAGCTTCATGTCCACCTAAATATCCATTTTTAAAGCATGTATTAACATCAATAAGAAGATTTTTAAAAAATTACACCTATACCTATGATGATTGTAGGATCATCAGTATATGATAAATATTCCAAACTAATATTTGGAATGGTGGTGACACTCTTTCTATTGATTCAGTATTAAAAGAAATATGTGTTATGATACCCTTGTTTAAGCCATGTAGTCCTAGATTGAGCCCTGAAACTCCTCTTCGATTAAAAAAATGCAGATAATTCAGAATTTTTATAATCTATATCCTGAAAGATAACTTCATCCCATTCATCTTAAATCCACAATTCAAGAAGATATATATCCCTAGAGATATCCTATAAACCCTTCAATTGATAGGGTCACATATTATTCCATGATTTTTGGGAAACCTTCAAGAAATAAAGTTTATTGTGAAGTTGAACCCATGGACTAGCCAATATAGATAGATCCCATGAATACCCCACCTCTGGAAGAAATCCAAGATTAGTAGTAAAGAAATTAAAAAATCAAAATACCTTACACCCTCCCTTTATGCTTCCATGTTGATGAGCAACGATGAGATTTTAGAGAGGGATCAAACCATGTGATGAACTGAGGAATTTAAAAATAGAGATATGACCTGAATATTTTCAAATAACCTATCAAGGTGAAACCACATATGAAGACTCCATCAATGATTATTAAACTAGTTGAAAGCATCTCCCATAGAACCCAAGTGAACAAGCCCAAAATGAGACACAAAGATAGATAAATCACTTCTAGATTTCCATTAGTAAAAAATAACATCATTGTTTTTCAAGACCTCAAAAATGGAATTTTTAGACACCACCTATGATCAAAGGATCAGGTACTTCATTGAAAGAACCAGGATAACTCTATAATCTATCAATTTTTTAGGCCTCACATTTTGAATACACAAAAGAGTAGAGGACTGATATAGAACCCGATCTAACTTTCATTATGAGAAATTGTTCAGAATTCATAACCAGATCTATTGATATATCACTCTTCTAAAAAACCATATTTGAAAATTATCCGAAGCACTATGGAAGGAATTAATTACTCCCATCATGCTAGAAAACTATGAAATCATATCATAATATTACTTTGGTTTTAAAACTGCATTAAAAATGGTAGCTATCGCAAAACACTGATGCTATAAAATATATTTTCACCTGAGTGCCTCAGCCTCAGGCATTCCAAATTAGGAGAGAAATCACTGAAGAATTTGATGTCAAATAGAGGACCCTTACACGAAATGACTACGATCAGGAGATTGAAAATTTCCAACTTATTCAAAAGTTGAGATCCTGTACAAAAACCACTAGGAGAAACACTACCAACCCTCACTGACTAAAAATAAACCTCTATATCCAAACCTTGTGACCAAACCTCTGATAGAACCTCAAAACATTAGAAATTGGGAGAGGAATACCATGAAAAGATCTCGAGTCTATACATTATGGACTTATCTCAGAGAGTAGCGAATGAAACACTACCTTTCCACACATCGAATGAGAATATGGTGAACTTGAATAAACTAAATGAGGGTGATCCACCTGTTTAGCACAACCATGAAATCTTTATGGATTATAACACACAAATTAAATTCATGACAACTATTTTATCAGAGGATTAGGTGGGATAACCAGATGATGGATATACACCAAATGAGGGTGCACCACGAGAGGGGGGGGGGGATGCTAGAGACACCAGTAGGAGAAGGAGAGGACTGATCAAGCACCCCCAATAATTCCTGCAAGTCCTTATCTAAAACTAATGGTCCCTGGGATGTATCCTGTGTGGTCCCTATAGAGAGATTATTGAGGCCACGCCAAGTCCTTTTGCTAACTGAATCTATGTTCCCTTGAAGAAGACACACCATACAGAACCATACTGGTGTAGAATAAAAAATATACTACCACCAAGAAAGGGAATCACTAAAACTAAGGAAAATCCGAGATGTCTGGCGCTAGGAAAAATCTATTTACACATAGATACAAGCCATGTTGGAATCTAAAAGGCTGAGATAAACTTCATCTCTACAAATGGAAGATCCAATATTAACACCTATACTCCCCATGAAAGATAAATTGAGAAGAGGGAGTGGAAGACTAGAGATTCCAAGATAGATTGCTTCCTAAGAGGATTCACAACCCAAATCATATAGGTATCTCCATAGTTAGGATACATAAAAATATATAAACCACATCATATCATGGTGGCAACTCTAACTAATACACAATTTCACAAATCTACTCTAAAAATTTAAATTAACACATAAATCATAGTGTTAACTTCACTTGCTTCTCAAGTCTTTAGTTTCGAAAATGAGAAGACACTCAGAAAAATTCATGGTCACCAACATTAAACTTTAAGGGTATTTATTGTCGATAAAAATATGACATGGTTAACAACACTATACTTGAAAGGTCATTGTCAAATTTTCACTATCATAATGTACTCATGGATTAATTTAATATAATTCACTATCTCGTACACCAATCTCAGTTCAATATATGAGATTTCAACAATCTTCACCTAAAAAAGTGGTGATCGAAAATTCCCATGATATAAAATATGAAATGATGCCTTATATATTAAATATTTATAATTTTTATTGTAGAATAATTCCACCAAGAATAAAAAATATTTCAATGGACTTCCAAAATCAAGTACATATACACAAATAATATCCTCTAAAGTAAGTATAATTCATTAGACCATCTTATTAGTGTGAGGAAGGCATACTGCACTCATAATCAACAAATTACACATAAAATTCTAAAGTCCCTTATAGATTAATGATGTGAAATGAGGATATATATAAGATACAATATAATTAAGAACTAAATTAAGTTTAAATATATCATTGGAATATATTTTAACAATATCATTAACTAAATGCATCTCTTGGATAAGTATAGAGTTTTATAACTTCATGAGTTGACCTACTTTTCATTAAAATTACACTATGATTTAAGGTTCATCTATGTAATCCTTCCATAATGTCAAAATAAATTCCTTCCCATTTCTTGATCAGTATAGTTAGGGGTTACAGTAAACTAATGATTACCCACTTTTACCTATCAATAAAATAAATATCGAGAAACATATTCATAAATTCCTTTCCATATACTCTGTCAAAAAAATAATATTTTGAAATCATGGAACATCTTTGTAACCTTGGAATGTAATGACCAAGTTTAATGATTAAATATTCTCATAATCACCTTTTTTAGAGGAATAAAAAACTTCTTAATTCCTTGAAATAATGTGTTAATTCAAATTCTGTACCACACCCATTATTGGTATCCAAACCATAAAATGTTTCTTATATAGCCATAAAATTCAACTTGGTTAAATGTGGCGCTTTTAATTATTAGAATAACATAAAATTCATATTCAAAACATAATTAAATATTAAAACATTAGTTGTATATATCATTAATTGAAAATCAAAAAATATACCAATTAGTTTCTTATGTACTTCATCCACCTTAATAACATGAGTTTGATACTCATTGCTCAATGTTTTATCTATAAAATTTTAATTTTTTATGTATATATGGAATTTCAAAATCAAATGTTTTGAGATACTCTAAAAAAATTTCTATCTCAAATAGATATCACACTATGATAAAATATATTTAATACTCTTACAGTTAATATATATTGTGAAATAATAATCAAATGGATAATGTATCAAAATATTCAATTCAAAAATAACCATATATATCTTCAAATAACGTGTATAATAAATATTCTCATATAGTTTCATCTACCTAGATCTATATGACATGTGTTATCCACCTTTCATAAGGAAATTCCCTAAAATATATCTTGAATTATCATAATATACTTTTTAGTCATAACCCTACTTTGGTATAATAATAACTGGAATTAAAGTATGAATTATATTGAATTCATTAAATAATTTATAACACTTCTCATACCATTCCAATTTGATTCCTTTTTAGTCAATCCATCATTAGTGATGTAAAATTCAAGACTTCCTTAATAAAATTTCGATAATACCTAACAAGTCCAAGAAAGGTATCAATCTCAAGGATGTTCTTTAGAATTTCCCAAGAAATCACCAACATTATCTTTTCAATAACAATGAATATTCCATTATATGAAACAACATTAACATAATATTTTATAACATAAATATAAAAGTAACTTTTATAAAAAATTTCTTATAACATATTCTTATAAAAAATATAAGATAACATCTAGATTCCACTCATGTTATACCATAGATCCAGAGTAAGTCAAGATATCATCCATGAATACCACCCCAAGGTTATAAAAATACATTAAAAATATTTAGTTAATTAAATTAATGAACAATGTAGGGGTTTTGGTGACACCAAAAGGCATTACTAAAAATTCATAATGACCATAATGACTTTAAAAAGATATATTTAACACATGTTATTCATTTAACCTTAATTAATAAGATCTAATGTGATTATAAATTTTTGAAAACCATCATGATATATTTATCTAATAAAATAAATAATCAAAACATGGTAAATGGTACTTATTTTTTATCATCACATAATTATTTTTCCCAAAATAAATACAAAACCACAAACTACTGATATCATAAAAAAACATGTTCTTTCAAAGATGAAACTCTAGGGTGAGTAAATACTTTATGATATAGATTTCTCAATAATATCTTTAAATCCTATATAATTACTAATTCTTTTTAATAATAATTGTAATAAATTTTATTTATTCCCAGAAAAAAGGTAATTATAAAAATAAAGTTATGTTTTCTAAGGTAATATTGAAAAATCATCACATATAAAATTAGTATAACAATAAAAAAACTAGGATCTTAGGTTGTCAATATATATAATAGTATTTTAAATATATACTATAACTGATAATAGATTAATCCATCATATTTACTAATCATATCACCTTTACTTTCATTAGAAAATAATTCTCTTAAAAATATATGAAAAACACAAATGGGTGAACCAAATAAAAATATTTGATTATAGAGGATTATTTTATCCTTGTACTTGATAATAAAATATATTCCAGTAATTATTTTTATTTTTATATCAAGTAATTGAAAATAATATTTCATTTCCACATTACCTATCATAATGGTATAATGTAAATCTTTGAATCCTTGTTCCTTATTTTCACCCATCGAGGTATTAATCCTTAGAGTATATGAAATTAACTCAATATTAATTCATTAGAGGAATAATTTTTATATATATTTAAAATAATGATAATCTATTGTAGTAAATAAGTAATTATAATAGAATAAATCAAGATAGTAACATATACTTTGTATGGTTCTATGTCGACATCAAATTTATTACTCACTTAATCATATTCAATGAGTCCTACTTATTCATTCTATGTGACACCTATTTTCATATGGTACCTAACCCATATTAATTTTCTTTATACATAAAAATCAATTATATATGTATTAAATGGTATGACTAACTATTATCTAATAGAGATAAAAAGAATTCCATTTTTTTAAGCAACCCATATTGCATAATTTATGATAAGGTTTAGAAGCAATAAGGAAACATTTCTTTACATAAAACATTCCCCATATTAATATAATATAAGTAATATAAAAACTTGAGAAGTTCCAAAGGATATATTAATATATTTTTCCAAAAAACCATGTAATACCATTTATAGCCTCAAATATAACTCTTTCCTCCATCTGATTGTAGAAAGAATGTGGAAAAATTATATTTGTTTTCCATGTAAAATCATTTTACAGTTTCTCTACATACCATTATTTTATAATTAAGTCATTTAAGGATGCTAATCCTTGATTATATATTTAGTTTTCCCTCATCTTAAACCTTCATGATTTAAGGTTTTTATTTATTACCAAATCTAGTATATAACAAACAGACTTTATAAAATTTGAAGTTAATTCCATCACAATGATATTACCTTGCTCAAAATATTGAAATTATCAATATCTAGTTAGATTAAAATCCCTTGAAAAATATTTATCATTAATGATATCATATAAACACTTATAGATAATATCCTCACAAATGTTAATTTGTTTAGACTCACCATTTACAATCCAATTCTTCTAGAGAATAAATTTTAATCTTAACCTTCAAGGTCATAGTAATCTTTAAAAATAATTACATATGGTTTAACATCTCTAACCATTACTTCTCTTTATATAGTCTATCATTTCCTCTAAATGATGGTGGATTTTTTATATGAAACTATATGAACCAATAATTATCCCATAGATTAACAAAATTGGGATCCTGACTAATTTTCAAATTATTTTGTATAGTCATTGTTACAATATGAGGGAACATAGGTGAATTTACACTCCACCCTTTTCTCATCTAACCATAATCACTGTTGGTGAAATTTTTCCAAAATACACAAATATATACCTTAAATCAAATCCATAAAATATCAATTTTGTCTATATTTATGTGGTTGTCTATCTTATAGGGAAATAAATAAATAACCAGAAAAATAAATCAGATTTTGTTATCCAAAATAACTTACTAAAAATTAAAAAACATCAATTCATTGTAAATCTATATTCATAAACCATTTTAAAAAAAAATCATTTGAAGAAACTATATCTTATCTAGAATGATACATGATAAATTTCCCATCTTAACCTATCATGGTAAGACATTTATAATAACTAAGAAAAACATATAAGGAGTTCATCATCTTTTATATTACTCAGAATTCTCAGAAACTTAAAATTCACCATAAAAAGTTTATATATGAGTTTTTCAAAGTTATATTTCCTACCCCAACCATGATATTTTCTATATGAACATTACTTCCCAGGAATTTACTAAAAAATAGATCTAATTTAATTTTTAATGACCTAACTTATATACCAATAATATCAAGACCCAAACCAAATTACCATAAGGCCTAAGGTGTACTCCCTATACACCTGAGGTTAGAAATTATTGATGAAGTATTAGTTACTACATTATGGAATGATTATATTATAAATAAATAACCTAAAAGGAAATATAAATACATAAGGATATAAAACTATTTATTAATTAAAACCTTTAAATTATAAAATCACAGTAAAAAAATTAGAAATTTCTATTAACCATCAACTCTGGAGTTTCACCCAGGGTGTCACACTGATAAAAGAAAAAGGCGACTAAATCCAATTCCACTAAATCCATATACCATATCATCCATACGGATGTAAAATTAACCATTATTGGGGGATAATTTGTTCCTTTTTCTTGTATATTTTCAAATAATATCTATATTTACCTAGAGGTTCACATATAAGGGTGAATATACATTCATTTTGAATTTTCCAATGAATCCAATATAATCTCATGCATGAGTAATCTAAACATGAAATTACAATTCATAGTTTATAAAAGAGTTACATTAAATATTTTATCAAAACATTTTAATGTTAATATATTTTTATTCTAATTGGTAATAAGGTAAAATTAATTTTAATATAAGAACCATATTTCACTTCAATCATGATGTAATAATAGTTAAGGTTAGAACATAAACCCCTCATACATTATTAATCAAAGTAAATATCACCATATGGAATTGATAATGTTTGGGTTGGGGATTTAAAAATCATCTAGAAAAAATTTCATTCCACATATTTTGTGGATCATACATAACCATATAAGTTTTTGGACTAGTGTTCTTCTCTCACATGATAAACCTAGATACAATGCACTCTTTCTCATGAAATTATGCACAAATTATCTTCATCACAGTACACACCTATTGATGTTCTAAATGATCCTTTGAAAATAATACATACACACCAGTGATGCGATACCCTCCAATGATATTCATCACATGATTCACCTATTGAAATTTCAATGGATCCTTCATGAATGTGACATACATGCTAGTGATGTAGAACCCTCGGATGAAATCACTCACTTATAAGAGATTTTAATCGATTAACATTATACTCTCCTTCAGGTGGGGATGGAACCATATACATTATGGAAGATCCTTTATGATCATGACCTATATACTATTGATGATTCCCCCTTAATTATCCTAATAAATTCATTAAAGATTATTATTTATTAGATATGAATATGATCCAAAAACTGTTTGACCCATAAATAACTATAAATAAAAAATATACTCGCCTATGGGGTGGGGGCTATTCAACTTAAAAAACTGATTATATAATGAGGTTTAACCAAATTTTATTCCACAATCAAAATACCTAAAAGGGAACATACATTCTATAAATTTAATTCCTAACATGTATCACTTGGTTCAAATTGAATAGAAACAACACTCACTCATCTATACCATGTACCCTAATTTTATCCAAATTAAAAATTCTCTGATGACAGAATGTAGATACCTTTTATAAGACCCCAATTATAAATCATTTCCTTAATAAAAATAACCCCCAAAACAATATTTATAATATAAATAAAACACAAAGTGTAAATGTAATCACATTTTTATGAAAAAAAATAAAAAACCCTTTTCTTATATTAATCCAAAAACTGATAAGTTTTATTAAAAATATATAGATAATATAATCACAAAAATTTTCATTTAAATGAAACCAAAATAAAAAACAAACATCAAAAATATTTTAAATATATATATTAAAAAATCCATTCAACATATTTTATTAAATCCATAAATTTTATAAATAATCAATATAGATATTAATACCACATTTTCATATTTTTTTGAAATAATGATTCAGAAAACCTAATATTATTTATCAAAATACCGTATATAAGAATCAATATGGATATCAAAACCACATTTACTAATAGTCATTATTTAAAAATCCAAAAACAATTAATTTATGGACTAGCCTATGATATGAATAGATTGGAATGACCTATATAAAAGTAATTCCTTAAAATTTCATAATTTATCAATGTATTGATCTAAAAATGATTTAAAGACACTATATTTAGTAGGAAATTCCTTTAATAATTTTGATGCATTGAATAACTTGTTCCACATGAAAAAATGTGCTAAATTGAATGATTATTTATCATATTAATGTATAATATTATAATATAAAATGAAATTAACATTAATATCATAAGAAATAAACATGGATCCCAATTATTAAAATTTTAATAGGAATATAACCATAAGAGAATATGGTGGCTACAAGATTAAAGGATTCTTCCCCGTATTATACCATATAGATCATACCATCGAGTATAACTGTAGAAATATGAAGAAATATTATAAATATGATAGACATGTTAAAGTAATTGGATGGATATTTTTAATGAAGTATGTAATATTATATATTGAATGGAAAGGGTAATATGACTATCATATTGTCATTGTATATGAGGTAATTTAATATATTGTCGATTGGTATATTAAAATTTTTATAATTGGCATGTAACCTCTTGGTAAAAGTGATTAATGTATTAAAAATAATAAATTTTATATGTAATTAACTAATAATAAATAATTATGGAATAAAAAAATTCACTCGTGAAAATATATTGTATTTTAACAAAATATTTTTTATTATGTTATATAATTTTATTTGAAAATATTATCATGAGTAAATAATTATTTTAATATAATAAATTTTTATATATGTAAGAAAAAAAATTAACCTTTATAAAATCATTATTAATGGGTATGAAATAAGAATAAAATCATTTAATGTTTAAAAATATATTTTATTATTATTTTTGATTTATTATGTTTTTATTTAAAATTTATATTTATCTCATTCAGATATTGAATTTAATAAAATTTATTTCATATTTTCAATAATTATGAAAAGTTTTCCATGGGGTTAATTTTAATTTTTATAAAAAAATAAGTTACTGAGGTAAAAAGTGAACTATGATGGTAAATGAAAAAAATGAAAAAAAATGATTAAAATAATGAATTAGGTAGTAGAATATCTTTAAAAATTATCAATTAAAATAGGTGATGAGGTAATTAATGATTCATATTCATTTTGTTTTTTTATATAGTTTTCTTGAAAAATAACATTTTTATACATCAATGAGTTGGTATTAGAAAAACATCTACTCAAAATCATATATAAAGGACCCCTCCACCACCAATTTAAAACAAAATATATTGTAAATTTATTATCAAATATCATCACAAATGATATCCATAACAATTATTAATCAATTATTGATTCCATTGGTCTCAAGAATAAATTCCAAGTCCTCTAAACATGGAAGGTTTCCAAGAGGGTAGTCAATGTTTATATATATATATAATGATTTATTATTTTATCTTCCCATTCCCATTATAATTATTCTTGGATCAAATTTACCAATTTTATATTAGTTAATTAAAAAAATATACTTATATAATAATTATATTAAAATAAAATCACTTCATATTCATACTCATCTTTTATTTTTATCATGTTAATGTTTTGGCCCATTTAACCACGTAATTATAAAATGGTATAAAATTCTCATCATGGATGATTTTGAAGATATAAATACAGTTAATATATGGAATTAATGGGAAAATTATATTTTTATGGTTATAAGATTGTAATATTAAAATTAAACTTATTATTATAATTTCACATTATATTTATTAAAATTTCCAAAATAATTACATTATTGATTTTTTCCTTGTGAACTAGAATGCACCTTCCATAGAATAAACATGGTACGTTTAAAATCATTGAATCATTATGCTTGTAGTAAATTTAATATTTTTGACATTATATAGTTATGAAAAAGGAATGATTATACACACAATTTCACTGAAATGATTACATAACTATTTTAATTATTAACATTCAATGGTCAGAATAAACAATGCCTACCTAATACATATATAATAGATAAATGTAATTTAATAATATAAAATGTTAAAAATATTTATAAGGTTATAAAATATATTATTAATAAGATTATGTTGATTATACAAGGTGTTAAAAAATGTTTCTGAAATTTGAGAGTAAAGGTAATGGGATTTTCTATATCACCTTTCACTTATATATTTATCTTACATATCCATTCTATTTATGCTATTTTATGGATTTATTAAATATAATTCACTAAATTGTCATCCATTTATAAAATCAATTTTCATTGATTTTGACTTAATTAAGATGGAGGGATGGTAATATATCTCTCTTGCATTAGAGAGATTTCCTTCCTTAATAAAAATGGGTGATTACACCAACCTGTTAAAAATACATTACCCAAAAGATATTTATTCTTAATTTTTATTAAATTTATTAAATTTATTTTAAATATTTTCTATCTATTCCAATAAAATTTTATATCATAATTCTTGTGAATTTATTTTGTATATTTTTTGTTTTTAATAGGGATATACTTTCATTCTATCATCAATAATCATTCAATGGATGATATATTTTAATATCTCAAGAAAATTTTATTATAGATAGTTTTATTTTCATAGGTTAATCATGATATCAATTTTGATATATTTTTTATTATTTTCATATTTAGGTGGAATGCGTATATAAGGATATATTTATGTTATGTGTATTTCCAATATTATATATCCTTTTAATTGGTAACGGATTTTTATCTCATGAGATCATTATTCGATAGTACATGGGTGGTTTTCCTAGTTAATTATGATTTGGGACATAATTTCTTTGCCTAGACCACTACGATATGAATTTCTCTATGGTTAACCTTAAAATTTGATTATGTTATCATATCATTATTCATATGGGACATTATTATGTCATTTCACATTTCATTGACATGCTACCTTCCAAATTTATTTAACCATGGTTTAGGATTATTTCAATATGATTACATAATCTCATGACATGATATATATTACACTTTTGTGATCATTATTTTATAATTACACGTTTCTATTACCTGATTTATTATTATAATATCATACCCCATGATAACTTATTATGATTCTATTTTGTTATTCCATTAATCAATCCATTTTTGATGCATTTCCCAAAATGATTTCTCTTGAATCTGTTGTTTTGATGAAGCACATCATACTCAATATATTGCGTGCAATTATTTAGAGTTTTTATTATTTTTTTAAATGTGAATGTTTAACTTTTAAATCACATGTTTTTGATAGAATAATTCCAAACCATGAACTCCCAAAACATTTTTAATTTTATTTTATTTTTTAATGAATATAAATTCATGTCATTAATTCAAAGTTTGTTATAAGTGATAGCAGTTCCTGAATATTTTAGAGCTTACCATTGAAAGGTTATTATTGTAACCACTTTATGATATGTTTTAGTTGACTTCAATAAATTATAATGTTTTTAAGTAGTGTTTATGATGTTAATATGTCTTTTAAAAGAAAATATTAGAAGGAAAATAAAGCCCCAAATATGGTTAGTGATAATCTAGAGTTCACAAGAAAGGTATTATTATGTGTGATAAATTATGAATAATATACATGGATTAAATAACGACATTGAATATTAGAAGTTAAGTGAGTAATTTTAATTAATCATAATAAAAAGTAATGGAAAAAATTCTATTGAATTCTATTGAATTCTATTGAAGATTCATTCCATGGAAAAACAAATTTGAGTAAGTATATTACTACCAAATTTGTTATATGTAGAAACTATTCAAGAAGATTCAATGAATCTAGAATAATTTTATTTGTAGGTAGTATAAATCATAATGAATATATTATCTCTAAAAAGATGTTGTGTAATTCATATGAGGTTATCCATCCATATGATTATTATATATTTATATGTTTATTTAAATAAATTCACACATGGATGATGTTTGAGAAGTTGATTTGAGGTAGTGAAATCTCATTGAAATATTCTAATGAATATTTACATGATGTATTTATCATTGATAATATTATGTTAATAATTAAATAATATTATAAATAATTTCACAGTTTTTAAAAATATAGAAGAATATAAGAGGAATTTCTGATTTAATTTAAAAATGATCTAGAATTATGAAGTAGAAACAAAAATTTGGAAAATGGAACTTCATACAGTTCTATATGAATCTTTATATGGTTCATTATAAAACATTATAAGTTTCATTCTAGAGACAAATGGAACTTTTCATGGTTGATCTGATAACATTATAAGGTTGGTTCTAGGAATAAAATTTTGAAAATAAAAAATAAATGAGCTTCATATGGTTCATATCATAACTTTTTAATGTTCACACACTTTGAAAGGTTCGTATGGACACCATAAGGATCACCCATATATAGAAAAATGATAATCTAAATCCTTAAAATATTAATTTTTAATATTTATAAGGTTGTTTTATATAATTCTTAAGGTTTCCTCAAAACTTTTTAAGGTTCATTGAAATTTTTTTTAGGTTCATTAAATATTTTGAAATCACTCCCTTGATATAATTTGGAAAAGTTATGAAAAGTTTGTATGAATAATTTTTTACTCTAAAAAAGAAATATTAGAAAAGGAATACAAATTTTAGAAATGTTTTTTTGAATAATTAAAAAGAGTCATGGAATAATATATAATGGTAACTAGAAAAAGTTTATAAGCGTCAATAGTTAGGGAAATTTGAGGTGAGGAATTTCTTGAAGATATTTCTGGATGTTAATTTTCACAGTGATATGTTATTAAAATAAGAAATAAAATAATGATTAAATGTTTTGATTTTTATTCAAGATAAGGTTTATAATCCATGGATGAATATGGATCTATTATCTATCATGAAGAAAAATTGCATGAAATTAGGTTTTGGAAAATATAAATTACCTGGTGACGTTATGATGTTTTTTAGTAAGTCATTTCATTAAGAGTCTACCATGCCACAATATTTGAAGAAGGAATAAAGTGTGGGAGATCTTCGTAACACATTATAAGGATCCATGAACACAACTATGATGATCCATGAATGTCATATAGACATGTAATGGTTAATATGTTTTTTTTAAAAGTTTTATGAAGAAAAATAAGGCCATGATAATTATAATTATTCTGAGGATTTAAATTCCAAGTACTTAGGAGATTTAAATTGAATTATATATGATTATATTTAAATGTTCAATGAAGATAAAATATGTTTGTGGTTTTAAGGATGTGATTTCATGATATTTAAAATGATTGAGAATTATAGAAATAATATTCACATGGTATGTGTTATAGTTGGTTACCTAGAACCATCTATTATGTATATTCAATTAAAAAAATATTCATAGTATTGAATATTAATTAATTACTTATAACATGTTTATTTTTCTTTTATATTAAATCAATATGATAATAAAGTTGGGCACTTGTCACACTAAATGTTCATAAAACTTCCCAGATATGGTGAGAATCAATAATTTCCATGAAATTATTCTTTTATTTTTTCTTTTCTTTTTCTTTTTTTCCCTTATAAAACCATAGCCAATTCTAAGACCAGTGGGACGAAACCCACATAATTGAGGTGATGAATATGGTACATGTACTAATCCCGCTAACAAATCTCCATGAAATTATTCTTAAATTTATGTTTTACATCTAAATGATATCATTTTATGGGACAAAAATGATACAAAATATCAAGTCTGGAGACTCATAATAATTTTCCATGCATTATCATAATTTATTACCATTGTAATATTTAGTGTAGGAGATTAAAAGAACCTGAAATTCTAATATGAAATCAACATTTATATATGCCATTGGAGTTTCCTTTCCATAGAGGTGTATAATTACCCTTATACTATATAATCATTATTAATTCATGTTATGATTCACATAATTTGATGTATTAATGAAAAAAATAATGAAATATTCTCGCAAAAAGGTATTATATATTGGATACATCATGAGTAATATTTAATTAATTAATAATGAAAGAAAGGATTTGTCCATTTAGTCATTTAATGGACGTGGATATCTTGGTCCCATTGATTGAAATGGGCCCACCTTATTATGTCTATGTCCATGGTTTTATATTGGAATATTCATTTAAAAAATTTAAAGTAAGAAACATTGATCACATAGGTTAATGACACTATCATACAACCTTATCAATTATATATATTATGATAAATGTATTATATTAAATAGGTTATATTAATATATAGTAATTTTCATTGGGGTATTTAACCACTGTATCTATGGATGAATTTGTGTGTTTCTAAATTTTAACCATACTCTTTATATGAAACAAACTAATTCCATTAAGAAATAGTCTTTTTGGGCTAGACAATAATTTCCTTAAGAACCTCAGTTAAATAATATTTGAATTTAACATAATTAATAATTATTATACTCATACATGGTTTAATAATTACTAATGTTTAGTTGATTGAAAATATTTAATCACTCGTTATTCAATAGAATATTATGTGAGTTGAGTATTAAATAAATATTCCTTTTTCAAGGTAGTAATTAATTAAAAAAATATATAATATTTATTTATTATGCTTCATTTTCATGGTAAAAAATATTTATTTATTAGGTTATGTGAATATTTAATAAATATTTACACAATGGTTTTATAAATTTAATATTTATTTATTTATTTGTGAATATTTTAGTGACATTTATTTATTAAATAAATAAACATTATTCAAGGCCTGATAAATAATGAGTTGGATTGGTATACTGAGTTTAATGGTATGATGAGAATTATCATATGAAATTTTATTTGAATTAATATTAATTAATTTACGCATTGATATAATATTAATTTTATCTATGTGTTTAGAACATGATAAGTAAATAATGATAATATTATTATTTAGGCATTAGTTTCATCAAGAATCAAGAGCTATAATAATATCAAAAGTGCAATTATTTTTTGTCTAACCCTTTCTCTATTTTAAACCAATTATGTCATTTCTATATATAATCATCATTGTGAACAATGTATGTATAAATAGAATTATATCAATCCACATAATGATTTTCTCATAGAAAACTCCCAAGAACATAGAGAGATTATCTTTCATTAACCTCTCAATACTATAGAGATAAATAATAGTCCTTTCACCCACATTGATTCTCATAGCAATCATCAAAAAATGAAAAAATCATCATAATCTACCATAAAAACCCACATTGATTTATAGAGACATTTATGCACTTATGATTTTTATATGGATTCCTAATATAGGTATTATACAATTTAATCCTCTCACTATAATGAAGGGATTATAATAATTGGTCTACCAATTCATCAATAAATAATGAAATTAAACATAGTATATTTTTTATCCAAATAAATTAATTATAAATTATAGGTTATGATCCTATATTCTTTGTTCTTGTGTGATAGTCAATTAGTATTTTATTTCATTATTTTGGTAATGATGGATTTATCATGTAAATATGTAATTATAAATTGATTATGACAAAATAATGAATTTACTATGACCCACTAGTGCTTATGTTGCACCTAGAACCTTCAAGTGGCATCTGAACAGTAACATAATTAATTTATAAATATTTATTAATCATTGATTGATTATATTAATTTCTTGTTAGTTTTCATTTATATGATATTACTTCTCTAAATATGTGAATCAAATTATTCTATTATCCTTCATTCTCCATCATATAACCAAGAACCACTAAGAAACACACAATGAAAATTCAATGATTCCCTCAAGATGAGTCGATAGTTCTAGAAGGATAACACAAAACTATATGACTAGTATCTTATTGGTACACATTTCATACCCTTTTACATTTCATAAGAAAAAACTGTGAGAAATCAAGGTCTTCATGTATTCAATTCCCATAGAATGAATTAAATGCACACCGCGTATTGACCAAATAGATTGGTGCACAACATGAAGGACTACAACACTTTTGACCCAAGTACAAATCATATGGTATAATAATTTTCATAGTGTAAAATTCATAGTTAAATATGTATCTTTTATTTATTACATGACCTATGTTATTGACATCTGAGAAACACAATAATTAATGCACATGATGAAATGGCCATGCAATTAATACACATGTTGTGTATTTAATTCACATGATGTAGTATTGATGTTAATAATAAAAATTTGGTTTATTTAATAAAAATAATACAGTGTTCATTTAATTAATTAAAATTTTATTTAATTAATTAATTGACACATGGGTTATTTAATTCACATGCATAGTAATTAATTAATTCTCACATGATGTAATTAATTTACATGCGATGTAATTAATTCACATGTGATGAATTATTAATACACACTTGATGTGTTTAATAGATATAATTTAATTAATTTACATGATTTACATTTATTTCCTGGTATTATACATGTAAATTAATTTAGGATGAATGAAATTAATTCTAGTATTAATCTGGGAAACACGTTCTCTAAAAATGATTTAAGGAATATCAACTACCCAACCAATTCCATGTTTAATTCAAAACTAAACATAGTGTTTCCTATAAGTAAAAAATATACACTTATTTAATTTAAATAAAATTAATGTATATATAAATATGGATGATGAATTTTCTAGGACTATTATTATTAGATAAAATTAATGAATGAATTAATTTATGAGATAATTAATTGGATTTATTCAATGAAATATTAAATTAATGAAAGAATAAATTGAAGCGATTACTATATAATAGGTAATTTTATATTAATTTAATGTATGTATATGATCATGATCTTATAATGACCTCTATATGTGATTGGTTTCATTTAATTTATTATTGTTTCATGTTTTTTTATAATAATTTGTTAAATTAAATTTATGGCCCATTTTTCATTCCATCCTTCTAATTATGTAAGGGCATGTCTTACCCATAGTTTATTTTATTTTTAAACCATAACCAATTTTTTGGTTACCCTAACCTATGTGTGAGTAAATATTAACAAATGTAGATCCCAAGAGAGTAGAGGTGGTTCAAATTCATATCTGAGAAGAAAAAAATCCAAGAGATATATGGGCTGACAAGTGGAATTATAAAAAATGATCCAAGTTAAAATTCATGGTTTTTTACATAGGGTCATGGGTTAGACAATAATCTACTAGATAAACTATCAATTATAAAAAACTCAAGATCATACCACTTTTATTACATTGTTTCTATTAATTTTCACGGTTAATTTATTTATGGATGGATTATTGTGATCACATAAATAAATGAATTAATAAGAATTAAATATGGAATTAAAATAAAAACAATTTATGTATAAGTTTTATATTAACATGGTTTATCACATAATGAAAATCCCATTAGTATAAAAAATCATGTAATAAGATAACATAAAAATTTATGTATAAAGATATAAATACATCAAATTAATATATTAAATCTATATAGCATTCGACTACTTATTCTAAGACTTATCCATAGTTAAAAGTTATTAACTATCCCAATTCAAGGTTATTTCAACTAATAGTAATTTTTATCTTGTGTTTTTATCCGACTTATCCTAGTTTACATAAAGGGTTGATTTCCAAAGATGAATTTGGTGTAACTATTAGGAAAGTATTGAGGAAATCCAAATATAATATTTCACGGTCGGGGATTTAAATCATCATATCAAGGAACTATGAGTTAATTTAGTTGGAATTTTTTCCTATATAAAACAATTCGAGTAGCTTTTCCTTCCTAAGTCTAAGTTGTGAGAAGAAGAATATAGATCCTTACTACTATAATATCCATTTGATTAGATATTCTGATTCCAACGGTGAGGGATATTGAGGGTTGAAATAAATAATGGGATACTAACAAATAAAAATCCATTATGTAATATCTTTTAGAAATAAATATAAAAATAAAATATTATTTTAATTAAATATGTAAAGTGAAATCATCATGACATTGAGATTATTTGGAAAATGACTATATTATCACTATCACATATTTATATGGGTGCTACAATTATTTTATATGCCGAATTAATATAGTAAAATTTATACTATATTCTGGAATTCCCTAAAATTGTTCAACCAACCCCAAGGAAAGTTAATTAGAAAAGGATTCCTATATGAGGTACATGGGGATGTTTTAAATTTTTTGCATCAAAATATCAGTTATATTATATGTCATTACAATGAAAAATAAGGATATTAATCTCCATAACCTGATATATCATCTCCTAACGATAATATTTTGATAAATGAGATGGTCATTATACTATACAAGTGTAAAATAAAACAGGATACTTAGATATCGATATTGACATGAATATATTTTTGTATATTGATTACTTAAAAAAGTATTTATTCCACATGGGTAAAGTTTTATCAATTAATATTATACATTCATGCTTCCCTTCTAGTTTCTCCTTACTCATCTAGAATTATGGGATGAACAAATCTTGAATCTTTTGATGCAGTTTGATAGGGTAAATAAGAGTTGAAGGGAAATCACTTTAACAACCCTTATGGTGAAAAAAAATTGAAAGGAAAGGTTTAAAAATCACATGAAAAAATTATATTTAATGGTGAATTTAAAATATATTTCATTGATGAAAATTAATTAGAGGTAGGGTATCAAACATAAGGTTAATTTATTCTCATGATGACAAAAAGGGCCATTTAGAAGAGAATTATAATAAACTAAAGATGATACAAGAACTTGTATATACTTTAAATATAGTCATCTTGGATTTTCATGTTTTCATTTTACTTATTGGGTATTGAGTACTATATTTTATTCAAAATAGTAAAACTAAGAATGAAATATTTCTATAAGTATAGTGTATTCTCATATGAGTTGAGTAAGTGTGATTCTAGTATCAGTCATGAGAAGCACGCGACTTCAAGAAGTAAATATAAATTCTCTTAGAGGCTGAAAAGGGTGATTCATATATCAGTAATAAGAATTTAATTACTTATGATTACCCAATAGACATATTATAGTTAAAATATTGTTTATATGAAGTGTTACCTATACATTTATCTTAGTGTTCTATTAGAAACAATGAGACATTAATTCTTTTGAAATAAATGTTATGGTATTATACACTAAATTAATAGTTTATTAATACTATAATAATTCATATAAAATATTGGGAATATATGATTAATATAAAGTATAAGATCCATTCCTAGTTTTTTAAAGATAATTCCTTGTCATGTAAAACTAAAGGTTCTTCTCAAACATATACCCAAAAGAGTATTTAGTCCTTATATAGATAATATATTTTTAGGTATCGTCGATATACTAATTTAGTTTTATAAAAATAAACCTTTATAAATAAAGGTATTCCATAAATCATTTATAATTTATTTAGATACATAACTTGGAAAATTTTGTTGTGATGTTAGAAGTAAATTCACACACATCATTAAATTCTTTTAAATTTTTAGGAAATGATAGATGAAAGCATGGATTGAAATTGGTAAAAGATATATGATCCTATGGGATGGTATGTTATTGAATATCTTAACCATGTATACATTGATCATTAAATGAAGAGTGAAATCCTTCCTAAAATAACATTTCGTAATTCACAATATAGGGATTGTGATAACATAAGTTAGATTAATGGAGAATTATATAAATATTGAAAGTCTTCCATGATTCCTTTCCATACATGTTTCAAAAAAATTTAACAACCAACCATATGCCAAATAAATTGATTAATAGGTATAAAATTACTTATATTATGATGGGAATCTATTAATTCCACCACTTATGGTGTTATAGTTTGAATAATATGTTAGGTTAGCATTAACTTCAAATGTTTGTCAAAGGAAACACAAGGTGTATCTCAATTTATTATCCAATTGTCACTGAGGATATTAAAAAACCATAGATAGAAAGTTAATAATCATACCAAATACAGTTATACATGGAGAGGACATATCATTTGATACATTGGGACTAATAAATTTTTCCACACAATCTTTTCTCCATATATAAAAGTTGTCCAAAGAACAATGAAATATAAAAGTTTTAGTGGGAGTAATTATTCTAGGGACACATGTTTCATAAGAAAATTAAAACCATAGTAGTGGTTTTTTTATTTCCCATGGTGGGTGATATATCTTTTATTTTCTATGATTAATAATTATGAAATGAAGTAGTAATTTTCAAATAGCTATTATTGAAAAGTTTATTTGAATTCAATAATGGAATCCATATACAAAAAATTTATGGGTACTATATTTTGGATGTTTGTAGGCTTGATTCTTATGGTGAGTATTCAAGATAAAATATAGAGGTATGGTATAAGATGGTACCAATAAAGTATGATTTCTTATTTTAGGGTTTAATGTTTAATACATAGTCTATGAAAAAAACGTTTACTCCAATCATAAAGCTTAAATCCATTTGAATTCCACATTCCATGGCTTTTATGATTAATTTATTAGGAATCAGAGGTCAAGGACCACCTCACAATGAGGTTACATTTTGGTTTATTTGACATAAACACAAATTATGGGGATATTAAAAAATTACAGTATGAATTTTAGGAATCCAGGATCTATTAATACAAAAAAATAAGTATAATAATCATAGTATATTTTTTCGTAATTAAATATTATCAGGTATCAACAAAATTATTGTAGGAGAGCTATAGTATTTCATGATTGATATGTTTTAAATCATATGGAATACATGTGATTAGTCTTATGGTTATATTTGAATAAAATAATTTATTCAAAAATGAATTTATTAAAAACACTAGTTCTTGGGAATAAAAACTAATAATATATATGAAGTGGTTTTTTAATACAAGTCATAATAAATAGTTGGAATGGTAATAAAAAATACAAGATGGAATAGTTTAAGTGGACTATTTCAATGTCACATGAGATTATTATGATGTGAATACTATATATATATAATACTACATTAGAAATATATATCACATGTCATTATATATACATAGGTTTGATATCACTTATGCATAAATAATATAATGGGAATATTAAACAAGATCGGGGGAACTACACAGGGGAGAATTCCAAACTATCTAATAATTCTTGAGAAATTAGAACTAGATGAGTTCATCAAAATTAGAAAAATTAGAATAGTTGTTTTTAGGTAATATAAAAATAACAATATTTTGATAAATTTGGAATGGAATCATATTAAGTATAAGGTAATATCTAATTGTAAATATCGTTACATCAAGCAGTTTTCATATCTATATTTGATTTGGTATGTTGTAGTTTATAATAAATCTTAATAAATGAGTTTAACAAATATTTGTTCCATATTTTTGAGTTATACTAATATAATGAAATTCAATTATATCATAATGAATTTTTATTATGGTATTATCTAATATTTCAGCAATGATAGTGGAAATATACTCGATAATTTTTTCTCTTGAGGGATCTTATTAGAGAAATAATGTTATAACAAGAAGATCATCCACATGTAGCATGTTGAGCTCAAAAAATGTATTAATATCTCAATAGTAGCACATTTATTATGTGAGGATAACCAATTGTGTTGTTAAAAGTGGGATTTAGTTCAAGTGTGATTATATTGGAGTTGGTCACCTAAAATTGATTGCTATGTGTATTTTATTATAAGAATATTCATAGTCTAAATAAATTAATTAATTACTTATCATATTATTATTTTCATTTTGTGTGACATATATGTGATAATTTCCTATGGTATTTTCTATACTAAAAGTTCATAATAGTTTCCAACTATAATAAGAGAATAAATGTGCCATGAAAATATTCTTAAATATATGTTCTATATATAGATGATATCATTTTATGGACACAAATGATACATGTTATCAAGGGTGAATACTCAATGGAATTTGAGACACTTTCTCATGGTGTACGACCTTATCAATCTTTAGAGTAGATGATTATGATAACATGATTCTCTAGTAAGAAAAACACATTTATAAGTGTCATTGGATGTTCCATTCTGTAGAAATGTTTAATTATAGTTATAATTTAGGATTATTATTAATTTATATTTTGAGTTACATAATTTTATGTATTTATTGAAACCATGATGATAGATTCTTACGATTTGGAAAGATACACTAGGTGCGTCATGAGTAATATTTCATTAACAAATAATTTGGGAGATTATTTTTACCATAAATTATTTAATGGAATTTTATATATCAAGCCCTTTTATTGAAATAGAACTACCTTATTTAGTCCTTGGGCCTGGTATTATTTTGTAATGTTCTTTTTTTGGAAGGTGAAATAAAGCGAAAAAAAGGATGGTGACACCAACCTGAAACCTTCTTGATTATAGATAACATGATAAATGGATTATATTACACAGTATAAATTCATATGTGGTTATTATTATTATAAAATTTAAAATCTTTCTATATAAGTGAATTAGAGTGTTTCTAGACAGTAACCCTGTAATTTAGGTGTAGTAACCTAATTCCACAAAAAAGGACCTAGAGGGACACACACTAAGTGTATTCAAAACCTCAGTAAAATCATATTTGAATTTAACATGTTGAATAAATATTATTCTTATATGTGGCCAAATAATTATTCATATTTAGTTTATAACATATATTTATTCACGATTTATTCAATAGATTATTATGTGGTTTTAAAATTAAATTAATACTCATTTCATAAGGTAATAATTTGTTACGTGAATATATAATATATATTTATTCTGGTTCATTTCCAAGGTAAAAAATATTTTTTATTTGGTCACATGAATATTTAATAAATATTTTTTCACTGGTTTTGTGTATATAATATTTATTTATTTATTAGTGAATAATGTTGTGATATTTATTTGTTAATTAAATAATCATTATTCAGGGTTTGATAAATAATGATGATAATCAACATATCTATTTTAATTATCTGATAGGAAATGTAATATTTAATATTATTTGAATAAATATTATATTATTTATTAATGAAAATAATTATTTTTTATACATGTGTTTAAAGAATGTTATGTAAATAATAAGATTTTTATTATATATGCATGGGGTCCACTAAGGATTAAGAAAAAAAATAAGGGACCATATACAATTATTATTTGTCTAACCCCAGCTCTATTTAAAACCAATTATTTCATTTCTAAACCTAATCAAAATTACGTACTATGAAAGTTTATATATAATTATCTCAATCCCTAGAGAGATTTTTCCATGACCTGACTTATTGGGGCCCACCTGGATGAGAAAAGGCTGAGCCATGACAACTGTCATGAACCGAATCTGGTCGCCGCCAAAACGGGCACAAAAAATAGCCCATGACATGACCCGAAGGGCGTTACATATCCCCACGGGCTGGAACAAGTGCCCGGGTATCATTTATTTTGTTTGGGAATGATATACCCGAATATGGAGGCATAAAACATTAAAAACAATCAATAAACTGAATCTCAAAAATATAAACCAAACTATGTTTACACAAAACCAGAACTGAATACATTTGTTTAAAGACACTAAAAGTGTTCTAAAAACAAATAATTTCAACATAAAGACATCCCCATGGACTCCACACGACAAGGGGGTCATCACCCGCAAGCCTTCTTCGCAACTCCGCTCCAACGATGGGGACTAACACCCTGAACCGCCATCACCCTTAGCCTTCCCTTTACCTAAGTCAAGTATAAGCAGGTCTACTTACACCCAAGGGGTGTAAGTAGGGTGTGATCCTAAGCCCAATAGGATACCACAAGATGATTCCAAAGAGCATGCAATACAATGTGAACAAAACAAGCAATTTTAATACACAAGGTGAAACAATGTTAAAATTCAAAGAAATGCAACTTTCAAATGAAAAAAGTTTTCAATCTAAGAATTTCTGTATGTTAACACATTAAATAGACATGTGAGATACTGTAAAGTACTTCCAAAACACCCCACAACAAGGGTAAATACCACAAATCCAATGAGCATCAAAATCGGGAACACCCCTAAGCACTAGGTTGTCTCGGGCCCTATGTACCTCGTACCTCAGTGTAGAGTAACCATACAAAAATCCATTCTCATGCACGAGCCACTAGTAGGGAACATACCCATAACCTAGTTTTCCCCAATCATCATACACATATTTTTGTTAGAGTTGTCGTTATCCAAATTCTAAGCGGAACAGGGACAAAACCCATCCGATCCGCTAGCTGTACTAGTACAAATCTGCCCCACATAGGTACCTAGGCTTCCCCTTTTGTGCTCAAACAATTTCAGCAAACAACACACATCCTTTTTCATATAGAATATCACTACTGGTCACAAAAAATAGTATAGTAGATACACACATTTTATACCATTTAAAACACACAATAAAATAATTTTATTTTCAATAAAACAACCTCTCAAAACATCACATTGTTTTGCACCCAAAGCTCTTTAAGATATCCACATTGGACACTATGTGAACACTTTTAAGTCATTAAAAAAAATTTCAGTTCAATACACTTTAATGAAACCAACAATTCAATTATGGTGCCTCCCAATGTGAACCAAGAAGTTATAACTTTTAAAAAAACACCATTTTCACACAAACATGGCACTTAAGGCCCATTTTCTTCCCACACACCATTTAAACAAACTTTCACCGAAACAAAAAAAAAGAATAAAAATTTAAAACATTATTTTATGTCCTAATACTGTTCAATAAAATCAACTAAGTAATTATAGGTCAGCCCAAAATGAACCAATAAAAGATTTGAATGAAAAATCCCCAATTTCACCAAAAATTGGAACTTAAAATTCATTTCCATTACAAATGAAACTAAAACCAATTTTTATAGAAACATTCAAGTTAAATAAACATTAATGTACCAAGAACACAACAAGCTAATTCATAAAAATTGCACACACAATGGAATCACCTACCAAAACTAAGGAAACCCTTGAACCCTTTGTGAGAAAACTCAAATGCACCAGTGCCGCACCACAGGGAAAGTAAACCAGACCTAAAACCAGAATTTCAGACCATGAAACAGAATATAAAACCCTAATTTTTGAACCTAACTTCATGGACATTAGTAACCTCAATGATAATGGAAGATACCCTAAGTACATTTGATGTAACCCCAAACAAATTGAATGAAGAAAGAAGGAGAACAACTTAATTAAATTATATTGTAGACATATACCTCAACAATACCAGTATCTGATTTTAAAAAATCTCAAACCTCTAAGAGTGGTTTTAACAAGGATAAGGAGATCATTTAGGAATTTTAATGGGGGAAAAAGAGTAAAAATTGAGAGAGTTATGAAGGAATAAACATACCTCTTCAAATATGGACGATTTAAGGAAGCATATGAAGATTGGCACCAAATCGTGATTAACCAGAGCTCCAAAGAGGGGGGAGATAGAATGGTCGCGCGATTGGGTTTACAGGTCTTGGGCTCTACTTGTAATCACCGAATAATACCAAAAATTGAATAAGTTATAACATAATCAAATTTTATTTTTAAAAAAGGAATTGGGCTTTCGGGCAGGACCAACCCCTTAGATAAAACCCCAAATAAACCCGGGTTATGGATTTATAAAAGCTCCAAATTACCTAGGAGGTGTCAATAGGTTAGGTTAGGTCAAGTATTAATTTGAATGGATGAAAAATTTTTATAAATGAAAAACTTATAAAATATACAAAATTTATTTTTTAATCTGGAATTGGGCTCACGGTTTGGCCCAATTCACGAATTCTCATCTATTCCCCTCTAAAACCTAGGGAAACCCCCAAAACAAAGCAAGGATGTAAAATAAATGAAAAATACCTTTAAAATATGTCTTGTATGTGAAAATTATCCCCACCATAAAGCATTCCGCCCTGGAATGCCACAACAAGACTATATGAAAAAGAAAAGCCCAAACAATAAACCAAGACAGACTTCCTTGCTACGTTTTCACCCGCTTCAAAAAGGAAGAACATCTCCAGTTGACCAAAAAGAGGAAGATAATACTCTCATCAACCAAAAATAACCCCACTTACATAAAATTATGAAACACATTCAAAACACATACCAAAAAAAAACACTTCAAACACTACAAGATGACACTCAAGCAATCCACTTGAAACGAACAACAAACTCGAATAACGCTACCACAACATTACATAAACAAAACCATTGGGTGTTCTCCAACCCAAAATTTACCCAAGTAACAAATTTGTGGATTGATAGAGTTGAATTATAACATCTCATACCTAGAATACACTAAGGAGAAAAATGAGTCACTAGTACGGGGTGTCCCAATCCGGACATCCCACCACCAGGGACAACTCAATTTCTATGACAGAATAAGGATAAAAATTGGGGAAGGAACAAATGATCTCCCCATCATAAGGGTTAAACTAACACTATAATTTTCCAAGAGAATATACATGATACCCATGATGGGTCTCCCCACCATAATAACGAACACAACATTCATTAAGACAAAATCAAGACACTAATAGGGGGCCTCGAACGGACTTCCCCACATTAGGGGTAGATTAATATCAGAATTCATCCAATGAATCATACCTGAGAACCATTGTGGGTATACACAAAACAAAACCAAATCATATTAACTAACTATTATGCGATAATAATAAAAACCAATAGAATTTTATGGAGCTGGCATGGCCGCACGGTTGGTTCACAGGGTTTGGGAAACCGTGAGTTAACTGTGCGGATCATTCTGTCCAAAGAGGAAGCATCACATAGTTTCCCTGACCAATGATCATGGATGTGTAGAGACCATGTGGCAGATACTGTCTCTTATCACACGGTCCCCTAGGTTGGCACACAGTTACTGATAACTGCGCACAAACTAGGCACTTCAACCTTCTTAACCCAAATTTTAAACTTTTCTCCAAAAACCACAAGGGAACCCAAAGGGGAGAAAACTCAACTCAGGGTATGACATGGGAAGAAGGCACTGGCACATCTTTCCACAAAATGTGAGAAATTGGAACAAGACAATGACACCAGTGGTTTAAATAATTCTTATCTTTCATATTGAGGATATGACCTTGACCAAAAGTGTGAACAAATCTAGGATTTACCCTAACTACGCGCCCTCATCTCTCCAGGGACTATGGATGGATCTCAATGGATTGAAGCATCTTCGGCCTCACAATTAGGATTTGGAAATCCCTAAACTGAACATCTTCTCCCAGTTCCAAAAAAATATACTATAATCTCAGATGGTCTCATTGAGACATGACACACTTCAAACCCACTTTTCCCCAACCCATCATTTTACCAAAACAAGAACTTAGAGGATGCACACACATCACCCCTTCTTTCTTCAGATGCTAAATAGAGGAATGAAAAGACATATAGAAACACATTCCTCTAGAACATAGGATTTATAATTTCCTATAGGGAGATAGACATCCAACAAAAAAATAGTGACTCTCATAAGATTGCACAATCTTCACCCTTATAGTCAAATATACACATGACATAGAATGGCGTCACCAAAAATGACCATTGTGGATAAAAGAAAACACAAGGAGAGGGAAATTATACTGAGTCCCAAATAGCACATGATTCCAGCAAGTTTCCATAATAGCCACTCTTGGACAGATCTTTCACACGGGTGGCCTAACATGAACTCTTTCTTCAATGAGACTGACGAAAGGTCCAAAGGCCCTTTAGGACATAATTCTACATTGAAAACCCTGAAATTCATTGACCTTCGAAAACATAGGAAACATAAGAAACTAAGGTCTATTTCAACCTCCCACAAACACTCTCCCACTATAGGGGAATACACATAATTGAAAAAGAAGAGGGGTAAACACAATATCCAATCCTCAAGAATAAAGTCATTATGTTGATCAACTAGAGGATCATCCAATGGTGAATCACCATTAACAAACATGAATCATACATTAAAACGTTATGGGGGCGTACCATAGCCTACCAGATAACCCAAGGACCCAACTGATCTTGTCATTTGGTCACAACAGACCACAAACCTGAACCGATCATATGAGGGAAGCCACCACATTTTCCTCCCAAACTTTTCCTCAAAAAAGACCACTAACCAACACTTCATTCCAAATTATCAATGAAACACCAACCCAAAACATCGTTCAACCAAGTGGGGTTATTGAAATCGGAACATCCCACAATAATAATCCCGAAAACACATAATCCATACCTCCCAACCATACATTATCAAAACACAACACTTTCCTTCAAAAACATTATTTAAAAAAATAGTGTTGGTCGGTTGCGCATTTACTGATGGTATCTCATGATCCTCACACATGCATCTTTATATGCCACACTGGGAACCCACCTAATATCCATCCATATTCCCAAATAAACCTATGAGTGTGGTCACCCTTGAGAATACCAAATACCAAAAATCAAACTTTTCATCTTTTTAAAATCAAAATTTTAACCACAATTTTCCTTTCTCAAAAACACTAACCATAATATCAAAACCCAATTTTTCATCTCACAAACCAATTTATAAAGGAATTCATAATTCAATAAAAGCACATATTCATGACTTTCACAATTGTTTCAAAACATTTCAACCCATTTCAAAACACTTCTAATTTCATGAAAACACCATTTTATAAATCTCCATTTAATTAAGAACTCACCTCTTCTCATTTCAAAACAAGGTTCTAAAAGTTCATAATTTTATTCAAATGTTCAGTAGTGACCAAATCCCAAATCCTTCTTCAACCCCCACACAAAAATTCTAGAAAACTTAATTCAATCCAAAACAATTTTCCACAGTTAAAAAAAATTCCACTAGAAACATATTTTCAAAAACCCAATTAACATAGTTCATAATTTCAAAAGAGGTGTAAAAACATAATTTTCCCTTTTGAAATAATTCTGAAATTTAATTTATAATATTAAAAAAAACAATTTTCACTTTACTAGAAAATAACATCACAAAAATTCACACTCCTTAAAGTGAAGTCATTTTTTTTCTTAAAAAAACCAAGTTTCCAAGATTCCAAAACAAAGAAACACAAGACAATGTGAGAGGATACTAGTTTTGGTGGGTGACTTGGACATATGGTTGGAAGCCATATTGAAATAACATCTCCATCACAAAGAGTATTCTAGGGCAATATATATGGCTCCATATGGCTTTCCAGGCCCATAGAGCTCACTGAGATTATTCTCCCAACTCTTTTTTCATTTCCCATAGTCATCATTAAACCAAGAAAACCAAAGGACTCAGATAAATCCATACTTCCCATGGTGACTTGAATCCCGTCATGAGGTGTGCTATCCAGGCACACTACCCATGACTGAAATTTCAAGTCCCAAAAATCCTAGCTCCAGAATATGCTGACTCTTCCCCAAATAACATGACCCAAGGAGCGAACCTCCTCTGATACCATTTTGTCACGAACCGAATCTGGTCACCACCAAAACCAGCACCAAACCTAGCCTGTGATATGTCATGAAGGGAGTTCCCTATCCCCACAGGCTGGCACAATTTCCCAGGTATCATTTTTTTGGGAATAATTTACCCGAATATGAAGGCATAAAACATTAAAAAAAATCAATAAACTGAATCTGAAAAATATAAACCAAGATATGTTTACAAAAAAACCAGAACTGAATACATATGTTTAAAGACACTAAAAGTGGAATAAAAACAAATAATTTCAACATAAAGACATCCCCATGGACTCCACACGAGAAGGGGGTCATCACCCGCAAGCCTTCTCCGCAACTCCACCCCAATGATGGGGACTAACACCCTGAACCGCCATCACCCTTAGCCTTCCCATTACCTGATTCAAGAATAAGCAGGTCTACTTACACCCAAGGGGTGTAAGTAGGGTGTGAGCCTAGGCTAAAAAGGATACCACAAGATTATTCGAAAGAGAATTCAATACAATGTGAACAAAACAAGTAATTTTAATACACAAGGTAAAACAATGTTAAAATTCAAAGAAATGCAACTTTCAAATGAAAACAGTTTTCAATCCGAGAATTCCAGTATGTTAACAAATTAAATAGAAATGTGAGATATTGTAAATTTATACCAAAACACCCACAAGAAGTGTAAATACCACAAATCCAATGAGCATCAAAATCAGGAACACCCCTAAGCACCAGGTTGTCTCGGGCCCTACGTACCTCTTACCCCAGTGTAGAGTAACCATAGAATAATCTGTTCTCGTGCAAGATCTAGTAGTAGGTAACATACCCATAACCTAGTGGTCCCAAATCATCATCCACATATTTTAGTTAGAGTTGTCGTTATCCAAATTCTAGGTGGAACAGGGACAAAACCCATCCGATCCACCAGCCGTACTAGTACAAATCCGCCCCACCTAGGTACCCGGGCTTACCCTTTTGTGCTCAAACAATTTCAGAAAACAACACACATCCTTTTGGATATAAAATATCACTATAGGTCAAAAACAAATAGTACAGTAGCTACACACATTTTATACCATTTAAAACACAAAACAAAATAATTTTATTTTCAATAAAACAACCTCTCAAAACATCACATTGTTTTGCACCCAAAACTCTTTAAGATATCCACTTTTCACACTATGTGAACACTTGTAAGACATTAAAACAAAATTTCAGTTCAATACCCTTTAATTAAACCAAAAATTCAGTTATGGGGCAGCCCAATGTGAACCAAGAAGTTATATCCTTTAAAAAAACACCATTTTCATACAAACATGGCACTTAAGGCCCATTTGCTTCCCACACACCATTTAAAAAAACTTTCACTGCAACAAAAAAAAGAATAAACATTCAAAACATTATTTTCAGTCCTAATATAGTTCAATAAAATCAACTAAGTAATTATCGGTCAGCCCAAAATGAACCAATAAAATATTTGAATGAAAAACCCCCAATTTCACCAAAAATTTGAACATAAAATTCATTTGCATTATAAATGAAACTAAAAACAATTTATACAGAAACATTAAAGTTAAATAAACATTAATGTACCAAGAACACAACAAGCTAATTCACAGAAATTACACACACAATGGAATAACCTACCAAAACCAAGGAAACCCTTGAACCCTTTGTGCGAAAACTCAAACGCACCACCGCCACACATCAAGGAAGTTAAACCAGACCTAAAACCAGAATTTCAGACCATGAAACACAATATAAAACCATAATTTTTGAACCCTACTTACTGGACATTAGTAACCTCAATGATAATGGAAGAAACCCTAAGTAAATTGGACGTAACCCTAAACAAATTGAAAGAAGAAATACGGAGAACAACTTACTTAAAATATCTTGTAGAAATCGACCCAAAAAATACCAGTATCTGATTTTAAAAATTCTCAAACCTTCATGGGAGGTTCTAACAAGGATAAGGAGATCATTTAAGAATTTTAATGGGGAATAAAGAGTAATAAATGAGAGTGTTATGAAGGAATAAACTTACATCTTCAAATCTGGACGATTTGAGAAAGCCTATGAAGTTCGGCACCAAATCGAGATTAAACAGAGCTCCAAAGAGGGGGGAGATAGAATAGTCGCGCGATTTTGTTCACTGGTCTTGGTCTCCACTTGGAATAACCAAAAAATACCAAAAAATGAATACGTTATAACATAATCAAATTTTATTTTTAAAATAGGAATTGGGCTTTCGGGCAGGCCCAACCCCGAAGATAAAAACCAACATAAACCCTGGTTATGGATTTATAAAAGCTCCAAATTACCTTGGTGGTGTTAATAGATTAGGGTAGGTCAAGTAGGAATTTTAATGGATGAAAAATGTTGAAAAGTGAAAATGTTATAAAAGATACAAAATTTATTTTTTAATCTGGAATTGGGCTCACGGTTTGGCCCAATTCATGAATACTCATCTATTTCGCCCTAAAACCTAGGGAAACCTCAAAAAAAGCAAGGATGTAAATTAAATGAAAATTACCTTTAAAATATGTCTTTTATGTGACAACAACCCCAAGCCCACCTCTAATAGGCTAGATGTTGTTGACAAGCACTAAGAAAGAATAATATAAAATTGGAGGCCTTATACTAATGTAACTATATACACAAACCCAACACTCTCTATTAAAATGTATAAAGGAATAATAAAATACAACAATAATTAGAGAAAAAAATACATGAAATAATATTTAGAAAATAATACAAAGTACCAATGTATAAACAAAAGAAGAAAATATGGGGGAAAAAATAAACACCCAATCAGAAATAAAGTCCCAATATGACTACAACTAGAATAATGTAAGACTGAGAGATCTCGAATTATTATCTCTAACTCTCAATCACCATACAAATTAAATTCACTAAATTATCACTAAGGTCCACCAATGTAAAACCCTTATCCTAGAAGCCCAGACCCTATGCATTATTTTATTACACTCACATGATTACAAAGAATCAAATCCTGAATGACCATTCAGTTTTGTAGTCTTGGAAAGAAACATTACATACATGATACCCATAATACATTGGGAAATAGGAAATAAAAACATAATACATAAAATGAAAATAAATTTATTCCTTGAAATCTTATTCAAATACATTATCTTCATAACCTAGGGAAATGAAACAAAATAAGGGTTATCTCAAATTCTCAGTAAGGGTATGTAAAGAACAATCAATAATGGATCAGTTGGAATAAATTAACATGGAAAGGAAAATGACTGATAAAATATATCATTCAAATAACTAGAAAACTGAATATCAAAATGTAGAACTATGATGTTTAAAACACATTTAATTTAATCAAAGAACTGAAAATTAAATTCATCAAAAGATATTTCGACAAATTATATCATAGATATATAATAATAATAAAATTAAAAATAATGGAAATTATTAATTATCGTATGTCATGTTTCCTAGGACCATGATACCTCTACCATCAATAGATAGTTTAAACTATTTTAGATGGTTAACTAATTCCTCTTATGATACTACCGATGCATCAATGGGATTTCATTAACCAGTTCCCAACCTGTAGGGATTTCATTAAACGGTCCCCAACCCATGTTTTGCATCTCAAAATAATTACTCATATATTGCATAAAAAATATTCCTTATCAAATACCCATATTTAAAAAATAATATTTATTTATCCATAATACCTCAAGGGAGGATAATTAACAACAATGGTTGTTGACATTAAAACATTCTTGAAGAAATCATTAAACATTCCAAATTGTCCCATACCACTATGAAACATTTAATTGATACTGAAATATGAATTAAATGATACTTATAATATCATTATGATAAGTATATTCATGATATAAAATTTCAATGGTTAGTAAATACACCAAATAAAAGTGTATTGGTGCATAATAAGAAATAAGCCTCAATGGATTGTAAATTGAGACGAAATCCCTTAACTTAACCTTCCTTTTTTGTGTAATATTTATAAAACTTTATAATGGTTTAAAAATATTTTACTAACTTTTAAAATAACTATATTCATGTTTATAATATAATATATTAATTTTTTATGATATTTTATTACCTGTTTGTTAACAATCTTTCATTATTTTGATTATTTCGGGTGTTAATTTCCAAGTATTCTCACGTATGTTTTGACTTATTATTCATTGTTATTATTAAATAGAGCATGTTTTAATCATTTAAATAATATAAAACATAATTTAATTCTAATATATATCATGTAAATTTATATTTATAATAATATATAATGACTGGTGATAATAAATTAAATGCACCATTCCTAGAGACGGTATTCCGTTCATACGAATGAACGCTACATTCATTTTTTTGTCTTATTAATAGATTGAAAATTAAATGATACATATGAATATTAAAATTATATTATAATATATATTTAATATATTTTATATATGTTTATTAAGACCATCCATTATACATTCCATGTATGGTATGAATGAGTCGCATCGCTTTGAGGGGGCCGTAGTCCACATTTCCTCAAATGAAATTATCGTATTTACATAAGATGAAACGAATAAAGGCATGTTTTAAATAAAAATTACATAAGAATAAATAAATTATAAATAAAATATATATCATATAAAAAACTAGTTTCTATCCTAATTGCCACCATTGAATGTTGTAAAGGAAAAATAAATAATCATCGTTTCGTGAGGCTGTAGTTC